>CM028130.1:201762500-203093750 GCA_016271365.2 Neoceratodus forsteri
CGCACAGCTGGGAGCGCCAGAAGGGTGTGGTGTCACCGCCAGATGCCTGTCATGCATGTGTGTCAAGGATGGCCATGTCATAGCATGATGCACCCCAAGGGAAAACAGGAGATCAAGTAGAAAATGTCAGCTTTCCAAGCAGACACTTCCTTCAGGCTCTCGCACAACCAGCACGGCTGTCCACCCACCATAACAATCCTGAACAAGTGGCGGATAACTGGTGAGTCCATGAGAAGATCAGCGATGGGGCTCTGGGGTGCCATTGGATGTAACTAGCTCAAGAAAGAGCTCTGTGAGGGAAAAAGGGTATCTTAGCCAGTTGCTAAACTGCATTCTGCCACAGGAGTGAATAATTCATGCCTTCGGAAATGAGCAAACTCCACCACAAAAGGCTGGGAGCCCTGCTACAGAAATTAAGGCTCAATTGCTACAGAGAATCAGTGACACTGCAGATAGCCTTGGTATCTTTTTTTTAGATTTGTTTCTCTCAGTTCCCACTCCATGTTAGACACTCACACTGAACTAATAAGTTGCAATAATGGATAACGGATTTTTCTTTTGTCTTCCTGAAATGCCCAGCATTTTGAATTTCCATAAGATAATTGAGGTTTGCATGATAACAAGCCCATTGTCTCCTATTAAATGTGTCAGGCAGTTACTGTACACATTAAGTGGTAACACGCGCAGTAACCTCATCTTTGCAAGTTGTGTTATTTATCGTGGCGTCCTGTCAAAACCTGGAAATTACAGTATTTGTGAAATGTAGTGCTTGATGTGAAAATTGTCTGGACCCGTGATGCTAACGAGAAATGTAAAGCCATTGTCTTGTTGTTGATTTAATTGTGGCTGGATTAATTGCCTTGTGTGAAACAAGGACTCCACATCTCTCATATCGCACAGTAACCTCAGCACAACTGGCATACCCAGCCACTTTGATACTGCACTGTAGCCGAGTTTCCCTTTCATTGTTTTGTTACTCAAATCTTCCTGAGAGCCAGAAATTATAGCCTTCAGTCTGAATTTGTAGTGGTACATATTGGTGTGTAAACCACTTAGAGGTAGCACACAGAAAAAGTAGTCTGCAGGAAGAGCAGCATGTCCGATCTTTGAAAAGGATCTACAGAGCGAGAGCAGAGGCCTGATACAGTTGGAAGGCACAGTGGCACAGTAACAAGGCACACAAGGCTTCCCTGTTCCTCCAACGCACTTTTCAGCAGTGCACACAGCCAGCAAGCGTAGGCAGCTGGTGCTGTGCCTCTGTACTAGAGATGTCCAGCTTCATTAGAATTTATGGCCCCTTACCAGTCCTCCCAGTGTCCCTCTGACCATTGTAGCATTGAGAGTGAAACTCCCCATTGTCTAGTCGATTCCCCCTCCTTAACTCTGTCCACTGTAATAACTGTCTGTCAGCAAGGTGTGCTGTTTATGCTATCTGCCCGACAGAACTTTCATTCCATTTTGCAAGCCAGTGATACCCTGTAGAACTGCTTCCAGCAGTTCTACCGGGGGGAAGGGGTGCTGAGCCTTGCAGTGGAGTGAAGGTACCAGCGAGCTAGTGTGCATCACAGTGGTTCATATGCATGCTGGCACACTCATTACCCTGGCTATCCCCCGCACTTTTCCCTGTGCCTTGGCAGCCCCCAGGAAAGCTGTGTGACCTCACTGTGTATAAAAGGTGCAAAGGAACCATAGTGCAGAGTGCGCACTAGACTGCAACTGTGTGTCAGGCCCCAGTTGTTCTGTTTTTTTTTGTTTTTTGTGTCCCTGTCCTAGGCACACACATACACGCTGAAGAACTAAGCCCAGTGCATAGTACCAAGGGTAGCAAACACACTCTTGAAATCATTGTGCAGGGAATACTTGTAATTAAATCCTCAGTGTAGGATAGTTACTGCCTCAGCCACATACCAGGTCCACTACACAAAAGTACCCAATTGCCCAGCATATAGCACTACAAGCTCCGATGCTGCTGACCCGAGTTCAGGAGCTAACTCAGGAGATGGCTGGGTGGCCTGGGCAAGGGATGGCACTGCCACACAGCAGAACTCCTAGTCCATGGAGTGAGGACGTCCTGTTCTACCACTTCGGTGGCTCCTTGCCATGGGCCAGTGAACTTCCCTCGTAAGGAACACCAAGAATGATGAGGCCTAATGAGGCTCCACAGGATGTCTGGAGAGGTGGGAAGGAGAAAACCTAAGGTAGAAAATCCTACAGTGCTTGATGACCCATCTCTGTCATCACAGGCCCTGCACCACCAACCGGGCTCAGGCATGGAACATACTGAACGCATTATTGGAGGGGGGGGACTGCCCTCCCTCGCTGGATATGCCATGGATGGGTAATCCATGGGGGACTGAAGCTGAGCCAAGTAAACCCTGGGGAAGATGATGGGGCTGAGTGTCAGCAGAGAGCCCTAGGGGCCCTGCAGTGATAAAACCGGAGAAATGTCTTTATAGAAAAAAAAAGAATCCCAAAAGTATGGAACACATTTTCAGTTTGTTGCTGTCAGTCTTAAATGGAACAAATATTAAAACTCCTTTTTGGGGGCAAATTTTATTTTTGTAATTATTATATTTCCTTCCCGCAGCCCAGCAATACTGTCAGCCAGGCTGCCACCCAGTCCTACCACCTGCCCCAGGCCGAAGAGAACTCCCCTGGCTTACCTACCCTGTGGGGAGAGCTTCACCCACTATATGATTGGTGGTGTATCAGCCCCACCCCCTCTCCACTGAGGAGAGCTGGATTTAATGGCAATGGGGGGAGTTTTTCCATGCTAGGTGGGCAATGAGGAACCTGAGCATACCAACGTCATGATGCTGGTCACTGGAGAAGTCTTTCCCCATATTCATTTTCATTAAATAGGAAACTTTTTCCTTCAGCTACATAATTTAGCCTTTCATTTTCTGCTGGAGGTGGGACTTGTATGTGGGAAACTGGAGGCAGGACTGGACTTGTACATTGGGATTGCAGGTGGGGCTCTTATTGGGATCTAAACTGGTGTGCAACATCTTGTTCTGGGTCACTCAGTGTACATGTGGTGGTTGTGGGATTCAAACCCAGGTCTAAAAGGACTCCTGGGTCATAACTCAGTACTCTAACTGCTACGCTATATTGCCTACCTATTACAATGTTGCTGTGAAATATGTATGAATTAATAAACTTCATTTTAAATATGGCAAACAAGGCTTTTCAAACAGACATTGTTTTTGAAGGGGTGTAGTGCAAAAAACATTTGCATGACCTTACCATTTACTCAGAATGTTTTTATTAAAACTGACCTTAGTTGAGGGAATACTTTTAATCAATTCCAAAGATAACACTCTCCCACACGAGGACTTGAACCTGGACCCTTAGGTTAAATGTCTGATGGTCTACCGACTGAGCTATCTGGTCTCCAAAACTTTTGTGTCTGCTAACATCTTTATGGTAATTTAATCTTTACAAGCCTTCACCTTCATGGTGTACCTTGCTCCTACTTACTTCATTTAAGATGTTGAATGTCTTGTGGTTCTCTGGCACACATGTGTTGTCATACACATGTATAATTTTACGTACCTGTCATCTTTTAATCATTTTCTTTAAACCGTGCGCATGATAACATGCGCCAGATGAGGCTTGAACTCACAACCTCGGCATTTCTCTGTACTGCATTGTAAGTTCCACGGGCTAACCGATTGCTCCAATGGAGCCCCCAAACAGAATCTATACACTCTACTTGCTGATGTGGGTTAGGGAGGTGTGATGTACATGGGAGGACGATGACTTTATACTCTCATGTAAACACAGTGGAGCACTATTTGTTGTATTTATTTTACAGTTTTGCGCCAGGAAAGTCATGCTTAGCCGAAGTTTGTTTCCAGGTGCATCCTGAGAACACAAGGATGTTAAGTGCCTTGCTCATGGTCATACAATGTATAAGTGGTGGCTGTGGGATTCAAACCCACTTCTCCTGGTTTGCAGCTCAGTGCTTTTAACCACTACGCTATACTGCCTTCCTAAAATGTAAGCAGGTTGAGGTAATACTTTTAATCGATTCCAAAGCTAACTGCCACCTAGACCGGGACTTGAACCCTGAACCCCCAGAAAAGTCTGATGCTCTACCAACTGGGCTAGCCAGGCTCTAGTTTGCACCCCTTAAGACAGTGGGTCCATGAACACATGGACAGTGTATGCAATAGGCAGGTACTCTGTAAGACCCCCTTGTGTCTCTCCTCCCACTGCTGGCCCTGTCTATCTCGCACCACCCAGACTTGCCTAAGTGGCACTCATGCAGCAGGAACAGATGACCTCCATCCTCAGAAAATGTACCCCCCCACACACACACACACACACAAAACTAGCCCTGACAAGTCTGGCTCATCCTGAACTCAGGTCACTGCTGCCACGAGTGGTAACTCTACCATGGCACTAATGGACTGGCCAGTCAGCCTTTATTTAAGTGAAGTCGTGGCAGCTAGAATACACATAAAGATTTGCATATTGCTACCCTTGATTCTTTGCACTCGGTTTGTGGCTTTAGTTTCTCTGTGGGGGTGGAAAATAAGACCCAAAATCCAAACAGTCTGGACATTTGTTCTCTTCCGGCATCCTTTCCAGATCCTACAAACAGCTCTTTATGGAAATTGCTTCTTGTGTTGCTACCTGGGTATGTACTAAATGTTAGAGTTGGTAGATAACCATGTAGACTGTTATCAAATAGAAATTAGGAGATGGTGTGGTCTACTGGGAGCCAGAAGATCAAAGGTTCAAACTTAACCAGAGATAAATATTCACTGTGTGAAATGAAGCAAGTCCCGTAACTTCCAGATGCTGTGGTCCGCTGAACTACCACCCAACTACAGAAATAAGCGGAAGCAGACCCCCACTAGAAATTAGATGTTGCATCTCAGCTGGACTAACCTGGGTAAAATAAACTGTAAAATAAATCAAATAAAATTCCATGTGCCTTTCTGGTGAGACCCCACCCTGGAGTACTGTATCCTGTTTTGGAGGCCACACCTCAAAAAGGACATAGGCAAGGAGAAGGCAGTCCAGAGGAGGACGACTAAAATGGTGCAGGGGGTGCACGAGAAGCCTTACAAGGAGAGACAGAGGGATCACAACATGTACTCCCAGGAAGAGAGGAGAGCGAGAGATGGCAAGACCAAGACTTATAAGTATTTTCACAGGGGTAAACAAGGTGCAGGAGGGAAGTCTCTTTCAAATAAGAAATTGCACCAGGACCAGGGGGTATGCAATGAAGTTGGGGGGGGGGTAGTTTACAATGGATGTGAGGAAGTATTGTTTCATTGAAAGGGTGGTGGACTCTCGGAAAGGACTACCAGTGGAAATGGTGGAGGCAAAAACTGTAGGGAGCTTCAAGCATGCATGGTCTAGACATAAGGGAATATTAGTAAATAGGCAGTGAGAGGGGAGAGTCACCAGAGACCGGTTAGGCTCTACAGAGACAGATTAGGCAGGGGACATCTGGTAACAGGGTTAGGCCCACTAGGCACAAGTTCCTGTTTTCAGGGGCGACCTGGGAGCAACAGGGAGGTTAAGTTACTTACTCAGAGTCACACAGTGTGCAAATGGTAGTTGTGGGAATCAAACCCCGATCTGCTGGATGCGCCAGGCTCATTCACAGGTCGTTACTCTGACCTTTAGGCTATACTGCCATCTAGGCAGACTGGGTGGGCCAAGTGGTCCTTTTTCTGTTGACAAATTCAGTTTCTGAGTGTCTTAATTATGCTAGGGATACAAAACTTGTAACACCTCCCACTCCCTGGTTTTCAGGTTGCCATTTTAGGAAGATTACTGCTAACAATAGTGAAGCAATTGTGTTGTATATATGAGTTGTTGTCTCGCCACTGTTGTCCTTGGTAAATTTCTGCTACCATGTTTTAGTTGTATACACCATCATGGATTTGTAATCTCAACTGCTTGTAACTGTTATATCTGTTGTTCCACCCCCTCCTGCAGGTGCCACTTGGAAATGAGCTCTGTCTCAGAGCACCTTTCCTGGTTAATAATTTTCAAATTAATACAAAAAATGAGTTGTCTGCTGCTGAATGTTCTACTTTCTGGTATGGGAACTCTGAGGGTTCACCCTGAATGGTCAAACCTGCAAACATTAAATCACGGCAAGCCTGCTGGTCAGGTCCTAAAGTGCACATTACCCTGAAATGAGTGCAGATTGCACCCCTTTGCAGTAGGGCAGATATGATTTCGCTTTATTCTGTCAAAACATAACTATTTTTACTACTACATACACCCGTAATTTATGGTGACGTCGCTCTATGCACCTACCTTTTTGAAAACCTGTTGTAATATGCACAATACCCAAGCCAAAAACTCATACAAAACAGCCCTAAAATAATGGCATAGCATATTGAAATCTTGGCGGCCATATTGGCGTAGAGGAATAATCTGCATAGTACCCAGTTGCTTCTTAGAAGATGGCATTGCCTAATTTCCTAGGTGCTGGTGTGAAGCTTTCCAGAGAGGGAGGCTACCCGTTACCGCCATGCAAGCACTACCTGACAGACCACAGGTGGAGCTGCAGACAGGGGGAAGGACAATAGCTGATGCTGCATGTCAGCACGCTAATGTATGGATGCACGTGCACCCTGGCTGCCAGCATCCCGAAGGTGGGACAATAGCTGGTTCCATGTGCCAGCACACTCATGTATACATGCATGTGCACCCTGGCTGCCAGCGTCCCAGGGCGAGGGACAATAGCTGGTGCTGCACCCCAGCATGCTGATGTATGCATGCACATGCACCCTTACTGCCAGCGTCCTGAGGGAGGGACAATAGCTGGTGCCATGCACCAGCACACTAATGTATGCATGCACATGCACCCTGGCTGCCAGTGTCCCGAGGGTGGGACAATAGCTGGTTCCATGTGCCAGCACACTCATGTATGCATGCATGTGCACCCTGGCTGACAGCGTCCCAGGGCGAGGGACAATAGCTGGTGCTGCACCCCAGCATGCTGATGTATGCATGCATGTGCAACCTGGCTGCCAGTGTCCCGAGGGTGGGACAATAGCTGGTGCCATGCACCAGCACACTAATGTATGCATGCACATGCACCCTGGCTGACAGCATCCCGGGGGAGGGACAATAGCTGGTACTACGTGTCCGCATGCTAATGTATGCACACATGTGCACCCCATCTGTGTCCCAGGGGGGAGGGTTAAAAAGCAGAAAAAATCTGCAGGAATCAAAGGATAATTCCAGCACCCTGCATTGCTCACATTGCTGACTGAGGTGCACTCCTCAATTGTATTTGGTCTTTGGGGGGGGTTGGGGAACCCTGATGGCCTCGTCATGAAGGCAAGTCATGGGGACATGAAGATGGGGTAAGTCAAGGAAAAGGTGGGGTGGTGGGGCTAAGGATGCTGATGGAAGGGGGCATGCTAGAGAGGAAAGGGGTAGAAACAGTAAATTAAAAAAATACTTCATATTTTTCCCTTCTAACAGGCTTTCCTTCACCCTATCCGCACACCCTGGTTTCAGCACTTACTGAACTGGTCAGCACTGGCCTTCCTGATAGCCAGTGCCTTTACTGTTGCATACTGTCCCACATTAAAGCCTTTGGATTGGACTTGCCTACTACAACATTTCTGACTGGGGGAGAGGAACCAAAGGTCTATGAACAGTGTGGGGGGGGTGGAGGCTGGATGTGTCACTGAAAGAAAGTGCTCGTATCCTCAGGGAACAGAAGGTGCTTCTTGATATCACAAAGCCACTGAAGGCAGCTGGTCACCTTCACATCTGGTTGGGGGGGTCAAGGTGCATCAGTGACCACAGTGATCCAGCTAGCCAACTGGGGGCCAGTTGCCAGAATTTGGGGGGGGGGGTTAAAAAGGGAGATTACGCCTCTTGGAAAAAATTCCTTTTTTCCCCACCCTTTGTTCAGCTGCCCCATCTGCTGACACATTTCAGTCCCAACACCCACCATTCCCTGGATTTACCTCACCACTTACAGAGGACCATCTTCTGGTGGGTGAGGGCCACATTCGGTAGTGCTGGGCCTATGAGGGTGCCAGGGTCATTCTGCTGGCAGGAGATTTTTCCTCCGATTATCACCTCAAGGGCCGCCAACATACAGTGATGTGCCTGCATGTACACAGAGGCGGCACACATGCTATCGACATCTGAGGACAGTCCCACCCCCGAGTGACTGTGCCCACTTTGCTGCCAGCTAGCCTCCACCAGGTTGCAGACAGGCAATGGAATGCAGTGCCCCCCTCCCAAAGGGAAGAGAGCAGTCCCCCCAGATGCTCAATCCTCCCTTCCCCAACACCTGAAGTTAATTTCTCAACCTTGGTCGGACATGGCGTAGTTAGTGGTAGCACTAACCCTCCACTATTGGTCTGGCTTGAAACAAAATTCTTTAAACAGTTAATTCACCTTATTAGGGGGAAGCTTGCTGCCAGATGAAGTTGCATGCAGCTGAATATGAAACAGAATCACAGGGAATTGAGTGAAATGATCCCCCCACTAGGCATGAGTAACTAACTGCAGAAGGAAAATATAAAAATAAACTTCCTTTTGTACTTAGAGTTAGGTGGCTTCTCACAAGCAAACAGCAGAAGTGTAAAATATCACTGACATGTTCCACAAAACTTATAATCAGAGACTCATTTGTTATAAAGTTTTTTTTCCTTACAGGAATATATTAAACAAAACTACCAGACATCTAAAGGCATACTGCCAGAAACACAATTTGGCTTATATTTCATGTATTTTCTGTATTTATTGTCCTCATTTTTATGTTGGCTTGCACACACGCACAAGCGACATCTTGTGATGGTAGCACAAATGCAGAGGTGTGTCAGTGTTGGACAATGCAGGGGACGCTTTAGTGGGTGCGTCCCTCAGCCTCCAATCAGTGAGCATGCTGGCGATGACAACAGTTTCAAAGAGAGCCACGGAGATGAAACAAATCTGCCACTGCAATCAGAGACAAGCTCGTCATTGCAGCGGCAGATGGCACGCCCCCGTTACATGCCTTTCCTGGTGAAACATTTCAGTAAAAATGCCGGCTCCCGCCATCCACCACACAAATCTGCAGAAAGCTGACATCGGGGTGCCCAGTCCCTGTGTCAGCATGTTTGCAGCTCCTGCTGCCTGCCACACCGCAACCTCCCACTGCAGCTGCCCTCCCCACTCCCTCCGCTCCCCATCCTCCGACAGACAATAAAACCCTCTTGCAACCTCCCACTGCTGTTGTCTCTCCACTCCCTCCATTTCCCATCCCCAGACAGACAGACAATAAAACCCTCCAACAACCTCCCACTGCTGTTGTCTCTCCACTCCCTCCATTTCCCATCCCCAGACAGACAGACAATAAAACCCTCCAACAACCTTCCACTGCTGTTGCCCTTCCCATTCCCTCCGTCCCCCCCCCCGGAATTGTAGCACACTGGGACCCCACCCCAGTGTGCCTATATTTTTTTATTTCTTAACCTGTAAATGAAGAAAACCTTTCCTTGTGCTTTTTTTAATTTTTCCTTGCATACAAGAAAACGGTCCACCGATGGCTCCCCCATCCCCACCCTTCCTCTGTGCACCCACGTCCCCACACACCCCTCTCCCATACTTACCCTCCAGAGGTCAGAAGCTGTGATCTTCTCTGAATCGGGACGTGTCTGCACTCTTCAAAGCCGAATTGCAATGTGAAGAAATGACGGTAAGCTTTATAATGGGAAGCAATGGGGGGTTTCAACTTAGGTTGATATCTCAGCCATTTTTGGGAATTTTGGCCCACAATTTTCAGCATACGGTTCTTGGGACCCCACCTCGTGAACGTCACTGTCATTTTGTTTCTCGGTCCCGAAAGGGGATTTTGTGGTCACTGTGTGGAATCACCTTTTGGGACCATTTAACGAAACGGCACTACTACTGTTCATGAGGTGGGGTCCAAAAAAGGCCATGTTGCAAATTTGGTGGAAAAATTCCCAAAAATGACTGCGTTACGAGCGTGAGTTGCGCAGTTTCTATGCACACTCATAACTTCGCAAATTTTTAATATTTTCACTCCAGATTTTCAACATTGCCATTTCTTCACACCTCCTTATGAACAGTATAGCGGTTATTTTTCACATCCTGCCCAAAACATGTTTTCGCACCTGTGGTGCACAATGGGTGCAGTCGCTGTGCGAAATCAACTTTTGAGACAGATTAACAAACTCACAGTGCCACTGTTCATCAGGAGAGGTCCCAAAATGCCCATGTTGAAAATTTGGTGAAAAATTTGCAAAAAATGACCACGTTACGGGCGTGCGTTGCACGGTTTCTACAAACGCTTGTAAGTTCACGCATTTTTCATATTTTCTCTCCAGATTTTCAACATTGCTATTTTTTCACACCTCCTTATGAACAGTATAGCTGTCACTTTTTGCATTCTGCCTGAAATGTGTTTCTACACCTGTGGCTCCTAATGGCGCAGTTGCTGTGTGAAATCACCTTTCAGGATTGAGTAATGAAATGATAGTGCCACAGTTCGTGAGGTGGGGTCTCAAAAAGCCCATGTTGAAAATTTGAAGTGAAAATACCAACAAACGCCAGGGGCATTAAGGTTTCCAACCATACACCCACCCTGTAGAGACTGACAGGCATCGGGGGCATAACTTGGGTTCATCGGCTGTAATGTTTGTGGCATTCTACCCCCACCCTACAGCCACTGACAGGCATCAAGGTGTGCCTTGGGGTCTGTCGCCCTAACATTCACCCCATTCTCCTATACTGCATCCATCTCATTTATTTCATTATGGAATGGAGTGAGCATAAGGGTCGAAGACCCCAAAGCACACTGCAACACCTCTTGGTGTCTTCAGGTTGGGGTGAGGTGGAATGGTGTAAGCGTTATGGCCAATGACCCAAAGCCACACTCCCAACACCTTTCAGTCTCTGCGGGGGGGGGGGGATATGGCGTTAGTTTAGTACTTCACTACCATTCTTATTATGCATCTCTCTAATTTCTGCACTACCAATGTCAAAGCCAGCAAGCCAACATTCGGCATTGACAAATGCTTGTCCTTTGTAACCATCTAGAGTAACATGAAAGAAGGATCCCTGTCCTTTACACTTCCTGTGTACGGGCTACTTGTTTACACTGCTACCACTTCTGTTGCATTTAGCCAGTGTAATTCCTCCTTCATTGAACTTGCTCTGGTGCTGGAGAAATCATGCACACACACACACACACTCTTTCACTCTCACTCTACTCACTCATGTACACGTACACACACACACACGTGCACATGCACACACTCTCTCTCACTCTCACTCCACTCACTCATGTACACACACACACACATTCACTCTCTCTCTCACTCATGTACCCACACAGAAGCAGACATACACACACACACACACACACACACACACACACACACACTCTCACTCTCACTTCACTCACTCATGTACCCACACAGAAACACACACACACACACTCTCTCTCTCACACTCCACTCACTCACTCATGCTCACATAGAAACACACACACTCTCTCTCACTCCACTCACGCGTACCCACAGAAAGACACACACCTGTACGTGCACTCACTTATATGTACACATAGAAGCAAACACGTGCACACACAAGCATGCACAATATGCTCTTTCATATACAAACATAGAAACACTCACTCACACACACTCACACACACACATATATACACATACACACACACAGAAACAGACACAAATGCTCTCACACTGTCATACACAGACAGAGAAATAGACACACACATACAGAAACAGACCCTTGCACATGCACACACCTTCCTCACACTTAATGCACACACACACACACTCATAAACACATAGAAACAGATACACACTCAGACAGACATACACAGACGCAGACACACACACAGGCACACATAGACACATATGCAGTCCACACTCATGCATACACACCCATACACATAAACACATGTCACCACTCCCTACCTGCAAGATATGAGATTAAGCCTGTGTAGTGATCTCTGTGCAAAGTTTGTTAGGCCTTCAGGTGAATGGCACCTGGGTTCAGTTGGTTCGGAGGTGACTGTAATGTGATGCAGTGCCCCCACCTATTGGGGATCATTTTGCAAGGTGACCGCCAGGGTGCTGCCCACAGGATCTACTTGAAACTCCCACCTTCAGTGATGGGGACCTCATAAGGGTGTGCTCACCTCCAACTAAACACTCTAGGCCTGTAAATGAACCAAACAGAATGACTGCAAAACAGTAAATGCAGTTCAAATAAATTAAGGGTATTTATTGCCTGACAGGACCAGGCTCTGAGTGTGAGAAAGGAATGGGTTAATGAAGGGGCAAATAATATGCAGTGGTATCCCCAACATAATCCTGAGATATAATAATCCTACCTCCCTGCCGTAAATACAGCAGTCTGCTTTCATGCCCCTCTAGTGTACCAGTTTATTTAGTCCCTTGGGAGCTCCTATTGCATGCACACAGATGGCAGCTGAAGGCCTAATGGTGGACCATGGCAAGATACCCTTAAAAGGCTGTGTGGGGGGGGGTTCAAAACAGAATACTTCGAGAAGAAGTACAGTCAAAATCTGCAAAAACATACATTGTGCACAGTGTTTTGATTTGTGGGTGTTGTCACAGTGTGTCCTTTTCTTTGTTTGCTGTTACAATATTTTTTTAATTTGCCCACTAGTCTTATGTCCCTGTGGATCTCTATGTTTGAATTTGTTAGTTCTTTTTCCTACAATGTCTCCTGTGTCATGTGACACACACTGAATGCCTCTAGGACCATTGATTCAATCGGTGATAGTTGCTGCAGCGGCGATCTGCTGTTAGGAGCCTAATGGCTTTACCTATCATGAGCATATTTACCAACTATCTAAGACCCTAAACACTAGGCTCGGGCTTTTGCATCGCTTCAAACATTGCCTTACCCCGTTGCCCTTAGGCTTGCTGTCTCCTCCTCCTCGGTACTCTCTCTGCTCGATACGGCTTACTGATTTTTGGAGGGGCAAGCACCTCAGCCCTTGTTAGACTTCGACTTGTCCTAAACATGGCCTGTTGTCTTGTCTTGGGGTGTGATAGACTCACCCATACCTGTTCACTATATAAGGACACCAATTGGCTTAACCTTGACAACAGAATCAGATTCCACACATGCATTCTGGCAAAAAAATCGCCTTAGGCCTCTCCCCCTCGGTTCTTGCCCCTTTAATCACCCCGGACTCCAAAGTTAAACACACCCGCAGCTCAGACACCTATCTCTTCTCAATTCCTTCCTGTAGTACTGCTCAATTCCAAAGATCATTCAGCTATAGGGCCCCCCTGTGGATGAACAATCTACCCTCCTCCTTGGTTTATGAACAAAGAATTGGTCAATTTAAAACTCACCTTAGGGCCCACCTCCTGTCCACAAGTGACTGCGATTGTAACTGAACCTGGCCCCTTCCTTCCCTTACCACTGACAACGGCCTCCGGCCTGCCTCCTACTCATAGTTCTTAATTCTAATCTTCCTGGGGTTGTTATGCATCCTGTTTTTTAACTGTCTTAAACTGCTCTAGTTCCTGAATGTTAGCCTGACTGTTCCTTGTAATAAACTGAATTTTTACTCTGTAACAATCATTGCAATGCTTGTCTGTACCTAATCTATGTGACGTGGAACCTTTGTAAAGGAGTCTTTGACTCAAAGTTATTCTTTCCGAAATCTGAAATAAATAAATAAATAATGTTCTGGTCTCAGCTAAACAGCTCTTTCTAATCTAATCTTTTTTTCTAGATATTTGACTAGGTCTATCCAGCAGGAGAAAACGTTTTGTTTTTAAAGGTTTTTGTTTAATCAAACTACTCACAGACATAAAAAACACACACACACACACACACACATATCACCCCAGTTATCAATGCTATAATTAGCAAAGACGTTAGCTGTTTCCTTACAGAATAGCCCATACAAACATCCCTCAGGTGTTTGACAGACTGTAAATGTAGCCTTTATTAGAGCTCATTGGATAAGGAGAGGCATTTAATCACAGCTCTACTTCTGTAAACTTGACCCTTACCCAGCACTTGCAGAATCTTTGGTCGCAGACACATCACTGTCAGATGGAACAGAAGGCATTGTGGGGAAAAAGAAAAGTAATTAAAAATTCAAACATAGAGATCCCCAGGGGCCATAAAACGAGTAGGCAAATCCAGAAAAAAAAAAACCTCATAACAGAAGAAAACGGAAAGGACATACTAGGACCATACCCACAAATCAAAACACTCTGTACAACATATTGTTTTGTAAATTTTGACTGTAGTTCCCCTTTAACACACACAGTTGCTGCTGGCTTTAGGCTCTGTTTATGAACGGTGTCCTAAAGTCCTGCAGGAATGCCCAGATTGTTACTTAACTAGCCCTAGTTAATATGTACAACTGATAGAGCATTGACCCACTAGTCACAAACTCGGACAGTCTCTGCAGCAAGCTTTCTTCATCAGGAGAGGCTGAGCTAAAGGTGTGGCAGACCCATGTGTTGCTGGGTGGCAAGGGGTGTGGGCTGTGCTGGTCTCATGTGTCCTGTCCATCTTCCTCCAAGGGGGGACTTGCCTTCACTTACGCAGGCAGTCACTTTGGTCCTCTGGTTTCTTAGGCCCTCTGTCGGGACAGGTCCTGATACTAACTGGAAAAACAGTAGCTTACCACTCTCACAGCACAAGAGCCACTCCAAGTCACCCCCTGTGCTCCAGATGTACTGGTGAAAGGCAGCACTGCACCAAGGCAACCAAAGTCCTGCAAAGGCACCTTGGTACTCTTTAGTTTTTGAACCAAAGCATAAACCCTGTGAAGAGATTTAAAAGAATTGCTAAATGGCTGAAGACTGAATCACCCACACACATACGTCTCCTTTTTATTCAAATGCACATGTTCCCTCATTTGCACAAACATGGGAGATCAATTCTGGTTGGCTGGCACATCATACATAATCA
The DNA here is from genome assembly GCA_016271365.2 of Neoceratodus forsteri. Taxonomy (NCBI): domain Eukaryota; kingdom Metazoa; phylum Chordata; order Ceratodontiformes; family Ceratodontidae; genus Neoceratodus; species Neoceratodus forsteri. Next base: position 201,777,447 of record CM028130.1, read on the forward strand.
GTTATGCTATACCTCTCTTGCAGTTGTTGTCAGTTTTAAGAGGAAAGCATGTACAGAAAGTCCACTTTAACCTGAGCTACCTTGCAGGTTGGCACAGCTGAGCACAGGATTAGCTGTTTCTTCCAAGATACATGTGCTGTCCTTCGACCCCTACTCAGTAGTCCTGATGCCAGAAGTGCAAACACGATGGTCCCCATGTAGTATTTTGTGTATTTCAATTTAAGAGTTGTTTCTGTTCCTAGGTGTGGCTTCCAGCTGTCAGGATTATTACCGCCTGGTTGATGTTGCCATCCGGTGGAACCAGGGAGTCTGGCAGTTGCAGAGGAGTGCTGTTGGGCACCCCCAAAGTTGAACTCTGGTAGTGGAGTGGATGTCAACTGTTGTCACAGTGTGACGGCTTTGACAACAGCAAAAGAAATGGTGCTGGTTACCCTGTATAAACACCGTACGCAGTAGCAAGTCCTGAGGTTGGTTGAGCAGTGTCCCATGCAGCAATGGATGATTAAGTCCCAGGGCATGGCTGCACCAAAAAAGGGGGTGGCAGCACTGTGGGAGAGTGAACCAAGCATGTGGTCTGCCAGTCACAGCATTGCTAGTGCTTCCTGCACCAAAGAAAGAAGCTGGCAGTGCTCTTGGGTTGTCCTTAGTCCCATGGCTCCAGTTCAGGAGGGAATAGAGGCTGTATAGTGTATATATATACACACACACACACACACACACACACACACACACGTGATTAGATCTTCCGTCTGTCATTTACTTGCAGGTGCCAAATTGGTCTGGTCTAACACAGTCCAAGATTCCCCAATGATCCCCTAGACTGCCAGAAATCATTCAGACCAGCCCCCAACCCCATCCCTAGGTTTGATGCTTCATTTTGTTTTCAGGAACCTGCTGCTAATAATCTGACAACAGAAAGGTCAGCTTTGCATATTTTAGCCAGGAGAAAAAGACAATCTCTCCATATCTGACGGCACTGACACTAATCAGTTTCAGTGTTCCCTGCAACGTCTGATCTTTCACACCAACAGCTTTCTTATTGCTTCTCCTAATTAACATATGATAATCAGATTGGTACTCCTGCTCTCCAGCTCTCCCCAGACAAAGCCGGCATGACATTTCCAGAGGACCGCAGTCAGTGAGGCTATGACCTTCCGTTCCATGCCCACTCAAATTGAATGATGCCCATTTAGTAAATGAGATGAGGAAAGCACCAAAGCTAAGGTAAATAGTTGATCAATGGAGTCAGGTCTGCTTACTAGAGAGGCCCTGTGCAAGAACTAACCATGTGCTTTCACTTCAGTTAGTAGCAGGGCCACAGTCATGTCCAGCAACACCATCCCTAAAGCTTGACCTGCATACTTCTGCCCCCCCTGAGGGCTGGCTGAACCTTGCAGGGTGGCACGTACTAACATACCATTATCTCCCAACACTTTTGGAGGTGAAGCCTGTGATAGTAAGGAAGAGTAGAGGTTACAAGAAGGGTCTGAAACCAAAAGGGGTTTGCTCCAGGCATGGTGGTGTGGAGGGCAAGTTGCTAAGCATTGCAACATGAAAACCTTGCACACACTCCTAACCAAACAGATACACCTGATACTGATGTAAAGTGTGAGACAGAATTTATTTTACTCATAGCGGGGGCTATTCTCCAAAGTGCGGAGTGGCTCCGCACCGCTCATCTGCCCCCTGCTCCCTCTTTCTCCACAGAGGTGCAGGGCTGTTATGCACCAGATCCCCTGGCTGGCCGGTGAGCTCTACATGTGGGCAGTCCGGAGGCTGTGCAGGGGGTGTACCCGCACTCCACGCTATTTGTGAAAGTGCCGAGTGCCAGGTGAGGGGGTTGCAGGCTACACGTTCCGGGGGCAGCCGTAGCCGCTGCACCCCCTCCACAGTATGCCGCCAGCAGTGGCAAACACCACAGGGCCCCACTGACATGCTGCCCCTGCCCTTCTGGAACACTGCGAGGGCAGGGGGTAGCTGCCCAGGCACTTGCCCAGTGTTGGTGTGTGCGGCCCCATTGACTGTCTCTGCAGCCATGGTACTCTGCGGTGCAAGGGATCCCATTGGATGCCCACCCATGTTCGCCAGACAGCCCCCATGCACCTGTGCGCCAAGGGGGGTGGGGCTATGGAAGGGAGCTGTGCAGTGGCCTGTGGACGTGAATACAGTCACCGTGCATCGTCCTGTGGGTGTGGGGCTACGCGAGTGGGATACATGCCTTTGGCATATACTTCCCATCCCTTGGAGAATCGCTGCCATTATGGGCAAACCTGCCTACAGCAAAATGATGTAGTCCAGCACAGTCTGTTACCAAACACCCAACACAGTTTCCTGCCATATGGCACTTTATCAAGGGTCATTTGGGATGAAACGGTCTAAGATGTTTGGTTGTGTGTGCAAGGTTTTTGTTCTGCTAGAGGGGACAGTGAAATGTTTGCAACATGATTAGGAACATAAGATGAATGGAAATTAAGTTTGCAACGTTCATCGATTTTAAATAAATAATGTGCAGCATCACCACAATTCAGGAAAACTAAAAAAAGTATATTTTAAACCGTCATGCAATTTTATGTATCAGTACAGAAACATAGTATTGATACAGTCTTTTGATATGAAAAGAAGTGTTTGCTGGGTTTTTTTTCGTTTTGTTTTTTTGGCACTGTTGAGACTAAAAAGCATGTATTGATAATATACTCAAAAAGACTCCAACTTCTAGCTCTCCAAAGGTTGGTCAAGTGCAGGGAGCAATGCTAGATAGTAGCAGGATAACATCACCCAGACTGCTAAGGTGCAATGTAGTAAAGCCAGTACATGAGGCCGGCTGAGGAGACCAGTATAACCAGAAGGAATACTGGTAGGCAGAGTAGTTATCAATCAATCAATCAATCAATCAAAATATTTATCCAGGCGGGCACCATTGAGCAAGGCTCATTTGCAAGGTGGACCTGGTCATGAATACATCAAAGTACAGTACAGAAGCAGGTATACAAAGAGCAATAATATACAAGGAAGAAAAAGTATATACAGTGCATACAGTACAGTACAAGGTTGAAATAAATAATAAAAAAAATAAAACAGCATTATTTTACAATTGAAGAAGTCAGTAGATGTACAATCAACCATAGGCATACAGGGGTTATAAGCAGAGATCTTTTGAGTGAGGCAGCCGGCAACTACACATATAGGGGAAAGAGGCCGTGTATGGGGTGGCAGGTTAGAGAGGTAAAGAAGAGGAGGGATATATTACAGCGACTGGGGAAAAATTGGGCTAAAACCACAGAAAGTGACGATGGCTGTCATGTACTTGTTTATTATGATAATGACGGAGGAGGGGTAGATAATTGGGACACTGCTATGGATGGGGTGGGACTTTAGCCAGGCTGGAGCAGACAGGGAAGGGTGGGTGCAGCAGGAAGAGTTAATAGGGAAAGAGTGAGAGCCAGGGGAAGAAACACGGCGAGCGTCAGGATGGAAAGGGGGAGTTGCGGAATTAATGGGCTAGCGATGAGGAAAACATTTGCAAGGTGCTTTCATGTAGCGATCGTAGAGCGCCTTGAAGATATTCAGGCTAACAGGGCAGCTCAGCTTCAAGTTCCTTTGTAACCGTTCCACAATGTGGGTAAAGAGAAGCTTAGAGCAGCTTTGCCGAAACGAGTTTTGACCCTTGGAACTTGGAGGGCAATTAGGGAATAGCGTAGGTGCCGAACACACTCCGGGGAATACAATCTGAGACATATGAGGGGATCTTGTTGGTCACCGCTCTGAAGGCCCATAGGGCGGCGCTTCTATTCCTTCTGTAGTGAAGGAAAGTCCAGCCTAGGAGTGGGGAGTAGAAGTTGCTCACAGTCAGGGGGTTGGGCAGGGAGTAATGTCAACAACACAGGACATTTCCCTTTCTGCTTTTTTGGTTCTACTGGTTGCTTTAATCAATCTCTCCCCACACACACACTTTCTCTCTCTCTCTCTCTCTCTCTCTGGGGCTATACAAGTATAAAGCAGGAGTGCTTTTCCCTTTACTGACTTCTTTTTTTGATTTACAATTTATCTATACTGGCTTCCTGGTGCTGAGTGGTGAGGCACCCGCTCGGCATGCTGGCGACCTAGGTTTGAACCCTGGATAACAGGAGCAGAGACCGGCGGGGAGGGTTGTGAGCATCCATTCAGATGCTCTCCTCCCTGGGAGGGAGCGTTAGACCTGCACTGCTCTTTGAGCATCTCCTGGTGCTCGGCCAGTGGAGGCGCACTTGGCGGTGTGGGTGACCACATAACGCTGTGCATTCCTCCCTGGATGCCACAGTATGCAGCCATCGCATGGCAGGGGAGGGATGGAGGGAGAAAATTAAAAATGGCCCATCCTGGGGCACCAGATAACAGCCCCCAATGGAGTCCCCTATGCCTCTGTCCACCCAGTGCACCATCCTTGCCCCCCCCCAGACTGTCACCCCCAATGACAAAGGCTCTTCTCCCCTGGTGGCAGCAGGGGGCCTCCAGCAAGGATAAGCCAGAACATTGGGGAGTGTCGGAGAAGCTTGCTGTGTCTGGAGGCAAGAGACAGCACCAGGGTAGAGGATGGGTGGTCGGAGGCATCAAAGGTTGGGGATCCCAAAGGAGTAGGGCTCCAGGGAGCAGGGTGGAGCAAAAAAAAACCTGGGATACCGCTGCTAAGATGCAACACTTCATTTTCAGTAGGTGGGTGGAGATAGGGGTGGGGTCATTCTTTTTACCCATGTAGCCCCTCCTCGGGAGGGGAGCTTACCTGGATGCTGCTGGGCCACCACCGAACCTTCCTTTAATTTTCTTTGCCCGCTCCGGCCTGAGACTACAAAAGAGTTGGACAGTGTGATTTAGCGTGCTGTGCCTTTAAGATACTGCCAGCCACACAGACTGCCTGCATAGGGAGGGGGAGCACAAAGCACAAGGCAACTTCACACCACCACTGAGATAAAGGTCTCCAATGTGCCTACAAAACCATGGGGCCAGTTTCAGTGTAACCCCTAGGTGGTGCTATCCCAAGGGCTACTGCCCCTGCCTGCTTGGCTAGTAGCAGGTTAAGGGGCCTTGATACTGAAACGGGTGCCTCCACCCGGAAGTCAGGGTTGGTAGTGGTCAAGCTAACCTGGGCACAGCCCTCTGGGACACTGTAACCCCCCTCTTTCCCTTCTAGTGGCCTGAACACTGTACAATAATCACTTTCACAATACCTCTGATACACCATACAAGTACCCACACTGTTTGCACTTACCACCAGGGCTGGTCCCTCTGGCTCGACCCTGGGGACACCCTGTAAAACAAGGTTATGCACAGCAAATACCAACAGTACAGTACTTTTTGCACAAATTAGAACCACAGTCAGATTAAATTCAAAAGGAGTTAGATTTGATTTATTCAGGGGGCTTGAACAAGGGAGGGGCATAATCAGGTTAATTTCCTTAAGGGCTATATCAATCAAACAGTTATGCATGCACTTTAGAGTCCCTGCACAGTCACACACTATGGGTACCCAGGTGGGGAAGAGGTGGGCTTGCCAGGAGCGTTGCCCAGGGTAGGCCGGCGTCGCAGCTGGTTGGGGCCCTGTGATGGAAGAAAGCAACATGCACAAAACACACTATTTGTAATCTGGAGCCAAAGGGCTCAGTTCATGAAAGAAAAGGCAACAAGACAATCAGATGACACACTTTAGATTAAGCTGTTGTTGCAGGGAGCTACCCTGATGTTTACTCACGATACCCAATACTGGACACAGGCAGGACAAAACTGAGACTGCAGGTGGCTGAGCTGGAGTGCCAGGAGAAGCAGAGCCCACACGAATCACCGAGGCGTCATTCCTGTTCAAGCGTGGAGCAGGGGGCTGATCCCCAGGCAGGTCTCTCATCAATGGCTTTCTCTATGCAGTGGGTAGTCTGGCTGGGCCAGTGTGGCAAGGTCCAGACCAACTGTAGATGAATACAGATTTCAGTCCATGGAGCTGGATGCAGCCTCTAGCAAGCAAAACACAGTTCAGACAAACAGTGGGGAACTAAATCACAACCCACTATCAGCACACAGCACATTTACATATAAGGAAAATTCCACTGTACCAGGCCATTGGCTCCCTGGTCACGATCACAGAGTCTCTGTCCAAACCAGGAGTTCAGAGGTGGCTGGAAATCCTGACAGGCCTATCGCATTCAGCAAATCTTCGGTCTTCTTCAGGTCTGAGCCTGGTCACAATTCAGTGGCTTACTTTGTTCTCACGACTTGGATTCAGTCAGAAACAACTCTCTTCTCCCTCTCAGGGGGCAGCAGGCAAACAAGCAGGCCAAACTCAAGCCGTTCCACAGTTCTCCCGCATGAAACTACGCAGCACTGCTGCTGGACTGTTTTGAGCTGTTGCTTCTTACTAACATGCTAAAATGCCAGCAGAATAGGCCTAACGGTCTTTCGCGTCTGCTCGTTTGGTCAGCCCCCACCCTGGGAACTGACCTTGCTGCCCCCTTCGCCTTCTCTGGCTTCTCCCTTCCCAGTTCCAGATATTCTCGCTGCATTGGATTTTGCTTCCAGAACCCTTCCCCTGTACCTGTCCCACCCCCTCTTGAACCCCTCCACCGTCTCTGCCTCCACCAGCCCCCTAGGCAGTGCATTCCATGGCTCCACCACCCTCTCAGTGAAGTAGCACCTCCTCCTTTCTCCCCTGACTCTTCCCCCCTCCAGCTTCCACCCATGCCTTCTAGTGGCCCCCTCCTCCTTCCTTCGAAGCACCCTGACTGTTCCTCCCCTATTTACCCCTTCATGTACCTGAAGACCTCTATCATGTCCCCCCGGATCCTTCTCTCTTCCAATGTGTACATATTTAGCTCTTTGAGCCTCTCCTCATAGGTCCTGTCCCCCAAGCCCCAAATCATTTTGGTTGCCCTCCTCTGGACCCTCTCCAGGAGTTTAATGTCCCTCTTTAAGTGTGGCCTCCAAAACTGCACGCAGTACTCGAGGTGCGGCCTCACCAAGCAGTTATACAGAGGGAGTATCACTTCCCTCCTTCTGGAGGTAATCCCCCTAGCGATGCATCCCAGCATCCTGTTGGCCTTGGCTGCTGCCCTCCTACAAGTCTCCGAGTTGTTCATCTTGACATCCACTTCCACCCCCAGGTCCCTCTCAGCCATCGAGACTTGTAGCATTCCCCCCCCCCACAGGGTGTACACTTGGCCCGGGTTTCTGGCCCCCAGGTGCAGTACCTTGCATTTCCCTGCATTTAACCTCAGCTTCCACTTTCTAGACCATCTTTCCAGAGCCTCCAGGTCCCTTGTAGGGCCACCTCCCTCCTCCCCATCCACCCTGCCCCAGTTTTGAGTCATCCTCAAGAGACTCATCTCCTCTTGATACCTGTCCTTATGTCAGAGGCGTAGGTGTTGAACAGGAGGGCCCAAGGACTGATCCCTGTGGGACCCCACTAATGACCCTCCTTGGGGATGAGACTATCCCGCCAACTACAACCCTCTGGGTCCGGTCCTGGAGCCAATTGCCTATCCATCTGATCATCTGGTTCCCCAACCCCATTTCTCCCAGCTTATCCAATAGGCCCACGTGAGGAACAGAGTCAAATGCCTTGCTGAAGTCTAGAAAGAGGACGTCCACTGGTCTACCCAGGTCCAAGGCACTAGTCACCCAGTCATAGAACTCCACAAGGTTTGTCTGACATGATTTCCCGGGCGAATCCATGCTGTCTATCGTCCAGGCACCCTGACTTTTCAGGTCCCCCAGCCTCTCTTAACAATGCCCTCCATCACCTTGCCCACCACTGATGTCAGGCTGACAGGCCTGTATTCCCTGCCACCTCCCTTGATCCCCTTGTGGATAGGCACATATGTGCCACCTTCCAGTCCTGGGGCACCCACCCTGTCCTCAGTGAGATGGTGAAAAGCTCCGCCAGGGGTTTCGCCAGGATATCCGCAAGTTCCTTCAGCACTCTGGGATGTAATTTATCCGGCCCCGGTGCTTTCTCCGTCTTAAGGGACCTGAGGGCTTCCCTCACTCTCTCTGCTGTGATTTCCACTTCCACTACCTCTTCACCCAGCTTAGCCTTCCCCCCTCCTGCCAGTGATGCCTCCCCCTCTCCCCAGACCCACCGATCAGTAAGGGCCCCCCCCAGTATCACTGTCTCCTCCCATGTATGATGCAGCACCCCCATTTTCCTTGGTGAAAACTGAGGTGAAGTACTCATTTAGTACCTCAGCCTGCTCCCCCGGGTCTTGTGCCCATCTCTCCCCTGTTTTAATCCTGCTAATCTGCCCCTTCACCCTTCGTTTTTCCCCAATGCATCTAAAGAACCCCTTGTTCCCTCTCCTAATTTCCCTGGCCAGGTTCTGCTCCTTCACTTCCCAACTTAGATCTGACTAAACTGCAAGCAAGCCTGGGACTTTCCCCAGGATCCAAAAGGTTCAGATGGCTGACCAGTTTGTAAGTCATTACAAGGGCTCCCCCTTCAGGTTCGATTAGGCACCAAAAGCCCAAAACTACAATTCCTACAAGTTTCGCCCCCGCCAAGCCCCTGTAGACAGGCTCCATTTTAGAATCCCAAAAGCACTGACTGGCCTATTTCAGCAGTCCAGGACCAAAATGGCGGTGATCAACAGAACAGTCCATGCTGCAAAGAAGGCAGGTTAGACAAACTACAATTTCTTTACCACTCTAATAAATAATCAGCAAACAATTACATCTTTTAACAGAGCTCCCTCTGTGCAATTAGCGATGGCAGAAACGGAGCGGTTATCTGGCAGCCTGGGTGGGACTCAAGCATAAAACATTCAGCCCCGTCCCAGATTAATTATAACTGCAATCTAGGCAGCCCTTAAAGACACAGTACATAGAGGCACTCTCTGGCAACAACGTTTAAACTGCTAAAACGCAGAGCACGAACCTGGCAGTGAGCATTTAGGTAAGCTCAAGGAATACTTTTGAGGAACCCCCATTTATAGGGGGGTTACACCAGTATATATCAAGGCAGTAGAAAATAAACTACACGTGAACTACACATGATCAAATGGGGTCAGTGGCTGCATACACTGTATAGGACATACGGGCAGACTGGATGGGCCTAGCAGTCCTTATCTGCCGACAATTTCTATGTTTCGAAGCGTGAAAGCCCTGTGATTCTGAAACTACAGCCACCATCTCATTGACCCCTGACCTCACTTCTAACCACTCAGAGGTCAGGGATCCTCCTGGTAGCTGAGCACCAGAAAGGATTATGAGGAATGATGTCATAAGGACCCTCCCAAATGGACTGGTAGTTTTTTTGAGCCAATCAGAGGGCAGGACGGGGGAGAAGGACTGATATTACTTATTACTTGGTATTATTTGGTATGAAAGAACAGAAGAAGGCCAGAGCCCATCGAGTCTGTTCCCCACACTATGTGGGACATTATTTATCTATTATCCCTCAACCAAACATCTAATTTGTTTTTAAAGACAGTGGCACTAGTTGCCTCTACCAATTCTTGTGGCAAGGTGTTCCATACAATGGATGCTCTTACTGGAAAAAAGTTTCCCCTTTTGCTGGTTTTATAAGTTTTTACTTCAAGCTGTTTATTATGCAGTCTCGGAACATGTCTCCTTTTGGAGAGTGTTAGACCACATTTTTCCATTAGATCTGGTGAATTTATTAAATTAAAAACCATAAGCATATCACCTCTTAATCTTCTAGTTTGAAGAGAGAAGAGACCAGTAGCTTTTAATCTGTTCTGATAATCCAAGTTTGTTAATCCTGGAATCATTCTAGTTACTCTCCTTTGAACCTGTGCAAGAATTGCTATGTCTTTTTTTTTATTTGGATTCCAGAAAGGGGAGCCATAGTCTAGATACGGTCTAATGTATGCCCTATACAATGGAATAAGGCATTGTTCAGTGCGATTAACAAAAGTACATTTTATTTGCCTCAAAAGTCTGTTGGTCATGATATACAGCCCTGTTTGCCCAATTAGAGACGGAATGGAGGAAAAGAGATTTCCGGGCTTTGGAGGGCAAAGGGCAGTCAGAGAGAGTGAGAAGGGTGCGGACCATAGAGTTCTATAGGTAAATTGAGAGAGGCTAGAGTGCAGACTGATGCTGGCACTCTTGAAGCTGCAGGTCTGCCATATTACCAGAGAATTGAGCTGCCAGAAGATAGCAGGAACCGTATCCTCTCACCCAGATCCACAAGACATTGTATTGCTTGAAACTTAGGAAGCCGGCAGACACATACTGTGTTGAAAAACACAAGGTATGCTATTTTGTCTTTTGCTTCTATATATAAGGATAAGAAGTGCCTTGCTTGCAGTGGTGTCAGACCAGTGTGCCGGTGCTGGCTACCTAAGTTTCAAGCAGTATAATGTCTTGTGGATCCGGGTGAGAGGATGCAGTTCCTGCTATCTTCTGGCAGCTCAGTCTCTGGTAATATGGCGGACGCGTGACTTCAAGAGAGCCAGCGTCAGTCTGCACTCTAGCCTCTCTCCATGTATCTATTGAACTCTACGGTGTGGACCTGCATTTGGATATAGAAAGCAAGAGGCCTTGCCAGGCTAAGACATTCTGTGAGCCCTCTCCAGGGTTCACGCAGAAAACCCTTTGTGAGCCTTTCCCTGCGTTCATTCGACTCAGAGACTGTGCCAGACAAGCTCTGAGTGGGAGACATTGTCAACAGTGTGAGCCAGTGGAACGCGTCTGCACTCAAAAGTTTCAGAGCTGAGCCAAGTGTCAACTGAAATCTGCATCCTGCCCAGAATACCCGGAGCCAGGTAAGGGGACAGCTAGCCCTTATCCAGTGGGGTGGAATGGGGAACAGGGAGCCACGGGCATGTGCCTGAGTGCGGGTGTACTCCTGATCCATAGAGGAGTCGGACCTTGGGGTCGAGCCTGGATCTGGGCTCCTTGCAAACTGGGAAGCCACTGCATAGTGCTTCTGATTCATGTTGGTAAGCCAGAAAGACTGTTTCTTGAGAAGTGAAGCCATGAGGGCTGTTACCAGAGAAGTATGAACCAGGAAGGCTTAGCTGTTGTCCTCTGTTCGAAAACATTCCAAAGCTCCTAAACCACTTCCTGCTTCAGTGTATTGCTCCCCGCATCTCCTGAATGGCTTTTCTACTCCAGTGTGCTGCTGCTTGTGTCTTCGGAATTGCTCTCCTGCCCCTGTGCGCTGTATGCAAGGATCACATGAGTGTTGGCACTGCAGGCGAGAATTTCTATTTTCCCTGTTGGATTACAAGTGGGGTTTCCAGTTTGTTCGAAACAATACAATCAAGTTGGTTGGAATTTCATTTTTTGTTCTAGCACACTATGGCCTGTTGGGGGATTAAAATGCAAGCTTGCTGAATTTTCCATCAAGTGCCCCACCGCAAGATCCTGGGCAACTCTTCATTCAGCCCTCCACCAAGACTGTGTGATAACACCTGGATACCCAGAGTCAAATGTTTAGTATTGTACTTGTGCTTATAGTTTTATTATTGGTACCAGATAAAATTACCACACCCTGTGTAAAATAGCCACCTTCTGTGCCCCTTGCTTGGGTGGGTGTGTTTAACCAGTGGGGTCTGAGGGGAAATGCCTGAGGGGGGTTGAACGTATAGTCACTTGTCATTGCCTAACCCCTGGTCTCTCCACAGCTTCTCGGCCTGTGTGTCAAATAAGGCACAGTCTCATTTGTTGCATTTTATCACCGTGTGGGTATTTCATTTGTACAGCCTGACTGAATTATTGTCTGGTAAAGGTAACAGCTGTTGGCAGTCCCCAGGAGGCGGTAGTGTCCAGTGTAGAGAGGTGGCTAGGGACTAAATCACAGAGGATGGTACTACACACAACATCTGACCCACTTATTCACTCTGGGAGGAGGCACTGTACTATTTATCAGTTTGGGACGAACCCCCCTACTACAGGAGAACAAACGAACCCAATCCCCTAAACCAGGTTTGCCGCCTTACGGTCACAGGCAGAGGAGAGAACCTAGTCATCGTGCTGACCAGGAGGGTCACACCCATTTTTTACAGCAGGGTTGACTGAAGCACTTGGGGGTAAGTGGCTTGCTCAAGGTTATAAAGTTTGTGTGGTCGTGGTGGTGCAGTTACAAACAGGGTACTATTACTGCAGTACCATCTAGAGGCCACTGTTATTGCAGTACCTAGTATCACATCTAGATGGTGCAGCTCATAGACAGTATTCCAGGAACACAGTACCAGCATCCACTGTTTATTCACATAACGGCAGAAAGAAAAGGAAAAGAATTAGTAATTTTGTAAAATTTTGCAGAATATACTTTCCCTGTGGTCTGTAACAGACACAGAAACCTGGTGGTTACCAAACACTGGTGAATTTGTAAGCTATAACCCATGACAGGGCAGGCATGGGTGTATCAGACATTAATGCACACCCTTGGTGGTTGTGAGATGTGAGGTGAGGCCAAAGGCTAAGCTGGTGGTTTGATTGCATCACTGTGTGTAACTTGGATATTTTTATTATGAAGCACTTAGGTGAGTTTTGCCTTAACGATACGGGTTCGAAAGCAAACTCTGATGCTCAGAGGATCGACCTGGGAAGGAGGAGGATTGAGCATCTATTGGACTGCTCTATTCCTCCGGAAAGGGAGGGCTGCTGCGCACAGAGTGGCACTGACCCCTAGCGACAGGTAGGGTTGGGCATCCAGGTACAGCATTTCAGGGGTGGAGGAACGGCAGCCATCAACGTCCTTGGTGCAGGTGTGCATGCAGGTATGTCCAGGTGGCATTCGCTTCCGGCCATCAGGGCATCAGCGACAGTGCACCTGTCATTAGGGTGCCAAATAATGGAATCTGCCGCCCCCTCCCGGAAGTCCGCCCCCCCCCACGGAGTTAGAATATTTAGAAGGGTGGGTTGTGGGGGTTGGGGGCATAGCCTCCATAAAGAGGAACAGCAACATGGAAATGTGGCACCCTAATGAATAGGTGCACTGCCTCCGGCACCCTGAATGGGGGAACCGGAAGCATTACATGTCTGCCTTCCAGAGGCACATAAAAAAGGTGGAAAACATGGCTGGCCAGCATGATGGGAGACCCCTCACAGGGACCTGGCCATATGGCAAGCCTCCAGTTTGAGAATCCGTTTTGTCACCCCTGCCACGGGGGGGGGGGATGATAAATCATGGGGAACACTGGAGTCGGATTGGTAGTCCATTCGGGCTGGGGGACCTGGTCCCTGATAATGAGGCTAGTCTAGGAGTGGAATAGCAGAGCACTAACTGCAAAAACAGACAAACAAAAAACAAATATATATATATATATATATATAGCAAAACAAAATGGTTATATTAAATGCACGCTGAAAATAGAAAATAGAGTTAAAAATCTACGTTTCAACCTTAGGTCTTCTTCAGGAAATATCTAAAAGAGAAAAAAAACCAAAAAAACAAGTTAGTGTAGAGGAGAGGAAAAATGAGAGAGATATATATGTGGAGAAAGAAGAAGGGGGAGGCAAAGGGAGAAGAAGTGATAAATAATTAAGAGAGAATCTGAGAAACAAAAAGGTGATGATGGGAAAGATAAAACATAATGGGACAGAAAGAGCTGGGAAGATCCCAGGTAGAGACTGATTAACAGGGCCTTGTAAGAAGGCTGAAAGGTGACAAATGTGTGAGAAGGAGACAGAAATGGAGACATGTGGTGAAAATGAAAATAAATCAGTACAAAACAAATTGACTTTAGGGAAAAAAGGGAGGCTGAAAGATGTTAGTGGAAAATAAGTCTATCATTTAAACCAGAGGGCTGCTGGGAGCCAAGGCGGATGATCAGCTTGGCTTCCATGTTTTCTATGGTTAGGATCCCGAAGCCCTGCTGAAGGACACAAACAGAAAGGTCATTGACATTGTGGTCCCTGGAGATAAAGTGGGATACAATGGGTTTAGCAGTTTCACCATTCCTGACCGCTCTGTAATGTTCCCTGAAATGGTCAGCAAGACGCCTACCAGTTTCTCCGATGTAAATAGCTGAACACCTCCTGCAAAGAATACAGTACACTACATTAGTGGAGGTGCATGAGAACTCCTTGGTGATGTGAAAACACCTGTAGGCCCCGATCTCAGTTACACTGGAAATAAATTTGCAGGTGTAGCTGCGAGCCCTGTTGCAAGGTTTGGTACCTGGGGGAGGAACTGTTAGGAGTGGGTAGGCTGCTTTTTACCAGGAGATTGCGCAGGTTAGGTGGGCGGTGGTAGGAGGCAATAGGTGGTTCTGTAAAGGAAGCACCAATGTTAGGGTCAGTTTGCAAAATGGGAAAGTTACTAGTGATGATCCTGTGAAGAGAAGGTGTGCACTGATGGAAAGGAAGAACTAGTGGAATTCGCCGTTGTTCTTGTGTGACAGTATCCCTCCTGCTAGGGGTCCAGGTTACGGGCATACATGACCCGGAGAGTGCTCTGTCCACTGTGCTTTTAGGGTATCCCTGTTGATAAAAAAACTATGCATTATTTGGGTCTGCTCAGCAAAATCATCCTCTTCACTGCATAACCCAAGTGAGTCTAAGAAACTGTGAATAAGGCAGGCCATTCTTGACATGTTTAGGATGGAAGGAGCTATGGAGGAGGAAACTGTGAGAGTCAGTGGGTTTGTAATAGACTGATGTCTTCAGACCAGTGTTCTGGACTGAGAGCTAGATATCCAGGAAAGGCAGTGTAGAGGAGGATTTCAACTGTGTACTGAAGGGAAGGATGAGCCGTGGTGAACTTGTCAAGGAAGACTTGGAGGGTCTCCTGGAGCAGGAGGTGGCCCCACACAGTCATCTATGTAGCGTTGTAGAGTTCAGGCACAGTCCCTGTGAATGAGAGAAAAACATTCCTCCACCCAACCCACAAACAGATTAGCAAAGCTGGGACCCATCTTGGTACCCATGGCAACTCCACTGACCTGCTGAAAAAAACTGTTATTAAAAGAAAAAGCATTGAGTGTTAGAACCAGTTCTGCCAGATGAGTTAGTGTGTGTGTGTGGGTGGCTGCTGGACTTCCCGCTTGTTCAAGAAATGCTGCAAAGCTGTCAGACCATCATCATGGGGGATCACTGTGTAAAGAGATTTGATGTCCATGGTGAAGATGAGCTGATGAGAGTCACTGAATCTGAACCTGTCAAATAACTGCCAATAAATATATATATATATATATATATATATATATATATACATATATATATATATATATATATATATATATATATATATATATATGACTACAAAGTGCTTTGACAATAGTGTATTGTATCCAGTAGCCACAACATACTGAGTGTCCTACCACAGTTCGGGAAGTGCATTATTGCCTGATACACCCATGCCCTGGAGTGGGGTTTTGCACTTATAAAATGGAATTTTTGTATTATATTTTAATGGAAAAAGGTTTTATTTCCATTTAGTTTGGCTATAGCTAGGTAGATTGAGGTAGGTTACTTATACACTGAGGGTGGGATATTTCCCACCAATGCGCCCCGGCGAGATATTCAAAGGGACAAGTTGTGCTGCACACCAGGGTGCATCGGTAATGTATGCGGTGCAAGTGCGTGCCCATGCATATGCAGCACATCCCGATATTCAGCCCGGGATGTGCAGTGCAGATGCTGGGACAACCCTGCCTTTTGCCACTCAGGGGGGCACAGAGTTGTGTCTCGTATAACCAGGAACAAATCATGGCCACCCACAGGCGAGCTGCCATGTTGCAAGGAGCAACACGGCACCCACCTGCCGTGGGTGGCCACCCGCCCACCCAGGACACAGTCCACATGCCCCCTGCCCAGGGAGCATTGTGCCCCCCATGCCTGTTCCCGAACATGTGTTCCATACATCCCTGTGGTCTAGTAGACCACTATCCAATGCCCAATCGTGGGCAGAAGTGAATAAAATGCCTGTGGTCCAGTGGACCACTTACCAATGCCCAATAGCAAGCTTAGGTGCTACATAACCCTGGTGGTCCAGTGGAAGCTCCCCCAGCACCCAATCACTGGCGGAATTAACAAAGGACACCCTGGTGGTCCAGTCGTACCCCTCTCCCCACCCACCCACCGAGGCCCACTGAGGCCCCCGCCACACTGCACCCCCCAGTCAGCGGTGGGTGGCAGCACCACACCTGCAAACCACCCGGCCGCCCGCCGACTGACAGCGTACAGTAGGGTCTGTACACCTATTGGTCCATTACGTGGGCCAATGGACGTGCAGACCAAACTGTACTACACAGGCCCGAAATGTGAATAGGGTTTTTTCAACTTATGTCGATATCACGCCATTTTTTGAATTTTTGGCACCAGATTTTCAACATGAGGTTATTGGGACCCCTCCTCATGAATTCAGTCACTGTCATGGCGTTATTCGGTCCTGAATGGCGATTTTGCGGTCACAGCACGGAATCACCTTTTGGGACTGATTAATTTTATTTAGCTTTTTGTTGACCGGGTAAGTGCACTAGACAAATCCTGCCTATTTTCAGGCACGACCCGGGGGAGGGGGATACAGATGAATGCCAACTGACCTTGAACCAGATTAAGCTGTTGGTGGTATTTTTTAGTGAATGAGGGAAATTTGGCCAGGACACCAGGGAAATTCCCCTACTCTTTTCGACAAGTGCCATGGGATCTTTAACATCCACCTGAACTACCACCAATCCAGGCAGATGGGACCTCGGTTTAACGTCTCATCCGAAAGACGGCACCTCAGAAGTGCAGCACCCCTCTCATGCTGCACTGCAGTGTCAGTACTGGGATATTAATCCAAGTGCCAGATGTGGGAACTGAACCCACAGCCCTCTGATCTCCCGGCCTCAGAGGCGAGTGTGCTACCTGCTGAGCCACTGACACTGACAATTAATGAAATGACAGTGCCACTGTTCATGAGGTGGGCTCTCAAAAAGCCTATTTTGCAAATTTGGTGAAAAAAATTGAAAAAATTACCGTTTTACAGCATGCGTTGCGCAGTTTCCACGCACACTCATAACTTCATGAATTTGTAATGTTTTCACTCCAGATTTTCAACATTACCATTTTTTCATACCTCCTTGTGAACATTATAGCTGTAATTTTTCGCAACCTGGATGAAATGTGTTTTCACACTTCCTGCACAGAATAGCATGATCAATGTGGGAAATCAGTGCTCAGGCCACATTAAGAAAATCACAGTGACACTGTTCATGAGCAGAGGTCCTAAAATGCCTATGTTGAAAATTTGGTGACGAAAGTCCATAAAATGACTGTGTTACGAGCGTACGTTGCCAGTTTCCATGCACACTCTTAACTTCACAAATTTGTAATATTTTCACTCCAGATTTTCAACATTGGCATTTTTCCACACCTCCTTATGAAAAGTACAGCTGTCATTTTTCACACCCTGGCTGAAATGTGTTTTCGCACTTCCGGTGCAAAATAGTGCAGTCGCTGTGGGAAATCAGTGTTTGGGACAGATTAAGTAAATCACAGTGACACTGTTCATGAGCAAAGGTCCTAAAATGCCTATGTTGAAAATTAGGTAACAAACGTCCATAAAATGACTGTTACATGCATGTGTCGTGCAGTTTCCATGCACCGTCATAACTTCGCAAATTTGTAGTATTTTCACTCCAGATTTTCAGCACTGGCTTTTTTTCAGACCTCCTTATGAACAATACAGCTGTCATTTTCACATCCTGGCTGAAATGTGTTTTCACACTTCCGGCACACAATAGCACAGTTTCTTTGGGAAGTCAGTGTTTGGGACAGATTAAAAAAATCACAGTGACACTGTTCATGCGCAGAGGTGCTAAAATGCCTATGTTGAAAATTTAGTGACAAAAGTCCATAAAATGACTGTGTTACGAGCGTGTGTTGCAATTTTCATGCACCCTCGTAATTTTGCGTATTTGTAATATTTTCACTCCAGATTTTCAACATTGGCATTTTTTTACACCTCCTTATGAACATTACAGGTGTCATTTTTCATATCCTGCCCGAAATATGTGTTTACACGTCTGGTGCAGAATAGCGCGGTTGCTGTAGGAAATTAATGTTCGGAACAGATTAAGAAAATCATAGTGATCGTGTTCATGAGCAGAGGTCACAAAATGCCTATGTTGAACATCTGGTGAAATAATTTCACTAAGTGACTGTGTTACACACATGTGTTGCACAGTTTCCACATACGCTCAGAAGTTCGAGCATTTTTTATATTTTCAATACAGATTTTCAACATTGCCATCTCTTCACACCTCCCTATGAATGGTACAGCTGTCTTTCTTCACATCCTGCCCGATCTGTTTTTGTACATCTGGCACAGAATGGCACAGTCGCTGTGGGAACTCAAAGTTCGGGACACATTAACAAAATCACAGTGCCATTGTTCATGAGAAGAGGTCCCAAATGCTTTCTTGAGGTGGGGGTCACAAAAAGGCCATGTTGAAAATGTGTAGTGCAAATACCAACAAATACCTGGGGCATTAGGATTTTTAACCATAATGTCCCACCCTGTACAGACTGATAGGCATCAGGGGTGTGCCTTTGGATTGCCGACTGTAATGTTCATGCCATTCCACCCCCACTGCCCCACCCTGCAGCCAGTGACAGGCATCAAGGTGTGCCTTGGGCTCTTCGGCCCCAGAGTTCACCCCATTCTCCTATACTGCACCCATTTCAGCATATGTCCTTATGGAATTCAGTGACTGTAAAGCCGAACACCCCAAGGCACACCTCTACACTTGTCGGTGTCTGCATCATAGGGTGAGGTGAAATAGAATGAACGTTATGGGTGACAACTCAAACAGATATCCCAATGCCTGTCCATCTCTGCAGGGTGAAGGTGGGGTTGACGTGAAGTTCAGTACTTCACTGCCATTCCTCTTCTGCATCTGTCTAACTCCTGCATTTCCAATGCTAATACCAGCAAGCAAACATTCGGCATTGACAAATGCTTGTTTATTGCTGATATCATCAAGCATTTTCACTGTTGCTCAGCTACATAGTTACTGCAGACCATGCAGATTTTACTCAGAAGTTTGCATGTCATCACAACTGGTTGGGTGATGATAGACAACATTGTTTTTGATATGGGGGTTGATACCAGTCCATTCACAGAAGAAAGGGTTCTGAAAGAACTCTTAAAACAGAAGGTGGACAAAGCAATGGGGCCTGATGGGATTCACCCCAGAATTCTAAAAGAACTAAGGGTAGAACTACTGACACCACTGACTACTCTCTTTAACAAATCATGGGAGGATGGGGTGGTACCTGAGGACTGGAGGAGGGCAGATGTTATTCCACTTCACAAAAGTGGGAGCAGGGCAGAAGCAGGAAACTATAGACCTGTTAGTTTAACCTCAGTGATTGGGAAAATGATGGAATCACTTCTGAAGGAAAGAATTGTTAAGTACATAGAGGCCAGAGGGGCACAGGACCCAAGGCAGCATGGATTCACAGTGGGAAGGTCATGTCAGACAAATCTAATAGATTTCTTTGACTGGGCAACCAAAGTAGTAGACCAAGGAGGGGCTGTGGACATGGCCTACCTAAATTTTAGCAAGGCATTTGACACAGTCCCACACAAAAGATTAATATACAAGTTGGCCAGCCTGGGAGTGGGTCCCAAGTTGGTAACCTGGGTAAAGAATTGGCTGGAGAACACTACACAGAGGGTAATAGTAAACAAAGTCCACTCTGAAGAAAGGTGGCTTACTAGTGTCGTACCGCAGGGTTCAGTATTAGGACCGGTCCTCTTTAATGTCTTTATAAGTAACATTGCAGAGGGACTGGAAGAAAAAGTATTTCTCTTTGCAGACGACACAAAGATCTGCAACAGAGTTGATACACAAGGTGGGTGGAAAGGATGAAAAGGACTTGGCAAGGCTGGAGGAATGGTCAAATGTATGGCAGCTTAGATTCAATGCTAAGAAGTGCAAGGTAATGCACATGGGAAACAAAAACCCAGGGGAAGAGTACACAGTGGGAGGTGAGATACTAACAACAAAAATGGAAAGGGACCTGAGGGTAGTCATATCTGATGATCTAAAGGTGGGCAAGCAATGTGAGAGGGCAGCAAGGAGGGCTGGGGGGATACTGGGAAGCATAGAGAGAGGCATCACCTGTAGAAAATAGGAAGTTGTTATCCCTCTGTACAGACAGCTGGTGAGACCCCATCTGGAGTACTGCGTGCAGTTCGGGAGACCCAATCTCCGCAAAGACATAGACAGGATGGATGTGGTCCAGAAGAGGGCAACTAAGATGGTGCAGTGTCTGCACCAGAAGCCATATGACTTAAGGAGCATAATATGTATAGTCTCGAGGAAAGGAGGGAGAGGGGAGAAATGATAGAAACTTTCAAGTATCTCAAGGGAGTCAACAAAGTCCAAGAGGGTAACATCTTTCAGAAAAAGAGGTGTGCAAGAACAAGAGGGCACAATTTAAAGATTGAGGGGGGTCGTCTCAAAGGTAATGTGAGGAAGTATTTTTCACTGAGAGGGTTGTGGATGCATGGAACAGCCTTCCTGAGCAGGTTGTGGAGTTAAAAACAGTGGTGGATTTCAGGAATGCATGGGACAGTCATAAGGCAATTCTAGTGGGTGGCGGTAGGAAAAAGTAGGCTGTTGGTTAACGAGGATCTGCAGTTTATCCATTAATTAGGGAAATGGGCAGACTGGGTAGGCCAAGCCGTCCTTATCTGCCGTCAAATTCTATGTTTCTATTGAAAAGGGCAGTTTGGAGTAGAGCAATAGTTCTTAGACTTTGTCACAGTGAGCCTCCCCAAATCCATGGAAAAGATTTTGAGCCTCCCAAAACTGAAATAATCTTGGGCCCCCCTAAAGAAAATTAACATACTGTACTTTGCACAGTACACCATGAATAAATTGAAACCCCTTGAGTACTTGGCTCACATTCAGTTCTTTCATTCAGTTCTTTGTCATGTCATGATGTGGAACCTTTGAAAAATAGCTCTTGTGCTCAAAGGTGTTATCTGAATAACAAATAAATAAAATAAATATTATTATGCAGCTTATTGTAACTCCCCACCCTCTCAACAGGCCAGCCTACTTGTCCGCTATTTTCATTCTTGAACCATTGTTACCCTTGTTGCAGTACCTTCATGGGTCAGACTACTTTCTGTTTTCCTCTCTATATGAAATAACCTTCCCACACACTTTGCCTCTCCCCTCCTTCCCTGCTCTAAGCAACTTATCCGGGATTACTTTGCTCCTTCCTGCTATTGCTCTGAGCACTTTTATGTTCAACCCTTGTTTATGGGCTGTTCTGCCATCAGTCTACAAATTGATCAATTACCACCATTCATTATTAGTTTATTGTTCATATTTATTTGCACTATTGCTCATTGTTTATTTCTTGATTGTTTTGCAGTTACTGTTTGAAATGCATTCACTACCTACCCTTCCTAGGGTACACCTGAAATGAGCTTTGGCTCATTCGCCTTCCCTTGTCACCTATTAGCAAATAAATACATAAAATTCACCTACTGTTATCCTCTTTCAATTTGCTTCATCTCTTCACACAAAAGACATAAAACTCAACATTTAAATACAGTACTTTTTCAGACTTGCTTGAGCCTCCCCTTGAACAGGTTGGGGCCTCCCCAGGGAGGCTGGCCTCACCATTTGAGAACCCCTGGAGTAGAGCATAGAGCACAGACATGTGACACAGGAGATCCCAGAGTTGTCCAATAGCTCAATAGAAATGTGTCGCGCTTCTATGCAAGTGACTCAAGTTTGGGAGTGATCTCAGGAGAAGGCTGTCAGGCAACCAGGCTGGGAGGCAATGCTGCCAATGGCAACTTGTGCCAGTCAGGGTGTGAGAGAGTTCTCATGCTCCTGTGCCTCAGGGACTGCTCCTGGTGGTCTGGGAAGCTTGCTCTCCCAGCAGGAGCATGCGGCGTGTTGAGGCACAACCCCTCTCTCATGCTGCACATGTCTCCCGGGGCTGAGGGAGAAACAGCGGAGGAAAATGGCTGGCTATAGTAGAACAGGCCCTGCTTTGCTTGCTGGGCTCCATCCTTCACCAAATCCAAACCCTGGGAGGCTTTGGAAGCCTCGGACGAGGTCCCTGTTGGAGGGGGAGGTGAAGGTCTTGACTTGAATATGGTGGGTAAGTACCCAAAGATGGTGCACGATAGCACTGGGCAGGGGTGGTCTGAAGTGGGCAAGTTACCAGGAGGAGGATGAACACAGAATGGATATAACAAAAAAAAAAAACAGGAGATCCAAGGTTTGAATCCCATCTCAGCCACTATCTCACTGTATGACTTGAGTGTGTCATTTAACTTCCCTGCACTTCATGGCCACAAAAAAAGTCTAATTTAGAAATGTAAACTGCCAGGGAAATAAATTAGTGCAAAAACATTGATGATGTTCTGAGGAAGGCTGCGTCATGTTCCCAAATTTGAGAGGGGAAGGAATATTTTGTAAAGATATTTTTTTGGGGGTTAAGCTTTTCTCAGTTGCCACCCTGATCCTCAGATCTGGGTGGAAGTCTCTGACAGCATCCCCAGCCCTGTCCTCTACTAAACCCACCACTCCCACTTGTGAGGGTCTGAATGGTGTGGGGCCTGAGGACACTACTGGCCTCCATCCTGGTGGTGGCGTGGTTTTTACCACTAGTTTTTCTCCCACACATCTCTCCAGTGTCAGCTATAGCCTCTTGACAGCATTGGACAAAGTAGTGCAACATGCATGTGTGGAATCCATTGTGAGAAGGCAGGCTCCACAGCCTACCATGAGGGGTCACTGCACCAATGTACAGCAACATCTTCTTCCACAGGCTGGCTCACACTGCGGAAGGCAGCACTCCCCAGCCTTCGTCACTCCAGTCCCAGCATTCTGAGTCTACTCCACCAGCACTGGGCAATTGGGTGGCCTGAAAGTTTTATTTTTAACTTTCTGCTTGTTTCTCTTAGCATGCATTTGACTCTTGGCCCCCCTCTCAGGCCTTTGTCACATCTCAACCCCAGCACCTCACCTTCTATTAGAACTAACCATGCCCACTTCACTCCCGTTCCCCCCCATGGTTTGCTCCCCACAGCAAGGCTTTTGGACTGAGCTAGACCCGTTTGGAAATTCTTCAGCCAGTCATATGAGGAGGACCTTGGTCAGTGAGTGTGGTGTCTGCAACTGCAGTGGGTGGTCATGCTGCATGAATTACAGTATTACTGTTCTGTTTTTTGCCTTCCCAACATGGCTGGCACATGCTAGGATGGCAGGATGTGCTTACGCAGAGTACGCACCCTTTGGTGGTGCTCTCCCCTCCCTGCAGCCTCTTCTGCTCCTCCCCCTGTCATCACCTAGAAGGCGATGTAGCAGCAAGTATCCAACACCCTCTCTCCCCGGAGGAAAGAAGGGTCCACTAAGATGCTTGACCTTACTCCCCTGGCTGGGCTCTGATGGGCCAGGCTTGTGCTCAATCCCAGGTTGCCAGCCATGACTTTTTTGATCTTTAATGTTCACCTTGTTTATTTACCATACAGTATTATTACTGATGCCAGTTTGGCAAAAAATACGATAAGCCTTTGTTAAGGGTACGTTGTCACCACAGTGAAGGCCGCCATGTGGTACTGTAGTATAAACAGCCTGGCTGGCTGTTTACAGTAGACCACCCACTTTTTCTTCCAGAGTAGATGTAACCTGGAGATGTAAGCCCTGAAGTATCCTACGATTCTCTGTTGCAGTCATCCTTCATGGCACCAGGCACCTGTCACTGCAACTGCCTCCATAAAGTTCTGGTTCTACCCCTCCCCACCCCCACCCCCAGGCAAACATGGAAGGGAGATAGTTCTTCAAATTACTGTGCTACATCAGATGGCAATGCAGCACAGTGCACAGGTTAAAAGAAAGCCTGACTGTCGAGAGATTCGCATCTGATTTTAAAACGTCTTTTTAATTTAGCTTTCCCAGACACATTTTAAGTAAACTGATGCATCTGTTATGTTTTATTGTCATTTAAAGTGTTGGCATTGTATTTTAACTGTAAAGCACCTTGGTTTTGGAAAGGTATTATATAAATACAGATTTACTTACTTACTATTAACCTGGATCTGTCATGTGCTGCACTGGGCCCTTTCTCCTTCTTTCATCCAGCCCCTTCCACCATGTCTCTGTGGTGCTACCGCCCATGGGCACCCAGGTGGCAGTACTGCAGTGGAGACAGGCGTCCTTCCTCCCCAGAAGAGGAGAACATTCTCTGAGACCCTCAATCGTCCTCTCCCCCCCCCACCAGCCCTTTGACAACTGAAGCTCATTCCTAGACCTATGTCACTGGTGTCGCGAAGTGTGGTGCTAGGCCCTCCTTTTTTATGTTTGCTTGCATGCATGTGCAAGAAACATAGTGCCACCATACAAGTTTTCACAGGTGTGCCACCCCCATTTTCAGTGCTCTGCTCCTTTTTGCAGGTGCGGCTGCACCGCACCAATGAATGTCCGAGCTGTCTATGACAGCCATTCAGATGCAGTGCCGTACAGTTCTGAGAAAACCACCACTACAATCAGCAGTGGTAACATGTAGGCAATTCGCATACTGTCGTCGGAAGGCAATTTGCATACTGCTGTCGGCAGTATGCAAAATGCCTACACATCAGCACTGCATCTGAACTGTCCTAGACAGTTCGTTTCTGATCCCCATCAGATCCAGTTCCCCTCTCCCCCACGAACACCTAGGTAGCATGCTGGGAGCCCACCCTAGCATGCTCATGAGCTCCCTCCACCCCTCAACACTGTATGACCAACGGGTGCCCACTCTGGCTCTACTGGCCCCCCAAAGCAAAACTTCCAGGTGCGCGCGGGCAAAAACCCCCACCTAGAACAAAAGAAACGATCCCTTGTTGACTTTCTTGCCCCTCCCCCAACTTGCGCCCACCTCTGCGAATGCCCCTTCCCCCACACCCCCTTCACCCCATACTTATCTCTGGAGGCCAGCGCGACAATCTTCAGTGGACCAGGAACACGTCTGCACTCTTCAAAGCCGACCGTGAACTGAAGAAATGCCGGTAAGCTGTATAATGACATAAATTAGTTTTTTTTTCAACTGTGGTGCATATCTCGGCTATTTTGGGAATATTTCAGCAAATTTTCAACTTGGGGTTCTTGGGACCCCACCTCATGAACTCAGCCACTGTCATTTTGTTATTTGGTCCAGAAAGGTGATTTCGCGGTCACTGCACAGAACCACATTGTCACAGTTCATGAGGTAGGCCTCCAAAACCCTATGTTGAAAATCTGGTGAAAAAATTCCCAAAAATGACTGTTTTACGAGTGTGTGTGTTGCGCAGTTCCTATGCACGCTCGTAACTTTGAGAATGTTTACTATTTTCACTCCAGATTTTCAACATTGCCATTTTACCACACCTCCTTATGAGCAGTACAGCTGTATTTTTCACATCTTGCCCAAAATGTGCTTTCGCGCATATAGCGCATAATGGCATGGTCGGTGTGCAAAATCAATGTTTGGGACAGATTAAGAAAATCACAGTGACACTGTTCATGAGCAGAGGTCTTAAAATGGCTATGTTAAAAATTTGGTGACAAAAGTCCGTAAAATGACTGTGTTACGAACGTGCATTGTGCAGTTGCCACGCACCCTTGTAAGTTCACGAAGTTCTAATATTTTCAGTCCAGATTTTCAACACTGGCATTTTTCCACAACTCCTTATGAACAGTACAGCTGTCATTTTTCACACCCTCGCTGAAATGTGTTTTCGCACTTCCGGCGCAGAAATGCACGGTCACGGTGGGAAATCAGTGTTCGGGACAGATTAAGAAAATCACAGTGACACTGTTCATGAGCGGAGGTCCCAAAATGCCAGTGTTGGCATGCTGCTGTAAAAACTCCCCAAACTAATTACATTACGGGTGCGCGTTTTGAAGTTTCTACGCACACTCATGACTTCACCAGTTTTTTATATTTTCACTCCAGATTTTCAACATGGCCATTTTTTATACCTCCCCATGAACAGTACAGCTGTCATTTTTCACATCCTGTTCAAAATGTGTTTTCACACCTGTGGTGCCAAATGGTGTAGTCGCTGCGCAAAATCAGCTTGCTAATGAACTGATATTGCCACTGTTCATAAGGTGGGGTCAAAAAACCCATGTTGAAAATTTGGAGTGAAAATACTAACATCGCTGGGCGTTAGGGTTTCCAACCATAACGCCCCACCCTGTAGAAACTGACAGGCATCAGGGATGTGGCCTTGGGATTGTCGCCTGTAATGCTCATGCTATTCCACCCCCACCCACACCCTGCAGCCAGTGATAGGCATCGAGGTGTGCCTTGGACTCTTCGGCCCCAAAGTTCACCCCATTCTCCTATACTGCACCCATCTCACCATATTTCCTTATGGAATGGGGTGAGTGTAAGGCCCAAAGACCCTAAGGCACACCATGACACTTGATGTCTGCAGGGTGGGGTGTGGTGAAATGGTGTGGGCATTATGGCCGACGACCCAAAGGCACACCCCAATGCCTGTCACTCTCTGCAGGGTGGTGGTGGGGTTGGCTTCAGTTCAATACTTCACTGCCATTCCTATTATGCACCTCTCTAACTCCTACACTACCAAGGCCAATGCAAGCAAGCAAACATTAGGCATTGACAAATGTTGTTTTTTTATACTCCAATTCCTGCACCTTTTCTTTATTCCTAGATCTCGCCCAGCTGACAGGACCCCTTGTATAGCAGTGGCACTGGTGCTTATCTCTCACAAAAGTTATGGAATTTTATTGTCAGAGGTCTGGGTTGTCTTACCATACCCAGAGAAACATTCTCCTTCACAATGTTTTTGCCAGAAATACATTAATTAAAAAAAAAAAACTATATGATGAAATCTTTTCAATAACAAATACAGTATTGCTGCTTTAATGTTCCCTTTTTTTCCTATCATTTCTTTCTTACTCTTTCTTTCATTTAACCCGTAACCTTCCTTTAGCCTTCCTTGATCCCATTGTACCCTACCGTGTGCACCTGATAACTGCTGTCTACTGTTCATCACTTGTGAAGAGCTTTGGGATACACTTTGCGTGAACAGTACTGCACAAAATTAAATCCCCTTCCTTCTTGCCATTACACCCCAGCTGGGCTATTCAGGGTAAATGTCTTGTAAAATAAAAATCTCAGGGTGTCTAAAAACAAAAGGCAGTTGTACTCAGTACCCAAGAAAGTGTCAGTGAGATTCCACCCCCCCCCCCCAGTTCAAGTCTCTGCTTTCCTCACTACTGTCTCTCTCCTCACTCAGACATTTTATTCAGTCTGAGAGCTGCAATGCTCTTTTTGTACAGGAATGAAGCCTTTGACAGGGCCCCCCAGAGACCATGCACTTGCTCACGAGTTTCTACTCGGCTGTGGCTCTAGTCAGGTTAATAAATCATGATAACAGTCCTTAGAACTGAAGCCCCCTTCAATTTTTCAGAACAAGGGCTGAAGAATATGTAAAGTATTACATAACCACAGAATGTGTGCCCCAACGAAAGAACAGTCAGTTTAATCTACTGCTGGCAGTGATTACTAATCACAAGCTGTAATCACATCTCATTTGGTTTACACAAATAAGGTCAAAAGATGTGAAAAGCAATACGTTTATACTTTCTTTGGATACCTCATAGTCTGACACTGGTTTAAGGATGAAACATGTACCTGTGGCTTGCTGTTAGCTTATGCGTATTTGTGAGGCCTTTTAGCATAGCCAGCCTATAGTGCGTAATGCTGATTTTCATGTAGTATCCATGATGCCTTTCATTGGCAGGGTACTTTGTGTTTCTTTAAAACTAGTTTAAGATTGTCTTCTTCTCTTTGTGGGCTGGTTAGAGAAAAGGGGAGAAAGCCAGGGACAGAGGCGTTCTTCCATTAAGGGGTGAGTGGCTATACATTAGAAGTGTTTGTATTATTCATTCATGCATGTATGTATGTATTTATTTATTTTATCAGGTAGGTGCACAAGACAATCAAATTCCTGTTATGCTATCTGGTTACTATCCACAGATCACAGTATATTCATATCCGGTCAAATAGTCCTGGAAAGGTAATCATTTCAAAATCAAAAGAAGTCCCGCACACACCAACCACAAGTTAAAGCGGCTCACAATATACTGGTGTGCAGTTAACTTTATTCACGGTGCCAACTCATATGTCTTGACTCGTTTTGGAACTGACTCTTTTTTCAAAAGACAAGTGTTTTGAAAAAGGAGTCAGTTTCGAGACTCGTCAAGTCATCCCATCATCCTGACTACAGTACATTATTCATTATAACAGAGTGGCAGCCCACCTCTCTGGGCAGGGCTCTAGCCATGAAGACCACTATTGCCACAGTAAGTAGGTAGAAGTGAGTGCTCTCACCGCCCCCTTACCAGCAGTAATGAACAAAACACAAAATCAGGAAAGGGGACAAGGATAATTTCCAGGTGTGTCTGGGGGAGTACTATCTTTTGCTGATGGGGTAGTGTCTGCCAGGACACTGGGGAAAACTCACTACTGTTATGATAAGTGCCATGGGTTCTTTAATTTTTGCCCATCTCTGGTGGCTGTCTAGGTGTAAGGGACTTTGGTTTAACATCTCATCTTAAGGACAGCACCTCAACAGTGCTGTACCCCCTAGTGCTGCCCTATAGTGTCATCAGTGGGCTCAGTTTGAGTTCCTAGTGTGGGTCTAGAGCCCACAACCTTCTGATTGTCCCTCTCCTTTAAGGAGCCGGATGGATCCATGTCATAATAGCGATCGCAAAACAACGATCACTATTATGGCGAATGCATACTGCTGAAATGCTAATCAGCGATATACACATGCTGGCGAAAAAACATCTGGCAACCAATCCAAGTGTTTGTGTGGGGGGCTGCACCCCCTGCATCCCCCCTGCTTAAAGATTACTAACTCCAGGGGGTACATGTTAGGAGGGGCGACACTGGATTCCGCAAAAAAAAAAAACAGCGGCAGCCAGTGCAAAATTTTCCCTGGTCCACAGCCCTGAACCCAGTACCTGTTACACTGGAGTTAGCCACTCTCGCCACCACACCACACAGCTAGCTCAGCTGCAGCAGGCACAACTACCCCCTTACAAGCCCTCTTCCCTATCCCTCCCCCTCGCTATTCCCCCCTTCCGGTCGCCCTCCCCAACAGTCGCCTTCGCACAGGGTCGCTACCCTTGCAGGATAGCACTGTATATGAGTTGCCATTTTGACGGTCACTCATATTCAGTCGCTATCCTCACTGGATACTGAGCTGGACAGTCTTTAATGCTGCCAGTATTTACAAATTATGTATTTGGACTCTTGCCAGTGTCACAGTGTGGATGGCATGCTGGCATCTGCATACCAGATGCTACTTCTAAATGCGTTTGGGTCCACCTGATAGTGAACTATTCTCACACCATCACCAGCAGCATGGCAGGCTGGGAACAGAGTTACAACCAACATTCCTGTTTGGGATCAGATCATTTGTTTTTTTGGGGTCCTTATGCAGTTCTCCAGTTTTCCACAGAGGGACTCTCTGGGTTTAAACTGTGTTTAGAGTGGCCGCATGCTGATAAACTCCATCATTGTTATCATACCTGTGAACCATTTGTCACTGACACGAGGACAAAGACACTCAAAATGAGGGACAACGGGACAGGACGCTCACAACACTGAGGATACCAGAACTTTTATTTGTTCAGAATTTAATATTGCTGTAGTATCATAGAATGTTAAGAATTTCTGTGTTTACCACAGTTTCTGTATGTGGGCAGCACCTTTCCGATGTGGAACAGAACAATTCCGAGGGGTAAAATGAAGGACGCCCACCAGAATGAGGGACAGTTGAGCAGTATTTTTGTTATAGCTGCACATTCTGTTTTACACTGATGTCCTACAGATATTTTCTTGCAAAACCAATCAGTGAAGTGAATATTATAGCTGGTAAGAACTGAGCCCCAGACATTTAGGTTTACCTTTAAAGAAGCTGTTTCTACAGTAGCCATGCACTTGTTCACTGCCACTCAGATGGTGGCCAGTGGAGATGATGAGCAGAGGTACACTGCCAGTGGCCATCCCAGGACATGGCCGTGGCTACTTATAATACTGTAAAGAGGTAACTTGGGTGCCAACCGGGGGTGGGGTTTTATTTTTTATTTTATTTATTTATTAAACTCTAGGATTACAAATACCTTTGAGCAAGAACTGCTCATTTACAAAGGTTCCACGACAGAGGATAGAAACATAGAAACATAGATTTTGACGGCAGATAAGGACCGCTTGGCCCACCCAGTCTGCCCATTTCCCTACCTAATGTATAAGCTACAGATCCTAGTTAACCAGCAGCCTACTTCTTTCTACACCCACCCCCTAGAATTGCCTTATCACTGTCCCATGCATGCTTGAATTCTGTTTTTGACTCCACAACCTCCTCCGGAAGGCCGTTCCATGCATCCACAACCCTCTCTGTAAAAAAATACTTCCTTACATTACCTCTGAGCCGCCTCCCTTCTGTCTTCAAATTGTGCCCCTTGTTCTTGCACACCTCTTTTTGAAAGATGCTACCCTCTTTGACTTTGTTGATTCCCTTGAGGTACTTGAAAGTTTCTATCATGTCCCCCCTCTCCCTCCTTTCCTCGAGGCTATACATATTCAGCTCCTTAAGTCTCTCTTCATATGTCTTCCGGTGCAGACCCTGCACCATTTTAGTTGCCCTCCTCTGGACAGCCTCCATCCTGTCTATGTCTTTGAGGAGATTGGAGGATGGAGGGTAACATACATACAAAGGTAGACAACGATTTACAGCCTCAACACGTTTTACAGTTACAGTCATAAGTGTAGGGAGAATTCAGAGGGCAGCTGAAATGAAGTTTCAGAGTAAAAAAAAAACTATACAGAAAGGACAGTTGGGGTGAGCAGGGTAGGAAGGGAACGGAAGTGGTAGGCAGGCTGAGGGGCCTCTGTCGGAGTGATGGGTGGTCAGAAGTAGTGTAAGCAGAGTTAGAGATGAAGGGCCAGATGTCTGCGAGGTGCAGTAGTGGTGGGGGAGGGTGTGAAAGATGGGGGAAGGGCAGGAGTGATGTAGGGGGGGGTTGTGAAAGGTGGGGGGAGAGCAGGGGTGGGGCAGGAGCAGCAGGTGCCATGAGGTGGTTAACTGTTAAATGTGACAGGTCACAGGTCAGAAGTGACCAGTTAGATGGTGAGGCAGTCCCTTTAGGAGAAACAGTCACATTGCATGGTTGAGGTGAGGTAGAGTCTGAGATTCCTTTTGAAGGGTCCAAGCAATGCAGAAGAAAGTGCTTCTTTGTTGAGGGTGTTGTACCACTGAGGAGCCCTGTGCGTGAATGCCTGCTTACCCATTGTTGTCCTGCACCTGGGAACCTGGAAGGTTTGATGTTGGGTACTATGTGTATGCTGGGTACTGTTATGGGTAGTAAGGAGCTTTTCAACACCTGGGGGCATGAGCCTGAGGAGTTTTTTTTGGTTAATAGGCAGGTCTGGTATTGTATTCGACTTTGTAGAGGAAGCCAACCAGCCTGGGCATACAGGTCACAGGTGTGTGTTAGGTGGGCCGTGCCCATTAATAGTCTGCAGGCTTTGTTGAGCGACACTGAGATCCTGCGGAGGGCAGTTGTAGAGGCAGACCCATAGATGGCAAGACCGTGGTCAATGACGGAAGTGACAGAGCTGTAAATAGCCAATCTAAGGGCATCTGTAGTCATACAGTGCTTGTGGAGCATACCAATTTGTATCTTGGCGGCCTTCGCTACATTGTCTATGTGCTGAGCAAAGGCGAGGGTACTGTCCAGAGTGATACCAAGGTACTTGAACTCAGAGATATGTTCAAGTGAAGTCCCCGAGTGGTTCTTGATGGAAAGGGGCAGAGATTTAAACTTGCTCCGTGCATGACAGAATGTCATGACTTTAGTTTTGCTGTGGTTCAAGACAAGTTTATGTGTGCTCAGCCAATCTTTAACATGCTTAAAATCTAGCTGCAGCTGGTATTCCAGGAGTTTGGCATCGTGGTGGCTCGTGAACAGGACTGCGTCATCCGTGTAGAGTAGTATTTTTTGGTGGAAGATGCTAGGGAGGCTGTTCAGAAAAAGGGAAAAGAGTAGGGGTCCCAGTATTGACTCCTGTGGGACTCCAGAGAGGACTGGCTTTTCATCTGAGATGACACCGGCAATCCTAACGTGTTGGACCCTGCCCCCAAGGTAGCTAGCAAACCATTGCAGTGTGTCATTGGAGAGCCCAATGGAAGACAGTTGTCTGAGTAGAAGTGGATGATTTACGGTGTCAAATACCGTCGTTAGGTCAATAAATACTGCCCCCACACAGTTCCCTTGGTCAAGCGTGGCATGGATGAAACTAGTAAATTCCAACAGCGCCGTGGTGGTACTATGCCTTTTTCTGAAGCCATGCTGTTCTGGGCATTGGACTTCATACTTATCTAGGAATTCGACTAATTGGTCCGAGACAATTCATTCCAGGGCTTTAGATGGGGGAGTGAGATGGGCCTGTAGTAGTTGGTGTGAATGATTCATTCATTATCTGAATGTAGTAGTATGGTACTGGCTAACGCCATTGGCTCACGCCAGAACCAATGGCTTATTGGCCCCACCGACGGTGTCAGTCATACAGGCGGGCGGGCGGGCAGGCGGGAGGGGAGCTGCCGCCTCACGACTGACCTGGGAGGGTGGGGCAGTGGGCTCAGTGGGCGGGTGGAGGGGGGTACCCTAGACCACCAGGGATATTGGACTTATGCCTATTTTTACATATAGATGCCCGCGATCGAGCAGATAGCGGGTCCACTGGACCACCAGGGATATTGGATGGGATCTTTTATTTTAAACAAATGCCCGCAATCAGGCAGATAGCGGGTCCACTGGACCACCAGGGATATTGGATGGGATCTTTTATTTTAAACAAATGCCCGCGATCGGGCAGATAGTTGGTCCACTGGACCACCAGGGATATTGGATGGGATCTTTTTTTTTAGACAAATGCCTGCGATCTGGCAGATAGTGGTCCACTGGACCACCAGGGATATAGGACGAAGTCTGTTCTTAATACAGATGCCCGCGATCGGGCAGATAGCAGTCCACTGGACCACCAGGTTTATAGGACGAAGTCTGTTCTTAATACAGATGCCCGCGATCGGGCAGATAGCGGTCCACTGGACCACCAGGGATATAGAACAAAATAGTTTTTTTCTTTACTACAAATGCCCACGATCAGGCTGCAGGGGCGTCGGTCCCCGGCTTGACTGCTGCCCTGGCGAAGCGCCAGGCACAAGTCGTGGGGATCAGCACCTGCATGCAAATGGGGCCAGAAGACATGCAAATGGCCCCATGTGCGCCTTTTGCATACATTATGGCCCCATTTGCATGTCAACTTTTGAATATTGTGAAGGTGCATGGCTATGGAACTTGCGCCAGCGCATCCCCATGCTCCACTCTGGCCACTTGGCGCTTAGTACAGTGCCACTGCGCTATGCACACTGGTGGTGCTAGGTGCGATATTCAATGCTACTGAGCCATGGCGCAGCTCCGTTGAATATCGCCCAGTTCACACCCCTGCGCAGCCATGTTGAGCTGCGCCCCAGCTTGCGCCACAGCCTGGCGCAGTTTGAATATATGGGCCATTATGTTTTTCAAACTTCTCCTAAAGCTGTCTGTGGCTCTTTAAAACACCAGGTTTAAATTTGGGGTAACAACACTTATTAAATAAATCCACATTCCCCACCTGCCTATCTCAATATCTGAAATAGAAACAGCTTTAAGAATTGTAAATAGATTTCACCACTACAAATCTTTACCCCAAACGTCTGCGTTCTTATTCATTTTCATGTATTTTTTCTTTTATTTTTTCTTTTGTTTGTTTTTCTGTTTTATACAATTTAATGCCTATGATAGTTTTTTTTTGTATTTTACAAAAAAAAACATGAATTTCTCTATGTGTTTATGCAAATACACTTTTTTAATGAAAAAATTAAAATATATTTTTTAATAATTATTATTTTCCTTTCAAAAAGACCTGGGTAAAAGGTTCACAGAATATATATATAAATCTGCGAGCATTGTGCAGACTGTATCGATATTCTCTAATCACAGATCCTTTATTAGTCACACTGGCTGCAGACCTCTTTGCGTACTTATCAGCACATAATCTAATTACATCCACGCTCTAGATTTTTTCTTTCTATTGTTTTTGTAGGATGTAACCTCCCAGGTAGAACAGCACTTATTTTGTGTACGGATATTAGTTACTTCCAAACAACTCCTTGTGGCTACATGTGGCAGCCTTGCTCAGTGAAAGTATACTATGGAAGCAGTTCTTACTACCTTGCTTACCAAACTTTCCCAACTGCTTCAGTTTTGCACATCAAGGCCTCTGATGCACAGATACATAATTAACAGTGCAAAGTTTGTTACCATGATACAAAGCACCACCTTGTAAAGCAGAAATTGATGGCATCAACATTTTTTAGAGCACACTAAACTTTTCAGAAGTTTTTTAGGTGTTCCAAAGTGGCACTTGTCCAACCGTTGACATGACTAGATTTAGTTTGGGATAACTTCACTGGTCCAGTCCCCTAAAGCTGCATGCTAACGAGTGCACACTCACATCTGCTGACATTTTAGTAGTGACTCCGCCTTCTTCAAAACTAGCTAGCTAGACCTGCACGTAAACAGTTGGGCAAGTTTTGTTGCTGAGAAAGACTGCTATATGAAGCCACCAGGGGATGTTTAGAAATAAATGACATCAGTACACAGGAGTGCTGTTCTACCTGGGAGGTTACAACCTCTAGTAGTTTTATGTTACTCCCCTGAGAACTTAGTGGTATAATCACTAAGGAGGATCACCAAGGAGGGCTGGGGGGATACTGGGATGCATAGGGAGGGGCATCACAAGTAGAAAAAGGGAAGTGGTTATCCCTTTATACAGACAGTTGGTGAGACCCCATCTGGAGTACTGTGCGCAGTTCTGGAGACCCAATCTCCACAAGGACATAGACAAGATGGAAGCTGTCCAGAGGAAGGCAACTAAAATGGTGCAGGGTCTGCACCGGAAGACATATGAGGAGAAACTAAAGGAGCTTAATATGTATACCCTTGAGGAAAGGAGGGAGAGGGGGGACATGATAGAAACTTTCAAGTACCTCAAGGGAATCAACAAAGTCCAAGAGGGTAGCATCTTTCAAAAAAAGAGGTGTGCAAGAACAAGGGGGCACAATTTGAAGATAGAGGGGGGCGGCTCAGAGGTAATGTGAAGAAGTATTTTTTCACAGAGAGGGTTGTGGATGCACGGAACGGCCTTCCGGAGGAGGTTGTGGAGTCAAATACAGTGATTGAATTCAAGCATGCATGGGACAGTAATAAGGCAATTCTAGGGGGTGGGGGTAGAAAGAAGTAGGCTGCTGGTTAACTAGGATCTGCAGCTTATCCATTAGGTAGGGAAATGGGCAGACTGGGTGGGCCAAGCGGTCCTTATCTGCCATCAAATTTTGTGTTTCTATGTTTCACTAGCTTTTACTTTTGTAACTCATCAGTTTGAATCAAATCTTTCTGCCTTTGCATTTTTTTTTTTTTTTTTTATTCAAAGCCATTTGTCTCTAGGAGAGACCATAGCAATTTAAAAGGTACTTACTGACTATTAAGGCCCTTTTTTAGAGAACTCTTTAAGTTGTGTATCTGGTAAATAAAAAATGCTTGGAGTCTACCTTTTAATGTCATGCCTTGTTCCTCACCTTTTTTTAAAACTGTACTTACCTGCCTTTTCACCAGCTGCTGCAGCAGAATTTCATCTGGCTACAGTGCGACTCTGGAATACTTCCATCTTCATGGAGTACCTGAGTGTTATACAGTCTTAATATATGAAAAGGGAGGCGAGCCGAACCCAGTTGGAACCGCCTCACACATTGGCAGCAAGGTGATGTCATTGCGTGGGCAATGAGACCACCAGCGCTGTTAGCGTTACCACAGCAGCCAGTGCGTAAGCCAGGAGTCTGACCTGCCCCTGAAGGATGGCACCTATGGAATGTGGATCCTTCAAGTGGCATCAGTGTTGTACCAAGTTGCCATGGTTATTTTGTTAGCTCGGGGCTTGTGCTTGTATTGATTCACTGAAGCACAGCATTTTGGGGTAATTACAAGATCCCTTAGTGGGTCAGGCTCTAAGTCTAGTATTTGATAAGGGCCTGGATAACAAACTCACATGTTTTACATCCATAAACTAACTGTAAAGTCGTATACCCCCTTTGATTTCATGTCTTTGTATATGTACATTTAGCCATGAACAAATTATAGAAATGTTTTAAAAAAATCAAAAAAATGTAACAATAACATGGAATAAAACTACTGATGGATCTTGTCTGGGTCTTGTCCTACTATCTAACTAAACACAAAGAGATAATATCTATCCCGATTTTTTTTTTTTTTGTATAGCTGTTTACTCCTTGGCCTGCCACCTCTGCCTGACCTCAGGCTTGTCAGTGATCTCCCAACCCCAGCAGTGGCTCTCCCTCTTCATCCCACCAACTAGCCAGCAGGGATCCACACATAGCTGAGTCCAAGAGTTTCAGCAGTCATCATACAGGCAGTTGCGGTACATGGAAATGTTTTCTGGGTTTGCACCCTGTCCACGATTTCTGCCCACTTCCCTCTGATGCTGGGCAGTGCCCTGTCAGGCTTGGCGTACGTGAGACGCCCCTGTGGAGGAGGCAAGCTTCCCAGCTCACCATAGGAATCATACAGTAATGCAATCCAGTGCCGTCCCATCCTGCCTGGGAGAGCTGATATGCGGTAGGACTGTCTCAGTCCCATCGGTCGTCTGACCCAGCTTCCAAGTCCACTCCTAAACTTGGGTGTTGGCATGATGCACTACCTGCTGGGCCATCAGCTAGCCCCCATCTGTGCAGATTTTGAGAATTCATATCCATTCATCTCTTTATTTGGGAGCCTGCTCTTCCAGAACCAACCACTGCTCCCTGTACTCCTCTGTCTGTCTTCCCCTTGAAGGCAGCCATCTCTGCTATTGTATCTCCCTGTTATATCCAAGCTCAGTTTGGAGCACTCCTTGTTACTGTAACTTCCTTCTGTCCTGCCTCCCCCACACCCACCACTGCTCCCTTTGCTCCCCTGTCTCACCCCTCCCCTTTCTCGAAGGCCACCAGCTCTCCTATTGTAGCAACCTTTTATCCAAGTTTTGATTTGGATCGCACCATTACTGCTTTGTTTTTTAAACTACCACTGCTTTATAATTCTTTACCTGTGTCTTTAAGTGGTGTTTGTAACACTGTTTTGAGTTTCAAACATACTTTAAAACATTACCTTTCTGCTAAATGTCAGTGTAAATGTTATTCTGGTTAGATGTACTTCCCTGTATACATGCTTTTGGATGCATCATGTGTTATATGTATGCATGTTTTGAATTTTGTTATATATATATATATATATATATATATTTTTTGTAACTCTTTTATCACCTCTCAAGCCCCGTGAACTCTCTCTGGCGACCTCCCAGACCTACTCCATCTTCTCTACCTCCCGTCGTGGCCTCTCTCCACACACCCGGCCCGGCACGCCCCCTGGGTCTGAACCCTCCAGGGAAGGGCCGCCCTATCCACCCAGAGCACTCTATCTTCAGTGCTGAACTCCGGACCAGGAGGTGGGGAGGCATCGGAGAGGGAAGCCCGACTTTGGGAGTATGGATGACTGGAGGGTAGGAGGCACCTTCGCCTATCACGAGAGGAGGGTTTTTGATGATGGTTCCACCCACTCCCAACCTCCCCTCTGAACCCAGACATGCAATGACATTCTGACGACATCTGCCAAGGCTCAGCCCAACCCCTTTCTGAGCCTTATAGCTTGATAGTGCCTCCGACTTCTGCCAGAGGCCGCTGTGGTGCAGAGCTGCCCCTGGATCCCTCCCCGAGAGAGGAGAAGTGTCCTTCGGATTCTCAATCCTCTCTCTCTCCCCCACCGACCCCTGATGGCCCGGGCTCTTTCCTTAATCCGG
Source organism: Neoceratodus forsteri (assembly GCA_016271365.2). Classification (NCBI taxonomy): domain Eukaryota; kingdom Metazoa; phylum Chordata; order Ceratodontiformes; family Ceratodontidae; genus Neoceratodus; species Neoceratodus forsteri. Next base: position 201,815,358 of record CM028130.1, read on the forward strand.
GTCACCAGCGTGGCGCAAGGTGTGGCGTCCAGCGCCTCAACCCTCAGCACCACCGGGCAAGCTGAATTTTGTTATGTGATCTGGTCACCCTTGTAAATGGGCCTTTGGGCTAGGGTCTTACCCAATTTTAAATAATCAAAACAAAAAGAAAGAAAATAACTCCCTTCTCTTCTGCCCTCCATCTTACTCCTCCTCCACCCTCTACTGTATTAACACTCTCTCTCTCCCAAGGGTCAGATCCTCAGCCAATCAGTCTGTTTTATGTTACCCTCAACCCTATGACTCGGTACCCATATTGCATAGCTGTTATACTGTTTATTTTGCACATGTATATTTTAAAATACTCACTATTGTTTTGTACCTTGTTTCTGGATTTATATGATTCCTTTCATGCCAGAGCCATTTTTATGTTGTCTTGTGTGCGCAGCGCAGACAACATATTGCAGTTGCTTGGAGTGGAGAAGCAGGTTTTGGAGGCTGTGGTCCTGCTGCAGCCAGTGGCGCCTCTGCTTTTTGTGGCCAGGCTCTGTGGCACCAATGGCATAGCATGCTATCTATGACAGCAGTTGAGAAGCGTGCCACCAACTTGAAAGAAATTAGCCACTGCAATCAGGGAGTGCCACGGGGCAGTCCCTGATTGCAGCAGCCAATTACTGCTTGCCTTGTCTGGTGTCCCCTGTCAAGCAACGTGGGGCAGCTTCCCCGTCAGCTTCTCACAGTCCTCATGGAAGCCAAGGGACAGCCGCCTTACCTCTCACAGTCCCTCTGAAAGTCGACGGGGGGTGTCCAATCCCCCGTCAGCATGTCCCCCTCCTAAGTTAATTTGCCGATGGGGGTGCCCAATCCCCATCGGCATAATGTACCCCTCCATTTCTTGTGTGCCGAGGGGCTGCCTAATCCCCCTCTGCTCATGCAACACCCCCTCTCACTCTGTATGTGCCAACAGGGGTGCCCAATCCCCATCGGCTACAGATCCCACTCCCATCAAACACACAGGTGGCACACTGGGAGCCTACCCCAGCATGCAAAAGTATCTGTAAAAACAGAGAACCTTCCCGTTTTTTTTTTTTTTCTGTTTTAACCTGTAAAATCAAAAAACAGTCCCTCATTGAGTTTGGTGCCCCCTTCCCCAACCTGCAGCCACCCTCTGCGCACCCACCTCCCCACACCCCCCTCACCCCATACTTACCTCCGGTGCCTGGCACGATGATCTTCAGTGGACCAGGAACTTATCTACACTCTTCAAAGCCAACCGCAAACTGAAGAAATGCTGGTAAGCTGTATAATGGCATAAATGTGTTTTTTCAACTTATGTGGATATCTCGGCCACATTTTTGACTTTTGCCATCAAATTTTCAACATGGGGTTCTTAGGACCCCTCCTCATGAATACAGTCACTGTCATGGCATTATTCAGTCTCAAAAGGTGATTTTGCAGTCACTGCACGGAATCACCTTTCAGGACCGAGTAACGAAATTACAATGTCCCTGTTCATGAGGTGGCCTCCCAAAAAACCTATGTTGTAAATTTGATGAACAAAATCCAAAAAAATGACTGTGTTACGAGCATGCATTACGCAGTCTACACACACTCGTACCTTCACCAATTTGTAATTTTTTCACGTCAGATTTTCAACATTGGCATTTTTTCACACCTCCTTATGAACAGGACAGCTGTCATTTTTCACATCCTGGCCAAAATGTGTTTTCGCACTACCAGTGCAGAATAGAGCGGTCACTGTGGAAAATCAGTGTTTGTTGCAAATTACAAAAATCACAGTGACACTGTTCATGAGCAGAGGTCCTAAAATGCCTATGTTGAAAATTTGGTGCCAAAAGTCCATAAAATGACTATGTTACAAGCGTGCATTGCACAGTTTCCCTGCGCACTCGTAACTTCGAGAATTTGTAATATTTTCACTCAACATTTTCAACATTGTCAGTTTTGCACACGTCCTTATGAACAGCACAGCTGTCATTTTTCACATCCTGACCAAAATGTGTTTTCGCACAACTGGCGCACTTTGGTGTGATCACCGTGGGAAATCAACGTTTAGGACAGATGAAGAAAATTATAGTGACAGTGTTCATGAGCAGAGGTCCCAAAATGCCTGTGGTGAAATAATTCCACTAAATGACTGTGTTATGACCGTGCGTTGCACAGTTTCCATGTATGCTCATAAATTTGAGCATTTTTAATATTTTCACTCAAGATTTTCAACACTGTCATCTCTTCACACCTCCCTATGAATGGCACAGCTGTCATTTTTCACATCTTGCCCAAACTGTGTTTTCCCACATCTGGCACAGAATGGTGCAGTCGCTGAGAGAAATCAACGTTTGGGACAGATTAACAAAATCACAGTGCCACTATTCATGACCAGAGATCCCAAACACTTCCATGAGGTGGGGATCACAAAAAGGCCGTGTTGCAAATTTGTACTGCAAATATCAATAAACGCCCTGGGCATTACGGTTTCTAACCATAACGTGCCACCCAGTACAGACTGACAGGTGTTGGGGTGTGCCTTTGGATTGCCAGCTGTAATGCTCATGCTATAACACTCCCAACCCTCAAGCCACTGACAAGCATCAGCATGTGCCTTGGACTCTTCAGCCCCAGAGTTCACCCCATTCTCCTATGCTGCACCCATTTCAGCATATGTCCTTATGAAATGGGGTAACTGTAAAGCCAAACACCCCAAGGCACACCTCAGCACTTGTTCAGCGCCTGCAGGACAGAGTGAGGTGAAATGCCATGAGCATTATGGGCAAATAGGGTAAGCATAAGGCCCGAGGACCCCACGGCACAATGCAATACGTGTCACAGTCTGCAGGGTAGGGTGAGCTGAAATGGCATGAACGTTATGGCTGACGCCCAAAGGCACACCTCAGTACCTATCAGTCTCTATAGGCTGGTGTGGTGTTGACGTCACTTCCATACTTCACTGCCATTCCTATTAGGCTTCTCTCGAACACTTGCACTACCAATGCCAATGTCAGCAACACGACATTCGGCATTAACAAATGCTTGTTATATGTAAGGAGCAGATAAGAGAAATGGAGGAGCAATCCATATGGGAACGGTGAGATGTAGAAATGCTGTGGCTATACATTGTGTTGGTTGAAAGGGAAAACATTACACAGACAGTTGTTTACAGGCCCTCAAACCAGTCAGAAGTAGGAGACCAGCTTCCTGGAAAGAGATCAGGAGAGTTGCTGGGATAGGGAACGTGATCCTGATGTGTGACCTAAATATATCTGGCCTGGACTGGGCCATGTGGTGACAAAGAACACATATTTAAACATTGGTAGACACATTCCAGGATTGCTTGTTAAAATAACATGTCGGGGATCACAGCAGACAGGGAGTATCTCGGAGTTAATGTTCATGACTCTAGATGATGATGATGTGATCGAGCATCAGGGCCCCTTTAGTTGCCAGTGATCATAACATGGTGTGGTTCTCCATAAACCTTCTGTCAAGACACAATAAAATCCAAGAATCATGTATTGGACATTCATAAAGTAGACTTTGGAAAACTTATTCAGCTACTGCCAATTCCAAAGGAGTATGAAGGGTGGATAGGGGGGAAGGAAAGTGGGAGGCCATAAACGGAGCAATCCTGGAGGTCGCCAAGAGCTACATGAGAATGATAAGCAAAGCAAGGAAGTACAAGAGGCCTTTCTGGTTTAGAGAGGGGTTAATGAAGCTATAGTTAAATAGAGGAGAGTCTTCAGGGATCATAAGAAGGAACAGACAGAGGCAAGCCGGTCAGTCTACCAGGGCAGCCTGAGGGAAGCAGAAATAGCCTTGGGGAAAGCCAAAGCTGAGGCAGAGCTCCAAATCGACAGGGAGTCAAAGAGAATGATAACGTCTTCTTCAGGTACATCAGGGACAGAAGGAAAACTAAGTAAGGCATTGAAGGACTGAAGATGGCCAGGCAAGGGAGTAATGATACAAGCAAGGTGGATCTCCTTAGTGAATTCTTCACCGTTGTATTCATGGTGGAAAATGAGGGACCTCTCTCCAAGTGATCAGTCAGACCAGCAGGAGGAAGAGAGGAAGGGGAACAGGAGATGGTCATCGACTCAGTCACTAAAGATGGGAGTTCAGCAGGCTTCTGGGACTGAAAACAAATGTGGCACCATGCCCTGATAGACTCCACCCTAAGTACTCAAGGAGGCAGTGGTGGCACTGGCAGATCTTCTAGCAGATCTGTCTAATTGCTCCTTGGCAGCAGGCATAGTTCTGAAAGACTGGAGGGAGACACATATCATCCCTCTACACATGGGAGGGGATACTGGGGACCCAAGTAAATACTGGTTGGACAGTCTGTCCTCTATAGCAGAGAAACTGCGAAAGACAACCATCAAAGAGTGGATGGTGGAATTCCTTGCGAGGAAGGGTTTACAGAATTGGAGGTGCTATGGTTCTGTAATGGGAATGTCATGCCGAACCATCCTCATTTACTCTTTCTATACAATGACACTGACAGTGGATAAGGCTCAGGCTGTTGATGTCACTGTCCACTGAGTACTCCAGGCCTTCCTAGAAAGATTCCTCACTGTTAATACTTTAAAATCTAAACTGGTCTTCCATTGTTGATAGAAGATAATTAAGTATAGCTTTTTATTTAAGTGTGTAAACAGTTTAGTCCAAGATATCTATAAGATCAACCAATTTTATCAGAATCTTAATGCTGCTTACATAATATACTGGTAGGGAGTTAAAAGTACCAAAAATGCAATCCTATTTTGGTCAGACTACTCTTATGCACATCACAGCCTCCTCCTCCTGGAATAGATTCTACTAAAATGTTTCAGCTGCCTACTTATGCTAGACGTTAGCTTGCCATTCTTGAAATAAATCTCTTTTACATGTGATTGTACTTGAACTGATGTATTACATTGTATATTGTACTTGTCTAATGTATTTTATGTGTCTCACATTGTATATTGTACTTTGTACTACTGTAATTTTGACCTATGCAGGATGATCCTGAAAACAGGTCTTGTACCCAGTGCTCCTATACTACTAAAATATAAGTATCAATCAAAATAAATTCATCCATGTCCTATACTTGGACTTCAGCAAGGCCTTTGACTCTGTGCTGCACAGGAGGCTGGTGAACAGCTATAAAACCTGGAGGTGGAGAACAGCTTAACCAAGCATATTTGTGTCAGTGGCTCAGTAGGTAGCACACTCGCCTCTGAGGCTGGGAGCTCAGAGGGCTGTGGGTTCAGTTCCCACATCTGGCACTGGAGTTTATATCCCAATACTGACACTGTAGTGCAGCATGGAGGGGATGTTACACTTGTGGGGTGCCGTCTTTTGGATGAGACGTTAAACCGAGATCCCATCTGCCTGGATTGGTGGTAGTTCAGCTGGATGTTAAAGAGCCCATGGCACTTCTTGAAGAAGAGTAGGGAAAATTTTATTAAAGAAAGCTGAACAGAACATATAAGTAATAATAATAACAACCATCAAACAAAAACTTTACATAAACAAGAGGTAAAGAAAACAAAAAAAGGAATAGAATCATTCTATTTTATCCTTCATAAAAGGAACATTTTGCCAACTAATTACCCATGCACTATGTTGCACACAAGTTACTTCAAACATACTTTGTTTATATAATTCTTGCTCAATAACATTAATTATTGTCTGCTGGTCCTGGTATATCTGCTGTAAAACAAATTTACACCGAGTTTGCCATTAGACGAATTTTATAAAAGAGAATATCAGACGTGTTAGTCCTTCATTTAACCCCAAATTTTGTAAACTGAACCCTCTGACTACTTCTGCATAAGTAATCCTTTTCCAATGTATATTATCCCATTTTTGTGCTAGCAATGTCCAAAATACACATACATATGGACATTGAATCAGAAAATGTTGCATGGTTTCTTCTTGTGCAATACAGGTCAGTCTGGGACACATACGTTCCTCTACTGATTAATGTTTTGCATGCTCCTTCACAAACAGGCGACCATGAGAACATAGCCATGTGACATCCCATAACTTTGGAGGGATACAGGAGTCTTTTAAAGTTTCTAACATTCTAGATTGCTGATGCTGTGCTACATCTTTAAACATTACTGAGGAAATGCACACCTGTTGCTTAATGAAATCATAGACCATTTTACTAGAGTTTAGGTGCACAGTTTGCATTGTTATTTTCCGTTTTTTCATTTTCCCAAGAGCTGGTCTAAAAAAGAAACATTTTGTTTTAACCTGGGCTGTCAATATCTTCTAGTCTGACCATATCTGATAAAGTGGTCTCATCCAATGTCTGGCGTACAAGGTCCAGGTTGCTGAACAGGGTTTTGTTAAATCCAGTAAGTTTGTTTTGAAAAAATACTATAAAAAAAATACTACTGGGTTTATTAGATTTAGACCTCCTTTCCCTAACGGTAAATACAATATTTCTCTCTTAATGGGGTTAACGCGATTTCCCCAAATTAATTGAAAAACTAAACTTAAAAGGGAAACTTCCAAATTACAAGGCAGAGGGTATATAGCACTAATAAACAAAAATATCGGCAATAAAAAAGTTTTGACTACAACTACTTTTTTCTTTTTAGATTGTTGCCAGGTTTTCCATACCGCAACTTTAGAGGAAGCAATATCTAATTTAGCCTTCCAATTAAAATATCCATTATCCCCCCTTCCAAACTAAATCCCTAAAAATTTAAAAGGGTCTGTAGACACTTTTATCCCTTGCCATGTATTAATTCGTGGGACAGTGTCACTCAATGGGTAAACAACGCTCTTTCCTTTATTCAGTTTTGCCCCCGTTTCTTTAGAATACTGGTCAAGCAATTCCAGTACCCGTTTCCCTGATTCCTGATCTGCAACCATAACACATACATCATCCGCATATGCTATTACACGCGTCTCTATATTTCCGCCTATCAGTTTAATACCCCTAATACTCAAGTCTTGTTGTAGTATACGCAACAGTGGGTCTAAACAAAACACATAGAGCAAGGGGCTGAGTGGACAACCTTGTCGAACTCCTCATAAAATTTTAATATGTGGCCCAAGCATCCCGTTTACCAAAGGGATAGCCTGTGCATTTTTATATAGTAGTTCTATCCATGTCACAAAAATACGTGGAATACCGTAATGGAGTAAAACCCGAGAAATAAACTGATGTGGAACTCTGTCAAAGGCCTTTCTCCTGATCCAATGACATAATGTATCTGTTTAGTTCCTCCTCTTACCTTATTCCACTATTTCCCATATTAATAATAAATTATGCTAAATCACTCGATCTGGTACTGTACATGTTTGGGCCGGGGAAATAAGTGTAGTACGACATTAATTAGTCTGTTATGAAGTATTTTTGAGTAATATTTTGTAGTCCGTATTTAACAAGCTAAGTCATCTCCAGTTATTAAGATCCACTCTGTCACCTTGCTTAAATACTAAAATCTGAATAGCAACACAAAAGTGAAAATCAAGTTTTAAGTTTTCCAAAACCCAGTTATAGACTGCTACCAAAATTTCTATTAACAAGTCCTTAAATACTTTGTAAAATTCCGAGGGGAGTCCATCAATACCCGGAGCAGTGTGTCCTTTCAGTTGTCCAATATCTATACCAACCTCTTCTACTGAGATAGGCTTAATGAGGTCATGAAGAGAGTTTTCTGATATATCTGGAACCTTAGTTCCACAAATCAACTCTGTTACTGCCTGCTTCTCAATATTGGGGGCTTGATACATACCCGCTAGATACCTAGTTACTACTTTTAAAATACCTGGGCCATCAGATATTAGTATATCTTCCTCTGTTTTAACTGATGTCATGAATCTATCTAACGCCTACTGGGAACAGCTTTTAAAAGCATCCCCGAACCCCGTTTTAACAGGGGAACAAATGTTATGCTCATTCAACATGGCAACAGCTCTTGAATATTTTAACCTTGCCATTTCAGCTTTTAAATTTGTAATTTGAGTAGTTAAGTTTATATGTTGTGTATTAATAATGGAATATACTTTAGCCAATTGTGAACGAAGTTTAAGATATAATTTATAATGGTCATTACGATTTTGTGTAGAATGTTTCTGAAACAAGGACCTCAGGCCCTGTTTTGTCCCTTCCCACCAGAGACTGATATTATTTTCTAATACGGCTATAGGCATCCGAGCTTTTAAAAATTCAGTTACACTGATAACCAGAGTATCCTCCCGTAACGCAGATATATTCAGTTTCCAATAACTACGACCATGGTGGGGGCCAATGACCCCACCCAATTCCACACAGAGAATAACATGATCTGATGTCTCCAAAGGAATTGTCTCTGCTTTATGTACATATAAGTTTTTTTGGGTAAATAAAAAAATCTATCCTAGTGGATAATGCCCCTCTATGATACGTGTACCATCCCTGTGGATGCAAGACTCGAAAAGAGTCCTGCAATTGACACTGTTCAAGAATAAGAGTCAGACAATTATAATCACACTATAGCTTCTTTGTGGTAGCACCTCTATCAAGCCGATATACAACACAATTAAAGTCTCCCCCCCAGAGAATATGTTTGGTAGTAAACAAATATGGTTTAATTGTATTAAAGAGATTTATTCTTTTTTTGAGGGGGGCATAGATAGTAATCAATCTCCAACACTCCCCATTATATAAAAAAAAATCTAATAATAAGGCTCTTCCCGATGAGATGTCTACCATTTTGGAGACCCTAAATTTGTCTCCTCTAAACAAAATCCCAATACCAGCACAAGTCTCAGTGCCAAATGAAAAAAAGGAAGGCCCCCAACACCACAGTTTCCGGGCTTGCTGAACTAAGGAATCTGTATTTAATCTGGTATCCTGTAGCAGACAAATATCACATCCTAAGTCCTTTAATACTGAAAATGTAATTAGTCTACGTGTAGCCTTTCCTATACTATTAACATTAACTGTAGCTATGGTTAATGTTACTAAAGACTCTGTGAAAGAAGGGGGATGGGGTAACTAAGGTGGCTTTTTCAACCTAGAACTTCTCCTTGTTCTGACACCAGTTTTTTTCTTTCTGTCAGTGTCAACCCTCTTTTGTTGGAGATCTTCTTCTGACTCCGAAGAATGAGGGGCCAAGGAGGAAGCCTCAGAATTCTCCCCTTGTTCTGACTCCTGTGAACCTCTGGACAGTGGCTCATATTTGTTTGTTAATATAATCCCTTTTTCTTCAGGCTCACAAGCTTTTGCAACTTTAGGACACAGTCTAGATTGTTTAATACTCCTTTTTTTTGCTGTGTTTTTAACTGGCTGAGGGGGAGGCATTTCTACGGTCGGTATTGCACTTTCAGGCTCCACTATAGGGGTAGTTTCTTCGATATCATCCACTAAGTGGCCATTTGTCTCTTCTGGTTCTAAATTACTAACTGGTTCCTCCACCAAGACCTCTGCACAGGGTGAAGAAGGCCGTGGTGGTGGTGGGGGAGGTTTAGAAGCTGTGTGATCAGATTGAGGCTGGTCTGAATGATTTCTCCGTTTGGCCATATCTTTCTTTTGTGCTTCTTTTATAATAGTATCCTGGTTCACACGATCTATTCGATTGTGTGTAGCCCATGGGCAAGATCTGTAAGTATGGCCTATCTCCATACACAAATTGCACTTTAATTCCTCCTTACAGTCTGAACTATGGTGGCCAAAGGATAAACATAGGTTACACTTTAATCTATCGTGTGCTGAACCCAAATGTGTGCAGGCCCCGCATTTAAAACAGGCATGTTGTTGCCCTGGATAAAAACAATGGCCTCTCTCTTTCCCCAGAAATAAACTATTAGGTAAATGTACCGGACCTAGACTGTTGTTTCTTAACCGTACCTTATATTTCCAGTCACCATTCCATAAATGTTCCTCATCAAAAATTGGTTGTGGAGTTTCAATCACATCACATTTTTGCTGCATCCAATATGTAATATCATGTACAGATACAGATTAATTTCTAAACAATACCATAACATTTCTAATAGATGGCTTAGTCAAAAGGAGAGCTTTGAAAGGTAGCCATGTTTCAGCATATTATAGATAATCATATTTGGTCCAAAATCGATCTAACCCTTGTGGAGTACTAAAACTCACATCATAAAAAGTAGCACCTGAAACATGAATTAAAGCATGTATTTCATTTGAGAAAAATCCTAATGAGGCCTTCAATAAATGTCTACCAATATACAGACGATCAGGAGCAATTTCCAACCCCCCTAAATATTCCAACTGTACAGCATTATGCCGTTGCAAAGGGGGGAAGAGCCAGAGAAAGGATCTTTTTTTCTAAAGCACTCCCATGCCGTTTTTGATTGTTCCGAAAAGTTTACATGCTGCTGTGGAAGGTTCTGTTCCAAATCCGTAGTTTCTTCCCACTCAGAGGGCCCCGGTATAGGTTCGTCAGATTCTGAGGAAACAGAGTCTGAAGGAACAGGTTGTTCATGCTCCTGTAAGTTTTGCAAGTCCCCAGCATTTTTTTTTTGCCCTATTTGGGCTGTCTCTTCTTTAACACTATTTCTTTCAACATTTAAGTCTAACTCGGGAGAAATCTGTCCCGGAATCGGGCTGTGTGCAGGGCCAGCAACCCATATGCCATTTTCTTCTCTTTTCCATCTTGCATTTAAGAGGGAAAGTTCTAAGGATGTCGGGGAGTTTCTGTGTGACTTTAAATCACTCTGTTCACTGTCTCTACCCTTTCTTACCCCCAATCCAGGTAATGAAACTTCTACTGTGCTTGTAGTCAAGGAGGTAAGAGTTTTTAAAGTACTCACAGGATCGCTAATTCCTTCGTTCTTACCGTGGGGCTATCTTTGGCACTGAAAGCCGAGCTTCAGCTGTCACACTGACTTCCTCTGACTCAGACCGGAGGAATGTGTTTGATGAGGGTCTAAGCTGATTTACAGCCTTCTCAGCTGTAGCATTGTCTTTCCTGACATTCAGCCAGTTTCTTAATTACTGCTGCAGGTTGCCTCAAGAAGTTAGCTTCCACAGTATCTGTTGCAACTGCTCGTGTTTCCAGCACATTATCCAACCTTTCTGTAGAGTGTGTAGTTTCTCCATATCGTAACTGTTTATTTTGCTGAAAAATGTTTTCCAACCAGGCAGCACCAGAGGTAAAGAGCCCCTGAGGTGTACTCGCTGAATCATGAGTATTAAATGACACCTCTCTATCCAGTTCTATCGCATTTCCAACAACCAAAACGGTCTCCTGAACTGGACCTGTGGGTTGGGAGACCTTCACACCCACAGGTACACCAGCAGAATGATCCACGAACTCGTCCTCCTCCATAGCAGTAGCCCTCTACTGTCAGAGTAGGGGAATTTCCCTGGTGTCCTGGCCAAATTTCTCCCAGTCACTAAAATACCACCAACAGCTTAATCTGGTTCAATTTCAGTTGCTTACCATCTGTATCCCCCCCCCCCCGGTCGCCCCTGAAAAAGGGACTTTTAGGTCCAGTGGGCTTACCAGGTCAACACAATTCACTAAATACAATAAATAAATATTTGTTTGGTTATAGGACCCTTTAAACTCAGAAAAGTAATGAACAAGGTGCCTCAGGGGTCTATCCTCAGACCTGTGCTTGTCAATATATGCATCTGTGACTAGCAGTGGGAATTCAGGGTAAGATTAAGTTTTACACAGATAATACAGCACTATGTGGCAGGGTAGTCACAGAGGAGGGAATAAAGGAATTGAAGAGCAATCTAGTAAAATAGGAAAAATGGTTTGGGATCTGGCAGCCCAAATTCAATGCAAAGAAATGCAGAGTCATGCATATTGGGTCCAATATACCCATGCTATGTAGGCATTACACACTGTGTAGCATGGGTCTCGAGATGTGTAAGGCAGGAGCAGCTTGCCACAACCATTATACTACATGCCCAACCCCCTGCACATGTGCATGTTATAGGTGGGCACTGATGTAGGAGCTAGAGGTGCGCATCTGCAGTGGGCATGTCCAGATATGCTGTCCAGCTACATTATGTGTAGGCCCAAAGGTGTGGACAGCTGGTGGGAGGCATGTAGCATGGTGCAGAACCCTCCAGGCAATGCATCCATGGGACAGTGATGAAGGTGACTACACACATCACCCCAAAGAAGGACATGGGACACAAAATGGGTGTTTGACACACTGTTTACTGCACAGGTCGTGCATATAAAACATGCCATATCCTGTTTTAGAGAACGTAATATGGTACTGCACTGCACTGCAAAGCATACAGTCAGTTCACACAGCACATGCCGGAGTCCCATAGTCTATGCCACACATTCCTGGTGGTAGTCCATGGCTGTGCCATACCTGTGCCTGTATCCCACGGCGCAGTGCTCATATGTGGTGGCCAGGTACCTACTAGCCATAGGCATCACCACTGTAAATGTCAGTGGCCCCTGGCCACTATGCTGTCTAAGTCTGCATGATTGTCGCGCCAGAATACATGGCACATGTTACCTGAGCACATTTTCCCACTTCCCACTTTCCCACTCCTCCAGAGGCTGTCGTGAGGGTTCAGGATTGGTGTTGACAATGTTGGGTCCCTCCTTCACAGATGTATCACTGTCAGTGGTGGCAGGGTATCCTGCAGGGGAAAAGACATGCATGAAATGGATGTGTCCACATCCTAGACAGCCCAGCCCCTCTTGCCAAATGGCAAACTTCCCCCAATGCACCTCCCCTACCTCAATTCACCCACCTACCCTCATGTCCCCTACTGTGGCTGAGGGCTTTGCTCACCACCGTAGGTTCAAGGATGAATTATACCATCCTGAACTTGTCTCAGTAATACTCCCCAGTGTATTCAAGCCTCTCAGGCAGTCGCATGGCCCTTGCCGGGATGGGCTGCTGCCATAGTCCATGGCTCAGCTGACTCCTGTGGTCCCGGTTGTGGCAGGATCTTGGCCAGCCATCCTTGGAATGGCTACAGTGGCAAGAACACAGGCATTAGTGACAGCCATGAAGGAAACCCTTCCAGGTGCAGGTGGGCGCTGGTCATACAGTACATACCCTCACAGGCTGGGTCACCCCCCCCCGAGGCAGTCATCCTGTTCCTCAAGCAGTAGGTTGCTTTGGCTCCCAGCTTCTGGTGTCAGGACATGGCATCCATGTAGCACTGGAATGTGACTCTGGCCACACTCTCACACACCTGTGGAATGCTTTCTTCTGTATTGGCATGACAGCCCCACCCACAGATAGCTGTGTAGCATCCATAACACCATGTTACATGCACGGTATGCTCCATGCTGTGCGCAGCAGGTGTGTGCCATGGGCTGTGCATGGCCATTTGTGGTACAGTTATGGGGTGTTCTTGGCTCTGGGATCCACCAAGTGGCCACTCTTCCCTAATTGTGCATCGCTCTATGCTCACCTATGTGGCAAGAGGTAGGCCCAGGTAGCCGACCCCCACACTTTTCTGCATGCCACAGTGTAGTTCCATGCTGCCATTACACCACATCACAGTCCATAACAGACCCAATAGTGCATAGAACCCATTCAGAATAAGAATCCCAAAGCAGAGTATTGAATAGGGGGTGTTACTGTTAAGTGGTCTACAGGGAAAAAAGACCTTCAAGTCACCATAAATTGGGATGTTCTGGTGGCCAGGAACAAAAAAAGTCTGGCCTTGCTGAATGCACTCCAGAAGTGTCTGCTGGAACAGCTAGTTAAGGACCCTAGCAGACAGTCTGCCATCGTTGATGTGGTGCTTACCAACCTGGAGGGGGTAGGAGCAGTGAGAGTAGGGGAGCTACTAGGGAATAGTGACCATAACTTACCAACCTGGAGGTGGTAGGAGCAGTGAGCGTAGGGGAGCTACTAGGGAACAGCGACCATAACTTACCAACCTGGAGGTGGTAGGAGCAGTGAGCGTAGGGGAGCTACTAGGGAACAGCGACCATAACTTACCAACCTGGATGTGGTAGGAGCAGTGAGAGTAGGGAAGCTACTAGGGAACAGCAACCATAACTCCATTTAGTTCAAACTGACCCTTGGGACTGGAAAGCCCCACTTGAGAACTGAAGTCCTTGATTTTAGGAGAACGGACTTCAACAAGTTGAGGGAACTAGTCAGGGAAAACTTAGCCAGGGTAGACATTTTACGTGGGGTGGAAGAGAGATGGGGGGTAATAAAGGCAGGCATTCTCAAGGCATCTAAGTTATGATGAGAAGGATAACCAAATGGAATAAGTGCAAAAGATCATTGTGGTTCTTTGCAAAGGTTAGTGAAGCAGTGGGGGTAAGAAAAATGCCATCCATGAGTACAAAGAAGAGCAAGGGGAGGAAGAATGGGGGAATATTTACTGAGAAATAAGGAGGCAAAGAGAGTGGTTAGGGAGGCAAAAGCAGACACAGAACTGTGTATTGCAGAAGGGGTCAAGGGCAGAGAAAAACACTTCTGATATATTTTGGAAAAAAGAAAAAAAAGAGTGGGAATTGTTAGGCTATCGGCGGCATAAGGTGATAGAAGAGGATGGGCAAAAGGCTGCTGTCCTTAATGATTATTTGTACTCATTTTTCTCCAGGGAGGAAGGTGAGCCCTTGCCTGAGAGTGGCATCAAAGTGGCCGACAAGGGGGTCCTGGAGATGAGGCAGACAATATTTACAAGGGATAGGGTCCAGAAAGGGCAGGCAGCCCTAAAAATAGGTAAGGCCCTGGGACCAGATGGCCTGCATCCAAGGATGCTCAGGGAACTGGTGGCAGAACTGGCTGAACCTATGGTAGGCTGTTCAACAACTCACTATGGATGGGGGTAGTTCCGAAGGACTGGAGGCTGAGGGACATCATTCGGCTCCATAAGGGGGGAGAGAAGGAACAAGCAAAAAACTACATACCTGTCAGTTTGACCTCCATCCCAGGGAAACTGATGGCGTCACTGGCCAAAGATCTTATGGACTACCTGGACAGCAACAGTCTCCAGGATAGTAAAGAGCACAGGTTCATGACGGTGAGCTCCTGTCAGATGAAAGTGATAGTTTTCTTTGGTTGGGTGACTAGAGAATTGGGTAAGGACCATGCTGTGGATTTGCTCTATTTGACTTCAGCAATGTTTTTGACTTGGTGTCCCACAGATGCTTGCTGAAGAAGATGGGGGATCTGGGTGAAGCAAAGGACATAGGTAATTGGGTAGTAAACTGGCTAAAGGATTGGCAGCAGAGGGTTGTAGTGAAGGGGGTCAAATCAGAAGAGAGGGAGGTCACAAGTGGGGTGCCACAGGTATTGGCCCTGGGCCCCGTCCTCTTCAATATGTTCATCAGTGACATTGGGGAAGGCATCCAGGGCAGGTTGTGTCTCTTCACAGATGACACTAAGCTCTGTGGGAGGGTGGATAGCGATGAGGGAATCAGGGAAATGCAGAGGGACTTACAAAAGATAGAGGAATGGTTTAAGGTGTGTCAGTTGACATTCATGCCAAAAAATGCAAGGTAATGCACCTACAGAATAAGAACCTCAGGACAGAGTACTGTTATCATCAGTGACACCATCAAACAATCAAGCCAGTGCAACAAAGCCTATGGCAAGTCAATAGGATGCTGGGCTGCATAGCGAGGGGTATTAATAGCAGGAGGAAGGAGGTGGTACTGCCCCTATATGTCTCTTTAGTGAGGCCACATCTGGAGTACTGCGCCCAATTTTGGAGCCCTCACCTGAGAAAGAATAGGGACAGGCTGGAGACAGTACAGTGCAGGGTAACAAAAATTACTTAGGGCCCACAGGGCAGGTCTTATGAGGAATGCCTCGAGACAATGACCATGTACTCACTGGAGACCAGAATGGAGATGGGAGATATGACAGAGACTTTCAAGTTCCAAAAAGGAATAAACAAAGTGAACAGCGAGGAACTATTTATCTTGAATACTAATTCAAGGTCACAAGGGCATGAGTAGAACCTGACAGGAGAGAGGTTCAGGAAGGACATAAGAACGTATTATTTTACAGAAAGGTTGGTGGAACAGTGGAATAGACTACCAACCAAAGTGGTTTGTAGTAAAACAGTTGACGGTTTCAAGCACAGTTGGGCCAGAGTGAAGGATATAATAGTCACTCGAGGTGACAGAATGGAAAGGGAAAATGGTGTGTTGGGGTGGGGGTGCTAGGATCCTGGATGACAGTAAGTCACAGGATTGGATAGGGAACTCAGGCAGACTGGATGGACCATTGGTCTTTTTGTACCATCATCGTCCTTGTTTCTGTGTATCATAAGTGACAGTGTCACTTCATCAGCACAGTGGAGCAGAGCATTTGCAAAGGCAACCAGATGAGGTGCTGTATCAGTAGGGGCATCACCAGGAAGGGCAAGGAGATGATCCTGCCCCGTATACCTGTCTGGTGAGTTGGCACCTGGAGTACAGTGCACCACTTTGGAGTCCCCACCTCAGAAAAGACCATGACTGCTTGGAAACAGCACAGAAACGGGCAACTGAAATTGTGTGGCGGTATGAAAGGAAAGTCATTCATGGAGCAGCTAAGTAGTCTAAACATGCATTCACTTGGGACAAGAGAGTGATAGGAAATTATAGACACCTCAGAATATATCCATTTGGTCAATAGAGTGGACTGGTCAATTCAGTCGAAGCAATGGGCCAAGTATCAGGGGCCATGAGTACAAACTGGTAGGAGGTAAATTTAGGTGGAATGTAAGAATGTACTTCTTCATGGAGAGGGGTGGATGGCTGTAATAGACTGCCAAACAAATGGGTAAGATCTGAGACTGTCCATGGGTTTAAAGTTGGATGGGATAAGTACAGGGGACTGGTGGCTGTAGGAATGGAAGGATGATGATGCACTGCAGACAGAGCTCACATCAGGAGGCTTAGTCTGACACCGAAAGCAGTAGGCAGTAATGGGTCATAATAACATAAAAAGTAGTCAGCAGAAGGAGACCACATGGTCTATCTTGCCTGCTTGAGTTGTGCTGGGGTTTTGTATTTTACCTCTATACCATTGCCCCTACTCCCTCCTCTCCCTTCCCCCTTCCCTTTTCCTATGTCCCATGACTTCCCTTTGTGTTTGTCCCAAGCTTCTTTGAATGATCCCACTGACTTGGCTGCCACAACCTCTTCTGGCAGCTCATTCCAGGCCAATACACCTTTTCTCTGAAGATGTGTTTCCTCTCATCCCTTCTATATCTTCCTCCCACCAGCTTTAGGCTGCGTCCTCTTGTGGTGGTGTTTTCTCTCTTGTTGAAGAGACCCTCACACTCTACCTTGTTTACTCCTTTCAGGTACTTGTATGTCTCCATCATACCTCCCCTCTACCTCTCCTCCACTGAGTACATCCTCAAGTTACCAGCCTCTCCTCATATGACCAGTTCTGCTGTCCCCTGATCATTTTAGTCACCCTCCTCTGCACGCCCCTCTAGCAATTTAATGTCTTTTTTTAGGTATGGGTGCCAGTACTTCACTCCATATTCCAAATGAGACCTTACCAGTGATCTATATAATGGCAGGACAACCTCACTGTGCCTGCTGCTGAAACCCCTTGCAATGCAACCCAGCGTCCAGTTGGCCTTCACCACTGCCTTTTTGCATTGCATGGACATCAGATCACTAGTAATTGCTACCCCCAGGTCTTTTTCTTCCTGTGACTCAGCTACTTGTACTTTTCCTATGTAGTACTCTGCTCTTGGGTTTTTTGCCCCTTCGTGCATCACCTTGCACTTTCTGGCATTCAACCCCAACTGCCAAATCCCTGACCATTTATCCAGTTTGGCTAGGTCTTCCCTTAGCACTTCTATCCCTTCCTGAATGTCCACTCTCCCATAGAGCTTGGTGTCATCTGCTAATAGGCGCATTTTGCCTTGAATGCCCTCCCCGATGTCGCTTATAAATACATTAAATAACACCAGGCCCAAAACTGACCCCTGTGAAACCCTGCTGGAGACCTCTTTTGTACTGGAGATTACGGCCACTACCACCGCCTTCTGTGTCCTACCCCCAACAATTTTTCAACCCATCTTTATATTTTCTTCCCACCCCTAGCTCCCTCAGTTTTGTTATCAGTCTTTTGTGTGGCACCGAATCGAAGGTTTTACTGAAGTCCAGATAAATGACATATACTGCCTGACCCTTGTCCACTGCCTTCATGACACAGTCAAAGAACGCTACTAAATTCATTTGACATGATCTGCCAGACACAAACCCATATTGCTTACTATCTTGCAGACCATTTTCCTCCATGTACCTCACCAGTCCCTCCTTTAGTATGGTCTCTATAAGTTTGCATACTATTGAGGTCAGGGTGACTGGTCTGTAGTTGCCCAGATCCTCCTTGGGACCACTTTTGTGGAGTGACACAACATATGCTGTTCTCCAATCCTCTGGCACTACTCCTGAATTCAGGGGACTATTAAATAGAATTTTCATTGGGCCTACCAGTTCTTCGGTCAATTCCCCGAGTACCCTGGGCTTATCCATCCCTGGGGTTTATCCACTTTCAGAGCCCTCAGTCCCTCCTTCACTCTTTCTATCCCAATGACCCCTATTGGATCTGCCTTTGTTCCCTCTTTTCTTATCACTGCCTGTGGCATTAGTCCATCCCTTTCTTTTGTAAACACAGAGTAGAAGTATTAATTTAATACTTCTGCTTTTGTCCTGTCCTCCACCCCCCATTCCCCCCCCCTTTTCAAGTCTTACTATGCCATCCTTCTTGTCCTCTTTTTCTTTGATATAGTTGAAGAAGGCCTTTTCTCCCCTCTTTATCCCTTCTGCTGTCTGGAGCTCTTTCTGAGCCTTGGCTTTCTGTACCTCCTTTTCTTTTGCTATTTTGGCCAGCCATTTGTATTCCTCGTCCTTCTCTATCCTAACAGTTCTTCTACTTTTCCTGTAGGCTGCCCTCTTTTCCCTTATCACCCTAGCGACCTCCCCACTGAACTAACTAGGCCGTTTTGGCCCCTTCCACTTCCCTCTCATTTTTATGCAACTGTCCTTGGTGTTTTGAATGTCTCCCCTGATGGTTTTCCAAAGCGTTTCCACTTCCATTCCCTCATCTATGTTTCCTAGTTGCTCCCTAATCAGTTCCCTCATTTTGTTAAATTTCACTGTCCTGAAGTCTAGCGACCTAGTCCGTGTTGGAATATCTTCTTTTCCCATGTCAGTCTTGAACCACACTAAGCTGTGGTCACTTCCACCCAGGGGTTCCCTGATGTCAACATTCTGAACGTGCTCCCCATTAGTAAGCACCAAGTCCAGGATTGCTTTCCTCCTGGTTGGACCCATCACCAATTGTGTCATGAAGCCCTCCTGAACTGTGTCATGGATCACCTGACTTCTGGCACAGGATGTGCCGGAGTGTCCAAGTCTATTTTGAACAGGTTAAAGTCCCCAGTTACTACTACTTCCCCCCCTCCCTGCCATGTCATTCAGTTGCGCCCTCAGCACCCTGCCCATCGCTTCACCCTGGTTAGGAAGTCTATATACCACCCCTACCCTAATTTTCTTACCCCTATTGCTCTGGAGCGGTAGCTACAATGCTTTACTGTTCCCTCTTTCCATTTCCTTTTCCTTGCACACACTACCCCTTCCCTGATGTATGCTGCAACCCTGCCCCTCTTTCCTGCCTCTCTGTCCCGTCTGTACAGCTTGTACCCTGGGATCAAGAGGTCCCAGTCATGATGGGCTGTGGCCCAGGTTTCTGTAATGGCTGCTATATCCATTTTACCTTCGGTGAAGAGGGCATGTAAGTCTGCTATCTTGTTCCCTATGCTATGTGCATTCAGTGATACCACTGCCCACCTTTTCCCTTATGTACCATCTTTTATTTGCTTCTCTTGGTTGTCCCTGTCCATCCCCCACCCCATTATTACATTTCTCACACATTCCCCACCCCTCCTGCCTTCATGGGGGGGAGGCTTTTTGGCCCCCCTTTTCTGTCCCCCCTTAGCAGTTTAAACCCAGTTCTTCTGCCGTGTATTCACCTAGCTAATCCTTTAGTGCTCTTTTCCCTTCCCAGCTAAGGTCTAGCCTGTTCTGGCTGTATAGTCCCTTATTTGACCATGCTTCTTCCCCTTTTCCTATAAAGCCGTACCCCTCTCACTGCACCAAGATTAACAAAATCACAGCGACACTGTTCATGAGCAGATGTCCCAAAGGTTTTCATGAGATGGGGTCACAAAAAGGCCATGCTGAAAATTTGGAGTGCAAATACCAACAAACGCCCAGGCCGTTAGGGTTTCTAACCATAATGTCCCACCCTGTACAGACTAACAGACATCAGGGGTGTGCCTTTGGATTGTCTGCTGTAGTGTTCATGCCATTGCACCCCAACCCCCACCCTGCAGCCACTGACAGGCATCAAGGTGTGCCTTGGACTCTTCGGCCCCAAAGTTCAACCCATTCTTCTATGCTGCACCCATCTGAATGTATGAAATAGGGTGAGCATAAGACCCAACAACTCAAGGCACAATGCAACACTTGTCAGACTCAGCAGGGTAGGCTGAGGTGAAATGGCACGAGCGTTATTTTATTTATTTTATTTTATTTAGTTTTTGTTTACCGGGTAAGTGCACTAGCCAACAAATGACTATTTTCAGGCACGACCCGGGAGAGTACAAGGCAATACATACAGAAAAGCATTTCAGAAATCCATGACAGTAGTCAATATGGCTTGTTCTTAGCCATGTAGACAAAGATGACAGTAAACAGTAAACAGCAAAGTGCCTGACAGCAAAACAATGTAGCTTATTTTTAGCCATGTAGACACAGATAATAGTAGATTGGCTAACAAAACATTAGCCAGTATTACATGCAACAATAGCAAAGATACTACAGTCAACTAAACAGATCATGGAACGGGTTATAACAGGAAGGGAACAGGCATTAGTACAGTCATAGATTATTATAAGTAGGCATTAACTATGGTATAAAAAACACCATGTAGGATAATACAGTCAACTAAACATGAAGTAGAGCGCGTCATAACAGGAAGGGATCGGGCCCCAAAGAAAAAGTGCTTTGTGCATGAGTCATCACAAGAGGGTATAAATTTGCTTAGAGAAGTACCTAACAAATTTAAATTGAGGAAGAGAACTGGGGGGACAATAGCAGTAAGATACTGTAGGTGAAATAGGGGAGTTGAGGGGGTGTGGGAGTAGTAGGAGGGGTCCTAGAAGCCGCAGGTAGTGTAAGATGAGAGGAATGTGGAGAGGAGAGAGAGATGTGTGTGGGGGGGTTACAAGAAGCAGGAGATTTAGATCATCCAGTGGCTGTGACATGGGGCAGGTGGACCACCCGTTAGGTCAGGTAGGGTCGAAACAGGTACAATGTTCAACCAGAGACAGGTAACGTCGTAGCCCACGTTTAAAGTGATAGTAGGATGTAGATTGTCTTAATTCCAGGGGCAGAGCATTCCACATCAGAGGGGCAGCATGTCCGAATGCCCCGGTCCCTTTGGAGGTGTGACACCTGGGTACCCTCAGTAGTGATTTGTCAACTGACCTCCTTCCTTGGTATGAGGTGATGGGACTTAATAGCTTTGTGAGGGAGGCCGGGATTTGCAGCCTGATTATGGAGTCAGATAGAGAGCCAAGCTAGTATTGTCTGGATGCAGAGGGGGAGAGCCAACCTAGGTCACTATAAAGCCAACATCGATGTTTGAGCCGAGGGGACGATGATGCATAACAACAGATATTGTTATAGGTGACATCCCATTTCAGTAGCGATGATTTATGGGCAGCCGCAAGGATAGGAGCACAGTATGTCAGGGTTGGGAGCAGAATCCCCCTGGCAATGGCCAGCTTAGCAGAAGGAGTTAGCATGTAGCTAGTTTTGTAGGCAGCACCCAGTTTACTGTTTACTGTTTTGCAGGTTGATTGAATGTGGAGGTTAGGATCTAGAGATTGGTCAAGTATAACCCCAAGATACCTGAAGGATGTGACAGACTCTAGTTGGTTCCCCTCAAGGTCATGGACCATCAAGGGTGAGGGACAAGTTCTTAGTTTAGGGGCAGAGCCCAGGAGCATGGTTTTTGTTTTGTTAGCATTTAGAACCAGTCTATGGTTGCACAGCCAGCTTTGAATGTTCCTGTAATCAGTGGTCAGAGACGAGTTGAGGTAGTCAGTGTTAGTTGAGCTGGTGTAGATGACAAGGTCATCTGCGTAGAGAAGAGAGGAGCAAGTTGAGATGTTGTCCGGAATATTGTTGATAAAGAGGGAGAATAGAAGTGGTCCCAAAATAGATCCCTGGGGAACTCCAATGTTGATTGTGGTGTTGTCAGATACTGCAGAGTTGAATTTCACTGCTTGGGTCCTATCAGATAAATAGCTCCTGTACAAATTCACAACTGGAGTAGAGAAGCCCATGTTTTGAAGAGTAGACAGGAGTAGGGAGTGATCCACGAGATCAAAGGCCTTAGTGAGGTCAATGAAGATGGCCCCTGTTAGTCGTCCAGCGTCCATGTTTGAGAGAGTATCTGAGGTGAATATTGCCAGGGCCGTTGAAGTGCTATGATTTTTCCTGAATCCATGTTGCACATCAGAGAGAAGATTTGAGGCTGCAATGAAGTCCAGAGTTTGGGTGGCGACAAGCTTCTCCAGTATTTTGCTCAAGACAGAGAGAATCGCTATCGGCCTGTAATTTGAGATATCCTTCTTATCCCCCTTTTTGAATATCGGAGTTACCCTAGCAATCTTCCAGAGGTCTGGCATGACACCACTAGAAAGGGATAGCGTGTAGATTTTGGCTAGTGGAGAGGCAATGAGATGGGCGGCCAGCTTCATTAAGCGGGGTTCAAGTGAGTCGGACCCTGGGCTAGTGTTATCTGAGAAGTTTTAGCAGTTTGAGGACCTGTGGACTGGTGATAGCCTTGAAGTAGAAAGGCCAGGACAGAGGAGACCCGTTGGATGATGGGGGGGGGGTCCAACGGTTTGCTAGAGTTAAGGGGCTGAGATACGGTGGGTGCCGGTGGAAAGGAGGAGGTGTAGGGTGAGAGATCGGAGAACATCCTTTTGAAGGCATTGGCTATCGTATAAGAGTCGTTACAGTGAGCTCCGTTGAGAATCATCTTTGAAGGGGTCATAGATTGAGATGCACCAAGGAAGGTTTTTACATGGGCCCAGAATTTCCGAGGGTCATGGGCTGAGCTGGATAGCAGGTTCTGGCAGTACTTACTTTTGGCTTGTCTTATGCATTTTTTACAGGAATTTCTGTGTGTCTTATAAGTAATGAGATCAGTAAGCAAGCCAGTATGTTTGTAGTGCGTCCTCAGTTTATCCCTGTGCCGTAGCTCTGTAAGCAGGTCTTTATGGAGTCACCTGGTTTGGTTTCCTCTGACCCTCCTTTTTATCTTAGGGGCATGCCTACTCTGGATGGCACTGAATTTGTCTAGGAAAACAAGTAGGGCATCCTCCACTTTTTGCGCATGGTAGACTTCAGACCAGTCTATTGTGGAAACATCGTGAAGGAAAGCATTTTCGTTCATGCCTGCAAAGTTTGTAAAGGTGACAAAGTGGGGTGGAGGAGATGGTGGGGCACCCGAGGTCCATAAACAGAATATTGAAGAGTGGTCAGTTATTGCATCTGCCAAAATACCCGCCTTGGTCACATGCTCAAGGTGATTTGTAAGTAGCCAATCTATAAGGGTACCTGGTTTGGATGGAGTTACCGTCCTCGTGTTATCAGCTATGAGCTTGTACAGGTTAAAGCTGTGTACTAAAGACATGAGGGCACTGTGAGAGGGACCTAGCCAGTTTAGGTTTACATCCCCAAGAATTAAGGCCTCATTTCTATGAAGTGCAGTATATTTAAAGAAAAACACTGGTTATAGCAAAGCAATGGCCAGTGACCCAAAGGCACACCCCAATGCCTGCCACTCTCTGCAGGCTGGGGTGGGGTTGACGTTGGTTCCATACTTCACTGCCATTCCTATTATGCATCTCTCTAACTCCTGCACTACCAATTCCAACACCAGCAAGACAACATTCAGCATTGATAAATGCTTGTTTATTGTTTAACTTGATCTTCTGTAATTCACTTATATATTGTATTATTTTACACCACATCCCCATTTTCCCAGGACACATCTGGAAGCTGTATTTTCAGCTCACTATAGTTTCCTAGTATATCTTTTCTAAATAAACAAATTTAGTTGGTACTTCAGATCCATTGTTTTAAAATGGCAACGCAGTAGCCATTTCTCGTTAACAATTTTTTTGTCACAATCTCCGCCCCTTGGGGGAGGTGCTATTTTCTCCAGGCCAAAATAGTCTAGGCATTTCTATTGTATGTTATTGTTATGTCTGTGTTCTCAGAAATGCCTGGCTAGTGGCTAGTGTCATACGTGCTGTCATTCTTACTTCTTAGCGTCTTGACGTTTTCCCTATGAAACTAAGATCACAGGGACATTTCATGGCATAAGCTACCTGTGCTCTGACAGCTGATTAAATCTTGGCTCCAGATATCCTCATTTTAGCTGGGAGTTTTGACTTTCTTTATTCTGTGGACGTCTGAACAATTTTTACATTGTCCACATGGGTAATTTCACTTGCTAGCTAAACCAGAAAGAACATTAGTAACTGGAGGCATGGGTATCGGTACCTTACAGCATGTTGATTCTTTACAAGTCTATCCTTAAAACTTCTGACTTGCTTTGCTATAACCAGTGTTTTTCTTTAAATATACTGCACTTCATAGAAACATAGAAACATAGAATTTGATGGCAGATAAGGACCACTTGGCCCACCTAGTCTGCCCATTTTCCTACCTATTGGATAAGCTGCAGATCCTAGTTTTAACAACAGCCTACTTCTTCCTACCCCCACAAGAATTACCTTATGTCTGTCCCATGCATTCTTGAATTCCCCCACTGTTTTTGACCCCACAACCTCCTCAGGAAGGCCGTTCCATGCATCCACCACCCTCTCTGTGAAAAAATACTTCCTCACATTGCCTGAGTCATCCCCCCTCCATCTTTAAATTGTGTCCCCTTGTTCTTGCAGATCTCTTTTTCTGAACGATGCTACCCTCCTGGACTTTGTTGATTCCCTTGAGGTACTTGAAAGTTTCTATCATGTCCCCCCTCTCCCTCCTTTCCTCAAGGGTATACATATTAAGCTCCTTTAGTCTCTCTTCATATGGCTTCTGTTGCAGGCTCTGCACCATTTTAGTTGCCCTCCTCTGGACTGCCTCCATCCTGTCTATGTCCTTGCGGAGATGGTGTCTCCAGAATTGCAGACAGTGCTCCAGATGGGGTCTCACCAACTTTCTGTACAGAGGGATACCAACTTCTTGTTTTCTACTGGTGATGCCTCTCCCTGTAAATCCCAGTATCCCCCCCGCCATCCTTACTGCCTTTTCACATTGCTTGCTTACCTTTAGGTCACTTGATATGACTACCCCGAGGTCCCTTTCCATTTTTGTTGTTCATTAGCCCCCCCAATTGTGTACTCTTCCCCTGGGTTATTGTTTCCCAGGTGCATAATTTGCACTTCTTTGCATTGAATCTAAGCTGCCATACTTTTGACCATTCCTCCAACCTTGTCAAGTCCTTTCTCATCCTTTCCACCCCCCCCCCCCGTGTATCAACCCTGTTGCAGATCTTTGTGTCTTCTGCAAAGAGGCATACTTTTCCTTCCAGTCCCTCTGCAATGTCACTTATAAAGACATTAAAAAGGACCGGACTCAGTACTGAACTCTGCGGTACCCCACTAGAAATCCCACTTACTTTGGAGTGGACTCAGTTTACTATTACCCTCTGTGTCCTGTTGTCCAGCCAATTTTTTACCCAGGCTACCACGCTGGGACCCTCTCCTAGGCTGGCTAATTTATTTATTAATCTTTTGTGCGGGACTGTGTCAAATGCCTTGCTAAAGTCTAGGTAGGCCATGTCCACAGCCCCTCCCTGGTCTACTACTTTGGTCACCAAGTCAAAGAAATCTACTAGTTTCGTTTGACATGACCTTCCTGCTGTGAATCCATGCTGCCTTGGGTCCTGTACCCTGCTGGCCTCTAGGTACTCAACAGTTCTTTCTTTCAGAAGTGATTCCATCATTTTCCCTACCACTGAGGTCAAGTCAACAGGTCTGTAGTTTCCTGCCTCTGCTTTGCTCCCACTTTTGTGAAGGGGAATCACACCCACCCTCCTCCAGTCCTTAGGTAACACACCATCCTCCCATGATTTGTTAAAAAGGGTAGTCAGTGGTGTCACTAGTTCTCTCCTTAGTTCTGTTAGAATTCTGGGGTGAATCCCATCAGGCCCCATTGCTTTGTACACCTTCAGTTTTAAGATTTCTTTCAGAACACTTTTTTCTGTGAAAGGACTGGTATCAACCCCCCCTATCCAGGGTGCTTCTATTGATTGGATTAGGTACCTCCCCTCCTCCTTTTTGTGAATACTGAGCAGAAGTATTCGTTCAGTATCTCTGCTTTTTCACTGTCCCTCTCTGCCCACCCACCGTCCCCTTTATTAAGCCTCACTATCCCTCCCTTGGTCTTTCTTTGCTTCCTAATGTACCTATAAAAGGTTTTATCCCCCTTTTTAACCAAGTTGGCTATCTTTTCCTCGGTTTGGGCCTTTGTTATTCTGACTGCCTTCCCCGCTTCCTGGGCCTGCTTCCTTCCACTTTAACTGGTACAGTTCTCTGTCCTGCTCCTTCTGTGTTTCCTTACACTTCCTGAATGCTATCTTTTTCTCCCTAACCTTCCCTGCCACCTCTTTTGAGAACCATAGTAGTTTTTTCCTTCATTTTGATTTATTTGCTTCACACAAAGGCTTGTTACTTCTGTGATGGCAGTTTTGATGTTTCCCCATTGTTCCTCCTACCCTCCTTCTTGCCTGTTTGCTAGTGCTTTTCTGAGGCACTCTCCCATTTTGACAAAGTCAGCCATCCTGAAGTCCAGTACTCTCACTTTGTATGGCTTGACTCTGCGACTGTGTTAATCGTGAACCACTCTTCCCCACCATCTTTTGCGGACTGCAATATATGCCAGTCATGGTACAGTATATTCTTGATTTTTGCCATCGAAAATGGTCAATATATATTGTTGCCATAACCAAATTGTTCTTTGTGAGCATTGGAAAAGGTCTTTCCTTGTTATCTGTTCATTTCTTTTCTCTTTTATTTTCCATCCTGTTTATGTCCTCTACTGTCACTGACTCCTGGACCCCGCATTGTCACTTACAAATGATCTTTCCTGGGGCAGTCATGACACCATGAACTGCTCTCCCCCAAGTGAGGACAAGTTTATTGGCACACTCCAATAGGATGTGCTTTGTCGCCCCCAGTGGGACAACTGGGTTGAGGGTGGGGGGCCAGATATACCAGAGCTGCTAGCCCCAGTGCCAGAACACATTTTTCCTTTTTCTACCCATGACAGTGCAGCACATGGTGTGATGTCATGGCATGTGGCTGCATGTTGACATCCACCTCTTTCTCTTCTCAGTGTGTTCCTCCAGTAGTACTGCCACCTGTGGTCACCCAGTGGACAGTGTTTAGGTGAAGGGGACTGCCCTCCCTCCTTCCCCCCCCCGAGGAGGAGAGTGTCCTCTGGGATGATTGATCCCCCCCCCAGTGACCTACGACCGATTCCGAGTTGCCGACATCACAAGCCACTGTGTGACGGGCTGGCTGTTCGCTTCTCTGTCATGTCAGGACTGCATATCCTCTTTCTTGAAACTTTGTGTGTAATTCGTTTGCTGCTTCTTTAAAATCCTCAGGGCTGTTATGAATTGCTCATATGTTGTTTTGTTTGTTTGTTTTCTTAGTTTAGGAGGGTGGAAGCTATCCGCCCTCCGAATGGTGTTTTGATTAGTGTCCTTGCAATAATGTTTTGTCCTTTGTTCATCATGATTCTGTTATTCAGAAAGCCCAAAACGATGCATGACAGGTGCTACCTACTCATCCTCATGTAATACAAATGATACGGACTCAGAAACCTTTCAAATAATACATAATATTTTTATTCAAACCCCAGGAATCCCTCACTATTACTTGACAAACTGCAATCATTCCTCTGGAATGAGCTGTCCTGGAGCCTAGAATTTTCTGCTAATTAGAGAAATTTAGAATAAAATTCAGAACTCCGCTGTGGTCATGCTCTCCCCTGCCCTCTAACAGCAGACTAATTTCTCTACCTGAGAGGAAGCATCGCCCCAGAGTCACTCTCCACAGTCCGACCGTCTGGTTTATTTCTTGTTAATTTCATTTTGTCAGTTGTCTTGCCTTTTGTATCGGTGTAATTACTATACTGCACTGTTCCCCATTCCACCTCCCCCAGGACACATCTGGAAAGGAGCTGATACCAGCTTGGTATGCTTTCTGTGTAACACTTTATACATCGATAATATATGAATGAATGAATAAATAAATACATATACTGTAATATACAGTTTAAATGGGGAGCATATGCAATAATGGGAATTAGAAATACAATATACAAATAAGAAAATAATACTAATAATTTAAATAGTATATACTGTGGATAAGGACTATACAAAAGAAAGGGAACTAATAATGCAATTTACAAATAGCAAATAATACAGAGTATTTTAAATAATATATATTGTGGACAAAGTATACACAAGAAAGGGAACCAATGCATTATATAAATGGCATATAACACACAATATTTGTATAATATACAGTGTAGACATGCAGCATATGCAAGAATGGGAACCAATAATGCAATGCAATATGCAAATTATACATACTATTTTTGTAGTATACACTGCAAATCAGAAGATAAACATAAAGGGGAACAGCCACTCGGAGTACAATATAACTATGTACACTGTAAACAGACTGAGCACAACAGAGGCAATGACTCCCATATATAATTTGCATTTATACAATTGGAGCAATGAATAACAGGGATGCAACAAAAATTTATATTCACCCTCGGGGGTGATAAATATTTTATTTCTCTTGCAGTGTATATTTTTTTCTCTGTAGTCTCATCGCAATGAAACATAACATAGAAACATAGAATTTGATGGCAGCTAAGGATTGCTTGGCCCACCCAATCTGCCCATTTCCCTACTTAATGGATAAGCTGCAGATCCTAGCTAACCAACAGCCTGTTTCTTCCAACCTCCACCCCCTAGAATTGCCTTATGTCTGTCCCATGCATTCTTGAATTCTACCACTGTTTTTGACTCCACAACCTCTTCAGGAAGGCTGTTCCATGCATCCACAACCCTCTCCGTGAAAAAATACTTCCTCACATTACCTCTGAGCCGTCCCCCCTCTAGCTTCAAATTATGCCCCCTTGTTCTTGTACACCTCTTTTTCTGAAAAATGCTGCCCTCTTGGACTTTGTTGATTCCCCTGAGGTATTTGAAAGTTTCTATCATGTCCCCCCTCTCCCTCCTCTCCTCGAGGCTATACATATTAAGATCCTTAAGTCTCTCTTGATATGTCTTCTGGTACAGATCCTGCACCATTTTAGTTGCCCTCCTCTGGACAGCCTCCATCCTGTCTATGTCCTCGTGGAGACTGGGTCTCCAGAACTGCATGCAGTACTCCAGATGGGGTCTCACCAGCTGTCTGTACAGAGGGATAACAACTTCCTGTTTTCTACTGGTGATACCTCTCCCTATGCATCCCAGTATCCCACCAGCCCTACTTACTGCCCTCTCACATTGCTTGCTCACCTTCAGGTCATCTGATATGACTACCCCCAGGTCCCTTTCTATTTTTGTTGTTGTTAGTATTTCACCCCCCATTGTGTACTCTTCCCCTTGGTTTCTGTTTCCCAGGTGCATTACTTTGCACTTCTTAGCATTGAATCTAAGCTGTCATACATCTGACCATTCCTCCAACCTTGCCAAGTCCTCTCTCATCCTTTCCACCCCACCTTGTGTATCAACTCTGTTGCAGATCTTTGTGTTGTCTGCAAAGCGACATACTTTTCCTTCTAGTCCCTCTGCAATGTTGCTTATAAAGACATTAAAGAGGACCGGTCCTAGTACTGAACCCTGTGGTACCCCATTAGTAACCCCCCTTTTTTCAGAGTGGACTCCGTTTACTATTATTACCCTCTGTGTACTGTTCTCCAGCCAATTTTCTACCCTGGCTACCATCTTGGGACCCACTCCCAGGCTGGCCAACTTGTATATTAATCTTTTGTGTGGGACTGTGTCAAATGCCTTGCTAAAGTCTAGGTAGGCCATGTCTACAGCCCCTCCCTGATTTACTACTTTGGTCACCCAGTCAAAGAAATCTATTAGATTCGTCTGACATGACCTTCCCACTGTGAATCCATGCTGCCTTGGGTCCTGCACTCCTCTGGCCTCTAGGTACTCAACACTTCTTTCCTTCAGAAGTGATTCCATCATTTTCCCAATCACTGAGGTTAAACAAACAGGTCTATAGTTTCCTGCTTCTGCCCTGCTCCCACTTTTGTGAAGTGGAATCACATCTGCCCTCCTCCAGTCTTCAGGTACCACTCCATCCTCTCATGATCTATTAAAGAGGGTAGTCAGTGGTGTCACTAGTTCTACCCTTAATTCTTTTACAATTCTGGGATGAATCCCACCATGCCCCATTGTTTATTCCACCTTCAGCTTTAAGAGTTCCTTCAGAACCCTTTCTTCTGTGAAAGGGCTAGTATCAACCCTCGTATCCAGCGTGTTTCTATTTTTTGGTTTAGGTACCTCCCCCTCTTCATTTGTGAATACTGAGCAAAAGTATTTTGTTTAGTATCTCTGCCTTTTCACAGTCACCCTCTGCCCACCACCCCTCCCCTTTATTAAGCCTCACTATCCCTCCCTTGGTCTTCCTTCGCTCCCTGATGTACCTATAAAAGGTTTTATCCCCTTTCTTAACTGAGTTGGCAATCTTTTCCTCAGTTTGGGCCTTTGCTGTTCTGACTGCCTTTCCTACTTCCTTTTGCTTTAACTGATACGATTCTCTGTCCTGCTCCTTCTGTGATTCCTTGTACTTCCTGAATGCTCTCTTTTCCTCCCTAACCTTTCCTGCCACCTCCTTTGAGAACCATAGTGGTTTCTTACATCGTTTTGTTTTGTTTATTTGCTTCACACAAAGGCTTGTTGCCTCTGTGATAGCAGTTTTGATTATTCCCCATTGTTCTTCCACCCCTCCTTCCTACCCATTTGCTAGTGCATTCCTTAGGCACTCACCCATTTTGGCAAAGTCAGCCCTCCTAAAGTCCAGTACTTTTGCCTTTGTATGGCTTCACTCTATTGCTGTGTTTATTGTGAACCATA
This sequence comes from Neoceratodus forsteri, assembly GCA_016271365.2. Lineage (NCBI taxonomy): Eukaryota > Metazoa > Chordata > Ceratodontiformes > Ceratodontidae > Neoceratodus > Neoceratodus forsteri. The sequence continues at coordinate 201,846,501 of CM028130.1, forward strand.
CTGTTCGATGGTCGCTAGTTCCAAGATGGCTACCCACTTCTAAATCTGTGATCCTCTCGCCATCTCCATTTGAAAGTACCAGGTTTAAGATTGCTCCCTCTCGAGTGGGTTCCGATACTAGTTGTCTAAGACATGACCCCTTTAGGGCAACTACAATGACCCCACTCTTAGAAGTGGCTGCTGCAAATGCTCTCCAGTTAACATATGGCATATTTAGATCCCCCATTAGCAATATCTCTCGTTTTTCTGCCATTCTAAGGATACTTTCTATCATTTCCTTCTCCATTTCCTTCCCCTGAGATGGGGGTCTGTATACAACCCCTGTGCAGATTGTGGTGCCCCTGCCTGTCTCCAAATTGACCCACAGTGCTTCCTCTCCTCCATACTTACCCTTTTGTTCTGTTGCTTTGATGCCGTCCCTTATGTAGAGAGCTACTCCACCTCCTCTTTTACCCTCCCTGTCCCTCCTGTAGATGGTGTATCCTGGTATGTTTACATCCCGGTCATGGTTCTGTGTGTACCATGTATCTGTGACTGCCACAATATCCAGATGTTCCTCCTCCATCAAGGCTACTAATTCAGGAAGCTTGTTACCCAGACTATGAGCATTGGTACTCATTGCTCTCCATTTTTTGATGGCTTTACCTCTTGTAGCACCATCCCTGTTCTCATTGACTTTGCTTTCCCCATTTACCTCTGTCCTGCTCCCTACTGACCTTTTTACTTTGGTCTTTACCTCATTTAATGCCTGGTTTTGTAGGGGGAGGCTGGGAATCCCCTGCTGCTTAGCAGTGCCTCCCCCCTTGACTAGTTTAAAAGCTTGCAAACGAAACATTTAAACCAATTGCCCAGTAGACTTGTTCCCTTCCTGGACAGATGCAGACCATCCTGCCAGTATAGGCTGGAATCCCTGTAGGTGGAACCCAGTCCCCAAGGAAGCCAAACCCCTGTGCTCTGCACCATTTTTTCAACCATTCATTGAATTGCATGGTGCGAAGTACCCTCGCCTCACCCTTGCCATAGACAGGCAGCACCTCTGAGAAGGATACTGTGGATTATGTGTTCCATGGTATAAACAGGACATTCCATAAGGTATCCAAAAATTAGTTTTTTATTCACTCTGGAATGTTGCAATGTTGATCTAGAACGTGGGGCTCCGTTTCACTCCGCCACTCGTTGCTAGGCAGCATTGTTGGCAGCATTGCAGAGTGAATAAAAACTTATTCTGGAAATGTGGATACAGTTCACTGTCCACACTCTGGCAGTTCTGCTGGAGACAGCTGAGTCATTGGAAGTCTTCAAGACAGGCTCCTCCCACCTCACTCCGTGATGTCAAATCTTTCTTTCCACTGGAAGGGACAGGTATCATCCTTTGCAGCTCTGCAGGATTTCAAGTTTTCTAAGCTCTTGTTCTTGTGAAACCTTTTGACTGTTGCACTCTGTACAGTATTTTACTTCAAAGTTGCTCTGCTGTCTTCCAGCTCCATGTCACAATCATGATCAAAGATGGAGAGCAGGAAACTGGGTTTTAGGTTCTGCACCCGGTGCAAGCAGAAAATGGAGGGGACATGAACAAGCCTTCAGACAAGGAGTCTAATAAGATTGACCATGCAGGTAAAAAAGGTGTATGTTGCTGCATCTCTGGGTCTCCATCAGGCCAGCTACACTATCATGATGGCAGACTTTAGCTATTCCCTGTTTGGAGGATTGAGAGAACTCCTCCCCCATCTTCCAGCTGACAAACAGATTTCAGTAAAGATAGTCAGAGACTGGTGTCGATCACTGGCTAAACACCAGCTTCAGACAGCATTTGACATGAGTGACTCCTGTGCCATGCCATGGCTACAGCCATCACCATGCATTGTAGGGCCTGGCTGAGGTACTTCACTTTTATAGCAGGCACTCAGAATAAGTTGGCTGAGGTACCCTTCTTGGGCACCAACCTCTTTGGCCCTGGGGTGGAAGGACATCTTACGCGAATCAAGAAGTCCAGTGGCACACTGGATTCTGTGGCTTTGTCACAGAAGGACCAAATGGACCAAAAGCCTAAAAAGAAAGTATTTTAGTTCCAGTCCTTTCAGCCACCACAACCTCAGCAGTAGCCCCAGGAGGGGCAATGCACTGACATCCTAAACCCAAGTTTGGCAGCTGGGGACAAAAAAAGGGAGTGTAGAGATGGTGGTGCTTCCACAGCCCCAGTAGCCAGGGTCCCCTCAAAGGCTGTGCAGTGACAGGTTTTGGGTGTCATTCCCCCCCCCATCCAATCCCTGTCCCAGATTCCAGTCGGGGTTGGTTGTGCCTTCATGCCACAATGGTCCGCCATTACTTAGGACAGGTGGGTTCTAGAAATGGTGGTTGGCAAAGGGTTGTCTCTGGATTTCAAGGCTCTCCCACCTTACTCAACTTCAATCTCATTGGGAGTACAGGATGTTGCAGGACACATTGTCCACACTGACATTGAGCTCCTTGGGAGTCCAGGGTGTCATGGGACACATTGTCCATGCTTTAAGGTGACATTGCTTAGCTCCTAGATCATGGGGATTCCAGAAGTCCTGGCCACTCAGGGATATGCATCTTTCTACTTCCTGGTTCTGAAATGGATAGGGGCTGGTGCCCCATACTGGATCTGTGTGATCTGAACCAGTTCATGCAAAAGCACAAGTTCTGGATGGTCACTCTGAATCAGATCATTCCATCTGTGGAACAGGTCATGTGATTCTGCTCCCTGGACCTCCAGGACACGTTTTTTCACACCCCAGTCTGTCCATTCCATAGTGGTACCTTTGTCACCATGCAGAGAGGATCATGTGCCAGTACCAGGCCATGCCTTTTGGCCCCTTGGTCATGCCCAGGGTATTCACCAAGCGCATGGCAGTGGTGGCTGCCATCCAGCAGCGCAAGGCCGTCAGTGTGTGTACCCCAACCTGGATGACAGGCTGATAGCTGGCCCATCCAAGGAGGCTGTGGAGAAGTCCATGGATCTGGCCCTCCGTACCTGTCAGAATTTGGGCCTTCTGGTCAACTTGGCCAAGTCAGAGCTGGTCACCTCACAGGTGATCAGTTCATTGGGACACAACTAGACTCCCTGTGGACCAGGCATTGGCTCTTACCTCTTTTACCCAATCATTTCAGGCTGGGCTCTTGTGCCCTGTCCAGAACTTCCTATGGCTGCTGGAGTACATGGCATCCTCCACCAGTGTGGTACGTTGAGCTTGCTGGCAGATGCGCTACCTGCAGTGGGAGTTGGTCCAACAGTGATCCCAGAACTTTTGTCATTTGGACAAGCCGGTCATAGTGACCTAGCAGATTTGGAATGCCATCCAATGGTGGCTTAACCCACAACACCTGGAGGATAGAATTTTCATTTGTCTACCCAGAACAGTCTGTCATGCTCATGACAGGTGCATCTCTGGTGGGGTGGGGAGCACACCTGGAAGACCACAGAGCCTATGGGTTCTGGTCACCCTGGGAGATCCATCACCACATCAACCTGCTGGAGCTCCATGCAGGATATCTGGCTGTGATGGGTCATAATGTCTAAAGACATTATGCCACAGCAATATACCATGCTGCCAGTATAGTGCAATATATCGCATGTGGCATAAGTCTTGTTTTGTGGGAGCTCCTCCCCTCGCACCCGTTATGGGGGCTGCGCCCCAAACTAAAATAACTAACTCGGGGTTAAAATAAATAGCGCACAAAGTGCAAAAAAATGAAAAATGAAATGCATCTGGGATTGGGACTCGAACCCAGTCCCAGCGCACTACCTGCCTCCCTTTCTGCTAGCGGCTCATCCTGTCGAGCCACAGAAGCTGCTTGGCAGATCCTGGTCCTAGCAGACATCTTATCCTCTGCCTGGGACAGTGAGAGGGTGCAGAACCGCGCACAGATCCATTTGTGGTATTGCACCCTCTTGCGGTCGTATACAGCGCTGTTTCTATTTTGGAGTTTTGTCGTACGCTATTAAGCGTATGACATATTGACCTGGTAGGCAAGTTATTCTGGTCCAGACAGACAATACGACCACCATGTTATACCTGAACAGGTAAGGTAGAATGCTCTCCACACCTGGACACTCATGCACAGTCTGGGTGCAGACCTGCTGGCGAAAGAAAACAACCAGCTGGCAGATACTCTCTGTCAGGTCACAGAGGTGTCACCTTCATGGTCTTTGCATCATGAGGTGGTAAACCACCTGTTTTCCCAGTATGGCACCCTTCTGGTGGATCTGTTTGCCTCTTGGGAGAACAGAAAACTGCAACTGTTCTATGTCTACTCCCCACAGTCTGGGACACTGTAGGGGATGCATTCATGAGGCCCTGAACTGCAGACCTCTTTTATGCCTTCACTCCATTCCCCTTGGTCCACAAGGTTCTGGCCCAGAAGGACAAGGTACAGATGATCCTGTCCTGATTGCCTCAGATTGGCCCAGGCAGTTTCGCTACCCAGATCTCCTCAGCCTCAGTGGCAAGCCTCCATGGAGGTTGCCTCTCCACCTGGATCTGTTGACCAGACAACAGGGGAAGGTCCTGAACCTAAACCTTCAACCCCTGCACCATTCAGCCTGGTTCCTGAGAGGCTAGAGTTCCAGGTTCTGGGCCTTTTGGAAGACATCCTCCAAGTTGTGAAGGCTTCCCATATGGAGTTAACTTGTAAATGCTAAACATTTAAGTGGAAGAGGTTCTTAATCTGGTGCCAAGCTAAGGAGCTTGGTCCCCTTACCTGCCCCATGATGGGCATCCTTCACTGCCTTTGGTCACACTCTCATTCAGAACTGCATACATGTATGCTGGAAGTGACTGGAGAAGGTGGTTCAGTGTTTTCTCACAGGCCTGAATCTCTTGTTCCGTCTGGTGCATGAACCACCACCTCCATGGGACCTACTGCTGGTGATGGGCAGTACTCATAGGCAAGCAGTTTCAGCTTATGCACAAGTGTGAGAAGTCATATTTGTCATAGAAGCCTGCCTTCTTGGTGGTCATCATATCAGTCTGAAGGATCAGTGAGCTCTAGACTCTCTTGGTGGAGTCTCTCTATCTGGTCTTCCATAAGGACAAGGTCGTCCTTCACCCCCCACCCAAAGTTTCTTCCAAAGGTCTTATCAGTGTTTCACCTTAACCATGTGATTAACGTCAATCAATCAGTCAATCAATCAAAATCTTTATTTTGCCAGGCGGAACATCACTGAAACAAGCTCATTTGCAAGATGGACCTGGGGCAAAACAGTTGCCAACAGGGTTAAGACATAACAGGTTGCGTGAGCGTACATAACTATTACATAGTAATAATAACATATAACCATCACATGAACAAGATACTTCTACCAGAACATAGCAAAAGGTTCAACAGGAGGTAGTGCCATTTAAATACAATTGCATAGATACAGATATATGGATGTAAAGTAATGAGCTAACGTTTATACAGTAAACATCATTGGAGGAGTCATAGTGAGCAGGAGTGGCAGTTCCTCCAGCATTAAAGTGCAAAGAAGATTGAGATGTAAGAGTCCTTTGATAAATACTGTAGGCATGGCCTCAAGAGTGGGGTGGGGTGTGGGAAGGAGGAGGGGTCTAGGAGGAGGAAGGTCAGATGAGATAGGAGAGGGTGGACATGATGGCCTAGGAAGAAGAACTTACCAGTATACCTTACCAACCTGCCCCTGGATGCTTATTGCAAGCTCCATACTCTGGACCAGTGGAGGGTGCTCTCTTATTACAAGGGGCTCATGGCTAGAGTTCAGGGGGAGCTTCGCCAGCTGTTTCTAACATACACAGAAGCTGCACCTGGCAAACAGGCAGCAAAATGGATAGTTGCCAGGTGAATTATATCCTGCATCAACCCCTGCTGTACATTGGCTGATAAAGAGTCACCCAAGGGGCTTAAGGCTCATTTCACCAGACATACAGCTGCCTTGGGGGCTGTTTCCAGGGATATTCCCATTGCAGAGATATGCAGGGCTGCTACCTGGAGTACACACTTTCATCTCCTGTTATAGTATTGACATAATGTGCCATTAGGGTGCTGCTTTTGGGTCCTCAGTCCTCCAGTCTCTGTTCACCAAATAGGAGTGGTCATCTTTCACCCTCGTCTCCCAAGACTGCTAGTAGTCTGCCAGAGTGTTGATAGTGAACTGTATCCATGTTGTTAGAACAGTGTCAGTGGCTCAGTAGGTAGCACACTCGCCTCTGAGGCTGGGAGATCAGAGGGCTGTGGGTTCAGTTCCCACATCTGGCACTTGGGTTAATATCCCAGTACTGACACTGTAGTGCAGCATGAGAGGGGTGCTGCACTTCTGAGATGCCGTCTTTCGGATGAGACATTAAACCGAAGTCCCATCTGCCTGGATTGGTGGTAGTTCAGGTGGATGTGAAAGATCCCATGGCACTTATTGAAAAGAGTCGGGGTATTTCCCCGGTGTCCTGGCCAAATTTCCCTCATTCACTAAAAATACCACCAGCAGCTTGATCTGGTTCAAGGTCAGTTGGCATTCATCTGTATCCCCCTTCCCTGCCCCGGGTCATGCCTGAAAATAGGCAGGATTTGTCTAGTGCACTTACCCGGTCAACAAAAGCTAAATAAATAAATAGAAATATGGGCTACTCACCTGTAACTGTAATTCTACTTCTGGTATACAGTTCACTTCCATATAACCCACCTGATTTCCTATAACAAGTGGCACTCAGATTGCTGCTTCCAGCGTGCAAAAGATCTGACGTCACAGGGTGGAGCCAGAGGATGTACCACCCAGATGGTGGGAGAAACTTACCATGAAGACTTCTGATGACTCAGCTGTCTCCAGTAGAACTGCTGGACTGTGGATGTGAACTGTATACTACTAGTACTGTAGAACTATGGTTACAGGTGAGTAACCCATATTTTCAGCATGCCCTGTGGAATATCCCCTATTTATACAATGACTGTGAGAATAATTAGTCTACAACAAATGCATTTACTGTATTTTCATTGCATACAAAGCTTTCATGGAACTAAATCATATATGGTGTGTGCTAAAACGTAGTTCCAGGTAGAAATCCATACCTAGAACAACGTTGTTGTGCTGCACTAGATACGTAGCTACTGAAGCACAATAACTTCAAACGTCTTTGTGCATGCGCATTACGTGAACTTCTGCTCTTCCCAAAGCGGCCACGGCAGTGAGAGCTGACCCCGAAAGAGAGTGCTGTTGGAAAAGTGAGTGATATTTTAAGGCACACAGACTAATTTTTTCTTGTTCACAGTGGATCATACACTGTAAAAGACAATGTACGGTCTGCTATACACAACAAGCATGAGTAGCCATCTTGAAGTTGCCATAGCGACCACAACCTCTCAAGCTTTGCTATTTAGGTTTAAACAGTCACCATGGCAACCACACGATGGCTATTCATGCTTGTTGTGGATCGTGGACCATACATTATCCTCTATATGCTCACTCCAGCTTGCTCAACAATGGATATTTTTATTCAGGCTGCAGTAGCTCCTTCTAGAATTCTGCAGCATGTTTCAACATTTCAGACACCTTACCATCCTGAATGTCTGCCATGCCGCAACATGAAAGGAGAAAACATTTTATACATTATATGTGTATTTCTGTTGATTATGGAAGTCGGTAGTTTTATTTACTACTTTGCTAAAATGTTTCTGAATGTGTCTGCTTAGTTTAATGTCTGAACAAGAATCTGTTTGCCATAGAAACTCTGCACCAAATATTTGTTGTCCATACAGCTGTTAGTTTGTTGTGCTTATTGTACCTTGTATTATTGTTTACTCACCCTCACCCCCCTCCCAGAATGCACCTGGGACCGAGCTGTTACCAGTTCAGCATGTCTTTCTTGGTACACCATCTGAAATAAATACAACAAACTGAAAAATGCTTTAGTTAGGGAGGCAGCTTAGCCTAGTTCCTAGAACCCAGAGATGTAGGACTGAATCCCACCACTGTCACATACTGTGTAACCCACTGAGCTTAGTGTCAGTCGGTCAATAGATTGAAGGTTTACCTCTTGGGCTGAATGACCAGGAGGTTGTTGGTTCTAGTCTCACTCCAGGAACTTTGGCTTATATCCAGTACTGACATTGCAGTGTAGCACTAGAGGGTGGTGAGCTGTAGAGTTGCCAACTTTTAGCTGAGATGTTAAACCTTGGTCCTTTCTGCCATCTCTGGAGGCTCCCCATTTGAAAGTTACAGATCCCATGTCAACATATTATTAAAGTAGGGGATTGGGGCCACTGCCCTTGTCAGCAATCCCCCTGTTGCTAAACCAGATCTCGTGTAACAACCCCCTCCCTTCCACCCCACTGCACCTGGAAATGAGCTTTTACAGCTCGGTTTGCCTTTCCTGGTCGAAGATTACAGATTAAGAACCCTAGGCATGTCAGTAATCTTCTCAATCCTGTACGTGGGCTCTGCGTGCCTAACCTTCTGGAAATTTCCTAAATCTCACTTGACCCCCCTCCCCTTGGCCACCCTATGGTCACTACAGGTTTTCACGGGTTGGTTGTAAAGAACTTGGTATACAGCGTGCTTCAGCAGCACTGTATAAGCCCAAGTACCTTTCTTTCACTTCCTAATGAACCTTGTTTCCAACTATATACTGCACTGAAACTCTAAATGCAAACAAACTAACAAAGGTTGCCCACAATGGTCAATTCCTGGCTATATTCCATTTCTAATTTACATTAATGACATTGATTTTCAATGATAATGATTGTCAATTACATTTGTTTGACAGTTCCACAGTTCTCCATTGTACTTGCTCTTTTGTGGCAACAGTGAGAAGAGATTTGTAGGAATCTTTTAACGTTGAGGATGATTTAATTACAAGCATGGAGAATTCAGGTAAAACAAAGGCTATGTTTTAAGGTGTCTTTTTTTTAATAAATGACAGGCTGTAGTAATGCTTTAGATTGTCCTTATATAAGAGGTAGCTATTATACATATTTGAAAGTTTGGCTTACAGCTAATTTAGCTTTTAAAGAGACACTGTCAAGCCATAACTTGCCAGTTTTTACCCTTTCAAATGTGGGAGTTGATAGTGTCTTAAATAGAAGAGAAGCAACAGCTCTGCTAAAAATAAGATGTCGTGTAACCTTATGATTAGTATGTGAACCTGGAGACCCAAGGTTGAATCCCAAAGCTGCCATTTACTCTCTGCAAGACCCTGAACCTCTCTGTAGTCCCTCTCTCTTATCTATCTCTGTAATGTTCCCTGTGGTGCAAATATAGCAGAAACACTCATCTCACTCTCTCTATCTCTTGTATTGAAAAGCACTTGGGGATACTGTTGTATAAAAAGGTGATAATATCCAATTTCTGCTCTATTCTACAGTCCCTGCACTACCAGTATGTCACTTATTGCTTTTTAAAGCATTTTATGATACAGCATGTATGAAAACCGCTATTTAAATCTGAGTTACTTTCCTTTCGTGAAGCTGTTGGCTGCACTGTGCTGTGAATGAGCCCTGTACTGGCCGTGCTTCCTGTCTCCCTGCAGTGTATGCTTTTAGTTCAATTACAGTGTTTACAGTTGCCGAGCCTGTCTTGGTTAATGCAAGCCCTGGGATCCCATGTTGTCTGATCGCATATCCTTTACACACCAGTGTCACCCCTCGAGACTCTCCAGCAACGAGTTATGGCTTAAATGGATTGCATTTTGCATCCAGTTCTGAAGTACCGGGGGCATTTACGTCACACTGTTGTCTCCTGAATAATTATCTAGACATACTGAATATGCATGTCTAAGTAGCTCATTATTTATTCATGATCTCTGCTTTGTCAGCTCTTGTAAAGACCAGAAACTTGCAGGCAAAGTTATGTAAGCTTACTGAAACAGCAGTTGAATGTACCCTTTACAGCACAAGGAACGTAACAGTCTGTGTTGTCTTCTCTTAGCAAACCTACAGATGTGACTTCCTTTAGGTTAACCATTTAAGGCTGGCCTAGTTGGACAGTGGTACCACAATACATGACTAATTGAGAGTACATGGTTCACATTCAGGCTGCAGAATTCCAGGCCCTAATATTTGGGGTGTGGGATAGGGGGTGCAGCATTGATAAACTGGATATTTGGGGTGTGGGACAGGAGGTCAAGCAATGATGAACTCGATATTTGGGATGTGAGACATGGGGTACAGGAGTGATGAACTCAATATTTGGGGTGTGGGATGGGGCAAAGCAGTGATTAACTCGATATTTGGGGAGTGGGACGGGGTGCAACTGTGATGAACTTGATATGTGGGGTGTGGGATGTGGGTGCAACAGTGATGAATGTGATATCTCTGGTGTTGACCAGGGGGGTGCAGCAGTGATAAACACAATATTTGGGGTGTGGGACAAGGTATGCAGCAGTGATGAACTTGATATTTGGGGTGTGGGACAGGGGGTGCAGCAGTGATGAACTCAATAGTTGGAGTATGGGACAGGGGAAGCAGCAGAGATGAACTCAGTAGTTGGGGTATGGGGACAGGGGGTGCAGCAGTGATGATCTCAGTTTTAGGGTGTGGGACAGGGGGTTCAGCAGTGATGAACTCAATAGTTGGAGTATGGGACAGGGGAAACAGCAGAGATGAACTCAATAGTTGGGGTATGGGACAGGGGTGCAGCAGTGATGAACTCAATAGTTGGAGTATGGGACAAGGGAAGCAGCAGTGATGAACTCGATATTTGGGGTGTGGGACAGGACAGCAGTGATTAACTTGATATTTGGGGTGTGGGGCAAGGGGTGCAGCAGTAATGAACTCTATAGTTAGGGCAAAGGACAGGGGTGCAATTGTAATGAACTTGACATGTGTGATGTGTGTCAGGGGCGCAGCAGAGGTGAACATGATATTTGAGGTGTGGGACAGGGGGTACAGCAGTAAAGAACTCAATATTTGAGGTGTGGGACAAGGGGTGCAGTAGTGATGAACTTGATATTTGGAGTGTGTGTCAGGGGTGCAGTGGTGAGGAACTTAGTATCTTAGGTATTGGACAGTGGGTATTGCTGCATGGAACTCAACAATAAGGTAGGGATCCAGGTGGCATGGTTGTGATTATAGCAGTGTAGTTTTAATTGCTGCAGTCTGATTGGCTAACATAAGCATACAGTAATCTTTGATAATTCACTGTGTGCAGCCTCATTACATTCAGCTTGATCCCCCATATGTAATCCATCATGGAATGCTGGAATGTATACACTGCATAAGCATTCCGTGACATTTTTCAGCAACTGCCATTGTTCTACCCGCTTCACTATTTCAGATTAACAGTACACGGTAGTTGTGCTTGGTAAAGCACATTCTCATCCATAGAAATCATCCATCATCTATCAATAATATTTTCAAAAGCACTGGAAAAGAAAAAATAAAAACAAATCCCATGGGAACCTTGCCAAAGTACTCAGCATTCCTTAGACTTTCTGCTTCAAGCAGTGTTGTCATTGAAAGGTAGCATTTTCCTTAGCGCACACAGCTGCTTCCATGACACCCGCTATAACTACATCAGAAGCGCGTTTGTCATGTGCTGAAGATCTGTAATTAACATAGCAGCAGTGCAGGCTGCCATGGTAGCAACACAGTTGACGTTATTACATGGAAAGCATAACAGAGCCCTTTAACTTGCACTTTATAAGTGTTTCAGGGTCAAAAATGAAATCACCCATTTGTTAAGTGTAGAGGCGAGGTTACTTAACAAGCCTTCTGCCAGTTGCCATAATGGTTGACGAAATGGATGAAACACCTCTGATCAGAATGTGGAAGTCAGAACTTAGAATGCAAATGCTGGCTTCAAATCATATCTTCAAATGGCAGATAGAGTATTTTGCATTTAAAACTAGGTATTTTGTAGAAAAAAAACTTCAAAACAAAACAGATTGTATTAAACAATTATAGACATTGCTATAAAAGCAATACGGTATTCCCACAGGTTACATTAGACATCTGTTAACCATGCCCTAGAGGTATGTGGTACTCAGCTGCACCTCATGCCACACTGCATCACTAGTGGGTGATTAGCTGATGGTTAATGTAACCCCTGGTCATACCTTATTGCTAAATTAACTCAATAGTTGGAAGGGGGTCAAGGGGTGTGAGTCAGCAATGAACTCAGTAGTTTGTAGGTATCAAGGGTAATGTGGCAGTGAAGAACTTGATAGTTTGGGGGGATCAAGGGTGAGGCAGCTGTGATTAATGTAATAGTTTGGCTGGGATCAAGGAGAGTGCAGCTGTGATTAACTCAATAGCTGGGTGAGGATCAAGCGTGATGTGACTAACTCAATTGCTGGGTGAGGACCAAGGGTGATGTGATTAACTCAATAGCTGGGTGAGGCTCAAAGGTGATGTGATTAACTCAATAGCTGGGTGAGGATCAAGGGTGATGTGATTAACTCAATAGTTGGGTGAGGATCAAGGGTGATGTGATTAACTCAATAGCTGGGTGAGGATCAAAGGTGATGTGATTAACTCAATAGCTGGGTGAGGATCAAGGGTGATGTGATTAACTCAGTAGCTGGGTGAGGATCAAGGGTTATGTGATTAACTCAGTAGCTGGGTGAGGATCAAGGGTGATGTGATTAACTCAATAGCTGGGTGAGGATCAAGGGTGATGTGATTAACTCAGTAGCTGGGTGAGGATCAAGGGTGATGTGATTAACTCAATAGTTGGGTGAGGATCAAGGGTGATGTGATTAACTCAATAGCTGGGTGAGGATCAAGGGTGATGTGATTAACTCAATAGTTGGGTGAGGATATAGGGTGACGTGATTAACTCAATAGTTGGGTGAGGATCAAGGGTGATGTGATTAACTCAATAGTTGGGTGAGGATCAAGGATGACGTGATTAACTCAATAGTTGGGTGAGGATCAATGGTGACGTGATTGACTCAATAGATGGGTGAGGATCAAGGGTGATGTGATTAACTCGGTAGTTGGGTGAGGATCAAGGGTGACGTGATTGACTCAATAGTTGGGTGAGGATCAAGGGTGATGTGATTAACTCAGTAGCTGGGTGAGGATCAAGGGTGATGTGATTAACTCAATAGTTGGGTGAGGATCAAGTTGTGATGTGATTATCTCAATAGTTGGGTGAGGATCAAGGGTGATGTGATTAACTCAATAGTTGGGTGAGGATCAAGGGTGATGCAGCATCAATGAACTTGGTAGTTTGGGGGATCGAAGGTGATGTGGCTGTGATGAATCTGATAGTTTGAGGGGATCAAGGGTGGTGTGGCAGTGATTAACTCAGTGCATGGGTGGGGAGCAAGGAGGATGTGGCAGTGATTAATACGATAGTTGGTTGGGGATCATAGAGAGTGTGGCAGTGATGAACTCGATAGTTGGGTGGGGATTAAGTGGAATGTAGCTGCGATTAATTTGATAGTTGAGTGGGGATCGATGGGGTGTGGTAGTAGTCATGAACTCGATAGCTAGGTGGGGATCAAGGATGATGCAGCTGTGATGAACTCATTAGCCTGGGGGATCAAGGGGAGTGCGGCAGTGATAACTCAGTAGTTGGCTAGGGATCAAAGGGGGTGCAGGTGTGGCTTTGATGAACTACATGGTTTGGGGGATCAAAGGGGGTGTGGCAGTGATTAACTCAATAATTAGGTGGGGATCAAGGAGGTGTGGCTGTGATGAACTCAGTAGTTTGGGGGATCAAGGGGAGTGCAGCAGTGATTAACTCAGTAGTTGGGCGGGGATGAAGAGGGGAGCAGCAGCAATGAATTCAATTGTTAGGTGGTGATTAAGAGTGATACAGCTGTAATTAACTCTATATTTGGTGGGAATCAAAGGGGTGCTGCAGTGATGAATTCGATAGTTAAGTGGGAATCAAGCGTGATGCAGCTGTAGTTAACTCTCTCAATAGGTATCAAAGGGGTGTGGCAGTGATGACCATGATAGGTGGGGAAGGGTGACGTGGCTGTAATTAACTCTATAGTTGGTGGGAATTAAGGGGATGCAGCAGCAATTAATTCACTAGTTAGGTGGGGATCCAGTGGGTGCAGCAGTGATGAACATGATAGGTGGGGATCAAGGGTGATGTGAATGTAATTAACTTTGTAGTTGGTGAGGATCAAGGGGGCATGGCAGTGATGAATGTGATAGGTGGGGAAGGGTGATGCAGCTGTAATTAACTCTATAGCTGCTGGGGATCAAGGGGGTTCAGCAATGATAAATTCAATAGGTTCACAGGTGATTTCAAGCTAAATTAGACTTTCGTCCATAATGCTTGCCTGTTTATTACTTATATTCATCTACACAAGAGGAAATTATCCAATTCAGTTTTGAAAGAATCCATACTTGTGCTGGATACAACGTCAATCGGAAAAGAATTCCATCCAGCCACAATTCTATTGCTAAACCAGTACTTGCGTTGTACGGTTTGCCATTTTTTAACTTTGAACTGAAAAGGATGTCCCCTGGGTTCATAAATAGATTTCCTCCAAGAGAGTCCTAATTCTGACAATAATAAGTCATCATGTATACATCTAAATAGTAAGCAATAATCACCCCTGGTTCTCCTATACTCTAGAGTGTACAATTTCAGTTCCATTAATCTCTCTGTGTGTTTTTTTTTCTCTAATCCTTCAATTGACTTTGTAGCTCTTTTCTGTATTCTTTCTATATTGTTTGTATCTACCTTTTTATAAAGGGCCCACACTGGGGCGCAATATTCCAGGTTTGGTCTCACCAATGCACTGTAGAGTGGCATTAGCACCTTCCTATCCCTACTTGATATGTGTCTCAAGATACAGCTTAATATCTGGTTTCCCTTTTTTATTACTTTGTTACACTGGGAACTGAATTTTAGGTCTGAACTAATTATTATCCCCAAATCTCTTTCTTCATTTGTATTATTAAGTACTGTATTATCTAATTTATAGGGATGATTTATTTCATTTTTTGTTTTACCCAGGTGCATGGTTATACACTTATTTTTATTTAGTTCAAGCTTACTTTTTATAGTCCAGTTGTATACATTATTTAATGCTTCCTGTAAATCATTTTTATTTTTTGTATTATCAGCTATAGCACCAATTCTGCAGTCGTCTGCGAATTTTGTTAGCCAAATGTCCTTGTTGACTATTTTTAAGGAGGCTATAAAGATATTAATAAGACAGGGTCCAAGAACTGACCCCTGAGGTACCCCACTAGTCACGGCTGCCCACTCTGATTTTTCACCATGAATCACCACTCTGTCTTCTCTCACTCAGCTATGCTTCTAGCCAATTTACTATATTATTATCTAATGCATACTGTTTTAGAGTATTTATCAATTCTTTGTGTGGGAGCTTATCGAACGCCTTAGAAAAATCTAGAAAAATGACATCAGCACAGTTTCCAGTATCCAGTGCCTTCCCAACATTCTCATAGAATGTTAAGAGATTTGTTTGGCATGAACGATTTTTACGAAAACTATGTTGCTCTGGGTCCTGTAGACCACTTGTCTCCAGGTACTCAACTATATGGTCCTTTAAAATAGATTCCATTATTTTCCCCATGACTGATGTCAGGCTAATTGGTCTGTGTTTTTTTAATTCTGATTTAGAGCCAATAGTTAGGTGTGGATCAAGGGAGTGTGACAGTGATGAATGCGATTGGTGAAGATCAAGAGTGATACGGCTGTAATTAACTCTACAACTGGTGGGGATCAAAGGGGTTCAGCAGTGATGAAATCAATAGGGCACTTGGCCAATTTGCTGAAAATAACAACAGCATGGACAAAAAACGTGCAGAGCAGTCCCTGTAATCTGAGCACGGTCTAAAGTCGTGCTAGATTATACATGCCAACTCCAGGACTGTTCACACATTTATGCCCATGTGGTTTTTGACAGTGCAAATGTGCTGTCGGCATTTTGACTGGGTACAATACAATAGGTGGAGATCAAGGGTGATGTGGCTATAATTAATTCTGCAGTTAGTGGGGATCAAGGGGGTGCAGTAGCGATGAACACAATAGTAGGGTGGGGATCAAGGTGGATGCTGTTGTAATAAACTTGATTGCTGAGGTTGGGATAAAGGGGGAGATAGCACTGACCACCTCAGTTGTTGTGGATGGCATGGGGATACAACACTGACAAACTCGATTGTTTGGGTAGGGATAAGGGGGCGCAGCCCAAATGACCTCACTTGTTGGGGTGCTGATAAGGAGGTTGCAGCACTGACAACCTTGTATGTTATGCTGCAGGGCAAGGGGGGGTGCAGCAATGATGCCCTCTGTAACTGAGGTGGGAGACAGAGAGATGTAGCCCTGACAGCCTTGACTGCTGGAATTCTGCAGATCTAGGGGGGTACAGCACTGATTACTGACATGTGGGACAAGGGGGATGCAGCAATGCTGAACTCAGTAGTAGGGTAAGGATCAAGGGGGTGCAGCAGTGACATTCTTAATTGTTAGGGTGTGGAACAGGGAGTGTAGCACTAAAGACCGTGATTGCAGGTTGGGTGATAAGGGTGTGCAGTAGCAATGACCTTCCTTGAAGGTTGAGGTGGGAGACAAGGGGCACAGCAATGATAATGTCCTTTGATTGTTGGTGCTAGAGACGGGGGGGACAAAATAGGGAGAAACAAATTATAAAAATGTGCATCATATCATAATCTTTTCCTCTTGCAGCAGAAATTTAGTTTCATTTGAAGAACTGTGTTGAATATGCAGGCCTGTGTTTTCTGTGGAACGTCCTTTTTTTAAACTTTGTTTTCTTAGCACCTGAGAACCTGACCAGAAACCTTCTTCTCCCCCCTTCCTCAATATCTCTTCCCTGCCCTTGGAACCTCTGGTAACCAACACACCTTTTCTGCCTTCACTCACTCCTAATTATGGCCCCTAAACCAGTAGCCAGTGACTTATTTACACATTAGCCACATAGATGGGACCCTAGAGGTAGGACTAGGCATCCTGGGATATACTAAGAATGTCTGTTTCAAATACTGTTTCATTTTTTATTTATTTATTTATTTTATTAATAAGGAGTTTTCATCGTACAACATACAACAGATACAGTCATTCAGCTCTGATATTCATACATCGTAAGGTATAAAGGTTAAAGAGGTACTATAAAATACTGTAAGAAGCCCCCTGTTATTGTCAGGTATTTGTGTTACAATAAATATACTAGGTATAGGCCCTGTTTATTACAGAAAAAGAATATAAAGTCTTAAACTAAGGACTTTACGGAATAAAATCTGCTGTCCCATCCATAATATAGATTACCCATCTTCTCCACAGTAGTTCAAATTTAGGTAAAGATTGAGAAAGCTTAGCTGTAATTTTTTCCATTTCATAAATAAAAATCATAATGTTCTGTTACAGTGCGATAGCTGGTAAATTTGGAGTGATTCAGTGTTTATGTTAGCCATGCACGTGTGCTTGCAATGAATATTTTGTTATGAGAGTTGGGTTTTGAGAGGTGTGACACTACCCGTCCAATGCAGAGCAGTCTTCTAGGAGCGCATCAGTGCCACACCAATCATCAGCCAGGCTGATCTTGGCACAGTTTTGGCTTGCTGGGCAGAGATATCCTGTACTTCAAAAGAAAAAAAAATGACACAGTCTTGGGTCAGCTCTTTCAATTTATCTACACTGCTCAGCAAGCAGAGCTGATCTGTCAAGATCAGCCTGCTGAGGAATTTCAAACAGCCTACACTGATCTCTGTTTCAGTGTTTGACTGCTGCCGTGCTTGCTGGCATTGCCATGGAAACCAAGTTCAGAGTTGAATTACGCAAATGCCGAGTCTGCATGTTTTCTTCCTTTGCCAGTGAGACAGTACTTGCCACGTTTGCAATAAGTTCAGTTTTATTTCTATTTATTGCAGAGCGGGACATTGAAGGGGGTGGGGATTGTATGTATCATTGTTTCTGCCACTCCTGTAGCTGTCCCACCCACCCTACCCTCCCTCTCAGCACCCACCATCCCATAACCCCCACAAACATAACACTGACACTAGAGTTGCCCAATCCCCCAGTATCACTGTCATCATCTGAAAAAATAAAGAAAAGCATCCGTCATCATTTCTATTTTTTTAACTCAGTAAGACCTAATAGCTGTTGCTGCTGTCCCTGTAACTGTCCCATCCATTGTATGCATCATTGTTTCTGCCACCCCTCTAACTGTCCCGCCCACCCGATCCTCCCTCTCAGCTCCCACCCCCCACCTCACCCCCACACCACAAAGATAACAGTGACAGTGAGGGTACCCAATCCTCCAGTACCACTGTTGTCATCTGAAAAAATGAAGAAAAATGTCCCTCATTATTTCTTTTCTTTAACGCTGTAAAACCTAATGTCTATTGCTGCTGCCCCTGTAACTGTCCCACCCACCCACCCTCAATCACCCCCAAACATAACACTGACATTGGGGTCTGCTCAATCCGCTATTGTCACTGTTATCATCTGAAAAAAATAAAGAAAAGTGTCCCTCATCATTTCTTTTTTTTTTAACCCTGTAAAAAAGAAAACCGTCCATTGACGTCTGTTAGACCATTGGTCCCCCCACCTGACCCTCCAACACAGCACCCATCACCCTCCAAAGCCCTTACTTACCCACCGGGGGTCCAATGCCGTAATCCTCTGTGGACTGCAGACAAGTCTTCACTCTTCAAAGCCAGACCACGAACTGAGGAAATCAGGTATGCAGTTCAATGTATGTCAATTAGATTTTGAATTTAGTAGCATACCTTTGCCATTTTTGCATATGTTTGCCCCTAATTTTCAACATGCCATTTTTAGGACCCTACCTCATGAACAGCTGCAGTGAAATTAGGCAAATCTGTCCTGAATGGTGATTTTGTGGTCGATGTGTGAAATCACCTGTTGGGCAGGAGTTGAACATTTTCTCTGCCTTTGTTCATAAGGCGGGGTCACAAGAAGGCTATGTTGAAAACATAGCATAAAAATATTAAAAAACAACAAAGTTATACGCCTATATTGAATTTTGCGAACGCAGGCTCGTAACTTTGATAATTTTCAATATTTTTACCCCACATTTTCAACATAGCCATTTCTTTACAGCACCTCTTGAATGTGACAGCTGTCGTTTTATTTAAATCCTGGCAAAAATGTATTTTTGTGTCCCGAAAAGTGATTTTGCAGTCGCTCCATGAAATCACATTTCAGGCAGGAGATGAACATTTTCTCTACACTTGTTCATGAGGTGGGGCCATAAGAAGACTGTATTAACAATCTGGGGCAAAAATAGTTACTAATAACAAAGTTATGAACCTGCATTGAAATTTACAAATGCAGGCTCCTAACTTTGGTACTACATAATCCACAGAGTGCATCACAATGCATCTAGTACCCTAGGGATTCTATACCAGTGGTGAACATCCGGCATTGACACATGCTTGTTTGTTATTGTTTTCCTGGCTGTTAGATGTGTAACAATATTTTAGTTGAGGAGGCTCTGAAGCCGCCAGGTAGGTCGAGAAATAGTATGTGAGGTTAAATTAAAAGTAGGGTCAAATAGTTCTCATTAATCTGTAGTTGGTACCAAAGGGGTTGTAATTTGGGGCACTGATCAAAAATGTGAGTATGGCATGCCCTTCCATATGGAATTTACCAATGTCCATTCTCTGAAATAAGCGATATTATTGGGAATAGGGTCTGTGACTCCGACTTACGGAAAGATGCGCTTAAGATAAAAAACTTAAAAAACCATAGATGGTTCAAGACTATTAAATCTCAATATGGTCTTGAACCATATTTACTAAAGCTAACTCACCCAAGCAATAAAAGGTTAATTACAAGATTCAATTTGGAAATATATAAGGCCAACTATATATATTATAAACAAAAAAAGAGGCAGAATCATGAACCCTTTTTGCAAATGTGATTCAAAAACAGAAGATGATTTGGAACACGTGTTATTATATTGCCTGTTATATGAGAGACAAAGGAAGTACTGGCTTGGTCCTATTTTGAAGTCTTATAATATGCCACATGACAAAATACAGATCATTAAAGACTTTTTTAACACAAATGATATGAATGTACTACAATGTTTGGAGAACTACCTAAAAAGAGTGAAATTATGAATATTATTATGAAGCTATCTAATATTTAAGATCAAATGTAGCCTGGATTGTACTTTTTTTACTGTTTATTTAAAGACAGAGGAACTGTTATGTATTTTCTATGTAACTTTAATTATTGTCATTGTAAATGTGAATTTTGTAAAGGCATATATGCCGAACAATAAAAAAATGTTGTACCTTGTACCCTGAATACACTACAGTGTCTCCAACTCTGATCCCCATACTGTGGGCCATATTTAAGCTGTTGCACAGGGGTACAAAAATAAGGAATAATGCATTTCCACAAGAATTCTTTCCAGATATATGAAGAAGTGGGTTTGTGAGTATAGGTAGTATATTTGTCCCATTGTGCTGGGGGATTTCATCAGCCAGATCCCATTGCCAGTGTGATCTTATGTAATTGGTTGAATGACCTAAAAGTGAAATAAAAGCAGCATAGGTGTGAGAAATTAAGGATTCGACTGTCCCTAATGTGTTTGTTTGTAGGATTAAAGAGATCACTGGAGGGATAGGGTGTTCTTTAGGTGTAGCTTTTTGTCTTTGTTGTTTATAGGATTTGATCTGCAAATAGTAAAAAAAACATCTGAATGTCTTAAGTTAAATAAGTTTGCCAAAACAGGGAGTTCTTCTACGTATCTCCATGCAGGAAGTCGGCAGGCAGAAAGAAGACCCCCCCCCCCCAACGTTGGTAAGTGTGATCAAAAGTCACTGGGAGAAAAGAAGAGCTGCCAGAGAATGGTGGGACAAGATAGCGGAATGGTTGAAGTAAAGGGTGTTTGAGAGTTTTATGCCAGATTGTAAGCAAAGTATTTGTAAACGGGTTGTCGCAAGAAGGGATATGGGAGGGGTCTGAAGGATATAACATCAATTGTGTGATTGGTAGCAGGTCTTCTTCAATGGCTTCAATTGTTTTCCGGAGTGCCTCGTAAGAGGGGAACAACCAGTATAATACTGTGCAGATCTGTGCTGCATGATAGTATAACTTTAAGTTCAGTAATGCTTGGCCTCCTTTTGATTTCAGGAGTTGCAAGGTAGTATATTTGACCCTGGGTCTTTGTTTCCCCCAAAGGTATTTGGAAATTATTCTATCCTCGGTTCTGAACTCTAGGGCTGATGGAGTGACTGGGAGGGTACGGATCAGAGACAAAATTTGCAGCAAAACAGTCATTCTGACCGAGTCAATTTTGTGTATAAGGGGTAGATTAATAGTTTGCCAACGCTTTATATCTGCTTGTATAGCTTGAGTCAAGGGGTCATAACTGAGTGGATTAAGAGAATCAAAATCTGTGGAAATATGGACTCCTAGGTACTTAAGAGACCCCATAACCCAATTAAATTTAAATAACTGCCTGTTCTAGGGACATGGATGGTTGTTCAAGCCACACTTATTGGCAGGTTCCTTGCCGCTTTAAATGTTGCCAGAAAGTCTTCAAGCTGGCTCCTCCCAAACACCCGGGTGGTAAAACTCTCAGCTCCGCCCCATGACGCCAGATCTTCCTTACCACTTGGAAGCTCAGGTTCCCTCCTTTGCGCTCTGTGTTTTAGGCCTGGATCCAAACTCTTCAGTTAATCCGAAACTTATTTTAAAATTTTCAAGACTTCGGTCTGTATCTTCCCTCACAGCTGCGATGGACAAATCGACTCCCGGATTTCGTCGATGCCCCTGTGGGCAGAAGATGTCCCGGACCGATCCACACGCCACGTCCGTTTATTGCCTTGGGCTCGGCCATGACTCACAGGCTTGTGAGTTGTGCAACCTATCGGCTTTGGTCTTGGAGGACCACGCCGCCCAGTTACTGTTGGGGCGACCCGAAAAACGTTATCCTCCGGTTAAGTCTAAGGAGGCCCATTGGGCGGTGTGCACGGCTGCGGGCTTGGTGGAACAGCTGGAGCAGATGATCGCCCTCGAGGAGGAGGCGTCCCAGGCCGCATCATCATCATCCTCGGTTGCAGCATTTATCCTGCTCTCCTTGGAATCATCCTACATAGCTTCTTTCAAGGAGCTTGCCAATCCCTCTCCACCAAGGGAAAAGGCCCTTTGGGACATTACTCTCGGTCCAGAAAGAAGGACCCTAAAGGTAAGTCCCACCGTCGACGTTTGAGGGAGCGGGAGAGGTCCCCTTCCCAGGATAGTCGACACTCGACTTCGGTCGAGGTTGCAGCTAAGGCAGCTGGCTTCACGGTGTCCATGTCAGGTCAGCCGGCCGAGGCACCCATTGACGCAGTCGAGATTTTTCTCAACCCCTCGGACGGGCTGTCGACTGGAGAAGCCGACAACCCTTCTTCACCGGTTTCCCCGGTGGAAACTGAGGACTTGCCTGTGCGTCCTGTGCTGGAGTCCCCAGTTAAGATCCCTGAACCAAGGGAGGAGCGGGTTTTCCCCGGCCCCTCTCAGACCCACCCTCGGAAACACGAAGGTCTGGAACCTCTTCCCGGTCCAGCCGATCCCACCGACATCGGCGGTCTAGGTCTCAGCACCGGAAAGCGGGCGGCGCGCCATCCTCATCTTCGCCCTCTTCGAGGATAGGCTCCTCGTGCAAATTACGTCGGCACTATGAGGAGCTAATATGGCAGCAGCTCCTTTTGACCGGGAATAGGCCGACTTCGTTGCCTTCCACACCCATCAAGTGGCTGTCACCGGAGTGGCCAAAACAACCCCTCGTAGTGGTTGAGGAGCTGAAGTCGGCACCTGTTGTTCAGCCGAAAACGGTTGTGCCACCCATTGTGGTGGAACCCCCATCTCCACAACCTAAATTTGGGGCCCCGACCAAGGATTCTTGGTCAGTTCAGGGCTTGCCCCATCAGTTGTCGGTCACCCTCACTCTCAATTGACCGCGGCAGGTGGAGGGTGGCTCAGGCGCTTGGCAGCTGTTCGCAGACTCCTCAGAGTCTGATGATGACTCCTCCTTGTTCTCCAGGCCACTTGACTTGGAGTCCACTGGAGGTCAGTCGGTGGACGAGGGCCCATCCTCATTTCTGGGAATGCTTCAGCTCATTTCACAGTCCACTGGAATGAAGCTCAAACCTGTTTCAAAATGGGCCAAGTATCCCCTCACAGAGATACTGGACCGAGGGGATTCCCCCACGGAGGCCTTCCTGATGGCCAAAGCCATTGTTGGCCCGGCCTTGGAGCTATGGCAGCAGCCAGCTTCTTGTCCAGCACCTTCGGCCAGGATGGCTCGGAAGTATGCTGTTCTCAATGGTTTACTCTCCGGTTTCTCGGAGCACCCCTCTATGGAGAGGCACTTGACCTATAGCGTTTACCGGTGTTCCGGGAATGCTCGGGATGTGGACAAGCCTCTCGACAAGGAATCCAAGAAGTTGGACTACACCGGGCAGAAAGTTTACACTGCTTCCTCCCTAGGCCTTTGTCAGGCCAGCTCAGCCATCCTGATGGCACACTTCTCACACACCCTTTTAAGCTCCCAGGATGAGGTGATTCCTCATCTCCTGGCTGACCTCCAAACTACAATCAAGCAGGTGCGGGATCAGGGAAGGGCGGTGGCCAAACAGCAGCTCCAGACTTCCCTGGACATCGCTGATTCATGTGCCCGGTCAGTAGCGGCCACAGTGGCCATGCGCCACAGAGCTTGCCTGCGGATCTCCACTTTCACGGCAGATACCCAGCACAAGCTGGCAGACGTTCCCTTCCTGGGTACCGACTTGTTCGGTCCCGGGGTTGAGGGGCATCTTCAGCGGATCGAGAAGTCCAATGCCACCTTGGACTCGGTCATATCTGCCCAGAAGGACAAAGGCCTCCAGCAGCAGCGTAAGCCCTTTTGTCCTTCAGCCCCTGCGGCACGTCCGGCCCAGCAACACCAGCATCAGGGCCAGCAGGCTTGCACTTGGCACCCCAAAGCCAAGCCTGCTGCTTCCTCCAACAGGAAGCTGGGAGGAAAAGGTCCAGGAGGCTCCTCAGCTGGTCCTTCCTCCAAGCCTGCCCGGTGACGGGTTGAGGGGTGTCGCCCCCAACCTCGTCACTCCTCCCCGGGTTCCCCCCGTGGGGGGATGGCTTCGCCACTTCATTTCCGCCTGGTCCGATATCACTACGGACCGCTGGGTGTTGGAAGTGGTAGGAAAGGGTCTGCCGCTGGAATTCGAGCAGTCCCCACCCTATTGAGCTGTCACCTGACGGGGGGCTACAGGGTCCGCAGCCTCTCTGTCAGCCCATCAAGCTGACATTGCCCTGCTCCTCCAGAAGGAGGTGATCAGGGAGGTGGCAGATCCTCCATCAGACCCAGGGTTTGTGTCCAGGTACTTCCTGGTCCCAAAACGGATGGGGGGCTGGCGCCCCATTCTAGACCTACATGACCTGAACAAGTTCCTAAGGTCTCGAACCTTCAAGATGGTCACTCTGGCTCAGATCATCCCATCCTTGGAATGAGGTGTGTGGTTCTGTCCTCTGAACCTTCAGGACGCATTCTTTCATGTCCCAATCCATCCGTCCCACCAGGGATTCCTCCACTTCAGAGCGGAGGGATCCCTTTATGAGTTCTGGGCCATGCCCTTCGGCCTCTCTCCAGCTCCCAGGGTCTTCACCAAATGCATGGCAGTGGTGACAGCATTCCTGCGGCGCCAAAGGTTCCAGGTGTACCCTTACCTGGATGACTGGCTGATTGCAGCCTCCTCCAAGTCGGAGGTGGAGTGGTCCAGGGATCTGGCCCTCCAGGTCTGCTCTCAGATTGGCCTCCTCATCAACGAGGCCAAATCGTAATTTGTGCCAAAGCAGGTAATTCAGTTCATCAGGGCAGAGCTTGACTCTCTTCAAGCCAGAGCATGACTCCCGGCGGACAGGGACGAGGTTCTTTCCTCCTTTGCCCAATCATTTCTGGTTGGGCAGTTGCACCCTGCCTGGGACTTCCTGCACCTCCTGGGCCTGATGGCGGCCTGCACCAGCGTGGTCCATTGCGCCCGCTGGCACATGTGTCCCCTGCAATGGGGACTGGCCTGCCAATGGTCACAGTGCTCCAGTCCTCTGGACAAGCCAGTGATGGTGACCCAGGAGATGGGGAACGCTCTCCAGTGGTGGATCGTTCTGGCTCATCTGCATGATGGTATCCCATTTGTCTGCCCAGAGCTGACGGTCACTCTAATGGCTGACACCTCTCTGATGGGTTGGGGTGCCAATTTGGGGGAGCTCAGAGTGCAAGGCCTCTGGTCCCCTCAGGAGTCTTGATGCCACATCAACCTACTGGAGCGTCGAGCGGTCTGACTAGCCCTCACCGCCTTCGCTCCATTTGTACAGGGTCTAGTGGTCCAGGTCCAGACAACACCACAACCATGTAATACCTAAACCACCAAGGCAGGATGTGCTCCTTGCCTCTGTGCAATGAAGCTCTCCGCACTTGGTCTCTCATGGGCAGTTTGGAGGTGGATCTCCTAGCCATTCATGTGGCGGGAGCCTCTAACACTCTGGCCGATGCCCTAAGCTGGATAGGTGCCAGATAGTGGTCTCTCCTGCCGGAGGTAGTACATGATCTGTTCTCCCACTGGGGCACACCTCAGGTGGACCTATTTGCCTCCAGGGAGAATGCAAAGCTGAGGCTGTTTCACGCCCGTCCCCTCAGCAGGGCTCGCTGCAGGGGGATGCCTTCTCGAGGCCGTGGACCCCGGGCCTCTTCTACACCTTTCCCTTGATCCACAAGGTGCTTCTCAAGGCGAGGAGGGACAAGGCGCAGGTGATTCTGGAAACCCCAGACTGGCCCCATCAGTTCTGGTATCCAGATCTCCTCAGCCTCAGCTCCAGGCTCCCGAGACGGCTTCCAGCCTGCCCGGACCTGATCTCAGTAAACCAGGGGAAGGTATTCCACCCGGACCTTCAATCCCTGCACCTGCCAGCCTGGTTCCCGAGTGGCTAGAGTTCCAGGCCTTGGGTCTTTCCGACAAGGTCCTCAACATTGTTGAGGCATCCCGTAAGGAGTCGACCAGAAAATGCTATGCCTTCAAATGGAAGAGATTCTCCATTTGGTGTCAGGATAAGGGGTTGGACCCTTCTTCCTGTTCC
Organism: Neoceratodus forsteri; assembly: GCA_016271365.2. NCBI lineage: Eukaryota > Metazoa > Chordata > Ceratodontiformes > Ceratodontidae > Neoceratodus > Neoceratodus forsteri. The sequence continues at coordinate 201,872,512 of CM028130.1, forward strand.
TTGGCCAGCATTCTGGACTACCTATGGTCCCTTTCTCAGCTAGGGCTTCAGTCGACGACCCTTAAGGTGTACCTGGCAGCCATCTCTGCTTACCGGGTGTGGGCTGGAAAGCAGTCAGTGGCACAGGAGAAGGTGGTCGGGTGCTTTTTCCAAGGCCTTAATCACATATCCCCTCCGGTGCGAGAACCTCCACCTCCATGGGATCTGCTGCTGGTATTGGCTAAGCTCATGGGCAAGCCATTCAAACTGATGCACAGATGTGACATCTCTCACCTGTTGTGGAAGACCACCTTCTTGGTGGCTATCATGTCAGCCAGAAGGATGGGAGAGCTCCAGGTGCTTTCCATTGAGTCTCCTTATCTGGTCTTCCACAGGGACAAGGTTGTCCTGTGGCCCCACCCGAAATTCCTTCCGAAGGTGGTGTCGGAGTTTCACCTTAACTAGGTGTTGACTCTGCCAGTGTTCTACCCCAGTCACACCTCGGAGGCCGAATATAGGCTCCATACTTTGGACCCTAGAAGAGCGCTGTCTTATTATAAGGAGCGGATGGCTGAAGTTCGGGGAGAGGTTCGCCAGCTGTTTGTCACGTACGCTGAAGCCGCACCTGGCAGACCTGCAGCCAAGCAGACGATAGGCAGGTGGGTCACCTCCTGCATAGATCTCTGCTATAGGTTGGTGGGCATGGAGCTTCCTAAAGAGATAAGAGCTCATTCTACCCGTCATACTGCTGCTTCCAGGGACATCCCTATCCAGGAAATCTGCAGGACTGCTACCTGGAAGTCAGCACACACCTTCATTACCCACTACCACATCAACCTTGAGTCATGCCGGGATGCTGGTTTTGGGACCTCGGTTCTCCAGTCCTTATTCCCTAAGTGGGGGTGCGCACCCTGCCTCCCTCCTCCCGGAGAACTGCTAGGAGTCTGCCAATAAGTGTGGATTGAACAACTTATCCATGTCCCTAGAAATACAGGTTACTCACCTGTAACAGGAGTTCTAGGAGTGGTTTATGTTGTTCATCGACACAACCCACCCGACCTCCCTGGCTTTGACGCACAACCTGGCTTCCAGCGGGCTAGATATGGCATCATGGGGCGGAGCCGAGAGTTTTAACACCCGAGTGGGTGGAAGGAACCAGCTGGAAGACCTTCCAGCAACATTTAAAGCAACAAGGAACCTGCCAATAAGTGTGGATGAACAACATATACCACTCCTAGAACTCCTGTTACAGGTGAGTAACCTGTATATTTGTTCTATAGGGGTATATAGGAGGCAAAGGGTCTCCGTTTTTGAGGGATTAATTTGTATCCAGCACTACTGCTGAACTGGTTGAGAAGGTCCCCCCAGTCTTTTGTAGTGCAAAGTTTTTTTAGCACCTCCTTGCAGAATCGTTTGATTACTGCAATTGTGCTTTTCTGACTGTCCTCTCCTCTGTCTCCTCCACTTCTAGCCGACCCTGCCCTCGAGCACCCAGCAAGCGCAGGGGCTCCGAGCCGCCAGCGGGCGGGCAGCGACCGCGAGGCCGAAGGGAGAACCAGGAGGCCGGGAGAGACAGCCAGCAAGGTACGGGAGAGCCGTAGATTTTGCCCACCGCCTCCCCCTCTCGGTGTTTCTTTTATACACACCTTCCCGCCTAAATTTTATTCGCCTTAGCCAAATTCTAGCCAATAATTTGGACACAATCCCTACTGCATGCATTATTATTAACCCTTAGTTACCATGAATATGTTGATGCTTCTCCTACTTCTTTCTCTCTCACCTATAATATATCTTGAGGATGATACCTTCCAGTCCATGCCCTTTTGAATAATGTGGCTTGCCAGAGTGATCTCCCTCTCTCACTTCCAGTGGATGCCTATCATTTTCTCAACTATTCACTACTGTTGCTCCATTGTAATCCATGGGGTAGCCCTCAAAAAGGTTCACAACCATTCATGTATCTCTTACGCCCCATGCCCATACCTTGGCTATATAGTGCCCCCTTGTACCTGTCCATCAAGCTGGTACTCTATGAAATGTCACTAAGCCTTAACCCATCCTGGACCGTCTCTAAAGATTGGACCTCAAGAAGAGAAACCTCTTTGGTCCCTTACGCTATCTCTTGAAGCCCTTATTAAACTATTATTTTTCTTGCTGATCTGCATTGGCAATGTTGAAATCAATCCAGGACCCCAGAAGGATTTACCGCCCATCAGATTTAGCCTCCATTAAAGGCTTAAGCTTCTTCACATCAACGTATGCAGCCTCCTAAAAGATCTCTTTAATCCAGGCCTGGGTCGCCCACACTTTGCCAGACTTTCTGGTAATTTCTGAGACATGGCTCAAACCTGCTACACATGACGGGAAATAAATCTATCCAACTACCAGCTATTCAGATCGGACCCCTGACAAGGGGTGGTGGAGTGGCTATCTATGTTAAATCAAATATTTCTGCATCTTGTCTTAGTGTAACATCAGTACCCAAAGAATTTGAATGTTTATCCCTTAAAATAGCTCTCCCTAATATGACAGCTTTTAACTGGTTGGCTGCTATAGGCCCCTCTGCCGGCCTTCAACTCCTTAATCATTTGGGAAACATAATTAAATTGGGCCCCGAGGATACCATTATTTTAGGTGACCTGAACTTAAACTGGCTCTCCAATGCATCTGCTCCCCATGTATCTTTTTGTGACACATATGGATTCACTCAATTAATAAATGAACCGACAAGAATTAACTCAAAAAACAAAAGTAACAGCACCTTACTTGACATTATGTTGGTAAACAAACCGCACCTGTTTTCACATGCTGGAGTGTTATTCAGTGATAGTGATCACTGCCTTATTGCAGGGATAAGATCATCAGTCAAGCCATCCAACCCTGCAAAATTCCTCACAAGAAGAAATAAAAACCTTAACATCGAAGGATATCTCCACGATCTATATCATTCTATGCGCTGGCAAGAATTCTACCATACAGCTTCTGTGGAAACAGCACTCAGGTGCTAAATGACATTATCATAGGCGCCTCAATATTCATGCACCTTTCACTAGCGTTAGAATAAAAACAAATCCTGCCGCTTGGTTTTCTGCTGATCTTAAATCAGTATTGCTTGCCAGAGATAAACTCTGGAAAAGGGCTAGAAAGACCAAGGATCCGTTTGACTGGCTTCAGTTCAGAAAAGCCAGAAACAGCTGCACCAAAAAAGTGAGAGAGGCCAAGGCCGCTCTATACAGCCGAGCTTGATGCCTCCTACCTTAACCCAGCCAGATTCTGGGGCACCATCAAGGGATCCTAGGGCAGGACTCTGTACTTTCTTGCCATCCCAAGTATACCATAATAATGCTGTTATCACTGACAAGTGTGAAATTTTAGACCATTCAATGATCATTTCAGTACAGCTGGCCTAGCTTTGACCTCCCAGCAAATCTACTACACGGTCACAACTTAAATTCCAGTCGAGTGATGGTCAGAAGACTGCCTCTTCATTTTCCTTCAAGCCCATTTTATTAAAAACAAGTGGAAGACCTATTGCTATATCTAGACACCAAGAAAAGTGCTGGTGCAGACTCCTGGACCCATACTTTTAAAAATTGCTCTTCATGCCATTGCAGTTCCCCTAACCCATCTTTTTAATCTGTCCTTATCCACTGGTTCTGTTCCTACATTGTGGAAAACAGCACAAGTGTTTCCCCTCCTCAAATCAGGGGACCCCATGGATCTCAACAATTACAGACCTATATCCATCCTACCGGTACTGTCTAAAATGTTAGAAAAACTGGTAAGTATCCAACTAAGAGACTACCTCGATGCTAATAATCTCCTTAACTCTGCTCAATCTGGGTTTAGGACCAGACACAGTACCATTTCTGCATTAGCAAAAGTAACAAATGATTGGCAAACTGAGTTAGACAAAAAGCAACATCTGTGCTGTATTTTTGACCTAAGTAAAGCCTTTGATACAGTGGATCATGAGCTGCTGATTTCTCACTGCATTCCTTAGGCCTGGATCCAACCTCTTGGATGGTTCAGATGCTACCTCACTGATAGAATACAGCAAGTGAAAAATGAAGGTGTCCTATCCTCCTCAAAACCACTTCTAAGGGGAGTACCGCAAGGATCCATCCTGGGCCCTATCCTTTTTGCTATATATATCAATAACATTGATTCCAACCTCACTGTTGCCAATGTTCATCTTTTTGCTGATGATACTGTCTTGTATGTCAGTAATCCCTCGCCATCAAAGGCCTGTGAGTTATTACAATCAGAATTCTCCCTGTTGCAACATCAACTACTTGAAAAGAAACTACTTTTAAATGCCAAGAAGACAAAGGCTATGTTCTTTTCCACCAATATATACTCTTCCTCTCTCTCAACAAACACTCTTCCCCAACTATCCACCATCCTTGGAGAAAATCTTGATTATGTGGTTAAATTCAAATATTTAGAGGTATGGATTGATAACAAACTTGATTACACTCATCATGTTGAGGAGCTCCTGAAAAAACTCAGACAGAGGCTCGGCCTATTCTTCAGAATCAAACATTACCTAACCAAAGAGTCTAAACAGAGACTAATTCAGGCTTCATTTCTATCTCTCATCGATTATGCAGATTTCTATATGGCCATTGCACTATGTCCTATTTAAGTAAATTGGATACCTTGTACCATAGAGCTCTAAGATTCATCACAGATCTTCCTTTCAACTCTCATCACTGCTTCCTCTATAATGTTGTTGGCTGGACATCCTTACATCTCAGGAGGAAAAAAATGCTGCATTATGGATTTACAAAGCTCTGTCAAACAAACTTCCACCTTATATTTCTGGTTGCTTTACTCTGGCTACACCGAGATCATATGCCCTAAGAAGCACAACCTTATCACCTTGAAGCTACTTAAAGTCTGTACCCGGCATGGGAGGTCTGCAATCAGCTATTTTTAGCATCTACCTGGAATTCTACAGAAGACCCTAAAGCTGAACACCTTCATCCCTATAGCATCCTTCAAAAACTCTTTACAAATCTCTTTCCTGAGATATGCAACTGCTTCCACTAAGCCTAGTCCTTCTTACCCTTTACCCCTTTTTTCCTTCTATCTCTGTTTATATACTTTTAAACTTAGCTACATTATACCCTGCAATCCATTGCCATTCCTTCTTTATTCCCCATATCTACTTCCTTAAGTTTCTATCCAATTATAACACACCCTAACCACTTTCACAATCCCAGTACCTCACAGTTATTTGTGTCAAACCTGTCTGATTTATTGTTTAGTTGTACAAAACCATTGCTACCTTGCTTGTATATACGTTCTTTATTACTGTACCTATTTATTTATATAAAAATCTTTGCCTCTTCTCTGTATTTGTTTATGTATTATACTGTACTTTATTTTGATCTTGACCTATCAGGTCCATCTTGTAAATGAGCATTGCTCAATGATGTTCGCCTGAATAAATAAAGATTTTGATTGATTGATTGATTGATTTGATTGATTGATTGATTGATATGGTTGAGAATCATTGGGGTACTTATATACAGTAAAAATGGTCATCAGCGTAGAGGGCAAATTTCTGTTGTCTACCAGCCAGTTGTAGTCCTTGGATTTGGCCATCCTGATGGCTCACTTGTGCTAGAGGTTCTAAGTACAATGCAAATAGTAATGGGGAGAGGGGACAACCCTTCTGGGTACCCCGGAATAGGGGGAAAGGAGCAGAGATCTGTCCATTAATCTTTACATACTATATGCCTGTTGCACCTTTTAAATGGCTTTTAGAATATCTATAAAAGGGTTTAAAAAATTAAATTTGGTTAAGGCAGCGAAGAGGAAATCCCATGCCACCTGGTTGAAGGCCTTCTCCATGTCCTAGCTGTTATCCATGGTCCAGCACCCCTGATTGTACTCTCCACCTCGCGGACAGCAACACATATGCAGGTATATGTACTAACCTTAGAGCAGAGACACTTATCATATAAGCATAAGTGTCAGGATTTGTGTTCTACTCTACTTTACTAATGCATATTATGCTTCACTATATTGTTATGATGTATCTTGCTACTGGGAGAGGTTATCCATTATATTTTATTATATAATAATAAGTTAGGCAACAATGCCATCTTTAGTGTTTGTGCACAACTGTAACTACAAGTGATCTTGGACACTCATAACAGACCTTATTGTTCAGTTATCTACTGCAAGCTAAGCAACTTCTCATGTTAGTTAGAATGGTTATTCACACCACCTGCTACTGTCCAATTAAATACTTTTTATGTATCTTCTTTAGTAGTAACCATGACTATTATTGGGGTATAAGACCTCTTGCAGCACGTAGTTTCTCTGAGACTAGAGACTGCACCTGCATAGGTAAGGAAGCTGGATACCCTCTCAGTGATTACACTGTTGGTTGTAAGCCTGTATCATTATTATTTGCCAGTAATAAATTACATTTATTATCTGGACACCACTTGTCTGTCATCTCTTCCTTTTGTGCAGTTCCAACAAGTACCTGAGAAAGGTAATTATATTACCCAGTTACATAGCTTAGAAGCAGAAAAGGGTTTTCCTACTGGGCAGCATGATGGAGGATATGCAAAGTTCTCTTCATGTTATCCTGAGTCTGTCAAGAGTGGACAAATCCTGTTTGTTCCAATTGTACTAACTGTGGGAGGATGTTATCTAAACATTTTGCTATTATAGAGGAAAATATTTTATAATCTAGGTTGAGAACTGATATCGGTGTGTAAGACACACAGAGTGCACTATCCTTGTTGGGTTTATGTATTGCGCTTATAGTGGCAAAGCTCCAGGTAAGTGGTGGAGCATTTCCTGCTACCACCCATGCACAGGTTATGGTGAATGGGGTTACTAAGGTAAGCACCCCTTCAGGAGCTTACTAGTTAAATGTTTGTAGCTAGGTTTAGTTAGGCAGGAAACGCATGTGGTGCTCTGTAGGTCTGGGATGTGGCCCTGCCTGCTTCCAGCAGAGGAACTCATCCTAGTGGGGTATAAAGAGGAGATTTGATGCCAAAAATGGGGGATGAACCAGAGAGAGAGAGAAAGAGAAGAGGTGAGAGTCAAAGTTCAGCCCACAAGTTCGGCCGTGAGGGCCATAATGGGGCCTGGCTGGGCCATTTGCCACCCAGCCCTACTTCCTCAAAGACCGGCCAAGTGTGGCAGTTTGGGGCCATGGAGAGTCATAAGGGAGCTGTGGAACAGGCTATGAGTCCCTTTGGTGCTGTGATATGACAGCTGGAGCCTGGGTAAAAAGGATAATGGAGCTCGCCGAGTGATTTCTGGCACCTTGCTTGGGGTAGGCACTGGAGGGGTCAGTGTAGTTGACACTTTCTCCCATGGGCGAGTGCAGCCTGAGAGCCTGTACGTTTTCTGTGGCTGGGCCAGTTATGGCAGAAGGGTTCTGCGGCGCAGTCCAGAGGTGGCAGCCTGGATCATTGAGGGGGTTAGTGGTGGCAGCCTATCCCCTTGCCCTGGACCAAGTGCCACTGCAGGGTTTGCGGCTTTCATGGTAGTGCTGCCTGTGGAGGCATGAGAGGTTCTGCATTGGGAGTGGCTATTTGGGACCACCGGTGAGGTGGCAGGCTGCCTGGGTGTTCCATGTGGTACTTCAGCCGGGCCCCTGGGTGAAGGCAATCCTGGACTGGAATTGCGGCATGAGCAGAAAGTGCCTCAGGTCTTCGGGATCACCAGGGATATATGAGACTCCTTGGGATGCTCGGAATGGGCATTTGGCATTAGTGATTGGGTGGCAGGAGGGTTTTCTGTGGTACTGTTCGTGCTAAACATTAACACTGACATAGAAAGTAAAGTGCTCCCAATAATAAAAGTGCTCCCTGTTTTAAGAAGGCAGACAAGAAATGGGACTGGGGCAGTAGAAACCTCTTGCGCTGTTTCAGTTTGCTACCCCTGATTAAGTATGTATGAGACCAGGACAAAGACATTCAAGTAAATATGCTGGTGGATGGAAAATGTGTCGAGTGCAAAGAGTATGTAAAGGGACATGGCGGAGTTTAAAGTACACATCTGGTGCAGCCTTTTTCGACTCAGAAAAACAGTGCTGCAGTTAGGAATATGTAGCCTTTCCTGCTCAAGGGAAATTGCTGCATGAAAGTCAAATCTGTTGGAAAAAGAGATTGCTGCAGATTTAATGTCAGGTTCTGTACCTGTGAAATGCTCCCGTCGTTGTTTGAGTACCCCAGTGCTCCATGGAGTGGTTCATCAATTTATTCATTTACATTAAATCAAGTTCTTTGCATTTTTGATTTCGGCGTGGACAGTGGATTTACTTAATAAGGACTGTTTCATGCTTGTTGCCTGTTTAATGAACATTGCCCTCGCAGCATTCCCAATGAAGTGAAGTGAGGTGCCTGCTGCCCCTGCATGTGAAGCCATCTTGCAACATCTAAGAACCAGGCAATGAGCATACTGTGTTTTCTGGGCTGTACAGCCACCCCTTCCCACCACATTACCACTTGGCATACCCCTAGACACCGGGAGGGGGGCTTACAACATGGGGGGGTTTTGTCCAGGATTTGAAATTACTGTGGGGAACATGAAAATTGTGCCTGGACAACTTTGGGGAGCTGCAGGAGAAACTGACAGATTTCGTGACCTAAAAAGGAAAACATTTGGTGGAGGGGTGGCACCATTTTGGACTCGTGAAACTTTGTGCCTTCTGTGCAGTGCTATTTTCTGCCAGCATGGAGTGTTTAGCATACAGTTAATGTATGCAGAACTTTGGGGACCATATGCTATTGGTTGGAAGCAGCTGGGCTGGTGCCAAGGTGGGTAGGCATTAGAGGTGTCGATAAGGTCACATGTTATGTTATGATCTCCTCCGATGAGTAAAATACCTTTTTGATATTGGAGAATTTTGCCAAACAACATTTTAACTGTAGGAGTATCCGTTCCTGGGGTGAAATATAAGCTCACCAGGGTACTCTCCCTAGACATATATTGACCCGTGGCAACAGTTAGCCAGCCTTGTGGGTCGTGGAAGAAGGTAGTAAGTTAAAAAGGGGTATTTTGGGGTATCAGGAGGCCGTATAGTGCAGTGGCTTAAGTCTCTGAGCTGCAAACCTGGAGACCTGGGTTTGAATCCCACAGCCCCCACTTGCATACTGTGTGACCCTGAGCAAGTCATTTAAGTTCCTTGTACTCCCGGTCCAGGTTGCACCTGTAAACAAGCTTTCAGCTTAGTGTGTCTCACCTGGTAAAAAAAAAAAATAAAGAATAGCAGTTCCTCTTCGTTTACTCTTAGGACAGCTGGCAGAAATCACTGCAGAATATCCAGATTTTGTCACTTTTCTCTGGTGTAAAGTGAGTCTCCTGAAGGAGGACAAAGGTAGGGTGGGATTTGTTAATGGTGGCGAGGACCTTGTAGCACTTGATAGGGCTGTTAAGGCCATTCACTTCACGTGAATAGATTTTTATGTGGTTTAAGTTAGCCATGGAGAAGATGGGAGGGGGGTAAGTAACTGACAACTGCCCTTGTGCGGTCTGCAATGGGCAGGGCGGGGCCAATAATTAGCCAGCGTGAGGTCCCAGGAGTTCATCCATGCCAGGCAAGCATCGCGAGCAGCCATGGTTACCAGATCAAAAACTGAGTATATTCTTCTAATCTGATCTCTAAGTCATCTAAGGTACCTATATAACTGTAAAGAGCTGTGACACAACAACATCAAATAAGAAAAAACAGTAGTCAACAACAACATAGAACATTGAACTTGTAAGAAGAAAATAGAGTCCCCATCTTGAGTTGGATGGGGATACAATCGAGGGATCCTGAAGAACCTATAAATTCAGGTTACCAGCTGCCACAGGGCTGCTGTATCCGAGGGAGTAGAAGGGAGGAAATGGAGGCCAGTGAAGGGAAGGGAGCAGGATGGAGGGTGGTCACGCTGAATGCAAGAAGCTTAGGCAACAAATCAGCTGAGCTATATAGGCACTCTTAGCAGCGTGGAGGGGGGATATTGCAGCTGGCACAGAAACGTGGGCAACTGAGCACCAGGACTGGGATCTGGCAATCCCAGGATACAAATTATATAGGAAGGACCACAAGGAGGGGAAGGGCAGTGGGGTGGCAGTCCATGTGAGGGACGGGATCAAATGCACAAGGGATGAGGGGGAAGAAAGGAGAACAGAGGCAATCTGGCTGCAGCGCCTAGACTCAAGGGGTAGGAAACTGAGGTTTTGGGTGGTATACAGGCCACTGTCCCAGTCTGAGGAGCTTGATAGGAACTTACCGGGACAAATCAGAACGGTATATAGAAAAGGGAAGGTGGTCATCGTGGGGGATTTCAACTTGTCGGGGGTTGACTGGAGCATTCCGGTCACCTCCAGTGCTAGAGAGCATGTGCTCCTGGATGCGATCTAGGAGGGTCTCCTGACACAGTTGGTTAGTGTACCTACTAGGCTAAAGAACACTTTAGATCTGGTATTGTTGACTAGGGGGAGACAGTAAGGGGAATAAAGGTGGAGGACCCACTAGATGACAGCGACCACCAAACGGTGTGGTTTAATATCACAATGTGCCGGGAGCCAGAGAAATCAGTTACTCAGGTGGAAAACTTCAGGGGGGCAGACTTTGGGAGGGTGCAGAAAGTACTGAAAGGGAAACTAGAGGGCATAAGGCAGGAGATGGATGCAGAGCAGAAATGGGATATTATTAAATGGGGGATTATAGAGGCAACAGAAGCCTGCACCAAGACACAGAGTAAGAGGAGCAGAGCAAGAAAACCATGCTGGTTGAACAGCGAGGTAGTGGAGGTGGTGAGAGCAAAACGAGAGGTGCACCAGAGGTATAGGAGGACAGGGAAGGAAATGGGCAGGGAGGAGTATGCAAGATGGTCCAGGGAGTTGACCAGAAAAGTGAGAGAACGCCCAGAGGGAGCTGAGGATTAGCACAGGGAATTAATGGGGGGGGGGGGCACTTTTTCAGATATATCAGGGAGAAAAGGAAGTGCAAGGAGACAATAATGAGGATAAAAAAGGGTGGGGAGTGGACAGAAAAGGGGGAGGAGCAGGCAGAAGCACTGAATGAATATTTTTGCTCAGTGTTCATGGAAGAAAAGGGGGGACCACTACCACTATGGGCTGGGAGGGTGGGGACAGGGGGAGAGGAGGCGACAGATGGAAGAATTGATGCAGGTAGAGTTCTAGAGGGACTGAGGGTACTGAAGGTAGACAAGACACCAGGGCCAGATGGTATCCACCCCAGGGTGCTGAGGGAGATGGCAGAGGTGTTGGCGGAGCCGCTGGTGGATCTGTAGAGCACCTCACTGGAGTCGGGATGTGTGCCACTGGACTGGAGGATGGCACATGCAGTACCATTACACAATGGACCAAAGGATGAACCGGGTAATTATCATCCGGTAAGTCTTACCTCCATAGTGTGCAAACTCATGGAAACGATACTAAAGGAAAGACTGGTGTTGTACCTGGAGGACAATGGCCTCCAGGATGTGAGGCAGCATGGGTTTGTTTCAGGGAAGTCTTCTCAAACCAACCTGATACAATATTATGACTGGGTGACTGGTGAGCTGGATAAGGGTCATGCAGTGAATGATCTTTACTTGGACTTTAGCAAGGCCTTCGATTCTGTGCCTCATGGGTGGCTTGGGAGGAAGCTAACTGGTGTAGGGGTAGGGGTATAAATGATGAACTGGATTATAAGCTGGCTGATTGGGAGGCTGCAATGGGTGGTGGTGAGAGGGGAGCTGTCAACTCCAAGGCCGGTGATGAGTGTGGTGCCACAGGGCTCTGTGCTGGGGCCAGTATTATTTGGGCTCTTCATATCAGACATTGCACATGGGGTGGTGAGCAAGGTAAGTCTGTTCGCTGACAACACCAAAATTGGAGCAGTGGTGGATGGAGAGGAGGGATGAAAGCAGCTGCAGGGGGACCTAAGCAAGCTGGAGGAATGGTCAGAGAGGTGACAGCTGGGGTTCAATGCAAAGAAGTGTAAGGTTATGCACTTTGGGATGAAGAACCCAAGGAGAGAATACTGGCTGGGGGGGGATTAAGCTGGGGATCACTGAGGAGGAGAAGAACCTAGAGGTAATGATAACAGGGACTGTGAACAACATTGCCCAATGCCAGAGAGCAGCTGCAAAAGTGAACAAAATGCTGGGGTGCATAGTGAGGGTTTTTTTCGTCCAGGCGAAGAGAGGTGATCTTGTCCCTCTACAGGTCGCTGGTAAGGCTGCACTTAGAGTATTGTGTGCAGTTTTGGAGGCTATACCTAAAGCGTGATATCAGGCTACTGGAAGGGGTGCAGAGGAGGGCAACAAAGATGATATATGGAATGGAAGGGACAGACTATGACAGCAGGCTGAGAGACCTGAATATGTACACCCTGAAGGATAGAAGGGAAAGGGGTGACATGATAAAGACATTCAAGTATCTGAGGGGAATCAATAAGGATGGGGCAGATGAGGACTTTAAGCTAAGGAGGGGGAGGGTCATCAGGGGGCACGGGCTAAGAATAGAGGGGGGAAGATTTAGGAAGGAAATGGGGAGACACTATTTCACAGAGAGGGTGGTAGCAAAATGAAACGCACTACCAGAATGGGTGGTATCATGTAAATCTGTGAACAGCTTCAAACGGGCATGGGACAAGGAACAGGGGAGAGTGAGGGTGGAGGTGGTGGGAGGTGGCAGTGGATGACAAAGGTGAGGGCAGTGGGGCAGCTGCAAACTAGGGGTGCTAGCCGCACACTCGAGCAGACTTAGATAGACCAGGTGGTCTGTTTCTGCTGGCACATTCGTATGTTCACAAATGTGGTAAATACAGAGTGACAGGTGCAGGGAACTGAGTCCATCCATCTGGATGGTGAGGGAAGGGGTGACTTCAAAGGTAGGGGTGTCTTGCTAATGACACCCTATACTGTACATGTCGGATGGTGCCAACTGGCTTCAAAAGGGAGAATGGTTGAGCCCTGTAAAGGGGTCAGGTCTCCCATAGATGACACTGCACCACCTAAGTGGGGTAGGGAAGAGGGTACACCGAGGTATAAGGAGTCATCAAATCCCATGATGCAGGAGCAGACATGGTGCAGCACATGCAAGAGTAGTAAAATATTCATTACTCGTGTTACTGACTCCTTCCCTGAACGTTCCCTGCTTTGATGAAGGAAGAGGGTAAATGAGTGGTGAGACAGGGGGTGAAATGGGGGAGCCTTTATTTATTTATTTATTTGTTTCATCATTCAGAAATAACCTTTGAGCAAAATGCTCTTTTTCAAAGGTTCCACGTCATGACATGAGGACAACACAGAAAGATAAGTTACAAATTATGGGTACACAAGTACTGAGGCAAGAACAGATACAAGACATGACAGCAAATATTCTATTTACATTTGTAGGTTAATTCATATATTGGTGCAGCAAACTGCAATCCGGTACATCCCAGAAAATATGGCGAGTGCTTCAAATTTAAGTAACAAAATTAGCAAGAATTAAAGCAGCCAGAAGGAGGCTTTGTCATTCATTCCTATAAAGAATGGGGGAGGGAGGTGGAAGAGGGTTGAATATGAAAAAGGGGTTTAAGGTAGATGGAAGAAGAGAGCAGTTGATACGAGGAGGGGTTGGGACCAGGGAGGAGGTGAGCATTGGGAGTGAGGGAAAGAAGTGCAAGACCAAAAAGGGAGCGTTAAACAGGGCAGAAAGTGAGTTGGTGATAGGATCCATTGGCAGCCTGGCAGCCTGCACGCACATGAACCAGAGATGGAGAAGTGTTGCTTCACTTCAACTTTAAACGTATGGAGACTGTTATTACTGAGTATATGTGCAGGGATATCATTGAACCAAAGAAGTTCCCTATATGAGAAGGACCACTGTCCTAATGATGTTTTCCTAAACGAAACAGTCAGCAAGCCCCTGGCCATTCCACTGGTCCGGTAGCTTATGCAAGTAGCGTGGAGTGTATCATTGATACAGGGTGGAGCTTTGCCTAGAAGTGCTTTCTTACCCAAGAGGCATGTCTGATACTTGATCCTGTCTTTTAGGTTGAGCCAATTAGTTTGCTCAAAGAGTTTACAGGAGTAAGTTGTGCTGTCAGCTCCTAGTGTGAGTCTGCAGGCCTTACTGAGTACAGTCATTACCATTCTGAGCGCAGAGTCAGATGCAGTGCCATAAACTACCAGTCCGTAATCAATGACTGACAGGATGGAACTAGAGACTGTAAGTCGCAGGGCAGAGGGCCTAAGATAGTGTTTATGTCTATGAAGAACCCCCAGTTTGATATTCACTGCTTTTACAACCTGATCAATATGGTGTGTGAAGGACAGGGTGTCATCAATGTTAACCCCCAGGTACTTGAAGTTATGTACATGCTCAATAGGTTCAGATTTATTGTTGACAATGGACAGGACCGGGTTTGCCTTCTTATGCTGTAGGCTAGAAATCAGCATCGATTTAGTCTTCTTGTAGTTAAGAAGTTTCCGTGACTTAAACCAGTCCTCCAGGTGGAAGAAGGTAGACTGTAACTCCTTTTGTAGTTGATCATGCTGGGTATTGTTACTTAGAATAACTGCGTCATCCACATACTGGATAATTTTCTCATGCATGCTTCAGGAAGGCTATTCAGGAATAAACCGAAAAGGAGTGGGCCCAAGATAAAGCCTTGAACCGACCCATATGGCACTGAGGGCTGAGACGCTGGCGCCTTACCTTGTGCTGCACTGGTAACCCGGGTTCGGGAATGACCTCTGGTCACCAGGGAACTGGCTCGGGAAGGGGGAGGGTTGGAGCAGGATCGAGCTGTGGCTCTCCCCTCCAAATGGGTGGATGCTCTCTCCGCCATAGTCCCACTCCCACCGGGTGGAGGTCCAGTTGGCAGTGCAGGTGGTTGGAGTGGCAACCCAAGTCTGGGGAGGGGTGGAAGGGGCCACTGGATCCTGGCGTGTGCCTGCACCTCCACGCACATACACGCATGTGTATGCCATGGCCCCAGGAGAGAAGGGGAGAAAATTGAAAATGCCAAACTGAAAAAAAAAAAAAGATGGAGCCTTGAGGCACCCCAAGACCAATTTCCCTGGCAGTAGAGGTAGCAGAGCCTATTTTGACACTCTGGGATCTGTTGGACAGGTAATCCTTGAACCAGTGTATAGCTTCAGAAGCAAGCCCCGGAGACAGCAGCTGCTCATGCAGGATGGGGTGGTTGACAGTATCAAAGGCCTTGGCGAGATCTATGAATAATAGATCCCACGAACCTGCCACCATCCATACCTTTGTGGACATAGTCAGAGAACTCAACTAGAGCAGTAGTCGTGCTGTGGTTCTTCTGAAAGCCATGCTGCTATGGGCACAGGAGGTCATACTTACAAAGATATTCTGAGACCTGATCAGCCATGATTCTCTCAAGCACTTTTGAAAGGGGGGAGAGAATCGAAATTGGTCGGTAATTGGCAGAACATGTGCGATCACCACCTTTTGGCACCGGGGTCACCAAAGCCAGGTTCCAAACAGTCGGGAACTTTGCCAGGGTGAGCGACTGATTGAATATTTTAGTAACGGGGGCAATAAGTTGATTGAGAGTAGCAGCCACCAGCTTCACATCAGTATTGTCACTGCCTAGCCTAGTTTTATCTAGCACCTTAAGAACATACTTTCTGGCCTCCCCGACAGTGACACATGTGATGTAAAAGTTTGGGCAGTTGGGAATGTTCTGTGATATAAGCTGTGAATGTCTGTGGATTTGAGATAGTCTGGGGGGAGAACAGAGCTAAGATCAGTGAAGGCTGAGTTAAAGGATTCTGCAATTGTAAGAGGATCCTAGGTTGGGGTACCATTTACGTTCAGCATTACGGGGTGTTTCCTATCCTCTTTGCCAAGAAGGACTTTGATATTTTCCCAGAATTTTTTCCCATTTCCCCAGTTCTGATCCAGTTGTTCCTTATAATATTTCACGTTAGCTAGCCTGGTTAGGTTTGTACATCTATTTCTAGCAGCCCTGTGCTTCTGAAAGTTAGCAGGGTTGCCTGTGTTCCTGGCCATACACCAAAGATTGTCCCGCACCCTCATTTGTTCGAGGAGGTCCTGAGTGATCCACCCATTGGTGAATCCTCTAATTTTTCTTTTCCTCACTGGGGCATAGATATCAAAAATATCATTGAACTTGTGTGGAAAAATATTTCATAGCTTGGTCTAGATCCCGAAGCTTATCCAAGGGCGACCAGTCTACCTGAGAAAGGGTGGTATTAAAGGTGTCTAAGAAGCCTCTCTTGATAACACGGCTTTGTACAGTGATAAGGGGTTCTTTTTTGTCCTTAAAAACCCACATGCAAGATACTGGGGAGTGATCACTAAGGCAGTCAGGTAGCACCTCCACACTTTTATTCTAGAGGAGTGTTTTAGTTATTTCAGTGCCCTCAATTTGGTCCATTTGGACAGTTCTAGAACCACATTACCAGTGCAGATAAACCTGTCTGTGTAGAGAACATTTCCTGAAGACTCTCTTCCCCCATCCCCCATCCCCACCCCCAACTCTACATGGTACGGTCTGCCGTTGTTGAAAATAAGACCCATATGGTGCTCCATAGGGGAGTAAGAAGAGAATCAGATTAGTAAGGAACCCCACAAGGCAATATGGACCAAACCAGAAATTTGCAACAAATCACAACTTTTATATGGGGCTCCCAGCATGAAGGGGAAGGTGTATCTAAGTTCTGCTCACTATTTGGTCCCAGAATGGTAAGAAGGTTGTCAGATACCATAAGGAAGAAGGAAGTCAGTGGTGCATCAAACAGCAGTAGCCACATCTCTGTGCAGCTGCAAAAAGAGTAATGTTATATAGAGCGAACCGTGACAGACATCACGGTGAGAGCAAGGTACCCTGTCCATTCGTGTGTGCAACAGTTGGCTCAACAGGGACAGGCCAGACCAGAATGCAACACAATGAAAACATTGCAGAAAGCAGAAAAAGTATTCTTAAATCCGTGGCTCAAGCAACCACTGAAACCTGAGCTCCCCACACTGGCAGGTGCACCCTTAGCAGTCAAGGTAAATGACCCCCCCCAGAAAGGCAGCCGAACCCACCATCAAAGATCATTAAGTGGCCAAAAATGATATATCATCAGGAAAGAGAAGGTCATGCAGTGTAGGTAATGGTGCAGGTTGGAAGTTGTGCACAGAGGAGGCTGGTAGACACCCGGCATGCAGCCACAGATCCACCAAGCAGCCTCCCTGCCTCGATAACAGAAAGTAGGCCCCAAAAAGGGTTAGCTTGAGTATGTCCATTCAGGGAAATCTCAGGGAGACAGGAACCCCCTGACATCCTCAGATCCAACACCGCAGTGGGTAATGCCCCATACCAAGTAGGTGTCCAGTCCCGCCCACCCCCAGCAGAGCCCTGCTGCTCAGCACCCACCTGGGAAAGTCCTCAGAGCAATAGCCAGCCATGTCTGCTAGGAGCTCAACCAGGCCCAAACCGGGATGAACCCGGTACCACTACATGAAGAAGCAAAGTACAATAAAAAAAAGAAGGCGGGGGGCATTGTTGAGCCCGAGCTAGATGGACATCCAAAAGTGGAGTTCTTCTATAGCTATAAAATTATCGAATAAATAAACATTTTATCGGTGGACCTTGTACTTCAAATTCATCTTACCGAAAATCAGAACATAGACAGCATGGTAATGGGCAACCCAAAAAAAGATAGAGGGAAACAGAACAGAAATAAAAGCAAATCAAGTTCTGGTCTACCAGCCACGAGGTGTGCACAAGGCCGTATTACTCCAGAAGAAACCATAGACAGCGAGGAAACTCTGTAGATGTTGGGGCTCAAAATAAATAGACTTTTCTCAACTGTGTCTGCTCTGGCTGAACAATTTGATTCCTTGACCACTCGGGTTACCACAGTGGAATCTGAGGTTGCTAACCTCAAAACGGTATCTCTGGACATTCGAAAAACCGCGGAAGCTGCCTTGGGCACATCAGCTAATCTAGTGAAGGAGAATTCTAACCTGAGATCTCGGCTCAAATCACTTGAGAACCAGGCCCACGCCGTGAATATCCATGTAATAGGGATGCCGGAACGAAGCGAGGGTGATCATCTGGCCCTTTTTATCTCTGACTGGATGGAACATCAGCTGGGGCAGGCCATCAAAGATAAAAAGGTGGCAATTCAGAAGGCATATCGTGTCTCGTACAGGGGATGACCAAACGATCCAGAGGCACCCAGGGAAATAGTAGCAGTCCTGGATGGCATCAGCTCCAGGGATTTGGTTTTGGCTCTGGCCCGCCAGAAGAGGGTATTGCTGCACGAAGGGACACGCTTTGAAATGTATCCCGATTTGAACTATGCTACACGGCAGCTCAAAAAGAAGTATGATGGGGTCCAAGCTATACTACGGGCAGCGCAGATTACTCATAACATGTTGTTCCCCGCTCACCTTTGAATTATCCATGAAGGGAGAATATTTATTTTTTCTGATCCAGCAGAGGTCCTGAAATGGTTACAACGCCACGCTTTACAGAGGAGCCGGAAGAATCGGATCCAGAAGGTGTAGGAGAAGAGACCTGAAATGAGTAAGGTCGAGGGTCTAATTGGTCTTCCTAACACTGACTTTGATTTCTCTTTCTGAAAAACCGCTCTATGCGGGCGGACTGTTAGGACATACAGTATATATAGTTCTTAGTTTGGTTTAAGGGTGGAGAATCAACTTAAACTGATCCCCGTTCTGTGATGCACCATAACGGGGGGGGGATGTATTAGACCTGTTGTGCTTTGCACTGCAGCTATATTCTAGCCCTTCTAAGGGTTAGCTCATAGTAAAAATCATAATATTCTAAAGCCAATAATTACCCTTGTTCTAGGGACTCGGGCTTCTTAAGGTGACTCACACTGAGAAGTACTTATAATAATTTCACCAAACTCAAGCATGAAGTTCTATGGACATTTAATTTTTGTTTCTTTCATTGAATATTTAGATGTTAGATCTATCCTGAAGTTGCCCAATAGGGTACCATAACTTGATGTAAGCACAGCCACTCAACTCCTTCTGCAAGGAGCTGTAAATCAAATTTGTTTGTAATAATTAATCGAAGTAATTTACCATGCTGCTCCTGGGCCAATTGACAGCATAAGTGATATATAATTGTGTTCTTTAATATTCTTATACCTCCCAAGGATGTATCTTATGGATTCAGTATGTTTTTATTTGCTTGTATTGAGAGGGGTGGCGCCCTCGTGTGGTCATTTCTTGATAAGCACCCTTATATACTGTCTCAGGAAACTGTTTTTACTGGATGTCTTATGTATAACAATAAACATAAAGTTTGAAAAAAAAAGAAGGTAAACAAGTATTGCTCATGTCTTGTTAGGTCGATGCAGTCAGAGGCTGGTGGTAGTTTCTCAAGTCTTTCTGAAAGATTGTAGGAGAGCTTGTATGTCTTTAAGTACAGAGGTTGCATGTCACTTGTGATCCTGTAGGGTGTGCTCAAGATTTGGCGTGGTACACTCTCGATTGTCCGGTTTGGATCTGGAGTACGGAGGCAAGGGTGGGTTAAAACCTTTTTGTTTCAGACCCTCATAAGTGTCTTCCGAGGAGTCATATAGGATGGACCCTTCAGGGAAAAACACCCAGAGTTTAGCTGAGAAAGGTGTGTGGAATCTGAGCTGCTTTTCATGGAGAAGGGCAATGAGGGGGCCCAATTGATGTCTGTGCTCCATAACGGCAATGGAATAATCATTGTCCGCAAACTGCCTGGTTAGACCGTACCTAGAGTACTGCAAGCAGTTTTGGCACCCATACTTGAAAAAGGATATTGCACGTCTCGAGAGGGTCCAGAGGAGGGTGACGAGGATGATACAGGGTCTGTGGGAAAGATCCTAGGAGGAGAGACTTGAGGAGCTCAACTTGTACTCCCTGGAGGAGAGGAGGGACAGAAAGGATATGATCGAGGTCTTTAAATATCTAAAGGGAGTAAACAGGGTCAGCCTAGATAGGGTGTTTCTGCTAAGGGAGGAGAGGGCCTCCAGGGGGCACTCCATGAGGCTGGTTGGCAGGAGGCTCAGGGGGGAGACTAGGAGATGCTACTTCACCGAGATGGTGGTGGACCCCTGGAACGCACTGCCTGCCGAACTAGTGGCTGTTAATACAGTGGAGGGATTCAAGAGAGGCTGGGACAGGTATAAGGGGAAGGTAAAACTGAGTAATGCCAGATTTGGAGGTGTAACTGATGGGGGATGGGGTTGGGGTGATTTACGGGGGAGGCAGGGAGGGCAGCAATAGTGTGCTGACCGGGTGCTGATTTTCGAGCAGACACGATAGACCATTAGGCCTACTCTGCTGGCACCTTAGTATGTTAGTATGCAAATATCTGTGCCTTCATAAAAAATGTCCTTCTGTTTCCACAGGCCTGTGAGTATCTGTTGTTTAGTGGCATATGAGAGGAACTGTAATGCAATAGCATGGGGCCTTTGTTGGTTATGAGTAGGGGCCAGGCCTAGGGCTCTGTGGGTGTGGGCCTGCCAGATGTTAAAAGGGAAGTTGGGAGGCAAGTCAATGATTTCTGCCTAAAAAAGGTCTCCATGAAGGCAATTAAGTTGTTTCCCTCAGCATGCTCCCAGAATGCATAGAGCCTGATATTCTTCTGGTATGATCTCCCCTCTAAGTCCTCTCATTTATTTGTAAGGGTTTGTACGTGGGTATATGTCTCCAGAAGGAGGTGGTCTGCGCGGTCCGCTCTCTCATGTAGCTCCATGATCGCAGTTGGGTGATCTTTTGTAATTTGCTAGAGTTCTTTAATTTCGGCACAAATCTTTTCAAAGTCCCTTTTTGTATCAGCTCCGAAGGCTTGGATCTCAACTAAAATTAAATCCAGTTTCTGCTTTTTGGGATGGTTTCCAGCCAATTTGGGACCCGGGGCCACCATGCTTGCTATGGAGGAGACCTCGCTGGCTGAGTCAGGGGAGATGCATCCCTTGTCAACCATCTGAGTCTTAGACCATGGGTTCAATTTTTTCTTCCCCATCGGTATGGTGTAGCCTAATTGATATAGGGTCATGCAGATTGTGCCTCTGGTTATGACTTTAAAGCTATGTTTTAGGAGTCCCAGTAGAGAGCCCGAATCCACCCAACCATCCTGGGCACAGATGTCCTCGGAAGCCCTCAAATACTGTTTCACATTCTGTTATTGTTCCATCTTTACTAGCCTTTTAGTAAATTAAAGAGCCACTTCTAAGACACATGGTTTATCCTTTTTGAGACTCATAATCTCAATGAGGCACCGTGTCAGATCACTAGGCAATGTCCATTTAGAACATTTGGAGTAAGCATACTAGAGAGGCTGTTTGCAAGGAAAGCAGAATGTGGAATCTGTAAAAAGATACAAGGAAAGAAGATGCATGCAAATTGTTTTATGTGTTTTTCAACTGGTTTATGCACTGGGGGCAGTACAGCCTAGAGGTTAGAGCAACAAGCTCTGAACATGCATGGTACATTCAGCAAACCTTGGTTTAATTACCACAACCTCCACTTGGAAACTCTGTAGCCCTGAGCAAGTCACTTAACCTTCTTTGTGCCCCATTGGCCTTACATGGTTACAAAAGAATAACAAAAATAGATATCAGTAAACTCATGTAAGTAGGGTTATCAGCATCAGGGGACACAGATCGCAACCGATGATTTCAGTGGTTGGAACAGCCCATACCAGTAGCAGTATTATCATCAGAAGCCGCTGACTGATTGCAACCAATAGCATTACTTGCTGGAACAGTGCATACCAGTAGCAGTAGCAGCATTGGGAGTCACTGATTGATTGCAGCTGATGGTATCACTAGCTGTAACTGCCACGCCAGTAGTTGTATCATCATGAGGAACCACTGATTGATTGCAGCCACTAAGGTCACTGGTGAGAACAGGCCATGCCAGCAACAGTATCGATGTCAGGTGCCACTGATGGACAGCAACTGTTGGTGTCACCAGTTGGAACAGCTCATGCCAGTATCAGTATCAGGAGCCACTAACAGATTGCTGCTAATGTTATCACTGGTTGTAACAGCCTATGCCAGCAGTAGACTCAACGTTGGCAGCCGCTGACTGATTGCAACCAATAATATCACTGCTTTGAACCACCCATACCAGAAGCAGTATTGGCATCAGGAGCCTCTGGCTGTAACTGATGACGTCACTAGTTTAAACAGCCCATGGCAGAAGTGGTATTCGCATCAGGAGGCACTGACTGATTGCAGCTGATGAAGTCACTGGTTGGAGCACCTATAATGACACAAGGGGAGCGTCACATACAGAGCTGGTTGGAAAGAGCAGGGAGATAGTAATATAGAAAGAGATGGGGGCTAAGTAAATATCATTAATGAGAATTCTGCAGTGTCTCCCTTTCCTTTTAAGATACTGGAGATGTCAGGAAATCCCGAACTGGAGGATTGTGTATGGAGCGTGGATTTGCTGATGTGAGAAGTGTTTCTTGATTTAAGGTACTCAAATCATGGACTGGGTGTGTTTGTGCATGGAGAGGTGGATTAGCCAAACAAGTTCCATGACTTAAGGTACTGAGAGATGTCAGTAAATCATGGACTGGGTGTCTTTGTGCATGGAGAGGTGGATTAGCCAGACAAGTTCCATGACCTTAAGGTACTGAGAGTTGTCAGTAAATCATGGACTGGGTGTGTATGCCCATGGAGGGGTGGATTAGCAAGATAGGTTTCATGACTTAAGGTACTGAGAGATGTAAGTAAATCATGAAATGGAACTGCTTCTGTATGGTCACTGGATTTAGTGATGTGAGAAGAGTTTATGACTTACAGAACTGAAGGATGTTGGTAAATCGCAGACTGGATGTGTTTGAGTACAGAGTGTGGATTTACTGATGTGAAAAATGTTGATGACTTAACTCCTTCAGCCTTGCATTACTCCAGTAAACTGCACATATGGAGCTAATGGGCTGAGTGAGTTTTAAGGTACTGAAAGCTGTTAGGTAAATCACAAACTGAATGCATTCATGGAGGACTGTGGATTTACAAAGGTAAGAAGTGTTTCATGATGTAAGGTACTCAGAGATGTTAATAGATCATTGACTGGATGTGTTTGTGAATGGAGTGTGGATTTTTTTATGTGAGAAATGTTTATGACCTAAGAAACTTAGAGTGTTCAATAAATCCCGAACTGGATTTATCTGTGTATGGCACCTGGAAGTCAGAAGTGTTTCAAGATGCAAGACAGGAAGAGATGTCAGTAAAACAAAAACGGGTTGTGTTTGTGTATGAACTGCGGATTTAGAGTTGTAAGAAGTGTGTTAAGATGCAGGGTAGAAAGAGATGTCAGTAAATCACGGACTGGGTGTGTCTGCATATGATGCGGATTTGTGAGAGGCACTTCATGACTTAAAGCATTGAGAGATGTCAATAACTCATGAACTGGATGTGTTTGCATGTGGAGCCTGGACTTACTGAGGAGATCAGTATTTTGTGACTGACAGGTACTGAGAAATGTTAGTAATTTACATGCTGACTGTGATTATGTCTACAGCATGGATTTACTGATGTGAGAAGTGTTTAAAAAAATAAGGTACCTAGAGATGTCAGTAAATCATGGACTGGATGTGTTTGTGAATGGAGCATGGAGTTACTGATGTGAGAAGGGCTTCATGACTTAAGGTACAGAGAGATGTCAGTAAATCACAGACTACTGAATGTGTTTGGTAGTGGAGTGTGGATTTTCTGATGTGAGAAATGTTTCATGATTTAAAGTGCTGAGAGCTGTCAGTAAATTATGAACCAGATGTGTTTGTGAATAGAGCAGTGGATTTACTGATGTGATAAATGTTTAGTGTCTTAAAGTACTGAGAGATATCAGTACATTATGAACTGAATGTGTTTGTGTGTGGAGCGTGGAATTACTGATGTCAGAAATTGTTTCATGACTTGCATTACTGAGAGATGTCAGTAAATCATGAACTGGATGCAATTTTAAGTGAGGCTTAGATTTACTGAGGTGAGAATTGTTTCATGACTTTGTGGTACTAAGAGATGTCAGTATATCATGAACTGGATGTATCTGTGTGTGGAGCATGGAGTTACTGCTGTGAGAAATGTTTCTTGACTTATAGTACGGAGAGAGGTCAGTAAATCATGAACTGGATG
Organism: Neoceratodus forsteri; assembly: GCA_016271365.2. NCBI lineage: Eukaryota > Metazoa > Chordata > Ceratodontiformes > Ceratodontidae > Neoceratodus > Neoceratodus forsteri. Next base: position 201,896,607 of record CM028130.1, read on the forward strand.
AGTCTGAGACTGGAGCCTGGATTTACTGATGTGAGAAATGTTTCAAAACGTAACGTACTGAGAGATATCACTAAATTATGAACTAGATGTGTTTGTGTGCATGTGTAACGTGGATTTTCAGATGTGAGAAGGGTGTCACGATTTGTGGTACTGAAATCTGTCAATAAATCGCAGACCTGGTGTGTTTGTTTATAGAGGGTAGGTGTACTGATCTGAGAACTGTTTTCATGACTTACATTACTGAGAAACATCAGTAAATTATGGATTGGTCGGCTATGTTTCTGTATGGAGCATGGCTGGGTTTACTCATGTGAGATGTGAATATGTTTGTGTGAGGCAGATTAATTTGCTGAAGAGTTTCACATTTAAAGTATTGAAAGATGTCAGTAAATTGTGGCGTGGATGAGTTTGCATATGAAGGGTGGAAGCCTGAATCTACAATTGGAAGGTTTCTGAGCCCACAAATCAGCCAAGATAAACAAAACTTTCTAGGCAGTGCCAATGACCCAATGGAGGTCCAAAGAGCATGTGACCCTCTGAAACTAGAGTTTTTTTGTGTGAGACTACAGCTGGGGGCTCACTCAGCCTTGAAGGAGATGCAGTGAGCACAGCAGTACAGCTGGAGAGACATGCTGTAGTGTGGCCAGCAACCTGTCCAGAAGGCAGGAGAAATCCAACCTGTCTGGTTTCTGACTGGCGAGGCCACATTTCACTGCCTTACAAGGTACCCATGAAAACACATGAAAATAATGTTATTTTGCAGGATGTTGTTTTTAATTTTGTACTTCTACTTCTATTGACTGCCCTAGCTGGCCCCTTCAGATGGCATCCCCAGCCTTGTCACTTACCTTCTCCAGAACTTATCCCCACCTCTTATCCAGGATCACTATGTGTGGCTGGTAGCCACAGTCAGTACTGTGGTGTCTGTGGGCTTGTCATCACCATCCTGCGGGCTGAGGGTGTGTCTTTCACTTACTCCCCTTTTCCGGGGTCTATTTTGTGTGCAGTGACTCAAAAGCTGACACTCCTGCACACTTCTGGCATCTGCGTCAGGGCCCTCAGGATGCTGTGATCACTGCTGTACCACTGAGCCTCCGGTAGATGGTAGGCAGCCAGTGGTGTGTGCTGTCCCCGTCACCAAAGTAGGAGAGCTGTCCATGGGACACTCAGTCCTCCTTCCCCCAGCTGGCCCCCCGAGTTACCCAAGTTTATTTCGGAAGCCGTGTCTCCAGTGCAGTATGAGGTAGCACTACCCTACCGCCATACTGCTGGGCCAGCCATGTTATTTTGTAGTTTGTCACTTTATATTTGCATGGGTGTCATATATTTATTTACTTTTTCATTTTTATTCCCATTTTCTAGTTGCCTTGGTGGTGCAGCTGGTAGAGCAATGGAATGGTATTCTTTCTTTCTTTTTTTTTAACAGAGCTTTTCTGGGTGTTTCTTGGTTTTCCTGTCCCCCCCGGAGCCCCTGGCACATGGCCGTCACATGCACTTGGGGTTGTGCACGCACACTAGAAGCCAGCTCTATCCATTCCACCCACCCGTACTGCCGCTCTGCCCACCTACGTTACCCCACTAGACCTCCACCTGGTGGAGAATGGGACTATGGGAGGGTCGACAACCCATCCCCACCACCCCGGGAGAGGAGACCAGCCCAACGGCATACTAAGTCCCACTCCTCCTCAGCTTGCACTCCGATGACCCGAGGTCGTTCCCAAACCCGGGTCACCGGCATACAACATGAAATGGTATTCTGGATGGCGTGAGTTCAGATCCTAGCAGAGGCACTTATTTCCTTCTCTCTTCTGTATGTTTGGGTTCCATATGTACACTGCACCCTTATAAATAAAAAAAAAAAAAACTGTAGTTACCTGTGCAGCGCCATGCTGTGCATTAATGAAAGAGTAAGGTGCTGCTGGGAGTCCCAGGTTTCCAGTTGCCTTAATAGCGTAGCTGGTAGTGCAATGGAATGGTATTCCAGGTAGCCTGGGATCAAATCCCAGCTAAGGGGCTTATTTCTTCCTCTCTTCTGTCTGTCTGTTGTGCTATACAAGTGATCACTCACACCTGGCAGCATAGTACAGTAGTGCAAATGGAATCTTAAAATTTGCTGACCATGAACTGGCAGCAAACTGCATTAACTTTGCTTATTAAAACACAGCAGTCACAGATTTATTTATTTATTTGAAAACTAGTAACCAGGAAAGGCGCATTGGGCCAAAGCTCATTTCCAGGTAGGATCAAGGGAAGAGCTGTCCATGGCATGCCAAAGTTACGTTATTGTAAACATAATTTAATAGTCACACAAAATTTATAAGATATGCAGAATAAACAAAAGGAAATACAACACGAGGAAATTCGAAAATAAACAGTTTGAAGTAGAAGGAACTACAGGTAGGAGAATCTCACTACCGCCCCCCTTATGCCTGGATTTATTACCACATAGGTCTGGTTAGGAAACAACAGACTTTTGACTACCAAGGCCTAAGATTTAAAAGCATGGTAACTCCCCTTTCTTCTATCAGTGGGCATTTGGTATAGTCTTTGGCTCCAAGTCTCCTTCCTGGAGCCAAGACCCACATGGATATGTCCTTGTAAACCAGCCCATATAGCCGTATCACTGGTTATAGACCATCCCTCGACATGTCACTCAAAAGGTTCAACCCACTTTTTCCTAGAGACTTCTGCTTTGAAGCATACATTTGATTTACAAGATCCTGACCAGTTTGGATGCTCTTGACTCTTTAGCTATACATGTTAATTATGGGATTTGCTCATAACGAACCACTCATTACCTTAAAGAACTAATGCACTGCCTACGGTTATTAGCAACTTTCATAAGAAGTACACTATCACGTCCTATATCCAAAGTGTTTTTTTTTTTCTGTTTTGCTAATTAGAATATATTCTACCCGGCAGTACTAGGTGTGTGGAACAGCACTCTGCCTGGAGGAAGCTGTTATAGTCAGTTATAAAATGGGCAAAGGATTCCAAGCAATCTGATTGGTTGTTAGCCATGCATTAGATGTGTCTAATGCACAGCTAAAACTAGAAACCCCATTTAGAATACACAGGCCCATTTTATAAGTGCAGTAAGCCACTCTGGGGATGTGCATTAGTCAGCTCTAATGCACAGCTAGGGGACTGGATGTACTCGGCCTGTGGCCTCGTGCCTCACTACGTCCCCCTAGCCGTGCATTAGATCTGTCTAGTGCACACCCCATTGTGTCTTATTGCTTACTTCTGTTTCTACCAATAGATCATCAGCATTGTCACTTCACTGACTGTGACATCACTAGTAACCATGAAGAGTAAATGTTCCACTACTTAACTGACAACCTTCGACATGTGTTACCAATTAGGCAGCAGGGCTTGTGACGTAATGATATTAGGTCACAGTGTGATGATGTACTGGGAGAAACAGAACTCGATATGTCTGCTTCAAGGTAAAGCACTGCTTTTCACATCACACCCAATACTATTAGATACAAAACATTGTATGAGCATGCAGAAAAAATAACAACACTTCAGAAGTAAAATGTAATAAGGGACTACTTTTAATAGAAATTACTAAAATGTTCAGCCAACCCAGTAGTGTGGAAGACTGAGGTGCTGACACCTTACTTCCAGCCACGCCGGTGACCTGGCTTCGCGAACGGACCAGGGTACCTTGGGTGCCAGTCGGGTGAGGATCCAACATCCCAAGACAATTCTCCTCCCTCGGGGAGGGGGGACTCTGAGTCCTGTGGCTCACCTGCCGCTTTGCTGAAGCTGGGTGGCAGCACCAGTGAGACCAGCAGGCATGGGGGGATGCACACTGATGCAACATGCCTATGTATCACTTACAGGTGTTCCAAGAGAGAAAAAATAGAGGAAAATGCTTCAGCTCGCTCATCACCCCCTGCAGGCACCGCATGACCCTACATGATAGGCTATCCACTAATACAGCTCTGTGTAAGTGGTGGACACAAGATGGGTCATGTTGGGGCTGGCGGGATGACGCCAGGACCAGAGACTCAGGCCAAGAAACAAACAAAGACAAAAAAAACTTAATTTTCTGCCTGTCATTTTTTTGGTGCTACAAGCTCTTTAACTACCCACTACTGTGAAGCTAGCTAGCTATGGTCACAGTGGGAGGGAGAGTCCATTGTGAACTGGGTGTCTCACAGATGAGTAGGCTCTGTTCCCTTCCCATCTTAAGTGAGCCCTTCCCGAACCATTAATCAGCACTGAACAATGCCTATCCTGTTGTCCGCAGGTGACTCTCAGAAGAAGCACATAGTGTATAGAAGACACACAGAAAAAAATAAACAAGAGAAAATAAACTACACTGTCATCTTGTACAGTCTGTATATTAACATTACATACATCTATTACACTGCATAAATAAGTTACAGGGCACATTGTTCTTAAAAATTCAGCAGTTAGCCTAACCTAAGGGTTCTCAAAACTGTAGGATGAACCTCCTGAGCACTGATTTCTGTATCCCTACAAGGACAAGTTCCTCTGCTCCCATAAAACTACCTGAGCCTCTGCCTCTAAATAACCATGTAGAGTTCTGGTGGCCCTCAGATAGGGGCAGTTGACTTTTTTTTGGTCCTTAATGTCTTTTGAAATACCTTCCAGTTTTTTTTTTGCCAATAAGCATGTCACCCAAAAAAGGAACACTGAACAAATGTGTCTTGGAAGCAATGGTGCAACCAAACCACTCCTATAATGGCCCCTGCCACTGTAGAGGACGTAGTGGAAAGTTGTAACATATTTATCTCTGGACCCCTTGAGAAGGTAAGAGCCAGATCATTTGGAGGAATGAAATCTTTCAAAACAAAAAATAATCCGCTCTAGGGACGAGCGTGCTCGAGCAGAGACTAGAACAGTACAGCAATGAAGCTTGACCACTGGTCACTGTTAGTTACCATCCACACAACAGGCACATAAATGTGCTCTCAATAAACTTTTCAGTGCAGTAAACTTTCATTTTTGAAGGACACATCTGTGCCGTTCATGCAAAACAGGCAGGAGAAGCAGCTGCATCCATTTCGCGTCACCGCGACTGGTGTCTGAGCTTCACTGCTGTATTGAATCAAGTTTTTCATCTTATATTCCACAGGAAAGCCATTTGACAGTGCACTTACTCAATCATTGAGTGCTGATGCTACCAAGGCTGAAACATGTGCCATCCTGATAGTTGACCCCACAGCTTAGTAAGAGGCATCTATTCTCTTGCCATTACCATCTGAGAGAGCGGTTGCTCCCTAAATAAGAATAATTGTGTGTAAAACATATCATATATATGTGTGTAGAGCATGCAGATATTATTTATTCTACTGGAAATAATCTCTTTTTTAACTGTTTATAATTTTGTATGATGCTTTGACTATGTGTAATGACGTATACTGTCAAACAATAAACCTATTATTGATGGTTGGAATAGTTGTGCACCTGGCCATATTAGAGATCACCATAGCTGTGATTGGCAGTCTCCCACATTTTTAAACACTCTTCCTAGAAAGAAAAGCAATTAACCCTTCTCTTAGCAAACAACTTCTTTTTTTTCTTCAAAGTCACCACAGCCCTTGTTGTCTCTGTGCCCAAAATGAAGGAAAAACTTGTCAAGCAATTTGGAGAATTTTCGGAGTTAGACAAATGCGAGTCATAGTCAGTGGTGCAGCCAACTGAACAACTGTCACCGGCAGGGTTTTACAAATCTTGATCAGAAAGAAGGTAAACTGAGTATCAGACAGAAATGGAACAGGGGAGGGCTCAGCATCCTCTGATCATTCACCTTCTTCTTCTTCTTCTTCCTCTGACATATTCCTTAGACAATATGTCACCATCCTGTCCAGGAACTTCTGGATTCACTGGGGTCTTATTGTTCATAGAATGGTGAAGCTAGAGCCAAGCCCTGAAAAATCCAGAGAGATCTACAGGTCTGGAAGAGGACTCTTACCCTGCTCTGGTACATCCACATGTACCTGTTATGAACCCCCTTGGCCTGAGGGACTCAACTGAGATTTAGGTGCCTTATTTATTTATTTATTAGCTTTTGGTGACCGGGTAAGTCATTAGGCAATGACCCAGCCTATTTTGAGGTACGACCCAGGAGAGTACAAAGTATAACCAGTAACAAACAAACAGTAACCAGTGCAATAACATAATTTATAGCAACAGGCAGTTATCCACACAGGGATATTTGAGAAAAAATATACATACAACCTGAATATCACCCACACAGGGATGAGCAAGTCCAGATCTTGGCAAGCCCTGCGGAGAGCCTGGAGAAATTGAGAGACAGGTGTCCAAGCTAAAGAGAAAGCAGTAGAGGAAGGCAATGCTTGATTAGTTACAGTCACAGGTATCACGTGCTTCAAGGTGAGAGAAAAGTGCAATTTTAAAGGAGGAGTGAGATAAGGAGCATTTTACATGGGGTGGTAGCGAGTTCCAGTATTTGGGAACAAAATGAGAGAAGGCTTGTTCACCCATTTTGGTTGAGCAGTGCGGGACAGAGAGTAGTTGAGCACTGGAGGATCTCAGTGTACGAGAGTTTTGCATGGGGGAAAGCATATCCCCCAGAAAGTCAGGTCAGGGGTATCTAGTCAAGGAGTTTTTATGAAGCATCCCAGACAGTATGAGCAATGGGAACTGGGGGACAGCCAGTGTAAGGCACAGCAGAGCAAGCAGTGGTGAGTGAGGTAAGGGGCTGATAGTGCAAATCTTCAAATGTTGTAGGCAGTGTGCCATCCACATAGAGTCATGACCATGCCTGGGACAGGATTGGGAGAGCATATAGTAGCCTAGGAAGCAGGCCCCCCCCCAGCTACAGCGATCCTGGTGGCAGGGGTTAAGGAGTGATGTACACGATAGACAGCTCCAATCTTGAGGTTAACAGCTTTGCATACCTCATGCACATAAGAGAAGTCTAGCACAAGATCAAGAGTCACAATCAGGTATTTAAAAGAGATGGTAGTAGAGACTGCTGACCCATCCTGACCTAGAATTTTAAGCTTGGGTGAGGCTGCTTGAACTTTTCTAGTAGACCCAAAGAGCATAGCCTGTGTCTTAGGTAAATTAGGAACCGGGGAGTTGGAAACAAACCAAGACTGGAGATGTATGAATGCTGCCGACAGATGAGCATTGATGCCATCGATGGACTGGGAAGTTACATAGAGTACCACGTCATCAGCATACATTATCAAGTGACCATGGGGGGGGGCTGAGGGTAGGGATATCATTAATAAAATTAGAGAAGGGTAAAAGCCCAAGAATGAAGCCTTGGGGGAGACCGCATGTGATAGGGGCAGGAGATGAGAGTACGTATCCGAAGGAAACCGGTTGCATTCTGTTTTCCAAGTAGTTGCTGATCCAGGACAGGGATGATCCAGAGGCCCCAAGGGTGTGTAGTTTATTCTCGAGCAGAGGGTGATTCAACAAATCAAAGGCTTTGGTGAGGTCAATGAACACAGCACCAGTGAGCAAGCCTTTGTCCATGTTGGATTTGACCTCGCTAGTAAAAAAGAGTGAGGGCAGTGGTGGTGCTATGTCCAGCCCTGAAGCCATGCTGTATGGGGGACTGAAGAATAAATTGGATTAAATGAGCCAATATCTGGTCACGGACAAGTTTCTGGAAAATCTTGCTGAGCATAAGCAGGAGAGAGATGGGCCGATAGTTAGACAGGAGTTTGGGATCTCCTTTCTTGAATACCGGGATAGTCCTAGCAGATTTCCATGCCAAAGGCACCATAGAGGTTCTAATGGATAGGTTAAATAGCCTGGTAAGCGGAGTAGCCAGGAGGGGAGCAGCACGTCTCAGGATCCTGGGTTCTAACTCATCTGGACCTGGGCTGCCATGGGTGGGAATGGATCTCAATAGCTTTAGGACCGCAAGACGCATGACAGTGGTGAGCTTCAAAACAGGAGGATCATCAGGGGGAGCAGACAGTTGGGAGCCGCCAATAGTGAGAGGGGAGATGTTAGGAACCGTGGTGAATAGGGAGTTGAAGGCTGTGGCCATGGTGTGAGGATTGTTGCAGTGAGTGTTATTAATGAGCATATCTTTGGGAGTCTGAGACTTGGTATTTCCTAGTATGTCAGTGATTTGTGTCCAGTAGCACTTGGGGCTGGAGGCTGAGGATTTGAGGAGTTCACGATAGTAGCTGCTGTTTGTGGAGTGAACCTCCTTCTTACAGGTATTGCGCATGGTCCTATATGCGTCAAAGTTGGACTGTAAAGAGGAGTGTTTCCATTTAGACCATAATTTGTCCTGACTCTTAAGCAATTTTAAGAGAGATCTCTTCAGCCACTTGGTTACCTTCCCTCTAACTCAGCGTGATGAGATCGGGATGTGCCTATTCTGCAGGTTTAGGAGAGAAGTATTAAAATAGTCAGTGGCAAGGTTGATATCTGTGGTGGTAAAAGGGGACCATTCTATGCATCAAAGATCAGAGAGGAACTTAACTTGGTCAAATTTAGAGAAGGCCACAAAGGAAAGAACTTTGGGTGGATAGGAAGGAGGAGGGGGCGCCCCTCACACAGTAGACAGGGCAGTGATCACTAATAGAGTCCGGTCATACTCCTGATGTGGAATAGCAGTCCTTCCGATTTGTGATAATCCAGTCAATTAGAGTATGACTCGAACCGTTCAGGGAGAACCTAGTTGGGGATGCAATAAGTTGAAAGAGATTAGCCTTGCTGACAGTAAAGGGAAGGAAAGAGGAGTTGGGACCAAGCCAGTCTAGGTTAAAGTCACCCAAACAGATCACCTCGTTTTTCTTTGAAAGTGCAGGAATCAGGTCACAGAGCTCTTCCAGACCAAGCTTGCTGGTCCTCGGTGGCATATATGTGCAGTAGATGTGCAGTTTCTTGGCCCCTCCAAGTAGTAAGATCGAGTGAAGAATTTCACAGTTTTTCAGAGGATGGGTGGGCCTTCAGGAGACATTGAAGTGTGACTTATAGTATAGTACCAGCCCACCACCCCTTTTAGTAGAGGGGTGGTCAGCCTGAAGCATGTTATACCCTGGAAGAATGCATCTCAGATCCGAGGTAGAGGGTTTTAACCACATCTCAGATAGTGCAAGGATGTCTGGGTTGTTGACCTGCACCCATGACTCAAGTTCGGGGAGGTTTGCTGTGAGACTACGGATGTTAAGATGTGCCAGGGTCAATCCCTGGGTCTGAGGCAAGAGATGTGTGGAACAGGATGACTGTTGTGTGGGATTAGAGAAGGAGTCAGGGTTAGGTTCAACATCACCGGTGAGGGAAAGGGATACTAGTATGACCCAGAATGCAGCAAACACAAAGGTATGTAAGATGCTATGAGGTGAGGTAAATTTCCTGCGCAAGAGGTATTGCAGGACTAGACCAGCAAATGTGTAACTAAGGAGCCCAAGAGGAATAGGGATGGAGGCACACCTAATCAGCATGTTAGAGTAGTAAAAGTCCTCGGAGGATACCCCAGGCTGGAGTGAGGAGGTACCAAAGAAAAGAGATAGTGAGTCCATGGCAATTAGGGTGAGGAATGCACAAGTTATGTATCACGGAAGTAGGTTGGACATCATTCTTATAATGGGGTGGCCTGAGATGAATTAACTTGTAGAGGGGCTAGGAGCAAGGAGGGGCAAAAATTGCTAAAGAGGAGGGCCAGAGGAGCAGGAATAAATTAGGGCAGCAATTAACTAGGGTGACAGTTAGTATGCAGGTTAGGGTTGTGTTGTGCCCAAGAGTGAGGTACAATCTCAGGAGACAGAGCAGTGTACAAGACCTCCTCAGTGAATAAAGTTATGTTGCCCAAGTAAGAAAGAGAAGCAGAGAGGCTGCGACAGCTAGTGGCGGAGCGATATAACTTGCAGGTTGAGAAAAAGGCAGATAGTTTCTGGCACACCTCCTCCTTCTAGAACGTGGGCAACCCGAGGGGATATAACTAATGCCAGCTAAGGGTGGGAGGTTATTGGGGGTGGGAGGGGAGCAGCCACATAGCGGCAGCTGCCGGGAAAAGCTGTACAGTGTAAGGAGCCTGGCAACAGTGTCACAGAGCCCACCTGACTCAGCGAGCAAATTGATTAAACAAAATACTTCCAGATTCAGATTCGGCAGTAGTTGTTCAGTCTATTTACTATTGAAGCAGCACCTTTGACTGTGAAGCAGCCCCTGTTACTATTGCAGCTTTTAAGAGCTGAAATTAAAGTTTAAAGCATCCCTGAGGAGCACTGTAACAAACTGAAACAGCCCCGATTTAAACTTAAAGGTAGAGTAGCCCCGAGGAGCACACTGGTCCTAAGTTACTGGGCACAAATTAGAGAAACCCAGAGGGAAAGATCCCATTCAGAGTTACCCTGCATAGATAATTAGGGCCAGTCCAGAGAGCTACAACACAGTCCAGCTTGCTCAAGACCGAGCCCACAGGTGAAGGCATACAATCAATTATTTTACAAAATTCATAGTGCAAGGCATGAGCAGTGTACAGAACATGGCAAGCCCTGGTGCATTTGAGCTGACTGTATCTTCCTTGGGGGAGGGGGTTCTTCACAGGAGTGGCCTTCAGCTCTTTATCATACAAAATCTTATGTACTGTAGAAGATAAAGGAATGACTTCTGTAACTCTCGTACCACTGACAAGTGATACGCCGGATGTACCTTTCCCTTCACCCTCAGAGGTCAGATGCAGGGCTGCAAATTCAATATTTGCTTTAATATGTTCAAAACTGATAGAACGATCCATGTGCTGTGCTTCTTAGGTTTGCACTCAGTTTTGTTGCTTTTTTTTTGTTTGTTTGCACTCCATTCTTTGGGAATTGCTTTACATATTTGATTGCATTTTGTTGTTTGGTTGTTTTTCTTTGTTTGTGTTGTTTTGCATTTTAGGACCACCGTAGCTTCCTCTGCTCCACAGTGCTTGAGGTAGTATTATTTACTGATTGAGTGACTTATTAATTTATTTATTTAACACATAATATTACCAGATAGATAAACAGTGCTCAGGAGACTCATTTCTAGTTGCAGACTGGAGGTTGGGGGAAGACAGAGGGATTACAGTGGCCATAGGAAAAGCTACCTTCCCATACATAAACAAGCATTTGTCAATGCCGAATGCTTGCTTGCTGGCACTGGCATTGGTAGTATAGGAGTTACAGAGCTGCATAATAGGAATGGCAGTGAAGTATTGAACTGAAGCCAACCCCACCACCACCCTGCAGAGAGTGACAGTCATTGGGGTGTGCCTTTGGGTTGTCAGGCATAACGGCCACGCCATTTCACCACACCCTACCCTGCAGACACCGACAAGTGTCACGGTGTGCCTTGGGATCTTTGGCCCTTATGCGCACCCCATTCCATCAGGAAATACGGTGAGATGGGTGCGGTATAGGAGAATGGGGAGAACTTTGGGGCTAAAAAGTCCAAGGCACACCTCAATGCCTCTCACTGGCTGCAGGGTGTGGAATGGTATGAGCATTACAAGCAAGAATCCCAAGTCACACCCCTGATGCCAGTCATTCTCTATAGGGTGGGGTGTTATGGTCAGAAACCCTAACGCCTCAGGCATTCGTTGGTATTTTCACTCCAAATTTTCAACATGTTTTTTTTTGTGACCCCCACCTCATGAACAGTGGCAATATCAGTTTGTTAGCCGAAAGCTGCTTTTGAACAGCAACTACGGCATTTAGCACAACAGATGCAAAAATACATTCTGAACAGGATGTGAAAAATGACAGCTGTACTGTTCATGGGGAGGTGTAAAAAATGGCAATGTTGAAAATCTGCAGTGAAAATATTTAAAAAACTGGTGAAGTCATGAGTGTGCATAGAAATTGTGCAACACACACCCGTAATGTAATTAGTCTGGGGATTTTTTACAGCAGATTGTCAACACTGGCATTTTGGGACCTCCAATCATGAACAGTGTCACTGTGATTTTCTTTATCTGTCCTGAACAATGATTTCCTACAGCGACCACGCATTTCTGTGCTAAAAGTGTGAAAACACATTTCGGTCATGTTGTGAAAAATGGTAGCTGTACTGTTCAAAAGGATGTGTGGAAAAATGCCACTGGTAAAAATCTGGACTAAAAATATCACAAATTCATGAACTTACGAGAGTGCGTGGAAACTGCGCAATGCTCACTCGTAACACAGTCATTTTATGGACTTTTGTCACCAAATTTTCAACATAGCCATTTTAAGACCTCTGCTTGTGAACAGTGTCACTGTGATTTTCTTAATCTGTCCCAAACATTGCTTTTGCACACCGAATGCACCATTGTACGCTACATGTGCGGAAACACATTTTGGGCGAGATGTGAAGAATGGCAGCTGTACTGCTCATAAGGAAGTGTAATAAAATGGCAATGTGGAAAATCTGGCATACAAATATTAAAAATTCATGAACTTTATGAAGCAGCATAGGAACTGCACAACGGTGTTCCTAAAAGTCATTTTGGGAATTTTTTCACCAAATTTTCAACATAGCCATTTTAAGACCTCTGCTCATGAACAGTGTCACTGTGATTTTTTTAATCTGTCCCAAACATTGATTGCACACACCAACTGCGCCATTGTGAGCTACATGCAGGGAGACGCATTTTGGGCGACGTGAAAATGACAGCCGTACTGCTCTATAAGCAGGTGTGGTAAAATGGCAATGTTGAAAATCTGGAGTGCAAATATTAAAAATTTGCAAACTTTACGAGCGCATATAGGACTCGCAACGCATGCTACAGTAAACAAGTCATTTTTAATTTTTTTCACCAAATTTGCAATATAGGCTTTTGAGAGCCCACCTTATGAATATTGGCACTGTCATTTCGCTATTTGGTCCTAAAAGATGATTTCGCCGAGTGACTGCAAATCACCCTTCAGGCCCGATTAACACCATGACAGTGACAGAATTTATGAGGAGGGTCCCAAAACCCATGTTGAAAATTTGATGCAAAATTCCAACAAATGCCCGAGATATGTACTAAAGTTGGAAAATACTATTTATTGTATTATACAGCTTACCGGCATTTCCTCAGTTTGTGGTCGGCTTTGAAGAGTGCAGATATCTTCCCGGTCCACCAAAGATCATCACGCCGTGCTCCGGAGGTAAGTATGGGCTGAGGGGGCGCGTGGTGAGGTAGGGTGCGCAGAGGGTGGCGGATGGGCAGGGCAACCGAGGAAACTTTTTTCTCTTACAGGTTTTTTTAATTGAATGACGCGACATTTGCCACGCTTGGTGGGCTCTCAGCATGGCAGCTGGAAGGCTGTTTGGGGGACTTGGAGCTGATGGAGGATTGGGCACCCTGCTGGCTATAACCATTTTTGCCACGCTGGGGTGAGTTCCCAGCGTGGCATCTGGAAAGCTGCTGACGCGGGACGTTTGCCATGTTATGCGGGCTTCCAGCGTGGCAGCTGGAAGGCTGTTTGGGGACCTGAGCTGATAGTGGATTTGGGCACCCCTGGCCGCCATACAGTGCGTATGAAGCACGATCATGCATGCGCAGTAGTGGGAGCTCTGCTCACTGGAAGCGGAGCTCTCCCTTTCAACTGTACAGCACTGTATTTTCAACTGCTGTCATAGACAGCTGCAGCGTTGATTGGAGAACTGCGACCATGCCTGCAAACACACTGACTGAATTGGAAGACGGGTGACACACCTCTGAAAACTCGGATGATGGCACTATGTTTCTTGCACATGCGTGCGAGCAAACATAAAAAGTGTATAGTATACATAGTGAAAGTAGATGCAATCACAGCAGGACCCCAGTTTGTCTATAGGGTAAAGTACATAAATAAGCTCAGTGCAGGCAACATGAGTAACCTTAACAGAGACTAAATCCTATGTTTAACACAGTGTACAGTATGTTATACAATCTAACGTTGATGACTGAACTCCCCTAACCGGAGGAGAACTGCAAGCTCTGGGTACTGGTCTGGTTGACTCGGCATGAGGACCTGAGGATTGTCTGGGGCAGCTGAGATAGGTCATTGGGACTGGAGTAGTGAGCCTTGATCAATCTCTTACCCGTGTGTAGGATTGGAGATGTGCAGATTTTGGCCAAAAGGTTGTTCCATGTGCTGGGGAGCCTGTAGCTGATGAAGGCTTGCCCTAGGTTGCGCCTGCTTTGTGGGGGTTGGAGTCAACAACCTTCCTCTGATCTGAGTGAATAGGAAGGGTTTGTTGAGGGGTGAAGAGATCAGAGAGGTGAAATGACTGACTCTGTGGAGTAGGCACTAGGAAAGTGGTGCTACTTTGCTAATTCAGAATTATTACAAAACAACAAGCGGAGCTCTCACAACCTCAAGACTCACAAGGGCACCAATCTCTTAAATTATCACTTTTTATTAAAACTTAAAATAAAAAATCGGAGGCAACAACCTGACATGTTTCAGATGCTCCACCATCCTTTCTCAAGGCCTCTGTGTACTGTCTCTTTAAGAGCTGCCTGGATTGCAGTCATAAGTAATCTGAGAGGGAGCTCTGTTGAAAGTTGTAACTATTTGCTGAAAATCATTTAGTTGATAACGTTGTTTGTCTAACCTGCCTTCTTTGCAGCAAAGACTGTTTTGTTTATCTCCACTATCTTGGTCCTGGGCTGCTGAATTGGACCAATCTGTACTGGTGGGACCTAAAATGGAGCCGGACTACAGGCACTGTTTGGAGTCAGAATCTGTAGGAATTGTAGTTTTGGGCTTTTGGCGCCTGTTTGCACCTGAAGGAGGAGCTCTTGTTGTGACGGACAGATGAATCAGCCAACCGAACCTTTTGGATCTTGGGGAAATTCCCGGGCTTCCTGCAGTTTGAGTCAGATCTACGTTGGGAGCTGAAGACACAGCTTGAAACAGTCAAGCAGCCGTCTGAGTAGTTTTGCACAGGAGAACTGAGGAAAGGCCCGAGTTGTGGCCTGCATGTCTGCCTACTGCCTTTGAGAGGCAGAGAAGAGAATTATTTCGGACTAAATCCAAGTTTGTGAGAACAAAGTAAGCCACTGATTTTTTACCAGGCTCATACCTGAAGAAGACCGAAGATTTTGTTGAATGTGATCGGCCTGTCAGGATTTCCAGCTGCTTTTGAATCCCCAGTATGTGCAGAGACTCTGCGATCGTGACCGGAGAGCGCTTTGCCTGGTACAGTAGAATTTCCTTACATGTAAATGTGCTGTGAGTTGTTAGTAGGTCGTGATTTGGTTCCCCACTGTGTGAACTGTGTTCTGCTTGCTGGAAGCTGTATCCAGCCCAAAATTAACTGTATCTGAATCTGTCTCCATTTGGCCTGGGCCTTGCCACAGTGGCCCAGCCAGACTACCCACTGCACAGAGAAAGCCATCGACGAGAGACCTGCCTGGGGATCAGCCCCCTGCTCCACACTTGAACAGGAATGATGACTCAGCGAATCGTGTGGGCCCTGCTTCTCCTGGCACTCCACATTAACCACCTGCTGTCTTGATTTTTGTCCAGCCTGTGTCCAGTCTTGGGTATCATGAGTAATCATTAGGCTAGCTCCCTGCAACAACAGCCTAATCTAAAAGTGTGTCATCTGATTGTCTTTTTGTTTTCTTTTCACAAACTGAGTCCTCCGGCTCCAGATTACAATTAGTCTGTGTGGTGCATGTTGTTTTTTTCCATCACAGGGCCCCAACCAGCTGCAACGTTCCTGGCTAACCCACCATTCTCCATCTGGGTACCCAGAGTGTGTGACTGTTTAGAGACCCTGAAGTGCATGCATAACTGTTTGAATGATAGAGTCTTTAAGCAAATTCTCCCTTGTTCAAGTCCCTTAAATAAATCAGACCTAACTCTTTTTTGCATTTACCCTCACTGTGGTTCCAGTTTGTGCAAGAGTACTGTAGTGCTGTGATTTGCTGTGTATAACCTTGTTTTACAGGGGATCCCCAGGGCATACCGGAGGAAAGCCCTGGTGGTAAGTGCAAACAATGTGGGTACTTGTGTGGCGTATCAGGAGTATTGTGAAAGTGATTGTTGTGTGTTGTTCCAACCACTAGTAAGGAAAGGGGGGGTTACACTGTCCCAGAGGGCTGTGCCCAGGTTAGCTTGATCACAACCAACCCTGACTTCCAGGAGGAGGCACCCTTTTCAGAACTCAGGCCCCTTAACCTGCTACTAGCCAAGCAGGCAGGGGTAGTAGCCCTTGGGATAGCGCCGCCTAGGGGTTACAGTAGTAAAGTAAAACACAATACCACAGGTCTGATGACAATCCAGTTGCAATTTCAGTTTTCCTGAGCAAAACCATGATCTCTGGGGTGATTCAGACATTCTGACAGGTCAATCGGTTACAGCAAATCTTCGGTCTTCTTCAGATAACAGGGTAGTCACAGTTCAGTATTTCTGGTCACAAGCTGGTTCAGATTCAGTCTGATTAATTTCACTAGCAGATCTCTCAGAAGGGAAGACGAAGCAGGCAGGCCTTCCCGCCAGTTTCCTGCGCTACTACTCAGGAGCAGCTGCTCGAATGTCTTGAGCAGTTCACTCTCTCAACTCCAAACTCAGACTGACTCTCTGCTGCAGGCAGTACCAGGACTTCCTTCTCATCCAAAAAGGGTTTGGTTGGTTAATTCATCTGTATGTCAAAGCAAGGGCTCCCCCTCCAGGTCCATTTAGGTGCCAAAATGAAAAAAACTACAATTCCTTCAGAAATTCACTCCCACAAGACCCCTGGGGACAGGCTCCATTTTAAAGTCCCCAAAAGGTACTGATTGGTGCAATATAGAAATGTCTATGCTGCAAAGAAAGGCAGGTTAGACAAACTATAACAACATTATTATTAAAGCAGCTAATCAGCAAACAATTATTAGTTCTAACAGAGCTCTCTCTGTACCATTAGCGATGGCAGAACAGAGCAATATTATTGCAGCTCTGGTGTGACTTGAGCCTGGAAACATTCGGCCCCTGACCAGATTAATTATACACTACAAAAATAATGTCTCTTAAAGGGACAAGCATAGAGACTAACAGGGCACTCACATGCAAGCACTTTTACACCTGTAAAGACACAGAACACCAGCCTGGCAATCTGCATTTAAGCACACCCAAGGAAGACTTTTGGGAACCCCCATTTATGGGGGGGGGGGGGTTACACAGAGCTTCAGTATAGGTTGGAGAGCTGCCTACTGACTAGCCTCTCAAAAATTTGGAGAGGATCAGTAGAAGGGATAGCAGGTGATGGCTGGTTGGTGCATCCGTGGGACCACCTTTGTGGATAGGGACTGCCAAGGCATTCTTCCAGCTGTGGGGGAAGGACCCTGTGAAGAAGGAGAAATTGAAGTTATGGGCTAGAGGAGCAGCTATTACAGGAGTATCAATGCTAAAACAATTGGGGAGATGCCATCAGCACCAGAGCTGGAGGCAGTGTTGAACACCAAGTGACTTTGCCAACTGGGATCCCCTGGAGGTGGGACTTGCCAGTTGAAGAAGGTGTGGGCTGGTGGGTGGTGAGGGAGAGGGGGATGAGTGCCTTGGGACCCTCAGTGAAGCACTGGTTTAGGTCTTCGGCAGAAAGAGTGGTGCTGGGTTTGGGCGGCTGGGCTCCTGTTGGGGGGGGGCTAAGTATAGTTTTTCAGCACTTGGATAGATCCAGTATATTGTACAAGAGTTTGTTCTGGAACTAGGCTGCCTTGGTCTATCAAGTGAGCTTGGTGCAGAGGCTACAGAAAGAGGTGAAAGCTTTCCTGTCCAAGGTTAGACCACCATATTTGTGCCTGGCCCATTCTATGTCTCTGCATTGGAAGCATTCAGTAATGTCTGGGGTGATCCACCGCAGGTGGTGACCCCAGACTCTAGACTTCTTGACTGGGGTGTGTTTGTCACTCATAGCTGTGAAACTGGAAGAAAAGTAGGCTGTGGCTTCCTCTGGGTCATGGTCTGATAGGATGGGAGCCCAGTAAGCTGAGAAGAGATCATGAAGAACTTTTACTGGGTTGAAAGATTTGAAAGCTCTGGCTAGGTTTCCCTTTGGGGGGATTGACCTATTTGATTTTCTGTAAGCAGTGTTTCTTGGAGTGGTCACTAAGTATGTCAGGCAAGGTGTCCATTACCAGGATTCTCTGTGGATGGGACACCAGCACCCAGTCTATTGTGCTGTGGTTGAAGGACCTGATGTTGATGCTTTTAGGTAAGGAGATTAGCTGGTTCCGGTCCGGAGCTTTGATTCTGGCATGTAGGCTGAAGGAGGTGGAAGGACTGGTGCCAGCCATCCAGTTAATGTTAGTCACCGAGTATGATGTGTTCCCTGTTGGGTAAAGGATCCAGCCCCTTTCGCAATATTCCCATTACCGCATCAGGGAGTTTTCCAGGAGAAGCATACGCCCCTGTGATTACTAATAAGATAGTGTATGGTCAGGAGGGGACCCCGGAGATGAGCTCATGGGATTTTGGGATGGCTTCCTGGAGGTTGATGGAGAAGTTTTGGTGACAGGCAAAGTAGATAAGGACCCCACCTTCTCATTTGGCTGGATCTTGTCTGTGGGAGAGGAAACCTGCGATATTGATTTAGTGCATGCATGTAGACACACTAGAGCTTCAAACCAGTGCAAAGCATCATGTGTATGCAAATCCTTGTATGGGGGGTTCAGCAGAACAAAACATCGTTCTGGAGCACTTACTACCAAAGGTCGAATAATCTGCTGATAGCACTGAGTGAAGCAGCTGTAGAATGGGATTTCTTCAAAACACCTGAGAAACCATCTGCTCACCAGAAAACTGCATATAGGATATTTTTTGTCAAAATGGAAACATTGATCAAAGCACAGAATCTTTTGAAAATGTGAAAGGGAGGCCTCCAGACATTGCTTAAGAAAATGTCGTTGAATCTATCAGTTAGTGTGTGGGTAGAAGTCATGCATTTGTTGGGAAAATGTTTTATAGCAAACTTTAGTTGAAGTCATATGCTACAGATGGCTTTTGAAGAGACATACTTTGTTATGTTTCACTTTTCATCTCCACCCACTTGACTGTGAGATCACTCTTATACAGTACAAGCAAGATTCAGCACTGCTCTGACAGTTGCTTTATTTGATATCTGTTTGTCTGTCTGTCTATTTATCCACCCATCTCTCACTCTGTTATGTATTTCTGTCTTTCTGTCCATCCACCCATCCACATGCCATATGTGTCTATCAACAGTATCTATCTAACTACTGTATCTATCTGTCTGTCTATCTATCTACAGTATCTATCTATCTATCTATCTACAGTATCTAGCTACAATATCTGTCTATGGTGTATCTATTCATCACATCATTTTTAGCCAGGCTTGACTCTATTTTTGAAGATTCTGGGTACCCTTATAACCATTATAGATGGGTGCGCTCCTGACCAATCAGAGGGCTCCTTCCCTCTGCGCATGAGACACTCGTTTTCTGTGAAGAGTGTCTCACATGCAGCTGCCATGGAAATGGGCATGTTCTGGGAAGTTTGTAAATTTTTTATATATTATTGATTGAGCTTAATTAATTAAGCAATAACGACCGAGACATCTGTCATTTCTCAGGGATTAATGACCAGTTGGGGGGATGGGTAGCCAAAGGTCCCGCCAGCAGGTAATTAATTCATGGAAATGACTGACTTCAAGGTTGCTATTGCAATTATAAGTCTAATCACAATAACAGCTTTTAGTTTGATTTAGGTTTCAGCTGTATGGTGTGAGCCGCACGTGCCACACAGTGTCAGTTTGCAGCTGGATCGGTCACTTCTAAGAAGTTAATGACTGATCCGGTAGTCAATCAGAAGCCTCGCTAGGCTCATGAATAATTAATTAGACTTATAATAATGTATTAATACTGCAGCAGAGACCACTTTTACAGTTATAAGAGTGGTCTCACTTACATCCTTAATATATCAGAACTGCTTGCCTTCAGTTCATGGCTCTTATGACCTAAGAATGCATGTAAGACCATTCTTAGAGCCATAAAAGTGATCTCTGCAACAGTATTAAACATACATAACAGGGTGTCTCATGCAAACAGTTTGGGGCAGTGTTGGACCTAGTGCTAACAAACTGTTCAGGGCAGTGGTGGACCTAATGCTAACAAGCAGTTTGGGTCAGTATTGAACCTAGAGCTAACAAACAGTTCAGGGCAGTGTTGAACCTAGTGCTAACAGTTCAGGGCAGTGT
Organism: Neoceratodus forsteri; assembly: GCA_016271365.2. Classification (NCBI taxonomy): domain Eukaryota; kingdom Metazoa; phylum Chordata; order Ceratodontiformes; family Ceratodontidae; genus Neoceratodus; species Neoceratodus forsteri. The sequence goes on from CM028130.1 coordinate 201,916,707, forward strand.
TGGACCTAGTGCTAACAGTTCAGGGCAGTGTTGGACCTAGTGCTAACAAACAGTTCAGGGCAGTGTTAGACATGGTGCTAACAAACAGCTGAGGGAAGTGCTGGACCTAGTGCTAACAAACAGTTCAGGTCAGTGTTGGACCTGGTGCTAATAAACAGTTCAGGGAAGTGTTGGACCTAGTGCTAACAAACAGTTCAGGGTAGTGATGGACCTAGTGTTAACAAACAGTTCAGGGCAGTGTTAGACCTAGTGCTAACAAACAGTTCTGGAAAGTGTTGGACCTAGTGGTAACAAACAGTTCAGGGCAGTGATGGACCTAGTGCTAACAAACAGTTCGGGGCAGTGTTAGACCTAGTGCTAACAAACAGTTTTGGAAAGTGTTGGACCTAGTGGTAACAAACAGGGACAGCATTGCGGACATTGTGGTGGGGAGTCCCCTGGCTAGCAGTGATCATTGTACAGTGTGGTTCAGCATAAGGAAAGGAGCAGACACAAGCTACATGAGGACCAGGGTCCTGGGCTTCAGGAGGGCAGATTTTAAGGAAATGGGAGACTGCCTCACAAAATGCCTCAAGGGGGGTCATCAGGAAGGAGTAGAGGAATAGTGGAGAAGAATAAGGAAGGGTATAATTAGGACAGCAAACCTCTGTGGGTTGCATTCAAAAAGTACAAAGAGGTGCAGAGGAAGGAAGACAGAGCAGTGTACTAAGCCAGGCAGAAGGAAGTGGGTAATGCGGTAACAGAAGCAAAGGCACAGACAGAGGAAAGGATTGCTAGAGGTGTGTCTAAAGGGGATAAAACTTTTTTCAGATACCCATGCGAGAAGAGAAAAGCAAGTTGAGGAACAGTGTGGATTACAAGGGCAGAAGGAGGGAGACTGTGCAGATGGGGGCCAAGAAAACGTTGACATTTTAAACAGGTACTTCTGTTCAGTCTTCACAGTGGAGGGAAGGAGGATGGAATAGCAGGGAAAAGCAAAAATAAGGAAGTGAGGGAGGTCAACACAGTTCCATTTTCAGTGGAAAGAGTCCTAAAAAGGCTGTGGTATTGGATGATATATGTGCCAGGGAACTAAAAAACTCAGAGAAATTCTAGCTGCCCCACTGACAGCCTTTTTCAATAGCTCACTGGAAACCGGAGTGGTTCCAGAAGACTGGAGAAGGGCTGATATGATTCTTCTACACAAAAATGGCAGCAGAGAGCAAGCTGGCAATTACAGACCAGTAAGTTAACTTCAGTGGTAGGGAAACTAATGCAAACCCTACTGAAAGAGAGATTGGGTGAGCATTTAGAGTCCAGTGGGCTGCAGCACCACAGATTCACAGGGGAAGGTCATACCCAAAGAATACGATAAATTTCTTTGATTGATTGACCAGGGAAAGAGATCGGGGAGGGCAGTGGACATAGCCTATCTGGGCATCAGCAAGGCCTTCGATATTGTGCCATACAGAAGGCTGATTAGGAAGTTGACCAGCTTAGGAGAGGGGTCAGATTGGTAGGCTGGGTTCAAAGCTGGTTAATTAATGGCACACTATTGAAGGATGGGAGATTGACCATGGGGGCTCCCACAAGGTTCAGTACTGGGACCATTCCTCTTCATTATCTTCACTTGGGATATTGCATAAAAACTGGAGGCAAAGGTATGCCTTTTTGCAGATGACATGGAAATCTACAATAGGGTGGATGCTTAGGAGGGGATGGAGACAATGTGCAGGGATCTAGGGGAACTGGAAGAGTGGTCAAGAACTGGGGATCATTGCCAAAAAGTACAAAATCACACATCTAGGGCATATGAACCCTGGTGCTAAGTATAGGATGGATGGAGAGGCATTGGCAGTCACTAGACGGGAAAGAGACCTTGGGGTCATTATATCAGAGGACCTCAAGGTGGCAGCCCAGTGTGACAAGGTCATAGACATGGCTAGCGGGATGCCGGGGTGCACAGAGAGGGGTTTAGCAACAACAGGAGGAGGGAGATGATGCTGTCACTGTGTTGCTCTCTGGTATATTCCCACCTAGCGTACTGTGTTGAGTTCTGGAGATGGCACCTCAGAAAGGACATAGACAGGGAGGAGGTAGTCCAGAGGAGGGTGAACAAAATGCTGCAAGGGTTGTATGGGAAGCCCTACCAGGACACAAAAAAGGGATTCCTGCACTCAGAATTGTTGTGGTAGACCTCTCCTGTAAATTATGGTGGGAAAAAAATCCCACCGACAGCTCTATGTGCAAATAAGTACCAGCACTAATTTCATCCACAAGAAACAATTTATTGAAACATATGGCATACGTCAACTAGCCAGTTCATCAGTCGAAATGATCCTATTGAGGCAGAAAGTAGCAGTGCTACACCAGTACATCAGCAGTATGCCAAAACTAATGTATATAGCAGTTCCTAATAATATTACTGGAGAATTCTTACAGCAAATAAATTAAAAGTGCTACAGTCCATACCCAAGTGCAAAAATCCATGAACAATGAAAAAGTGCAAAACAGGCCTAACTGATCAAGAAATAAATCTGGGTTACCAATGTTACCTAACAGGTCCACAGCCAACGAAGTGCCCTAGAGCCTTGATCATCCTGAGCTTTGTCCATCGAGGAGAGACTGAGAGGTCTCAACATTTACACTTTGGAGGAGAGGAGAGGAGAGCGACAGGTGACATGATCGAGACCTACAAGTACCTCACAGGGGTGAACATCTTGCAGCAGGGGAGTCTTTTCCAAATGAGAACAGCTCCAGGACTAGGGGGTCATGCAGTGAAGCCGGAAGTGGGGAAAGTTCAGCAGGGATTTGAGGAAGTATTTCTGCACCAAAAGGGTGGTGAATGCATGGAACCAGCTCCCAGCCAAAGTGGTGGAGGCTGTAACAATGTAGCATTTCAGACATGTGTATTAAACACAAAGGTGTAGTAGAACAGAGGCAGGCGGGGGGAAGGTCACTGGAGACCAGTTATGGTCTACGGAGGCAGACTAGGGAGGGCACACATGGGCAGGCTATGTCAGCCACGAGGTCCTTTTCTGCTGATAGATTCTATGTTTCTATTTTTCTGTTTCAAAAATTATGACGTTCTAATTTCAGTAGACATATCCTACACATTGGGTTCTCTAATTTTCTGTGAAGTCAAAGATTTTGATTTTAAAATTTGTATTCCATTCTTTGTAAGCATAGTGTGTGCCGGAACTCCTCAGTTTTGCTTTTTGGTACCCTCCATTAATGCAGCAGTGTTTGTTAGAAAAAAAATGTTATTATATAGTCTTTTAGCATTAATATATTATCATAATTAGATTCATCATCATCATCATCAGTGTGTCATTTCTCTCAGATGGAGCCAGCAATATAGCCTAGAGCTTAAAGTAACAAGCTGTGAATGAGCTTGGTACATCCAGCAGACCCAGGTTTCATTCCTACAATTACCATTTGCATAGACTGTGACATTGAGCAAGTCACTTAACCTCCCCAGTGCTCCTGGTTGCTACTGGAAACAGGCCTAGAGCCTAATGGGTCTTACCCAGTTACCAAAAGAGTAAATAAAACACAGAAAAATGACTCAAGTCATTAAAAATGGCATCAAATATCATAATCCCTCCTTTCTCTGAGTTTAGTCAGTCTACTAGAAAGCTCTTGCTTTTACTATCCATATTTGTATAGTCATTTAAGTGTTACTATCTGTACCGAACTTCTATGCTGTATTTACAGTAATGTTTTTGCCTGGGGACATCCCATGATCTCTGTATGTTATCACCTGTTATTGTTTTCAAGTTATTCTGTTAATGACGTGGAATCCCTGTAAATGAGCTTTTAGCTCAAAGGCCGTAATCAGAGAATTCAATGAATAAGTAAATAAAATTGCCACCATTAGCAGTTTTTAAAAATCCTTTCCGTTGAGTTTACCTTTGTCTTTACGTACTGGATTTATACTGTGGGAGGGGGGATTTTCAAACAGATCCACCTAAGATGTGTCTGCTGCTATTTTCTTTTTTTTTTACTTATTATTTTTTCTGCCTACTGTCCCTCAGCCATCCACTCCTTCGGTTCCCCAAGGAGTATCACCCTCCCAACCCTACCGACACTCAGGGTCTGCCTCTAGAGTACCATCCTCACTGCCAAATGGACCTCCATTAATGGCCCGGATTACCCCCCCCGGACGGGGTGAGGAGAGGTTCCCCACCTTACCTCCCTCTGTCCTGCAGTGAGCTGCACAGTGAGGTCTGCCCTGTTCGGTCAGCGGGCGGTGAGACTGGCTCCGAAGGACATCATCTAGGTAGGCTGGCGGGCTTTTTCCTCTGAGATGTATTTTCCCCCTGACGTCGGCATGCAATGAGAAGCAAGGCTGCTGGCGTGTGTGGAGACGCACGTCGAAGCCGGCCCTCCGCTAACGTCTACCCCTGTTTTGCATCCGGCTCTCCTCAACCGCACCGATTACCCTGAGCTTCCCCAACAGGTGGCAGTATAGCGGCGGAGAGTGAGGTCCCCCCCAACCGGAGAAGGTGAGCGGCCATTGGGGGCTCAATCCTTCTCCCTCCTGCCAACCCCGTGACGACCCTAGCTTCGGCCCTCAACCTGGTCAGCCGGGCGCGCAGTACTTGGTGTGGCTATCTACGCCTCAACCCTCAGTGCCACTGGCCAGCATGTCTGCTGCTATTTTCAAAGCAAAATGCATTTAAACCTGTTAGACTATCCATTAAATGACCCTAGCAGCATCCAGAGTTTGTGTCCAAAAAAGGATGCACTTGTGTCCAGGTTGGACGCATATGCATTCATTTTTTCCTACAAATTGTGACTTTTGTCATAAACAGACACAACTTCTGAAAATAGCAGTAGGGCTGCTGTAGACACAGGAAATGGATGCAGATACAGAATGCATTTTGCGTCTGCCCCTTTTGATCCCCCCAAATCTATTAGTACCCAAGGCCAAGCTACAAGTACAGAGCCATGCATCACTGGTCCGGTACCGCATGCTGGGCCAACATTTTCTAGATTTATAAACAGCAACCCTACAGCTTGCCTTTGGCTCGCAAGGATAGGGGTGGTTGGAGGGGTATAGGACTTAAGCTTGTCAGCCCTAAAAGTTCATTTCCAAACTTTCTGGGGCTTGAGTTTTGTGCAGTCGCAACCCTAATAAGCACTGATGTGTTTTTTTTTGCATTGACTTGTTTAAGAAATTATAGTGGTAACTTCCCTTACATATGACCTTTGAGACCCTGGGCAAAGCAGGAGGTAAATCATAACATACATTTCTCAGGACCCTTTCTGGCCTGTAAAAAGCTGGAAGCACTTCTTCTGAGGAGGACATACCAGTCTTTCTGAGAACTGCCTTCGAGGAGAGATTGAGGGCACTGAACATGTACTCCCTGGAAGATAGGAGAGAGAGAGAGAGAGAGGGGACATGATTGGGACCTTCAAGTACTTGAAAGGGATAAATAAGGTTGATAATGAGAGTCTCTTTAAGCTGAGTGGCAACCATTACACGAGAGGGCACAGTCTTAAGCCGGAGGGATGTCAGAAGCATTTCTTCACATAAAGGGCGATGGACACTTGGAATGAGCTGCCAGAAGAGGTAATCTCGTTGAAGACAGTGGGCAGCTTTAAGAGAGGCTGGGAGAGGTGTAGGGGGAGGGTAAGGGTCATGGGTAGGGAGGATGGGAGGAGTGGGGAGAGGGTGCAGGGACAGTAGCTCAAGCTGTGAACCCTACAACATAAGCAGACTTGATAGACCAAATGGCCTTCTTCTGCTGGCTTCTTCATATATTCGTATGTATGTTCACATGATTCCCAGCTCCCCTGGAGCAGGGGATCTACTATAGGACTGTCTATGCCTTCCATTTGGAGGTCCACAGTCCAGCTGAGGTCTGTTCTCCTTCCTGGGTGGCCCTTCTCCTGTAGCAGAACCACAGATCCTCGCATAAGTCCACCCAGGGATATTGAATCCCTGCCCCATGCGTCCAGTAGGGACTGGGTGACTGGTGCACAGTTGTGCATTTCAGTACTTTTTTTAAATAAATATATGTTAATTGGAGGCAGTATAGTGCAGGGCTCTTAACTACAAACCTGGAGACCTGGGTTTGAATCCCACAGCCCCCTCTTGCATACTGTGTGACCCATAGCAAGTCATTTAACTTCCTTGTGCTCCCAGGTCATACCTGGAAACAAGTTTCAGCTTAGTGTGCCTCCCTGGTTAAACAATTTCCCTTTTCCCTTTCCCTTTCCTACTTGAAATGTTAAAAACAAATCATAACAATAAAAATATACTTACTATTTTCACACTAATAACAAAGTTCACAGATAAATAAAATAAAACAATTCTACAAACTCTAAAAAACAAGACTAATGTGTATGTCTAATATAAAATGAATCTAGGTAATCACATCTTTAAGTAATGTACATTCTACTTATAATAATACTGTTTTATTTTGCAACAGGTAGCAAACTCTGGTTTTTGATTTACAATTCTAACACAATGAGAGAACTTGGAACAAAATAAGGAACAGAAGAAAGTAAAAGATAGAGGAAGACAGACAGAATAGAAAAGGGGAATGGAATCTGAACAAATCTGGACTTGTGTGAATGAACTACAAAGCATAATAACGCTACCAAAATGAGGCATTATTGTTTACAGTATGTCCTAACACTGTAACTTTCTTAAACTTAATACAAAACAAGCATAGGCAAAGTTCTTGACAGAGTCTATCAGAGGAAATTCAGAAGGTAATATAACTTGGTGGACTATTGTAATGAACCAAGACTTACTGGGATGGAACTGGACCAAAATTTGGAAATTTTCATATGAAGCATTTTCGTCAATCATTCCTAAGATAATGCAATTTAAACTATTAAACAGCATGTATCATACACCCTTCAAAATTATTAAACAAATGGGTATACAAGAGAACGCTACTTGTGCCAAATGTAGTGGACCCAATGGAAACCTGATTCACATGTTTTGGTCATGTTCCCATGTTCAAAAGGTTTGGTTAGAAATTTCTGAAAAATTTGCAAATGGAAATAACATTTTACCAAAACTCGAATATTAGGCCACTTTAACAGTACTTTTAATACTAGATATTGGCACTAAATATGCACTAGCCCTGATCTCAGTGGCAGCCAAAAACTGTATTTTAAGATTTTGGACAGAGAAAAGGGGAACATTGTTTAACCAGGAGTAGCACACGAAGCTGAAGCTTGATTCCAGATGCGACCTGGGAGCTCAAAGAAGTTAAGTGACTTGCTCAGGATCACGCAGTGTGCACCTAGGCGTCTAGTAAGACATCCATCAATAGGTGAATGGGTAAATGAAATGTCAGAGGCAGTTAGAATTGAAAGACTTTCATATGCCTTAAAAGGTAAATACAGCTGGTTTCAGTAACAAACTAGGAAGCCTATACAACTTTCTGCTTAGGAGCAGTCGAAAGTAGATACTTGTAAAATGTTTATTTTTTGGTAGTTCTTCATTTTTTTCTCTTATGTTCTTTCATTCTCTCTGTATTTTGGATCATGCCCATGTGACACGTAGCAAGCCAAGTGTCTAGTTTTTTCTCTCCCTCTCAAATAGTAAAATATTATCCTTAACATTCTAGTAGTTCAGACATTTTATTACATTAACATTTTTGTTCATGTGGAACTTTAACATAAAGTTAAAACATTTGCATAGCACATAGGTTTTCAACTTGAAAATCTTCGTACAGCAAATAGATTTTGAAAACTTTCAAGCAGCACAAAGACATTGAAAACTGTCATGTAGCACATATATTTTTAAAACCTGTGTGCAGCACATATATATGCAAAACATGTGTGCTGCACATAGATATGCTAAACCTGTGTACAGCACATAGATTTGCAAAACATGTGTGCAGCACATAGACATGAAAAACCTGTGTGCAGCACATAGATTTGCAAAACATGTGTGCAGTACATAGATATGCAAAACCTGTGTGCAGCACATCGATTTGCAAAACCTGTGTGCAGCACATAGATTTTTTAAACCAGGGTGCAGCACATAGAGTTTCAAAACCATTGGTGCAACACATAGATTTGCAAAACCATTTTCAAGATTTCTGTGTGAAAGTTTAGTAAAAACCATTGTGAAGCACATAGTTTGTGAAAACAGCCAAACAGCACATTGAGTTTCACAACCATCGGGCTGCACACACATTTCACAAGCCATCCTGCAACACAGGTTTTAAAAAATACTCTACTGCCTCATGAAGATTTTGAAAATCTTCACACATGATGAAAACCATCATGCAGCACAAACACTTTGAAAACCTGTTTAAAATATTTGTGCTACACATAGATTTTATAGAAAAAAAATCATTTGGAAAGGATTTGTGGGGAAACATTTTCATTTTTACTCAAAGAAAACTTAATTAGCAAATATTTTTTAAATACATTATGTGACTCATACGAACACTTCCTCGTGAATAGTGAAGTGTCACCCTTAAATTTTAAGTAATTAATATGTCATCACACCTTAAAGGTTTTGTTCGTGTAGAACTTTAACATTAAAATGTGCCGTGGCACACATGCCACTAGGTGGAGAAAATTGCAATGTTATGTAAGTGTTAGCACTTTACCTTGTATCGTTTAAAGTGTTTTGTAATGGGTTTAATTTTTTTTGATTCAGTATCTATTTTAATATTTGGAAGTTTAAGGTGGGAAGGGTAGGGGACTCGGTCAGGGTGGGAGATTGAGTTAAATGGAATGGACTTGACGCGTCCCACCTGGAGTTAACAGAAAGATTTCATTCTAACAAATGTTTGACTGTTTACAGATTAATACAAAATAATGTTTTACTATTACATAACTAAATTTAGCAGTAATAGTTTGGGGGATACAGGGGTGGGAGAAGTTATAGGTGATATAGGGAAACTTCACTTAGGGAACCTTAAAACAAAGCTTTTCAACGGGGGGCAGATAGCTCAGTTATGTATAATATTACTACTGTTTCAGTGTGGGGACATATGTCCTAACCCAGGCCCTCCAGTGATTCACTCTTCTATTCGGAAGGGTCTATTGTTTTGTCACACAAAAGTGAGAAGTATAATTCCAAAACTGTAGTTAGTAAAGGAGTCTATGGCTGAGAATGAACCAGATGTTATGTTTTTTTTCTGAGACATGGTTGGGTCCTAGACATGAAGATAGTCTGCTATATATTCCTGGGTACAAATTTGTAAGAGCAGACTATAATAAAAGAGGGAGTGGGGTGATGATTTATTACATTAATACTTTTTGTCCAGCTCAAATCCCTTTGAATATTACCCCCTCCTACTGTGAACAATTGGCCTTAGAATTTAAATTTCACTTAGGTAAACCTTTTTTTTACTGCTGGGGCTGTATAGACCTGCCCAATCACCTTTACACACTTTGGATAACATTCATAATGTTTTATTTCCGTACTCACAATCACATGATTTATTGTTAATTGCAGATTTAAATATGGACTGGTTACACCCAGAAAAATCAAAAAAGTTGAAAACACTTGCTCTCAATTGTTCCAAATGCTTACTGAGCCCACTTGTATAAATCTGAAAAACCCTGAGGAATCCACTTTAATTGACTTAATGTTGACTAATTGTCCACATCACTTTAACTCCTCTGGAGTTACTTCAGATTTGTTCAGTGATCATAACATGTTTTTTTTTTTGAGTTAAGGAACAATCAGGAAATAAAGTGCTTTCTAGAATAGTAAAATGCAGATCTTTTAAACATTTTGATTATTTGGATTTTGTTGCTGACCTGGAGAAGGTAAATTGGGATCGATTGGAATTGATACCTGATTTGGACTTAGCGTGGCTTTACTTCAAGGATGAATTACTTTAGGTCTGCAACAAACATATGACAATTAGATCTCGGAGAATGAAACACCATTCTGCAGTCTGGTATAATGCCCGGTTAAGGAGACAGAAACAGGCTAAAGATAAGGCATGGGATCAAGCACGACATTCAGGGAAGTCCGAGGATTGGCAAGTTGATAGAAAAATAAGAAATGACTATGCTAAAGGAGTACTAAACCAGCTCTTTAAACTAAATGAAGTAGGCAACATCTGACAACACAGGGCTGTAGACTAAACCCTTACCTGCAAAGTAATGTCCTTCCTTTTATCCACAAAAGTGTACTACAAGCATTTCTGTAACTTTAAAAAAATTTAAACAAAGCCCCGAGAATTTCAAGCTCCCCACCCTGGCTGCAGCCTAAGATGGCCACGACGTGCTTACATGATGATGTAATGGGAGCGACAGTGCTCTGGAGTGATCATAGGAGCTCTAAAGGGACCTCATAAATATATTACTTTAACTCCCTCAGACTGCATATGTGGGTAAAATCCTTTATTGTACACGTGTAAGATGACATCACACATATACGTGAAAGATTTTACCCTATATGCAGTCTGGAGATTAAAAATACATTATGGTCCTATAAACTCTATGATCGTTCCAAACAGTATTGCTCCATTACATCATCATGTATAGCACATCACGGCATCTTAGGCTGCAGCCGGAGGGAGCTTGAAATTCGACTTTGTTACTTTTCAATTTGCAGAAATGCTTGTAAAACATTTCGGAATGAAAGGAAGGACATTACTTTGGTGAGGGCCTAGTCTACAGCCCTGTGCTGTCAGATGTTCTCTACTTCGTTCAGTTTAAAGGGCCGGTTTAGTTGTCCTTTAAGGGAGTTCGTGATACTAAAAATTAATTTTTTTAAACTAGGATTTCTGATTTTACAGGGGATCCCAGAAAATTTTGGGGCCTTATTAAAGGTTTAAATGGATAATCTAAGGAAAGATCTGTTATTCAACTATCTAGTTATAAATCTTTTTGCGTAGATCATTCATTGCCTGACAGATTTAATTCGTTTTAATTGACTCTGGTAAATTTTTTGATTTCTCCCTTCTGAATCTTTGAAAAACTATACTATTATCGGAAGAGAATCTTCCTGATTTTTGTTTTAAAGAGATCAAACAGTTTGAGGTCTTAGATTACTCTTCTTTCTTTGAAAGTAAGTGGAAGTTGTGGAACTGATAGTCTCACTTTGATTATGTTAAAGTACTCAGCAACTCATTTAGCAGGTCCTCTGACTTATTTAATAGATCTGTTACCTTGGATCAGTTCCCAAGTGGTTGGAAACTGGCCAGAGTAGTCCCATTTTTAAGGAAGGGGATTCAGGTTATTTGAATAACTATAGACCTATATCTCTATTGGCCTTAGTTAGTAAAATTCTGGAAAAACTTCTGGCTAGACAACTGACTTCATACTTGGAGGAGCAAAGCTTGTTTGATCAATACCAGTCAGGGTTTAGAAAGTACCGTGGGACTTTGGCTGATGCGTTGAGGTTCTTGGATGATATCAGATCAGCAACAGAGGCCAATAATTATACTGGCACCATTCTGATCGATCTCTCCAATGCCTTCAACACAGTAGACCATCAACTATTGTTCTCCCATTTCTATGAGGCCAGGGATGGTAAACTGGCCTTGACTTGTTCTCTTCTTATTTAACAAATAGATATCAGATTACTGCAGTAAATGATGAAGTGTTTGCCCCACTATTGGTAGAGTGTGATGTTCCCCAGGGCTGTGTCCTGAGGCCCGTACTTTTCCTTATATATTTAAAAGATCTGGGGAGACATGTAGGGAAAGCATCTTATCATCTGTACACAGATGATACCATGGTTTATTTTTCAAATCCCTCTATCGATGTTGTTCAGAATCTCTTCCAGGATAGTTTTAGTTGTCTCCAGTCCTTTTTCATTAAATCCAAACTAAAATTGAATTCAACTAAAACTAAGTGCATGCTTTTTGGTACAGCATCTCAGGGTAAAGGGGATGCAAAACTGTTTATTAAGGATGATGCTGGGGGGTTTAGAGAGTGTTGATACCTATCATTATTTGGACTTTTGGCTTGATCCCATGGGGGCTGGTAATACGCATTTGTATTATTTAATAACTCAACTTAGTAAAAGAGTGGGTTTTCTTTACCGTCATAAGTATTGCTTGGATGTAAATAAATTAAATTTATTTGTAAAAATGCAAATTTTACCATTAATTGACTATGGGATATTTTTTATTATAGTGCAACTTGTGAACAATTGAGCAGGTTAGATATTTTATATAATTGATTGGCTAAGCTGATACTTAACAGTCCCAGACTAACTCATCATTGTGTTATGTACAAGCAGTTGGGGTGGCTCCCCTTATCAAATAGAACAGAACTTCATGAAAGTGTTTTTGCTTATAAATGTGGTCTGGGTTTGGTCCCAGGACATTTAAGGGATAAATTAAAATTTAAAGCTCTAGATTCTGCATTAAGGAACAGTCATGTAAGGGAGATGATTACACCTTATACCAAGACGAAATGGTCTGAAAAGTTCTCTAGTCAAATTCAATCAATCAATCAAACAAAATCTTTATTTATCCAGGTGAACACCATTGAGCAGGGCTCATTTACAAGATGGACCTGGTAGGACTGATCAGTTACAGCAGTTACAATGGACAGTATTTACAAAACAATATTTACAAACTGGCCCGGAAGAGTTAGTCCCAGTACATCATAAGAATTTACAACATGATGTAGAGTATTATATATATATATATATATATATATATATATATATATATATATGGACATATACATAACAGAAAAGAAAATACAATTCACTGTAGGAGAAAAATGGGACAATGTCATAGTAGGCTAACAACAGTCAGTATGAGACATATCTATGGACACTGACCTCGCAAAGCTATCAGGAGAGGAGGCAGTGGTGCATGGATAACTTTTTTGAGGGATAGATGACCAGATACATGAGGACTGGTACCAGGCCATGGCCAGGGCAGCAATCATGAATGGGGACAAGCAAGGTCAGAGGGACATTATTCCTAGATATTGGAATAATCTCCCAGATAAGTTTAGATTTTATTTTTATTTAGCAAGTCTAGGATTATAAATACCTTTGAGCCAAGGCTATTTTACAAAGGTTCCATGTCAGAGAAATACAAATTATGGAGGACATCAAGACAGACATTACAACAATGTGGACATTGCAAATAGATTACAGATTAATACAATTCAAGGGTAACATTGTAAGCAAGGCGGCCAGTGGCATTTGTCAGAGAAAAAAGGCAAGAGATAAGACTTGCCAGAGTCATAGGGAGACAGAAGAGGGGAGGAGGGGAAGAATGAATGTAGGTAGGGTGGGGAGAGGGTGAAAAGTGCAGCATTGGGTATACCAAGATATGAAGGTAGAATCCAGTGAGGAGGGGAAGGGGGACCACTAGAGCAGGCAGGGAAGTGGAGAAACAAGGTTAAGTTGGGCAGTCACATGAGCTGTTGGTAGTGAGATAGTCCCAGAGCCTAGTTTTAAACATACCAATTGTTGGGCCAGAGGAGATGGTGGGGCTGAGGCCATTGAACCAGAGTGGCGCTAGATAAGCAAAAGAGCGTTGTCCCTGTGAAGTGTGACAGTGGGGGACTTTCAGTAGCTGTAGTGTGGATCTCCGAAGGCACCGTTTGTTGGTTCGGTGTTGTAACAGAGTTGAGACCCCAGAAGGTGCAAGGCCAAGGTAGATTTTTTTTGCCATGGAGCAGGTGATAAACTTTATGTGGTTTGATAGTTGGAGCCAGCCAGTCTGGGTGTACAGGTCACATGTGTGGGTGAGACGGTGAGCACCAGTGATGAGCTGACATGCCTTATTTAAGGCAGTTGAGAGGCATCTAAGGGTTGTGGTTGTGGCCGAGCCATAAATGATGAGACCATAGTCTATTACAGAGATCATAGAGCTCAGGACTACAACCTTCAAAGCTTCTGGCGTGAGGTGTTGTCTGTGTTTGTAGAGGAGACCAAGCCGTGTATTAGCAGCTCTAGCTACATTATCTATGTGAGGTCCATAGGAGAGATTATGTCAAGCTGTATCCTAAGTATTTGAAGGACCCCACCTGATCTAGGTGTTCCCTGGGTGGTGGAGATAGCCAAGTGGTGTAGCTTGTGTGGGTTATGAGAGCTGCAGAAGAGCATAGATTTGGTTTTCTTGTCATTGAGGACCAGTTTATGATTAAGAAACCATGTCTCTACAGAACTGAAACCAAGTTGAAGGTTGTGTTAGAGTTGTAGGATCTTTGTGAGTGGAGAATACAACAGCATCATTGGCATATAGTATGATCTGCTCAGAACAGTTGTAAGGAAGGGAGTTTAAGAAAAGGCTAAAAAGGAGGGGGCCCAGTATGGATCCCTGTGGGATACCCAAGCGAACAGGCAGGGTGTCAGAAAGAGTGTCAGCAATTCTTACTCTCTGCGACCAGTTTTCTAAGTAGCTTTTAAACCAGAGAGAAGAGTCAGGTGATACCCCAGCATTCAGTAGTTGGTGTATTAATAATCCATGATGTACTGCATCGAAGGCCTTGGAGAGGTTGATGAAAACGGACCCTGTGAGAAGGCCATTATCAAGGGATTTGTGCAAAGCTCCAGTGAACTCAAGAAGGGCTGTGGTCGTGCTGTGACCTTTCCGGAAACCGTGTTCTTGTGGACGAGGTATATTGTATTTATCCAGTGGTCGGTAAGTTGATCAGCCACAATGCGCTCGAGTGCCTTAGAGAGTGAGAGCAGTATGGATATAGGGTGATAATTTGAGTGATTCATCTTATCCCCACTTTTATGGACAGGTGTCATGGTGGCTGTTTTCCATAAGTCTGGGAATTTTCCACAGCTGAGAGAGAGGTTTAGGATTTTTGTTAATGGATGAATTACCTCATCGAGGGTGAACAACAGAAGCTTAAGGTCCAGGGTGTTGCTACTAGATCTAGATTTAGAGATAGCTGCAGTAATATAGCGGCGAGCTTCATTCAGCCTTACCTCCTTGAAGAGAGGATGGTTAGACTGTGGGGCTGAGGTATTTGGGGAGTAGGCCCTGTTTTCGTAAAAGTCATGGGGTAGGACAGCACTAAGGTCTGAAAAAGCCATGTTAAAGATGTTTGAGATCACCTTGGGGTCGAGAGTTGAGGATCCATCAACTATTAACATAGCCAGAGAGGTTTTTGGCTGCTTCCCCATGACATCCTTGATATTGTCACAGAAAGCACAACCATTTCCCCATGTATTGGTGAGCATCTTTGTAATAGGTTGATTTCATGAGCCGGATGGCTTTTGTGCAGGCATTTCGTGCTTGTTTGTAATTTTGGATGCCCAGTTGTTTGCCAGTGGCCCTGGCAACTGCCCAGAGGTGGTCCCTTAGTTTCAGCTGTGAGAGAAGAGCTGTGGTGAGCCATAGGTTAGAGAGAGATTTTGTTCTATGCCTTTTAACAGGGGCAAAGAGAGGCTGCAGGCTTTGTTGAAAATTGAGATGAAGTGATCAAGAGCCAAGTTAACATCTGTTGCTTCGTAGATGGGTAGCCAGTCTTGTAGAAGCAGGTATTGTTTGAGATGTGGAGGTTTTCCACGAGGAAGGACTCTGCTAGTGATAATTTTGGCAGGGGGCTTGAGGAATTTGTTAGACCATGCACATATGACTGGGGAGTGGTCACTGAGAGAGTCTAGGAGAACGTTCATATGAGAAATCCTTGTGGGTTGAGTGGTGAGGATCCAATCCAGGAGGGTACTGGTGCCAGTCTTGTAGTTAATCCTAGTAGGGGAGTTTACCATTTGCGTGAGGCTAGCAGTAAACATACTAAATCCCCTTCTGTACGTACTTTGAAAAGACAGCTTCTCTTAATTACCGAGTCCTGTACTTGTACTTCTTTTAGATGATTTTATGCTGATGTTTTCTGCTCATATCATTATATTTGTATGTATTTGATATGTTGTATGTATTTTGTAACTTGTTCATTGCTATGCTAAGGCCACCATTGTAAATGAGCTTGCTCTATGACTTTAACCTAAATAAATAAATAAAATTTACACTTTTTTTAGCTGTTTTTTGTCAAACTGAGCAAGCACAACCAATGAATCATAATTAATGCTAAAACTAATTAACATGCTATAATGAAAAACCCCAAAATTACCTATTTTGTTATGATTTTTAACAAATCTGTAACTTTCATATCTTTTTTATTTTTTATTTATTGAGGATTTGAAAATACCTTTGAGTCAAAGACTCTTTTTCAAAGGTTCCACGTCAGTACAGGTAAAAACAATTGGAGAACAGTATAGAGCAAATACAGAAATAGTAACACAAGCAAGCAAACAGTATACAATAATACATTGTCGGCTAACATTTTAGATACTAGTTTTTACTTGGTGCTAGACACAAAGTCCAGGGAACATATGAAAACTCCAGTGCAGGGCTAACAAAGAGAGATTCTAGAGTGTGTTGGAGGGGACTTACGTCCAGAGACCTTGGTCAGTGGATATTGGGGGGGAGGGCAGGTTCGGAGGCAGTCACAGAAATTCGAGGACTGTAGGTGGTTCCTAAGGTAGGTTTTGTAGGAGTCTAGTCTATTCATGTTTGTGAGGGCATTAGGCAGGCAATTGACCCAGGAAGGGGCTCAGTAACTAAAAGATCTTTGGAATTGGGCGGTACGGCACAGGGGGACCACGCGGAGTTGCTTCTAGCACTACGGGTGTGCTGCTGTGATGGGGTCTGTAGTATTGGGGGGAAGAGACCAGTGGGGGCGAGGCCAAGAGTAATCTTTCTGGCCATGAGGCAAGTGGAAACCTGACTTGTTATATAGGTTGTCAGTTTGTATGCGTATAAAGGAACACAAGGGTTTGACGATCACAGCCCAAGGTGAGGCGGCAGGCTTTGTTAAGGGAGAGCCGAAGTCTGGATAAGGCCGAGGAGCTGGCAGTGCTATAGATTAGAATGCCATAGTCTAGAAGGTAGAGGACCAGGGGGGAGACCGCAAGACGAAGGGCATCAGGAGTGAGACAGTGTTTAAACTGGTAGAGGATGCCAAGCCAGATGCTGAGGGCTGTAGACAATTGGTGAATGTGATGGTGGAAACTGAGGGCTGGGTCAAGAGTGATGCCCAAGTATTTAAAGGAGTCCACTTGCTCAAGAGGGGTCTGGTTGGCAGTTAGTAGTGGAGGACAGCAGTCCTTCTTGAAGCTAAGTGGGTGAGAGAAGTACATAACTTTAGTCTTTTTATAGTTTAGAATAAGGCACTGTGAGGTGAACCACTTTTCGGCATCACTGAAGGAGGACTGAAGAGAGAGGTGGAGCTGAGAGGGGTTATGGTTGGAGGATTACAGGACAGCATCGTCCGTGTAGAGTAGGATGTTGCCTAAACAGGACTGGGGGAGAGAGTTAAGGAAGAGGCTGAATGATAAAGGTCCAAGGATAGACCCCTGTGGGACACCAGAGCGGACAGGCAGCTTGCCGGATAAGGTGGTTCCAATTCTGACTTGCTGTGAACGGTCTGCCAGATAGTCAGAGAACCAGTAAAGGGCATCATGAGAGAGACCATGTTTGGAAAGGGTAGTTAGTAGGAGGGTGTGGTTGACGGTGTAAAATGCTTTTGTGACAATAAGGAAGACTGCACCAGAGAGCTGACCACTGTTGATGGCCGCATGGAGGTGGGTGGTGAACTCGAGTAGGGCGGTAGTCATGCTATGTCTCTTGTGGAAACCGTGTTGCTGGTGGAAAAGTATTTTGTGTTTGTTTAGGTGGTCAGTGAGCTGATCAGAGACAATATGCTCCAGTGCCTTAGATTGGGGGGGGAGAATAGATAATGATAATTGTTGGTGGAGGTACGGTCTCTGCTCTTAAATATGGGGGTGATGGAGGCAGATTTCCAGCGTGAGGGGAATTTCCCAAGACATAGAGATTGGTTAATAATGCGAGTAAGGGGAATAAGCACCTCTTGAAGAGTGAGCCGAAGAAGTCTCTGGTCTAAGGAGTCACTACTGTATTGGGAGTGGCTTATGGCGTTTTTAAGGTAAGGCTCTGCAGACTTAGGGGTGATGCAACATAGGTGAAATGGAGGGTGTGTGGGGGAAGGAGGTGTAGGAGTCGGGGTTGGTCAAAGAAGTGGCGAGGGAGGACGTGGCTGAGGTCAGTGAAGGCGTGGTTAAATGCTGTGGCAATCCAAGTGGGATCCGAGGTCAGACCCTCTTCGACCAGGATTTGCATGGGGGCAGGATTATGGGCTTTGCCGCAGATGTCCTTAATATTGTTCCAGAATTTGCGCCCCACACCCCAGGTAGAGGTTAGGGCAGATTTGTACAACTCCGCCTTGGCTTTGCGTAGATCCCATGTGCATTGGTTATGGGCCTCTCAATACTTCTGTCTGTCAGATGGCAGGCTAGTCCTTATTCCTTTATCTTTTGGAAAAAACTGAAAATGCCAATCTGGGAAAAATACTTGAAATCACACTTAATTACTCAAAAATGAAGACAGATCTTTATAAAATATGACAGGCTAAGAAACTGTAGGAGTGAAATGGTGCATACCAAATTTTGCAGTCCAAGGTCTGCAACAGTTACGTCACACTTATCTAAAAATGTCTTTTTTTTTTCCTTTCTAGATCATTACTGAAGACCTGTAGTTGAAACATCGATTCTAATTCTATTTTCTATTTTCAGCATCCATTTAACTTTTGCTATGTCACGGATTGATATATCAGTCCAGAAATCTTATACGTTCTAATTTTGTCAGCAGCCCAAGAGTTAAGATTACCTTTTTTTTTTATCTGCAGCCCTTGTGCTGACATAGCACTCTGTTTTTTGTTCCAAATAGATAGACAGATATACAGACAGACAGAGACACAGGAAGGCAGACAGACAGACAGACCAAGCTGCAGTTCTAGTATAAAAACATAAGAAAAATTGGTTAGTTTGAAACATATGCAGTTGCATCATTATCATGTAATTACAGGAAAAACTGGAAAGCTAAAAGTGGTTGCTTGTAGCACACTGAATAATTTCTCCATATGTGGAACATGGCGCAAAATACAGCGGGGAAGTGTGTCTCTAGTGAATAATAGACAATGAAGTTTCTCTGCAGGGTGAAGCTTCCCCTTTAAATACGCTAGGATGAAATTAAAGATGGATTAGGAGCAGTCTTTAGAATAAGCCTCTTTTAATAGTGAAGTAAATCAAGTAATATAAAGCCTTGTCATGCCTGTGCCCACCGCGCAGTTTATAATAATGTCGGTGTGAGGCTTATGAAGCATTATTTATAAGTGGTTAGCTCGGCCCATGTCTGATACAGACACATGCCAGTCTGAATCAATTTGAATGGCTGTCAGTAAGCGTGACACCACATTTAGAGAAGGCCCACTTAATATTCTGAGTAGTTGCTCCTGTGCGTGCGGATGGCCCTGAGCACAAAGAAGGGAGAGTGATTGAATTGTGCCCTTAGAGCAGGGTCACAAACATATACTGTGCCTTTAAGGCTCTTTTTGGTCTCTTAATCCAGCACAGATGTAAATCAGGCTGGTGCGAGACTGTGCTGGTGGTATCATTAACATTCAGTCCTAACCCTTGTACAAATCCCCACTTTATAATCTACTGAAACACCTGTTTGCTTCACTATGACCATGAGGTTGCTAGTCTGGGTCCCCTGTCTTCTTGTATTCTTGTATGCTCATACTAAGTGTTAGCGCTCCTTCTCACCTTCTCTTTCTTCTTCTCTCCCGGGTGCTACCTGAAAATAGGCATGTACATGTCAAGTGTGCTTTCCTAGCCAATAAAAACAAAATAAATGTTTAAAGAATGGGTCACTTCTAAAAGAACAAGTTTAAAACTAACAACTATAATAATTAATTAATAATTGAGGCAGTACAGCGCAGTGGTCTAAGGCTCTGAGCTGCAAATCTGGTGACATCCAGCAGACCAGACGTGGGTTTGAATCCCACAGCTTCCACTTGCATACTGTGTGACGCTGAGCAAGTCACTTAACCGCCTTGTGCTCCCAGGTCGCTCCTGTAAAAAAGCTTCCAGCTTAGTGTGCTATACCTGGTTAAACAACTAAATAAAAAAAAAAATATATATATGATTAAACTTCAGTCTGTTTTCATGTTTTAAAGGGACACTGTCGACTCCATTTGACCTCAAAGTGTCCCTAGTTTAAAAGATACATTTTAAAATTGCTTACATTCCGTAGAGACTGCAAATGTAGCTGAATGTTTGATTCTGGTTCCTTTTTTCTTTATAAAAGTGAAAAACTGACTGCCCATCATACTGGTGTTCCCACACAAAAACAGGTTTGTTTGCATTCCTTGAACAACTCCCACTGCGTCTTTTCTGAATTTGAGAACACCCCAACACGGTCTAGCTACTCATGATGTAGTGGGAGTAGAGTAGACTGTTGCATCATGAGAGACTGCACTGTTTACTGGTGCTCATAATGTTCAGGGGGTATGCAAAAACAGTTGATCAAGGAGCATATGCCACATCAGGGACGTGCGGGAGTGGGACGGGAGAGAACCTGGAAAAACCCAGAAACTACTAATTAAAAAAAAACAAAAAACAACATAGGGTATAATGATACCATTACCATGCATTTCAGTTCTACTGAGAAAAGAAGCAGATAAAACAACTAGCAACATCAATTCATTTTAGAGAAGGGTAAGCAATCATAAAAGGTTGGTTTTCAACTAGAAATAATGTGATGCAAAAAGGGGTGACAAGCGTCCCTTTAAATTTAACTTTAGATTTAATTAAACTTTTGATGTTTTCTAATTTTATTTTACTTTCATTAGTTATTGGTGTATAAAAATATCTCAGATAATGCTCTACTTTTCATGGTTTTGTTTTCAAAAAAGCATCGGACTTTCAATAACTGCTGTTAGTGACATCAAAGCCTGTTGCCATAGTAAACACTATGATGTCATAACCAAAGGCACTGTGAGGTCAGTTGGGGACAGTCAAGCGCTTCTTATACATCTTTTTTTTCCCTTTATCTTTCTATTTATACTCCCTTCTAGGCTCCAGCACCTGCTTTCTTCAGGATCACCCAAGGCACACACCAGATCCCTGTATTCTTACCTGCAACCATCATCTCCATGGAGCTATGGTTTGCCCCCCCTCCCCCCGAGGGAACAGGGTAGGGAGGATCTACCCTTGAGTCTCCTCTTCTGTCAGGAGGCACTGCCAGCATTGGTACTGTGTCCAGACGTATCAGGATTTATTGTCACTATGCTGGTTCCATTTTTTTTTTTCATGTTTCTGCGGCCTTCTTGTTTTTGTGCAATGCAGGAATGTGCACAATGGTGGACTGGCCAAACATCTGGCTGACTTCCTCCCTCTCACTCTGCCTCACCCTGCTCTACCACTCATGGTCACTGAGGCGGAGGCACTATAGCAAAGACAGCAACTTTTCCTCCCCAGAGGCGGCGAGCATGCTTTGTGATGGGGAGCCTACTGGGACACTCAATCCTCCATCCCCCCGGCTAGCCCTCTGATGTCTCGAGTTTGTTTCCATACCTGATTTACTAGTATCATGAGCAGTAGCCCTATAGCTACACCAGTGATCTGGCCCATATACAGACCTTTTAGACAGGCTACCAAGATGTGTTATAGGCCCTGTAAATAAAACAGAACATTAACAAACATTGTTTATGAAAGTACATGCTGAAGTGTGGAGTGGCTCTTTAATAATGCAACAAGTTCACAAACTGTTAACAACTCAGTTTTCCCTCAGCAGGGCAGAGACAAAAGGAATTTTGGGAGGTATTTAATGATTTATTTTTTTATGTCTACTGCATGCAACACAAGTCTCTTAACAAGTTCAACAAAAACCAGACACAACAGAGAGAGCCACGGATGGCACAGGGATGACACTTTGGAAAACCAGCACCCAATGAGAGTGTGGAGGCATATTTCATGCACACTTTTGTACTGTGATTATATTTCCATATTCCTGGTCTCTTCATATTCCTTGACCCCGTCCTTCCGCACCTTTCTCCTGTCAACCTTGTTTGTAACCTCAACCCACTAATTACACCCTTCTTTGCTTTCTTACTTAAGAACACACACACATGCATGCATGCACACACGCACACATGCACCAGTTGTACTTTCTAGGTTCTGTTTGAAACTTGCCTCATTAGTTTTGTTCTAAAATACAACCACCTATTTGATCTCTCGTATCTATAATCTAGACCTATGGTTATATCAGTACCTATATTTGTATGGTTCTATACTTATACCTGCATCTATATCTATACATTTACCTATACCCAAAATCTATAGTACAGTATATCCATACCTATAGAACATGACAGCAGAAAAAGGCACACTGGCCCATCAAGTCTAGCCAATTCTGCATAACATAGACCTACTGTATATGCATACAGAGTTAATCATAGGTAAGGATAGTTTATAGGGCAATAATGCCATCGAGGGTCCTTAAGAGGCAGTATAGCACAGTGGGTTAAGGCTTTGAGCTGCAGATCGGGAGACCTCGGTTTGAATCCCACAGCCACCTAGGTGCATACTATGTGATCCTGAATAAGTCACTTAACTTCCTTGTGCTCCCTGGTCTCATCTGGAAACAAGCTTTGGCTTAGTGTGCTACTCCTGGTTAAACAATGTTCCCTTTCCCTAATGAGTTAATAAAGCACTGAGGGAGTGGCATTATCATTTCCTTTAACCCCCCTTAATTGAATTATGTCCCTAGCACAACAGTTACCTGTATTGTATTTTATTTTATATAGTATATAAGGATGACTTTTTTTGTTGGATTGCCATCACCGTCATTGGCGGCAATGCTGTGTATGTGCACATGGTACTGTGACTGCGTGTGTCTGTTTGCCAATGTCTTCACCTGTAATAGGCCGAAGAGGATACTGGGAGTGTCCCGTGAGGAGGAGTGCCTGAGAGGTTTCCTACGCCTTTATGATGGCATTTGGTGGCCAAGTGAGGTGGAGTGGTGTGTTGTGTTTTAAAGAGCTAGTAGAGCCCCCCACAAAAAACATGCAGAAAATGTTAATAATTTGTAATAGGAGTCCGTTATTACTTTTTACTTACTTTTCTATGTACTCATTATTTGTTTTTCTACTTAATAGTATTTGGTGTGAAGTGAAGCTCTACGATACCGGTTCGACAATTATGTTGATGACCAACATCACAGTGACAGATTTATGTCAACCGCAAGTTGCAGTTGACATAAATCCAGCAGGAGACCCCAGTTGTTTTTCTATTGGGGGGGGCTTCACCCCTGAACCCTCCAAATTTAAAGATTATCAACTCTGAGTCTGAGTTGATTCAGGGAGGAGAAGCAGGACTGGGGGACAGAGTACCGGGGTCTCGAACAGACCTTTACAGCGAACTGTCAATGTTGTTGACATTGATGTGTTCACTGTAATGGTGTCGCCGTACAGGGGACATACTGTGAAGTGAAAAGCAAGTACATTACCTGGAACCAGACATGTCTAGTTCTTCCCATTACATCACCAGTATGTGACATCACTCACTGCATATGTTTTACATTGTAAATATTAAAAGTTTAGCTTAGTTTTTGATAAAATAGCCCTTCTGCCTACAATAACTCGATTTTTTTTTGCCTTAGGTTTTATGCCATTTTTTATAGCTTTAATTTTACAGAACCCCCCACACACATGCACACACACAAATACACACACACAATTGTTTCTTTATCACTAAACATCAGTACTGATACTGGCTGCAAGAGGTGGCAGTTACAGTATGGTTTTATTGATGCTTTTTTGTGCATGGGAGGACGGAGTTGAGAGCCATGATACTGGTGGGAACTGGAATTGCAAGGAAATTCTGGAGTTAAGTTGAATTATTTTATATTTTATTAAGTTTATCATTTCTGTTTTATCAGTGAGACAGAGGAATAAGGATGTAGGAATAACTGGGAGCTCCAGGATTCCCCACCCCAAGTTTTATGTGAGACAGGGACGTTTCAGTTTTCTCTTCCTGTAGCTTGAGTGGTATTGGGGTTTAATTGGCCTGATCTGCCACCTGCCCGTCGGAACTTTCTGTGATAAAAAATATATAAAATAACTAGAATGCACAGAAAGAGTCAGTGGTTGCTGATTTTAAGTAAATAAATGTGTTTGTTTTAGCTTGTTGCGATTGTTTTGAGCTGAATGGACTAAGGTGAAAAAAACAGAGCCCTTGTGTGTGTGGGGGTAAATGGCTGCTGTCAAAAACTGAAAGTTCTAACTGAGAATGCTGAGCCAGGGAGAATTGATTCATTACGTCCCTCCGATGTTATAGGGCATCTGCTGGTGCTTCTGTTGTTATCCTTGCATTAGACACTTCTAATGAATGGGTCCTAGCCAATCAAACTCTTAGCGCCATTTTACAACTATAGCTATAGCTTTACATACACCTCTATGTATACTGACGTATCTATAGCTATACCTACATGTGCCTATAGTTAGATCTATATCCATATAACAACAGAATAACTATACCTATGCCAATATATCTCTGTCTATATCTATAGTATATGTATATTTCAATATCTAAACCCATATATCTATACCTACAGTATATAGCTACATACATAACTATACATCTGTATATCTCCCTATAACTATACCTATCCTGTATTGATACCTTTAACTATACATATACCTAGATCTTCTTGATTTCTCCCCATTTTTCAATAACTAAGCTTGCTTTTTCTTTCTGATCCATTCCCGAAGAAAACCTATAGTTGAAATGTTGATTCTAATTTAATTTTCCATTGTCCACCCGCATTTAATCTGACCACTATTTTTTTTACATTTTATTCCTCTGCCACTTCAGTTCTGCCCCCACTGCACCCCCCCCATCCTCACTATCTACCTACCTGCTGTTTGCCACCATGAAGCCTCAGTTCCCCCGATGTTGAGTGAGATAAAGGGTAGGGGAGATATACTGCTGAGTGTTCAACTTGTCTGGTGATGGAGGAGGCAGAGGGGATGAGCCCAGGATAGCTTAAGAAGTTGATGCTGAGGCTGTGCTTTTTTCCAGTTTCTGCCCTCCCCTGCAAAGACATCAGCACAAAAGGGGGCTAAATGTGCCTGTGTATGCAGCGCATGCTCAGGCCAGGTTCTTAGCCAGTGTTTTCCCAACCCACTTGGCCTCCTCAGCTGCACTGCCCCCAAGGTGGCAGCATTGCAGTGAGGGTGGCAAGCTTCCCGCCTCAGAAGAAGAGTGTGTCCTTTTGGATGTTTAGTCCAGCTCCCGGGCTGATGACCCTTGCTCATTCCTAAACCCGGGTTATTTGCATCTGAAGCAGTAGCGCCATTCTTGTTAAACTATTTGACCTCACTTGGACTCCCTCAGCTACCTCTCAAAAGTCCTCTGCTCATCCCCCACCTAAAAGCACCCTGTGTTTTATCCCCCTGAAATGTTAGTCTACCCTCACAGAGCTAGTAAAAAAAAAAAAAGAAAAGAAAAAACTCATTAAGGGGCAAGGGGTCAGAGAGGGTCTTGAACCCTGCTTTCTGTTGTGGACTGAGCTGGTGATTTCTGCCCTATTTGTTACTTCTGCCCATCTAGGAGCCCTAAAGGTGCTAACTCCAAGCATAATCCTGCAGAGTTACCAACCCTAAACATGAGTGTCCAAAGGTGATGACTCCAGCCATAACCCTGCAAAGTTGCTGACCCCAAGCATCAGTGTGCAGAGGGGCTGGCTCCAAGCAAGAGTATGCAATTGTCCATTCTGAATGGAGCCACCAGTCAACTCCCCTCCCACCCAACAGTGAATGTTCTTCTACTGTTTCCTGGGCTACCAAGAGGTGAGCACTGACATCACTCATCCACCTACCTCGGAGCAGGAGAGTGCCCTGTGGGATGTTTCCCCTACTGGCCTGAAGCAACAGGCCTGAGCTCAGGACTAGAACCCAGTTCTCCAACATAGCAAGTGGCATACTTTACACTGAATGTCTTGTTGGATCCAGCCATGTAAGTAATAAGCCATGAAAGGGTGTACGTTATAAGATTTTAATGCACACTCCAGGGTGCAGTAAAGCACAAGACTGAAGGCCAAGTGTCCTTACTCCTGGAAGTGCATTAAAATCCTATAATACACACTCTGGAGGGGCTTATTACTCTTATAAAATGGTTCTATGTAGTTTTTTTTTTTTGTTTTTTTTTGGAGAGGAAAATAAGATTCAGAACCTGAACATGTTTTTATAAAGAGTTAATATATGGTCAAGTGACCTCTCTGGGCCAGTGAAATTTCTAGATTTTTTTTCTTGCCATTTTATAACTGGTTTTAATACATGGTTTATGTTAAAAAGTTCACAGTCATGGTTCATCCCACAGTGACACATGCTGGACAGAGATCTTGATCAACTGTGTTTGAGAAAGTCAAAATCCAATTTTAAAACATTGAATTCCAGTGTTTATCATCAGTGTTGTCTGCATTCAGATTATGATGTTCCAAGAGGGTTTTTGCTATTCCACTGATCTGGATCAACTTTGTTTCTGATGCTGAAATCTGTTAATTTTATTGGCAAACACTAGTAAATCAGTGCGCTTGATGATGGGGTATGCCATGGTTATGGGATCTCAGCTCTCCAGGGTAAACACACGGGCGACCAAGGTTTGGGAATGGACCAAGGGCACTTGAGGGCTGGCTGGGTGAGGGAGGATTCAGCATCTCCATAACAGATCTCCTCCCTTGGGGGAGGGGGGGTACTGTGTTCTGACTGCCTCCTGGCTGGGGCCAGGTGGCAATGATGGTGGGAACAGCTAGTTTTGGTGGGATGCTGGCAGACATGACAAAAATGTATGACACTATGCATAAACGTATGCATGCTGCGTTGCAAGTTGATGTCCTGGGAAGCAGACCAGCAGGAGGAAAATGCCCTGGACTGCTCGACAGCCCACCCCCCTTGACTTTAAGTGGCAGGCCACCCATCAATTATTGTTTTGTGTAAGTGGTGTATAACCAGTATGTCTGCTGGATGGGTCGGTGACAAGGCAGGTGTAGTGCAACTGGGATTGGGCATAGAGACACACAATGTGTTGATGGAAAAAAAAAAAAAGAAGAAGAAAAAAAGTATATATGCTGCAGCTACTTAAAAAGTCCCAAGGAGGACAAAGAAGATCCGAAGAGTGGCCTGCAAAGAAAAACACGTGCATTAAAGTGTGATGCCAAAAACTATTTCTTGTATAAAGTAGGCACAGCCGAAAGGACTGACTACCCCAGTGGTCGGAATCCTAACCATGTTGTTCATCAGGAATCCCTGACAAAGAATCTAGTTAGGATCTGAAGTGAGCTATTTCAGTCAGTCCTTTCGGCCAGTTTCTCCTATATGCAGTAAATACTTTTTGACATTACACTTTAATGTGTCTGTTTTTCCTTGTGTGCCACTCTGTGGATCTAGATCGCAACCCACCAGAGGTGCATGGGCTTCAATGATCACAACCGTGATTATATTCTATGCTAAAAATATACCCCACAGTATGTTATTGCAGTTGTAAAGTGGCTAGTTGTTTTTTACTGAATATAGAAACGGCTGCCTTATCACTTGCTTTCACGTGCTGTACTTAGACATGTGCAAAAAGCTGTCTAGAGACATACTTGCTGTCTTCTTTTGCCACAGAAATACCTATTACAGTTTTTTTGTGGTAGTACCCTTTTAGTAGACTAAATGAAGAATTTATTTATGCAAGCTTTTGAGACCTGTGTCTGTGATCCACAAACTCTTGTATATATTCCGAAATGCTGGTTAGTTCCCCGTACACCTGATGAATGGACATTGAAGGCCTCAAAAGCATGTGTAAAAAAAAAAAAAAAAATCTTCAGTTAGTTTATTTAAATGTATTATTGCAAAAAGGTCTACCTAATTTTCCTGAGACTGACATAACACCACACACCTGCAGTGAGAAATATTCTGTTCATTAGGAACTGCGATCAGGCACTTCATAGTACAGTCCGACATCAGGGTCCGTGACCTGGCATTGAAGCTATGCAATAAGAATGGTGACATAGGAGGTGACCTGTGGCATAAATGATTCACGTTTAGATCCTGCCGTTTAGTAATATGGCATGAGAATACTGGCCTTGCTTTGGGTCTTGGGTCTCCTTCCCAGGCCGATGGGTAAATCATCATTCATGTTTTTTTGAAGGATAGTCACGGCTGATCTTTATTAATCATCACATCTTATCATATGATCATCAAGGGAGATCATGAGCTGAGATCATCATCTTGATCATAGTTTAATCATCAGACATGTAACTTTCAACTCACCAAATGATAATTATTTATTATTTTTGTGAGCTAAAAATTAACATGATGGTTTTTCATGATCTGTGGATGATCAGATGACGGTCGCTGGTGATTATTTCAGTTCAGTATTGTAAGATTGTAAGCCACATGAGCAGTATTTAACTGAGATTAGAGGGAGGCCAATTAAGGGGTAATGTGAGGAAGTCCTTTTTTACAGAAAGGGTGGTGGATGCATGGGACGGCCTATCTCAGGAAGTGGTGGATATGAATACAGTGCAGGGCTTCAAACAGGCATGGGATAGGCATAAGGGAGCAATACAGATGAGTAGGAATAGATAGGCCACTGACAGAGCAAAGGCCGATGGCACATTCATAAGGTAGAAAAAGAAATGGGCAGACTGGATGGGCCTTGCGGTCCTTATCTGCCGTCAACTTCTATGTTTCTGTGTTACTGATATGAACATATGATTGTCAAATATCAGCAAAAGCAAATTAAGTATAGTATAAATTGTGTGAAGTCAAGCTTAAATCCCTTTAGGAAGAGGACATGCTATGTTAGATATAGCATATATATATAGCTGCATAGCTAATCTGCATATTTCAAAAGCACCGGTTATGGACCAAAACAATGGTAATAGGTATTTTAAAATACGTTTGCCTTTATAGTATTACTTTGCAGACAGTAAGGAAAAGCTTTGAGCACAAAACAGGTACTTAAAGGCACTCACCCTAACTATAAAAGACCTCATGGAATGGAGATATATAAACCAATCTGAGCCTTCGTAGCATTATTAAGAAGTGAGGTGTGATAGTATGTATAATTGAAAGTATTGTGTACAGAAGATGCATTATATCTATTGATTCCAATAAAAAACCCAAAATAGAAGACAAGATCAATTCCAAAAGTGTAGAAAAAAGATCAGTTTATTTTTATTTTAAATAACCTTTGACCATCACGATGACATGAGATCATTATTAATCAACAATCACCATTTCCAAAACATCATGGTTTATGATTGGCAGCCATTGAACGTTAATGTTTATTCATTAGTCATGATCACAGTGATTTTTTTTTTTAACCCTCCTACTCTGCCCTCATTGTTCCACTCCTTCAGGTCACTCATACCACTCATGCCCCAGATGCAGAGTCTGCCCCTAGAGTGCCCCAGCAACTCCTACTTTCCTCCATCTCAGCGGAGCACCTGCATAGCGGGGTCTGCCTGTAGATCTGTGGCTAGATGGCTTGGAGTGGTCATCATCTAGGACTGCCAAGGGTTGTTTTCCATTTTTCTTGTGGTCCCCTTCCATCCCCCACCCCCGGGGATGCTGGCTTGGGCAGTTTATGTGCTTATGCACTACGCCTGCCAAGTGCCTTCGAAACATAGAAACACAGAAACATAGAATTTGATGGCAGATAAGGACTGCTTGACCCACCCAGTCTGCCCATTTCCCTACCTAATGGATAAGCTGCAGATCCTAGTTAACCAGCAGCCTACATCTTCCTACCCCCAACCCCTAGAATTGCCTTATGACTGTCCCATGCATGCTTGAATTTCACCACTGTTTTTGACTCCACAACCTCCTCCGGAAGGCCGTTCCATGCATCCACAACCTCTCTGTGAAAATACTTCCTAATTACCTCTGAGCGTCTCTCCCCCACTATCTTCAAATTGTGCCTCTTGTTCTTGCACACTCTTTTTGAAAGATGCTACCATCTTGGACTTTGTTGATTCCCTTGAGGTACTTAAGTTTCTATCATGTCCCCCTCTCCCTTCTTTCCTCGAGGGCTATACATATTAAGCTCCTTGTCTCTCTCTTCATATGTCATCTGGTGCAGACCTCCCCACCATTTTAGTTGCCCTCCTCTGGACAGCTTCCATCCTGTCTATGTCTTTGCTGAGATTGGGTCTCCAGAACTGCACGCAGTACTCCAGATGGGGTCTGACCAGCTGTCTGTACAGAGGGATGATAACTTCCTGTTTTCTACTGGTGATGCCTCTCCCTATGCATCCCAGTATCACCCCAGCCCTCCTTGCTGCCCTCTCACATTGTTTGCCCACCTTTAGGTCATCTGATATGACTACCCCCAGGTCCCCTTTCCATTTTTGTTGTTGTTAGTATCTCACCCCCCATTGTGTACTCTTTCCCAGGGTTTTTGTTTCCCAGGTGCATTACCTTGCACTTCTTAGCATTGAATCTAAGCTGCCATACATTTGACCATTCCTCTAACCTTGCCAAGTCCCTTCTCATCCTTTCCACCCCACCTTGTGCATCAACTCTGTTGCAGATCTTTGTGTCATCTGCAAAGAGACATACTTTTCCTTCCAGTCCCTCTGCAATGTCACTTATAAAGACATTACAGAGGATCGGTCCTAATACTGAACCCTGCAGTACCCCATTAGTAACCTTTCTTCAGAGTGGACTCATTTATTGCTTCTCTCTGTCTATTCTCCAGCCAATTCTTTACCCAGGCTGTCATCTTTGGACCCACTCCCAGGCTGGCTAACTTGTATATTAATCTTTGTGTGGGACTGTGTCAAATGCCTTGCTAAAGTCTAGGTAGGCCATGTCCACAACCCCTCCCTGATCTACTACTTTGGTCACCCAGTCAAAGAAATCTATCAGATTTGTCTGGCATGACCTTCCACTGTGAATCCATGTTGCCTTGGGTCCTGTGCCCTCTAGCCTCTAGATACTCAACCATTCTTTCCTTCAGAAGTGATTCCATCATTTTCCTACTACTGAGGTTAAACTAACAGGTCTGTAGTTTCCTGCTTCTGCCTTGCTCCCACTTTTTGTGAAGGGGAATCACATCTGCCCTCCTCCAGTCCTCGGGTACCACCCCATCCTCCCATGATTTGTTAAAGAGGGTAGTCAGGTGTCACTAGTTCTACCCTTAGTTCTTTTAGAATTCTGGGATGAATCCCATCAGGCCCCATTGCTTTGTCCACCTTCTGTTTTAAGAGTTCTTTCAGAACCCTTTTCTGTAAATGGGCTGGTATCGACTTCTGTATCCAGAGTGTCTCTACTGTTTGTTTTAGTTACTCTCCTCTTCCTTTGTAAATACTGAGCAAAAATATTTGTTTAGTATCTCTGCCTTTTCACAGTCACCCTCTGCCCACCCTCCCTCCCTCCCTTTATTCAGCCTCACTATCCCTCCCTTGGTCTTCCTCGCTCCCTGATGTACCTATAAAGGTTTTATCCTCCTTAACTGGGTTGGCTATCTTTCCTCGGTTTGGGCCTTTGCTGTTCTGACTGCCTTCCCAGCTTCCTTTTGCTTTAACTGATACAGTTCTCTGTCCTGCTTCTTCTGTGATTCCTTGTACTTCCTGAATGCTTTCTTTTCTCTTGAACCTTCACTGCTACTTCCTTTGAGGACCATAGTGGTTTCTTACATCATTTCTTTTGTTTATTTGCTTCACACAAAGGCTTGTTACCTCTGTGATGGCAGTTTTTATTATTCCCCATTGTTCTTCCACCCCTCCTTCCTGCCCATTTGCTAGTGCATTCCTTAGGCACTCACCCATTTTGGCAAAGTCAGCCTTCCTTAAGTCCAGTACTTTTGCCTTTGTATGGCTTGACTCCATTGCTGTGTTTATTGTGAACCAGCCTTGCAGCATCCATCCCCAGCACCACCGGAGCCGCCAATGGCTCCCACTGACCCTTAAGGACGTCGGGTGCATGAAGCACCCCTGGTAACCCACCCCAAAGGAGGACAGCATCCATTGGGATGCTCAATCCTCCTTCCCCTGCCTACTCCCAGTGACCCGAGCCTGTTCCCGAACCCAGGTCGCAGGCATGGTGCAAGGTGTGCTGTCCAGCACTTCAACCCTCAGCACCACCGGGCTGACCACATTGATGGTTTTTGAGGCTTGAACATGATCTTTGAATATAATTAATAATGTTAATTTATGATGTATCATTATAAAATCATGCTTTATTCAACTGGCTTGTCATTCTCCCATGCTGGATGCTGTTTCATCGGTGCTCAATAGTTACCTGTCGGTTAACTAGCCATGTTCTTCCATCCCAGAATACCTCCTTGTACATTAGCCGAGAAGAAAGTCATGACAAATTTGAATAGTTTGTGATCAATATTACAGTGAATTTGATGTAACTTAGTTACAGTACTTCTGAAGAGTGTGAGAGAGAGAGAGAGAGAGAGAGTGTACTGGAAGGAGAGAGATTCTGAAGATCTGTTAAAAGTTCCACGGATTATATTTTGTAGACAATAGATTTGGGGGGACTTTAAGAAATGCAGTATGTCTGCCACAGGTGGAAAATGTTAAAGAGCACCTGACACCAGGAATTCCTCGAGGAAGGCAACTTTTAACAAGGAACTGCCTGACCGAGGACCTAAATTGGCATTTAACTGAACTTTTTCTTTAAAGGATTTTTAAATTATTTCATGTACTGAGGCCAAGATCTTATTCCTTAGTATAGATGAGCAGCCAGGTGCTCGCTGCACCCCTCCCCAAAACTTGCCTTTTGACGACGTGGAGTTGGGGCTGTATATCGCGATCTGGAGCACTGCCAGTCTTTGCTGTAATCGCACATGTCAAGGCAGTGGTGTTACATGTATATATCCCCCTTAACATGTACCTAGTCAAGTATTTTCTAATCATCAGGACAGATGCACATTCTTGCAAGTGGTATAAAGGTATAGATTTTGTTAGCGCCATATGCCAGAGCAAATAACCTTCAAACTGAACTAAGGCAGTTGCAAAAAACTGAAAAGAAAGAAGAAATCTGATACATAAAGAAGACAGAGAAGAGAGTGAGGGAGAAAAGGAGGCCCTTCAAAAAAGAAACACTCACCCCTTCAGCACCTCTCTCACCCATCAACACCATCCTCCAGTGAGCCTTGGTTACCACTAGACTGGGTTGGAGCAAAGGAATTCATGACTGACTGCGGTTTTGAGTTGGGAAGCTCTGTAGTGGAGGTTCAGGGCCCAAGTGTAGAGGGGTCTATCATTGTGGGTACTGGGGCCATATTTATTTTTTTCTGTACCCAGGTTGCTGGCATCAGTAGTGGTAGCCCCACCGCTGTGTTGACAAGTCAGCTTCCTGCCATCCATTTCTGTGTCTCTACAAATCTTTGGCTGCTGGACTACGTTATTGCTAAGCAGCAATATGATAAAAATATGTGCTGATTACAGATTTGTCTGCTATAACATAGGCAATATATTTACTATATACAGTATGGTTCTTCTACTGTCTATGTATGGTCCACAACTTAGGAATTCATTGCTACTTTATGTTTGTGACTCTGCTGCCCTGCCAATATTTTGGTCCTCTCTAATTTTATTTATTTATTTAATATAAGTCTTTATTTACCGGGTAAGTGCAATGATCCAAGGACCATTTTCAGGCATGACCCAGGCCACAAACAATGGCAGAGAACAAACAATTTGAGATATTTTGCAAGCCAAATAGTAGTAGCAGATTACAGGCAACACAGATAAATAACAAGGAAACAGTGCATGACAGAGTGAAAGGACTTATCTTTTTTAGACTGGCCTGTTGAGTTGCATCCTAACCATACTGTGCACACTGCTGTAGCTGTATGTGCTGCTAATGTTACTCTGGGGTGTTTACCATTTGTAATATTATGCTGTCTGTATGATTTTGTGCGTCTTATTCCTGTATGTTGTAGCACTGTTGTGCAGTGCTTATAGGTATCTGCAAGACTTGCCCTTTAGAAATTTAATGTGATTGATTGATTGATTGATTGATTGATACAGATTCACAGGTTGGCTAACCAGCAGTGCTAAAGGTTACTATGCAACACACATTGCCCCAAACCAGGACTGGTTGGGTGCACAGGATCATGCCAGAGTGCGGCACCGATCCACCTACCCCCACAGTTGCTTAAATTGTAGTCCAGCCTGGGGAGTGTGTCTGTTCTACACAATTATACCTCAGTGCTGTCCTGATTTTGTCAAAACAGTCCTGCCCCCCCCAAAAAAGAAAGAAAATGCAATTTGTTCTCATCTTAAACTAGAAAAAAGATATTTTCAGACTGTGCTCTAGAAGTTTCAGAAACTATGAAACCTTAAATACAATACCGCAACAGGATAGGAAACAATATGAACTAAAAAACTAAAACACTTGGCAGTTCTCATTATTTAGAGAAAAGATGCCCATTGCATTGGTCAAGGCTACAGATTGTCATGCAAAGAACTGCATTTTGATATGATGTGTTGTGATTTCAGCTTCTTAAAAGGTGGTGAACTTATGTGTATTTCATGAGGTCATGGCCCTTTAATTGTTTACACTTATGTTTGGGTGGTTTAGAACTGTCTCTGTTAGCAATTTGCAGTTACTAGGGTGCAGATTGGCTTTTTGAATGGCATTGTAGTACATGAGGGATGATATGCACTCATTTGTATATGTGTGACCTGCTCGGCAACTACATTTGCACTAATCACTATTTTGGGGTACAAACTAACCCTTCTGTGTATGGCATTTTGGGTGCAATGAATTCACAATTGTTTTGCAGTGGCAAAAGACATCCTGCTACTTTTTTGTGCAACTCTTTTGCAACAGGGAATGAGGCTGTCTGTATCTGCAGGCTACAAGTGTTTATGTGACCTTACTATTCCTCAGTCAAGGCTTGAAGGTGTGGGGGAGCATATCTACAGCTCTCTTGGAAGGAATGTTCCTGATCCTACCAAAGAGATGGGGGCTTCCAGGATCAGCACTTTCACTGCAGATTGCTTTTTGTCACTTCAAGTGTCTCTTGTTATGCTGCTTCAACTTCAAAGTAGCACCTGTGCGTGTAGGCTGTGCTTCATCCATGCCCTCCAGCTTGTTACATGTGAATCCTACTTTGGACAGCCAGCGGACTGAGACAATTTAGAAAGATGTGTCCTTGAAGGAAGGGAGTAATTAAATGGAGCATGATGTTTTGCATGCAGTCAGAGAGCCTGTGCAACCAGACTGATACAGCAAGCTTGACGCAGCTTCAGGGAAGACAGCAGAAAAAGCAGTCATTCTGTGCCTTAGAATGCATGGCAGCATGTTACATCACTGACAAGGTAACACCAGGTAACAAACTAAGGGAAGGAGATGAAGACGTTTTTACCAAACAGAGCAAAAATGTTATAGAAAGTGGCTTCCATACCAAAGGGGAACGAAAGCCAAAATTTACAAAAACAAATGTTGTGCAGAGTGTTTTGATTTGTAGGTGTAGTCCTAGCGTGTCCTTCCTTTTGCAGTAAGGAAGGAGTGTTTTTCTAAATTTGCCTGCTAGTTATATGGCCCCTACAGATCTCCATAGTTACATTTTTTATTGCTTTTCTTTTTCTTACAATGCCTCTTGTCCCATGTGACAGTGAAGCATCTGAGATCATTAATTTAGCAAGAGCTCTCTTCGTGTCAAGTTTATAACAGTAGGGCTATGATTTTAAGTGACTCTTCTTGTCCAGGGAGCACTAATGAAGGCGACATTTACAGATGGCAAACACCTGAGCAATAATTGAGTGGGGTATTCTGTAAAGAAACAACAAGAGACTCCACTAATTATGAGCATTTGTGACCTTGGGTGATTTATGGGGCTTGATTCTCATATGAGTTAGACTGTCAATAGCCCTGGGTGTGCCAAGTGCATGGCACATGGGGCTTGCAGCAGTCAGTGGCCAGCAGTCGGGATTCTCATTCCTGGAGCTCCCCATGCACCACATGCTGTGACTTGGACTAGCTTTTACTGGTCCTTAAGCTGACCTTTTGTAGACTGCGCGCCATATATAGCACAAGTGACCGTAAACAGAGTAAACTGTGTATGAATCACCTTTGACCTTTGAGAATCACACGCAAGGTGCACCGATGCTGTTGGCGAAGCAGTGGGGTTTGACACAGGGCATCCGACAGCCCGGCATCAACCTCGGAGAATCAAGACCCAAGTTCTTTTTTATGGTTGTGTGTAGCCCAATTAGACAAAAAGCTTTAAAAACAGAAAGATTCACTTCTACTGGCTAGACCGAGACACATACCTAGAAAGCAAAAAGTTTGGATTAGGCAGACTTATTTAGTTGAAGTCAGAATATCAGGGTCCTAACAGTAGATTGTTGCTGCAGCAGTTGTTACTCTCTGAATTGTTGGTCCTAAATGTATCACTGTCACATGAGACAGGAGGCATTGTAGGAAAAAGAACAATGATAAACTTTTCAAACATGAGGATTCGCAGGGACCAAAAATTAAAAAAAAAAAGCTCCCATAGCAGTCAAAGGGAAGAATACACTAAGACTACACACACAAAACAAAACACTCTTCACAATATATATTTTGCAAATTTTTGTCTGCAGTTTTCCTTTAAGTTGATTAACATGATGAATGCAAAGTTCCAGTCCCACTGGTCACTTGTTTGCTGTATGACCCTGAGCAAATAAGTTTCTTAACCTCCCAGTGTTTCAGTCTGGACAGCTGTAAAACTGTGTAAAATTATGACTTTCCTGAAAAGGAGATATTGCATCTCAGCTGACCTATTTTGGATACACTGTAAAATTAAAAATTTCTAGTTCCTGCATCACTCAAATTTCAGAAAGTTCAAAAGAAAATTCTGTTTTTTTGCAACAAAATACATATGAACAAAACAAGTTATTTGCCCTATAGACATTATCTGACTCTGTTCCATTTCCATCCTAATTCTTAGCTTGTGGTATCAAAATCATCAGTCAGTTTCTGTTGCAACATGTTGGGATGTCATAAGCAGGGTTGTTAAAAGCAACAGTAATAGAAGAGTAACAGAAAAAGATCCTGTTTTAATGAAAATGGCTTCTGTAACAAAAAATTAAGGTACCATTATTCAAATTGTGAGGGGACTTGTGTGTAACAGAGTTCTGCTGATGCAAACTGAATTTTGTTTTCCTCTAAACCAAACCTGGTGGCCAGCTGCAAATCTAAAGACCTGGGTTTGAATCCCACAGTCCCCACTTGCATACTGTGTGACCCTGAGCAAGTCACTTAACTTCCCTGTGCTCCCAGGTCGCACCTGTAAACAACCTTTTAGCTTAGTGTGCCACTCCTGGTTAAACAATTGGGGGGGGAGACATAGTCTGTGCCAGAAGAGAAGGAGTAATAGTTATAAAGTGTATTTTATACAGGAATAGCATAGTCTGGCTAAGGCCTATTTTCAGATGAGACCCATAGCATTCACACTGTTCAGGTCAATACAATACAAAAGATTAGTAATGTTTCTGGTATAAGGTTCAGATTGTGTTGACGGATGTTGCTGGTTTGATATTCAGATTGTGTTGGTGTGGGTTGTTAGTTTGATATTCAGATTGTGGTAGAGTGCTGTTGATTAAGATTTAGATTGTGTTGAGTGTTCCTGGTTTGATATTCAGATTGTGGTGGGGTGCTGTTGATAGTTTGAGGTTCAGATTGTGTTGGTGGATGTTCATGGTTTGAGATTCAGGTGGTGATGAGGTGCTCTTGATGGTTTAAGATTCAGATTGTGTTGGCATGGTGTTGCTGGTCTGATTTTCAGATTGAGGTGACATGGTATTGCTGATTTTAAGATTTAGACTATGTTGGTATGGTGTTGCTGGTCTGATTGATTTTCAGATTGAGTTCATGTAGTGTTGCTGGCGGAGTATCAAATTGTACTAATGTGTTGTTGCTGATATGAGATTCAGATTGTGTTAGCACATAGTTGCTGGTTTGAGATTTAGACTGTATTGTGGTGCTGTTGATGGTTTAAGTTTCAAATTCTGGTGTGGTGGTATTGCTGGTTTGATGCTCCGGTTTTGGTGGGGTGGTATTGCTGGTTTGATGCTCCGGTTTTGGTGGGGTGGTATTGCTGGTTTGAGATACAGATTATGTTGGGGGGTCTGTTGATGGTCTGAGATTCAGATAGTGTTGGCGGGTGTTCCCGGTCTGAGATTTAGATTGTGTTGGTGTGTGTTGCTGGATTGCGATTCAGACTGTGCTGGTGTAGTGTTGATGGTTTGAGATTCAGATTTTGTTTGGGTGCTGTTGATGGTCTGAGATTCAGATTGTTTAGGCGTGTGTTCCTTAATTGAGATTCAGACTGTGTTGGCATGGTGCTGCTGGTTTAATTGACTTTCAGATTGTGTTTATGAAGTGATGCTGGTATGAGTTTTAGATTGTGTTGGCATGGTGTTGCTGACTTGCAATTCAATTTGAGTTGGCTTGGTGTGACTGGTTTAAGATTAAGATTGTGTTGGGGTGCTGTTTATGGTTTGATATTCAGATTATGTTGGGGTGCTGTTTACAGTTTGATGTTCAGACTGTGTTGGCAGCTGTTCCTGGTTTGAAATTCAGATTGCGTTGCAGTGCTGTTGATGGTTTGAGATTCAGATAGTGTTCTTGTAGTGTTTCTGGTTAAATTGAGTCTCAGACTGTGTTATTAACATGGTGTTGCCTGGTTGAGATTAAGATTATGTTGGCATGGTGTTTCTGGTTTCAGATTTAGTTTATTTTGTGTTGTTGATGGTTTAAGATTCAGACTGTGGTTGTGGTGAGGTGATATAGCTGGTTTGAGATACAGATTATTTAGGGGGGCTGTTGATGGTTTGAAATTCAGATTGTGGTGGTGGGTGTTCCTTTTCTGAGATTTAGAATATGTTGGTGTGTGTTGGTGTGAGATTCAGATTGTGGTGGTGTGATGTTGATGGTTTGAGAATCAGATTTTGTTGGGGTGCTGTTGATTATTTGAGATTCAAATTGTGTTGGCAGACATTCCTGGTTTGAGATTCAGATTGTGTTGGCATGGTATTGTTAGTTTAGTTGACTTCCAAATTGTGTTAACATGGTGTTGCTGGCTTGACATTCAGATTGTGTTGGCATGGTGTGGCTGGTTTGATATTCAGATTGTGTTGGCATGGTGTGGCTGGTTTGATATTCAGATTGTGTTGGCATGGTGTGGCTGGTTTGACATTCAGATTGTGTTGGCATGGTGTGGCTGGTTTGATATTCAGATTGAGTTGATGGCTGTTCCTGGTTTAAGATTCAGATTGTGTTGGGGTGCTGCTGTTGGTTTGAAATTCAGATTGTGTTGGGGTGCTGTTGCTAGTTTAAGATTCAGATTGTGTTGGAATGGTATTGCTGGTTTGAGATTTAGATTGTGTTGGGGTAGTGTTGCTGCTCTGAGATTAACATTGTGTTGTGGGGATACTGCTGGTTTGAGATTCAGATTGTGTTTGGGGTGATGTTGCTGGTTTGAGATTCAATTTGTGATGGACTGGTGTTGCTGGTTTAAGATTCAGATTGTACTGGGGTGGTATTGCTGGTTTAAGATTCAGATTGTGTTAGTGTGGTGTTGCTGGTTTGATTGAGTTTTAAACTGCAGGGTTTTAAATAATTGATTAGCAGTTTTTTTTCTTGGGGCTATACTAACTGTACAGAAAGTATTTATATAGATTTTCTAGAAGTGCTGTGTTTATTAAACACAGAGAGGCAAGAGCTATGCATTTTCATAAAGATTTAGCAGTTTTATGAGCAAAACGCTAATCAATTTTTAAGAGTTAAATAAATCCCTGAACTGTATTAATATAGTGTTACTAGTTTTACATTTGGACTGTGTTGGTATTGTAATGCTGGTTTGATTTTCAGATTGTGGTGGGGTGTTATTGCTGGTTTGTAATTCAGATTGTGTTGGCAGATGTTGCTGGTTTGAGATTCAGATTATGTTGGGGTACCACTGATGGTCTGAGGTTCAGACTGTGTTGCCATAGTGCTGCTGGTTTGATTTTCAGATTGTGGTGGTGTGCTATTGCTGGTTTGAGATTTAGATTGTGGTGGCATGGTGTTGCTTGTTTAATTGACTTTCAGATTGTGTTTGTGCAGTGTTGCTGGTTTGGCTGAGTTTCAGACTGTGTTAGCATGGTGTTGCTGGTTTGAGATTCAGATTATGTTGGCATGGTGTGGCTGTTTTGAGATTTAAATTGCGTTGGGGTGCTGTTGATGGTTTAAGATTCATAGTGGGGGTGGTATTGCTGGTTTGAGATACAGATTGTGTTGGGGTGAGGTTGAGGATTTGATATTCAGATTGTGTTGGTAGGTGTCGTTGGTTTAAGATTCAGATTGTGTTGTAGTATTGCTGGTTTGAGATTCAGATTGTGATGGCGTGATGTTGATAGTTTCTGAACTTTCCGATTGAGCTTGGAGTGGTGTTTCTGCTTTGATGAAGTTTAAGATTGTGTTGGTGTGGTGTTTTTGTTCTGATTTAGTTTCAGTTTATGTTGGTGTGGTGTTGGCTGGTTTGACATTTAGACTGTGTTGGCATGGTGCTGCTCATTTCATTTTCAGATTGTGTTGGTGGGTGTTGCATGTTCAACTGATGTTCAGATTGTGTTGGCCAGTGTTGGGTTTTTTTTGTGTGTTTTTTAAATATAAGTTTGTTGAACACATTCACAAAAAAACACACAGCCAGAGTAACATATACAGTATGTAATACATATTCCAGGCAATAAATACATTTGAATATCAATGTGAAAGGTATCACCATGTCGGGAATGGTTTCACTGTCTTTGCTGAGCCTATGATAACAACAACTGTGTGTGTTCGCGACCGGCTTCCTACATTACTACAATAAAGTCAATGCATTTTCATAAAAGATGAGGTAAGGCAGTCCTGCTTACCTCTTTCCAGGGTGGTCACCCATTTTGTATGCCCAAAACAACCTCTAGGCAGCAGGGGTCCATATATTTCATCCCCCTTAAGGGAAGCAGTAGGCTAACGAGGGCCTCCCCTAGTCATTCACTAGCCCTGTCCCTCCCACCTCCCCAGGTCTGCATTAATGTAGTCCTCCCATTTACTCTGTTTATCTTGAAGGCTTCTTGGTAAAGCCACAGGTCAGCTGTAATTTTTTCCATACTCTGCACCATATTCATTCTCCCCCTCCATTCCTGCACCATCAGGAAGGTATCAGATAACTATGACAAATAGGGCTGTGCGAATCTCCTGAGGTTCGAATGCATGAACTTTTGACCATCAAACTGCATAATGTCCGATAAAGTTCTCCGAACGGCAGACTATTTCACGTTGGTTCGACCTAACACAACAACCTGGAGACTGCCACACAATGAGTAAATTAATGTCGTTGTTTTCTTACGTTTTTTTAATTGTAGACAGATGTACTTGAACTTGGTAATCAGCAGTGGCTTCAGTGTTGTGGTTGGCAGTTTCTTTCTTGTGATTGGCAGTGGGTGGTGAAGTGACAGATGCTGTGCAATATCTGGAGTGATTTTAAACAATTTGATATTTTGGCAGCCTTTGCATGTGTAGAATATGATGGAGAGCAGGGGGATGAGTTGGAAATGAGGATGCTGGTGGCTGGAGGTTTTCTGTGATGGGTCCCCAGCCTCCAGTGATATGCTGGGAGACAGGTCTTTGTCAGGTGTGATGAACATGGACCACAAGACTGGGCACCTCCAAAAGAAGGCCGATCTGCTGTCAGGTGAGAGAACTAAGAACTTGTGCACAGGTTGCAAACATTGTTTCACGGTTCGATGGTTCAGTTGGTCTGCACCATTTGGATCGTGTCAAACCAGTTGAACCAGATGTCCGCCTATTTCCACTAAGTGTTCACTATCATCTGAAAGAATCAAACACCCAAAGTTCGAGGAGTTCGATTCTTTTGGCGAACTGAACCTGCAGTGCTGCTTGCAAGGTTATACTGTTTAGTGTGACCAAACACATAGCATTAAATAAATCCTGGGACTGAACCATGAAAATACCCGAGACTTGAAATACCCAATACTAAGGTAATAAACTAATATGGAATATCAAGGAGCCTTACCCTTTCCAGCTCCTTGTGGAGAAGGCTCCAATATTCTTAGATGCACTGCCACCCCCAGAAGATGTGATGGAACCACATCCTCTCCAGCACTTGGCAGTGTTCCCCCACACCCCCTAAGTGAGCAATAACAGAGAAGGTGTGGAAGTACCTAAGATCCTCTAGCGAAATTCCCATAAGTTGGGAAAGGCTGTAACTCTACAGCCCTTCTCCAGCAACCAGAACCAGGCCCAATCCAGGATGTCTTGCTCCAGTTCTGCTACCTACTTCCCTCTTTCCCCACCAGAGTGTGACCTGCAGCAGCTAACCATTGAGATAGCCTGGCACTTAGTTGAAAGGTGGACAGCCCAGTAGTGAAACTACTCCCAGCTGGAGAGATCCCTGGTCACATAGGCTAAGTTCTCCCCTGTAGTGAGGTAGTGGCATAGCTGCAGATATCAAAATAATTCACCATCTGCAAATATGCTTATGGGTTTGAAAAGATTTGCAACCCCTATTAATTACACGTTGCTAGAATGTAGTGAGGGCATTTTGGTTCTAACACCGAAAGCATGTGTCCAGCTTGTGAGGGGCTAAACTTGGGGTGCCCTGTAATGATAATTAGTGGATCCAGTTCATTGGGGGTATGTTTCAGGGTCCTGGTCAATTTTAGGGAGAGATGAGTCCAAGGGTTCAAGATCCTTGACAGGGTAAGAGTTGTTAATTTAGCATGGGCTAGAGAATATAATGGACCTGGGAGGGATTTCTGTTCTCGAGGGCATACCAGACGGAGTCCAGCCTGTGCTTGATCATGGTGACCACATGGGACATCTGTGCCACCAGGTAGTACCACTCAAAATGGGGCAAGCCTAATCCCCCTTGCTCTTTAGGTAACCAAAATGTATTCACTCTAATTTCAATGTGGACTGTGTGTCCTTGACAAATAAACTTAGTTACCAGTTTGTTCAATCTATGCCAGAAGGAACAAGGTGGCACTATTGGAAGAGCCTGAAATGTGAACAGTAGTCGTCGGGGGAGGATATTCATTTTCAGCACTTCCCCCCTCCGCACAGATAGCAGGAGTAACGACCATATGTTCAAGTCCCCCGTGATGTCCTGCAGGAGTTTAAGGTGATTCAGGTGGTATGGCATGGTTAGGTTTTGGGTAATCTGGATCCCAGATACCTAATGGTATTGTAGGGAGCCCATCTAAAGGTAAAGGTACCTATAAAGCCTGGTGAGGGGGATACCAGAAACTCTAATCATCTGTAATTTTTGGTAATTTAGCTTTTAGCCTGATATTGTGCCAGACGCTCCCAATTCCCTGATTAGGGTTGCAGCTGAGTTCTGATGGTCACTGACACAAAAGAGGGAACCATCAGCATAAAGTGCCAGCTTCTGTTCTAAATTATCTACCAACACCCCCTTGATACTAGGATTTACCCAGACCACCGCCACCAGGAGCTATATGTATACAGCAAACAGCAGGGTGAGAGGGGGCACCCCTGTCTTGTGCCTCTGCCAAGAGGAAATTGTCTATTCAATACCCCATGGACCAATACTATTGCTTTGGGCGAGGAGTACAGTATATGGAGACTCTACTGGCAAGGAACCTAGGGCCAAACCACTTTGTGGACAACGTGCATTTAAGGAAGGCCCAGTCCACCTGGTCAAAGGCCTTTTCAGCATCCATGGAGATGGCTAACAAGAAGTGAGAAATCTCCTTTTGGGACTGCAACATGTCAAGGAGGCGTCTGATATTACCATATAGGTACTGTCCCTTGATGAATCCTGTTTGATCCAGGTGGACTAGGCCCCCATCCCACACTGCAGTCTGCTAGCCAGGATGGACATAAAGATGTTGCGGTCCACTGTGAGTAAGGAAATCAGGTGATATGACTCACAAGCAGTGGCATCTTTCCTGGTTTGAAGAATACTGAGATTTGTTCCCATG
Organism: Neoceratodus forsteri; assembly: GCA_016271365.2. NCBI lineage: Eukaryota > Metazoa > Chordata > Ceratodontiformes > Ceratodontidae > Neoceratodus > Neoceratodus forsteri. The sequence continues at coordinate 201,960,470 of CM028130.1, forward strand.
TCCATGAGGTTGGGCCCCCCATCATTTCCCACTTACCTTATAAAGCTCTGGAACTAATTATTGCTGGAAGGATTTATAAAACTCAGAGGGGAGGCCATCAAGCCCCAGGGCCTTCCCATTCTTTAGGTCTTCAAGTGGCTCAAGGACCTCTTCTTGGCTTATTGGGGACTGTAGGGCCTCCACCTCAGCGTCCCCAAGACAGGACAACTGTAATTTATCAAAGTAGGCCCTTTTGTCAGCTTCATGGGAGGAAGAACATTCCTCTGCATACAAAGCTTGATAACAGTCCGCAAATATGTCCGCAGTCTACCCGGGGTGTGTTACCTTTTCAAGCCCTCTCACTTGGTCTTTAAGTTTCAGAATGGCCCTGCCAGTCATCTGTTTGTGGAGCTGCCATGTCATCAACCTCCCTGCTCTGTTACACGCAGGACTCCAGATAAGGCTAGTACTGACCTGTTTTACTCACCTCATTTTAGGAAATACTCTTCAGAAACTTTTTATGATTAGTACCAGTACTCACCCAAATTTGTAAATACTACACACTCCAAAGAATAGTGCTGCAATAACATAACTGGTGATTCAAATGTAACCCCTGCAAATGGGGGTTCCTAAAAGACTTCCAGGAGCTTGCTTGAATGCTCCAAGCCTGAATGGTGTTTGGCATTTAAGCCATTTATCAGTGAGTGTTTTAGAACCTCTGGTACTGTCTCTTTAAGAGCTGTCTGCTTGCAGACATAATTAGTTTGTATGGGGACTGTGTGTTTTTGATTGAGTACCACTCGCTGCTGCCAATTCACTTCATTTTGCAGTCACTAGGAGTGCAAAGGAACCTATCTGAAAGATGTAACTGTTTGCCAGAAATTATTTAGAGTAATAATGAAATTACAGTTTGTCTAACCTGCTTTCTTTGCAGTCAGAACTGTGTCTGCTAGTTCCCCATTCTGGTTTTGAACTGCTGAACTGGACCAATCAGTGTGGGGTAAGCTAGCTCTAAATGGTGCCTTGGACGAATCAGAACTTGGACTCATAATCTGAGCCAGCCACAAGAGGATTGTATGGGCAGTGACTCTGGGAGATGTAGTTTAGACTTCAGTGCCTTTTGGACCAACAGCAGCAGTCTATTGTGAGGTGACAGCCAATCCAGTCAAGAACTGGGAGGAACTCAAAGGAAGTGCCCGGTTTTGTCAGTTGGAGATTCAGTTGAGCTTTGGCAGTGAAGAAGGAAGGAGCCTGTGCTTTTCAGTGTACAGTTTTGGTCAAAACGTGTGTAAGGCCCAGGAGTTCGGGCTGCAGCTTGTGTAACAGCTTGTTAGGACTGAATCCTGTCCTGTGAAAAGAATCAAAGGATCTCTGAAGAGTAGAAACCAGGCTCACCCTGTAGAAGACTGGAGGAATTGCTAAAATTGCACTGGGTCTGTCAGGAACTGAATCTGCTGTGTGTTCTCCCGGTATTGTGCAGTAGTGCGATCGGGATACAGATGCAGCCTGCCTGGTATAGTGCTTTTTATATGGATGTGTGAAGAGGTTTGTGTACCTCAAGTGAGCCCTGCTGACATTGAAGGACCCTATCTTATTTGAGGTCGTGAGTACTAATTCAGGGTCGCTCCTCTGTTGAATTGCCACATTAAATCCAAATGGAATTACTGTACTGCTGACTGTTTAATTCTCCTTTCTCTGTGTGAAAGGGGCCCTACCAGCTGCCACGGTTTGACTAGCCACTAGGGCTTGGGTACCCAGGGACAGTAACTGATAGGGATAGGCCTGTGCACAGAGCCATAGGTAGATTATTAGAGTGATAAGCTAATTAACCTGATTTCCCCTGTCCTTGTTATATCCCCTAAATAAATCAGAGCTGCTTGTTTCAGCAAAGTTATACTGCCTGAGGTATTTTCTATGTTAAAGTACTGTACTGTGATTGTTGCACTGTATCTCATTTCACAGGAGGTCCCAGTGCCGGAACCAGACCTGGGGGTAAGTGTATACTGTGAAGGTAATTCTGATATATTGTGTGGGCCACTAGTGGGAAGAAAGGGTTGCAGTGTCCCAGAGGGCTGTGACCAAGTTAGTTTAACTATTGCAAACCCTGACCTCTGGGTGGAGGCACCGCCATTGGATCCAGGCCCCTCAACCTGTTAGTGGCAAATCAGGCAGGGGTAGTAGCTCTGGGATAGCGCCAACTAGGGTTACATCTTGGAGGCTCACCGCTGATTTTGTGTGTCCTCTAGTGGCCATATTTACGAACCACTGTTAAGAAAAAATGGGTACCCCCAGAAGTGGCTGTAAATCGCTGGTGGAGGGTGTACTGGGGAGGAGATCGAATTTCAAAATGCTATGCTTATCCTGACATCCCCCGCTATCAATACGGACACTGTGCAGGGAGTACTTTCCAGGTGGAAGGTTTACAAACCCCTGTGGTGGTGGGTCGGCATGCTAATCTGCTCTACCCACACTTTCCTGGCCCCAGAGCTTAAGGATCCTATAGATAGCTCCAAAGTGCCATAGGACCATTATCCCAGAGGGAGCCCTCACTGCTTGGAGAGTATAACTAAGGACAGTAAAGACCTGGGGGGAATCAGCCCCCACCACTATCTGAAACTTTTGAGGAGAATTTAAGTTGAATGGTTGCTGGGAGGGAAACTGTGGAGGACTTGAAGAAACTATTCTGCCACCTGGGGTGTTCCTCCCCAACACCCCTCTCCTGCTCCAGTGCCCGTGATGGTCTGAACCAATGGAGACTCCTATTTCTGCACCTGCCATTAGTCACGACTCTACCGGGTTGAGGATCTTCTGGCACTCCTCCCCACCCCCAAGGGAGGATGACTGAGACCTGGATAGACTATGTTGCCCCTGCTAGAATGGCAATGCTCGAAGGCGAAAAGCGTAAAGAGGGTTAGTGAGAGCCTCCGAGGTCCTGCCCTGGCTACCATCCGCAAGCAACCGGGCCAGTAACACTGGATGCACTGCACAGGCTCATCTTGAGGCCTGGAGAATGTGTATGTGGAGCTCAGATTCTGATGAGGACCTATGGTGGAGAGTAAGAAATGCACAACAGTACCAAGGGAGTTGTTGTCTGTATGTCTCTCTCGTTGGAAAAATTGTTGCAAGAATGCCTTCTAGAAAGGGTAGTTTGCCTGTATTGAACTGGACCGAACCAGACTGGACAGAATCCTTAAGTCTGCCCCTTCTCAGAACTGCTGTTGCTTCAGTTACGCCTGGTAAATCGACCGGAATCTCCCACCCTCCTATGATGAGTTAATGAGAGAAATTGAGGAGTTGAGAAAAAGGCTTACCTCGAGGTACCTGCACCAACAATGGCCACGCACTGAGGACTCCAGGGTGACCAACAAGTGAAGTTCAGGGCAGAGGCTGACAGTCAATGAGTGCTTTGACAAGGAAAAGATATGCCTGCAATGGGGCTAACTGTTGAGAGAGATCCGAATTCAAAAACAGTCCTTTATGAAGGCCACGCCTGCAAGTACGGGCCCTGACCTATCCGATCAGAGCCTTGTTATGGGGTGGGGGTACCCAATTCATGTATCTCCTGCTGATAACAGCTCCAAACTCACCCCTGACCATGGAAGGGAGAACCGGACGATGTTCCAAATGCTTATCACGCCGCAGACAGAGATGGCAACCCAGGTTTCCAGTTGCACACTCACTCTGGTTCCCAGTGGCGCCCGGCCAGCTCAAACTCCAGAAAGTATGTTTTGCTATAATTGTGGAAAGATGGGCACATGAAAAGGGAAATGCCAGTCCCCAAAAGACACTGGACAAAGTTGCATATAGGCTACATGGAGAGCTTGGAGAAGAAATCAGTGGTTAAGAGGTGACACATGATCCCAGTGAGGGCACCAAAATGCTAATTCATCGCCCTTTGTGGCAAGGTTGAGTTGCCCAGGCTTCTTACTGCCTCTCCAGACTGGTCCAGAATAGTGGGTCCTCCATGGAGACCACTGTAAAGGTGAATGGAGTGTCTACAAGAGCTGTATTAGACAGTGGCTCCTAAGTGACAATTATGTTCCAGATTGGTATCAGAAGTACTTGTCAGACGTACCCTTTACAACCATTAGAAGGACTGTATGTATGGGGGTTAAGGGAGGCCTCACTCATTCGCTGGTATATCCGGACTTGGTTGTCTTCCCCACCTCCGTGGCTGGAGTGGCCGTAACAAGTAGAGACTTAGCCTTAGTGTGTGCTGGCCCACTGACTGTATGATGGTGTCCCTTGTTGATTGGAACAAATGCTCATATGTTCGGAAGGCTGGGACAGTTGTGTTATGAAAAAACAGGGTCAAAGACTAGTAGAGCTTTAAGAGTTCCGGCTTTAATTAAGAAGGCTTAAGTGAGGCACAGAGAGATGCTGAAAAACAGAACCAGAGGAACCGGCCGAATTGTATGGAAGAAGGATCCTGAGTCTCTGATCCTGGCGCCAAATGCCTCAGTGTATCTTACAGGAGAGGTCCGATCAGAAAGGATGTTAAGAATAAAATATTAATGTTGGATGCACATGGCATGGAAATTGCCAAGGGACTGCTGGTCAAGCTTAGTATTTTGCCCGCTAGAGCCCATGCTTATGCCAGAAGGGTAATGGTCCAAGTTCATAAATGTGTCTGAAAGAGACATCTGAGCAAACAGAGGTTGCAGTCCTGGCTAATGTGCATTGTGCAGACACTGCAGTGCTACCCAGCAGCAAGAGTTCACTGAAGAATGACAGAGTAACGCCTGACTTGTTTGATTTCGGCGACTCCCGCTGCCAGCTGAATGGAAAGTGAGGATCAGTGAGAAGCTTGCCCAGAGAGGACCAGGTGTTTTCTTTAAAGGAATGGGATGTAGGATGCGCAAGGAGTTGAGCAATATCCGCCGTATGACGAAGACCATTTCGCGAGAGGTCTCGACGCCTGGCACCTGCTGACATAGATGATGGGACGGCATCTGCAAGAGATGTTAGCTGTCTGTAATACAAGAATCCAGAAGCCCTTATGCTTCCCCATTGTGGTAGTGAGGAAAAGAATGGAAACAGTAAGGATGTGTGTGGATTATCGCACCTTAAACCGGCGGACTATCCCTGATCAGTACACAATGCCCCATTCAGGATGCTTTGGACTGCCTAAGCGGGAGCAAGTGGTTCTCTGTGCTGGATCTCCGTGATGGGTACTACCAGATCCCGATGGCCCCAGAGGACCGTGAGAAGACGGCCTTATCTGTCCGGCTGGCTTCTATGAATTCATGGAGGATGCCTCAAGGGATTTCAGGTGCCCCAGCCACTTTTCAAGCGATTGATGGAGCGTGCAGTGGGGGACATGAACTTACTAGGTGCCTGGTATACCTAGATGATGTTATTGTGTTTGGCAGCTCACTGGAGGAACATGAGAGCAGATTATTTAAGGTATTGGACCGACTGGAGGACTTTGGCCTTAAACTGTCCATTGATAAGTGTCAATTTTTTCAAACATCAGTAAAGTATGAGGGACACATAGTATCCACACGAGGAATAGAGATCGACCCAAGTAAAGTTGAGGCCTTTGACCACCTGGCCACAGCCCAAAAATCTAAAAGAACTGCAAAGATTCCTGGGATTCTGTGGTTATTATCAATGCTCATCAAGTGACTATTCAAGAGTGATCCGCCTTACTTAACCTTACTCAAGAGGTATCCCCAACCCACAAAAATACTAAAAGTCAGCGTCCCTCAAGACTGAAAGAGTGTATTTTCATCCAGTGAAGTATTTGGGGCCAGCTGGACTCCTGATTGTGAGACTGCTTTTTCATGAGATCATATATCAACTTACCCATGCTCCAGTGCTGGCCTATGTCGATCCAAGAAAACCTTCGTCCTGCACACTGGATGCTAGCTTGCAAGGGTTGGGGCTGTAGTTGTACCAAGAGCACGAGAATGGCCTGAGACCAGTGGCCTTTGCCAGTAGAAGCCTGACCCCATCCGAAAAGAACTATCCTGTACATAAGTTAGAGTTCTAGCTTTGAAGTGGGCTATTGTTGACCAATTCCATGAGTACTTGTATGGGGCTAAAATACTAGTAAAACTGACAATAATCCTTTGACCTATGTAGCAGACCTCAGCTAAGTTGGATGCCACTGGCCATAGGTGGCTTTCTGCATTATCTACATATGACTATGCTCTTGAATACCGAGCAGGTCTGAACCACATAGATGCTGATGCTCTCTCCCGGAGGCCTGTTCCCCAGAATGATTGGGTCCGATTGGCAGAACCTGACATTCGGGCACTCTGCCGGAAGTTTGACAGGGAGGAACAAATGTCCACGGACGCAGTGGACTGCATGGTGGATTGCTTGGGAGCCTCTGAGAATTGCATACCTGCTGCTTATTGCCCTTTTCTGCAATGAACATTGGTGCACTGCCTCAGCTGGACAATGACAGTATTAAAGCGGGCTCAATCAGCGATCCATAGATCAAAGCAGCTTTTGAAGCCCTCTATGCAGGAAAAGATGTGTCCAAATTACTCCCACTGATTTGAGAACTGCACTGTTATACAAAGAAGGTCCTAAGTTGAAACTGATCAATAAACTGTTATACAGAGAAACAGTAGACAGAGGGGACAAGTAGACAAACAACAACTAGTGCTGCCCACTGCCTTTCGAGACTCAGTACTGAGGTCCTTGCACAACCACATGGGGCACCTTGGTATAGACAGAACACTTGACTTGGTGAGATCCAGATTCTATTGGCCTAAGATGGGGGCTGATGTGGAGCAACACATTCAGAACATGTAGTGCTGCTTACAGAGGAAAGCTTTGCCCAGAGGGCTGCCGCCTTGTTAACATCACCACCAGTGCACCCATGGAGCTGGTCTGTATTGATTTTCTGAGTTTGGAGTCAGATCAAAGAAATATCAGTAATGTGCTGGTGGTCACTGACCATTTCACGAGATATGCCCAAGCTTTCCCCACCAAAGACCAGAAAGCATCCACTGTGGCCAAAGTACTTGTAGAAAACTTTTTTGTTCACTATGGGGCTCCACAAAGAATCCATTCTGATCAAGGGAGAGACTTTGAGAGTCGTCTGATCAAAGAGATGCTTTCTCTGTGGGGAGTGCGAAAGTCCAGAACCACTCCTTACCACCCCCAGGGGGACCCACAGCCTGAACGTTTCAACCGCACTTTGCTAGATATGCTAGGCACCCTGCACCCAAAGGACAAGCCTAGATGGAGCCAACAAATTAGCACCCTGGTACATGCTTATAACTGCACCAAAAGTGATGCCACTGGATTCTCCCCCTACCGCCTGATGTTTGGAAGAGAAGCTCGACTACCAGTAGATGTGTTTTGGGGTCTCTCCTGATGGGGTTCAAGCTGACAACTATTTACAGTATGTGCAAAAGTTAAAGGCCCAGCTAACTCATGCGTGCCAACTGGCTCAAACCATGGCTGCCAAAGAAATCGGCCAACAAAGAAAGAAAGGTATGATAAAAGGTGAAAGCACCAAGAACTCCAGGAGGGAGATCAGGTATTGCTAAGAAATCTGGGACTGCATGGCAAGCACAAGATTGCTGACAGATGGCACCATCTCCCCTCACATTGTAGTGGGCAAACTAGATGATCTGCCAGTGTACAAAGTAAGGCCTGAGAATAATTCAAAGATGTAAAAACAATGCATAGAAATCATTACTGCCCATTAGACAAATCTTAATTGAGTCTGAGCCCTAGAAGATGCCCCTCTGGACCAGTGACTAGAGCTGCTGCTAAGAAAAGATCAAGAAAGTCTGCACCTACAGAAGCAAAGTTAAAGTGTTCCCTCCACAAGTCCCAGCTGAGCATGACTGTCAGTCCATATCGGAAGAAAGTGAGAGTGACTTTGAATACTATCCTTCTTATGAACTGAGTCAATTGTTTCGGGGCAATCCCTAGTCAATACTGGAGATGAAGCTGGGCCTTCTGACTGTCTAAGCCCCCAGCTTCATCCCTGGAGCCAATGCTCCCAGAAAGTGAAGTGCAAAGCATCAGATCAGATGAAATGGAATCATTGTGCATGGTTGAACTGTTTGAGCTTTCAGGGAGGAAAATGATAGATTGGGCAGACTGGTGATACACCGAACAAGAAGAGTATTTTGAGTGCCCTGACAGTCCACTGCCAGTGTCCGAAAGCTCTCTGTGCAAGCCAAATGTTGTGGACTCAGAAACTGTAACTCCTGGAGCTGAAAGTGCCCCAAGTTCTAGCCTCTCTACCCCCGGGGAGACTCCCCTGACAAGTGAGGACAATGCTGAAAATGAGGCTCAGAGTGCAGAGACTGTAACAGTTCCCCCTAGAAAGACTGGTCGAGCTGTAAAGCCTGTGGTGCACCTCAGTTATGATTCCCTTGGGAGGCCTGTGGATTTGCCTCTCAATGTTGTCCATAAAGGAGTGAATGTGTCCCAGCGCTCATTGCCCAAACTGAGCATCAGTGCTAACTCCAAGTTACTTGTGTTGCCCTCTAAGTATGGTGCCCTTGCCCCGTCCAGCCCCAAGGTAACTGATAGGAAGGGCCCTCTCTTCAGGTTTCATGTACAAGAGGTAATAACTTGAGTTATGGTACAATGTGTGTGTAATACTGTAAAAGAGTGACGTACTGCAATGTTTCAGAAATGTGTTCTTGGTAAAATGATATATTGACTGATGATTACATGTGAGCCTAATGCAAATGTATATGGTTGCAGTTAAAACTTATGGGTACTTGCTTGACGCTGGACGCCAAGCTTTCCCAGGCTAGGAGGTGTAACCCTGCAAATGGGGTTCCAAAAGACTTCCAGGAGCTTGCTTGAATGCTCCAAGCCTGAATGGTGTTTGGCATTTAAGCCATTTATCAGTGAGTGTTTTTAGAACCTCTGGTACTGTCTCTTTAAGAGCTGTCTGCTTGCAGACATAATTAGTTTGTATGGGGGACTGTGTGTTTCTTTGATTGAGTACCACTCATGCTGCTGCCAATTCACTTCATTTTTGCAGTCACTAGGAGTGCAAAGGGAACCTATCTGAAAGATGTAACTGTTTGCCAGAAATTATTTAGAGTAATAATGAAATTACAGTTTGTCTAACCTGCTTTCTTTGCAGTCAGAACTGTGTCTGCTAGTTCCCCATTCTGGTTTTGAACTGCTGAACTGGACCAATCAGTGTGGGGTAAGCTAGCTCTAAAATGGTGCCTTGGACGAATCAGAACTTGGACTCATAATCTGAGCCAGCCACAAGAGGATTGTATGGGCAGTGACTCTGGAGATGTAGTTAGACTTCAGTGCCTTTTTGGACCAACAGCAGCAGTCTATTGTGAGTGACAGCCAATCCAGTCAAGAACTGGAGGAACTCAAAGGAAGTGCCCGGTTTTGTCAGTTGGAGATTCAGTTGAGCTTTGGCAGTGAAGAGGAAGGAGCCCTGTGCTTTTTCAGTGTACAGTTTTAGTCAAAACGTGTAAGGCCCAGAGTTCCGGTCTGCAGCTTGTGTAACAGCTTGTTAGGACTGAATCCGTCCTGTGAAAAGAATCAAAGGATCTCTGAAGAGTAGAAACCAGGCTCACCCTGTAGAAGACTGGAGGAATTGCTGAAAATTGCACTGGGTCTGTCAGGAACTGAATCTGCTGTGTGTTCTCCGGGTATTGTGCAGTAGTGCGATCGGGATACAGATGCAGCCTGCCTGGTATAGTGCTTTCTTTTATATGGATGTGTGAAGAGGTTTGTGTACCTCAAGTGAGCCCTGCTGACATTGAAGGACCCTATCTTATTTGGAGGTCGTGAGTACTAATTCAGGGTCGCCTCCTGTTGAATTGCCACATTAAATCCAAATGGAATTACTGTACTGCTGACTGTTTAATTCTCCTTTTCTCTAGTGAAAGGGCCCCTACCAGCTGCCACGGTTTGACTAGCCACTAGGCTTGGGTACCCAGGGACAGTAACTGATAGGGATAGGCCTGTGCACAGAGCCATAGGTAGATTATTAGAGTGATAAGCTAATTAACCTGATTTCCCCTGTCCTTGTTATATCCCCTAAATAAATCAGAGCTGCTTGTTTCAGCAAAGTTATACTGCCTGAGGTATTTTCTATGTTAAAGTACTGTACTGTGATTGTTGCACTGTATCTCATTTCACAGGAGGTCCCAGTGCCGGAACCAGACCTGGGGGTAAGTGTATACTGTGAAGGTAATTCTGATATATTGTGTGGGCCACTAGTGGGAAGAAAGGGGGGTTGCAGTGTCCCAGAGGGCTGTGACCAAGTTAGTTTAACTATTGCAAACCCTGACCTCTGGGTGGAGGCACCCGCCATTGGATCCAGGCCCCTCAACCTGTTAGTGGCAAATCAGGCAGGGGTAGTAGCCTCTGGGATAGCGCCAACTAGGGGTTACACAAAAATAGTAGTTTTTTCCAGATTTACAACACTCATATGCATCCCAGTTTTGTTTTACTCACTGTATTTTAAAACTGGTGAGTAAATTAATCCTACCTGCCAACATTATCGGGAGCATTGTTGGCACTTGGTCAGTTCTTATCTAGGGGAAAAAAGAAATACACAGTTTTTTAAAAATGTACTCCTCCTCACTCCACTCTGTCCAGACATTTGTACACATCTTGAATTTGGTTTTACTTACCTCACTTTCAAAATGAGGAGTGCAGTTCTCATCCCAAAAAATCTTACCTGGAGCCCTGATTACACGATTCATAAAAATGTTGGCAGGAGTAGCAGAGCAGTCCCTCTGTTTTTTTTTGTTCGACATACACTCTGCTGTTCTCTGCAAGCTGCAGTCTGAGGTAGCAAAGACTCATCTTTTGCAGTTTTATGTTCAGCTTGCAGGGTGAACAGCTGATGTTGCAGTTCCAGCTCCTGGCTGCATCCGCCCATTTTTTTCTGACAGGTAGATTTAATGATTGCCCCTGTTAGGGTGGCTTTAAGTCCATCCCATCTGTCTGCGACAGATGTTCCCCGTCATGATTATTTCAACAATATTCATCTATCTCTTTGCTTTTTGAATGCTGGATGGTTTAAGAAGGAAGCATTCAATTGCCATAGGGAATTCTTCTTATGCTGGGTAATGTTCAGGCCCAGTTTTACTGGAGCATAGTCAGAAGGCATGACAACTCCAGTATCATGATATTACATAGAAACATAGCATTTGCTGGCAGATAAGGATGTCTTGTTCCACCTAGTCTGCATGTTTTTTCCTGCCTATAGTATCACCGCAGCTTCTACTTGATCAAGGGTCCATTCGCCCCTACCTTCCTTTCCCTAAGATTCCCTTATGCCTATCCCATGCATTCTTGAACCCCACCACAGTATCTGTCCCCACCACCTCAGCCGGAAGACTGTTCCAGGAATCCACTACTCTTTTCTGTGAAGAAGTACTTTCTCTTATCTCCCCAGAATCTAGCCCCTCCAGCTTCTTATCATGCCCCCCCTTGTCCCTGAGCATATTTTAGTTCTGAAAAATACTTCCCTCTTGTACCTTGTTTACCCCCATGAAGTATCTAAGGTCTCTACCATATCCACCCTCCTCTCTTCCAGGGTATACAGATTTATGTCCTTTAATCTCTCCTCACAGGGCTTCCGATGCAGATCCTGCACCATTTCAGTTGCCCTCCTCTAGACTACTTCCACTCTGTGTCCTTTCTGAGATGTGGTCTCCAGAACTGGACACAGTACTCTAGGTGGGGTCTTACCAGCAATCTACACAGAGGCAATACACCTCCTTCTTTCTGCCAGTGATACCCCTCCCTATGCATCCCACTATACCACTAGTCCTCCCAACTCTCTTGTTGCACTAAGCCACCTTTAGGTCATGCAACATGATCACTCCTAGGTCTTTTTCCTACTTGGGGGTCGTCAGTATCATTCCCCACATTTTGTACTCTGCCCCTGGGTTTCTATGCCCAAGTGCATTATTTTGCACTTTTTCACATTGAAACCCAGCTGCCATAATGACCACTTCTCGATTTTTCTCTGGTCGCTGCTCATTCTTCCCACCCTACCCTCCCCCCAGAGTATCCACCCTATTGCAGAGTTTGGTGTCATCTGCAAAGGGGCAGATCTTCCCCTCCAGCTCCTCTGCAATGTCACTTATAAAGATATTAAAGAGGACTGGTCCCAGCACTGATCCCTGAGGCACCCCCCGGTCACCCTCCCTTCCTCTGAGTGAATGCCATTTACCACCACCCTCTGTCGCCTATCCCATAACCAATTTCTTAACCAGTTTACTACCCTTGGATCCCCTTCTAAGCTACCCAGCTTGCTTACTAGTCTTCTATGTGAAACGGCGTTGAAAGCCTTACTGAAATCTAGGTAGGCTTCATCCACCGCTCCACCCTCATCTAGTTCCATGGTCATCCAGTCAAAGAACTCTATCAGATTCTTTTGACATGCCCCCTCCCTAGGAATCCATGCTGCCTCAGGTCTTTTAACCCTTTGGATTCAACATATTCCACAATCCTCTCTCTCAGCAGTGATTCCATTAAGTTTCCCACCACCAAAGTCAGCTGAGTGGCCTGTTATTGCCAGCCTCTTTCCTGCTATCACTTTTGTGAGGTAGGACTACATCTGCTCTCCTCTGGTCCTCTAGGACCACTCCTGTTTCCAGTGAGCTATTATATAGTCATTCAGTAGACATAAAGAACATGTCAAGTCTTGAATTGAATCCCTGTGGGACTATAACAAAAGTGAAAATCTGCATCACAAGGATGGTGAAACCGCCACGCATTCTCCAATCTCGGTTCCCGGGATAAATGATGGAGACACTGAAGTATGATTTGAGCCTTAGATGAGAGGTTGTTTGCTGTTCCTGTCAATTCCTGGACTCATGACCTCATTAAAATCCTCTCCCAAAATATATAGTCTGTGGGGGTCCACAGTAAACATAGGTAAGCCTTTTTAAAAAGCTCTCCTCCCCTCCTCATTAGGGGCACAGATATTGGTGATGGCCACAGGGGTGCTCCAGTATTGCTCTTCAGTGATTATGAACCTGCCCTCTGACTCCTCTCTGATGGTTTCAACCTTTGAGAGGACCCTTCTGTGGACCAGGATGGCTACCCTACATCTGTGGGGATGAGCAGTATAGGAGAAGGCATAACAGCAGCCAACCCATGACCTAGATAGTTTCTTGTGCTGTTCCTGGGGAAGATGATTCTCTCGGATAAAAGTCAAGGAGGCATGCATTTGGTTGAGCTCCAGAATTAATCTACTATGCTTCACTGGGTTTCCCAGCCCCTTGACATCATATATTACTAAGGTTAAATCACTGAGGGTAGCAGTATGGAAACAGGCATCTATGTGACGTGGTAGGACCAGCGCCCGACTCCCCTCTCCTCTCATTGCAGTATTTGGCATTTCACACACTATAAACAAGATAACTAGAACAGTAAGACCCCATGTGTCAACAGACACCAACAAACAGCAGCTTGAAGCTTAAAGGTGGTGGTAATCTTTGAGTTGGTATAATATCAATGGTGCACTTCCAAGATGTCATGTAGCAAGTGCCCCCTGTGACCTGTGCATTTGGCAGTACCATACCAGATTTACCTCTATGAAGCTGCACCCAGAAATACCAGCTGCTTGACATACATCGCACACCCTCCCTGCTGCACTGCCTAGACCAGCAAGCAGGCACTAGGGATGTTATGCAGTCAAACAGTATATGGTTACAGTCCCAGGCATTCCCATTCCCACTATTAGAAAATAGGCCAAGGACCCCCCTCCCCCCCCAGTTATCCTCGTCCAATTCAGAAACATGCTACAAGGGACAGCACAATAAGCTACCCCAAATTACGCCCAGGTAAGTCAAGGGCTTGAGGTACAGCTGTAAGAAAAATAATTCGGGCAATGTGCAGAAGAAGGTTGAAGATCAAGCCACGGTGAAATTTAACTTCCTTGTAATCTGCAGTTGAGATGGCCACCTGTGGTTCCCTGGCTACCTGCTGAGGCTTCTGTGCTCCGCTCCATGCATGTCTCCCTTTGCATAAGTGAGCTGGGGCAGTAACCTTGATACTAGGATTTACCCAGACCACCGCCACCAGGAGCTATATGTATACAGCAAACAGCAGGGTGAGAGGGGGCACCCCTGTCTTGTGCCTCTGCCAAGAGGAAATTGTCTATTCAATACCCCATGGACCAATACTATTGCTTTGGGCAGGAGTACAGTATATGGAGACTTACTGGCAAGGAACCTAGGGCCAAACCACTTTGTGGACAACGCGGCATTTAAGGAAGGCCCAGTCCACCTGGTCAAAGGCCTTTTCAGCATCCGTGGAGATGGCTAACAAGAAGTGAGAAATCTCCTTTTGGGACTGCAACATGTCAAGGAGGCGTCTGATATTACCATATAGGTACTGTCCCTTGATGAATCCTGTTTGATCCAGGTGGACTAGGCCCCCATCCCACACTGCAGTCTGCTAGCCAGGATGGACATAAAGATGTTGCGGTCCACTGTGAGTAAGGAAATCAGGTGATATGACTCACAAGCAGTGGCATCTTTCCCTGGTTTGAAGAATACTGAGATTTGTTCCCATGTCCATGAGGTTGGGCCCCCCCCCCCATCATTTCCCACTTACCTTATAAAGCTCTGGAACTAATTATTGCTGGAAGGATTTATAAAACTCAGAGGGGAGGCCATCAAGCCCCAGGGCCTTCCCATTCTTTAGGTCTTCAAGTGGCTCAAGGACCTCTTCTTGGCTTATTGGGGACTGTAGGGCCTCCACCTCAGCGTCCCCAAGACAGGACAACTGTAATTTATCAAAGTAGGCCCTTTTGTCAGCTTCATGGGAGGAAGAACATTCCTCTGCATACAAAGCTTGATAACAGTCCGCAAATATGTCCGCAGTCTACCCGGGGTGTGTTACCTTTTCAAGCCCTCTCACTTGGTCTTTAAGTTTCAGAATGGCCCTGCCAGTCATCTGTTTGTGGAGCTGCCATGTCATCAACCTCCCTGCTCTGTTACACGCAGGACTCCAGATAAGGCGAGTACTGACCTGTTTTACTCACCTCATTTTAGGAAATACTCTTCAGAAACTTTTTATGATTAGTACCAGTACTCACCCAAAATTTGTAAATACTACACACTCCAAAGAATAGTGCTGCAATAACATAACTGGTGATTCAAATGTAACCCCCCTGCAAATGGGGGTTCCCAAAAGACTTCCAGGAGCTTGCTTGAATGCTCCAAGCCTGAATGGTGTTTGGCATTTAAGCCATTTATCAGTGAGTGTTTTTAGAACCTCTGGTACTGTCTCTTTAAAGAGCTGTCTGCTTGCAGACATAATTAGTTTGTATGGGGGACTGTGTGTTTCTTTGACTGAGTACCAACAGCAGCAGTCTATTGTGAGTGACAGCCAATCCAGTCAAGAACTGGGAGGAACTCAAAGGAAGTGCCCGGTTTTGTCGGTTGGAGTTTCAGTTGAGCTTTGGCAGTGAAGAAGGAAGGAGCCCTGTGCTTTTTCAGTGTGCAGTTTTAGTCAAAACATGTGTAAGGCCCAGAGTTCCGGTCTGCAGCTTGTTAGACTGAATCGTCCTGTGAAAAGAATCAAAGGATCTCTGAAGAGTAGAAACCAGGCTCACCCTGAGAAGACTGGAGGAATTGCTGAAAATTACACTGGTCTGTCAGGAACTGAATGCTGTGTGTTCTCCGGGTATTGTGCAGTAATGCGATCAGGATACAGATGCAGCCTGCCTGGTATAGTGCTTTCTTTTATATGGCTGTGTGAAGAGGTTTGTGCACCTCAAGTGAGCCCTGCTGACATTGAAGGATCCTATCTTATTTGGAGGTCGTGAGTACTAATTCAGGGTCGCCCTCTGTTGAATTGCCACATTAAATCCAAATGGAATTACTGTACTGCTGACTGTTTAATTCTCCTTTTCTGTGTGAAAGGGCCCCTACCAGCTGCCACGGTTTGGACTAGCCACTAGGGCTTGGGTACCCAGGACAGTAACTGATAGGGATAGGCCTGTGCACAGAGCCATAGGTGAATTATTAAAGTGATAAGCTAATTAACCTGATTTCCCCTGTCCTTGTTATATCCCCCTAAATAAATCAGAGCTGCTTGTTTCAGCAAAGTTATACTGCCTGAGGTATTTGTCTATGTTAAAGTACTGTACTGTGATTGTTGCACTGTATCTCATTTCACAGGAGGTCCCAGTGCGGAACCAGACCTGGGGTAAGTGTATACTGTGAAGGTAATTCTGATATATTGTGGGCCACTAGTGGGAAGAAAGGGGGGTTGCAGTGTCCCAGAGGGCTGTGACCAAGTTAGTTTAACTATTGCAAACCCTGACCTCTGGGTGGAGGCACCCGCCATTGGATCCAGGCCCCTCAACCTGTTAGTGGCAAATCAGGCAGGGGTAGTAGCCCCTGGGATAGCGCCATCTAGGGGTTACACAAAGATAAGCTTAGTTTCTGGGTCTGACAGATTATTGGACGTGATTGGGGAAGCCAGGACCTAGAAAAGGACAAACATGTGTAGCCAGGGAGCATTGTTGTCAAAACCCTCCACAGGCTTTGCTGCATGATTTGGCGGCATTCCCACTTTTTGCACTTAAACGTTAGATCGCCTAAATGATGGTCAGACTTTCAGGCATCACTGTCATGATTTGCAGCACTTGTGGTCCTGTGTGCATCATTTTTTAAGGCAAGATGCAGGGGAAATGGTCACAAATGCATCAAAACTTTTGAAAATAGCATCCAAAGGTTTTGGTGCATTTAGCACGATGCAGACAGCATCTGAAATTCAGAACAGTGCCTAAGTAATGTCTTTCTGGATGCAGTATAGTGTAGTGGTTATGGGCAATGAGCTGCAAACCTGGAGACCCGGGTTTGAATCCTATCAGCCCCCACTTGCATACTGTGTGACCCTGAGCAAGTCACTTAACTTCCTTGTGTTCCCATGCCACAGCCGGAAACAAGCTTCTGCTTAGTGTGCCTTTCCTGGTTAAGTAATTTCTCCTTCCCTGAGGCCTTGCTTCAGTTCTATGGCTCATTGTGACATGCTGATTAAAACACTTTATCATTTTTAGTGGTCCTCATTCACTCTGAAAGTGCAACTGTGGGCAGGATTGTTGAAGTTTTTCTTCACACAAGTTCCCATTGTTCCAGATTTTGGACACATAGTTGTTTTTTTTTGTTTGTTTGTTTTTTTCACCAGGAGAGACGCACACTAAGCTGAAACTTTTTTTACAGGTGCAACCTGGGAGCACAAGGAAGTTAAGTGACTTGCTCCGGGTCACACAGTATGCAAGTGTGGGGTGTGGGATTCAAACCCAGGTCTCCAGGTTTGCAGCGCAGAGCCTTAAACCACTGTGCTATACTGCCTCCTCATGTGACTTGTATCAATAAATCTGGATTTTTCATAACTCTGTCAAAGGACCCCATGTCTAACCCAGTGGCACCTGCAGAATACAACTTGCTCCAGTGTGGGAAGCCTGCATTCTGGTTTGCGTCTGTGCAAGACTCACTCAGCCTGGGCCACAGTGCCTGGAAATGCTACTGAGGTAGTATTTACAGTACTGTCCAGGCACTGGGGTTATGGCAGTAGCTGCAGAAGAGGGTGAGTCCCTCCTATAGAGATCTGGGGAGGGTATGGGATGTTGTGGGTAACCACACAACATCTTGCACACTCACCTTTAAGAAGGCTGACATGATACGGAGAAATGTGGGGGCCTAGCAGGGTCTAAAATCCTCTCCTTATTTGGGAAGGATACACACAATGAGGGGAGCATGATTGGGGACCAGTTGGGAGATTTTAGATGGATGTAAGGAAGTAGTTCTTCACCAAAAGGGTGGTAGAACAATGGAACAGATTGCTAAAAGAACTGGTGGGGGGGCGGGTCTATAAATGAGTTTAGGTTTGGATGGGACAGGTACAGGGGACTGGTAGTACCAAAACGAGGGGTAAGGAGGTAGGGTGTAGAAAGTGCAAGGGGTCAGGTGGGACAAAAGAGGGACAGCTCTCAAGGTAAAAACCCTCTGTGACATTATGTCATGGGGTAGGAAAACTGGGCAGACTGGATGGACCTTGGATCTTTTTCTAAGTTTCTACCCGCTGCTCTATGTCATTGCCCCAGTACAAGCTACATGTGGCTCTCTGCTTTCAGGACCACAGAGCCTCCATCTGCCTGGGGTGTTTCTCCCACCACGCTACCATGGGGTGGGGCTTTGCTCCACAGGGCTGCAGTCCCCCAAGGATCAGTTCAATCGGTGGAAACTCAGAGCAGCCTAGATGGGCCAGTTCAGAAGGAGGGCAACTGTCCGGAGAAATCTTTGCAGAAAAAGGAAGGGAAAGTCACAATTTGGATGGCATATGAAGAAAAGATTAATTTTATGTAATTTACATTTTATCTCAGCCTCGTCCCCCATCACCGGGTCAGACCCAGCACCACCCGTCTGCCTCTGCCACTTACCTCTGGAGTTAGTAATGCCCACAATCTTACTCCCTCTTGGCAGGTTCTAACTGGGCAGGATCCAACTGCTACAGGTGATGGAAATGGAGGTTCCCCTGGTACTCCTGCAGTAGACAGTAGTCGGGGTTGGGGCCCTTGTATGCCTCAGTTCATTGTGCTTGTGGTGTTTTTTTCTGGCATATGTTCCCCTCCCCTAGGACACCAGGGCACTGAGAGGCCCGGTCAGAAGCATGCAAGTGTGCTTCATGTTGGCCCTGGGCAATTCCACACACACACACACACACACACACACACACTCACACTTGCTACAAGCTGCAATACTAGTGTGGTCCCCAGGTGGTAGTATAGTTGAAGCACTGAGGCATCTTTCTCACCCTGCCCCCCCACCGCTGGTACCAAATGACCCAAATTTGTTTCAAAACTCTGGTCCCTGGTATCAGGAGGCTTCGCTAACACTGCACCAACAGGCCATAAAGAAAACATTCTGAAAAACTGGAGGTGGAAACCTACTAGATAACATCTACATGGTCTAGCATACATCGTATTGGGGCAGGTGAATCTATATTTAGACACAGGCTGCCACAGAGCACGTCCAACTGCTGCAAAATTGGTAGCTGTATGAGAACTGGGTGCAGGTGTGTGAAAAGGGCTGGCCACACCGGCAGCACCTATGTCTACAGATGAACTTTAGTCAGTGGGCATTGCGCCCACAATGGAATACTCTGCCCTATGTTTTGTGCAGACTTTGCTGGACCATGAGCAGTTGGGGCTTGGGGGCCAGGCTTCTTTGGAAGGGGGAATTGCTGCATGAACTGGACAGAGGGACTGAGAGAAGTGGTTTATTGTTGTGTGATACACAACTAAGCTATAGCTGCCAACCAGTGCTGGAATTAAACTTTATGAGTTTTGGGAGCTAGGGCAACCCATAAGGCTCATATCTTTAAATTAAGCCGCCTTCCTATTATACGTCAATGGCAGTGATGCGTGAGCTACCGGGGCTCACTTCAGAGGTAGGGAGGCCAAGCCCTGGCAAGCCACCCTGTAATTCCAACACTGCTACCAACATCAGAACAACATAATTGCATAGGTTTGGTCGTGAGCACAGAAAATAAATACATCAATTACTCACATAACTGTATAAGCAGGTGCTGGCATGGCAAGTCAGATCTGTGCACATGCCTTTCATGTTCTGAAAGCCTAAGCAGCTTCCCACAGAATAAACAGAGTCTGGAAAGGCAGTGAGGACTGCAGCAAAGAAGGTTCGCAAGTGTTACATGCTGGTGATTTCAAAGTGCAGCCACCAGAACATACTGGTGACTTCCCATTTTAGCCCCCCCACCCCCAAAAAAGAAATCCACTGAGTTGACAATTCCCACGCAGAATGCAGTAAACCATATTACTGCTGCCTACTCCCTTGAAGTGTATCGCCTGTGTTATCAATTTTCACATCACCATTTCCATGTCATTTTTTTTTTGTAGGGGCATCATAGAACTGTTGTAGCACGTTATTGTGCTTATGGCGACATGCCACCATGGCGGCCTCATTTGAGAAATGCTGAACTAGAGGTCATTGTACTGAACTATGATGTAGAACATTTTCCTGGTTCGACTCTCACCACAACCACTGGCTCCCTGTGGGATGTTGAGCTAGGCAGGTATCTTCTCGGTACTTCAAGTCTCTCCCTTGGCTGTAAAATTGAGCAGAAGCAGGACCCCAGTGGAAACAAGACAAAGTGTATCCTGTGTATCCTGTGTGCTAATACATCCTGAGAAGCCCCCTTATTGTAATTTAAAGGTGCTAAACACGCATTCATTGGATCAGAAGACAGGGAAGCTCAGCTGCTCGGTCCCCTAACAGATGCAAGAGAAATGACGCATTCCACAGTAAATGGCTCTGTGGGACGTGCTCATACATTCCTGGTCAAGGGTGTTGCCAGTTTTTAAATTACATTTTGTTTTTCAGTAAACACTCTGAATCTGCATGTTTCCAGGGCAGCTGCAAATGAGATACTCTTTGTTTATTTGTTTGTTTTCAGACTGTGTATGCTCCTGCATCTGGCAGGGCTCATTTACTGCCTTCTGGTCTTACTGGCCATCATGCAGCTTGGAGGGAGGGGACTTACCCCATAGTTTCCCAGTCACTGCTATTCCCCTCCATGTGAGGCCATCAGCACCAGGACAGTTGTCCAGGCGGAAGCACATGCATGCACATGCCCCTTAATGAGCTCCACAACATCCCCCTTCCTTACAGCCCATATGCCACTCCACCTCCTGTACTCCTACAGGGAAATAGAGCAAAATGATGGAGCCCCCCCACCAGAGGAGGGGAGCATCCTGTGGGACACTTGAAGCTTCTTCTCCTGGCAGGCCCAGATGTCCCAGCCTCGTTCCCGAACCTGGGTTGCTGACATCAAGAGCAGCTAATCTGCCACAGCCCCGACGGGCAGGCTCTTGTGAAACGCTCTTTGCTGAATTAGAGTGCCCCACCTGCTGGACAGTGGAGTGCTCTGATTAGTCAACGGCACTCTCTCTCTCAATTTATAAGTGTGGTGACAGTGTACACAGCTGTGAAGCTGAAGACTCGGGTTTAGATTCCCCCACCCCTTACTCACTTGATTACCCTGAGCAAGTTTCTTGACCCCCCTCCCATGCTTTAGTCTCACCCAGCTGCACAACGGGGCAGAAGAAGGCTCCCCTCCAATCGAATTGTCTTTGCAGGTGTTGATTATGGAGAACATAAGCCAGCCCACTTATGCAGCCATTGCACTTTTGTTTGCAATGCCGACAGCCCGAGTTGGGAAGCAAGCCTGAATTGTCGGAGGACCAGCCGGGAAGGAAAATTGAATGTCCCTGGAATTGCACTTCTCATGGGATGGGGGGGGGTTCCACCTCTTTGTGCTTGACTACCATGTAGCGGAGACCAGATGGTAGCAGGCCCAGGCTATATAGTGGGTGAGTGTCGGTGCTGCTAGTTGCCAGCATGCTGTGTAAGGGAGTGCTCATTGATGTTCTTGGGGTGCCATTGCACAGGAAGGATAAGGAGTAGTTAGGAGAACAGCAGCAGACCAGGTAGGTGACCCTTTTTCTTTCCTCCCATGTCCAACACCAGGTCTTTACTGCCTGGACCTGGGGATAGCTCCAGACTTCACCTCTACCAGGGGCCAGCTGGAATGTGTGAGGAGTAGCCCCAGAACAGAAGGCAATCTTACCCCAGGGGGCAAACTGTGTGTGTATGGGGGGTTCTGGCCTTGTAGTAGGTTGCAATTGATATGGAGCTCCAGGTTCCAGGTAAGGGGACATCGGTCTCTGGCATAGCAATGCTGGAGATGGCTGAAGGAGGTCCTGATTGGTGGGTATAGGAAGCAGAAAAAAAAGAAAGGAAAAAAATGAGCAAAAAATGGAGAACATGAAGATATTGGCCCAATGTAGTAGGGCTGTGAGAATGACAAATTGGATGCTGGGGTGCATATATGGAGAGAGATCACTAGCAGAAAGAGATAGGCAATACAGCCGCTATTTAAATCCCTGGTTTGCTCTTAATTGACATTGTGTACAGGTTATACCTTGCCCCCCCCATCCTCCACCCCACCTCCTTGTGCTGCTTCCCTACTGCCCTCATTCCACTTCTCATCCTGGATCCTCTCTCTGTCTCTTCACCCCCCACTTCCCTTCTCCCTAGCTCCTGCTTTTCCTCCCTTAGCTTGGGGTGCACTTAACCCTATAGAGCTTAACATTTGTTCATCTACAACTACTACATCCCCTCTCATGGGTGTAGGCAGGCATACTCCAAGCACTCCACGGTGTGCAATTTTATTTCCGGAGGGTAGCAAAAAAGCTCTGACCTGCTTCTTTTTTCCATGAAAACTAACAAAGAAAATACTGAACCTTTCTGTAATTTTATTCATTAGAGTCGAAAATGTACCCATGCATGGCAACAACCACTGTCATGAGATACAAAAGTTGTATTTATTGTGCCAAATGAAGCAATATGCAAAGTACTACCAATTGCTTACATGTCATGATGATAACCATGCCTGCATCCACTGCTTTTCTTTTACCGTGCCTGTAAGCCATGTCTGTATCCACTGCTTTTCTTTTACCATGCCTATAACCATGCCTGTATCCACTGCTTTTCCTCTACCATGCCTGTAACCATGCCTGTATCCACTATTTTTCTTTACTGTAACCACCTCATGATGTAACTCACAATGCCTCAAATGTTCCTTATGTCCTTGTTCATTCTTATAACTTGTATTGTTATCCCGGGTCGCCCCTGAAAAAGGGACCTTCAGGGCTCAGTGGCCTACCCGTCACCAAAATTTAATAAAGAAATAAATAAAACAAACACGGTCCTGGTGTACATTTGTATATTGTCTGGCTACACCCGGGGAAGGGGGGGTAGCTCACCCTAACAAGGGGGAAGGGTAGTAGTGAGTCCACTTGGTGTGCAGGTCTGAAATCCCTAGCTACACCCCTGTCCCCTCTGTAAGCAACTCTCCATTTCTGCAGAGTGCTCTGCAGTTATTTGTACGAACTACTTTGTAATCTTAATTATTACATTATTGCATCAACGTGGACCCTAAGCCTGTTTAGTTTCATAAGTTGGTTTCTTATGTGCTATTGTATTTTGACGTGAAACCTAAGTTACTTAGCTTCCTACTTTTTTCTTACACTCTTGTTCATCTTCTGTATTCAGGTCTTCTTGATGTGGAACCTATGTATATGAGTCCCTGGCTCATAGGTGTCAATCTGAGATGTTAATAAATAAATAAATAGGGGCTCAGGCTTGATAAAGGACAGGGATAGGTTGTAGGCGGTGCAGAGATGGGTCACCAAAATGAGCAGGGGCAACAGGGTAGGTCCTAGGAGATGCACTTAAAGGATCTCACAATACGAACATGCCAGAGGACAGGACAGATAGAGGCAACATAATTAAGATGTTCACATACCTCTGTGGAATAAACGAGGTGGACAACAGCAAGTTGTTCTCAATGATTGGTAACATGGGTAACAGGGGTAACTCCCTGAAACTGGAGGGGTGGAGTGTCAAGAAGGATGTCAGAAGGTACATTTTACAGAAAGAGTGCTGACGGACTGGAGCAAGCTTCCGGAGGAGATCACTAGGGCTGAAACAGAGGGAGGGTTCAAAAGGGGGTGGGATAGGTACATGGGAATAGTGAATAAGAGGTAGACTGGGGAGGGAGATAGGAAGGCCTGTCAAGAGCACAGCCACAACATTAGACAGATAATTAGGCAATTAACTAAGCCTGGGCAGGTTGTAGGAGTTGTTATCCATTATCTGCCATCATTTTCATGTTTCTGCTAGATGGTACATCTCGCTTGGGCTATTGTGGGTGAAAAAATGCCAAAGCCGTAGGACCGAGTCAGTTTGAAACTGAGGCCTCAGGTACAGATAGTGAGCTGAGAAAAGCTGTTAGATCCGGCGGAGCAGAAACAAAACCACGTGCAACCTTCCTTACTAGAAGAGCAGGAATCCACTATACAACATTCCTGTCAACTAGCAGTTATCACAAGATGTGAAAACACAGTGCATGGGTAGAAAATGCTTCATGCATAATCAAATCCATTCAAAATAAAGTCCTGAAATATTCAAATTTATGATCATTATGCTCTGCAAACATACACTCAGGTGAATTTAGACAAAGAAAATGTATTACTAACACTGAAGTAGATACCTTCCAGCATCAATCATATTTCTAGCGAAGCTGTATTGTCCTGATGTGTGCAGACACTCACTTATCCAGCTGATGAACACTAAACAGTTTGGGGAAGTACACATGAAGCTGTTTTTCCCCTAGAGATTTCTATTTGAGTTCTAGTTATGGATACAAAACCATTCTTTTTTTTTTGTATTTACATTTTATTAAATACAGCATTATATACAATAACCATAAGAAATTATACCATAAATACATATTTTTTAAGGGGTTAAGAATGAATAATATTAGATGAGCATTCATCTTGAACTGGCTGTGGTACAGAAATACAGAAATATAGACAATGCTGGCAGAAAAAGACCAATTGGCCATCTAGTCTGCTTGAGTTCCCCATTTAGCCCTGTGACCTACTGTCTCTTCAGGGTCCTGTCCCTCCCCATCCTTCCCTCCGTTCTCCTCCCAGCTTCTGCTGCCCCAAGCATTAAGCAACCGCTATACCCTTCGTTCTATCTCAACTGTGCTTGAACTCACCAACAGTTTTAACTCCCACCACTTCAGCAGGCAGACGGTTCCATGACTCCATCACCCTTTCTGTAAAAAAATACTTCCTCATGTCTTTTCTGAGCCTCCCTCCTGTCACATTCCAATCTTGTGCACGTGACCGTGAACTAGCAGTCAAGCTAAATATTTCCCTGCAGTTCACCTAATTGACTCCTTTTAGGAACTTGAAGGTCTCTTATCATATCTCCCCTCTGCCTTGTGGTCTCCAGCGAGTACATGTTCAGTGCCACGCGGCACTCCAAGTAGGACCTGCCCTGCTGGTCCCGAATCATTTTTGTTACCCTGCGCTTCACTGTCTCCAGACCATCTTCTTCCTTCCTGAGGTGAGGACTACAGAACTGGATGCAGTACTCCAGGTGTGGCCTCACCAAGCATCTATACAGGGGAAGTAATACCTCTTCTGTTCTGCTCTCAACGCCCCTCCTGATACACCCCAGCCTCCTACTCGCTTTGCTATGTGCCTTGTCGCACTGACTTGATTGTTTGAGCTGCTCATTAATGATAACTCCAAAGTCCTATTCCTCAGCTGTAGTGCTACATTTCACCCCAAACTTCCAGTACTCATTTTGGCATTGAATTTGAACTGCCAAACCTTAGACCACCCCTTTAGCTTTCGTACGTCACTCTGCATTTCCCTGACTCCCCCATTGCTATCCATCCACCCACAGAGCTTAATTTTCCACAGGATTAACAGGCAGACATTATGTTATATCTACTGTACTTGCTCATATTCAGAATTTAACTTTGAAGGGAGATGAATATTTTTATCAAAAAATAGCTTAGCCTTGTCAGGATCATCGAAGAAGTAGGGTTTGGCTTGAAAAGTAACTTTAAGAACTGCTGCAAATGGCTCTGAGGTAGCTACCCCAGCCTCATGAAATTCAGACAGCATAGATAACAAGCATTTGTCAATGCCAAATGTTGTCTTGCTGGCACTAGCATTGGTAGTGCAGGAGTTTGAGAGATGCATAATAGGAATGGCAGTGAAGTATTCAACTGACGCCAACTCCACCCCCACCCTGCAGAGACTGACAGGCATAGGGGTGTGCCTTTGGGTCATCGGCCATAACGCTCACACCATTTCACCTCACCCTACCCTGCAGACACCGACAAGTGTAGCGGTGTGCCTTGGGGTTTTTGGGCTTTACGCTCACCCCAATCCATAAGGAAATACACTGAGATGGGTGCAGTATAGGAGAATGGCGTGAACTTTGGGGCAGAAGAATCCAAGGCACACCTCGATGGCTGTCAGTGGCTGCAGGGTGGGGGTGGGGGTAGAATAACGTGAGCATTACAGCCAACAATCTCAAGTCACACCCCTGACACCTGTCAGTGTCTACAGGGTGGCGGGGGGGGGGGGTATGGTTGGAAACCCTAATGCCCCAGGCTTTTTTTGGTATTTTTGCTCCAGATTTTCAACATGGGATTTTTATGACCCCACCTCATGAACAGAGGCACTATCAGTTTGTTAGCTAAAAGGTGATTTTGCACAGTGACTGCACCATTTGGAGCCACAGGTGCGAAAACAAATTTCAGGCAGGATGTGAAAAATGACTGCTGTACTGTTCATGAGGGGGTATAAAACAAGCATTTGTCAATGCCTAATGTTTGCTTGCTGGCATTGGCAGTGGTAGTGTAGAAGTTACAGAGCTGCTTAATAGGAATGGCAGTGAAGTATTGAACTGAAGCAAACCCCACCACCACCCTGCAGACAGTGACAGGCATTGGGGTGTGCCTTTGGGTCGTCAGGCATAACGGCCACGCCATTTCACCACACCCACCCTGCAGACACTGACAAGTGTCACGGTGTGTCTTGGGGTCTTTGGCCCTTATGCGCACCCCATTCCACTAGGAAATATGGTGAGATGGTGCGATATAGGAGAATGGGGTGAACTTCGGGCCCAAAGAGTCCAAGACATACCTCGATGCCTCTCACTGGCTGCAGGATGTGGAATGGTACGAGCATTACAGGCAAGAATCCCAAGTCACACCCCTGATGCTTGTCATTCTCTACAAGGTTGGGTGTTATGGTTGGAAACCCTAATACCTCAGGCATTCGTTGGTATTTTCATTCCAAATTTTCAACATGGATTTTTTGTGACCCCACCTCATGAACAGTGGCAATATCAGTTTGTTAGCCGGAAGCTGCTTTTGCACAGCGACTATGGCATTTAGCACCACAGGTGCAAAAACATTCTGAACAGGATGTAAACAAGCATTTGTCAATGCCGAATGTTGCTTGCTTCTGTGTGCTGTTTAGGTATTTGGAAGTCATTGCAGTGTAAATATTGAAAATTTGCGAACTTACGAGCGTGCGTAGGAACTGCGCAACGCACACTCGTAAAACAGTCATTTTTAGGATTTTTTTCACCAAATTTTCAACATAGCCATTTTAAGACCTCTGGTCATGAACAGTGTCACTGTGATTTTGTTAATGTGTCCCATACATTGAGTTTGCACACCGACTGCGCCATTGTGCGCTACATGGGCGGAAACACGTTTTGGGCAGGATGTGAAAAATGACAGCTGTACTGCTCATAAGGAGGTGTGGTAAAATGGCAATGTTGAAAATCTGGAGTGGAAATATTGAAAATTCGCAAACCTACGAGCGTGCGTGGGAACTGTGCAATGCACACTCGTAAAGCAGTCATTTTTAGGAATTCTTTCACCAAATTTTCAACATTGCCATTTTAAGATCTCTGCTCATGAACAGTGATACTGTGATTTTCTTAATGTGTCCCATACACTGAGTTCGCGCAACGACTGCGCCATTGTGCGCTACATGGACGGAAACATGTTTTGGGTGAGATGTGAAAAATGACAGATGTACTTCTCATAAGAAGGTGTGGAAAAATGGCAATGTTAAAAATCTGGAGTGGAAATATTGAAAATTCGAAAACCTACGCGCGTGCGTAGGAACTGCGCAACGCACGCTCATAAAACAGTCATTTTTAGGAATTTTTTCACCAAATTTTCAATATAGCCATTTTAAGACATCTGCTCATGAACAGTGTCACTGTGATTTTCTTAATTTGTCCCGACATTGATTTCAGACACCAACTGCACCATTCTTGCTCATATGGGCAGAAACACATTTTGGGTGAGATGGAAAAATGACAGCTGTACTACTCATAAGAAGGTGTGGTAAAATGGCAATGTTGAAAATCTGGTGAAAATATTGAAATTCGCTAACTTACGAGCCTCGTGAGAACGCGCAACGCACGCTGTAAAAAGTCATTTGTTGGAATTTTGGCAACTAAATTTCAACATGGGGTTTGGCCCTTTCCATGAATGATGTCACTGTCATGGTGGTATTCAGGCCCGAAGGGTGATTTCACAGTCACTGCGCAGTCACTGTGCGAAATCACCCTTCGGGCCTGAATAACGCCATGACAGTGACATCATTCATGAGAAGGGGTCCCAAAAACCCCATGTTGAAAATTTGGTGCAAAAATTCCCAAAAATGGCTGAGATATGCAATAGTTGAAACCCCCTATCTAGCCCATAATACAGCTTACCGGCATTTCCTCAGTTCGCGGTCGGCTTTGAAGAGTGAAGACGTGTTCCCGGTCCACCGAAGATCGTCACGCCAGAGTCCGGAGGTAAGTATGGGGTGAGGGGGTGTGGAGAGGCTGGGTGCGCAGTGGGTGGGTACGGGTTGTGGGAGGGGGTCGAGACGACCGCGGACCGTTTTGTCTTACAGGTAAAAAAAAAAAGCGTCGTGGGACCATTTGCCATGCTGGGTGGGCTCCCAGCATGGCACAAGGCGATGGGAGGAGCGTTCAGCCGACGGGGTTGGGCACCCCCGTCGGCAAAGGACTGATTGCCACGCTGGGGTGGGCTCCAGCGTGGCACCAACTACTGGGGGGGGGAGATGACGCAGCTCAGCCGACAGGGATTGGGCACCCCGTCAGCTATACAGTGCGTGCAGGGGCGTGCATGCCTGCGGGTGGGGGGGCTGCGCGTGAGCAGCTTCTTATCGCTGCTCACTCAAGCATAGCTCCCCCTTTCAACTGTATGCCACTGCATTTTGGAGCATGTCATAGACAGCTCCAAAATGCATTGGCTTACAGGGGCCGCGCCTGCCAGCACACTGCCTGAATTGGAGGAGGAGGTGACACACCTCCGAAATCTCTGATGATGGCACTATGTTTCTTGCACATGTGTGCAAGCAACATAAAATCTCCGATGATGGCACTATGTTTCTTGCACATGCGCAAGCAACATAAAAATGACAGCTGTACTGTTCATGGAGAGGTGTAAAAAATGGCAATGTTGCAAATCTGTAGTAAAAATATTTAAAAAACTGGTGAAGTCACGAGTGTACATAGAAACTGTACAACGCACACCCATAATGTAATTAGTTTGGGGATTTTTTACAGCAGATTGTCAACACTGGCATTTTGGGACCTCCGATCATGAACAGTGTCACTGTGATTTTCTTTATCTGTCCCGAACAATGATTTCCAACAGCAACCACGCATCTCTGCGCTGAAAGTGTGAAAACACACTTTGGCCATGTTGTGAAAAATGACAGCTGTACTGTTCATAAGGAAGTGTGGAAAAATGCCACTGGTGAAAATCTGGACTGAAAATATTACAAAGTCATGAACTTACGAGGGTACGTGAAAACTGCGCAATGCTCACTCGTAATACAGTCATTTTATGGACTTTTGCCACCAAATTTTCAACATAGCCATTTTAAGACATCTGCTCATGAACAGTGTAACTGTGATTTTCTTAATCTGTCCCAAACATTGCTTTCACAGACCGACAGCACCATTGTGCGCTACATGTGCGAAAACACAGTTTGGGCAACATATGAAAAATGGCAGCTGTACTGTTCATAAGCAAGTGTAATAAAATGCCAATGTTGAAAATCTGGAGTGAAAATATTAAATTCGCAAACTTACGAGCATGCGTAGGAACTGCGCAACGCACGCTCGTGGAACAGTCATTTTTAGGAATTTTTTCACCAAATTTTCAACATAGCCATTTTAAGACCTCTGCTAATGAACAGTGTCACTGTGATTTTCTTAATGTGTCTCATACATTGATTTCGCACACCGACTGTGCCATTGTGTGCTACATGGGTGGAAACATGTTTTGGGCAAGATGTGACAAATGACAGCTGTACTGCTCATAAGGAAGTGTAACAAAATATCAATGTTGAAAATCTGGAGTGAAAATATTGAAAATTTGCGAACTTTCGAGCGTGCGTAGGAACTGTGCAACGCACGCTCGTAAAACAGTTATTTTTTGGAATTTTTCCACCAAATTTTCAAAATAAGCTTCTTGAGAGCCCACCTTATGAACACTGGCAGTGTTGTTTCATTAATTGGTCCCGAAAGGTGATTTTGCGCAGTGACTGCAAAATCACCCTTTCGGGCCTGAATAACATCATGAGAAGGGGTCCCAAGAACCCCATGTTGAAAATTTGGTGCAAAAATTCCAAAAAATGCCTGAGATATGCAACAAAGTTGAAAAAACCCAATCTATCCCATTATACAGCTTACCGGCATTTCCTGAGTTCGCGGTCAGCTTTGAAGAGTGCAGACGTGTTCCCAGTCCACCGAAAATCGTCGCGCCAGAGTCTGGAGGTAAGTATGGGGTGGGGGGTGTGGGGAGGCATGGTGCGTAGTGGGTGGGTGTGGGTTGTGGGAGGGGCAGGAGAGAGCGCCAAGGGACAGTTTTTATTTGCAGTTTTTTTTTTTCAAAGGAAGACGTGGGACATTTGCCACGCTGGGGTGGGCTCCCAGCATGGCACAAGGATGGCTGGTTGGGGGGACGTGGAGCCGACGGGGGATTGGGCACCCCAGTCAGCCATAGCATCTATTGCCATGCTGGGGTGGGCTCCCAGCGTGGCACCCTGTACTCTGGGCGGGGGGGGAGGACAATGGAGCCGACAAGGGATTGGGCACCCCCGTTGGCTATACCATGAGTTGCCATGCTGGGGTGGGCACCCAGCGTGGCATGTGGAAGGCTTTGGGGGCAGCACAGCCGACGGGGATTGGGCATCCCCATCGGCTATACAGTGGGGGGCAGCACGTAGTATGTGTGTGTGTCTGTGTGTGTGTGTGTGTAGGGGGAGCTGCACATGAGCAGGTGATATCTGATCACTGCTCACTGAAACGTAGCTCCCCCTTTCAACTGTACGCCACTGCTTTTTGGAGCTGTCATAGACAGCTCAGCAGGCATTGGAGAACTGCGGCCGTGCCTGCAAATACACTGCCTGAATTGGAAGAGGGCTGCCACACCTCCAAAAACTCGGATGATGGCACTATGTTTCTTGCACATGCGTGCAAGCAAACATAAAAATGGCAATGTTGAAAATCTGGGGAGAGAATATGAAACATTGGTGAAGTCACAAGCATGCACAGAAACTGTGCCCGTTACACAATTATTTTGGTGATTCTTTAACCAAATTTTCAACATAGGCATTTTGGGACCTCATGAACAGTGGTACTGTAATTTTGTTGATCTATCACAAAAGTTGATTTCCCACAACAACCATGCCATTGTGCACCATATGTGCGAAAACACATTTTGGGCAGGATGTGGAAAATGACAGCTGTACTGTTCATAAGGAGGTGTGCAAAAATGGCAACGTTGAAAATCTGGAGTGAAAAGATGAAAAATTGGTGAAGTCACAAGCTTGCGTAGAAACTGCACAACGCATGCCAGTAACGCAATTATTTTGAGGATTTTTTTTATCAGATTTTCAGCATAGGCATTTTGGGACCTCTGCTCAAGAACAGTGGCACTGAGATTTTGTTACTATGTTCTGAAAGTTGATTTCCCACAGCAACTGCGCCATTGTGCACCAGATGTGCGAAAACACATTTTGGGCAGGATGTGAAAAATGACAGCCATACTGTTCGTAAAGAGAAGTGAAAAAATAACAATGTTGAAAATCTGGAGTGAAAATAATAAAATTTGTCGCAATTATAAGTGTGTGTGAAAACTGCACAATGCGTGCTCATAACACAGGCATTTTTTTTTATTTGTTTACTAAATTTGCAAAATGGGCTTTTTGGGACCCCACCTCATGAACAGTGGCACTGTTGTCTTGTTACTCAGTCCCAAAAGGTGATTCCACGCAGTGACCGCGAAATCAACTTTCGGGACTGAATAACGAAATGACAGTGCATGTATTCATGAGGTGGGGTCTCAAGAACCCCATGTTGAAACTTTTAAGGCAAAATTCAAAAAAATGGCTGAGATAGCCACCTAAGTTGAACTCCCCTCCAAGGTGAGGGGCAGTGTGGGGAAATAGGGTGCGCAGAGGGTGGGTGCGGGTTTGGGGCATCCTGACGAGGAACTGTTTTCTAATTTACAGGGACATTAAAAGAAAAATAAAGCCAATGTTGAAGGAATGTTTATTTATTTGCAGTTTTTTTTTTAAATACATTTGGGCACACTGGGGTGGGCTCCCAGTGTGCCACATGAGTTTGGGGGGGATGAAGCCGATGTGGATTGGGCACCCCCCATCAGCAATGAAAGTATGAGGGGGAGAGGGACATAATGCCAACAGGGATTGGGCACACCCGTCAGCAAAGAAAGTGTGTGTGGGGGGGGAGATGATGCCGACTGGGATTGGACACATGGACAGTAGGACAGTAGGAAGGGAACCTCCCCCATCCAGGGAGCACCAGAACCACCACCACTACCTCAGAGGTTGCAAAGAAAGCACAGGAGTTGGACCACAGTGGGCTCAGGGAGGATGAGGATGGTGAAACAGAGGCACACCCAGTCAGATGTTACACACCACAATCCATACGCCATTCTGGGGGAGATAGCCCCCATAGATACACCCGCAGAGGAGACTAAGGAGGCTGAGGACAACTGTCACAAGGGAGGCCCACAGGAAGGAGGCAGAGGACACCACAAGGAAAGGAAGCAGCTCCTGGTGGGGACTCAATTATTAGGGGATAGAACTGGGAGGAGCTGGGAAATCTGAGTAAGGTGCCTGCCTGGTGCCATGGCTTGGAGGGACAGGAAGCATCCTCAGGATCACAACAACAGCTGCAAGGGATTCTGAGCTGGACGTGATTGTCCACCTAGGGACAAATGACTTGGCTCATCATGAGGTTAGAGCAGTGCAGGAGGACATTGCAGAGTTGAGGGAGGTGCCTAAGACAAGTAGCAAACACAGTATCCTTCTCAGAGGTGCTGCCTGTCAAAGGCATGGGGGAGGCGAGGTAATTGGCACCATGCAGTTTAATGAATGGTTGAAAAAATGGTGCAGAGCACAGGGGTTTGGCTTCATTGGGGACTGGGGTTCCACCTGGAGGGACACCAGCCTATACTGGCAGGATGGTCTGCATCTGTCCAGGAAGGGAACAAGTCTTTTGAGCAATTGGTTTAAATGCTTCATTGGCAAGCTTTTAAACTAGTCAATGGGGGAGGCACTGACAAGCAGCAGAAAAATCCCAGCCTCTCCTTACAAAACAGGGTACTAAATGAGAAAAGAACCAAGGTAGAACGGTCAGTGGGGGATGCTGCAACAGAAGGTAAGGCCATCAAAAAATGGAGAGCAATGAGTACCAATGCCCGTAGTCTAGGTAACAAGCTTCCTGAATTAGTGGCCTTGATGGAGGAGGAACATCTGGATATCGTGGCAGTCACAGAAACATGGTACACACAAAACCATGACTGGGACGTAAACATACCAGGATACACTATCTACAGGAGGGACAGGGAGGGTAAAAGAGGGGAGGAGTAGTTCTTACATAAGGGAAGGAATAAAAGCAACAGAACAAAAGGGTAAACAGGGAGGAGAAGAAGCACTGTGGGTAAATTTGAGACAGGCAATGGCACCACAATCCGCACAGGGTTAGAGCACAGACCTTCTCCAGGGGAGGAAGTGGACAAGGAAATGATAGAAAGTATACTTAGAATGGCAGAAAAAGGAGATATTGCTGATGGGTGATCTGAATATGCCAGATGTTAACTGGAGCGCAGTTGCAGCTGCCATCAAGAGTGCAGTTATTCTAGATGCCCTACAGGGCATGCCTTAGACAACTAGTACTGGAGCCCACTCGAGAGGAGCAATATTAGACTTGATACTCTCAAATGGAGATGGAGAGAGGATCACAGATGTAGAAGTGGGTAGCCATCTGGGAACTAGCGACCATCGAACAGTATGGTTCACAATAAACACAGCAATAGAGTCAAGCCATACAAAGACAAAAGTACTGGACTTTAGGAGGGCTGACTTTGCCAAAATGGGTGAGTGCCTAAGGAATGCACTAGCAAATGGATGGGAAGGAGGGGTGGAAGAACAATGGGGAATAATAAAAACTGCCATCACAGAGGTAACGAGCCTTTGTGTGAAGCAAATAAACAAAACAAGACGATGTAAGAAACCACTATGGTTCTCAAAGGAAGTGGCAGTGAAGGTTCAAGAGAAAAAGAAAGCATTCCGGAAGTACAAGGAATCGCAGCAGGAGCAGGACAGAGAACTGTATCAGTTAAAGCAAAAGGAGGCTGGGAAGGCAGTCAGAACAGCAAAGGCCCAAACTGAGGAAAAGATAGCCAACTCAGTTAAGAAGGGGAATAAAACCTTTTATAGGTACATCAGGGAGCAAAGGAAGACCAAGGGAGGGATAGTGAGGCTTAATAAAGGGAGGGAGGGTGGGCAGAGGGAGAATGTGAAAAGGCAGAGATACTAAACAAATATTTTTGCTCAGTATTTACAAAGGAAGAGGGGAGGTACATAAAACAAACAGTAGTAACACTCTGGATACAGAAGTTGATACCAGCCCATTTACAGAAGAAAGGGTTCTGAAAGAACTCTAAAACTGAAGGTGGACAAAGCAATGGGGCCTGATGGGATTCATCCCAGAATTCTAAAGAACTAAGGTAGAACTAGTGACACCACTGACTACCCTCTTTAACAAATCATGGGAGGATGGGGTGGTACCCGAGGACTGGAGGAGGGCAGATGTGATTCCCCTTCACAAAAGTGGGAGCAAGGCAGAAGCAGGAAACTATAGACCTGTTAGTTTAACCTCAGTGATAGGGAAAATGATGGAATCACTTCTAAAGGAAAGAATTGTCGCGTATCTGGAGGCCAGAAGGGCACAGGACCCTAGGCAGCATGGATTCACAGCTGGAAGGTCATGCCAGACGAATCTGATAGATTTCTTTGACTGGGTGACCAAAGTAGTAGATCAGGAGGGCTGTGGACATGGCCTACCTAGACTTTAGCAAGGCATTTGACACAGTCCCACACAAAAGATTAATATATAAGTTAGCCAGCCTGGAGTGGGTCCCAAGATGACAGCCTGGGTAAAGAATTGGCTGGAGAATAGGACTCAGAGAGTAATAGTAAATGGAGTCCACTCAGAAGAAAGGAGGGTTACTAGCGGGGTACTGCAGCGTTCAGTATTAGGACCAGTCCTCTTCCATGTCTTTATAAGCGACATTGCAGAAGGACTGGAAGGAAAAGTATGTCTCTTTGCAGATGACACTAAGATCTGCAACAGAGTTGATGCACAGGGTGGGGTGGAAAGGATGAGAAGGGACTTGGCAAGGTTAGAGGAATGGTCAAATGTATGGCAGCTTAGATTCAATGCTAAGAAGTGCAGGTAATGCACCTGGGAAACAAAAACCCAGGGAAGAGTACACAATGGGAGGTGAGATACTAACAACAACAAAATGGAAAGGGACCTGGGGGTAGTCATATCAGATGACCTAAAGGTGGAAAGCAATGTGAGAAGGCAGCAAGGAGGGTGGGGGATACTGGGATGCATAGGAGAGGCATCACCAGTAGAAAACAGGAAGTTATTATCCTCTGTACAGACAGCTGGTGAGACCCCATCTGGAGTACTGTGTGCAGTTCTGGAGACCCAATCTCTGCAAAGACATAGACAGGATGGAAGCTGTCCAGAGGAGGGCAACTAAATGGTGCAGGGTCTGCACCGGAGGACATATGAAGAGAGACTTAAGGAGCTTAATATGTATAGCCTCGAGGAAAGGAGGAGAGGGGGGACATGATAGAAACTTTCAAGTACCTCAAGGGAATCAACAAAGTCAAGAGGGTAGCATCTTTCAAAAAGAGTGTGCAAGAACAAGAGGCACAATTTGAAGATAGAGGGGCGGCTCAGAGGTAATTTAAGGAAGTATTTTTTCACAGAGAGGGTTGTGGATGCATGGAATGGCCTTCGGAGGAAGGTTGTGGAGTCAAAATCAGTGGTGGAATTCAAGCATGCATGGGATAGTCATAAGGCAATTCTGGGGGTGGGGTAGGAAGAAGTAGGCTGCTGGTTAACTAGGATTTGCAGCTTATCCAGTAGGTAGGGAAATGGGCAGACTGGGTGGGCCAAGCGGTCCTTATCTGCCGTCACATTCTATGTTTCTATGTTTCTATGGGCACCCCCATTGGCAAACACATTAGGTATGGGGGGATACATTACGCCAACGGGGAGTGGGCATCCTGTCAGCAAACAAATTGAACTGGGGGGCATGTCAACAGGGGGATTGGGCACCCCCAAAGTCGGCTTTCTGGGGATTGCGTGGCAGATGGCAGGAGCCGGCACCATGTTTATTGAAATACGGATTTCGGGGAGTGGATATGAATATCATGTGTTTGAAGTTACTGCAAGGTAGAGGTAACACTCTCATTCCTGCAACCAAGGGTGCCATTCAGTAGTTTGCAGAGTATTTTCCAATACGCCATCCAAAAAACATTTGTGCCCTAAGTTTGGTGCCATGTTCAGGAACCATAGTTGTATCCCCTAAACGGTTAGGTGTGAAATTGTTCAATAGATGATCCTGTCCACCTTTGACTATTGTGATGTATTCTACAGTGCTAGTCCCAAGTCCTCCTTGGACAGAGTAGATACCCTCTTCAACTCCTTCTGCCGTTTTGCCCTTAATGCTCCCTCTCGCACCCACCACTGTGAGCTCTATTGTGCCCTATCCTTCCCCTCTCTTACAAACAGATGACTCTCCCACTGCGCTAAATTCACCTCCAATCATTGGCTGGGTGAACTCCCTTCCTACCTCTCCCCCTCATTTAAACACCCCCACTCCCTCTCACTCCCTTAGATCATCCGACTCCCGTACTCTGGTGGTCCCCCGCAGAGCCACCCTCATTGGCCAATCTGGTTACTCTCACCGCCTCCCAAAAATTTGGAATTCATTCCCCCTCAAATTCATCACTCATCCTCCTACTACTCCATCAGCTCTGCCCTTAAAAACGTCCTTGCACCTAGCTGTTCCTGCTACAACCCTCCCTAATTCCCCATCTAAGCCCAACAAACCCTACCTCTCTCAATACCCGTGTAATGCCTCTGCTGCAGCTCCACCCCCACCCACCTAAAAACTAGCATTCCTTCCCTTCCTCCAATTTCTTCCCATCAGAACTTCCATTGTTCTCTTACTGTGATTTCTCTATCATCCAAATTTCTATGAAGGGCCAGTCCGTACCCTATCCTTACACCACTAACCCAACTCTTTCCTCCACTTGTCCACATCCTGAAGGGCTGGGATCCCAGCCTCTCTTCTCTCTCACCTTCACCCTCTCTTCTGTCCTTCTGAAGCCTGGTCCCCCTTGCTGCCTACAACCTGCTTCCCTCCTATTGTACCCTACCTCTCTCTGCCACAACCTGCTCCCTTCCTGTCATGCTTGACCCCTGCCTTGTGCAGGCAGCGTCCTCAGCATACTGGAGGGGTCAGGCCCCAGCAGACCTTTCTCCTCCTACCTCTTCCTTCGCCTCCTTAGTCCATCCCCTTCCACCACCACCCTGCTTTTCTGCCTACCAACATACCGACCTCTCTCTTACCTTCCCTTCTCCCCCTTACATAGCCCTAGCTATGGCTGACCCCTGATCTCTAATGCACTTGTAGTTAACTTGCACTTCTGTTATACCTTAGCCAACCTGTTCCGCCTGTGTTTACTCTTCACTAACTTCCCTAGATCAAACTACAACAATTCTATTCAGCCATTTTCTAGCTACACAGTTATGTGCCATTTAGTGTATGCCTAAATGTTATTTTGTGTTGTTGTATCTATCTAGTCCAAAAGTGTTGGCGTAGTATCTGTCTAGTCCCAAACTGTTAGCATCCTACTAGTTCACTACTCCTGTACAGTCTGCTCAAATTATTTGAATGTAATCTACTGTAAAATTATATTGTTTACCAAGTCTCTGTAAACTATCCTCATGTTCCCCTACCCCACAGGTTACACCGGGAGATGAGCAACTTGCTATTCGGCGTGCCTTCCTGGTGAAAAATGTCAATAAATAAATAAATATAAGAGGAGAGCTGAGTAGGATGGTACATGCATATAAAGTGTGTGTGTATAGCCAATGTATTTCAGGATCCCTAGAAAAGCCCTGTCTGGAGTACATGATAAACAGGTGATAGAAGGGGGACTGACATCAAACACCTAGAAGGAAGTGAGGAAGTAATGTCCTAGGACAAAAGGTTTATAGGGGAGACTGTTGTGAAAGATGCATATTGCAGATGGAGGGGCAAGGATGGGAGGAGACCTACTGGAATGCAATGCATGTAGAGCAATCGTAATCAGGAAGTTCCTCTGGAGATGCCGTTGCTGCCCGGTGTGCAGTAGGATTGCAGTACTCGCTGCAGAACTAGCTGCATCGAAGGCTAAACTTAAACTACTCTGGGGTAAAGCCAAGTGGAGCTGGTACAGATGGCCACTAATCCATTTCCACAAAGGGCTCCAAGGGTCCAGCCTGGGGGGTGGACTGTTGTTGTCAGGGGAGAGCAGAGAAGAAGCACCTCTCAGGCAGGGGTGGAGCCCAGAGGTGATGACAATGAACTGGTTTGTTCCTCTAAGCAACTTGGTGTGTCCGGTCTACACCCTGAGGGTACGGGGACCGGTTACCTCTCAGACCCCCAGGTCTGTCCATGGGGTTACACTAGCATTGGTCTCAGAGTCCAAAGAGAAGACGTGGAATAGAAAGGCACTCATTATGAGGCTTCTGATCCACTATAAGCACAATAAAATAAGAAATGGGCTGATTTTCAGGAGCTTGGGGGTCAACATTATCTCTAGACAACGTTACATAACCTTAACAGCCTAGATGGCTGGTGAATGTAACTGTATTTCTAAGTTTGTGCTTTTTATTAAAGAAGAGAGCATTGACTGCATAACACAGAAATATCTTCTGTGGCGAGCCCCGGTAACAGCACTAAAGACTTGCCATTTTACTTCTGCTGTGCTTAAAGACTTTACACTGACAACCTGCTTGTTACTGCTGCTATAGCTGTTTGAACTTTTTCTCATTTCCACAGCTCACTCAGGGGTCAGGCGACAGGGCCTAAAAGGAGCCCCCCCCCACTTGGTAAAAGGACCGGGCCTAGCCCTGTGCCCACATCTTGAGACTCCTATCATAAATTACGAATGTTTCCTGGGGTGAAACCCACTGCCAATGGTGAAGATGATTACGAGGCATGGATTAACCATGTAATTCCCCTATTAAAAGGCTGGCGGTGTAGTGAGGGGGAAGAGAAAGAGACTGGCTGAGATTTTACAAGGCCCTGCACTGGATGCCATTTGGTCC
The DNA here is from genome assembly GCA_016271365.2 of Neoceratodus forsteri. NCBI lineage: Eukaryota > Metazoa > Chordata > Ceratodontiformes > Ceratodontidae > Neoceratodus > Neoceratodus forsteri. The sequence goes on from CM028130.1 coordinate 201,999,610, forward strand.
CTGCGAGCCACTAATCCTGAGACTAGTGTTGAGGGTTATATTGTCACTTTGAACTGCACATTTGGCAGCACTGAGTCCAGTGAGGATTTATTGTGAAATTTTAGAGCCACCCAGCAGCAGCGAGGGGAAACCCTCTCAGTGTACATACAGATGCCAGAGAAAGCTTTACAAAAAGTGTATCGAAAAGGGGAGTACAGTCTACAGATTTAAATAAAATGCACCTAGAGCAGATGTTGAGCCCGCCAAATATTCTGAACTGTTACTGAAACTGGGCTTGAGGAAGAGGTTGAGTGACCCCACCCCCCGAGTCCTACTCAGAGAAGTAAGGGAGGTAGAGGAACAGGATGAGCAAAGGGGACTTTATCCTGCTATTGCAGCTGCCACTCAGGTTACCGAAAGTACCTCTTCCTCTGAGGCCAGTGAAATGAGAAACAGCAGTACTACAGGCAAGGAGATGAGAAACAGCAGCATTGAGAGCAAAAAGATGAGAAACTGCAGCACTGTGGACATGGAGATGAGAAACTGCAGCACTGTGGACATGGAGATGAGAAACTGCAGCATTGTGGACATGGAGATGAGAAACTGCTGCACTGTAGGCAAGGAGAGAAACTGCAGCACTGTAGGCAAGGAGAGAAACTGCAACACTGTGGGCATGGAGATGAGAAACTGCAGCACTGTGGACATGGAGATGAGAAACTGCTGCACTGTAGGCAAGGAGAGAAACTGCAGCACTGTAGGCAAGGAGAGAAACTGCAGCACTGTGGGCATGGAGATGAGAAACTGCAGCACTGTGGACATGGAGATGAGAAACTGCAGCACTGTGGACATGGAGATGAGAAACTGCAGCACTGTGGGCAAAGAGGAGAGAAACTGCAGCTCTGTAGGCAAGGAGAGAAACTGCAGCACTGTGGGCATGGAAGTGAGAAACTGCAACACTGTGGGCACGGAGGAAAGAAACTGCAGCACTGTGGTCATGGAGATGAGAAACTGCAGCATTGTTGACATGGAGATGAGAAACTGCAGCACTGTGGGCAAAGAGGAGAGAAACTGCAGCACTGTAGGCAAGGAGAGAAACTGCAGCACTGTAGGCAAGGAGAGAAACTGCAACACTGTGGGCACGGAGGAAAGAAACTGCAGCATTGTGGTCATGGAGATGAGAAACTGCAGCACTGTGGAAATGAAGATGAGAAACTGCAGCATTGTGGACATGGAGATGAGAAACTGCAGCACTGTAGGCAAGGAGAGAAACTGCAGCACTGTAGGCAAGGAGAGAAACTGCAGCACTGTGGGCATGAAGATGAGAAACTGCAGCACTGTGGACATGGAGATAAGAAACTGCAGCACTGTGGGCAAAGAGGAGAGAAACTGCAGCACTGTGGGCAAGGAGATGAGAAACAGCAACACTGTGGGCAAGGAGATGAGAAATAGCAACACTGTGGGCAAGGAGATGAGAAACTGCAACACTGTGGGTAAGGAGAGGAGAAACTGCAACACTGTGGGCAAAGAGATGAGAAACTGCAACACTGTGAGCAAGGAGATGAGAAACTGTAACACTGTGGGTAAGGAGAGGAGAAACTGCAACACGGTGGGCAAAGAGATGAGAAACTGCAACACTGTGAGCAAGGAGATGAGAAACTGTAACACTGTGGGTAAGGAGATGAGAAACTGCAACACTGTGGGCAAGGAGATGAGAAACAGCAACACTGTGAGCAAGGAGATGAGAAACTGTAACACTGTGGGTAAGGAGATGAGAAACTGCAACACTGTGGGCAAGGAGATGAGAAACTGCAACACTGTGGGCAAGGAGATGAGAAACTGCAGCACTGTGGGCAGTGAAATGAGAAACTGCAACACTGTGGGCAAGGAGATGAGAAACTGTAACACTGTGGGCAAGAAGATGAGAAACAGCAACACTGTGAGCAAGGAGATGAGAAACTGCAGCACTATGGGCAAAGAGATGAGAAACTGCAGCACTGTGGGCATGGAAATGAGAAACTGCAACACTGTGGGCAAGGAGGAGAGAAACTGCAGCACTGTAGGCAAGGAGAGAAACTGCAGCACTGTGGGCATGGAAGTGAGAAACTGCAACACTGTGGGCACGGAGGAAAGAAACTGCAGCACTGTGGTCATGGAGATGAGAAACTGCAGCATTGTTGACATGGAGATGAGAAACTGCAGCACTGTGGGCAAAGAGGAGAGAAACTGCAGCACTGTAGGCAAGGAGAGAAACTGCAGCACTGTAGGCAAGGAGAGAAACTGCAACACTGTGGGCACGGAGGAAAGAAACTGCAGCATTGTGGTCATGGAGATGAGAAACTGCAGCACTGTGGAAATGAAGATGAGAAACTGCAGCATTGTGGACATGGAGATGAGAAACTGCAGCACTGTAGACAAGGAGAGAAACTGCAGCACTGTAGGCAAGGAGAGAAACTGCAGCACTGTGGGCATGAAGATGAGAAACTGCAGCACTGTGGACATGGAGATAAGAAACTGCAGCACTGTGGGCAAAGAGGAGAGAAACTGCAGCACTGTGGGCAAGGAGATGAGAAACAGCAACACTGTGGGCAAGGAGATGAGAAATAGCAACACTGTGGGCAAGGAGATGAGAAACTGCAACACTGTGGGTAAGGAGAGGAGAAACTGCAACACTGTGGGCAAAGAGATGAGAAACTGCAACACTGTGAGCAAGGAGATGAGAAACTGTAACACTGTGGGTAAGGAGAGGAGAAACTGCAACACGGTGGGCAAAGAGATGAGAAACTGCAACACTGTGAGCAAGGAGATGAGAAACTGTAACACTGTGGGTAAGGAGATGAGAAACTGCAACACTGTGGGCAAGGAGATGAGAAACAGCAACACTGTGAGCAAGGAGATGAGAAACTGTAACACTGTGGGTAAGGAGATGAGAAACTGCAACACTGTGGGCAAGGAGATGAGAAACTGCAACACTGTGGGCAAGGAGATGAGAAACTGCAGCACTGTGGGCATGGAAATGAGAAACTGCAACACTGTGGGCAAGGAGATGAGAAACTGTAACACTGTGGGCAAGAAGATGAGAAACAGCAACACTGTGAGCAAGGAGATGAGAAACTGCAGCACTATGGGCAAAGAGATGAGAAACTGCAGCACTGTGGGCATGGAAATGAGAAACTGCAACACTGTGGGCAAGGAGATGAGAAACTGTAACACTGTGGGCAAGAAGATGAGAAACAGCAACACTGTGAGCAAGGAGATGAGAAACTGTAACACTGTGGGTAAGGAGAGGAGAAACTGCAACACGGTGGGCAAGGAGATGAGAAACAGCAACACTGTGGGCAAGGAGATGAGAAACTGTAACACTGTGGGTAAGGAGAGGAGAAACTGCAACACTGTGGGCAAAGAGATGAGAAACTGCAATACTGTGGGCAAAGATGAGAAACTCCAGCACTGTGGGCAAAGAGATGAGAAACAGCAGCACTGTGGGCATGGAAACGAGAAACTGCAACACTGTGGGCATGAAAAGGAGAAACTGCTACACCGTGGGCAAGGAGATAAGAAACTGCAACACTGTGGGCAAAGAGATGAGAAACTGCAGCACTGGGAAAAGAGATGAGAAATTGCAGCACTGTGGGTAAGTAGATGAGAAACTGCAATACTGTGGGCAAAGAGATGAGAAACTGCGGCACTGTGGACAAGGAGATGAGAAACTGCAGCACTGTGGGCAAGGAGATGAGAGAGCAGCACTTTGGTCAAGGAGATGAGAAACAAAGTAGTACTATGGTTAAGGGGATTAGAGAGAGCAGAATTATGGGCAAGCAGATGGGAGAAAAGCACTATGGCAAGAAAGTAACAGAGTGGCATTATAGGCAAGGGGGTGAGACAGCAGCACCATATGTAAGGAGATGAGAGAGTAACTTACGAGCAAGAAGATGTTGAGAGCAGTACTGTGAGCAAGCAGATGAGAGAATGGCATTATGGGTAAGGAGATGAGAAAAAGCAGCACAGTGGCCAAGGAGATGGGAAAGCAGCACTATGAGTAAGATGAGAACATAGAATTATAGGCAAGAGGAAGAGACAACAACACTACATGCAATGAGATGTGAGAGCAGCACTATGAGGGAGATGTGAGAGCAGCACTATGGGTAAGGAGATGGGGGAGAGAGAGAGAGAAAGTGCAGCACTATGGGAAAGGGGATGAGAGAGTAACACTGTGGACACTGAATTGAGAGAGCAGCACTATAAGAAACTACATCAAATAAGCACTGCTGGCAAGGAGATGAAGAGTAAGGAACACTATGGAAAAAGGAGTTGGAAGAGAGCAGCACTGTTAATCAGGAGATGAAAGGGGGGAAATTGTTTAACTAGGAAAGGCACACTAAGCCGGAGCTTGTTTCCAGGTGCAACCTGGGAGCACAAGGAAGTTGAGTGACTTGCTTAGGGTCACACAGTATGGAAGTGGGGGCTGATTGGATTCAGACCCAGGTCTCCAGGTTTGCAGCTCTGTGCCCTTAACCACTACGCCATACTGACTCCTATGAAAGAGAAGTCCTAGGGGCAAGGGGATGGGAGAGCGCAGCACTATGGGCAACAGGGTGAGAGACAGTAGCACTATGGGCAAGGAGATGAGAGAGAGAGAGAGAGAGAGAGCACCACAAGGGGCAAGGAGATCTGAGAGCAGCACTATGGACAATAAGATGTGAAAGCAACACTATGGACAAGGAAATGTGAGCACAGCACTATGGCAAGGAGATGTGAGAACAAGAGCAGCACTATGGACAAGGAGATGTGAGAGCAGCACTATGGGCAAGGAGATGTGAGAGCAGCACTATGGACAAGATGTGAGAGCAAAAGCTGCACTATGGACAAGGAGATGTGAAAACAGCACTATGGGCAAGGAGATGTGAGAGCAGCACTATGGACAAAGAGATGTGAGAGCAGCACTATAGGTAAGGAGATGTGAGAGCAGCACTATGAACAAGGAGATGTGAGAGCAAGAGCAGCACTATGGACAAGGAGATGTGAGAGCAGCACTATGGACAAAGATGTGAGAACAGCACTTTGGGCAAGGAGATGTGAGAGCAGCACTATGAGCAAGGAGATGTGAGAGCAGCACTATGGACAAGGAGATGTGAGAGCAAGAGCAGCACTATGGACAAGGAGATGTGAGAGCAGCACTATGGACAAGGAGATGTGAGAACAGCACTATGGACAAGGAGATGTGAGAGCAGCACTATGGGCAAGGAGATGTGAGAGCAGCACCATGGACAAGATGTGAGAGCAAGAGCTGCACTATGGACCAGGAGATGTGAGAGCAGCACTATGGGCAAGGAGATGTGAGAGCAGCACTATGGGCAAGGAGATGTGAGAGCAGCACTATGGGCAAGGAGATGTGAGAGCAGCACTATGGACAAAGAGATGTGAGAGCAGCACTATGGGCAAGGAGATGTGAGAGCAGCACTATGGACAAGGAGATGTGAGAGCAGCACTATGGGCAAGGAGATGTGAGAGCAGCACTATGGACAAAGAGATGTGAGACCAGCACTATGGGCAAGGAGATGTGAGAGCAGCACTATGGGCAAGGAGATGTGAGAGCAAGAGCAGCACTATGGACAAGGAGATGCGAGAGCAGCACTATGGACAAAGAGATGTGAGAACAGCATCATGGGCAAGAACATGTGAGCGCAGCACTATGGGCAAGGACATGTGAGCGCAGTACTATGGGCAAGGAGATGTGAGAGCAGCACTGTGGACAAGGAGATGTGAGAGCAGCACTATGGACAAAGAGATGTGAGAACAGCATCATGGGCAAGAACATGTGAGCGCAGCACTATGGGCAAGGACATGTGAGCGCAGTACTATGGACAAGGAGATGTGAGAGCAGCACGATGGGCAAGAAGATGTGAGCGCAGCACTAGGGGCAAGGAGATGTGAGCGCACTATGGCAAAGGAGGAGATCCCTGTTTAAGCTGAGCATTATTACAGAGGTGTAATATCCTTTGTGCAGTAATGTCAAATGTATAGCTGGCATGCATTTAGTACACTTGGAAGGAGCATTCCAGCAAGGCATTTTGCAAGAGGAGTACAGTATAGGATCCTCAAAAGGATGCAAGGAGAGGGAAAATGTCCAAGTGTTTTGTTTCTCTGCAAACCACACAATACACTCTAAAGTCTGAAACACAGGAACAGAGTTTGCCAACAGAACAAGACCAGTTGGCCCATCGTGTCTGGCAGTCCTACTATCTAATGTGGAATGTAAGAGCCTAAGTGGCTCTTCACACCTTCTCTTCCCCATAACTTTACATACTGCATTTACAAAGTCCATCTGTCTGTCGCCCACTGTTTGAATCCCCCCCACTTTTTTTGCCAGACCACTTTCTTTGTCAACTTATTCTGTTCTTCCTCCACTCTTTCCATGAAAAAAATGCTTTCTGGTATTCCACTTGTTTGCCTCCCACCAGCTTGATGAAGATACCCCTAGTGTTTGTGTTCCCTCTCAGTTTGAACAAATCCCTGCTGTCTACCCTGTTTATCCCATCAAGATATTTGTATGTCTTACTCATACTGCCTGCCTCCCTTCTCTCCTCCAGCATGTACATGTTTTAGTATTTCAAACTCTCCTCACGTCTGTCTGTGCTGTCTCTGGAGCGTCTTGGTTACCCCCTCCTCTGCACTGCCTCCGCTCTGTCACTGTCCTTCCCCAAAAGCCATCTGCAAACTTCATGCTTTATTCCAAGTATGGACAACCAATGGTGAATACAGAGGTAGAAACATCACTCTTCTTTGACTGCTGATCCCTTTCACTGTGCACCCCAACATCGTCTTTGCCTTTCCCACTGCTCTGTAACATTGTGCTGCTGTCATTAGGTTGTCTGAAATTATTACTCCCAAGTTTCTTTCCTCAGTTTTGCTTCTCAGTGCTAACTCCCCCATTCAGTAGTCCGTTTTCAGATTTCTTACCCCAGTGTGCATTACATTGCACTTACTGGCATTCATGTTTTTTGAAAACCAAGCTGTTTATCCATTCTTGGGGCCAGCTCGCCTCAACTCCAACCCACACCCCACCGGCAGCCGTTTGCCCCAGGATTCACCTCTGAGATCCCCTATGGATAGCTCCCCACAGCGAGGCCAGGGAGGGAGGTCCATCCTTCCACCCATCCTCCCAATCCTCCACCCACCAGTATACAAGTCCACATGAGGCAGAGGTCCCAGGTGATAGCACGGGCTGGGCGCCCTGCTTTGGCCCCAAGTTTTTTCCAATTTTCTGGTTCTTCCACTGTCCAACAGCATGCAGTGATGCAAGTGAGCATGCATGTAGAGGCACACATGCACCACAGGCCAGCCACCGGACATCGCTCCACTGAGCTGCACTGACTGCCCTGCCATCACACCTCCATGTGGCAGCAGCCTTGGAGCGGTGCAGCTTGACCCCCACCCTGGGAGAGAAGAGCATTCCTCCAGATGTTCAGTCTTCTCCGATCCCTGCTGACCCCCAGCGATCCGAGCTTGCTGCCAAAGGCAGAAGGTAACGCATTCAGCATCTCAAGTCCTCCACACCACCGAGCCAGCCAGTTGGCATTAAATTTTAACTTCCATAGTTTGCAAAGCATCATGGGTACATGCACATGCTTTTGTATAGCAGACTGATAATGCTTCACCAGACTAAAAGTTGCCTGTAAGAAACATTTGTTTCCATTTTTTCCAGTTTAAACTGTGAATGACAAAGTAGCATACCAGGCTAAAACGCCATTTCAATAATAGCGCTGTCAAAACAGCGCTTCAGAAACCATGTCTGCCTTGACATTGACAGGGGTAGCATAGCACAAGTCAGTTACTGCTACCCCTGTTGCTGTCAAAGCAGACGGGAAGGAGTCAAGTACTGTTGCTGGAAGTGAGGCGCCTGTTTGAGCTGCTCCTGTGGTAGAGAGGCTAAGGCAATAGCACCCCGAGCAGAGGAAACCCAGAGACCTGGGTTCCGCTTCCAGTCACCTGAGTTGTAGGTTTTCTATTTTTTCTGTTACCCCCGATTTGTAAATTGTCTCTGTTTTCCACCCCCCAAGTGTTATTTTTATTCCTTGACTGTGTTGTGTTGCCTGAATCCCCCCCAAGGTTCTCCCCATCCCTGAGTTCCACCCCTTGTGGAGTTGATTAAATAAATATCAGGAGGTGTGGGGGTCAGAGCCCCCTGCAAAAACACCAATTTTGTTTTGTTACTTCCCGATGGTAGCACTCCGCCATGTGTTTTTGGACTGCTACCATTGACGCTATTGTTCAATATGGCATTTTCCTTGGGCGCTGTTTTTGTCAGTGATATTTTTACTGCGCGGTTTTGACCACGCTGAATTAAATTCAGCATTTTGACCTAGTGCCCAAACTAGAGTACTTACACTTGTTTTGTCTTGTTGGAACTTCTCAGTGTAGTGCAGTCCATGTCTCAGCCAGGTTCCAGGTCAACCACAGAAGTACAGTATACCAGTATCACTTTATGAACTAAAGAGCCCTTTCCTTGTATAGCAGGCTTCTGCCTCGTCCTCTGTCACTAGAACTATTATCAAGGTCTCATTCCTCTTTCCTTTGGAGTCCCCCCTCAGCTTTACACCAGATGAATACAAGCAAACGTGCAATGTAGCATGGAATTATGTTTCATATGTGACACCCCCTACAGTAAAATGTTTTTTGTCAGGGAGATGCCTCTGGTGACTTTAGGGTTCTTGAAAATGAGTTCTGAATCCCTTGGGTGATATCCAACTATAAAAACAAATTGAATCTTGGAATCTTATATTTGCAGTGCAGCTGTACAAATGAACAACAGATTATTGTCAAATAAATGATCAATATAGTATTACCGCATTTTTCAGGGGATTTTTGAACTGATAACCCCTAGTTTACCAGGTTGTGTCCATGCAAAAGTCAGTTATGACAGAAGTGGGTCCTATTTCACGAACTGAAGAACCTGCTTCCAAACCTAATGTTAGCTTTATATGTTTAAACGAATTCTAATCTTCAATCCAAAGCCCCAGTCTAGTTCAACAATGTGCGCGCTTACCCACAGTGGCATTATTTGCTTACATTCAGGTAACATCCCATTTTCTAGGCTTATTTTGAACCCAGTTCTTCTGCTTTCCCCAATGCATTGCCAGCTAGATCATCCATTATGAGACCCTAGGTACAGACCCCTAGCTTGTTTTTACTTTCTTCTTTGTGTTACTTACAACAGTCCAGTCATCTGACTGCCCCTTATGACATCCAAGCCCCACCACCCCCACCACTCACCTGCTTCCGATTCTGTGAACTACAGGTCAGCAATGGGTATTAGCCCAGATTTCCAGCGTGGAACACCCTTAGTGGTATACTGCAAGTGTACTGCAGGTTCAGCACTGGGTATTAGCAAAGGTTTCCAGTTTGGGACAGCCTTAGCAGTGTACTACAGGTTCAGCATTGGGTATTAGCCCAGTTTCCCAGTTTGGGACACCCTTAGTAGTGCGCTGCAGGTTCAGCTTTGCGTATTAGCTCAGGTTCCCAGTGTGAGACACCGCTAGTAATATACTGCAGGGTCAGCATTATGTATTAGCTCAAGTCCCCAGTGTGTGACAGCCCTAGTAATGAACTGCATGTTCAACACTGGGTATTAGCCCAGGTTCCCAGTATGGGACACCACTAGTAGCATACTTCAGGGTTGGCATTGGGTAGTAGACCAGGTTCCCAGTACAGGACACCACTAGTAGTATACTATAGGGTTAACAGTGGGTATTACCTCAGGTCCTCAGTGTAGAATATGCCCTAGTACTTTACTGCAGGGTTAGAATTGGGTATTACTCCAAGTCCCCAGTATGGGCACCTCCAATTCAGTACTGGAGGTTCAACATTGGATTTAGCCCTGGTCCCCAGTGTGGGACACCACTAGTTTGGTACTCCAGGGTCAGGTTGGATATTAAATGAGGTTTCTAGTTACAGGAACCCCTAGTACTGTAATGCTGGGTCAACATTGGGTATTAGCATAGGTCTCCAGTGTGGAACACCCTAAGTACTCTATAACATGGTTAGCATTGTGTATTAGCCAAGTCCCCAGTGTGGTACACCACCTAGTACTGTACTGCAGGGTCAGCATTGTGTATTATCCAGGTCCCCAGTGTGGGACACCTAGTAGTGTACTGCAGGGACAGCATTGGGTATTAGCCCAGGTTCCCAGTGTAGGACACTAATAGAAGTGTACTGCAGGGTCAGTATTGTGTATTCGGCAGGATCCTCAGTGTGGGAAACCCTTAGTACAGTACTGCAGCATCAGCATTGGGTATTAGCCCAGGTCCCCAGTGTAGGTCACTAATAGAAGTGTTTTGCAGGGTCAGTATTGGGTATTAGACCAGATCCCCAGTGTGGGACACCCTCAGTAAAGTACTGCAGGGTCAGCATTGGGTAATAATCCAGGTCCCCAGTGTAGGACACTAATAGAAGTGTTCTGCAGGGTCAGTATTGGGTATTAGACTAGATCCCCAGTGTGGGACACCCTTAGTAAAGTACTGCAGAGTCAGCATTGGGTATTAACCAGGGTCCCCAGTGTAGGACATTAATAGAAGTGTTGTGCAGGGTCAGTATTGGATATTAGGGGCCAGCCCGGTGGCGCTGAGGGTTGAGGTGCTGGACGCCACACCTTGCGCCATACTGGTGACCCAGGTTTGGACATGGGCTCAGACCACCAGGGGTCGAAAGGGGGAGGGATAGGATGGAGCATCCGGAGGACTGCTCTCCTATCCCGGGGAGGGATCCAGAGCCCCATTGCTCTGTAGTGGCCCCTGGTGATGACCAGGGGTGCTACTAGAGCGGTGTAGCAAGAGGGGGCGAAGTGCAGTAGACGTCAGCTATGTGCCTATGTGTCATTGCACGCCGGCACTCCGCAAGGAGGAAAAATTGAAAATTGGGCTCCGGTCGAGCAGCATGAGCTTCCGACCCCCGCTTCCCAACCCGAATGGCACCTCCTCATCCAGATCCTGATCCGGTGGGTTGAGCTGGGTAGCTCCTCACCACCCCGCCACGGGGGGGGGGTCCGTGGGGGTAATGAGGAGAACGGCCTGATGTCGGGTGTCAGGGCTGGGGGGGGGCGGTCAGGATGTTAATGCTGACCTGAGCCCCGGGGAGAAAAATATCTATAAAAAAAGTATTGGGTATTAGACCAGATCCCCAGTGTGGGACTCCCTTAGTAAAGTACTGCAGGGTCAGCATTGCATATTAGCCCAGGTCCCCAGTGTGGGACATCTAGTAGTGTACTGCAGAGTCAGCATTGGGTATTAGCCCAGGTCCCCAGTGTAAGACACTAATAGAAGTGTACTGCAGGATCAGTATTGGGTATTAGATCAGGTCCTCAATGTGGGACTCCCTTAGTAAAGTACTGCAGGGCCAGCATTGCGTATTAGCCCAGGTCCCCAGTGTGGAACATCTAGTAGTGTACTGCAGGGTCAGCACTGGGTATTAGCCCAGGTCCCCAGTGTAGGACACTAATAGAAGTCTACTGCAGGGTCAGTATTGCATATTAGCCCAGGTCTTCAGTGTGGGACACCCATAGTAAAGTACTGCAGGGTCAGCATTGTGTATTATCCAGGTCCCCAGTGTGGGACACCTAGTAGTGTACTGCAGGGTCAGCATTGGGTATTAGCCCAGGTTCCCAGTATAGGACACTAATAGAAGTGTAGTGCAGGGTTAGTATTGGGTATTAGCCCAGGTCCCCAGTGTAGAACACTAATAGAAGTGTACTGCAGGGTCAGTATTGCATATTAGCCCAGCTCCTCAGTGTGGGACACTCATAGTAAAGTACTGCAGGGTCAGCATTGTGTATTAGCCCAGGTGCCCAGTGTGGGACACCTAGTAGTGTACTTCAGGGTCAGCATTGGGTATTAACCCAGGTTCCCAGTGTAGGACACTAATAGAAGTCTACTGCAGGGTCAGTATTGGGTATTAGACCAGATTCTCAGTGTGGGACACCCTTAGTAAAGTATTGTAGGGTCAGCATTGGGTATTATCCCAGGTCCCCTGTGTAGGACACTAATAGAAGTGTAGTACAGGTTTAGTATTGGGTATTAGACCAGATCCCCAGTGTATGACACCCTCAGAAGTGTTCTGCAGGGTTAGTATTGGGTATTAGACCAGATCTCCAGTGTGGTGCACCCGTAGTAAAGTACTACAGGGTCAACATTGGGTATTAGCCCAGGTCCCCAGTGTAGAACACTAATAGAAGTGTACTGCAGGGTCAATATTGCATACTAGACCAGGTCCCCAGTGTTGGACACCTTTAGTAAAGCACTGCAGGATCAGCATTGGGTATTAGCCCAGGTCCCCAGTGTAGGACACTAAAAGAAATGTACTGCAATGTCAGTATTGGGTATTACACCAGGTCCTCAGTGTGGGACACCCTTAGTAAAGTACTGCAGGGTCAGTATTGGGTATTAGCTCAGGTCCCCAGTGTAGAACACTAATAGAAGTGTACTGCAGGGTCAGTATTGCGTATTAGCCCAGGTCCTCAGTGTGGGACACCCTTAATAATTTGCAGCGGGGTCAGTTTGGGGAATTAGCCCAGGTCCCCAATGTAGGACACTAATAGAAGTGTACTGCAGGGTCAGTATTGCATATTAGCCAAGGTCCCCAATGTGGGACAGCTAGTAATGTACTGCAGGGTCAGCATTGGGTATTAGCCCAGGTCCCCAGTGTGGGACACCTAGTAATATACTATGCGGGGTCAGTATTGGGTATTAGCTCCAGGTCCCCAGTGTAGGACACTAATAGAAGTGTACTGCAGGGTCAGAATTGTGCATCAGCTCAGGTCCCCAGTGTGAGACACCTAGTAGTGTACTGCAGGGTCAGCACTGCATTAGCTCAGATCCCAGTGTAGGACACTAACAGAAGTGTACTGCATGGTCAGTATTGCATATTAGACCAAGTCCCCAGTGTGGGACACCCTTAGTAAAGTACTGCTGAGTCAGCACTGGGTATTAGCCCAGGTCCCCAGTGAAGAACACAAATAGAAGTGTACTGTAGGGTCAGTATTGGGTATTGGACCATATCTCCAGTGAGGGACACCCTTAGTAAAGTACTTCAGGGTCAGCATTGGGTATTAGCCCAGGTCCCCAGTATAGGACATGAATAGAAGTGTACTACAGGGTCAGTATTGCGTATTAGACCAGGTCCCCGGTGTGGGACACCCTTAGTAAAGTACTGCATGGTCAACATTGGGTATTAGCCTGGGTCCCTAGTGTAAGACACTAATAGAAGTGTACTGCAGGGTCAGTATTGGGTATTAGCCCAGGTCCGCAGTGTGGGACACCTTTAGTAAAGTACTGCAGGGTCAGTATTGGGTATTAGCCCAGGCCTCCAATGTAGGATACTAATAGAAGTGTACTGTGGGACACCCTTAGTAAAGTACTGCATGGTCGGCACTGGGTATTAGCCCAGGTCCCTAGTGTAAGACGCTAATATAAGTGTACTGCAGGGTCAGTATTGGGTATTAGCCCAGGTCCCCAGTGTGGGACACCTTTAGTAAAGTACTGCAGGTTCAGTATTGGGTATTAGCTCAGGTCCCTAGTGTGTGACACCCATAGAAGTGTACTGTAGGGCCAGTATTGGAGATTAGCCCAGATCCCCAGTGTGGGACACCCTTAGTAAAGTACTGCAGGGTCAGTGTTGCAAATTAGCCAGGTCCCCAGTGTAGGACACTAACAGAAGTGTACTGCAGGGTCAGCATTGGGTATTAGCCAAGGTCCCCAGTGTAGGACACTAATAGAAGTGTACTGCAGGGTCAACGTTGGGTTTTAGCCCAGGTCCCCAGTGTAGGACACTAATAGAAGTGTATGCAGGGTTAGGATTGTGTATTAGCCAGGTTCCCCAATGTGGGACATCCATAGCAGTGTACTGCAGGTTCAACATTGAGTATTAGCCCAGGTCCCAAGTGTGGGACACCCATAGAAGTGTACTGCAGGGTCAGCATTGGTGATTAGACCAGATCCCGGTTTGGGACACCACTAGTTTGGTACTGCAGGGTCTGCATTGTGTATTAGCCAGTTTCCCCAATGTGGAAATGCACTGCAAGGTCAGCACTGGGTATTAGACCAGGTCACCAGTGTGGGACGTTCTTAGTAAAGTACTGCAGGGTCAGCATTGAGTAGCCCAGGTCCCCAGTGTAGGACACTAATAGAAGTGTACTGCAGGGTCAGTATTGGGGAATAGCCCAGGTCCCCAGTGTAGGACACTAATAGAAGTGTACTGCAGGGTTAGGATTGTGTATTAGCCAGGTTCCCCGATGTGGGACATCCATAGCAGTGTACTGCAGGGTCAGCATTGAGTATTACTTCACATCCCCAGTATGGGATACCATAGCAGTGTACTGCAGGGTCAGCATTGGGTATTATCCCAGGTCCCCTATGTAGGACACTAATAGAAGTGTAGTACAGGTTTAGTATTGGGTATTAGACCAGATCCCCAGTGTATGACACCCTCAGAAGTGTTCTGCAGGGTTAGTATTGGGTATTAGACCAGATCTCCAGTGTGGTGCACCCGTAGTAAAGTACTACAGGGTCAACATTGGGTATTAGCCCAGGTCCCCAGTGTAGAACACTAATAGAAGTGTACTGCAGGGTCAATATTGCATACTAGACCAGGTCCCCAGTGTTGGACACCTTTAGTAAAGCACTGCAGGATCAGCATTGGGTATTAGCCCAGGTCCCCAGTGTAGGACACTAAAAGAAATGTACTGCAATGTCAGTATTGGGTATTACACCAGGTCCTCAGTGTGGGACACCCTTAGTAATACTGCAGGGTCAGTATTGGGTATTAGCTCAGGTCCCCAGTGTAGAACACTAATAGAAGTGTACTGCAGGGTCAGTATACGTATTAGCCCAGGTCCTCAGTGTGGGACACCCTTAATAATTTGCAGCGGGGTCAGTTTGGGGAATTAGCCCAGGTCCCCAATGTAGGACACTAATAGAAGTGTACTGCAGGGTCAGTATTGCATATTAGCCAAGGTCCCCAATGTGGGACAGCTAGTAATGTACTGCAGGGTCAGCATTGGGTATTAGCCCAGGTCCCCAGTGTGGGACACCTAGTAATATACTGCGGGGTCAGTATTGGGTATTAGCCCAGGTCCCCAGTGTAGGACACTAATAGAAGTGTACTGCAGGGTCAGAATTGTGCATTAGCCCAGGTCCCCAGTGTGAGACACCTAGTAGTGTACTGCAGGGTCAGCACTGGGTATTAGCCCAGATCCCCAGTGTAGGACACTAACAGAAGTGTACTGCATGGTCAGTATTGCATATTAGACCAAGTCCCCAGTGTGGGACACCCTTAGTAAAGTACTGCTGAGTCAGCACTGGGTATTAGCCCAGGTCCCCAGTGAAGAACACAAATAGAAGTGTACTGTAGGGTCAGTATTGGGTATTGGACCATATCTCCAGTGAGGGACACCCTTAGTAAAGTACTTCAGGGTCAGCATTGGGTATTAGCCCAGGTCCCCAGTATAGGACATGAATAGAAGTGTACTACAGGGTCAGTATTGCGTATTAGACCAGGTCCCCGGTGTGGGACACCCTTAGTAAAGTACTGCATGGTCAACATTGGGTATTAGCCTGGGTCCCTAGTGTAAGACACTAATAGAAGTGTACTGCAGGGTCAGTATTGGGTATTAGCCCAGGTCCGCAGTGTGGGACACCTTTAGTAAAAGTACTGCAGGGTCAGTATTAGTGTGCCCAGGCCTCCAATGTAGGATACTAATAGAAGTGTACTGTGGGACACCCTTAGTAAAGTACTGCATGGTCGGCACTGGGTATTAGCCCAGGTCCCTAGTGTAAGACGCTAATATAAGTGTACTGCAGGGTCAGTATTGGGTATTAGCCCAGGTCCCCAGTGTGGGACACCTTTAGTAAAGTACTGCAGGTTCAGTATTGGGTATTAGCTCAGGTCCCTAGTGTGTGACACCCATAGAAGTGTACTGTAGGGCCAGTATTGGAGATTAGCCCAGATCCCCAGTGTGGGACACCCTTAGTAAAGTACTGCAGGGTCAGTGTTGCAAATTAGCCAGGTCCCAGTGTGGGACACTACAGAAGTGTACTGCAGGGTCAGCATTGGAGTATTAGCCAAGGTCCCCAGTGTAGGACACTAATAGAAGTGTACTGCAGGGTCAACGTTGGGTATTAGCCCAGGTCCCCAGTGTAGGACACTAATAGAAGTGTATGCAGGGTTAGGATTGTGTATTAGCCAGGTTCCCCAATGTGGGACATCCATAGCAGTGTACTGCAGGTTCAACATTGAGTATTAGCCCAGGTCCCAAGTGTGGGACACCCATAGAAGTGTACTGCAGGGTCAGCATTGGTGATTAGACCAGATCCCCGGTTTGGGACACCACTAGTTTGGTACTGCAGGGTCTGCATTGTGTATTAGCCAGTTTCCCCAATGTGGGAAATGCACTGCAAGGTCAGCACTGGGTATTAGACCAGGTCACCAGTGTGGGACGTTCTTAGTAAAGTACTGCAGGGTCAGCATTGGGTATTAGCCCAGGTCCCCAGTGTAGGACACTAATAGAAGTGTACTGCAGGGTCAGTATTGGGAATTAGCCCAGGTCCCCAGTGTAGGACACTAATAGAAGTGTACTGCAGGGTTAGGATTGTGTATTAGCCAGGTTCCCCGATGTGGGACATCCATAGCAGTGTACTGCAGGGTCAGCATTGAGTATTACTTCACATCCCCAGTATGGGATACCATAGCAGTGTACTGCAGGGTCAGCATTGGGTATTAGCCCAGGTCCCCAACGAGAGTTTACACACAGCACCCCGTATTTTATTTTATATAATTGCTGGGTCTTCCCTTTTTGGCCACAACAATTATATAAAATAGCAGCTGTTCCCGTGGCTGTGCTCCAGTTCAGTTTTCGGCCGGTGAATCAGATTTTTGTCAGTTTTTCATTTTGCTCACCACATAAGTTTGCTAGCCCACATTTGTAGAAAAGATCACTTTTTTTGTTTAAAAAGTGACTTACAACCGTGTTTCTCTCAGGGCTGTGTTGCAGGCTAGAAGGAAGAGATGACACAGGAAGGGAACCAGTGCAGCAGGTGCATGCGAAGAGTGAGGGGACTGTGCGCATGTTTGCCATAATAAACGCTTCTTTATTACGGCAAATTATGGCACGGTCTCCCTATGGTAAAAAGGGGAGACCCATTAATTGTAATATAACAATACACAGTATGTACAATAATACACATTACTAGAGCAAATAATAATGCAGGTTAAACATCAGAAGTGCAAAGTACCCGGCACACACAGGAAGGTAATGTCACAAAATAGGAAAGGGTAGGAGAGAGAGAGTAAGTAGAGGAGGGTGAAAAATAGAAGTGGGGGAGGTGAAAAGGTAAAGTAGTGGTGGAAGTAAAAGAGAGAGGAGAACAGGTTATGGTGGGTAGGGTGGGGGAATAGAGTGTAGAGGATTAGGAAGGGGTAGAAAGTGTGATTACTGGGATGACAGTGAGTGAGAAAGAAGTAAGAGAGTGAGAGGAAGCGGTGGAGTAGAAAGGGGGGGGAGGTGGGGTGGTGAAAAGTATAGAGGTCAGAGTAGATAAGGAGAAGTGTAGGACAATGGGGCTAAGGGCATTTACAGGAGGGGGCAGTGTGGCCTTGGAGAATGGAGAAAAGAGAGTGTTTAGAGGTGGCAGAACGAATTGTTAGTGGAAGGAAGTTGCAAAGATTAGGCAGGCGGAAGAAGAAACTAGACTGGCCAGCTAGGGATTTACAAGAGGGGAGCAAACGATAACGATAACCTGAGTTATGGTTAGAGTACATGGAGGGGGGCATAGGGGAGAGGAGAGAGCTAAGGTAAGGGGAGCAAAGCCAACATTGATTGTATCATTTCAGCGACCAGGAGCTCTGGTAGTTAGGCCCTACTGGATACACTGCAGGACTGTCTGCTGGTGCAGCTGGTTAAGGAACCCAATAGATACAGTAGACTGCCATTCTCGATGTGGTGCTCACCAAACTGGAAGTGGTAGAAGTAAGGGTAGGGGAGCCACTAGGGTCCAGCGACCATAACTCTACATGGTTCGACCTGGCCCTCGGGACAAGCAAGCCCTCACTGAAGGCTGAACTCCTAGATTTCAGAAGGACAGACTTCAACTGGATGAGGGAGCTGGTCTGGAACACATTAGTCAGAATGGACAGCATCAGGGATGTGCAGAAAAGATGAGGGGCAATCAAGGGGGCAAATCCCGAGGCAACAAAGTCTCGCATGAGAACAGCAAACAAAAGAAAAGGGTACAGGAGACCAGTCTGCTTCTCTGGAAAGATCAAGGAAGCAGTGAGAGCCAAACAGAAGACCTTCCCCAAGTACGAGTGAAAACCAGGGAAGGAAGCATGGGGAGAGTAACTAATGAGAAAAAGGGAAACAAAAAGGGCGGTCAGAGAAGCAAAGGCAGACAGAGCTGCGTATTGCGGAGGGGGTCATGGGTGGGGATAAGCAGTTCTTTAGATATAGTATGGAAAAAGAAAGAAGGGGATGAAAAATTGTTAGGCTAACAGAGGGAGGTAGGATAATTATTTATTTTTACTTATTTTTTTGTTCCTGTAACTTAATGCAGTTTGTTTAACAAAACTCTCCCCCTGTATTATACTGCAATTATTACTTATGTATTTTAAGCTGCTCTTTTACACCTGTCTTGACAATGTCTCTCAGACTGCTACTTAGTCACTTTTTTAACTTTGTAACTTTTATTGTTGGTCTGTGTACAATACCGGACTTCCTGGTTTACAAGTCTTCTGTACAACTCGACTTGTAGCCTTTGTAAATGAGTCTCTGACTCAAAGGTTATTTTCCGAAAACGAAATAAAATAAATAATTGAGGGGGATAGACAGAAAGTAGCCATTCTTAATGACTAGTTTTGCTCTGTATTCACAAGGAAAGACAGAGGGCCTCTGCCAGTGAGTTGCATCAAGGCAGCTGTAAAGGGGAAATCCTGAGATGAGGCAGCAAGCATTTACCACTGAAAGGGTTTGGAAAGGGCTAGCAGTCCTAAAGATAGATAAGGTGATGCATCTGAAGGTGCGCAATGAATTGGCAATGAAACTAACTGAACCTGGTGGGGCTATTCAATAGCTCAATTCAGACAAGGGTAGTCAGAAAAGAATAGAGGGTAGCAGACATAGTCCCACATCAGCAACTGGATAACTACAGACCTGTCAGTCTTACCTGTATTATGGGTAAACTGTTGGGGACATTAGCCAAAGAGGACCTCATAAACTACCTGAAGAAAAGTGGACTTCAAGATAGTAAACAGCATGGGTTCATGGCAGGAAGGTCTTGTCAGACCAACCTGATAGTATTCTTTGTCTGGGTAACGAGAGAAGTAGACAAGGACCATGCTGTGGGTTTACTCTACAGGAAGCATTTCAACTCGATGCCTCACAGAAGGTTGCTGAAGAAACTAGAGGATCTGGGTACAACAAAAGACATAACTGATGCATGAGAAACTGGCTGAAAGGGAGACAGAAGAGGGTTGTGGTTAATGGAGTCAAATCAGAAAGGGGGGTCACCAGTGGGGTGCCACAAGGATTGGTCCTGAGTTCAGTCCTTTTCAGTATGTTCATTAGTGACATTGGAGAAGGAACCCAGGGCAAAGATGTTTCTCTTTGCAGACGACAGTAAGCTCTGTGGCAGGGTAGACAGCAAGGAGGGGGTTAGGGAGATGAAGAGAGACATGCAAAAGCAAGACAAGTGGTCAAACACTTGGCAGTTGAAATTCAGTGCCAGAAAGTGCAAGGTGAGGCACATAAGGATCAAGAACTCAATAACAGAGTACTGGATGTGATGGGGGAGGGGGGTAAAGCTGTGCATGACCTCTGAGGAAAGAGACCTAGCAGTCATCATCAATGACTCCCTAAAACAATCAAACCAGTGTAACAAGGCCGTTAGAAGGTAAACAGTATGCTGAGCTGTATAGGAAGAGGTACTGACAACAGAAGGAAGGAGGCATTACTACCTTGCTATCGGTCATTCGGAGGCCCCACCTGGATGCTGTGCTCAGTGCTAGAGTCCTCACCTAAGGAAAGATAAGGACAGGATGGAGACAGTGCAGCATAGCATGACCAAAATGATTCAGAACCAACAGGGCAGATCTTAGGAAGATCAGCTCAAGGCATTGAAGATGAACTTGCTGGAGGCCACACAAGAGAGGGGAGATATGATAGAGACCTTGAAGTTCCTGAAAGGAATGAACAAGGTAAACTGCAAAGAACTATTTAGCATAAATAGCGGATCAAGAACATGGGGGTGGGCATGTGTGGGGAGGGGTTCAAGAGGGAAGAGAGAACGTTTTATTTTACAGAAAGAGTGGTGAAGTTGTGGAACAATCTGTAAGCTGATATGGTGGGTGCCAAAACTATCAATGGTTTCAAACACAGCTAGGATAGAGTGAAGGGCTTAGTGGTTGCTCAGGATGATAGCAGTAGGGTGTTGAGCATGGGGGTGGATAGTGTGGATTAGAACCCTGTATGGACAATAGGTCCCAGTTTTGTTAGGGCTTATGTGCAGACTGGATGGACCAGTGGTCTTTTTCTGCCGTCATTGTCTGTTTCTATTAGTCCAGATCCTCAGTGTGGGACACCCTTAGAAAAGTACTGTAGGGTTAGCAAAGCATTGTGTATTAGCCCAAGTTTCCATTAGGGGACACTAGTGTACTGCAGGGTCAGAACTGAGTGAGCCCATGTTCTGATGAGCGACACCCCCTAGTACTAGACTGCAGTGTTAGCATCGTGCATAAGTCCAAATCTCAGTGTGGGACAACCCTGGTACTATACTGCAGTGTTTGCATTGGGAACAAGTCCAAATCTTGACGTGAGACACCCTCAACTACTGCACTGCAGTTTCAGAATATAGTATGAACCCTATTCCTTGTGGGAGGCACCCCCTAGTACTGCACTGTTATATCAGTGCTGGGTACGAGCCCAAGACAACCATATGTGACACCCTAACACAAATCCTCTGGGCTCACTTCAGATAGTCCAGTTTTCACCTCACCACAATTATTGCACTAAATTCACATGACAAGCTAAGGCTGCTACTTCCAGATCAAACTCATGCACCTCGGCCCAGACCCATCCAAGTTCTGGAAATGTATTCACTGTCTCCTCAGCTCCTCCTGTCTTCCAGTTAAGCCCCAATCAAACTCTGCATCTCTCCCATATGCTAGCTCTCTAAACTGCTTCTTTACTAAAGGACCCAAGGCTCTCATTCCCTCATCCCCCACCCAAACCTGATTTCCCCACTCCCCTAGGTAACTTCCACTTGCAGGTGATTCCAGCTGCTGATGTCTGCAAGGAGCTTGCTGCACAAAGCATTTAATTTGGAAGCAGGGCTGACAGATTATCATCCGAGTTCCTAGGTCGAGGGGCTTCCGCCCTGGCTGCCCTTATTGCCCATGTGTTCAGCTGATCCCTATGCACTGGTTCCTTTCCCCCACAGTTGGAAGCATGCCGTGATAGTCCCCATCCACAAGGGGGACCCTTGTGCTGCGCAAACTAATTACCGCCTGATATCCTTGTCAACAATCCTCTCCAAGGTACTCCAGAAATTTGTTAGCAGACAACTTTCTAAATCTGACAATATCACAGGCTTCCTGATCCCTATCCAATCTGGCTTCCGAACCAATCATTCCTCTCCCTCCTCCCTCCTCAGATTAACTAATCGCATCCACTCTCTCACTCACATGAATGTCGGGTACCTTAAAGGTGGGAAGGAGGGGTGAAAAGCCATTGACCAGGTAGGGTCAGAGGCCACAAACTAGTGTAGGGCTTTTGGGCAGACTGGATGGGCCTGGCAGTCCTTATCTGCCAGCAGTTTCTATGTTCTATGTTGGCATGGGCAGAGGGACGGCATTTATAGACTGTCAAGGCCTTTGACAACGTGAACCATCACCTAGTCCTGAACAAGCTAGCGACCTTGGGTTTTTCTGCCTCAACCATCAAATGATTCAAATCCTACTTGTCTGATCAAACCCAATCAGTTAAAGTAGGCCAAACTACGTCTCCCTCCTGGTCATCCTTGGGACCCCCAGGCTCTGTCCCGGGTTCCCTACTTTTCTCACTCTTTATTATTGACCTCCCCAGAGCTTTCTACCCACAGTATTCATATGTATGCAGATGACACAGTTGTCTACTCCTCAGGCCCTTCTACCTCCTCCATCAAACCAGTTCTGCAACAAGATTTTCCAAAAGGCTCAAAACAGGTTCCAAGTTAATCAGTTAGCTATGACCCCCAAAAAAAGTCTCTGTACAGTTCAACTCCTGATCCTGGCTGAGCTCTTCTCCTACCCCACTAAAGCTTTACTCTGTAAGTGATGACTTCTTGGACACTGTCACCGCCTACAAATACTTAGGCCTCCATCTCAGCCAGCACATCAACAATTCTAGCCATATGGCATATGCAGTAAAAAAATACTTTGTCAAACTATGTGATCTATATAAGGTGAAGAGCTGCCTTCTCCAGCTTAACAGGAAACAGGTGATTGAATGTACAGTCCTGCATTTAGAGGGTGAGCATGGGTTGTCACATTGGGGGCAGGCCTGGCAGAGGTAGCTGCCACAAGGCAGTGTGCCACAACTGGGGAGGGGTTGGCAGTGAGGTACAGCACCACAGCAACCCCTGTTGCTGGGCCTGTGAGCTTGTCCTTGTCACAGGGGTGTTTTGTGTGTACAAGGCTGACAGATGAATTTCTTACACCATATGGTGGAAGGAGGGACTTTGAGAGAAAACCGTGAAGGACCCACACACGCACACACACACACACACACGCTACCGAAATGATGACGGAATCACCTGAACAGGGTATATTCCTGACTACAGGGTATATCCCTGGGATGACAGCAGGGGGAGTGGGTGATATACAACCTACTTGGGGAAAAAAACAGAGAACTGTGACTTCAGCAAAAGATTATATCCATACAAATGAAATCAGTACTGAAGAATACAAGGAATAAAAGAAGAGAAAATCTGTAACAAAAAAAATGTTGAATTTAGTGATAACATTCAGTTAGTCGGAGTATACAAAGCAATAACCAGCTGGTGTGGATCGCAATCCACACCAGCTGGGTATTGCAAGTATATTTGAACTAACTGAATGTTATTACTATTACACGACTTGGAGTTCATTTAGAGCTTTTTATATAGTAGCAAGTGATGTAAGTATGAAATGCTGGCGCCAGTTGCGCTATCATAGTGTTAGCAGTACACGAAGCAAAGAACGTGGGTGGTCATGTTCTAAATGTTGTCCATGCCGTGAAAGATGCTGGCGCTCTGAATGAGGAAATCGGTTGGATTGGTGAACATTTGTCGAGGACAGGATCAAGAAAATTATTCAGATAATTCTGAAAGTGGTTTGGTTTACAAGGGAAATTATACCGATAGCTGTGGGCAGTGTATATGTTTAGCACTTATTTGTGTGTGATTCTACGAGTGTGGGCACAGCTTGAAAAGTGTCAGTGCGAGCAGTGCACAGGGAAGGCGTTATGGATGATGATTTTCAGTGTTTTAAAATGTAAAATCAGTTCAGTATGTGGAGAACACTGTGTATCCAGTGTGCAAGGTAGTGCTGTTGTCATGGTCGCTGTGGCGGATGGAGGGAGACATTCGGCATGGCATGCCAGTGACAGAAAATGAAAGGAATAGGTAGCATGCTGGGAAAAATGCTAAAATTAGACAAAATAGATTTGTAATGTGGAAAAATACTTTTCTTTGACAGTGTGATTTCCTGAGAGGTTTTGTGGGTTTATCTCATGATTTTTATGTTGCTTGCATGCATGTGCAAGAAACATAATGCCATCATCCGAGTTTTCGGAGGAGTGGCAGCCCCCTTCCAATTCAGTTAGTGTGTTTGCAGGTGCGGCCGCAGTTCTCCAGTGGCTGCTGGAGCTGTCTATGACAGCAGTCGAAAATGCAGTGGAGTACAGTTAAAAGAGGGAGCTATGCTTCAGTGAGCAGCGATAAGATATGACTCCTCATGCGTGCTCCCCTACACACCACACACATGCATGCATACTGCGTGCTCCCCCACCCACACTGTATAGCCGACGGAGGTGCCCAATCCCCGTCGGCTGTGCTGCGCCCCCAAACAGAGTTCCACATGCCACGCTGGGTACCCACCCCAGCATGTCTACACTCGTATAGCCGGCGGGGTGCCCGATCCCCGTCGGCTCCCTGTCCCGCCCCCAGAGGTACAGGGTGCCACGCTGGGAGCCCACCCAGCATGGGAACAGATGCTATCGCCGACGGGATGCCCAATCCCCGTCGGCTCCATGCTCCATACCCCCAAACAGCCATCCTTGTGCCACGCTAGAAGCCCACCCCAGCGTGGCAAGCGTCCTGCGTCGTCGTCCCACGTCGTCGTCCTTTTCTAAAAAAAAACCCTGAAACACAAAAAATGGTCCTCGCTGTCTCTGCCCCACCCGCCCACCCACCGCGCACCCTGCCTCCCCACACCCCCCACCCCATACTTACCTCCGTGACTCGGCAACAATGTTCAGTGGACCAGGAACACATCTGCACTCTTCAAAGCCGACCGCGAACTGAGGAAATGCCGGTAAGCTATATAATGTAATAAATAGGGTTTTTTCAACTTTGCTGCATGTCTCAGGCATTTTTTGGAATTTTTGCACCAAATTTTCAACATGGGGTTTTTGGGACCCCTTCTTATGAATGCTCTCACTGTCATGGCTTTAATCAGGCCCGAAGGGTGATTTTGCAGTCACTGCACAAAATCACCTTTTGGCACCGATTAATGAAACGACACTGCCAGTGTTCATAAGGTGGGCTCTCAAAAAGCCTACGTTGAAAATTTGGTGGAAAAATTCCTAAAAATGACTGTTTTACGAGCGTGCATTGCGCAGTTTCTATGCACGCTCGTAAGTTCGCGAATTTTCAATATTTTCACTCCAGATTTTCAACATTGTCATTTTACCACACATCCTTATGAGCAATACAGCTGTCATTTTCACATCTCGCCAGCGTGTTTCCGCCCATATGGCAGCACAATGGTGCAGTGATTGAAATCACTGTATAGGACACATTAAGAAAATCACAGTGACACTGTTCATGAGCAGAGGTCAAAATGGCTGTGTTGAAAATTTATTCAGCTTTCCTAAAATAAAAAAGTATTTTTCTGAGCATGCGTTGCGCAGTTCCTACGCACGGTTGTAAGTTTGCAAATTTTCAATATTTGCACTCCATTGACTTCCAAATACCTACTCAGCACATACAAGCAAGCAACATTCAGCACTGACAAATGCTTGTTCTTGTCTGTGATGGTGTGAAGCTTGCTATTTACTTGTTGTGAAGCAGCCAAAGTGGACTGTCTTTCTGACACCATGTATTTTGTTTTTTCATTTGGGGGTAAAGGTGTGAGTAACTGACTGTGGGTGTGGTAAAAGGTTAATTAACTGACTGTGGGAGTGGTTTAGTTGAATAACGATTCTGGGCCTTGGTAGACATAGTTTGTGGAATAATAACTGATGGCTGTCCTGCATTGTGATAGGCTCAGAGAAGATAACCTGTGTAACCCCCCTACAAATGGGGGTTCCTAAAATGTCTTCCTGGGCTTGCCTAATGCACACTGCCAGGCTGGCATTCTATGTTTAAACAGTTTGAATGTGCTTGCATGAGAGTGCCTGTTAGCCTCTGTGCCTGTCTCTTTAAGCGGTATCTATCTCGTAGGATATAATTGATCTGGGTGGGGGCCGTGTAGTTTTAGGCTCAAGTCCCACCCGGGTTGTGTTACAGCTGCTTCATTCTGCCATCGCAAAATGCGCAGAGGAAGCCCTTAGAGGATCTATGATTGTTTGCTGATTGTCTGCTTTAGTGATAATAATATAGTAGTTTGCCTAACCTGCCTTCCTTTGCAGCATGGACTGTTTTGCTTAGAGCCACCATTTTGTTTATGGACTGCCAGTTTGGACCAATCGGTACCTCGGGGACCCTAAAATGGAGACTGTCCCCAGAGGCCTTGTGGGAATAAATTTCTGTAGGAAGTGTAGTTTTTATTGTTTGGCACCTAAAAGTACCCGGAAGGGGAGCCCTTTCTGTGACAGACAGATGGATCAACCAACTGAACCTTTTGGATCACTGGGAAATCCCAGAGCTTCCTGCAGCAGAGTGTCAGTTAAGAGTTGGAGTTTGGAGAGTGAACAGCTCGAGCAATTCGAGCAGCTGCTCTGTAAAGTAGCGCAGGGATTTGGCGGGAAGGCTGTGTCTAGCCTGCCTGCTACCATCTTCCAGAGAGAAGAAACCTGCAAATTGAATCAGACTACATCCAAATCTGTTTGTGAGACCTGAATTCTGAATAGAGAGAGAGAGAGAGAGAGAGAGAGTGAATTTCGCCTGGTGTGGACCAAAGACTTGCTCCTGGAGCGATCGGCCTGTCAGGAAGGGTAGAGTACCGCAGAACTTACGGTTTGCGCAGAGACCCTGCCTAATTCCAACCAGACTGTCATCCGAACTGTGGTATCTGGCTGTTTTGACTATAAATGTGCTGAATGTGTGGTGTGGGTCGCGATTTGGTTCCCCACACCTTTGAATGTGTCATGCTAGCTGGAACCTGCTCCAGCACTTAAACGGATTGAAATCTGAACTTTCCACCTGGTCTGGGCCTCACCATCTCTGCCTAGATTGCCGCTCACACCGCAGAGATTCATCTGACGAAAGACCCACTTGGGGATTTGGCTTCTTGCTCAACACCATCGAAAAAGATCAACCATCACGGTGAGTCATGTGGGCCCTGCTTCCCCTGGCAAACCAGCATACCATCCTGAGGTCTTCATCTCATCAATCCTGCCTCCTGATCTGGGTAGTGTGAGTAACCAACAGGGTAGCTTCCTGCAACAGAGCTCAAATCATTGTGTGTCATCTGATTTTATTATTTGGGTTGATCATCACGAACTGAGCCATCCAGCTTCGGAAAACAAATTGTGGGTTAAAGTGCATGTTGCTTGTTTTCTTTCCTAAGGGCCCCAACAGCAGCTGCAATGCCTGCCTACCCTGGGCAACGCTTCAGGCTTGCCTAAATAACAACTGGGTACCCAGAGTGTGTGTGACTGCTAGAGGGACTCTTAGTGCATGCATCTTTAACCTGACTAAATCAGATCTGGAATCAAATGCTAGATTGCTGCCCCACCCTTGTTCACGTCCTCTGAATAAATCCGATTCTATTCTTTCTGCATTTAACTTGGCTGGTGTATACCTTTGTGGAGGAGATACAGTTTTGCCGTTGCACTGTTCTATTGCAGGTATTGTTTTACAGGGGGTCTCCAGGGCCATTGCAGCTGAGCCAGCCCTGGTGGTAAGTGTACCAAGTGTGGGTTCAATACTGTATTTCTATGCTAACTGTGATTGTTCATCTGCTGACCTGTGTAAGCCACTAGAGGGGTTAGAAGAGGGTATCCGTATGCTACCCTTACAGCAATCCTCCGGGTGAAGGTATCCATTCACCGAGCTCAGGCCCCACAACCTGTTCCCAGTCATGCAGGAAGGGGTAGTATCCCTTGGGATAGCACCACCTAGGGGTTACACTCGTCCTATAATTGTTTCTGAATACTATGGGTGGCATTTTCAAAGGCTCACAGGCAGATGCTCAGGCATGCTTCACCCTGTCTGCTTCTGACCAACTGTGCCCTAGCCACCTGCTCCTATTTTCGAATGCTATGGGCATTTTGTGACACAAGTCTTGATTTGTGGCAGTTTGCATAAAAACAAAGCGTGCGCATTCATAATTTTTTTAACACAAATGTCGACTTTTCAGGTGCAATTGCATCAGATTCTGAGCTGCGGACGCTGGTACACCATCTAATGGGCGGTCTTTGAAAAAAAAAGGCTGTTGGTTCCAAAATGGGACAAACTAATTTTAATGAAATATGGACTTGGTTTAATGTCCTAATCTAGGGGAACATCATGTCTGCTGCATCATATCTGCTGCACTGGCAGTTGTAATGCTCATGCCTGTTACCCCATAGGCTGCGACAGGGTGATGTAATAAGGGAAGGGAAATGGACAACCTGTCAAAACTACAGGAAGCTCTTAGTACAGCAGCTCAGCTTGGTGAGCTGCTCTTTTAGCTTCAGTCAAAAATTTTATTGTTCGACTTACAAGTCATTACAAAGCACACATTAAAACACACATACAGTTTATGCACAAATCCAAAATGTTACAAAATTACAAAATAACAATAGTCCATTCGTATTTCCACTGCAGTACAATAAGCTTAAGTCCATAAAAACATTCTAATGATATGCCTGCCTAAAACATTTGACAATTATTATATATGGATAGGAAAACTGCATTATTTCTTGACCACCTATTATATATACAAAACAAACTGTTCAGGTATCAGATGGGATCATACTGCTATAGAGATGTAGTTTTTACTTTCTGTTATTTTCAGGCAGGAAGCCACAGGGACCAATGTGCTCTCTAGTCTGTCTTTTAGCAAATATGTGACTGAATGTCTAAGTTCGTATTCTAGGGTTCCCAAGATATTTCCCAGATATTTCTCCCTGTATTTATTATATAGGGGACATAGAATGATCAAGTGTATTAAGTCATCTTGTCCATAGCCGCATTTGCATCGTGTTTCTATTTCTGGGTTCACTTTGTTATATTGGTTCATTTTCCACTGGCTAGTGAAGAATTCAGATCTAAAGCATGTGCAAATCTAAGACTAGGACTGGTTAGTATCTGTAAATATTTTTTCCTTTTATGATCTCTTTTATTGTTCTTCAACCAACTGCACACCTTATACCGTTTACATCTTTCTAGATCTTGCTGGATATAGACATCCCATATTCTGGATTTTATTTCTATGTTATTAGTTCCGTAGGGTATCTAAGACTGTCTGCAATGTATGACATTAAGCCATGAGGCCTAATGAATTTCTCAACCGTCTGGACACTAAGGAATATAATTTTTTTCTCAATATATGTTATAACTTCCTCCAGACATAATCTTGGTAGTCTCTGATTTTCCATGCCAAATACTCTGAGCCAATAAATTACTGACCTTTGTGTGATTTGACATCCTACAGGTACTTGTCCTAATTCTGCCCTAACAAAGGCTGAAGGGGCACTCCCTGGGAGTCCTAGGTTTTTCTTATAGAATTTATTGAGGTATGAATCAATATTTTTTCTAGCCTGACTGTCCCAAAGCTCTGTTCCATATAGTATTTGATTTCTTATTTTGGCATTTATTACATTTATATTTTCCTTTACCAACTTACCCCATATCTATATGAAAATGCATTTATTAATGGAATAAACATCTTGGTTCTGTTACTAACATACTAATTGCCAGCAGATTAGGCCTTACGGTCTATGGAGTCTCGAACCTCAGATCCTAGTTGGGTGTAAGGCCCCTTGTGTTGCTAGAAACCCTATCATCCATCCCCACCCCGGACCAGGCCATCATCTGATACATTTGCTTTCTGTGTCTGTCCCACCTCTCTTGAAGCCCTCTACTGTGGATCTCTGAACCAGCTCACCAGGCAGCGCATTCCAAGTGTCCACCACCCTCTCAATGAAAAACCTCCTCCTCTTCCCCCCCACCCTTCCACCTTCCAACTTCAAACTGTTCTCTGTTTCTTTGATGTGTTTCCTCCATACCCCTCTCTGTGAAAAAATTACACCTAAATAACAAAATTCCCTTACCACCTCAAGCCTATTCTTGTTTATTGTATATTTATAATTGCTGTTGTTCCCTCCAAATACAAGCACTTTAGTTTTATTATAGTTAATTTGAAGTTCTGCTAGGGCACACTCATGTTGAAATTTCCCTAACATTCTCTTCATTCCCAGAAAACTAGCTGACAATAAAGCAACTGCATAATGCTAAAGGCAGAGCTGTTGATAGTTCTGCCTCCCATTGTGTAACCTCTGTATGCACGTGAGGTTGAGGAAAGGAGGGAGAGCGGGGACATGATAGAAACTTTTAAGTACCTCAGTGGAATCAACAAAGTCCAAGAGGTAGCATCTTTCAGAAAAGAGATGTGCAAGAACAAGGGGACACAATTTAAAGATGGGGGTAGAGGCGGCTCAAGGGGCAATGTGAGGAAATATTTTTCACATAGAGGGTGGTGGATGCATGGAACAGCCTTCCTGAGGAGGTTGTGGGGTCTAAAACTGTGGGAGAATTCAAGAATACATGGGACAGACATAAGGCAATTCTTGTGGGGTTAAGAAGTAATAGGCCATTGGTTAACTAGGATCTGCGGCCTATCCTGTAGGTAGGGAAATGGGCAGACTCGGTGGGCCAAGCGGTCCTTATCTGCCGTCAAAGTCTATGTTTCTATGTTTCTAACTCTTTTAGCTTGGCAGAAGGGGCCCGGGCTGTGCGCCACTGTATTCACATTTGAATCCAGAGCACCCTGGTTTGGAAATATGAGGCTGCCGTACCAGGGGCTGCTTAGCAGGTGCTGACAGTTGCAGAAAACGTGCATATCATGTTACTGGTGAGATCCTGAATCACAGCCTGGGCTGGATACTCCAGAAGGCTGCTGCCCTCCTCTGAGCAGTAAACCACTGCATGGAAAAACCCAAGCCTCTGCTTCTCCTTGGCTCGTCATCATGACTGCTTCAGTACAGCTCAGCATGCCTCTCAACGTCCCAGCTTCGCAATGTGTAGCTCTGGCCTTCATAATGCAGAGCACACAACCTAATTTTTTATGTAGTCATTTCTGTTTTTTTTCTTGTTTTTTTTAAGAATAATATGTCCAAGAATCAAAGGCATCATATATTTAGTGTTCAGGAAAGTTAGTATGATTGTTCTAATGGTCTGTGTGTCCATAAATAGCTTTAACATTATGTGAAGTGTCTTCATGGAGCCAGCTGGGTGAATGTGGGTGTAAAATGCACAGCATAATGCTAAAGGCAGAGCCGTTGATAGTTCTGCCTCCCAGTGTGTAACCTCTGTATGCGCATGAGGTTTCTGCTACGGATTTCTTTAGGCATTTTGATGATGCTTTGTAATTCAAATAATAATTAGAGCAGTGCGAACCTTAATTTATGACTATTGCCAGTTGCAGAAGCTGTTTAAGAAGTCATCTGATGCCATTTATAATGTGAAAAAAAAAATCAACCGAGCCAACAGAACCTATTGGTGTGGTAACTATGATTCATCACCTCTGTGTGCAAAGACAGAGATGTGTCATGGTGCATTGATGTAGTCTGCATCTCCCGCCTCATAAATCAGGGACAAGGATTAAAAAAATCAGGGACAAAGGACCAAAATCAGGGACACATTTTCAAAATTAATGCTATCCACTTAGGAAGCTGGTAGAATAAGGGGCTTAGTATAAAATGCAATTTCTAAATTAGAGAAAGTCTGTAACATTAATGTTTGACATTATTTTGTGCTTACAATCCTCACAGTTTAGTCACGGAAACAGAAATTTTAGGAGGGACAGAGTAAACTTTTGAGGTAAAATCAGGGACGTCCCTGAAAATCAAGGACAGTTGAGTGGTATGGTAGTCTGAAAGAAAAACATTACTGTGGATGTTTCCATTTATCTGGAATTTCGGTACATTTATTTAGTTATTTATTTTTTTTATTATTGTTCGCGTGATGTTTCACCCTTTATTCCCGTACCCTGATTTCTGGGGTTGCAGTGACTGTGTCCTTTGATCATAAGACACTGCCTTTACAGCCAAGGACAATGTTGCTACTTACTTGTCCAACAGCTGATGCGCAAAATCCGGGTGACCTGCAGCCTCCATTCTTACCAACTAAGAAGGCTGTTCTTTAGTTGATCAGTAGCTTTGATAGGCCCTCAATGACCCTCTAAAATATAAAAATATATATTTTAAAAGATGTTCCCTTATGTAGCAATGGAGCAGACTCCCACTCTCTACAAACTCCAGTGTCACAAAACATTGGAGCGTTGGGGTAGCACAGGGGCACAGCTTCTCTCAGTCTGGACCAGAAAGGGGAAAGGATCAGGCAGTCAGCTCCTCCGAGTGAGGATGTACAGTCCAGGCCCTTTGAGAAGAATTTCTGGGCCTTGTGAGAAGAATTCTGGGCCCCGGGAAAAGTTCAGAGTCTGGGGCCCCTATGCAGCTGTATACAGTAGTATGCCAGGTGGCCTGGGCCCCTCTTTGGTGCCGGACTCAAGGGAATTATACCCAGTTCCTCCACCCTCTTAAGGGCCCTGTTACAATCCCTTCCCCTTCAATACACAAGTACCAGAAAATGCTAAAAAGTGGCATTTAGAACTCCAGTGCAGGTATACTACTAGAGTGGGCTTCAGGGAAGCACCAAAAATGGTGCTCTGAAAAGGTCAGAAATTATGGGAAACCTTGTGATTCCTCAGATCTACCCAAAATTACAACTCTTAGAAAAACTTAGGCTGTTTCACAGCATAGAAATCCTTGGACTCCTAGCTTTTCTCATCTTTCCAGAAATGTGGGTGTCATAGAAAAAATATTATTCTGGGAAGCTGTTGAACTTGTAATGTGAGACTCTTGGAGGGTGGGATTATCATGGAACAGTCTGACTGAACATTTTACATTCCCATGGCCTGTGACAAATCAAACTGCTGAAAAAAAGAAAAGACTACAGGAATAACAGAGCTGTATAGTCCACAGGCAGTGAGAAATAGTGTAGACATTGAGTATGTGGATAACAACATCTTTGCTATAACATTTAATTGATCTCTGAGCCCTGCAATATATATTTTATTTTTTATTTATTGAAATGTTTCACCAGGAAGGCACACTGAACAACAAGTTGTTCATCTCCCAGTGTGACATGGGGGGAGGGGGTACAGGGAGAGTACATATAACAAAATATATAACAGTCACTACACTGGGTGTATACAATACACAAAATACATCACATGGTCCGAATACAGGATACAATATACAGTCAACAATTAATTGAACATTTAAAGTGCAAGTACTTTGTTTATAAGTGCAACTGATTAAAGTATGTTGCATACCCAGCTAGGGGAGGAGTGCTAGAGAGATTGATAGAATGTGTTAAGATTGAGGAAAACAGGTGCAGTTAGAGGAAAGAAAGTTATGAAGGGCAGTGAACAGGGAGTGGGAGGATGAGGAGTGATGAATTTGTTGGGGAAGGGCGTTCCAGATTTTAGGGAAACGATGAACAAAAAAAGCAGACAGACCTGCAAGAGTAGAACAGTGGAGGATCACAAAAGTGTTTGTTTTTTCACTTGGTCTCATATGTGCGTTAATACTATAATAATTACTGGTCTCCGTTTTCTTCCATTGGGAAAACCGTGTGTTAAATGCCGTAACACCTGAGTAGGTGTTACGGCATTCACGTGCTCCCTTCCAACAACAAAGCGCTCGAGATAAGTAAAAATAGCGCGTTCAAATTGTCCCTCTCAGTTCAACTGCCACTGCCAAAAAAAAAAAAACACTTACAGACACCTCCGATTAAGGTATTTCTTGTATTCAGACCCCCAAAAAATGCAAACATTTAACTTTTTTTTTTCTCGACCTAACTTATGCAGTTAACACTTAGATGATGATCCCTAACTCTCTCCCTTTCAACCCTAACCTTTCCTCTGCTGGTCAAACGAAAATACCATTCAACCAGGAAATGATACGAAGAATCTCCATACCGGACTTCTAACACTTGTGGCCAGTTTATTTTATTGTTTAATGTTATGTTAATGTTTATGTTTAATGTATTAACCATAGTTCTGTTCTCCTCACACAAATAAAAGCTTTTATCTGCAAGGTAAGCATAAACGTCTTTTTTTTGGAGAAAACGGATCCCTTCAATTATATAAAATAAAATATGGGGAGAAGTGTGTCAAACTCGAATTTAACACACACCCTTGTTGTTGGATGGCATTCATATGTGCCATCCAACAACTCGGGAGTGTGTTAAATTCTCGAAACACACTTCTCCCCATACTTTATCCTATATTTAATAATTTTTAAGCCTTAATAAATTTGTTGCAAGCAGTTTAGGGTAGACGATTAATTTAAGACTAGCAAGTCTTTAAAAGAGATGTCACATATTGTTTAACATGGGTTCTAGAGTTATCATGTGTAGTACTTGGAATATCCATTTTGCTGTGCATCAGATAAAGAACCAAACTTTTTAGGGCTGCAGTGGGCATAGCCCTGCAGACCTTTTACTATGAGAAAAAGGACACCGCATTCCTTCTGAACTTACAAAACTTTGGACTTGCGTCACAGTCATCTCCGTATCTGTGAAGCAGTCTGCCCATGTTGTCCCTATCGATGCAGAATGTTACTATTTTACAATGCCGGTGGATGCGGCGGAACATGGCACACTCCATCATGTCCAAGATGGTCACTGCACTCTACTTCACATGTGCTAGCAGTTGCACATGCACAGTAGCATGCGGTGGCCATCTTAATCTAACCTGATGGGTCATGTTCGCCGTGATCCTATTTTATTAATGAATTAATTTTTTATATTATAAAAATTCTTCCCATCCAGTCCTCCTCTTAGCACCCACCACCCCACCCCCCCATAAACATAGCAATGACACTGGGGTTCCCAATCCCCAGTGTTGTGATTGTGTTCTCCCCGGACTCCTCAAAGGATTTTTCTCAACCCACCTGACCCGCACTCTCAACACCCACCACTCACACACCCCCAGAACATAACTGTGACACTGGGGTGCCCAATTCCTCAGAGTCATGATCAGGATCCTCGTTCCTTTTTTTTTTTTTTTTTACCCGTAAGAATAAAAATGGTCCATCAATGTCTTCTACGGCCGTTCCTCACCCCCACCCAACCCTTCCACTCAGCACCCACCACTCCACACACCTTCAAGCCCTTACTTACCCATTGGGGGTCCAATGCCGTAGTCGTCTCTGAGCTGTAGACACGTTTTCACTCTTCAAAGCCGGACCGTGAACTGAAGACACAGGAATGCAGTTCAATGTATTTCAATGGGGTTTTGAACTTAGTGCCATAAATTGGGCGTAATTTTTGGCCCAAATTTTCAACATGCCTTTTTAGGATCACACCTCATAAACAATGTCAGTGTCATTAGGCAGATCTGTCCCGAAAGGTGATGTTGCGGTCCCTGAGCGAAATCACCTTTGGGGCAGGAGCTGAAAAAGTTCTCTGCCCTTGTTCACCAGGTGGGGTCATAAGAAGGCTATGTTGGAAATGTGATGTAAAATTATTAACAAAAGGAAGTTATGAGCCTACATTGATTTTTGCAAATGCAGACTCGTAAGTTTGGTAATAATCAATATTTTTACCCCAGATTTTCAGCATAGCCATATCTTTACAGAGCCTCATGAATGTGACAGCTGACATTTTTCAACTCCTGCCCAAAATGTGTTCCTGCATCCCGAAAGTGGATTTCGCAGTCCCTGTGCAAAATCGTCTTTAAGCCAGGAGCTGAACATTTTGTCAGTCAGTCTTCATGAGGCAGGATTAGAACAAGGCGGTGCTGAAAATGAGATACAAAACCATTACAAAACAACACAGCCTGTGTTACATTTTGCAAATGCAGGCTTGTAACTTTGGTAATTTACAATATTTTTACCCAAATTCCTCAGCTGCAGCCTTATCGTTTTGTTTTTTTGTTTTGTTTTTTTTTAGGCTCAACCTCAGTTTAGTTGGGAGGCTGTATAATGTAGAGGTTTCGAGTACTGAGCTGCAGATCTGGAGAAATGAGTCTGAATCCCACAGCCACCACTTGCGTATTATGTGATCATTATCAAGTCACTTAACTTGCCTGTGCTTCCAGGACCAACCTGGAAAGAAGCCTTGGTAGATTGTGTCTTTCCTGGCCAAAAATTGTAAAATAAACATTTATTCAACTTTAACACTGCTTTTTATCTCCTACTAATAAAACAGTTAGGGTTCAATATTCAGTGGTTAGTGCTTGCATGAATGTTGTTTGTGCTGGCACTAACCTAGGTTTCCACTAGCACTCAAGATGGGCCATATTTTTTTTTTTTTATTTACTATAGTTGTTTAACCAGGTATAGCACACTAAGCTGAAGGCTTTTTTACAGGAGCAACCTGGGAGCACAAAGAGGTTAAGTGACTTACTCAGGGTCACACAGGATGCAAGTGGAAGGTGTGGGATTCAAACCCAGGTCTAGTCTGCTGGATGTCACCAGATTTGCAGCTCAGAGCCTTAGTCCACTGTGCTATACTGCCTCCTAACTAAAAAAAGAATGCTGTGTCAGAAGTGGGATTCAGAGGCCCCTGGAGCGCTGCCCAAACCCGATAGTGCCAAGGAGCTAATTGTACCACTGCACATATACAAATGAGGGGACCCTTCATAAATAGCAGCACAGCAGTATAGTCGAAGGTTTGTGGCATCAGTAAACGGCCTCCAGAGCAGTGTTGTTTACTGCCGCTGAAAACGACATTTTATCTGGGAAGTAAGTCCGTGTCCCCATCCCTGAAGGGTGGGTGGCTATGCTGCGACTGCTCACCCCTGTGTCAGGCGGTCCCCCCAACCCCTAGAACACCCATCTTACTATAGTTACCCTGGTGATAGAGTGCCCCCCCCACCCTTGACTGCCCATTCTGCCATAGCCAGAGTAATCCCTGCCCTCTTTTCACTTCTTCGACCAGCTGCCATTTGATAGTCAGAGAGCACAAGCGCATACAAAACACTGCGTCAACCTGGGTAGGTAAAACCTGTTTTTTTTTTACTCTAGTCACATTAGGAAAGTACAGTAGATGCTATTTTCAAAAATTATCCTGCTTAAAGCGGAACAGTCTGCACTAAAGGCTCCACACCCAAGTGTGTGGCTGATCTCGATGTGCACTCAGTGTGCAAAAAACGTTTTTTTACATATTGTTGACTGCAGTATAGTAGATTGTATCAGACTGATTCTGCTGACTTCCAAGCTGGCATTTTCAGTTCTGATTCTGCCAAAAGTTCTGATGTGCTCTGATTTACTCTGGTTTGCAAAAACAGGTAGATTTTCCAAACCAAGCACACAGATGGGTGAGCATTATAGGACAGTAATGTTTTAATTTGGGGCAACATATCACATTACTCAAACAGCACACAAGAAAACGTACTGTGAACAGGACCAGTGGCAGCACGTTTCACTGGGGTGGGGGGGGGGAGGTCATGCCCAACAAATCTCATAGATATCCTTGACTGGGTGACTAGGGAGGTGGATCAGGTAAAAGCAGTGGATGTGACCTTGATGGACTTCAGCAAGGCCTTTGATACAGGAGGCTAGTAAGGAAACTAAGCAGGCTGGGGGTTGAGGAGAAAATGGTGAGCTCGGTATCTTAACTGGTTGAAGGACAGGAGGCACAGGTTGGTAAAAACGGCAGACACACAGGGGGCAGAAGAGTGACTAGCGGAGTGCCACAGGGATTAGTTCTGGGACGGGTCCTCTTCAGTGTCTTCATAAGTGACATTGCTGAGGAACTGGAGGGGAAAGTGTGTTTCTTTGTGAATGACACACAAAATCTGCAAAAACAGGGTGGCCACTCAGTAAGGGGTGGAGAGAATGCAAAGGGATCTGAGGAAAGTAGAGGAGTGGTATGATGTGGCTGCTGGGTTTCAGTGCCAAAAATTGCCTGGGGTGGGGAAACCTGAGAGCTGGGTGTATGATGGGTGGGGGTGGGGAGTACTTACAGTCTCCAAGCAAGAGAGGGACCTCAGGGTAATCATATCTGATTATCTGAAGGTGGCAGGGCAGTAGAAAAGGCTAGTGGGATGCTGGGGTGCACGGGGAAGGAGAGGTCTAGCAGGAAAAGGGAGGTGGTGTTTCCACTGTATCACTCACTGGTGAGACCCCTCTGGAGTACTGTATCCAATTCTGGAGGCCGCATCTCTGTAAGGACATTGACCAGTTGGAAGTGGCCCAGAGGATGGCTACCAGATGGTACAGGGGTTACATGGGAAGCCACATGAGGCGAGGCTGTGGGATCTCAACATGTACTCCCTGGAGGAGAGAAAAGCAAGAGGACATGATTCAGATCTATATATACCTCACAGGGGTGAACGGGGTAAACAAGGTGAAGGTGGGGAGTCTCTTTCAGAGGGGGAAAAGCACCGGAACATGGGGGCATGCAATGAAGCTGTGGAGGGCAGTTTAAGAGGGATGTGAGGAAGTACTTCTTCACAAAAAGGGTGCTGGATGCCTGGAACAGCCTGCCATAGAGGCAGTGGGGCGAAAACAGTAGGGAGCTTCAAGCATGCATGGGATAGGAACTTGGACATAATAAGTAGAGGAGAGGGAGGTGGGAGGGATGCTAGTGGCCAGATAGGGTCCAAGGTGTCAGAATAGGCTGGGAAAAATCAGGCAGACTGGATGGGCCCACTGGTCCTTTTCTGCCGACAAATTATATGTTCCTATGAACAATATTTTCTTTCATGAAAGTGTCTAAAGGGTGCACATATTGCAAACCACAGTACAAATCATCTTGCTGAAGTGTCCATTGATGGGCAGTTTAAAGTGCTGAGGCACAAGGCACAGGCAGGTAAATCCACACTCCATTTAAGAATTAGTGAAATGTAACATCATATGTCACCTTAAACCTAAACGTCTGCAGCATCGCATGGCCTTGGCGCTTCATTTCTTAGTTACTGCATCAGGGGGACATTTTCCAGACTGGTGCAGAACCAGGTCTGAGGTGTATCTGGCCCAGGTTAAATGACAAGAGTTGGGTCACCACTCTCTTCATAAGCCCTTTCATTATGTCTGTTAATATTTAAAATAGTTATTTTGTGTTTCTTTTCCAACTGACTTCTAATTTTTAATAAGAATGAAGCTACAAAATTGTTGTCATTATCAGGGTCAGGATTTTAAAGTGCTTGGGAGTCCGGTAGTAATGAAAAGCACTATGTCAATTCACATTCTATTCTTCAGTCACTTTACTACCGCTCTCTAATTCATTGCTTTGTAAAGCACTTTGGAATACAGTGTTTAGGAAAAATGCTATATAAATCCAAATTATGTTATATTCTACAGTCCCCGCTTTAACAGTACCTATCTTATTGCTTTGTAAAGCACTTATGATACGTTATACATGAAAGGAGCTATATAAATTGCTTTGCAAAGCATTTAAGATACAGTGGGTATAAAGGTGCCATATAATCCAAATTGTATTCTATTCTACAGTCCCTGCACTGACAGTATAAATCCAAATTCTATTCTACTCTACAGTCCCTGCCATAACAGTACATATTCCATTGCTTTGTAAAGCATTTAAGATACACTGCACATGAAAGGAGCTATATAAATCCAAATTATATTCTAGTCTACAGTCTCTGTACTAGCAGTACCTATCTCATTGCTTTATAACACATTTAATGTACAGTAGGCATGAAAGGAGCTTAATAAATTCAAATTCTATTCTGCTGTATTCTACAGTCTCTGTACTAACAATACCTATCTCATTGCTTTATAAAGCATTTAAGTTAAAGTGGGCATAAAAGGAGCTAAATAAATCCAAATTCTATTCTGTTATGTTCTACAGTCTCTGTACTAACAGTACCTATCTCATTGCTTTATAAAGCATTTAAGTTACAGTGGGCATGAAAAGAGCTATGTAAATCCAAATTATGTTCTACCCTGCAGTCCCAGAACTACCAGTATCAAACTCATTGCTTCGTAAAGCACTTTAGAATATAGTGTGTGTGAAATAATGCTATATAAATCCAAATTCCAGTCTAATATTCCTGTGCTACCACTATCTAAATCATTACCTTGTGTAGCACTTTGGGATGCAGTAAGTAGGAAAGGTGCTATATAAATCCAAATTATATTCCATTTTTGAGTTCCTGCACTACCAATACTTAAGTCATGCTTTGTGAAACACCTTGGAATACAATGTGTATGAAAGGCCCCTTAAAAATGGAGGAAGTATAGCGCAGTGGTTAAGAACACTGAGCTGCAAACCAGTGAAACTGGGTTTGAATCCAACAGCCACAATTTGCATACTGTGTGACCCTGAGCAAGTCACTTAACTTCCCTGAGCTCCCTGGATGCACCTGGAAATGAACCTTAGCTTAGTGTGTCTTTCTTGGCCAAGAATTGTAAAAAAAAACAATCTATTCTAGTCTACGGTTACTTCACTAGCAGTCTCTAACACATTGCCTTGTAAAGCACAATGGGATACAGTGTGTATGAAAGGCACTATATAAATCCAGATTGTATTCAGTCCTTCAGTCCTTGGACAACGAGTATTTAACTCATCAGTTTGTAAAGCAAGTGGGATATAGTTTGTATGAAAGGTGCTGTAAATTCAGATTCTGTTTTATTCTTTCCTGCACTACCAGTATCTAACTTATTGCTTTGTAAAGCACTTTGGGACACAGTGTGTATGAAAGGTACTATATAAATACAAATTCTATTCTATTCTGCACTCTCTTCACTACCAGTATCTAACAAAGTAACATAGTATTTGACAACAGATATGGACTGCTAGGCCCACCCAGTCAGCCCGTATTCCCTGCCTTCATCATCAGTGGTCACTGACCCTATTTGGTCATTGGCTTTAGCCTTTCCTACCCACCTGTAGGGTTCCCTTGTACCTGTCCTATGCATGTTTGAATCCTGCCACTGTGCCAGCTCCCTCTATATCCTGGGGTAGGCTAGTCCATGCATCTACCACCCTAACATACTGCTTTGTAAAGCACTTTGGGATACAGTGTGCATGAAAGGTGCGGCA
The DNA here is from genome assembly GCA_016271365.2 of Neoceratodus forsteri. Taxonomy (NCBI): domain Eukaryota; kingdom Metazoa; phylum Chordata; order Ceratodontiformes; family Ceratodontidae; genus Neoceratodus; species Neoceratodus forsteri. The sequence goes on from CM028130.1 coordinate 202,040,247, forward strand.
TAAATCTATATTCTTTCTGTTCTGCAGTTTCTTCACTGCCAGTACCTAACGCCTTGCTTTGTTAAGCACTTTGGGATACAGTGTATATCAAAGATACTACTGTATATAAATCTAAATTTGTTCTCTCTCATTTCTGTTCTTTGCCACCAGTTCCATTAAGTTCAACAAGACTGGAAGTCTGAACCTAAGTCTAGATAAAAGTTACTGGCGTCTGGCCATGGCTTTGCTCTTGAACATTTTATTTTGCTCCTATGTGGAGTGGAGGAAGAGAAAGCTCTTCACACATTCTGAGTGACAAGTGCAATGTGTATGTTTTGCAGCTCCTCTTTTCTGTCAGCTTGTATTAGTTTTTAACTTATCTCTACTTGCTCAGTTGAGTGGCAGCATCGCTCTTTCTCTCACCAGGGAAGAAGAGATAAAAAGTGAAATCTTGGACCAAAGTCATTTACTTGAATTGGGCACATGGCAGCTGGCAAAGACTAGCACAAGGCAGCAGTCTTCATAGCTGCGTGTTCTGCTCGCTACAAGAGTCTGCAAGCGACGTAGTCAGAAAGAGTTAGCAATATATTTCATTAAACGGGGGAAAAAAACGTAAAATTGATTGTAGCTCTCATCCTCCAGAGGATTTAATTACATTATTGGTAGCAATGACCTATTTTCCAAGTCACTAAGAAGCAGAAATGTTATTATGATGTGTTAATTTAATAACAGTGCTTTACGATACAAAAGAATATGACATTTGCGTATATGTATGTACTTGGCAGTAAACAATTAGGGGGGCTGTGCCTATAGTGACAGAGTCACTGAACAAAGTCTGACTTAAATAAATAATAATACCCTCATCCCACCCCCTCCCCCACATCTACCTATACATATCCCATAATCCCATGACATTTTTATTGACATTTAAATTCCTAGGACACTGTTTCTGGTAGATGGCACTTAAAAATTATTGGGAAACACGGCAAGGAAGATCAGTCGGCTTTCTGAAACTGGCATATTTTAAGCAACAGTGCATGTTATGGTGAGAATGTTGTATATTCCATTCTGTTCTATTATAGCTCGCCCTTTTTCTCCTGTCTTGGAAGATGCCTCTTTCCCCTATTTTAAATCTGATTTTGCATATAATTTTAGATCTGAAATATCCACCCAGGTTTTCATCAGTATTCTCAGCTGGTCTTGAACACCTACTGCCCCATAAGGTCAAGGAGCAGTGTCTGTTGCATGCTAATTCACCTAAGTCATGAGAAAAGTGATGTTTTTTTTTTTTGTCAATTATTTTTCCCTTCCATCACTGCTGGCTGGGGCCCCTTTAGTGAACCTGCCTGTTCCCCTCCTACCTGAGATCCTCGCATCTGCACCTCAGTCTGTCATTCATCCGCGACACAGCCGTGGAGCAACCCATCTGGAATCTACCGCCCAGAGTGGGGCCGCCTTCTGCTCCTTGGTGCTTTCTTCTGGTGCTGCTCAGGCAGAGGTGACAGCGAGACGAGGTCCCAGTGGGCAGGGTCCGGTGTTGGAGGTGGGAGAAGGCAACATCTACCTCCAGCCAGCAGGTGTTTTCCTGTGTTCGTGAGCCTTCCCCTTAGGAGCCCAGATGTGCAATGATGTCCAGTGCGATCGGGCGCTCTCCCACACTCTTACCGCAGACATCTGCCGAGGCTCCTCGTCTATGCCAGCATAATCCCCTGGCTGTTGCGCTGCCAGCCTCTGCTGCCGGGTAGTCATTCACCCACCCTCCCCAGGATAGGGCAGCAGTTCTCCGGGCGCTCCATCCTCTCCTCCCCCGCCGACTCCAGATGGCCCAAGTTCGCTCCCAAACCCGGGTCACCAGTGTGGCGCGAGGTGTGGCATCCAGTGCTTCAACCCTCAGTGCCACCGGGCCAGCCAGAGAAATGTGATGTTAAACAATGGGTGTTCAAAAACTGCTGAAAATCTGGGGATGTGGAAAAAAGGTAATCTTACAAGCTACGAGTAAAGGGGCACTCTCAAGTCAAATAAAAAGGGATTGATATGCCAGACCATTGCCACAGTGGTAGGGGTACTGCTCATGATGAAAGCAACCTGGGTTTGAGAACAAGCAGAGCGTTTGTCAAGGTCTGACCAGTGGATGGAGGCTCGAGCATCTTAGGGGCAACACTCTTCCCTCAAAGTGGGGGGAGACTCTGGGTCTTCCTGCGAGACTACCACTGGGTAGAAGTCAGGTAATAGCGCGTGTGAGCGCACCAGACGTGGATGGGCTGCTAACAGACGCCGGCACACAAACACACCAGCACGCTCATGTGTCTGTGCCATTGCAAGCTGTTAACTTGGGAGGAGGACTGTAGGGAAAAAATTCCCTGGCCTTATCCAGCACTGCCCACCCCCCCAGCGGGTACTGCAGAAACCAATATGGCCAACCATTCAACACCTTGGAATACAAACAAATAATAACAAGCATTTGTTAATGCCGAATGTTGATTGCATTGGTGTGTTGAGCTCGCTCACTGCCCCTCTGCCACTCGCTTAGTCTGTTTCTCCCAGTGCTGCAGGCTGCTCTTTTGTACTGGGCTCCTGCCTGCATTGGCACCTTGTTCTGCCCACTAAGAAATCTGCAGCTGTCCTGACTGAGCTCCGTTGAGGTGACTCACTCCCCCTCTCTCACTCACTCATTCTGTTTCTCCTGGCACTGCAGGCTGCCCTTTTGTACTGGGCTCCTGCCTCTGTTGGTGGCTTTTTCTGCCCACAAAGAAATCTGCAGCGGTCCCAACACAGGTCTGTTGAGCCTGCTGACTCCCCCTCTCTCACTCACTCGTTCCGTTTCTACCGGTGCTGCAGGCTGGCCTTTTGTACTGGGCTCCTGCCTGCGTTGCCGCCTTTTTCTGCCAACAAAGAAATCCGCAGCAGTCACAATAGAGCTCCATTGAGCTCGCTCACTCCCCCTCTGTCACTTGCTTGTTGTGTTTCTCCCGGCGCTTGCAGGCTGCCCTTTTGTACTGGGTTCCTGCCTGCATTGGCACCTTTTTCTGCCCACAAAGAAATCCACAGCTGTTCCGACAGAACTCCATTGAGGTCGCTCACTCCCCCTGTGTCACTCACTCATTCTGTTTCTCCTGGCACTGCAGGCTGCCCTTTTGTACTGGGCTCCTGCCTCTGTTGGTGCCTTTTTCTGCCCACAAAGAAATCTGCAGCAGTCCTGACAAAGCTCCATTGAGCTCGCTTACTCCCCTTTTCTCACTCGCTCACTCCATTTCTGCCGGCGCTGCAGGCTGCCCTTTTCTATTGGGCTCCTGCCTGCATTGCCGGCTTCTTCTGCCCACAAAGAAGTTTGCAGCAGTTACAATAGAGCTCCAATGAGCTCGCTCACTTCCCCTCTCTCACTCGCTCATTCTGGTTTTCCCGCAACTGCAGGCTGCCCTTTTGTACTGGGACCCTGCGTGCATCGCTGCCTTTTTCTGCCCACAAACAAATCTGCAGCAGTCCCAACAGACCTCTATTGAGCTCACTCACTCCCCCTCCCTCACTCACTCGTTCTGTGTCTCCTGCCGCTGCAGGCTGCCCTTTTGTACTGGGTTCCCAAACACTAATTTCCCACAGCGACTGCGTTATTCTGTCCCACAACTGTGAAACCACATTTCAGTCAGGTTGTGAAAAATGACAGCTGTACTACTCATAAGGAGGTGTGAAAAAATGCCACTGTTGAAAATCTGGCATGACAATATTGCAAATCTGCGAAATTACAAGGGTGTGTGGAAAGTGTGCAACGCACACTTGTAACACAGTCATTTGATGGGCTATCATCACCAAATTTTCAACATAGGCATTTTAGGACCTCTGCTCATGAACAGTATCACTGTCATTTTCTTAATCTGTCCCAGACAGTGATTTCCCACAGCGACTGCTCTATTCTGCGCCGGAAGTGCGAAAACACATTTCAGCCAGGATGGGAAAAATGACAGCTGCACTGTTCATAAGTAGGTGTGGGAAAATGGCAATGTTGAAAATCTGGAGTGAAAATACTATAAATTCGGAAGTTATGAGCGTGCGTGCAAACTGCGCAATGCACGCTCGTAATACAGTCATTTTATGGAGTATCGTTGTCAAATTTTAAACATAGCCATTTTAGGACCTCTACTCATGAACAGTGTCACTGTCATTTTCTTAATCTGTCCGAAACACTGATTTCCCACAGCGACCGCGCTATTAAGTGGAAAACAGATTTCTACCAGGATGTGAACAATGACAGCTGTACTGCTCACAAGGATGTGTGAAAAAATGCCAGTGTTGAAAATCTGGCATGATAATATTGCAGATTCACAAAGTTACGAGCGTGCGTAGCAACTGCGCAGTGCATGCATGTAAAACAGTCATTTTGTGGATTTTTACCACCAAATTTGCAACATAGGCTTTTTGAGAGCCCACCTCAAGAACAATGGCACTGTCGTTTTTTTAATCGGCCCCAAAAGGTGATTCCGAAGAGTGACTGCAAAATCACCTTTTGGGGCCGATTAACACCATGACAGTTCAAGAATTCATAAGGAGGGTCCCAAAACCCCCATGTTGAAAATTTGGTACCAAGATTCCAAAAATGACTTGAGATACGATTAAAGTTGATAAAACCCTATTTATTCCATTATACAAGCTACGGCATTTCCTCAGTTTGCGGTCCGCTTTGAAGAGTGCAGACGTGTTCCCGGTCCACGAAGATTGTTGCGCTGAGCTCCAGAGGTAAGTATGGGGTGGGGTGGGGAAGCACAGTGTGCAGTGGGTGGGCGTGGGTTGCGGGAGGGGCCAGGAGACCTCAAGGGACAGTTTCCTTTGTTCAGGGTAAAAAAACCAAAAATACATTGCGGGACAGTTTTTTTTTTTTTTCACAGGGGCATGTGGCACGTTGGGGTGGGCTCCCAGCATGCCAAGGACTCTTTTCTTTGGTGGGGCCTGCAGTAACCGATGGGGGACTGGGCACCCTGTCGGCGCACAACAAAAGGGGGTTCAGATTATGCTGATAGGGATTGGGCACCCCTGGCCAGCAAACAACGAAAGCAGGGGGTTACAGAATACTGACGGGGAGTAGGCTCCCCCATCGGCAAAATCAACAGTGGGGCACCAAAGCCGACGGGGATTGGGACCCCCGTCGACAAATAAACTCAGTGGGGAGGGGGTTATATTGTTTGTGAACCGCCGCCATGTTCACAAACAATATCAGGGTTTGGAAGTTCCGCCCTGCAATGATGGGTCGCTCCCTCATTGCAGCGGATGGCTGACCCTGCAATGATGAGGCGGCCCCTGATTGCAGCGGCGAAATTATCAGACGTTGGTGCAAAGGTTCCAAAGCTGTGTCACCAGCAGCGTGCAGCGACATTGGGGGCGCACAACAAGGGGGGTTCAGATTATGCTGACAGGGATTGGGCACCCCGTCAGCAAACAACAACAGGGGGTTACAGAATGCCGACGGGGTAGGCTCCCCATCGGCAAAATCAACAGTGGGGCACCAAAGCGGCCAGGGATTGGGACCCCTGTCGACAAATAAACTCGGTGGGGGTTATATTGTTTGTGAACCGCCGCCATGTTCACAAACAATATCAGGGTTTGGAAGTTCCGCCCTGCAATGACGGATCGCTCCCTCATTGCAGCGGATGGCTGACCCTGCAATGATGAGGCGGCCCCTGATTGCAGCGGCGAAATTATCAGAAGTTGGTGCAAAGGTTCCAAAGCTGTGTCACCAGCAGCGTGCAACGGCATTGGGGGAGGCAGGACAAGCCTTTGCAGGCTGTGGGGGCATTGGCCACAACAGTGCCACGCCTCCACAACCTGCTTCTGAGCAAGCTGTCCCAATATGTTTCTTGAGCTGCGCGCAATCAACATAAAAATAATAACAAGGTATTAGTACAGAATTTTAGCGTAACAAACATGGATGCTTTGAAGTGTTTCATAGACTACACTTTGCAACTGACCTTCGTAGTACAGTGTTATAGTGTATAGTGGGCCCTTGAGCAACATGAATTTCCATCCTTGCTGAAATGTTGTTGTAGCACAGGTCAGAGGTCATGGAATGCGGTTGTATCCTTCTGTGATACACCAACATAGCAGCTGATCAGAAATCCACAGGTCACCTGTGCTGAGAGCCGCCACGCGCACAGTGTTTTTTTTTTAATGAAACTGCCGAGCCGCTGCCAGGTGTGGGACAGGGAAGACTGATCCAACAAAACCTCACAACAGAACAAACATAGATAAGTCCTGTGGCAACTTTGTTTTTCTTTTTTTATGTTGCTACTTTTAAAACATGACCGTTGTTAAGCTCATTTCAAAGCACATCTTGAGAGGTCTCCTGCTTTCACTTTTACTGCTCACTCGAGGCTCCCCTAACTCCAAAAAATAAAGTATACACTATAAAAATACTGGTTGAGCAACCACTTGCCAAACCAGCCCGTGCTGCCACCTCAGGCTTCTGATTGCTTTGGACCTCTCGAGCGTCGCTCTTGACGGGTGATGTAATCAGAACCCCTCTGTGGCAGCACAGGCTGGTTGTGCATGGTGTCCAACTAGTATTTTCTATTTAGTTTGTAAAATCAATTCCAAAGGGCACGAGGCCTGGCTCAGTGGTGCTGGGGTTCATACATAGCGTCACTATGCAGGAGATGTAGAGTTAAGTCTTGATTACGATTCCTTCCATCTGTATCAGTGAAGTTTGGGATGTGCTGCAGACACAGTACTCCCCAACTCTGTAGAAGAATGCTCAGCAGGTCCCTCAACCACAATGCTTTCTTCAGACTGGAAGAGGAGTGGGATAGGGCACCGTAGATAGGGATGCATGAAACTAACCATTTGGCCAGTGCAGTGGAATTGATAGAAACATAGAAGTTGACAGCAGATAAGGACCGCAAGGCCCATCCAGTCTGCCCATTTCTTTTTCTGCCTTATGAATGTGCCATAGGCCTTTGCTCTGTCAGTGGCCTATCTATTCATACTCATCTCTATTGCTCCCTTATGCCTATCCCATGCTTGTTTGAAGCCCTGCACTGTATTCATATCCACCACTTCCTGAGGTGGGTCATTTCATGCATCCACCACCCTTTCTGTGAAAAAGAACTTCCTCACATTACCCCTTAATTGGCCTCCTTCTAATATCATGCTGTGTCCTCTTGTCATGCTATTTTTCTTATATTGAAACTTGTTAGACTCTTTCACCTTGTTAATGCCCTTAAGGTGTTTTAAATGTTTCAATCATATCACCTCTCTCCCTCCTTTGCTCTAGGGTATACATATTGAGTTCAGTTAATCTGTCCTCATATGTTTTCTGATGCAGTCCCTGCACCATTTTGGTTGCCCTTCTCTGGACTGCCTCAATTTGTTACTGTCCTTGTGAAGGTGTGGCCTCCAGTACTGCACGCAGTACTCCAGATGGGGCCTATCCAGTGTCTTGTAAAGAGGGATTATTACCTCCCTCTTCCGACTTGTGATACCCCTACTAATACACCCCAACATCCCTCTAGCCTTATCTACTGCTTTAGAGGTCTGCCAGGATGATTTCAGGTCATCGGTGATGATGACGCCCAAGTCTCTTTTTTCCTTTGTGACTGCCAGCAACTCCCCTCCCAGCCGATAGGTGGCTTCAGGGTTTCTCTTCCTTAGATGCATGATCTTGCACTTCTTTGCGTTAAACCCCAGTTGCTACTCTTCTGACCATTTTGCTAGTTTATTCAGATCTCTTCTCATTCTGCCATCACCATCTGGAACATCTACTCTGTTGCAGATCTTGGTGTCATCTGCAAACAGACAAACCTTACCCTCCTGCCCATCTGCAATGTCACTGATTAAGATATTGAAGAGGACTGGCCCCAGGACTGATCCGTGAGGTACCCCACTTGTGACTTGAATCTCATCTGACTGTATACCATTTACCACCACTCTCTGTTTTCTGCCTGTCAACCAGTTTGCCACCCAGTGGACCAATGTCTGACCCACCCCCGAGCCTACCCATCTTATTAATCAATCTTCTATGTGGAACAGTATCAAAAGTTTTGCTGAAGTCAAGGTAGGCAACATCAGCTGCTCCCCCTTGGTCCACCACTCTGGTTACCCAGTTGAAGAAATCTATGAGATTAGTTTGACACGATCTTCCTTTTGTAAACGCATGCCGTCTTGGATCCTGTGCTCCTATGGATTCCAGGTGTTGCACTATCCTTTCCTAAGGAGTGTCTCCATAATCTTGCCCACTACTGAGGTAAGACTGACTGGTTTGTAGTTCCCTGCCTCCTCCCAACTACCACTCTTGTGGAGCGGGATCACATGAGTCCTTCTCCAGCCTTCTGGGACCTCTCCTGTGCTCCAAGACTCACTAAACAGTTCTGATAATGGCTCTGCTAGTTCCACCCTTAGCTCCTTTAGTACCCTGGAATGTATACCATCAGGTCCCATTGCCTTGTCCACCCTGAGCTTATCGAGCTCTTGTAGGACCCTTTCTTTTGTGAAGGGACTAGTGCACACCTCCCTCCCTCCCTCCTGTGTCCATGGTGCAGAGCTGTGGGCCCTGCCCTACCTTCTCTTCAGTAAATACTGAGCAGAAGTATCTATTTAGGATAGATGCCTTTACATTGTCCTCCTCCTCACATGCCCCCTTATCCCCTTTGATCTTAGCAAAACCCCTTCTGGACTTTCTCCTTTCACTAATGTATCTATAGAAAGTCTTGTCACCTTCTTTTACTGTTCGTGCTAGTGTTTTCTCGGTTTGGGCCTTTGCCTGCCTTACTGCCTTCTCTGCTTCCCTTAGGGAAGTTTGGTATGCCTCCCTATCTTCATCCTGCTGCATTCCCTTATATTTTCTGAAGGCCAACCTTTTGGCTCTGACATTTTCTGCTACTGTGTTTGAGAACCAAAGTGGTTTCCTTCTTCTTTTGCACTTCCTTTTCTCACTAACACAATGGGATATTGCTTCAAGTATTGCATCTTTAATGCTTGCCCACTATGCCTGTACCCCCTCACATGTATTCCTTTTTGCCAGGGCTAGCTTAACTCTGTTGGCCATCTTATCAAAGTCAGCTCCTTTGAAGTCCCATATTTTTGCCTTGGAATGGGATGATTTTGTTCTAGTGACCAAATTGAACCATACCATGTGATGGTCACTGGCCCCCAGGTGACCTTCTACCTGGAGATCTGTGATCCTTTCCCTGTTAGTCTGTACTAGATCTAGGATAGCTCTGTCTCTAGTGGGTTGATGTACCAGTTGTTTGAGGTCCTCCCCCTGCAGGGAATTATGCAAAATGTTCTCTTAGCATTCTGTGGGATTCCGCCATGCTGACTTCCATTTGTCACCCATGGAATGCCATGGAAGGGGACGTTATGCCCATGGAAGCTGTAGAATTCACAGATCTCAGCAGAAGTCTGTATTCCCTAAAAATCCAGGGATGTGGGGCATGTACATTCTGCCCACCTTTATTAGTGGGCGATGATCGCGAACCCTTACTACCCTCTCATCTGTCATACATAATTTGTGGATGGCTCACTTAAGGGTGGTGGGCTGGGAGATAAAGTGATGTTGAAAAACACCATGAGGGCATGATAACATGATGTCTATGGTCCATCCATACCCCTAGGGGTCTGTCATAAACTTGGGAGTCCTCATTGGAGTACTGGATCTTGGGAATATTGGGGTGCTTCCAGCTGCGTGGGAACCATCAGATGGTGGTTGACCTTGAGGACCAGACTGACTGCAGTGTCAGAGTGACAGATGGACCACAGCCAGAGGTAGACCAGCCTTCACTGGAAATAAACATACCTAAAGAGAAAAAGGGAAGAACGGTGTTCTTGGCTCGAGAATGAGCCCTGGATGGTGGTGGTGAACAGTGTGGGGTGAGGAGGACTGAGCATCCCAAGAGGACCTCTCTTCTGAGAAGGGTAGCACTGTCCACTACAACATCTGGGTGACCATGGGTTGGGGTGCAGCTGGAGAGTTTAGTCGGGGAAGGGGGTGCAGCCTGCTCCGATGCATGACCATGCAGCAGTATGTGTACACCATGAGCCTTAGTTAGCTGCATCTCCAGTTTGGGTGACATGAAATTATAAATCATGGCATCATTCTTGGCTAATAAGCATTTATATTTCTAAACATCCCAAGTACTCTTTTTTTTCTATAAGAGGTGGTCGCATGCAATAAATTCTAAAATTCCACAGTTCTAAGTTCAGTTAGTATAGACTATTTCACCACACAGGGGGTTTTCTAATTTTCTAAAAAGTCAAACAGTTATATTTTAAATTCAAGTTGCATTTTTTTTTTAAATAGAAATCCAGATTTATATGTTTGTGTGTACCATTCCTCTGTTTCTTATGGTTATAAAACTTTCCTCTCAAATCTTTTCTGTGCCAGAACAGCTCTGCTTTATTCACGGTTCTCTCACCCAAAAAACTCTCAAAAGGATCATGAGGCACAGGAACTGCAAATGTAAGCATATGGCAGAAAACATCCAAAGTGTGGTAGCAGAACGCCAGCACCTTTGCTTCCTATTACTCTAGACTGTCCTATGGTCTTCCCACACATTACATAGCCCTGAGGGAGATCGCAGCTGACAATACTCCCAAAGAAAACTGCCACAGAGGAAATGTCATCCATTCCTCCCTCATGACCCCCTGTGGGACAAGAATTTTTTTTCAGTTTTATTTTGTTTTTACATATTTTCCCCCTGGGGGACAAGAGAAGTGATAGAGATGGGTGGGGGATAGTGCTGGGAGGTAGCATGACAGATCGGAAGTGAGATTGATGGAGTAATAAAATATATTTTAAAAAAGTAACAAAAAGAGGATTTGGACACAGGAGTTATGTTCCCCTTCCCCCACACTAGTTTCAGTATAGTTTAATCACTGGCACGACCAACACACCTTTGCTGTTTAAGGAGTGGGAAGCATTGAGACATTTCCATTCTTATGTGCATGTACCCCATTCTCTTTCTGTATATACCACTCTCTGTGTTTTGTTTTCTTTCTTCCTTGTCTCTAAAAACATCTCTGTATGTAGACCCTGTATCACACCTCCACAGGGGCTCTACTGAGTAGCATCATCAACTGCTGCAGTCAGTCTGTTGTCACTGTTGTGGATACCGCTGCATGCATGGAGTGCTACATGGATGAAACTGGAGTTGCTTATCGATACACTTCATTATCATCAAAGTACCCATATGTTAGTTAATTAATTGACTGATTAATTTATTTACTTATTTATTGTTGCCCACGGAAAATACACTGAGACAGAGCTCATTTCCAGGTGTGTCCTGGGGGAGGGAGTTACACAGGGCAGAAAACAACAGGTAGGTGGTGCACGGGGTAAGAATGAGTAAGAGGTACTAGTTATATTGTGGGGACAGCAGACACGCTGGGGAGGGCAGGACTGCCGCTGAGTTTACTGAAGGGTGAAAGGGAGGGAAGGAGAGGTGAACACAGAGGAATGGTTAGGTGCAGGCACAGGAGGGGAGAAATCATCCGAGCAAAGGGCTCACAGAGTGTGTGGGGTTGGGGGGACACCACACTGCTATACTGATGTAAATGGAGCAGCCTATCAATGTGCTGAGTTCACATTAAATCAACATTCTTTCTTTAAACCTCCACTTTATTCAAAGCAATCATTTTCAAAGCAGTACAGTATATGGAATAAAAACCAGAACTTAAACTTATAACATGAAGAAAAAAAAACCTGTGAATTAGGGTGAAGGAATTGTTATCTGTGCAGTTAGCTAGGTGAAGAAACAAACTGTTAATTGGGGGAATGGCTTAGAGAGAAGCAAGCCAGGTGTTTGCATTTAAAAACTGACCTAGATAGCTCGTGGCAGAGAACAGCAAGAGGAAGGAGGTGCTATTAGAACCATACGACTCTACTGGGGCCATATTGCCCTCCATCCCTCCCGTCAACCTCCCCCCCCCCAGCCAGTTCTTCTTTTATAGGCACAGGATTTGACTAACAACAGCAACTTCCTGTTTGGGAGCAGGAAGGGAGTGATCACAGAGGCACAAAATACTCACCATCCTAGAAGGAAAAAGAGTAGCCCTCCATCCCCCAGCTGCTGGAGGTCTGACTCTGAGCAAGTAAGAGGGAGACTACTGAGGAATATAGGAACTTACTGTCCCAGAACAGGAAGATCAGGAGCTTTGAGGGCACGGAGGCAGTAGGAAAGTAGGGAGAAAAAGTACATTAACAAAATAAAATAAACAGAGACAGGAAAGAGTAAGTATACAAAACAACAATTAAGGGACCACAAATAAGACATGATGGGAGGGGTGCAGTGCAGTGGCTGTGGAGCAGCAGTCTTCTGGGAGACGTTCTGGAGGATGCAGTGTTGTCTCATCTGCAGGCACCTCTCTAGGCTGAGGGAGGAGGTTGCTCATCTCTAGGCTGAGATGGCCAGGATTCGGGGGACCTCTTTCCCACTCAGGGACCACCAGGGCCACCGCCACTGCCTCAGAGGTTGCCAAGAAAGAGGAGCAGTTGGACCACAGTGGGCTCAGGGAGGGTGAGGGTGGTGGAACAGAGGCACTTCCCTCCAGTTGTACCTCTCCACAATTCACATGCCGTTCTAGCAGAGTGTGGTTCCTCTACGAAGGCACCCGCAGTGGAGACCAAGGAGGATGCTGGGAACCTCCACAAAGGAGACCCACAGGAGGGTGGCATGGGACCCCACAGGGGAAGAAAACAACTCCTGATGGGGAACTCCATTATTAGGAGGGTAGAACTAGGGGAGGGGAGAAGGAGGTAAGGTGCCTGCCTGGCACCATGGCTTGGAGGGACAGGGAGCGAATCCTCAGGATCACGGGAGCAGCTGCACGGGGAGGGAGCTGGATGTCATTGTCCACCTAGGGAAAAATGATCTGTCTGGGAAAGGGATCAGAGCAGTGCAGAAGGAGTTTGTGGAGTTGGGGAGGGGACTTAGACAAGTAGCACACACGGTAACCTTCTCGGAGATGCTGCCCGTCTATGGTATAGGTGAGGCTAGGGTATTCCACACCATGGGATTCAATCAGTGGTTGAAATTCTGGTGCAGAGCTCAGGGTTTTGGCTTCATTGGAGACTGGGGCTCCACCTGGAGGGATACAGACCTATACTGGCACGATGGCCTGCATCTGTCCAGGAGGGGAACCAGGATCCAAGGTGATAGATTTAAATGCTTCATTGGCAAGTATTTAAACTAGCCAAGGGGAGAGGCCCTGAAAGGAGAAGGAAAATCCTAGCACCCCCCCCCCCAAAAACCAGGGTAGTTAGGTAAACACCAAGACAGAGCAATCAATAGGGAGAAGGGCAGGGGTAAATGGAGAAAAAGACAAAGGCAGTAAGGACAGGGATGGGGCAAGAAGGGATAAGGCCACAAAAAAATGGAGGTTAATGAGCACCAATGACCATAGTCTAGGTAACAGGCTCCCTGAACTGGTGGCCTTGATGGAAGAGGGATGCCTGGATATCGTGGCAGTCACAGAAACATGGTACACAGAGAACCATGACTGGGATGTCAACATACCAGGGTACACAATCTACAGGAGGGACAGGGAGGGTAGAAGAGGAGGAGGAGGAGTAGCTCTTTGTGTAAGGGAAGGGATCAAAGCAACGGAACTAAAGGATAAACAGGAAAGAGACGAGACACTGTGGGTCATCCTGGAGACTGGAAATGGCACTACAATCTGCAAGGTATTTGTATGCAGACCCCCGTCTCATGGGGAGGAAATGGACAAAGAAATGATAGAAAGTGTCCTTAGGATGGCAAAGAAAAGGGAGATTTTGCTGATGGGGGACCTGAGTATGCCAGATGTTTACTGGAGTACCTTTGCTGCAGCCACATCCAAGAGCAGGGCCATTCTCGATGCCCTACAGGGCATGCCTCAGACAGCTAGTGTTGGAACCCACTCGGGAGGGAGCAATCTTAGACCTCGTACTCTCAAATGGGGACAGTGAGAGGATCTCAGATCTAGAATGGATAGCCATCTAGGAACAAATGTCCACCAAACAGTGTGGTTCACGATAAACTTAGCTGTAGAGTCAAGCCATACAAAAGTGAAGGTACTGGACTTCAGGAGGGCTGATTTTGTCAAAATTGGAGAGTGCTTCAGAAAAGCACTAGCAAACAGGCAAGAAGGTGGGGTGGAGCAACAATGGGGAAACATCAAAACTGCCATCACAGAGGCAACAAGCCTTTGTGTGAAGCAAATAAATCAAAATGAAAGAAAAAACTACGATGGTTCTCAAAAGAAGTGGCAAGGAAGGTTAGGGAGAAAAAGATAGCATTCAGGAAGTATAAGGAAACACAGAAGGAGCAGGACAGAGAACTGTACCAGTTAAAGCAGAAGGAAGCGGGGAAGGCAGTCAGAATAGCAAAGGCCCAAAACGAGGAAAAGACAGCCAACTCAGTTAAGAAGGGGGATAAAACCTTTTATAGGTACATTAAGGAGCGAAGAAAGACTTAGGCTGGGATACTGAGGCTGAATAAAGAGCAGGGTGGTTGGGCAGAGAGGGACAGTGAAAAAGCAGGGATACTGAATGAATACTTCTACTCAGTATTCACAAAGGAAGAGGAGGAGGAGGTACCTAATCCAGTCAATAGAAGCACTCTGGATAGGGGGGATGTTATCAGTCCTTTCACAGAAGAAAGGGTTCTGAAAGAACTCCTAATACTGAAGGTGGATAATGGGGCCTGATGGGATTCACTGCAGAATTCTAAAAGAACTAAGGGAGAACTAGTAACACTACTGAATACCCTTTTAACAAATCGTGGGATCCTTTCTAGGAAGGGAAATCACACTGTCTCTCACCTGTCTCTATCATTTTATCTTTCCATGATTTGTTAGGGTAGTCAGTGGTGCTATTAGTTCCTTCTTTGTTCTTTAGACTTGGTGATCTTATCAGGTTCTATTGTTTTATCCACCTCTGTGGGTCCTGAAAGAACTCTAAAACTGAAGGTGGATAAAGCAATGGGGCCTGATGGGATTCATCCCAGAATTCTAAAAGAACTAAGGGTAGAATTAGTGACACCACTGACTACCCTGTTTAACAAATCATGGAGGATGGGGTGGTACCTGAGGACTGGAGGAGGGCAGATGTGATTCCCTTCACAAAAGTGGGAGCAAGGCAGAAGCAGGAAACTACAGACCTGTTAGTTTAACCTCAGTGGTAGGGAAAATGATGGAATCACTCTGAAGGAAAGAATTGTCGAGTATCTAGAGGCCAGAGGGCACAGGACCCAAGGCAGTATGGATTCACAGCAGGAAGGTCATGCCAGACAAATCTGATAGATTTCTTGACTGGGTGACCAAAGTAGTAGATCAGGGAGGGGCTGTGGACATGGTCTACCTAGACTTTAGCAAGGCATTTGACACAGTCCCACACAAAAGATTAATAATACAAGTTAGCTAGCCTGGGAGTGGGACCCAAGATGACCGCCTTGGGTAAAAAATGGCTGGAAAATAGACACAGAGAGTAATAGTAAATGGAGTCCACTCTGATGAAAGGGGGTTACTAGTGGGTACCACAGGGTTCAGTATTAGGACTAGTCCTCTTCAATGTCTTTATGTTTACATTGCAGAGGGACTGAAGGAAAAGTATGTCTCTTTGCAGATGACATAAAGATCTGCAACAGAGTTGATGCACAAGGTGGGGTGGAAAGGATGAGAAGGGACTTGGCAAGGTTAGAGGAATGGTCAAATGTATGGCAGCTTAGATTCAATGCTAAGAAGTGCAAGGTAATGCACCTGGGAAACAAAAACCCAGGGGAAGAGTACACAATAGGGGGTGAGATACTAACGACAACAAAAATGGAAAGGGACCTGGGGGTAGTCATATCAGATGACCTAAAGGTGGGCAAGCAATGTGAGAGGGCAGCAAGGAGGGCTGGGGGAATATTGGGATGCATAGGGAGAGGCATCACCAGTAGAAAACAGGAAGTTATTATCCCTCTGTACAGACAGCTGGTCAGACCCCAAATGGAGTACTTCGTGCAGTTCTGGAGACCCAGTCTTCACAAAGACATAGACAGGATGGAAGCTGTCCAGAGGAGGGCAACTAAAATGGTGCAGGGTCTGCACCGAAGACATATGAAGAGAGACTAAAAGGAGCTTAATATGTATAGCCTCGAGGAAAGGAGGGAGAGGGGGACATGATAGAAACTTTCAAGTACCTCAAGGGAATCAACAAAGTCCAAGAGGGTAGCATCTTTCAAAAAAAGAGGTGTGCAAGAACAAGGGGGCACAATTTGAAGAATAGAGGGGGCGGCTCAGAGGTAATTTAAGGAAGTATTTTTTCACAGAGAGGGTTGTGGATGCATGGAACGGCCTTCCGGAGGAGGTCGTGGAGTCAAAAACAGTGGTGGAATTCAAGCATGCATGGGACAGTCATAAGGCAATTCTAGGGGATGGGGGTAGGAAGAAGTAGGCTGCTGGTTAACTAGGATCTGCAGCTTATCCAGTAGGCAGGGAAATGGGCAGACTGGGTGGGCCAAGCGGTCCTTATCTGCCGACAAATTCTATGTTTCTATGTTTCAGTTTTAGGAGTTCTTTCAGAACCCTTTCTTCTGTGAAAGGACTGATATCACCCCCCATCCAGAGTGCTTCTATTGACTGGATTAGGTACCTCCCTCCTCTTCCTTTGTGAATACCAAGCAGAAGTATTCATTCAGTATCCCTGCTTTTTCACTGTCCCTCTCTGCCCAAACACCCTCCTCTTTATTTAGCCTCAGTATCCCTGTCTTAGTCTTTCTTTGCTCCCTAATGTACCTTCTTAACCGAGTTGGCAGTCTTTTCCTCGGTTTGGGCCTTTGCTATTCTGAGTGCCTTCCCCACTTCCTTCTGCTTTAACTGGCATAGTTCTCTGTCCTGCTCCTTCTGTGTTTCCTTATACATCCTGAATGCTATCTTTTTCTCCCTAACCTTCCCTGCCACTTCTTTTGAGAACCAAAGTGTTTTTTTCTTTCGTTTTGATTTATTTGCGTTACACAAAGGCTCACTGTATGCAAGCTGTGGCGTAAGCATCAGAACCAGCTGGCTTGGTTTGCTACTGATAATGTCACTGGCTGGATCTCCTCTGACAGCACTGTATGGGGGAAGGGGCACACACTGTACAGAGCTGGGGCCAGATTTTCAAAGGACCTGATATGGCCCAGGGACTAAGTTCCTGTCTGCAACTCAGTGCAAGGAAAAATCCCAGCACCTGCAAAAATGCTAGTTTCAGCCTTTTATGTGCATAGGGGGCATTTTTCTTTTAAATACAGCGGCATAAAAAAAACGCAATGTCTGGTCTGGAATAGCATTTTTCCACAGTTGCACAAAAAAATGTGCACAAGCTGACATAAATTGTGGAAAAAGGTTGCAAATAGGAAGCCTTTTTGAAAATTGAGTGTGTGCAGAAAGAAATGCGGTTATGCAAGGAAACCCTCCCTTACATAACTTTTTTTCCACATGTGTGCAATTTTTTTTTCCACTTTTGAAAATTTGTGTCCTCTGGGTTTTAAAACCTTGGAACAGAAAATAAAAAAAAAGAGAGAAACGTATACAGAAAGAGAACAGGGAGTAAGCAACTGTGAACTAAGGATTCTTATAGTCTCCCTTTCCCCTTTAGGGTACGTATGTAAGCTATGAGAGGGTGTGCATTAATATAAATTGTAAAATGGCAAGAAAAAGTCATAAAACCTCATTGGCTGAGAGACATCACCTGCCCATGCATTAAAATGCTGGCAGCATACATGCAGGTACTGCATCTCATTACCAAGGCAAAAAAGCCTCATCACCTATAAAATCTGGGACTACTTCATGTATACAGTTGTACAATTTAAAATGTATTTAAACCAATGATTTTATGTAAAAATAAAATTGTATTAATGTTTTACTTTTCATATAACTCATACGAGCAGTGCACCATTTTATATGCACAATAAACAACTCCTGTTTGTGCATTAAAGGATCTGAATGTGCTTCCCAGGGGCTTCGGGGCACTCTGCCTTAGACCTCACTCCTCACTTCACTCCCCTGAAGCAACAGTAACTGCCCATCCTTATGAGATACATCTTGTGGTGAAAATGAATGGCTGATAAGTGGGGAGCAGTGCGTTATAAACCCTTAACCCTTGGTACCCAGATATTGGCTATAGTTGGGGGCTGCTTTAGCCATTTCTAGATTTCACCCCCTTTCTTGAAGCTGAAGGGGTAAATTTATTTTGATTTTAGGAAAACTATTGTACCTTTTTATGTGCATGGTCTGGCTGTGGTGCAGTCTGCAGAGGGACATGGTCCTTGGCACTTCTCCATACCACTGACATCTCAGTACTGTTGGTACTTTGATTAACTGCTGGTAGTACCTGGACTGTAAAATAGTATGGAATTTGTATTTGTGTAATACTGTTCATGCACTGTATGCCAAAGTGTTTTGCAGTCAGTTTATTTACACTTATTTACACAGGATAGCATACCCCAGATGCTACATCTCATTTCTAATATGGTCCTGCTTCTGCTTATGATAGCATGACACCTCTCAGTACTGTTGGAACTTTAACTTGTTGAAGGGAACAAGCAGGGAGGCATGCAGAGTTTTGCATGGAGGCCTACAGTGCACCATAAAAAAGTCAAAGAACCTGAAAGGACAACACTTGTTAGAGAAACTGTATCAAAGTGAGCGGCATTTGGCCAAAGGTATTCTCTCCACCTGT
Source organism: Neoceratodus forsteri (assembly GCA_016271365.2). Taxonomy (NCBI): domain Eukaryota; kingdom Metazoa; phylum Chordata; order Ceratodontiformes; family Ceratodontidae; genus Neoceratodus; species Neoceratodus forsteri. The sequence continues at coordinate 202,058,884 of CM028130.1, forward strand.
GAATTCTGATGTTTGTACCTTGTACGTCGCCCAGGTGCAGACTGTGTCACTGAAAATAAAGGGACATATCTGTAGTATCTGCAGAACAATCAATAGCTAGGAATCCACCAGCTGCCAGACCACCAGCGCAGCAGAAGGAGAATTTACAAATAGCGCCTTCTTTGTCTCCATTGTACACCGTCAAGTGATGGGCCCTAGGAGGGAGTCATTGATTCTGTAAAGAAAAATTGCTCCTGGACTCCACCTACCATTCTTTGTGCCATGATTACAGGTAATTTTCAGCTCAAAAGAGAATTCACAAAATGCAAGAAACTAAATAAGCAGTTCGGGGAAAAGAAAAAAGAAAAGCTACAGCAACGTGTATTTCACAAGCGCAAGTGTATGATTTGAAAGCGAAGAAACAATAATTGTGGGGTAATTTCACTTGGTATCAACCAGCCCAGGTCAGGGGAATTAATAACATGGTTTTGATTGTTTGTTATGCATAACTTCACATGTTAGCATACATGTATAATCTGTGAACCTGTATTTTCATCACTGTGTACAGAACACACTTTTCAGCTATCTTTTGTAATTCTAAAAAATGTCCCAAAATAGATAAAAGTCGGAAAAGTGAATGCCCAGGCACTTGTTTTTGAACCCATTTGTTTCAACTTCAAAACATTTCAGAATCATTTCTGCCTATCTGATGCTTTATTAAGAAATCTCTAATTCGTGTTAGAGGATTAATCACTTGAGGGATCTGTTATGACTTTGAGCACTTATGTGTGCAGAGTACTGCCATTTAAAGTAACTGTTTAGGCAGGCAGATAAATAGAGAGTAAAATAAGGAGGCAGAAAGAGAGGGGTAGATAGAGAGGAAGGCAGGTAGGCAGAGGAGGAGAGCGAGAGAGATAAGGGTGGGTAGGTAGAAACTACAGTAAGTAGAGAGAGTAAGAGAGATGAGGTGGGTAGGTATGTAGAAAGGTAGGCAGGCAAGCAAGCAGGCAGATAGAGAGGGGGTAGATAGACAGACAGACAGACATGTGAAGTTCAGTCCATTTTTTCTGTGACGTCAGTTACCATAGTTAGTTGTTTACTGTGTAAGCCCACTGGAAGCAAGTCCCTTTTACAGAGGCAACCTGGACAAACTGACAAAACTGGAAAATACAAACACAGTTACATTGCAATGTAAGGGTATTTGAAGTCTCGATAGAAAACATTTCCAAGTATGCAGTTCAAGTAGAAACGTTGTAAAGGTCATTTTGAAGACAGCTTAATGTGTAAAGGGATGGCGCTCCACAACTTGGGAGATATATTTTGGAAAACGTTTGCCCATTGCAGTTTTCATAAGAGGGGACAGTAAGACAGCTATCCGTGGCTGACCGTAGGTTCAGGTGAATATTGTGAAGTTTTGGCATCTCAGCCAGACTGGAGGGGAAGGCCAAGTTCAGAGTTTCATATATACTTAGTTTTTCCACAGAAAAAGTGTTTGCCTGGCCTCCACAGACCATTAATTTAGCTACAAGAAAAGCAAGCAATGATTCATTCTCTTATTAGCATTTAGAGAAAATTAATTCGGCTGACAATTCTTAACAGGTAGGACAACCATTATGGTCCCAGCCCCGTGATCATGCTGGCCTGTGGCCATTCAGGCATCATCCTGTACACGTCCTTTAATACAATATAATCAACCAATTGTTTGATTAACCTGACTTCTGTATTGGTCTAAGTTACATTAATCATTTGCTTACCTCAAGTTTAGTCCCTCTAGTGGTTGTGATTTTTTTTTTCATTCTTCGGTAATTGGATAAGGTTAAGTGACTTACTCAGAGTCACACAGTATGCAAGTGAAAATTGTGGAAATCAAACCCAGGTCTGCAGGCTGTACCAAGTTTATTTGCAGCTCATTACTCTAACCTCTAGACTGTACTGCATTTCGAAGGAATCCTTTCATTTTCTCACCCTTGTTCTAAAACCAGATAGCATTGCCCTAGTTTTATTCTTGTTGAGAAGAGGTTTGTTCTGGCAAACCATTCTTGTAACTGTACAAAAGCATTTCATTGGTTTACATCTTACCTCACTGGAAGAATGCAGAGAGTGGTTTCCAGGGTTTATTCCTCGGATCCAGTTTCTCTGTCCTGTGGGGTTCCTCAGGGCTCTGTGTTGTTCCCCATGTTGTTCGCAGTGTACATGCTGCCCCTCGGAGACATTGAAAGAAGGTATGGACTAAGGTTTCACTGCTATGCTGATGATACCCAGCTCTACCTTTCTTTTGCACCTGACCAGGATGAAGCTCTCTCGGTCTTTAATAACTGCCTCAAAGAAATCCAGGAGTGGATGGACTCGAGTTGACTGAAGTTGAACTTGGAAAAGACAGAGGTGCTGGTTGTGGATCCAGCGCACTGGATAGGGGGGGTTTGGGGTTGGTTCACTCTCCGGGTTGTATCTTGGGGGTATCTCGTTCCCGACCTCTGAACAGGTACGTAACCTAGGGGTAATTTTTAATGAAGGGCTGACTCTGCATTCGCAGGTGTCTGCCATCATCAAGGCCTCATTCTACCATCTGAGGAATATCTCCAGGATTAGGCACCTTGCTCCATCCAGCGATCTTCCTACACTGGTCCATGCCTTTGTGTCCTCGCGCTTGGACTATTGCAATTCCTTCTACCTAGGGCTTCCTGGGGTGGAAATCCACTGCCTACAGCTGGTGCAGAATGCAGTGGCCCGGCTTTTGACTGGTACCTCCCGGTCTAGTCATATTATGCCAGTGTTGCGCGGACTGTACTGGCTGCCAGTATAGTGGCAGATCACCTTTAAAGTCGGTCTTATGACTTTTAAAGCCCTACATGGACTTGGTCCGGACTACCTGAAAGAGCTCCTGGTTCCTTACTGCCCTGGGCGATCGCTCCGTTTAGCTGGCGAGGGGTTGCTAGAGATCCCGAGGGTGTGTCTGAAATCCTCTGGAGCCCGTACATTTATGCATGCAGCCCCTACCCTCTGGAATTCTCTAACCCGTCAGTTACAGAAGTGCACGGCCATGGAGGGATTTAAAAAGGCCCTGAAAACATATTTATGGACTCAAGCGTTTGTTGAGTGATTCTGCCTGCCTAACTGTGTTAGCTGTTTTGTATATTTTAAGATTTGTAATGCTTGATGTGTTTTTAAATTCTGTAAGGTGCCTAAGTTTTTGAAAGGCGCCATAGAAATAAAGTTTATTATTATTACTAATATTGCATATGTTGGCACAGCTCCTGTAAATAACTGTTGCCTGCATACAGTAAGACACCAGCACTGCCACAGCAGGAGAGGAAGGAGTTGTTCACCTTGCCCACTAGTCAGTCAGTGCATAAAGAAATCTCTCAAGAATAAAGAAAACATTATTTTAGTATAATTACTGGTGGCCCCCTGCTATCACACTGTTCGTGAGTGCTTTCAAATGCTGTGATAAATGGTTGTGACATCACACCCAGTTATTACAACATTTTCTACCTTGAGCTATTACATAGAAACATAGAAGTTGACGGCAGATAAGGACCGCAAGTCCCGCCCATCCAGTCTGCCCAGTTTTTCTACCTTATGAATGTGCCATAGGTCTTTACTCTCTAAATGGCCTATCTATTCATACTTATCTGTATTGCTCCCTTATGCCTGTCCTATGACTGTTTGAAGCCCTACACTGTATTCGTGTCCACCACTTCCTGAGGTAGGCCATTCCATGCATCCACCACCCTTTCTGTAAAAAAGAACTTCCTCGCATTGCCCCTTAATCAGCCTCCCTTTAATCTCAAGCTGAGTCCTCTTGTTCTGCTATTTTTCTTATATTGAAACATGTTAGACTCTTTCACCTTGTTAACACCCTTAAGATGTTTGAGTGTTTCGATCATATCACCTCTCTCCCTCCTTTGCTTTAGGGTATACATATTCAACTCTGTTAATCTGTCCTCACATGTTTTCTGATGCAGTCCCTGCACCATTTTGGTTGCCCTCCTCTGGACTTCCTCCATTTTGTTAATGTCCTTGTGCAGGTACGGCCCCCAGTACTGCACGCAGTATTCCGGATGGGGCCTAACCAGTGTCTTGTAAAGAGGGATTATTACCTCCCTCTTACGACTTGTGATACCTCTACTAATACACCCCAACATCCCTCTAGCCTTACCTACTGCTTTAGTGGTCTGCTTGGATGATTTCAGGTCATCTGTGATGATGATGCCCAAGTCTCTTTCTTTTTTAATTATCTGTAGTGGCCCCTGGGTAGCGGCAAAGCACGATCTCAAAGGGTTATCATATTAGCAACAGTAAACTAGACCCTAACTGAAGCAAAAGGAAAACAAAAAAATGAAACAAACTACAGATTTTAGTTTAAAACATTTTGTTTTTTTAATGTTACATGCACTAAACATTTCATTATTTATTGCTGTTCTTCTTACTAATGCACATGGACTAAACAGTAAAAGAAAAAAGAAGTAGGAAAGAGCTGAGTGGTAAATGCCTACTCCTGTCTCAAAATCATGGCTGTATTTCAGTTTTATAATGAGTTTTAACCCTTAGACTTCCAACAGAATTAGAACGTACAGGACTGCTGGATTGATATATCAGTCCGCAGCACAGCAAGGGTTAAAAATTGCTGTTTTTAATATACACTGATTCAAAATGCAAAAATGAGAACTTGCTAGTAATGAAAAGTTCTGTTTTGAACTGCAGCATGCTGTTATAAGTAAACAGAATTAGAACAATCTTCTGTGCCTTCTTCATTTCATTTTTACATTTACATTTTTTTGCCGGCACCCACCCATCAGGTCTCTGCTCTGGTCATGGCGCCCCTGTACCTCCACCACCCATGTGCCTGCACTCGTCCAGTTACCCCTGACTTACCCCTCAGAGGGCGGGGTCTCAGCACCGGACCCTTTAACAGCACCTTGATCGTAGTGACTGGTCGGGCGAGCTGGCTGGGTGGCTGATCAAGGCCAGTGGCAGGGCATCATGGAGATGGTTGGAGCGGAGTTTATCCCCCAATTTTATACTGGGACAGAGACGTGCAATGATGACCTGTGTCTGTCCTGCCCCAGGTAGAGTAACGTGTGTCGATGCATAGCAACAACCCGGCCTCCGCCACGTGTCGCTCTTGCAGTGAACACAAACCCCGAGAAGGAGAGCTGTCCTTGGGACGCTCAATCCTTCTTCCCCAGCTGCCCTCCAACGATCCAGATCTGTTCCTGAACCCGGGTCGCCGGCATCACAGGTGGAAATCCAACTGCTGCGCCGACAGGCCAGCCACCTTCTTTATTTCATGATTTCCACACCCTGCGCCAGTAGTCATAAAACATAAAACATATGCAGGTGTGTGTTTATGATTTTGTTTTTTTCTTCACACCCTCAGTTTGTGATGATAACCTCATAAACCTCTCGAGCTTCGTTCTTGAGGTTTGTGGCTCATCACACAACTCAGGTGTGTAAAAAAAAAAAAAAAAAACCTCATAATACACACCTGCTTATGAATTATTCTCTATGTCTTTAACAGCAGATACATTTCTGAAAGACTGGTTGATTTGCATTGGAAAGGTTGCCTTTAAACAGCTGAGGGAGAGGGGATCTGTTCAAATGTATGGCTAACAAGCATTTTTGAAATTCCATTAGTCCCACCCAGCCCGGTCACCTGATGTGACCATGCAGATTTTTCCCTTCCATCATCTGGCATTTGGTGATTGAAAGTTAAAGTTGTCAGTCATAGATCTGCCAAGCAAAAGGAAGTATTAACAAAAAAAAAAAGAACATGAAAATATATTGATTCTTGGTACTTCATAAAGTTTTGGGAATTTATTCCAGCACAATATTCTTTGCACATCTTATAATTAAGATATTGTAATAGTTTTTTGCAGTTTATAGTATATTGATTCCCCCAGTTAAAATGCATTGGCATCAAAAGCCTTGTAGAATTTTGCATGGGTATCAGTTACTCAGTAGTGAAAAACAGCCTGTGTCAACTTCAAAATTACTTCATGAGGGCCTTAAAAAGAATTGAGCAGAACCCGTAAGTCATTTCCCCCTGAAGAAACTGATTTTTATGTTTGCTTGCGCATGTGCAAAACATGAAGTGGCAGCTTTGGAGAGAAGCGGGTTGTGGAGGTGCAGCACTGTGGCAGCCAACGCAGGCACTACATTTGTGGGCTTGGCACTGTTCACCCAATGCAGGCCCAGTGTCCTGATGACACTGGTTCTGCATAAGTGCCACCAAGTTGAAATGATTTGGCCGCTGCAATGAGAGGCCACCTCATCATTGCAGCGTCAGCCATCCCGCTGCAATGAGGAGTGACCCGTCATTGCAGAGCATTCTGCCTGGTGCTGTTATGTCCATAAACATGCTTGGCGGCGGAGGGCAAGCCGACTGACTGGGGTGCCCAATCCCCCTGTCAGCATGCCCCTCAACCTAGTTAATTTGCCGACGGGAGCCCACCCCCATCGGCATAATGCCCCTCCCTCATTTGTTGTGTGCTGAGGGGGTGTCCAAACCCCTCGCATCATGCCCCTAAACAGTCGTCTTTGCCATCGAGGGCCCAATCCCGTCGGCTTAAGTCCCCCACCCTGAAAGGCAGGTGGCACAATGAGAGCCCACCTCAGTGTGCTGAAAAGAAGCCTGCAAAACCTTACCACATCTTTTATTTTCTGTCCCTAAAGAAAGGAAAGCGGTCCCACGCCAGTTAGGTCCCCATCCCTTTTCCCACCACTGCACACCTACCTCCCACCCCACCCCATACCTACCTCCAGAGCTCGGCACAATGATCTTGGTGGACCAGGAACACGTCTGCAGTCTTCAAAGCCGACCGCGAACTGAAGAAATGCCGGTAAGCTGTATAATGGCATAAATAGGGTTTTTTCAACTTTGGTGCATATCTTGGGCATTTTTAGGAATTTTGGCACCAAATTTTCAACATGGGGTTATTGGGACCCCTCTTCATGAATTCAATCACTGTAATGGCATTATTCGGTCCCAAAAGGTGATTTCGCAGTCATTGCGCGGAATCACCCTTTCGGGACCGATTAACGTAACGACAGTGCCACTGTTCATAGGTGGGCTCTCAAAAAAGCCTATGTTGCAAATTTGTGAAAGAAATCAAACAAGCATTTGTCAATGCGAATGTTGCCTTCTATGTGCTGTTTAGGTATTTGGAAGTCATTGGAGTGCAAATATTGAAAATTTGCAAACTTCTGGTAGTAGGAACTGTGCAATGCAGCTGTAAAACAGTCATTTGAATTTTTCACCAAATTTTCAACATAGCCATTTTAAGACCTCTGCTCATGAACAGTAACACTGTGATTTTCTTAATGTGTCCCATACATTGAGTTCGCACACCGACTGCGCCATTGTGCGCTACATGGGCGGAAACATCTTTTGGGCAGGATGTGAAAAATGACAGCTGTACTGCTCATGAGGAGGTGTGATAAAATGCCAATGTTGAAAATCTGGAGTGAAAATATTGAAAATTCGCAAACTTACAAGTGTGCGTAGGAACTGCGCAACGCACGTTCGTAAAACAGTCATTTTTAGGAATTTTTTCACCAAATTTTCAACATAGCCATTTTAAGACCTCTGCTCATGAACAGTGTCACTGTGATTTTCTTAACTTGTCCTGTACATTGATTTCGCACACCGACTGCGCCATTCTGAGCTACATGGGCGGAAACACATTTTGGGTGAGATGTGAAAATGACAGCTGTACTACTCATAAGAAAGTGTGGTAAAATGGCAATGTTGAAAATCTGGAGTGAAAATATTGAAATTGCGAACTTACCAGCCTGCGTAGGAACTGCATAGCACGCTCGATGAAACAGTCAGTTTTGGAATTTTGGCACCAAATTTTCAACATGGGGTTTTAGGACCCTTCTCATGATGATGTCACTGTCATGGTGGTATTCAGGCCCGAAGGGTGATTTATGATCTTCTCAGCGAAATCACGCCGCGGGCCTCTTGTAGCATGACAGTGTACATCGTCATAGAAAAGTCCCAAAAACCCATGTTAATTGATGCAAAATCCTAAAAATACCTGAGATATGCAACAAAGTTGAAACCCCCTCTGTAGCCCATTATACAGCTTACTGGCATTTCCTCAGTTAGCGGTCGGCTTTGAAGAGTGCAGGCGTGTTCCCGTCCACGAAGATTGTCGCACGGAGTCGGAGGTAAGTATGGGGTGGGGGTGTGGGGAACTGTGGCGCGAGTGGGTGAGTGCGGGTTGTGGGAGGAGGTTGGGGAGACACGCCCGCGGGACCGTTTCGGTTCAGGTTTAAAAAAAAAAGAGACGTGGGACCCTTTGCCATGCTGGGTGGGCTCCCAGCGCGTGCTGCGAGGACAGGCGCATTCAGCCGGCGGGGATTGGGCACCCTCGCCGACATAAATTTGTTGCCACGCTGGGGTGGGCTCCCAGCGTGGCAAAGAGGCGTTCAGCCAGCGGGATTGGGCACCCGTCGACCATAAATTTGTTGCCACACTGGGGTGGGCTCCCAGCGTGGCAAAGAGAGAGGCGTTCAGCCGGCGGAAGTTAGGGCACCCCGTCGGCCAAAGGACAGCTTGCCACGCTGGGTGGGTTCCCAGCCTGGCAACTACTACGTGGAGGTGCAGCTTAGCCAGCGGGGTTGGGCACCCGTCGGCTACACAGTGCGTGCGGGGAGTGCGCATGCAGCGTGGGAAGAGCTCACGCTTCTTAGGTGCTCACTGAGCGTGGCTCACTTTCAACATGCCACTGCATTTTTGGGCGTGTCATAGACAGCTCCAAAATGCATTATACCAGAGCGCGCCTGCCAGTACACTGACTGAATTGGAGAAGGAGGTGACACCCTCCGAAATCTCCGTTGATGGCACTATGTTTCTTGCACATGCGTGCAAGCAACATAAAAATGACTTTTACGAGCGTGCGTTGTGCAGTTTCCATGCACGCTCGTAACTTTGTGAATTTGTAATATTTCCACTCCAGATTTTCAACATTGCCAGTTTTCCACACCTCCTTATGAACAGTACAGCTGTCATTTTTCACATCCTGGCCGAAATATGTTTTCGCACTTCCGGCGCAGAATGGCGTGGTCGCTGTGGGAAATCAGTGTTTGGGACAGATCAGGAAAATCACAGTGACATTGTTCATGAGCAAACAACCTAAAATGCCTATGTTGAAAATTTGGAGAAAAACACACATCTATAAAATGACTGTGTTATGAGCCTGCGTTGTGCAGTTTCCATGCACCCTGGTAACTTCGCAAATTTGAAGTATTTTCACTACAGATGTTCCACATTTGCATTTTTTCAGACCTCCTTATGAACAGCGCAGCTGTCATTTTTCACATCCTGGGCAAAATGTGTTTTTGCACTTCTGGCACACAATAGCGCAGTCGCTGTGGGCAGCGCAGTTGCTGTGAGAAGTCAGTGTTCGGGACAGATTAAAAAAATCACAGTGACAGTGTTCATGAGCAGAGGTGCTAAAATGCCTATGTTGAAAATTTAGTGACAAAAGTCCATAAAATGACTGTTACGCGCGTACGTTGTGCAATTTCCATGCACCCTCATAATTTCACACATTTGTACAATTTTCACTCATGATTTTCAACATTGCCACTTTTTCACATCTCCTTATGAACAATACAGCTGTCATTTTTCATATCCTGCCTGAAATATGCGTTTGCACATCTGGTGCAGAATAGTATGGTCGCTGTGGGAAATCAATGTTCGGGACAGATTAAGAAAATCATAGTGACAGTGCCCATGAGCAGAAGTCACAAAATGCCTATGTTGAAAATTTGGTGAAATAATTCCACTAAATGACTGTGTTACGCGCATGTGTTGTGCAGTTTCCACGTATGTTCGGAAGTGCAAGCATTTTTAATATTTCCACTACAGATTTTCAACATTGCCATCCCTTCACACCTCCCAATGGATGGTACAGCTGTCATTCTTCACATCCTGCCCGATCTGTGTTTTCATACATCTGGCACAGAATGGCACAGTCACTGTGGGAACTCAACGTTTGGTACACATTAACAAAATCACACTGCCACTCTTCATGAGAAGAGGTCCCAAATGTTTTCATGAGGTGGGGTCACAAAAAGGCCATATTGAAAATTTGTAGTGCAAATACCAACAAACATCAGGGGCGTTAGGGTTTCTAACCATGATGTCCCACCCTGTACAGACTGACAGGCATCAGGGGTGTGCCTTTGGATTGCCGACTGTAATGCTCATGCCATCCCACTCCCCCAGCCAATGACAGGCATCAAAGTGTGCCTTGGACTCTTCGGCCCCCGAGTTCACCCCATTCTCCTATATTGCCCCTATTTCAGTGTATGTTCTTATGGAATGTGGTGACTGTAAAGCCGAACACCTCAAGGCACACCTCAACATATGTCGGTGTCTGCAGGATAGGGTGAGGTGACATGCCATGAACGTCATGGGCGACGACCCAAACGCATACCCCAATGCCTGTCCATCTCTGCAGGGTGGAGGTGGGGTTGGCGTGAAATTCAATACTTCACTGCCATTCCTATTTTGCATCTGTCTAACTCCTGCATTTCCAATGCTAATACCAGCAAGCAAACATTCGGCATTGACAAATGCTTGTTAAACACTGGTTCAAATTCTGTTACAATTCCATCACTACTGGCTCTTAAGTTATCCTGGTGGGTGTTTCTGATTTGCAAACAGGTATTATAAGTCGAATTAATTATTCATGAGCCTAACGAGGCTCCTGATTGGCTACTGGATTTGTCATTAACTTCTTAGAAATGGTCGATCCAGCTGCCAACTGACACTGTACAATACGCATGGCTCGCATCACTCTACTTTAAAGCTGAATTACAGTAACAATAAACAAGAAAAAAATAAAGTTGTTATTGCGATTAGACTTATAATCCCAATAACGACCTTGAAGCCAGTCATTTCCTTGGACTAACGACCAGCTGGAGGGAGGTGGCCCCAACCAGTTGTTAATCCTTTAGAAATGACCAGCTTCTTGATTGTTATTGCTTAAGTAAGTACTTTTTTAAAACTGCATGATGTAGTTTATGTCCATTGCCGATCTCTTCCATTGTTGGCACAATGCATCCATGTTCTGCTATAGAACGCTGAGGTTGAGCGGGAGTTAAAAAAACACCATACAATTCTTAAATTGTGTGTAACGTGGAGTGTAAATCAGAAATGCTTACTGACGTTACTAGTGGGCCCATATAATTGAAACAATAACAGAACTGTAACCATCATTTAAAAAACAGCTTCTACTGTGAAAAAATTGCTTACAAATTCAGCCCAGTTCTCCTTTAAGTAAGTGTTAAGCTGGCAGAGTAGTGTGACCAGCAGATGTCCTCCAACCAAATGTTGGCCTGTTTGTGCACCTAAAAGCCTGGGGCTGCTTATTTAAGATTAGTTTTTACCCCAAAGAGTTTAATCTGTTCATAACCAGGGTAGGCCTTACTGAATCAGCCACCAACTGGGTCAGCGCCTACCTCACAGGTAGGACCCAATCCATCAGAATTGCAGATGCCACATCCACCCCTCTCCCTATGACCACTGGGGTCCCCCAGGGTTCAGTACTCAGACCAATTTTGTTTTCTATTTTCCTTAATGACCTGCCACTAAGCTGCTCAATGTCAATCCAGATGTATGCAGATGACACTGTCCTATTCGCCTCTGGCTCTTCCATGGTAGAGGTAACTACCAACCTTCAGACTGACTTCAACAAAGTTCAGAACTGGTTCAGCTCTCATCAGCTCTTCCTAAATGCTAAAAAAAACAGTCACCATGACCTTAGGCACAAGGCAACGCCTGTCCAGGCTCTCCACCCTCCCCTCCTTCCACACCCTGGATGGGACAGTACTGGAAAACACCTCCTCCTTCTGCTACCTATGGGTCTGGCTCGACCAACACCTATCTTTCTCCATCCACATCGACACAATCCTGAAAAAAATGCGCCCTAAGCTCGGTTCCCTTTACAGGAACCGTGGCAGCCTCCCACTAACCATGAGGCGTGAACTAGAGCAAAAGATGATCCTGCCATCTTTTGACTACTGTGATATAGTCTACAGTGCCGCTTTCAAGTCCACCTTATCTAGACTGGACTCCCTCTTTAATGCTTTCTGCCACTTCACCCTCAATGCACCCACTCCCAAACCCATCACTGTGATCTCTACCATTCTCTTGCATTCCCCTCTCTAGAAAATCACCACCAACTGCACTGTACTAAGTTTGTCTCAAAATTCTGGCTAGGATCCCTTCCGTCTTACCTCTCCTCCTTGCTATCACCACCCCCCTCTCCTTCCCATGCCCTTAGATCCTATGACTCCCGTCAATTACTAATCCCTAGGAGGAAGTCCACCATGGGACAAGCAGCCTTCTCACACAGGCTCCCAAAACTCTGGAACAAACTTCCTCCTCAAATTCATCACTCCTCCTCCACTCATTCCCTTGCTACCACCTTGGTGAACTACCTGATGATAAACTGTACCTGCACTTGAATTCCTCCTGTGCCCACCCCCGTACCCTGTATCCCCGCCTGCTTGCCAACATCACCCATCATAAGCTACTAAGCTGGGCTATTAACCAACTATTGCACTTATTACGCTTCTGCTGTCTTGCTGTCTTACTGCACTTCCAGTTTATGTAACCTGCACCATGATTGGATCATTGTGTCTTGTGCCTAACTGTTCCCTGCCTATAACCAGTCACTAAGCTGTGATTCCATTATGTGTACATAGTAATGTAATGTAATAATGTAATGCTATATGTATTTTACTGGAAAGCTAGTGAGTTTTCCTCTCCAGTGCACAAATTGTAATGTTAAATGTTTTACTCAGAGATAACCTCCGTGTTATCCTCTATTATGTGCCCCGCCCCAGGTCACACCGGAGACGAGCATCGTTTGCTCAGTGTGCCTTTCCTGGAAAACAATTCAATAAATAAATAAATAAAGTATGCCCCAATATATTCAATATATTAAACCATGAGAACTGGAAAAGACAAATTGCTGTACATTTAACCCTGAGATGGAAACATCTATTGAGCTGCATATGGTGGCCCATATGTTATTTTGTATAGCATTATGTTCCATATGTTATTTTGTATAGCATATGTTTGTTTTAATTTAGTTATTTTCTTTCTGATTTTGTCTTCACTTAGTGGTCAGATAAACAGAAAACAAGCAATGGGATAAAATTAAAGAATTTAATCTGATTTAAGCACTAGCTATATGAGCTGGCAACATTTCTAGTAGTTCATCTTTTAACAGAGCAGTTGGGGTGTTTTCCGTCTTGATGATACTCTTGGTTTGAGGAATCTGCAGTGCATTTACAGGAAGCATGAGGAGTGTTCGCAGACACAAGATTCTGTGCTGCAACGTGTGATGGAGAATTTTTAACAATAGAATTTGGTGACAATACAGGGCTATTGTACAATACATGGTTTATAGCTGTCAGTCACCTGTTGTGCATGGGAGTGGTCCGCTGTTGTACCTGGGCAACTTAGCCAATCAGAATCATACAGAAGACAATTATCAGAATATTAATATTTCACACATTGACAGCACATCAGCATTCTGCAGCATTGCATAAATTCAGACATTAAACAGTGTTTTTTTTTTCCTTATGTGTTTTACTGAATGTAGTTTAAATGTGTTATGGTTTAATAATTAGAAATCTTCTTTTACCCTCACTGTTTGAGCTAGAAGACGCACAAAGTCGGTGATTTAATACCTTTTATTGGCCTAACAGAGATTTCCAGAAAATCCTTAAGCTTTTGAACCTTACATGGTTCTTCTTCAGAAGGAAATGTTTGATGTACAGAAATACTAGTTGAATAATGTTAAACATTAGTTTTAAACAAATGTCTATCCCGTCATGCATTGCAAAATAATAGTAGATGGGGGAAGGGCTGTGGACTCAACAGAACTGTTTTTCTGTCTCAGGATTCTGATGGATATAGATATTGTAATACAATAGTATTCTGACATAGCTACTGTGGTACAACAGTATTCTGACATAGCTGCTGTGGTACAACAGTATTATGACATAGTTACTGTGGTACAACAGTATTATGACATAGCTACTATGGTACAACAGTATTATGACATAGCTACTGTGGTACAACAGTATTATGACATAGTTACTGTTGTACAACAGTATTACGACATAGCTACTGTGGAACAACAGTATTACGACATAGTTACTGTGGTACAACAGTATTCTGACATAGCTACTGTGGTACAACAGTATTATAACATAGTTACTGTGGAACAACAGTATTCTGACATAGCTACTGTGGTACAACAGTATTATGACATAGCTACTGTAATACATATAGAATAGTGGATGGATGAACATCCACAACAAGGCTGTGTTTCCATCGAGGGAGTTGATGACATCATAGAGACCACGAGAGCGAAGCTCGAGAGGTCTCGTTGATGTCATCAACTCCAGATGAAGCATAACCTAGTGTGAGATATTCAGCCATCCACTGTTTTATATAGTATATGTTTTTTGTTTTGTTTCTCATTATTTTATTAAAATTACTTGCTGTGGTGCTGCTTCATTCCTCCTGGTGCACCTGCTTGCTCCTGATCTCCCGCTGCCACTCCAGCTCCGGCTTTAACTTTAACTTCTCCGCAGTGCTTAGTTTTAAAATTAGAAAAAAAAAAAAAAGAATTTGTTTTGCTGAAATGAAGTCATGTATGACCCTCCGTGTCCTGGCTCCGAATTCAACTGTCGATGGCACCGCTGCCCAGCACTCGCTAAATCACGCTGCCATGTTTGTTATTTTTTTACAGAGAGCCTCAGCTGAGCCAATCAGGTGGCAGGTCAAGGGTAAAAAGTTGTTGTACTATCGATGTGATGTCACAATGATAGTACAACAGCTATTTTGACCTTTGTACTGCCCTACAACAACATTTGGAAAACAATCGTTTTCCGTATACAATAAGCTCTAACCATATACTATAACAGTATTATGACAGCCACTGTGGTACAACAGTATTATGGCATAGCTACTGTGGTACAACAGTATTATGACATAGCTACTGTGGTACAACAGTATTATAACATCACTTCTGTGGAACAACAACATTCTGACATCACTGCTCTAGTACAACAGCATTCTGACATCACTGGTCTGTAACAACAGCATTCTGACATCACTGCTCTGGAACAACAGCATTCTAACATCATTGCTGTGGTACAGCAACATTCTGACATCCCAGCTGTGGCACAACAACATACTGACATCACTGCTGTGCTACAGCAGCAATGTGACATCACTACCGTAGTTCAGCAGCACTCTGACATCACTACTGTAGTACAGAAGCAGTTTGACATCATTACTGTGGTACAGCAGCATCTGGAAGTGAATGGATTTCCATACAGAACAACTCTGAACCATTAGCGGCTACAGCCTCAATTAGTTACTGGTGCACATGAGGGGCACAGCAGCTGGCAGCCAGGGAACAAATACAAAGTACATTTATTGTTCCTATTGGGGTGACTTTACACCACAATGGACACTACCTGGAACACAGCTGAAGCCACCATTGTACTGAACCATGTACTATGATACCACTATTCGGTAGTTCAAGTTGTTTTGCCAAACTGTAACAGTAAAAATAAAAACAAGATTAGGAGAGGAATGCATCCCAGAATGTAATAAGGCAAACATCTGAACCTAGTGCCACAGTACATGAAGGTGATATTGTAGTGTGCAAACCATATTTTCAAAAGTACGACGTAAGAACACATTTTACCACAGGGTTGTCTGCAAGCTCAGTTCATAATGTTCACTGGGGTGGGAGGTGCTAATCAGTCAGTTTGTCTTTTGGAATTTAGCAACATAAGTGAAACATATAAAATACTGTATGGGTGACCATACACAACAGGGTTGTGTTTCCATCGAGGGGATGTGATGACGTCATACAGACTTGAGAGTGAAACTCAAGAGGTCTGTATGATGGTATCACATCCCTGAGATGGAAAGATAGCCATATTGTGTATGGTCACCCATACACTGTTTTATATAATATATGATTACCCAAGTCCTGAAAAAAATTTGATTTCACAAGGTTTCATACCTTGTGTTCATCGTCCCACTTGGTCCTGGCAGCTCAGTCAGCTTGGTGTGGTCCCACTCTGCTCCCGACCCAACAGAGATTCTCGATGGCAGTCCTCCATCCCAGACGCTACACACATTCTCGGGGGCAGTTATTTAAATGAAAAAAAGCCTAACAAATTCACACAGTTTGGAAACACAGAGCCGACTACAGCAGTCAGTGTCCAGAGTGTCTCAGTGAACTGCTCGCTATGCAGTGCCGCCATGTTTACTTGAATTTTATTTCCGAAGAGCACTTTTTCCTCCAATCAGGTGGCAGGTGAAGGGGGGAAAAGTTGCTGTAGTACCACTGTGACATCAGAATGATACTACAACAACTTTCAAGTGACCTTTGAACTGTCCTACAGCAAGATTTTGAAAGCCACCGTTTTCCATGCACAACAAGCCCTAACCATATACTGTAGAAGAATTAGAGGCTGTGTGGTCTAGTGGTCAGAGCATAGGCCTGGGAACTGTGAGATCACCCTTACGGTGTGACCTTGAGTAACTCACTTAACCTGTCAGTGTTCCAGTCCATCCAGCTGTAGAAATGGGTACAAGCTAGACCCCACTAGAAACTGGATGTTGCATCTCAGCAGGGATATCCTGTGTAAATTCACTGTAAAATAAATTGTATAGATTGGCAGTTTAGGATAAGGAGACAGTAATAACTAGATAAAGTGTACCAGTGTGGCACAGTACGCAGCTCCATTGTGCAGGCTGTTGTGTATAGGATGCAACAGTTTCAAGCTTTATTTCTATTTTATTCTTTGCTGACCAGGTAAGACCCACTAGGCTCAAGTGCCTGTTTTCAGAGGTGACCCAAGAGCACTGGGGAGGCTAAGTGACTTGCTCAGAGTCTCGTAGTATGCAAGTAGAGGCTATGGGAATCAAACCCAGGACTGCTAGATATACTAAGCTCGTTACTCTAATGTCTAGACTATACTGCCAGCCCAAAGGTGGTAAGAAGATCCAGTCTTGTTGCAGCAAGAAGGTAGAGAAAGGGGATGGGATGAGAAAAAGGAAATGAACCACAAGCACCTTTCCATGCCATATTTTCCATGTATGCCTGCAGCTTATTCACGCTGCCGGTCCACAATAATGGCTCTCCCATACAAAGAACTGTCCTGAAGTTTCCAAAGCCCAGTACTTACTTATACCCTGGTTTGGCCCAGACACCCACTATGTAAACTACGTCATTGGTCAATCAAACCTGATACCTTTACAACCCATGCCACCAGAAATTCAGTGCTCCTGCTGCTGGCCCATTGGCATGGCGGTCAGGGCTTCTACCTGCGATGCCAACATCTTGGGCTCGGGAATGGACATGAAAGTTGGAAGGCTGGCTGGGGGAGAGGGATCGAGCATCTCAGGGACTGCTTTTCTCTGGGGTGATGGGGGTCAAGTGACCAGTGCAAGACTGATCTCTGGTCGAGGCCGGGGGAAAGCAGCTACTGGCACCTGCATTGATGGAGGTGGGACAGACATTGGCATTTGCACCTTTGACCTCATTGCACGTCCTGTCTCCCAGAGTCGAAAATGTGAAAAATGGTGGACCAGGCAGGATGCCACCTACCTTATGCCACAGGTGCCACACCTCTGCTATGGCACCACCAGAGATGAATACCGGCATCCAATAGGAGGGTAAGCCCCACTCTGGGGAATAAGCCAGGGTGTAATCCCAGGATGGAAGCATTCTGGGGCCATATACCAGCGTCCACTGGGAGGATGAACCCCCTCCCAGAAGCCCCACCCTGGGGGGTAAACCAAGGTGTAATCCCAGGATGGAAGCATTCCGGGGCTATATACCGGTGTCCAATGGGTGGTCAGGCTCCCTCCTGTGGCCCCATTCTGGGGGCAAGCCAGAGCATATCTCTGGCATGGGTCAGTCTGCGGGGGTAGGGTGATGGGGCTGGGTGCAGGGCTGAGCCCATGGTTGCCAGTACAGGGAAAAGTATAGCAAATAAAAAAAAAAAAATTCTGTGCTTTTCTCCGAACATAATCATGGTGAGTCTTGTTCCACTCTTTCTGCAAATGTCACAATCTGCATCCAGCATCCTTAGAATTGGGAAACACCTGAATACAATTCAAGTTCATATGCCTTAGAGAATTCCCCATTAAACAGTTTATGGCACTGTTGAGTGGCATAACAAGTATGGGGTTTGCGTTTACTGAACAGCCACCCACTGTAAATTCACTTGCTATTTGTAGATTATGCTCTTGCAATCAAAGCCCCAGCGTGGACCATATATGGGATGTCTAATTTCATTGCTGCTCATGGAAGAATAACTCTGTATGCTTTTTCCATAAACAGTTGCTTACCATTTGGATCAAATTTGGATCAAACCACAAAACCTTAGGTGTCCAACCCAAAATGTACAAGTATATCCTGATAGCCCAATAAACCTGATGTTGTTTAATCTGGCTTGATTCTCAAGATGTTGTTCTGCCTGATAAAATGAGTGGTGACATGTCGTACTTGGCCAGCTGCCGCAGCTGCCTCATCTAACATACAGTAGCTGTCAATGTCTACTTTGGTTTGGACTGTGGATAGATGGTTAGTGAAGGGATAACACTTTTCATTGATAGCTGTAACTGACTTACACTATCTCTGCAGCTGATGCATCATGTTTGTGAGTGATTTGTAGAGTCAGCTATTTTGATCTGAATACCATTAGAAGTAAGGCAAATCTGCAACATTTACCAGAGTTCTCAGTGCATGTGACAATTTGACTTGAGCACTATGGCTTCCATACTCGTTTTGCCATCTGTACACTCCTACCTCTAGACATGGTCATGAACTGGGCTGTATTAGTCTAAATACCTCTGTCAGTTATCAACAAGATCAAATAAAAACTGACAAAAATAAATCTTAGACTAAGACAGACAAGACTTTTTGAGACAAAAGAACCAACATTCTAATAGTAAAATGTACGTTTTCGAGTTTACATACCCATGATGCTTTGCAGTGGGATTCAGGCTTTGGAATATGCGTGTGGTTTGCTGAGAGTCACAAAGGCCACACAGTTTGGCTATTTTTCTTCTCTCCTAAGATCATGGGTTCCATGTACTACTCTACAAACTGCCTCTTTGGTATGCGCTCTCTGAGCTTTCTAAATGTCCATTGCCTTGGGGTTCTGAGTGTAATACATTGAGTGGTTGACTGCAGTGCAATGAGCAGCTGCATGTATGGTTTGTATTCTTAGCCTATACTGAATCAGTTGTGTCATTCTGTATAAAAGGTAAAGTCTATAATGGTGAAGCCTTGATTGAGTGATGGGTGTCGCATGATAGGCCTATATCCATTTATGTGGGTTCATATTGTATATGCTGTAATGTACTTTAGAATTAAGACACTGTCCCTTTAAAAGGTAACTACAAAATAACCAGAATTTCTATAAAGGCTAGTGTGGATCTATTATTTCTATAAAGGATAGTGTGGACCTGTTATGTCTCCAGATAAGGGAGACAGGTATATGGCTCAGGAAGGTATGAAATATCCTACTGTAGCTTTCCATGACAGGAAGAGGTCAGAGTTAAGCCAAATGCATGGACCAGATGTCACTGGGGTTGACATGGAACCACAGTAACTCCTACAGGGAAAGGTCAACTGTTGCACCCCATCACACTGTGAGTTTGGCTTGAAGATGACCAGCCTGTATGTATAAGAGACACATTTTGAACTCAGGGCAGTTGATAAACAGTTTAGCTGGGGGTCAGATCATCTGTCCAGCTGGCATATATTTGAAGACCAGAAGTATATGTGTAGACCTAGAAAAATCTCTAAAACCAGACCTGAGTGTGTAGAAAGTTTGACTTGTCACATACTGAACAGAAAATTCTGATTTTAAGTCAGAATTTTGGAAACCAAGACTTTTCACCAAGGAAAGCACTTGAGTTTTTTTTTTTTAAAGGACATTCAGAGGAACTGACTTGAAATAAACACTTGCTACAGAACTGTTGCTTAAGGACTTATTTCTACAAGGACATTTAAAATTGTGTCTGGACTCTAACATCAAAACAAGGTATGGTTTAGAATAACAGGACCTAGTGTTTCCTGTAAACCATCCAGTTTTACTTTTGTTATTGCTTGCATTTCAAAGTTCTTCCAAACTGTAGACTTTTCTGTATTGCTTTTATTTTAAGTAAACTTTTATGATTTTCTTATCAACTCTGCCTGGGGGTCTGATTGTGTGATCTAACATTTTAACAGAAGGATTTTGAAAAGGCTGTGTGCCTTAAAAGATAGTACCGCTCGGCTATCATATAAAACTACTTAGGCAAGACATAGCCAGTGGCCTTGGTGGGATTCAAATATTGAAAGTGGTGCAGAGTCAAGAGAACTCAAAACTACAGTTTCCACCCTCCCGCTGGGAAAAGGAAGTCTTGGTAAGTCTTCCGGAACTGTTACAAGTGCTCATGAGTTCTTGAAAAGGGGGATCCTCTCTGCAAACAGGAGGTCCTACCCAGCTGCCCAGGGTTTGGGGGCCAGGGACTCGTGACAACGGGCACATGGGTTTGCATACCCATTATGTGTTGCACTGGTATTAAGGCTGCACAGTATATCTGCAATTTTGAGAGATGCACAGAATTTCGTTTTACTTTTATTTTTTTCTTTCATACCACATGTACTTATAAAATCATAAAACAAAATTAAAGGGGAAATTGTTTAACCAGGAAAAGCACACTAAGCTGAAGCTTGTTTCCAGGTGTGACCTAGGAGCACAAGGAAGCTAAGTGATTTGCTTAGGGTCACACAGTATGCAAGTGGGGGCTGTGGGATTCAAACCCAAGTCTCCAGATTTACAGCTCAGTGCCCAGAACCACAGTGCTATACTGCTTCTTAAAATTAAAAGCCTACTCTACCAGTGTCAGCCACGTTCATAACATTTTTATTTTTAATTCAAGAAACACGGTATTTGTATGTTACTGTGCCAGACTCTCAAGTGTCTTTCTAGTAGCTAGCCACTGAGAAATTAGCCTTCCCATTGTGGACGGCATAAACACAGTGACTTCTTTTTGGTTTTGATGGGTAACCCACAGCTATACGGAAGTCACCCAATTGACAAATACCAAAATATTACTGTATTGAGTAACTCTAGCGATACTGTATGTGCATTTGTGTCTTAGTTATATGAACAGCACATGTTAGCTCATTTTAGAGCATTGAACTCTAGTTTTGTAAAACCTCTGTGATTGGTTGAAAGTACAGCATTTGAATATGCTACTCCAGTGGTATATTAAGTCCAGCAAGTTTAGCAGGAACTACATTTTTTAGATAAAAATCACATCAGTATATTTTAGTTAATGTATTTGTAATTTTTTGACCAGGAAATGTACACTGAGCTGTGGCAGCTCATTGCCAGGTACGGTCCTAGGGCGTATATCACATGGAACCAGTTGATGTGAAAGTGAGCCAGGACAACAGGGGAAATTTAAGTGTCATATCATCTTCAACTTCCTGCTGGACAGCCACTAGAGAGGGACAGAAGGGACCTTAGTTTAACGTTTCATCCAGGGAACGGCACCGCAACAGTGACGCAACCCTAGTGCTGCATTGCAGTGTCAGTATGGGGTATTATGTTTTCATGGCGTGGGGCTAGAACTTATGATCTTCCGATCTTCTAGCCTTAGGGATAGGTATGCAACCTTCAGTGCCACTGACACTGTCAACACCTTTTCTTACAATAATGTTAAGTGATAAATTCAGCAGCAGATAGGCAGTCACATTCGTATTCAGAGGCTTCATTAACTATCCACTTAGAACTTAAAGTTCCGAAATGAAACTTGGCAACCTTCTGACAGGACTGGCAGTGAGCTACAAAGCACTTCACCTCCAGTTTATTGGTACAGATCCAACACAGGTAGTAGCGGCCAGAATTTTTTATCAAATCGAATCAAATTTTATTTATCAAAAAGTGTAATTCACAAAGATCAAAGCGCTTGTACATAAAATAAAGCTTAAAACTAAAAGTATCACATAACTATTAAAATTCCCAGATTAAACAACAGCCAAATTTATCAATGAGCAGGGAATGCCATATTAAATAAATTTGTCTTCAGCGACAATTTAAAACTCTTCACGATCAGGCACTCTCTTACCCAACGAGGTAGATAGTTCCACAGGGCTGGGGCCACAAGTGCAATTGCCCGGGTACCAGAGGACTTCAGATGAACCCTGGGAACCTCTAGCAATCCCTCGTCGGAGGAGCGGAGTGACCTGATGACTGCCCATTGGCCTTCATGAAATGAGTTGTGGTGGGTCTCAGTCAAGTGCCTAATGAGCAGGTGTCCTGTCCACAAACCCACAATCACAACTAGAACTCAGCTAACATAGTTAGGTACAGCCTCACCTTCAGCGACATCACAGGGTTCTACAAATGATGGCAAATGTAGTACTATAGCAGTGCGGGGCGGACTCAGTTACTGGTACATTATAAAATGGGCAAAGGATTTCAAGTAATCTGATTGGTTGTTAGCCATGTATTAGATGTGTCTAATGCACAGCTAAAACTAGAACTCCCATTTAGAATACACAGGCCCATTTTATAAGCGCAATAAGCCACTCCGGGGATGTGCATTGGACAGTTCAAATGCACATCTAGGGGACTGGGCGCACTCGGCCTGTGGCCTCGTGCCTCACTGTGTCCCCCTAGCCATGCATTAGAACTGTCTAATGCACACACCATCGTGTCTTATTGCTTATGTATCTCTGTACTGCTGCCAGCTACAGGAAAGCCCGGCACCTCATTTAAGAGAGCTTTTCATGGGCTGTCGGAATATGAAGACATTGTTCGTAAATGTTCCCCATTTAGTGGTATCCTAGTTGATATTCTCCCATGGAAGAACAAGGAGTGAATGGGCCTGAAGCCTGACTAACCCACTTGAGTCTTTCCATGACAAGGTTGAGGCACATTGGTGAGGCAGTGTGGGGAGGCTTAGCACTGTGGCTGGTCATACTATACCAGTCATGTAGATAAACAGAGGGCTTCAATCTGTGGTGCTATCAGTCTAGCACCTTTGAAAATGACCGAACTTCACAACAGATGGTTATAGAAAAAGAGAAAAACTCTGCCATTCATGTAAAGCCAAGGATTTATTTTTTAATTTTTTAATTACACTTTATTGAATGTTCAAAAAATCCAAGGATTTCTGTAGCTGTGTGGCATTGTCAACTGTGGGAGTAGAAATTGTATGCTAGGTGTTAAGAGTTGGTCCGACATTGGGTAAGTCTGCGTTAAAAGATTTTAAATCTTTCATTCTCGCCATATTCAGACCCAAGGGTGACCCTGAGACCGTGCTACAGTGACTGAATGCTGGAGAGACAAGATTTTCCCTTCAATCACCCGAACCAGAATACAGCTCCTAGGAGAGGTGCATGTCACAGATTTACATCGAGGATATGATAGAGGAAATCATGGTCAAGGATCAGAGTGACCGCGTGCTAATCAGGGGGGTTGCGGTGTCTACTGCCCTTGCCTGATTTATGATACATGAATTGGTTCAGAGGCTTGGTTGGGGCAAAATCTAAACAAAATCAATCCAGACATTAATTCCCCTTGAATTCCTTCTGCGCTTTCGTGGAAATGACATCCTCTTGTGTCTCCGAACATGCTCTGCAATGCTAACACTCTCTCCTTGGATGCAAAGGGATATGGACATTAGATTCCTTTTGGCTATCCAACAGACCTAAAACAGTTTGCTCTTCAGTATCACTTTAGCTCACACCTATGATCGTCTGAGGACTGTGTTGTGTCAAATTGCTGTATTCATTTATGTGCCTTCTCTGTAGTAGTTAGCTGTAGTTTTAGTCTAATATTTTATGCACAAGGTGTTGTTTGCTTTATTACTACATCACTGTGTGACATCCAGAGGGAGGCAGTTCCTCATCTGTGACTTGACTTGCTGCCAAGACTAGGACAAAACACATTTTATGTAAGCAATGATAGCCAATGATGGTGAATCAGGTAAGGCATTATCACAAACCGTAGGTGTACTGCGGGACAGGAAGGAAAGCTGAGTGCCTTGAACCACCTTGGAAGATGTGGCTTAACTCCTACCCTGAAGCATATTGTTGCACTGATGTTTCTCTAAGAAATTAAAATCCTAAACTACACAGTAAATCTACTCTTATTGTGCAGTCAGGGGAGCTTATTCAGCCAATTGGAACACTCCTAATTGTCTATTCCATTTTTATACATTTAAGAAGACCTGAATGTCTTTTATTGACAACGATACAGGGGACTTGGGCTAACTGACACTACGGTGCCAGCAGCAGGGGCAGCTAACCCCATAATGAAACTTCAAAGGAATGTCACTGCACTCAGCCACAACAAAGAAAATGTTAAACCTTGTCAAGCAACATCCTGATGAAGTTTTTGTGTAAGGCAAAGTGCTGGCGCACTACTGGAATAACCAGTTGAAGTTTACCAATAAATTGTTATGCTGGCAATTTATTTTATGAAGTTTAGTGTTACATTTGTTGTGGGTTTTTTTCCAACTCTTTTTCCCTCCTTTCCATGACTGCAGGGGCATCCCTCAGGTGTCAGCCCCAGTTTTCCCACCCCACCCTCAGGTCCCACCCAGAACTCCGTCCTGACACTCCTGGCCCACAGGACACCCCCTGGCTTGTGCCCCCAGGGCAGGACCACTATCCACTTACCTTAGCACTCCATTAATCTAATATCCTGCAGGTAGGGTGTAGGTCAGAGGATATCTGGACCCAAGGAGGGTTGGATCTGACAGTGAGCATGGGGCTGGCAGCTCGTCGTCGTCTCCTCTACCATCTTGGGATTTCCTTGTTCATGAGTTCCCCTGGAGGTGCAGATGTGCAATGACATCCAGCGTGAGTTGGACACGCTCCCCCACCAGTCCCACGGACATTCACTGTCACCTCCGCCCCTTTCCTGGTGGTCCCTGCTGTTGCTTCCCCCAGTCTCCACTGGAGGTCGCTGATAGCAGGAAAGCCACAGCTCACCCTCCCTGAGGGAGGACAGCAGTTCTCTGGATGCTCGATCCTCTCTCCCCGGCTGACCTCTGGCAACCCGAGCTCACTCCTGAGCCCAAGTTGCCGGCATGGTGTGAGGTGTGATGACCTCAACCCTCAGCACCACTGGGCCAGCGGTACATTTGTTGTGGTTTGGCTGTCTCCCACATCTGCAATAGTGTCTCCTCGCAGGTTAAAAGGGAGAAAAGATCTGCCAGCCAAAGGTGGCCATTTCTGGTGCCCAAGGATTCAACGGGTGACACTCTTAAAGGAGATTGGAAGCCATTTTTACACTTCTAGATGCCTTCCTGTTTTCCTTTTAGTTTCTGTCCAATATTGTGCTATGGTTTGACCTTTTTTGTTAAATTAATGATCTATTTTTTGCCTTTGTAACTACCCTGAATCAATCTGTGCGCAGCAGTTGCTGCTGTCATTTTTACGTTCGCTTGCACGCATGCGCAAGGAACGTCTTGGGAGAATGGAACACTTTGGAGGTGTGCTCCTCCCCTGCAATCTCCTGCTCCATTGAGCAGGCGTGGCAATCCTGCACCAGCCGGACGATTGCTGTGTATGACAGCGCGGTGGTCTTCTCTTCAAAGAAAACCACCGCTTTATCATACACAACACCGCGTCCTTCTCCAAAATCTTTGCTGCCATGCTGGGAGCCCACCCCAGCATGGCCAATGTCCTATCGTCTCGACAGGTGCCCAATCCCGTCGGCTCCAGCCCCCAGCCATCCTTCTGCCACGCTGGGAGCCCACCCCAGTGTGGCAAATGTCCGTCGTCTGTTTTTTTTTTTTTTAAACTTGTAAATTGAAAAGCGGTTCCAGGCGCTTCTCCCGAGCCCCCTCCCACAACCCGCACCCACCCACTCGCACCTGCCTCCCGCACCCCACCCCATACTTACCTCCGGAGCTTGGTGTGGCAGATCTTGGTGGACCAGGAACATGTCTGCACTCTTCAAAGCCGACGCCGAAGTGATGAAATGCCAATAAGCTGTATAATGGGCTAGATAGGGGTATTCAACTTTACTGCATATCTCAGGCATTTTTGGAATTTTGCACAAATTTTCAACATGGGTTTTGGGACCCCTTCTCATGAATGATGTCACTGTCATGGCGTATTTGGGCCGAATAATGCCATGACAGTGACATCATTCATGAGAAGGGGTCCCAAAAACCCCATGTTGAAAATTTGGTGCAAAAATTCCAAAAAATGACTGTTTTACGACCGTGCGTTGCGCAGTTCCTACACAGGCTCGTAAGTTCGCGAATTTTCAATATTTACACTCCACATTTTCAACACTGGCATTTTACCACAACTCCTTATGAGCAGTACAGCTGTCGTTTTTCACATCCTGCCCAAAACATGTTTCCGTGGCGCACAATGGCGCCCGGTCGGTTTGCGAAATCAATGTATGGGACACATTAAGAAAATCACAGTGACACTGTTCATGAGCAGAGGTCTTAAAACGGCTATGTTGAAAATTTGGTGAAAAATTCCTAAAAATGACTGTTTTACAAGCGAGCATTGTGCAGTTCCTACGCATGCTTGTAAGTTCGCGAATTTTCAATATTTGCACTCCAATGACTTCCAAATACCTAAACAGCACATAGAAGCAAGCAACATTCGGCAATGACAAATGCTTGTACTTCTTTGTCACTGATTTTTTTAAGCCATGTCCAAGTGCCAAATACCACTGCAAATACCTGCAAGCGAACGTTCGGCATTGACAAATGCTTGTTCATACTGACAGAACATTCTGTGACATCAGTAACACTATTTCAGGACTTCCAGAGGAATTCTATGGAATGGTGTAACTGATGTCATGGGATGTCTTTAAAATATGAAAAGAAAGAGCAGGAGCAGCTGAGCAGAGTGGAACTCTATGCAGATCTGAGGGCGTCTGATAGCTAACTTATTTATCGAAAATTGGTCAAAGCATGGCCAGATTAATGGAAGTGGGGGCCCTACTCCAAGTTATATTTTGTGGCCTGGGGGCCCCTAAATACCAACATCCCACTCTTCTACGGTACCGGGCTGGCAAGGCAGCAATGACCAGTGTAGTCAAGCAAGAAGTGGTTTATAATGCTGTGTTATGTCACATGACTTGACAGGTCACATGCCCTTGATTATAAACAACACAATTCAGAAGGACCAATTACTGCATAAAGAAATATTTTATTGGTATAGTATTAACATTTTGTAAATGTTCACTTTTTAGTTACCTATAACTTGTCTTGTTTTTCCCTTGTCACTACTGTACGTACCTTGTAACTATTTTTGTTATTAATAATTATGGATTAATTATTAATTATGGATCCTCTTTTCTTCCTGTTCTCGTCCGTCCTCCGAGACACACCTGGACATTAGACTTCGATAAGTGTGCCCTGCCTTCCCAGATATCAAATTCAAATTCCACATAAATAATTTAATAAAAATGGGGATTGTAGCTGCCACAATCTCCCTGCTCTTCCCTCCTTAAATACATTTTCTCTCTCTCTACCAAAACCAAAAAACTGAAGCGTGTATTGAAGCAGTCAATGGGGCTCACAGCTCCCTCACATCATTTCCCTGCTCAAGACTGCTTCGAGCTCCAAACCTGAGACATGTGCAAGCTCCTTGTCTCCACAATGCATCTGCTACAATCACCCTCTATGCAGCTACCTTTGTCCTCAATTCTGCCTGTTCTCCCACTGTCTCCTCTCCTCCATCTCCATTGTCGTTTATAGTTTTGTTGTCAACTTCAAAGTTGCTTTGTTGCCAATGCTGAGTTGCCACAATCCAAGTCATTGATGCCAAAGCAGCTAAAGAGAGTTGTGCCAAGAAGACTGAGCCTTAAGAACCCTGCAGGACTTGCAGGTGTTGACTGCAGTCACTTCAGAGATTAAGTTTCCTAGAAAAACCTCCTGCAACTTGCCAGTAATGTGTATAACTCAAGTCAAACCAAGACAAATCTGTGCCAGCAAGAGCAAGTCCCACAGGTTAGTTCCCCTCAGGTGACTTATCAGTACCCCATGGTCCACTCAGTGCCAAACTCAAATCTTATTAAAGACTCATCAGTACACTACTCAGGTTACTGAGCACTCACAGACAGACCATGACCAGAGGCAACCACAACTTAGTTTGTTTCTCCAATGCAATAAAGAGTTATTTCTGCAGCACAAATGGCTTGGACACTGCAGAACACAAATGACTAGTCAACACAACATACCTGGTGTGGCGTGATTGATGTGAATGTGAATGTAATGAGTCCAGTCTGTCCTCTTGATTGTTTCCTCAAGATCACGCAGGCGGCGGTGACACGACTCTGCCCTGCAGTGCGGCCCGGCATAGGAGGACTCCTCACAGTTGCAGCAGGACCAAAGGCCCAACTAGTACCAGCACTAACTGATCCTGGCTAGTGGCTACACAGAAAACACCAGCAGCATGTGATGCTGCACTGAAGCCGAATCCAACTCCAGGTGACCCCCCACAGCCTGCTCAGACTCTCTCTCTACTTCTGTGTCTTTAGGCAGAGACTCTTCTTCTTTGATAGATGAGACCAGCCACCGGCACCAACAACTGACCACCACAGGTCCCTCTCGTTCTCCTCCTCCTCTACTCCTTATCATTGCCTGGCCACACACTCTGACGCCACGCGCATGAATGCACTGATTTCAGCTCCCCAGTAGCCACACCTCCAGAGGACCTCAGATGGACATGATTGGTTGTGTGTTGTGGGGTCAGGGTGGATCAGAGGTGAAGTCGGAGCTGCCTGTCGGAGAGACTGAGAGGCTCGCTTGTTCAGAGCGGCTGCGGGGGAAGGGGTCACCACTCACCAGGCTGACTCAGTGGGCGGGGGGCTGACTGACTCCAAGAAGGGGGGGGCTTTTTGGGCAGTTAGGCCCATCGGCGGTCACCCAGTACAACCAGAATTAAAGAAAGTAACTGTAAATAGGTTAACAGTGGGGGCCCTCCTGAACCTCGGGGCTACGCCATGGCGTAATTTGCATACAAGTTAATCCTGCCATGGGTCAGAGCATATCAGAGTAAATAAATGACATTGAAAGGAAAATGGGAGGGCAGTTAACAAAGTAAAAAGGTAATTTCCTATTACTTATAAAGGCAGACAAGACACTCCAGTCTTGTTATGAATGACATCGTTAGTCAATCAGGGTACTGTATTTCTATGAATTCAGGTACTCCTATGACCATACGATGGTGTCTATATGTAAACAGTCTTGAAATTCTGCTTGGCACAGTCCATTTCCTGTACTGTGGTTTCTCTAATTTTCTGCATAGTAAAACATTTCCATTTTACATTTGAGCTCCATTTTCTTAAAAGCAGAAACTTTCAGCCTGAATAAGCCTAGTCATACACAGAGGTTTATATGCCACATTATCTCTCCTTTCATCCCATGACATCTCTCCTAACACTGCCAGTACTTCTCTCTCACAGATGTCCATCAGTCGAACTTTGATTGTTTCACTCTGTACCTCATATGTAAGCTTGAGGAATTAAGTCTGCACTATTCTGTGCATGTTATGGCACAGTCTAATAATGTAGTTTTTTTATATACAATTGTCTTTTATATATATATATTTTTTGTTGTTGTTTAACCAGGAGCAGCACACTAAGCTGAAAGTTTTTTTACAGGAGCAACCTGGGAGCACAGGGAAGTTAAGTGATTTGCTCATGATCACACAGCATGCAAGTGGAAGCTGTGGGATTCAAACCCAGGTCTGGTCTGCTGGATGTCACCAGATTTGCAGCTCAGAGCCTTAAACTACTGCGCTATACTACCTATTTGTAAACTCCTGCTTCCTCTCCCCCTGAGTCGCACCTGGAAACGAGCCTTGGCTCAGTGTGCCTTTCCCGGCTACCGGTCTTTTAATAAATAAACACATTTATATGTTTATATGTACAGTTCATGTGCCTCTTATGGTTATACAAGGTTCCACTGAAGTCGTTAGTGTGCCAGATGTGTTGAACGTCACTTCACAGTTTTCTCGCCCAAAGAACTCGAGAATGCACTCTTATAACCATTATGAATGAAGGACCGTTCTTGATCAATTGGAGAACTCCCTTTTCTCTGAGTGTGAGACACTCATATGTGTTTATATGTGCAGTTGCTGTGTCTCTTGTGACTAAAGGAGTATTTCTCAAGTCCTGTGGGTGTAAGCTGTGCTAGGCTTCGCTTTGCGGTTTTCTCGCCCAAAGAACCCGAGAATGCACTTTTATAACCGTAAGAGACACAGTAACTGAACATATAAACATATGTTATACATTTTCACAATATCTTTGATGGCGTCTTAAAAAAGACATTTAAAACTATAATCTCTAAAGAAAGTAAAAGAAATGGACACCCATATTTCAAAGGGGACATGAAAAGAAAAACGGGATTGAGCAGTTTAGTAGTATATGCCAGTATATACTGAGGGCCAGAATGTGTCCTCACCATTGCATTTCCATTTATCATGTATCGACATATACAAATTGCTGTTTACACTCAAATTCCAAGATGCCTGTTTATGTAGTCTTTTGAGCCACACTTCTATCTGCGGCAGAAAGGAAGTGTAGTTTGACATAGCGTGATGATGCTGCACTATGCAAGTCTGCCTGTTAGTGTGCAGATGGTGCAGTGATTAAAGCGAGGAGAAACTCAGGGGGACTAGTCCCCCCACACTCCTTCATGGTGCACATTAGGGGTATAGTAGTAGTAGTATGGGTAGAGTTCCCCCTGTTATAAATGTCTGCTTTAACCACTGTGCTGGTGGTATCCCCCCCCCCCCCCATTTCACCGACTACAAGTTCCACCACCTGGGGAAGACAGTAGTTCCACAGCAAAAATCTAGAGGTAAAAGTTCCCCCTCCTAAGTATTTCCATTATAATCATTTGGGGGGGGGGCACCACCAGCAGCACACCAACCTTGTGACCTACATAGTGAAGCATTGTCACTCTGAATCAATCTGCAATTCCTTCCTGCCACAGACAGGAAGTATGGCTCACAACAGTACATAAACTGCCATCTTTGGAATTACGGTGTAAACTGCAGTGTGTATGTTTTGATACATGATAAACGGAAATGCAATGGTGATGGCGCAAACTGGCCCTAAATACACACTAAGTCGCTTAATCAATTTTTCATGTCCCCTTTAACAGTTGAACATTCCATTTTTTCAAGTTCTGTGCGTGAGGCCCTCTTGTGATTATAAGAGGTCCTGGCGGGCAGGAACATCCTCAGTGCTGATTGGGACAATCAGCACTGACTGTTTATACTTATACAATGGACATAAGCAAATCCTGTAACCTGACTGGTCAACTAAGGTCTTTACCTGTGGGTAAATCCTGCATAACCCATGGCTGAGGAATGGCATTTATAAAAAAAAAATAATTAATTACACATTTTTTAAATTTCTGTGAGCCAGCCCAGTTGAACAGTGGTAGAGCTAACACTTGCTATGCCAGTGACTGAGATTCAGGAATGGACTCGGGTCTCTCTGTGGCTGGCCGTGAAGGGAGGCTTAGTTGTCCCTTCGACAGCCCTCCTCCCTCGGGGTAAAGTGTTCTGCTGGTCAGCTGCTACCAGGAGGTATCATGGTGATGCCACAGTGGGGCCACATGAGAAGGGACCCCACAACAAGACATCAGTGCTGTTTCTGCAGAGTAGGAGCCTGCACATTACATCACTGCATGCATGTGCACCCAGGGAGAAAATTGAGGAAAAGGCATGGGGTCATAATGTCACAAGACAGACTGCCGCAGCAATATACCACACTGACAATACAGCACGATATATTGCCAGTGGCATTTCCCTGTGTTTTTAGCCCCCCCGCACCACCCATTAATGGGGTCTGCACCACCTGTATCCCCCCCAACTAAAATAATCAACTCCAGGGAGGGTTGTACACTTAAATCGCACAAAGTGCGATAAAAAGAAAAATTCCATGCTTCTGGGAATGGGATTCAATACCCGATCTGCATGCACACCACCTCCATTGCTGTCTGTGGCTCATCTTGTCAAGCCATGGCAGCTGCTCAGCAGACCCTCCTCCCAGTAGAGAACTTATCCTCTGCTAGAGAACAGTGGAAGGTTGCACAACTGCGCATAGAGCATTTAGTGGTTTTGCACCCTGTCGCTATTCCCACCCACGCTGTCCGTGTTGTGTGGTTTTAACATAACGCCATCTTACATACAGCAAACTGACTCAATAGGTGAGGAAAAACACCGCCAACTAAGGCTGGATGATGGCCCAGTCTCCCAAGATGCTGTACCAATGACTGGGCACCTCCAGCCAGGTCCTGTGGTGAGGACACCAGAGTAAGGTAGGACCCAGAGATGTCAGGTGACGGGCCTGGTGGGACTGGTCCAGCCAGATCAGGGCAAGTCGGGAAAGAAACAAGGTAAGAAATATGAGGAATAATGTATGGGCACCCATACACAACAAGCCTGTGTTTCCATCGAGGGTTTGAGATACCAGCGTATGAACCTCAGGAGCAAAGCTCGAGAGGTCCATGCTGGTATCTCAACCCCGAGATGGAAACACAAAGTGAGTTGTGTATGGGCTCTCATATGTTATTTGTTATAGTGTACATAAAAAAAAAAAAAAAAATCAAGGCTGCCATTTCTTTTTTTTTTTGAACTGCATGATCACACCGAGGTACAGTCAGCAGAAAAAGTGAAACCAGGCAGCGGGAATCACAGCTGCAGTTAATGACAGAATGTGCACAGTAAGGTTTTAAGAACGTATGCAATAACTAGAACGTGCACAACAAGGTTTCTGAGCTGCTTGGATTCTGTGCACAATAAGCCCTAACGATACGCCATAATAGATTTCACATAAGGCTCTATCGTATAATCACAATAAAGCACTCCAGGAAGTGGGTAGTTGGAGGAATTGTTCACTTCTCATGTGGTTAAGCCACTCTGCTGCACCTCGTGACACAACACACGAGGGGTGGGCAAATCTCTAATAATCCACACCCTGTAAAACCTTATTGCTTAATTATAGTTAAAGTCAGACAAAATGTGATGAAATATGGTAATGAGGATACAGTTTCTCCTAAGAAAGCATGGCATGTAGCTGTAGTAAACATTTGGTGTATCATTCATTTCTCGAAACAAAAGCTGTTTCAAATGTATGTCCTTAAAAATAAGCATACCAAGTGTCGACAGGCAACTGAATAATAAAAGATGGCTCCTTCATTTTTTTTCGTGTACTTTAATTAGGCAGTTGAGACACTGTAGGTGTGGGTTCATTGTTGACTGTAGCCTGCTCAGCAGGGCTGTGTCTGGAGGCAAAGCCAAAGGCTATAACCAATTAAGATGACCAAAGAAAGCTGAGGCACACCAAGAGACTGCCAAGGTCATTACTAGCATCAGATCACCTGTTTGTAGAAAATAAACTGACCACACACACACACACACAATAAGGGACTGCTTTCAGCAGGGACTGTAAAACTATTGCAACATGCGCTGTACCATATGTGTCTGAGAATCAGCTACACAGGGTAATATGAATTTTCATAGTGAATGGACGCCACTTTTCTATTTCTCGCCCTCTCTTGTACCTCCATCCTTACTTACATTCTAAGACATACCTTTTAACCTTTTTTTTTTTACTTTCTGTTTATGCCACCATCCGGTCACCAGATTTTCTTTCCCTCCGGAGTATTTGCCCGTGGCTGCTTTTTTCATGTATCCTTGGATTTGCCTGAGGTGGGGACAGGGTGATGGTATTTAACCTCCTCCCCCAGGTTTCAGAGTTTCTTCAGGAAGTGCTGTGGTGGGGATGCATGGCCTGACTATACTGGGATCCATCATTGTGATTGTTGAGGCCATTTTTTCATGTTCTCCCCCTCCCTTGGGATGTCTTGTGCTGGTTTGTCAAGGGCACATGCACGCAAAATGTACTATGTACAGATGACTGCAAAGTCCATAGAAACATAGAATTTGATGGTAGATAAGGACCACTTGGCCCACCTAGTCTGCCCATTTCCCTACCTAACAGATAAGCTGAAGATCCTAGTTAACCAACACCCTACTTCCTCCTACCTCCCCATTAGAATTGCCTTACATAGAAACATAAAATTTGACGGCAGATAAGGACCACTTGGACCACCCAGTCTGCCCATTTCCCTACCTAATGGATAAGCTGCAGATCTTAGTTAACCAGCAGCCTACTTCTTCCTACCCCCAACCCCTAGAATTGCCTCATGACTGTCCCATGCATGCTTGAATTCAACCACTGTTTTTGACTCCACAGCCTCCTCCGGAAGGCCGTTCCATGCATCCACAACTCTCTGTGAAAAATACTTCCTAAATTACCTCTGAACCGCCCCCCTCTATCTTCAGATTGTGCCCCCTTGTTCTTGCACACCTCCTTTTTTGAAAGATGCTACCCTCTTGGACTTTGATGATTCCCTTGAGGTACTTGAAAGTTTCTATCATGTCCCCGCTATCCATCCTTTCCTCGAGGCTATACATATTAAGCTCCTTAAGTCTCTCTTCATATGTTTTCTGGTGCAGACCCTGCACCATTTTAGTTGTCCTCCTCTGGACAGCTTCCATCCTGTCTATGTCCTTGTGAAGACTGGGTCTCCAGAACTGCACACAGTACTCCAGATGGGGTCTCAACAGCTGTCTGTACAGAGGGATAATAACTTCCTGTTTTCTACTGGTGATGCCTCTCCCTATGCATCCCAGTATCCCCCCAGCTCTCCTTGCTGCCCTCTCACATTGCTTGCCCACCTTTAGGTCATCTGATATGACTACTCCCAGGTCCCTTTCCATTTTTGTTGTTGTTAGTATCTCACCCCCATTGTGTACTCTTCCCCTGGGTTTTTTCTTCCCAGGTGCATTACCTTGCAATTCTTAGCACTGAATCTAAGCTGCCATACATTTGACCATTCCTCTAACCTTGCCAAGTCCCTTCTCATCCTTTTCACCCTACCTTGCGCATCAACTCTGTTGCAGATCTTTGTGTCATCTGCAAAGAGACATATTTTTCCTTCCAGTCCTATGCAATGTCACTTGTAAAGACATTAAAAAGAACCAGCCCCAGTACTGAACCCTGCAGTACCCCACTAGTAACCCCCCTTTCTTCAGAGTGGACTCCATTTACTATTACTCTCTGTGTCCTATTCTCCAGCCAATTCTTTACCCAGGTTGTCATCTTGGGACCCACTCCCAGGCTGGCTAACTTGTATATTAATCTTTTGTGTGGGACTGTGTCAAATGCATTGCTAAAGTCTAGGTAGGCCATGTCCACAGCCCCTGCCTGATCTACTACTTTGGTCACCCAGTGAAAGAAATCTATCAGATTTGTCTGGCATGACCTTCCCACTGTGAATCCATGCTGCCTTGGGTCCTGTGCCTCTCTGGCCTCTAGATACTCGACAATTATTTCCTTCAGAAGTGATTCCATAATTTTCCCTACCACTGAGGTTAAACTAACAGGTCTGTAGTTTCCTGCTTCTGCCTTGCTCCCACATTTGTGAAGGGGAATCACATCTGCCCTCCTCCAGTCCTCAGGTACCACCCCATCCTCCCATGATTTGTTAAAGAGGGTAGTCAGTGGTGTCACTAGTTCTACCCTTAGTTCTTTTAGAATTCTGGGATGAATCCCATCAGGCCCCATTGCTTTGTCCACCTTCAGTTTTAAGAGTTCTTTCAGAACCCTTTCTTCTGGAAATGGGCTGGTATCAACTTCTGTATCCAGAGTGTTTCTACTGTTTGTTTTATGTACCTCCCCCTCTTCATTTGTAAATACTGAGCAAAAATATTTGTTTAGTATCTCTGCCTTTTCACAGTCACCCTCTGCCCACCCTCCCTCCCTTTATTAAGCCTCACCATCCCTCCCTTGGTCTTCCTTTGCTCCCTGATGTACCTATAAAAGGTTTTATCCCCCTTCTTAACTGAGTTGGCTATCTTTTCCTCAGTTTTGGCCTTTGCTGTTCTGACTGCCTTCTCATCTTCTTTTTGCTTTAACTGATACAGTTCTCTGTCCTGCTCCTTCTGTGCTCCTTCCATCTACAACCCTCTCAGTGAAGAAATACTTCCTCACATTACCTCTGTGCCATCCCCCCCCGTATTCAAATTATGCCCTTTTGTTCTTGTACGTCTCTTTTTCTGAAAGATGCTACCCTCTTGGACTTTGTTGATTCCCTTGAGGTATTTGAAAGTTTCTATCATGTCCCCCCTTTCCCTCCTTTCCTTGAGGCTACGCATCTTAAGCTTCTTTAGTCTTTCTTCATATGTCTTCTGGTGCAGACCCTGTACCATTTTGGTTGCCCTCCTCTGGACAGCCTCCACCCTTTGTGGAGATGGGGTCTCCAGAACTGTACACAGTACTCCAGATGTGGTCTTACCAACTGTCTTTACAGAGGACCAACAACTTCCTGTTTTCTACTGGTGATGCCTCTCCCTATGCATCCCAGTATCCCCCCAGCCCTCCTTGCTGCCCTCTCACATTGCTTGCCCACCTTTAGATCGTCTGATATGACTACCCCCAGGTCCCTTACCATTTTTGTTGTTGTCAGTATCTTACCCCCCATTGTGTACTCTTCCCCTGGGTTTTTGTTTCCCAGGTGTATTAATTCGCACTTCTTTGCGTTGAATCTAAGCTGCCATACATTTGACCATTCCTCTAACCTTGCCAAGTCCTTTTCATCCTTTCCACCTCACCTTGCATATCAACCCTGTTGCAGATCTTTGTGTCATCTGCAAAGAGACATATTTATCCTTCCAGTCCTATGCAATGTCACTTATAAAGACATTAAAAAGAACCGGCCCCAGTACTGAACCCTGCAGTACCCCACTAGTAACCCCCTTTCTTCACTGTGAACTCCATTTACTATTACCTTCTGTGTCCTGTTGTCCAGCCAATGTTTTACCCAGGCTACCACCCTGGGACCCACTCCCAGGCTGGCTTATTTGTTTATTAATTTTTTGTGCGGAACTGTGTCAAATATCTTGCTAAAGTCAAGGTAGACCATGTCCACAGCCCCTCCCTGGTCTACTACTTTGGTCACCCAGTCAAAGAAATCAATTAGATTTGTCTGTCCACTCCTTCCTTTGGCCCTCCAGCTGCGTTACTGCTTGTGGTCAGTGACAGCCAGGTGGCAGTATTGTAATGGAGAACAGAACCCTCCAAGGAGGAGGCGATCTTTCTCTAGGATGCTTAATCCTCCTTCCTCTGGCCAGCCCTTGACAGTTGAATGGTATAGACAGAGGGGTTCTATGAGATGAAATGAGGGACATCCCTCCTAATGCGGAACAGTTGAGAGGTATGGACAGATGGGTTCTGAGGGGTAAAATGAAGGATGTCCCTCCTAATGTGGGAGACTTAAGAAATATGGACTAAGGGGATCTGAGGGGTAAAATGAGGGATGTCCATTCTAATGTGGTACAGTTGAGAGGTATAAACAAAGGGGATCTGAGGGGTAAAATGAGGGATGTCCATTCTAATGTGGTACAGTTGAGAGGTATGGACAGAAGGGTTCTGGCGGTAAAATCAGGGATGTCCCTATTAATGTGGACAGTTGAGAGGTATGGACAGAGGGGTTTTGAGGGGTAAAATGAGGGGCATCCTTGCTGATGTGGCAAGATTTTCTTCTTCCAGCATAGTATTTCCTCCTGACCTACCACTGACCAGAACCTCATTCTGCCTTAGCTCAGTTGCCTTCTGCTCAGCCTTGGAGCTTTGATCCACCACAAAATCTGGATCCCTAGACAGCCTCCTCCCAAGACCTCATATTTCCCTTTAAGTGCCATGGAGGGCATCAGCCCTATATCCATTTGTAGGGTCAAGGTAGGGGTACCTAAGATATGTCCAGGGATTGGGGGAGCAAAGGTTGATGTGACTGTTGGGGGAGGGGCTTATTTCACCCGTCCCATCTATGGGTGTCCTTTTTGACCGTTTCCTGTCCCCCTTGAGGGCATGCTACAGAAACACAGTGTGCGAGCATGCATATGACACCAATGTCAGCAAATTTTCCCCTTTCAAGGCACCTGCCAAGTCTACATTGCACTGCTACGTGTGCTTACACAGGTGACTGTAACGCAGCAGGAGACACTGCCCCCCCCCCAGGAGAAAGTCCCCTGTGATTCTCAATTTTCCTCATGTTTCCCATCCAGAGAACCTAAGTCACTGGTGTCACAAGCACCAGTTCAGTCACTGTGCCAGTCCGCTAATGTGTTAATTTTAGAAGTAAACACCATTGATTTTAGAGGCAAAATATTGTGACAAATTTAGGAATTTGTGTGGTTTCCGCTCAGACAGTGCTGTTGTATATGTGACCTGTCCCTCTAATGGCTAATGAACAACTGAGAAGTAGTCATCCTGTAGTCATTGTGAGGTGACTGCTGAGTGCTGCAGCAACTGTGACGTCAGATGGACCAGAGAGGGGAGTAACAGCCAACCAGCACATTAGGTCAGTGAGGGGTGCGGCAGTATTACAAGCGCAGGCTCGATGGATCTTTGGACTCTTTCTGACGTCAAATTCTGAGTTTCTGTGTTTCACAGTGGTGGTGAACTAGACTGCTTACATCTATGCCTTCATCATCATGGCTATGATGAAATGGTCGGTGGGTCACCTAGCAACATGTGGTTGCTAGCTTGCAGAAAAACTGTTGTAAATTATATAGTGACTGAAAATGATTTGGGCTATTTGAGTTGGTATGTTAAACTGGTAACATCTCTAGTCTTAGCTCACAAAGGCAAAGTCAAAGCAGTGCATGTCTGCAGTCTGCCCGCATGTTGGGATGAGGACCTAGAGCCTAGCTGTGTAACCAACAGCTGGATGTGACTGAGGAATCTAGCATGGTTTACCCATAGC
Source organism: Neoceratodus forsteri (assembly GCA_016271365.2). Classification (NCBI taxonomy): domain Eukaryota; kingdom Metazoa; phylum Chordata; order Ceratodontiformes; family Ceratodontidae; genus Neoceratodus; species Neoceratodus forsteri. The sequence goes on from CM028130.1 coordinate 202,097,768, forward strand.
GCTTCGACAGCGCTAGTGCCAACATCCCCTACAACAGCGGCTGCAATGCTGACTGTTGGCATTGTAGCCACGGGGATGTCGGCGCACACAATCAGGGGGCTGCACCCGCCGAACACCCCCACACCCCTGGTCTCTAGGATTCTAACTCCGAGCCGGACTTGGACCAGGGAGGAGGGGCAAACACCCCAGCGAGGCAGTCCCAATCGGCACACAGACCACCACAGCGACAGGCAGGTTTTGCCCGATTCCTGTCGCTGTGGTGGTCTTCACTGTGCCAGAGTCACTGTGGTAACAGTATACCATCCAGCATAGCTGTACAAACACGAGAATAGCCTGTGAGAAGGTAGCCAGGGACAGATCCCAAATTAACCTGCATCCCTGCCACACTCCAACTGCCTGAGAAGCCAGCCTGCACCAGAATCAGCCAGATCCAGAATGAACCACCCCAGAAAAAAGTCAGCACCTGTGCAGGCCAGTGCCAAGATTCAGCAGAATTCCAAATGCATTCCATCTGGCCTGACAGGCTGGCCCAGCTTCTACTGATCTGATCTGGTTTTCACCCATACCGTAACACTCATGAACCTCACACAGCCCAGCACAAGTATGCAAATGCCACACTTCGCAAAGGGGAAGACTCCCAGTCCCACTGTGAGGGACAGCTGCACTGGCAGAACCCACCCATCTCCTTCCCTGGGCTAGCTTGTGCTGCACTTGGCAACATTTGCTGATCCTGGCCACCAAAATCCCAGGTCCCCATATCACTCTTGAACTTGGGTCCCCACCTTGGAAGCACAAAGCACATCTACAAAGCCATTGGGCAGCCTCAGACTAGATACTTAAAAGAAATAATGTTTAGCCAGCATTCTGTACTCCTATTGAAGTCCTCCTGTCAGTCAGTGAGGAAGTCTGCAGTGATCCTGTAAACTTGATCAAAACAAATATTTCTCAGTGTGTGTTACCCGAGGCACAACCAAGGATTCTCAAAAAGTAATTGGCTGGCAGAACAGGAGGGTCATCGGTAGCTTCTGATTGCTTGTCACTCCATCAAGCTGAAGAATTGCTTTCAGCTCTGGCCTGAGGGATACTGCTGTGCTTTCAGATTGGAATGGGTATTCAGCGTGATTGATTGACTAGACTTTGGTCACCAAAGGAGGGTCCTGTGGAACAGCAAATCAGTCCAGGCTAATTGAGTTACTGTTCTGCTTATCAGAGTTTCAAGGAGGGCACACTGCATCTGCAAGTTTGTTTTAGATCACAGCTCATAAAGCAACAGTAGATGCTCATGCTGGGTGGGCTAGTGATGAAGACAGAAAGCTGGATCATTTGGGATTGAATGTCCACAAAGGTCACCATGTTAAGTCAAGTTGGCAGCTGTCTCGATGGCCCAGTTGTGCAGATGACGTGAGTTCTGGAGCAAGCTCAAGTTACTGCCTCCAGACGCAGGCCAGGGTGAGGCAGTGGCCGCCCAGCAGTGTTCCTCAGTCAGGGAGGGTTGGTGGTAGGTTTAAGCATGACAGGGGTGTTGTGTATGTGCAAGGCTGCTAGAGGCACTGCCCATGCCATGCAGTAGAGGGCAGGAAGTGGGAGAAAAAAACAGGAAGGAAACTTCTCCTGTCAACTGAATGATGGCAGGAAAATGCCTGAACAGAGTATATCCCTGATCATTGGGCATACCCCTGGGGTGACTGCAGGTGGAGAGGGGATAAACACATGATGAAAAAAAATCAGTTTGCTGGCAGTTGCATTTTTGGTGGTGAGACTTCTCCGTTCAGATTCATTATCTGTCTACACCGTGCTTGGTCACTACTGCATTCTTCTGGGTAGGGTTGGTTGGGTCCACTGAAGCAGTTTCTGGACATTACTGGGTGACCAAGCTTTTGTGGTTGATGGTCCCATTCGACATGGATGTCAGTGCTGTTCCTTGGTCAGGCAGCAGAGGGGCATGAATGTTGGATGGACCCCACCTTCCGTCCCAGGGAGCACAGTTCCTTGGCCCTTCAGTGTGCCTGCCCCCAGGATTTTTTTGTGCCTCATCCAGCTACAGTGTAGGATGTCGGGGAATGCATGCCAGCCCCTGTGCAGGAATTTAGGGATAATATGCCAACCCCAGTGTAGGATTTCAGGGATCACATGCCAGCCCCAGTGTAGGATTTCAGGGATCACATGCCAGCCCCAGTGTAGGACTTAAGGGATTACATGTCAACCCCATTTTAGGATATTGGTGATTGTATGCAAACCCTAGTGCAGGACTTCAGGGATCACACACCAACCTTAGTGTAGGATTTCAGGGATCATGCTCCAGCCCCAGTGTAGGATTTCAGGGATTACACACCAACCCCATTGTAGGATATCAGGGGTAATGCCAACACCACTGTAGGATTTCAGGGATCACACATCAACCCCATTGTAGGATTTCAGGGATTACATACCAGACCAGTGTATGATTTCAGGGATCAAATGCAACCCTATTTTAGGATATCTGAGATCATATGCCAACCCCAATGTAGGATTTCTGGGCTTCCAGTCAGTCCAAGTGTAGAGCTTTAGGGATCCCGTGCTAACCACAGTGTGGGATTCTGGCAATTACATACCTACCCCAGTGTAGGATATCAGAGGTCATATGCATACCTCAGTATAGTATTTCAAAAATCACATGCTTAACCCAGTGTAGTATTTCAGAAATCACATGCTTAACCCAGTGTAGTATTTCAGAAATCACATGCATACCCCAGTGTAGTGTTTCAGAAATCACATGTGTAACCCCCAGGCCACTTCTTTAACTAGTGTGCACATCCCCCAATTTTTGTAACATACACCCAAGCTAAATATCTGGAAACACTGGTGCCTTTATACTGTCATATCAGTTTACTTTGCTAAAAGGTAGGTACTGCCCTTGGCGTTAGGATGTTTACCTGGCTCATTTTCTACAGGAAGAGAGGGATGGGGGTATAGAAACAAACAGCTGCCTGCTACTTTCCTAACAATAATACTGATAGGATTCTAGTAACCCCAGGGACTGGGTGGTTACACATGCATACTCCAGGGTAATATTTCAAAAATCATATGCTTAACCCAGTGTAATATTTCAGAAATGACATGCATACCCCAGTGTAGTATTTCAGAAATCACATGCTTAATCTTGTGTAGTATTTCAGAAATCACATGCTTAATCCAGTGGGGTTTTTTTGTCGACTTTATTTCTGCACCCTACCTCATTGGACTCTCTCCAATGTGGTCATTTGCATCTAGCTTATCCCGTCCTCCTGAAGCCCTCCGCCACCCTGGGCAGCACCTCTCTCTTGCTTCATTTCCCAACCCCGGATCTGAGTCCCCTGGGAGCAAGGACCGCCACACCACCAGCACTCTATCTATAGTGTCATGCGGGGATGGACGAGAGGAGAGCCAGGGGATCTTCTGAGCCCAGAATTAGACGTGGTTCCATTGCCCTAGACCTGCCTTCACTTACCAATGGGAAAGGGGGTTTTCCTTATTTCCTGTCTCCCCCAGAGCTTGGTCATGCAATAGTGTCTGGGCACAGAGTGCCGACGCCCTCCGCAGTTCTGCCTCACTTGCGTGAGCGCCACATACCTGGCGCACCTCCGACCACCGCCAGAGGCCGCTCCTGTACAGCGCATTCCCCAGAGCCCTCCCCTGGAAGAGAGAGCAGTCCTCTGGACGCTCGATCTCTTCCCTCCTCTGCTGATGCCCGGCAGCCCAAGTCTGTTCCTGAACCCGGGTCACTGGCGTGGCATGAGGTGTGGCATCCAGTGCCTCAACCCTCAGCACCACCGGGCCAGCTAACTTAACCCAGTGTTGGATTTCAGAAATCACATGCTTAACCCAGTGCTGGATTTCAAAGATCACATATATACCCCAGGGTAGTATTTTAGAAATCACAAGCTTAACCCAGTGTTGGATTTCAGAGATCACATGCTTAACCCAGTGTAGTATGTCAGAAATCACATGCTTAATCCAGTGTTGGATTTCAGAGATCACATGTTTAACCCAGTGTTGGATTTCAGAGATCACATGTTTAACCCAGTGTTGGATTTCAGAGATCACATATTTAACCCAGTGTAGTAGTTCAGAAATCACATGCTTAACTCAGTGTAGTATTTCAGAAATCACATGCTTAACCCAGTGTTTGGATTTCAGAGATCACGTGCTTAACCCAGTGTAGGATTTCAGAGATCACATGCTTAACCCAGTGTAGGATTTCAGAGAGCATATGCTTAACCCAGTGTAGGATTTCAGAGATCACATGCTTAACCCAGTGTAGGATTTCAGAGATCACATGCTTAACCCAGTGTAGGATTTCAGAGATCACATGCTTAACCCAGTGTAGGATTTCAGAGATTACATGCTTAACCCAGTGTAGGATTTCAGAGATTACATGCTTAACCCAGTGTAGGATTTCAGAGTTCACAACCACACCCCAGTCTCCCAAGCAGCAGTGCAATGTGCTGCTGCCCTATCACTGGGCTTCACTGCTGCCGCATCACTGGGCTGTGTTGTTACCACATCACTGGGCTTCACTGCTGCCTCATCACTGGGCTGTGTTGCTGCCACATCACTGGGCTGTGTTGCTACCACATCACTGGGCTGTGTTGCTACCACATCACTGGGCTTCACTGCTGCCTCATCACTGGGCTGTGTTGCTGCCACATCACTGGGCTGTGTTGCTACCACATCACTGGGCTGTGTTGCTACCACATCACTGGGCTGCCAGTATCTTTTTTTTTTATTAATTTTTTTATTTATGTTTCTCAATATATACACTATTGACACAGGAACTTCCTTACTGTCCATACTGTGTACAAACTGAAGTAGAAATCCACAGCTTATTAAAAATAATTATAAAAAATTAATTACAGTATAGCATAAGTCCTTAAAGGCAGTCAAGGTGGAGAGCAAGTGTAACACAAACTACTTAGTTAATTCAGACAAGAGATCTGTAAGCAAGAAAAATGTCTACTAGTCAGATATATAAATATGCTGAAACCATCTTGCAGAACTATCCAACATTCCATCAGAGAAACTAAAGCAAATAATTTTATAAAATAATTGCTGATCTCATACACACGGCCATTATGACCCCCACCCACACCCCTGCGATCCGCATAATGTCCGATGCAGAATATAGTGAGTCTTCTTTTTTCCATATAGGATGTTCTCTCATTGGGGGCACCAGGCAGGTTCTGCTCAGGTCCTCTCCTTGAGAGAACTCGTTCTGCCACCCAGCTCTGGGGCATCATCCTACCTGCCCTGGTGCTCCATTTTTCTGTTTTATCCCCGTTATCCTGGGACCCCGATACATGGAGGCACATGTTCCTGGAGGCATGCATGTGATTCGAGGCTCCAGTGACGGCCTGTTCCTCCCACCCAGCCTACTGCTAGGTTCCCCCCAGGCTTGGCACTGCCACCAAGCCTCCACCTGGTGGCAGCCAAGAGCCGGAGAAACCCCATGTCCCTCCCCTGGAGAGGAGAGCTGCCTAGTGGCAGCTCAGTCCAACTTCTTGCCCTCCCCCGGATACTCATGCTCATTTCCGAACACAGATTGCCGGCATGGGAAAAGGTAAGGTGCCAGTGCTTCAGCCCTCTTCGCCACTGGGCCGGCTTTTCCAGTGAGTCTTCTGATGAAGATTCTGCTTCTTGGGGTCATTTTCTTGTGATGTGACTCCTCAAGAACCTGGCCAGCTGATCTGGGTCATAGTAAATTATCTCTTTTCCTCAAAAATTACAGGGGCCTTGCAAGGGTATAATAGGGTGAATCAACCCTCTATCTCTTGTACTTCAAATGTATATTGTAGAAATTTCCTTGTCAGGCTTGGGTCTGAGAGCAGACATCAGGATAGATAAAAACTTTGGCATTATTATAGTTCAGAGCACCCTTTAGCCTTGACTTTTTAATAACGAACTCCCTATCGCTCTCCAGAGCAAATTGAATAAGAACTGCTAGAGGTTTAAGGCAGCAACTCCTGAGTTCTAATGCTTTAGGAGTTATTGCTGCGTTTGTTGTGTTAGCCCAGCTAGGAAGTTGAAACACTTTTATAAAGGGTAAAAGATATAAACACAAAAGGTCGCCGTCAGTGTCCCAAGTAATCTTTTCAGAAGTCTCCAGAAGAGGTATGCCCACAATTCTGTGGTTGTTTTTTGTGCAGAATTCTCAAAATTTTCAATTTTTCATGCTTGGGATATATTATTCCTGAGTACTGATGACAGAAGTGCTGTATCAGATTCTGTTTTTGTAGACAATGCTGCTTGCTCTTTTGTTGAGATTGTTGCAGGTTTTTTTTTTCATTCTCTGTAAAGTAGCGTTCTGCAGACTCACACCATGTGGCAAAAGCTTCCAACTTGAAGTCCAACTTTTGAACTGCTTTAAATAAAATGCTATAAGACTGGTTAGTGGCTGGCCGGCCTGGTGGCTCAGAGGGTTGAGATGCTGGTCGCCTTACCTTGCGCTATGCCAGCGACCGGGATTCGGGAACGACTTCGGGTCATCAGGGTGCTGGCAAGGGGAGGATGGAGCAGGATTGAGCATGCAGCTCTCCTCTCCAGAGGGTGGTGAGGGTAGGTTGGCACCCTGCCGTAGTTCCACTCCCACTGGGTGGAGGTCTGGTGGGTAGCGTAGGTGGAGAGGGGGTGGCAAAAAGCATCAGGAGGTGGAAGGGGCTGAGCTGGCACCATGGGGTGCGATGCATGCCTCCACACACTCACACAGCCATGTGCCGGGGCATTGGTGGGGTTCAGGGAAAGAAAATTGTGAAAAAATATACATATGTGGCCCTGTCACCAGTCAGTGGGAGGACGTGACGGGGACCAAAAAGCTAGATCAAAAAATTAAAAGACTGGTTAGTGGCATCGAGGGAGTCAAGTCTAGTCAAGTTGGATCTCATTGGCTGCAGATGATAGCAAAAACATAGTGTCTTTTGGGATGAGGCTTGTGTCTTAGCTGCAGCTCACAGATCAGCTTCTATGACTTTCCAAGACTGAAGCACCTAGGTACCTGTTCATAGCGCCATAGCGCTCCTTCTTGTCTGGATGTACTGGATAAGAAGGTGATGTGGTAATCTCTTTTCTTTTCTTTTTTCTTTCACACCCCTGCAGCTTTTTGCATTCCCTTTTTTGACCACTTTGAAATGTCCATTGAAGAGCCGTTCATTTTGTGTAGTTTGCATATTCCATGAATTAGAGAAAAGTTAAAGGAGGTCAAACTGAAGTAGCTTTCCGAAGAGCTGCTCATAAACACAGCCTCTAGTGGCCATCTTGCTCCCCAATTTGTGTGTCAACATATGATATCAATCTGAATTGTGCGAGGGCTTTTGGGGGTGTGCCCCTTTTCTACCTATCACAGCTCCAGAATACCAAAATCTTCTCCCTAATTCCACCCACTCTTCACCTTTCTTCTCAGGAGAAAGGTGGAGAGTGGGGATCCTTTTTCCTTTTGAAGTTCATGCCCAATCACAAAGCTGGAAAAGGCAAGGTTTTCTTGAAGAACTCCTGATTCCTTCTTGAAATCTTACCTCTGCTTTTCCTTCCACAAATGCTGTTTACTACTTTATATGTGCTACTGTTTAGAAGTTCCATATCATTTGCATACCCATGATGCAGGGCTTACAACTTATTGAATTAATGTATTCTCTTATAAGGTACAAAGCAAGTAAAACAGATGCTCTAACATGTTCCTACACTCATTGGTCAATTTAGGTAAGGAGCTGTGTTACTTTGCTTACCTGAGGTTTGAACTAGTGTTGCTCAGATAGTGCTTTTGTGGATCCTAACACCCTCAGTCAGATAGTACTGGTATCCTACCTAGGATCCTCTACCAGAAGTCCTACCAGAGATAGATGTAGGATCCAGGGTCAGATAGCGATAGATCCTAAGTAGGATCCAGGGATCCTAGGTCAGATCCAGATCCTAGGTCAGATAGTTAAGATCCAGTTATCAGATAACAATGGATCCTAGGTAGGATCCAGGGATCCTAGATCAGATCCAGGGATTCTAGGTTGGATAGTTAGGATCTGAGCTGGATCTGTTGGTCAGAACTGTGGATCTGTTGCTAGGATCCACAATATTTGTAGGATCCATGCACTGGATCCTAGAAGGTAGGATCCGAGGTCAGCTAGCACTGCTATCCTACCACAGCAACTATCTGGCCAAATGGGAGGTATCTGTTGGTACCCTAGTTTCTAGGATACTATCTGAGCAACACTAGTTTGAACACCAAAATAAAAGCATTTTGGTCATTATAACCACTCCAAGAATCAAGTGAATATGTTTCCTTGTAAAGCACGTGAATAAATTAGTATCAGTCTGAACTATAGAAGGCAGTCGGGGGCGTGCCCCTTCTTCACCTATCAGAGCTCTACAATACTGAATTTCCTGCCAAATTCTACCCACACTGTGCCTCTCTCCTTTTTTCCTTTGGAAGTCCAGTCGGAAGAAACTGAGATGGCTGGAAGAGTGATGTGGCTTGGAGGGAGGATGTCCCTTCTTCACTTATCACAGCATCAGAATACTGAATTTCCTTCCCAGTTCTGACACTCTGTGCCTTTCTCCTCCTTTTCACTTTTAAGTTATTGCCCAAACACAAGGCATACAAGCCGCAATGAAAAAAAAAACAATGCTACGTGTGAACGTCTTCTTTTCCCAGTTGTGACAGTTTCACTATTATAACTCGTGTTATTAATTTAATTTTAATTGCGTTGCTATATATGCCCAAAAACTACAAGGTAAATGCAAGCAAGTGAAAATTTGGCATTGACTAGTGCTGGTCTATAAAGATGTGGTCCTGGAGCAGCCACCTACGCCTCACCCTTGGGTTTGTACTGTCAGCAACCTCTCAGCCTAATGTGCCACTCCACTCACTGTCGTGACCAGTGGGGATTCACACACAGCAGGGTCGAAAGATGCGGCATCTGTTATTTAGATGGCTCAGTGTACATACTTTTCCCAGAATTCTCCTTTAGCCCACATCCCTTCCTTCCACCCATGGTGTGAGTACAGCAACTGTTGGCCTTTGGCACGTACAGCACCCCTGCAGCAAAAACAAGCTCCCTGGCCCTACTGAGGGGTCATTGCTTGACCCAGGAGGCACTGCCACACTGCAGATACCTTAGTCTGTGTCTGCCTTAGCACAGCAGCTGCCTTAGTCTTAGGCTCTATTCCAATACAAAATAAAAAAAAATCACTTTTAAAACATAAATGCTCCCATTAATCACACTGGACAGTTGAGGTTCCCATGTGCATTTTCATTTGAGACTTCAATGACTGGGGGGAGGGGGCGCTAGAGAGCCAGAGACCTGACAGGATGTGCTTCACATGGGCTCCTGCTGATATGATTTTAATTTTGACAAAAACACTGTGCAAATCTTTTTTTCTACATTCTATGAGTCGGAAAACTGAATAGCCTGTTTTCTGCTGAGAATTTTAAGCCAAAAGTTGCTATGTGGAAACCAAAAGGAATGGCTGTAGGGGGACCAAAACAATAGTTGCAGGGAGGGCCCTCAACCAGCTCAAGTATTGGAAAGCCAGAGGATACAGGAGCAGAGCTACCATGGACTACTGTTCTACAAGCAGTAAGGGTGATGGACTTGAAAACAGAGAAAACTCTACAGTGACTGGAAAGCTAAGATGCACAGCTGAAGGTTCTTATATCCACGGTGGCTGAAGCTGATTCACCATCTACTAAGACCTTAACAACAGTAGCTAAATTCATGACTGAAAACACACTGCTACGCACCAGGATGGAGGCCCAGGAAAATGCAACAAGGGTGTCACAAATTTGGCTAATGGGTATACCTGGGGGGAAGTAGAGGGTGACAACCTCCTGCAATACATAATGGACTGACTAAAGAGTAACCTGCAGCTAGTAGAGGGCATAGAAATACATTGCTTCACCAAGGCATATCGGATTAACATGAGAGGGGCACAGCACACTTCTAATACCCCTCACACTGTTTTACTTAAAACTGCCAGCAAGGACGTAGAAGAGAGGGTCCTTTCGGTGACCAGAAGTGCATACCCACTCACAACAGAGGGCCAGGACATTAAGCTGTACCTGGATTTATCTGTTGCCACCAGAAACAAATGGAAGCCGTTTGATGCCATACAAGCAAAGTTGTGCTCCCTTGGGCATCATCAGCTTGCTTTTGTTTCCCAGGAGACCTAGAATAGTCTATGGTGGTTAACAGTTTCAGTTTTCAGATGCTTATGATGCAGGCTGTTGGACCAATAAGACAGCTGCTGAGTTCCGATCCCATTTGGAGGCTTCAGCTGAAACACAGGAGGATGAGGATTAATGGATTCTTCCCTGTATAAACATTACTGCTACAGGATTGTAATTTGCAGGGCAAGATTGTGATGTATCTTGTCCCACTTATGGATGTCAATTGTGAGCATTACTGAAACTTTTATCTTTTATTGTTCTCGTGCTGAGAATGAGTCGTGTGGGCTACTATGCTTTATCTCTCGACTCCAACACTATCACTTTACAGGATGTAAGATGGCGGTAGCCTCATGGTGTGTTAAGAGTAAGGGCATCATGGCTTATTAATGCCGCTGCACATAAACCTATATCGTTCCTTTCTTTCCCTCCATGGCAAGTTCCATTTTTAGATGCAGATATAATAGTCCTGGTTGGTATCTTATACTGCTCAGTTGTTTATTGTTAAAAAGTGGAAACTCGGGCTGGCCCGGTGGCACTGAGGGTTAAGGCGCAGGATGCCACACCTCGCGCCACACCAGCAACCCAGGTTCGGGAGCAGACTCGGGGTGCGCTGGTGGGTCGGTTGGGGGGAGATAGGCTTGAGCATCCCACAACAGCTCACCTTCTCCAAGGAGGGAAGAGGCCTATGCCCACACACTTGCCTGACTCCAAACGAAGGCTCAGAGTACTGCAAGCCCCAACTGTAGGGGATGGGCAGCCACAATACAGTGTGGTCATCGGCACCTTGCACCATGACATCAGGGGGTTACACGCTGTAAGGGAGGGAAGAAAAGAGAGAAACTGCCTGCCAACTCCGGGAAGATGGGCCTCCAGGAGCGTGCCTCCAATGTGCCCCCGCTCGTTCGACTACAGCTGAACTGATGAAATGAAGGATTACGGGGTGTCTAGTCCCCCACTTCGTCCCTGCTCGGGGGCAAGCTGCAGTTCCATGGGGCCTGGAGGTGAGTACGAGTAGAGTGGGAGGCAGGAGGATGACTCCTTATGGGGCCCTGAAGGGTCAGAGTCGGCAGGACGTGGGGAGGTTAAAATTGTAATTTAGAAAAAAAAGTGTAAACTCTTAGTTTGGAAAAAGTTGACCTCCTTAATTATTTTCTTTATTAGTGTATTAGCGGGACCCAGGGGTGTGCACCTGTAACCATCACTTTTATTAATTTGCTATTTTGTGGTTTATAGCAAGTAGTAAGCTGTGGTTATCTCTATCTTTGTAACAAATACCTATGCCACCATAGTCGTTGTCCTGGCTGGCATTAATTATGTTATTTCCTGATGCAAACTGGTACATCCCCAACTCCTTGGTGTAAAGATTAGGGGACAAAGTTTACTGGTGGTAATGTATAACTGTGAGATGAATGTCTCTGTAACATGTTATTATGCCTCTTATGAATATGTACCGCTGTTTCTGCTGGCTCAGTTGTAAACAATAAACTGAAATTTAACATCATCAACAAAAAAACTTCAATGACTGGGCTGATGATGATTCTCACCATGCTACCCCCACCTGGGTGGCCACTGGTGATGGTGCGGATGAGAATGAGGGGAAAGTCTGAGGAGGGGAGAGGATGTGGTAGGAATTGTGTGTGCCTTGATGCAGTTCACTACTTCATTATATGCACTGGGGTGGGTGGTCGAAAGAAAACAAGGAACTTAGCACTTTGTGGGGTCTACCAGACAGAACTGAAGCACACTGGCAGGGAAGTTTTCTCTGGTATCAACCCTGCTATATATTTCATGCGGGTAAACAGAGGGCTTCTGTCTCCAGTGCTATCAATCCAGCGCCTTTTACAAGCATTAAACTAAAAAAAAAAAACTCAAATTCTTACCCTCCAAGTTCAACCTGCTCTGCTACTGTGGATGCCTTAGGAGGACAGTTAACATGTCAGACTTAGTACTGAGAAGCAGAAAAAATGATAATAATCCTGGATACATTATTATTTTTTTCTCTAGTTTCAGGGTAAGCAATATTGCGTCGGAGCTGTAATATTTGGCTGGACTCCTGATATTACATTTTTACGGCCCCATTCATCTGTATTTGAGCTGATCTCACATAGTCAAGCTGCGCTAGATGAGTAGATGTCAGAAAATGGCACTACCAGAGGGCATCATCTCAGCCATTTGATAGAACCTTGTTTAGCGGGTAGTTGGGGGTTGGGGATGGCTGAGAGCGGTGCTAGAGGACAACTCTCCCTAGTGTTGCTGTGTTACCATAAGAGGTGGCATTTACTGCATCAGAAATCTCAGCCTTCTGTTAAAAGCAAGGCTTGTGAGCTGCTTGGTGCATGGTTATAGGAAACTGTTCTGGCACACTGGTGACACAGGTTTGCACCCCTGAGTCAGAGACGCCAGAAGTGGAGGCAAGAGGGGAGGAGTCAAACTGTTGTTTGGATGCCCTACTCCTGAACAGGGAGGGATTAGCTACATCCCTTTGCAGTGACACCTGACGGTGGGAGCACCCTATATACTGATGAGCACCCCTCCAGCATCACAGTGTGCGTGTGAGTGAGTGTGTGTGTGTGTGTGTGTGTGTGTGTGTGAGGTGGGCAGATATAACACAGACAAAATGGCCAATCAGCATCCAGATGATGGCCTTTCCGGCTCACAAGACTTTGACTTCAAGCGATAGTAAGACCTGCCAACTCCATGGTGCAGAGTAGTAGGACATGGAGATCACACAACACACATGGAGCTGAAGCAGGACAGCCAGTCACATCCACTACCAAGAGGGCTGGCAGAATGTTGAGGGAACTGAGGCAGAGTCGGGAGGAGGGTACAACACAGGGCCAACAAAGTGATCAGTGGTATGTGGGACAATGCTTTTAGGAGTGGGTGACCCTGGCAGACAGCAGGAAGAAAGCCTATAGAAAAACCCCAAGGAATGTTGTGTAGAATAACCACGTGAAAGTAAAAGGAGATAGTACGTAAAAAAAGTGAGAGTTGAAAGGAAAGCCTGTTGGTCAAGTGGTAGGTTCAGGCGTGGATTTGAAATACGTGGAGTGTTGGCTTGGCTGGAAGAAAGTGCTGCTTCACTTAAAGTTTTTTGTTTCATAAAACCTGTAGTGTTGATATTGCCACATCCAGCACCACAGTGACCTCTGTGGTGGGCAAGGGAGTTCACTCCCCTCAGGGGAATCACTGTGGTGACCAATACCTGCACCAAGCAGTGTGATTGCAGTGTGTGGGTGGGGGATGAAAGGAGGGACAAAACCAGGGAGGGGAAAATATACAGGTCCTCTAGATGACTGACAAAGGCACTCTTGGTCCCCGCAATGGAGGGACCTTCCTGGCAGGGTGGTGGGGGTAACAAGAGACAGGGATGAGAGGTTACCATGGGTCGGTAGGCCTTGTCCAGAGGACTGGGAGGGCAAAGCCAGAGGACACATAGCTGAATATCTAATAAAGTAAGAGCCGAGTACTGTGTTATAGTGTGGTGAGTCAGCCAAATCCCAGCCTACTATTTTTTCATTCTGTCTTCATCCTCCTTCCACTGACCTGCTTCCTTCATCCAACATCTCCAGCCCTGTCAGCCACCTTCCCCAGGTACTTACTGTATCATCCAACCTCTCGTAGCTTACCCCCTATGGTAGGGTAATTTAGGGTAGCTCTCTCTCTCTTTCTCTCTCTCTCTCTCTCTCTTTGGAAGTCCAGATCCAGTGGAGGAGGGTGTCTGATTGGTGGTGCAGACCTCAGGGTGGTTGGCCAACATCCAGTTCTGTCAAAATGTTTTCCAGTAAAGGAGGGAGGGAAGGAGGGAGGGGAGGGGGTAGGAGCCATAAAGGCAAAAGATCTTCCTCCAAACGTATTCAAACAAACATACCCTGGGAACCTCTAGAAATCCCTCATCAGAGGATCGGAGTGAACGGGAGGAACAGTAGGGAGATAGGAGGTCTTGCAGGTATTGAGGTCCCTGATCGCGTATGACTCTATAGGTCAGCAATGCTACCTAGAAAGTGATTCGCCACTGAACAGGCAGCCAGTGCAGTTTGCGCAGCACAAGTGTTCTATGACTGGATCTAGGGATTCCAGTTAACAGCCTAGCCATCACATTCTGCACCAGCTGCAATCAGCGAATATCCACTCCCAAAAGCCCTAGGTAAAGGGCACTGCAGTAATTCACATGGGTTGCAACAAAGGCGTGGCCCAATGTAGAAAGATCCTCAGTTGGAACCAAATGCTTCACCCTGGCGATGTTTGTTTCTCAGGTGATAAAAAGCAGATTTAACTGTGGCCGACACCTGAGCCTTCAAGGTCAGGCCCTCATCAAACACCACCCCAAGGTTCCTGTGGAAGAGTTGTGGGATAACAGATGGACCAGACACCAAACTTAAGGTTCAACACACAATCTCTGTGTGATGTTTATTCAAAATACAGGAAATAAACTTCTGCAATGCCATATTCCTTCTTCAGTACATCAGTTTGCAGCAACAGCCTATGAATGTTCTTTCTCTACATTTAGCCAGCACCTACTGACACTGATCTCTGATCTCACCACCTTTTATTGAAAACCCTTCTTCCCTATGTGGGCCTCGTTTGCTTAGGTAGTGGGGGCTTAAAAAGAAAAGAAAAACAAAACAAGCTAAAAACAAAGAACCTCAGTGCAGAATCACTGAAACAAGGGTTACCCCAAAGGGCATTGGCAACAAATCAAGTTTCAAAGAAATACAATATCATACATACTTCCATATGCAAAGCATCATGGGATATATGCAAATCACCATGACATTTCAGACTTGTTCAGTTGACAGCACTTTACATGCATTTTAAATAGCACAACTAACTTAATTTCTATAATAGTCACCTAGTACGTTTTACCTTTATTAAAAACACCTAGTACCATGGTATTTTCAACATTTACAGGTTTCATAAACATAAGATATGTTATGACACAGTGCTATTACATACTAAATCCAAGAATGATAAACACAATCTGTTTTATATACGCTTGGAGGTCACAACAATAACCTCCCTGTATGAGGACCTGAGAGGGAAAAGGAAAATTAAAGAGGACACTATAGCATAGTCAAGAAAAGGGAGGGGGGTGCCCATAGGTGGCCAACCTTCTGGACTAGAAATTGTAAAGGATAGATTAGGCTAAGAAATAGAAGAACTATTGCAACAGATTTAAGAAAAGGTCGGTCCTCAAGAGTGGGCAGGAGCTTCCTGTCATAGTTCTGCACCTGGCTCAAAGCATTGAGCAGGTTTCCCCCAAATTGTAAACCAGAGGGTTTTCCTGCCCATGATCCGACCATCCTCAGATCAGGGTCCACAACCAACACCTCTGTTTCTTTTCCAGGTTTAAACTCAGCCAGCTGGCACTCATCCAGTTCTGTATCTGCAGTAGGCAGTTATAGTGTATGTTAGAACGTTGTATTTGTTAAAAATCTAGGCTTCCGTAGTGTTGTTGTACCATCGATGTGACGTCACGATGTTGTTGTACCATCATGGGTACGTCACATCGATGGTACAACAGCTCTGCCCACATTTGCGCATGCACAAGTTATGGTTCGGGGAGAATACAAAATGGGCACCACAGTTCATCGGAGGCACAGGAGGACATCTAAAACTCGCAGTAAGTGCCATTTTTTTCTAAACAGTGGCCGGCACACAGCAGGATAACCGCATGTGTTTTTAAATATTTAAGATCGCATGGGAAGGAGTGCAGTGTGCATGGGCTAGGAGGGGCCGGGGTTACTGACATCACAGCGTGACCCAGGAGGCAGTCACAAGTTTTTTTTTTACTGTTGCCCATACACTTATAAAGACAGTGGGTGGGCAACAGTGAATTCTTTAACACTGGTTCACTTCTCGAGGTTTTCATGCCAACCGAAAACCTCTCGAGCTTCGCTCTCGAGGTTTTCTAGGTTGTCATGACAACCTCTCAAAGTGAACACCAGTGTTGTTGTTCACTGTTGCCCATCCACTATCCTCTATGTTACACATCGACACTGTATCAAACTCCTGGCCAGGCATGAAGGACGTGTACAGTTGAGAATCTTCTGCATAACAGTGAAAACTCAACCCGTACCGCCTTAAATTTGTCCCCTAGTGGCAGCGTATACACTGCAAACAACATGGAGGAAAGCACCGAACCCTGCGGTACCCCACAGAGCAGGCCCCGAGGGGATGAGGAATAAATTCCTGACACAACCCTCTGTGACCTGCCCTCGAGGAATGATCAAAAACAACTGAGGACCATCCCCTCTAGTGCACAAAACAGCCACAGGTGTTCGAGCAACACCCTATGGTCCACAGTGTCAAATGTTGCAGAGAGATCCAGGAGAACCAAGATGGAACAGGCTCTCTGATCTCTTGCCACCAAGAGGTCATTAAGTACTCAGACCAGGGCCGTCTCAGTGCTATGCCTTTTCCTGAAGCCAGACTGGAGAGTGTCATAAACAGTGTGGATGGATAAATGATCCTTCAGTTGCAGAGTGACCACTTTCTCGATAACCTTCCCTGTAAAAGGTAGGTTTGAGACTGATCTGTAGTCAGCAGGGCAGTCTGGGTCACGGGAGAGCTTTTTCAACAGAGGCCTAACTACTGCATCTTTTAAGGGATTCAGAAAGATCCCTCTTTCCAGTGAAGCCAGACTATCCAAGCTAGGACCAGGCCAATAACCTCAACGCACCCTACAAGAGGGTGCGTTGGGCCCAGATCCAGATTACAGCAAGTTGGCCACAAAGTCTGGATGATCCTCATTATGTCCACGACTACCAGTCTGGTGAAGGTAGATCAGATCATCTGGGCATTAGTACCACCCGGTTGACCACCTTAAGACCCAATAGAGAGGCATTGGCTGAGCTCTAGCCTAATGGCGGACAACTTATCAGTGAAAAACTGAGCAAACTCCTCACATTTTCCATGTGACAATGCTCCACCAGATTGCAGACAGGCTGGACTGTACAGTCTATCCACGGTCTGGAAGAGCTGTGCTGGTCTGTTCCTCGCTGCAGCAATTTCCCCGGACAGGAATTCTGCCTTCTTATGGGAAATCGCTGATTGGTAGACCTTATAATGGTCCAACAACCTAAGCCTATCCCCCTCCAGGCGAGTTTTCCACCAGTGTCTCTCTAACCATCGCCCCTGCCTCTTCAATTCCCTTAGTGTCCCATCAAACCATGGGACACCTGGGCGAGAGGTAAGGGGATGAACACAAACTGGAGCAATGACATCCAGGGCCTAAACTACTGCCCTATTATAGGCTAGCACAAGAGGCCCTGGGTCACTACTATCTGACTGAATTCTTGAAAGGTCTAATACCGTCATGAGGCCTTCAGGTGTTACCTGTCTTAAAGGACGGTACTGTACCATTTCCTTAGGGGCAGGTCCCTTTTGAAGGGTCACAAAACTAAACCTCAAGGCATGATGATCTGACCATCCAATAGGATCCACCTCCATACTGGAGATTTCCATCCCCAGGTGGAACACCAAGTCTAATGAGTGCCCCCCCCCATGTGTTGTGGTGGTAATAACCCATGTCAGGCCCAATGATTCCATTAATTGGAGGAGGTCTTGTCCAAAAAGCGAGAGTTCATTGTCAACTCAGGCATTGAAGTCCCCTAGAATTAACCATCTGAGGGCTTCCAACACCATCTCAGCGACAAAGTCCACTGCCTCCTTCAGGAATATCCTCCCATCCCCAGGTGGACAGTAGATGAGAAGGATCCTGAAACCTGCACCTGCAGCTCCCATGCACTCGAAGAAGTTGGTTGTCCCCACTGGCAACTGCTTGATGTCCAGTTCCTGTCTAAAGCAGACTGCGACCCCTCCTCCCCTACGGTCCACTCTCGAAGCGGTGAATCACCGAAAACCCAGCTGGAATCACGGCAGCCAAAATGGGCCCTGCATTTTCATCCAGTCAAGTCTCGGTGATGCATGCCAGGTCTACAGTGGCTACTAAATCAACAACCACTGCGGTCTTATTTTTAATAGACCTAGCATTGCATAACACCACCCAAGTGGGACGAGATTCCACAGGGAGGGAGGGAGGGATCTAAAAAGCAGAGCCCCTTGCACTGGTAGGGCAAGGCTAGATTCCATGTAAGTTCAGCTCAGTGCTAATCCTCTCACTTCTGTTGAACATTATGGGTTCAAGTCCCACATGGGAGATGTGGGCTTATACATAATGCTGACATGGTAGTGCAGAACCAAGGAGGTGCCTTCTTTTTGGATGAGCTATTTAAATCTGAAATCCCTTCTGCCCATCTCTGGTGGTTGTCCAGGTGGGAGTTAAGGATCCCAGGGCAGGGCGTCCAATTGCCAAATGACAGTGCATTGCATAGCCATGCCTCAGACCTGGGTTCAGTAGCAGACCTAGGAAGATAGGATTGGGTAGCTGGCTAAGGAATTTGTTGTCACTGGCAGTGTGACCCAGCCAGGAGAGGGGTGGTGCCTCAGTTCACCATTGCGATCCCTATTGGAAGGCCAAGGAATTTGCTCCACCCTCTGGGATGCTACAAGTGTATAAGGCCACCAATAAGTTGTACATGGTGCCTGGGATTGTAAAAGGAGTGTAAGGGGTCAGTGGAGAAA
Organism: Neoceratodus forsteri; assembly: GCA_016271365.2. Classification (NCBI taxonomy): domain Eukaryota; kingdom Metazoa; phylum Chordata; order Ceratodontiformes; family Ceratodontidae; genus Neoceratodus; species Neoceratodus forsteri. The sequence continues at coordinate 202,116,522 of CM028130.1, forward strand.
ATTCAGTAGAAACTGGAAGCCACCCAAATAACAGCTGCAGCTCACTCAAGTCCCCACATCTTATACACTATACCCGACTGTGACAGTGGTAGGGGAAGATGAGACCTCCCTAATGCCCTGCTATGGTGAAGCCATAGAGGAACTGAGAGCAGTGGACTGAGTTGTCGTGGGCTGGGTGGGGCCTGGCAACAGCTCACCGAAAGGCTCCTGGCCCTAGAAGAACTCTGAGTGGGAAAAAAAGAGATCCAGCAGGCATAGGGTTGGTGATGCCTCTGATGCCCTGCATCTGACACTTGTCGATCAGTAATTTGGGGGTTTGCAATGGTCCGTGGCTTCATTGGAATGTTCATGAGCATGTTAATGACTGCTGTTTTTGCCTGCATGTTGTCCTTGTGCTGCAAGTATGTAACCCATTGGTCTGTAAAGCACTTTGAGATACCATACGTCTGAAAGGTGCTATATAACACCAAATTATAAAATGGGTCAGAAATATCCTGCTTCTTGATTAGCTAAATAAGTTCTGAGACCCATATGTTAATTCCCCAGAAATGCACAGGCTGGAACACGTTCAGGCAATGGGATTTGGAATTTGGGCCAGTCACATACAGAATGCATGAACCACTTCCCTCATTCCTGACTGCTAGTACAAACGTGACTGTCACCTTTATGTATTAAAAACAATCAGCAAGGCCCTAAAACGTAATAATTCCTTAAATTAAAAAAAAAATTGTAATAATTTCCTCTCATGAAACCCTCCTTACACACATAAACTTAAAAAATGAAGTACAGTCACGCTTTAATTCCTGGTGTTTCTTCGGCAACCATGAGAAATCCCCCTTCTATCCTTTCCACCTTGTTGGGGCAATCTCTGCAGCTTACTCTGGCTTCAGATATTGTACAGTTTAGACTTTGGGTCCACATAAGGCATTCTGTTGTGTGTGTGGGGGGGGGGGTGAACATTCTGACAGAAGAATTCTGCAACAGTTTGAAACTCTGTGTTCCATAATAAACATTCCATCTACCGAATGTGTGGAAAGACAAAACCGATTGACAGGTGGGGAAGGACAGTTTTTTACTAGTAACTTTTAACAAAAGAAAATACCTGTTTTTAACTTTAAAAAAAATGGCATTTTGTTTTTTTTAGTGTTCACAGTTCGCCCATTTTATAAGTGCAATAAGTCACTCCAGGTCATTGGTAGTCTGGTGTTAATGTACTTCCAGGTACTAAAGGCACTCGGCGCAAGTGTCTTGTGCCTCATAACACACCTGAGTGTCCATTAACCCCTGACAACTAATGCCCTGTTGCGTCTTATTGCCTATTTGTAATCTTTTGGTACAGGGATACCTAGTTTTAGCCTGACATTACTGCTGGTGGGTACCAGGTTTGCACATGCTGCATTGTCTTTCTCTTTACATTAACTGTATTATACAAAACATGGGTTTCTGGCCCTGTGTGCAGCAGCGTGCTATGATGAGTACACACTGTACAACAAAAATAATTAATAGAGTTTCATGTTAGGCAGGGCCTTGACTGTACTCCCACCCCCGGCCCCACCTCCCATGTTCACCAAAGAAGATAAACTTCGCTGTTGGTCACTGCAGACTTGGTAAAAATTCTTACATTTATGCTGAATGTGTACACAGTTTGTATTTCATATAGCTGTCTTTTCTCCCTCTGGTGCTGGGGCTGACGCTGTACCTTTAGGCCAGGTCCCCAGCCAGACCCTAGTTCTTGCACCACTGAGGAGACTTCTGATGCTGCCCCTTCTTTTCCTACCAATTACCTCTGTGCCTCCCCTACCTGATTCCTTGATCCCATGGCCTGCTGGTTCCAGGATCCTCTGGGCATGGTGAAGGAAGATCTCCAAAGCCACCTGCTGGGCCATTGGATGTGTGGCGCTGGGTGCCTGTTATCCTGCCACTTGGACCCTGTGATATTTTTTTTCAGTTTTCCTCCTTTCCCATCTTCCCAGCACTAAGCCTGAGTAGTCCCACGGAATGCGGCCTGTGTGAGGATGGACCCGTCAGTGCTGTGCCAGGGGTGCCATTCATGATGTGGCAACTTGAGTTCAGGAACAAGCACAAGACACTGGAAGGCTGGGGGGGGGGGTGGCTGAGCGTTTGATAGGTGCTTTCCTCCTTGAATGGGTGCATGACCATTACCTGCTGCATGTGCCCCACCTTGAGGTGCCCAGGAGATGCAAGCCAGTTGGGAATAGCTGTAAGACAGAGATGGCGTGACTTTGTGGTGCCCTGTGCGCACACTCACTGTATATGTGCACCGCACTTTCACAACTAAGCATCTCTGTAGTGAAGAAAAAGGAAACCTCCTGCACTGGCACAAAGACACTGACATGCTCGGGCAGCTCCTCTAAGCCAAATTCGGAGAACATCAGAGGAGGAAACCTAGGTCACCGTCCTCCCAATTGCCCTACCATAGCAGGGTTTCTCATGGGGTAAGTAAGGGGAAGCTCCCTGGGATCCAGGTGATGGAGCTGAGTGGAAGCTGAGCAGATGAGGCCTGAGGTGGGACAGGCAAGAGCTGAAAGACTAATTAAAAAAAGAACAGCCTGTGTGTGTGTGTGTGTGTGTGTGTGTGTGTGTGAAGCTGATGTCACCTAGTCACCCAAACTTTCTAGGTTCCCTGCTGACACAGGAGATGCTCAAACTGTGGGACAGATGTCTCCCTCCTACATCTGAAAACATTTTTGAGGGATGCCATGGCCCTTATTTGGCCCAAACTCTTAGCGGCAGAAAATTCCAGTATTAAAAGCTGAAAGTTCCGCTCCTGCAATAGCGCAATTATTGTTGAAAGGCCGTTGCCAGCCTGTTCTTAAACAGTTGCACAACTTACAGGACCTCCCAAGTAAAGCTTGGCAACCTCAGACAGAAGTGCCACCTTGGTGTGCTTATCAGTAGTTTGCAAATGCTCCCTGGGACTGGCTGACTTCCTGCTGTTGGGAGACAAGTATTAGACAGGGGTCTCACTCTCTCAGTCAAACCTAAATGCAATGCCTATGCAGCAGGTCTAGGCTCCTCTAGCGTGCGGCAAGGGAATCGGGCCACAGCACAAACCAAGGCCTCCCGCACCGTAGTGTGATGTGCTACAGCTAATGCCACCAGGCCTACACTTTATACATCTAGACTGCTGCTAAACTTCAAAGATTTCTGAACTGGGTTGGCCAAGTGATCCAATATGCTACCACCCCCACCCCGTGAGAGACAGGGGTTTGTGTGTGAGCCCCAGAAAGCCATGCTAAGGGCAGTGGCATTTTGGAGCTTTAGTGCTCAACTCCAGAGAAGAGGGGGCATGGATGGTCTCTTATTTACACACATTGATAGCCAAGTAAGAGGCAACAAGCTGGCCCGATGTCACAGCAGTAGGGCTACACCTCGTGATGCTAGTGATCCAGTTTTGGGAACAAGCCAGGGTCTTTGGGGGCTGGCTGGGTGGGGAAGGATCAAACATTCCAGGGGACACTGTCCTCCTCCAGAGAAGGAGGAAGGTTGCTACCTGTGCCGCAATACTGCCACCTGGGTGAATACAGGTGATAGTGTAGCTAGAGGGCAGACATGGGGGTGGGGATGTCGTAGGTGTCTGTGCACTAGCATGCCTCATGTACGCATGTACATAATGCCCTTGCTTGCAGTGTCCCCTTGGGTTGGGCAGTAAAATGAAAAATATGGCCCCAGTGCCAGCAGTGATAGACCCCAGAACATCCAGGTAGCCACACATGCACTGCAGCACCTCCTGATGATCACATTACTTGAAGGTAAATCTCCAATCCCAACCCCACCTATGGGGGAAGCCACAGCTCCATGAAGATCAGCGGCCACTGGTCAGAGGGGCAGGAGGGATTGGTGAGTACCTAAGGAACTCCTGAGAAAGTCTGATGACAGGAAGAAGGCATATATGTTACACAAAAAAGGGGGGGGGCAACATTGGCATCAGCTGTGAAAGCCACTGCCCTCTAGGGAGCGTACAGCCTGACAGGAGGAACTATAAGAGGGATAAAAGTTTTTTGAATTCTGTTTCCATCATGAATCTCAGTGAGTCTGGCTGACATAGAAGAATGAAATGTCTCCCAATCTTCAGGTACAACACTTTCTCAGCTTCGGCTGCCAGTCTGCTTGTCTCTGCCTTCCAGCCTTGTTTACAGTGCAGCATTATTTATAAAAGAATTATTAAATCAATGTGGGCAGACATTACCCATCACTATCCGCTGCATCAAATGCCACTGACAGGCTGTGCTGTCCACCAGTTGAACATGAGTGATTGAAATGAGGGTGCCCAGTCACTGACATTCAGTGTGCAAAGAACAGGGAAGAATGACATCTGCCCACATTGATTTCCCTTTGACTTTCAGTTTTGATTCAAAATTGAGAGACTGCACTGCTTGTAGTGGTAAGAGCACAGAACTGCAGACCAGGGGTTCCCCAGGTTCAAATATCACTGGAGCTACTAACTCATTGTGTAATCCCGCATGTCCTATGACCCCCAAAATCATTCTTGTTACTAGCCATTGCCTTTCTTGCCTTTTGTGGACCAGTTTTCTAGAATAAACCCTGCAGACCTGTAGCAGAGCTAGACAGGTTTGTCTGTGTCTGAGTTGGCTTATTCATCCTTCCATAAAAATACCTACACTTGACCTATTTTCTAGACTGAGTTTTCACCCTTGCCCCCCCCCCACACAACACTATCTGCCTTACTGCTACCTCCCTGAGAAACTATAAAGCCTCTTACTCTGTCCCAGCCATTTGGCTGTTCCATGGCCAAACCACTCTCTCCATAAGGTAACGTTTTCTCACATCCCTCCCGTATCTCTCTCCCCCCCTCCCACCAGCTTCCAATCATGCCCTTTGTTTTTGACCCACCATGTTTGTGAATAGTTCCTCCCAGTTTCTTTTGTGGTATCAAAACCTCTCCTAATCCACCCCAAGGTTCTTGTTTCCTTGCTGTAGGCCTTCTTGCATTAGTGAGTTTGTTTTAGGGCGTTATTCATGCAAAAGGTTTCATCCATCCCAATCCACACTGGTCTGGCTGAGCTGGTCTTGACAGCACTGGGCATTTCATACAGCTTACTTGGCACAAGCATTTTGGAGAAATTTTTAACAATGCACATTGGACATGTAAATGCTTGTCAACGTGTTCATTGCTAAATACTGTTTAATACTGTATCTCTGGGAGGGCTTAGCCCGAGGTTCAATGTGAGAATAGCTCATCCCACAACCTCTACTTAAACCCTCCACTAACGCACCTCCCTTGCTTAGGGAGTGTTTTCTGTCTCTGAGCTCCCTGTGTGGCTTGTGTGGCTATGCTGCCTCCGTTCCTGCTGATCTTTTTTCATCCGTTTTTCCCTGCCCTCTCTCCCCCTTCCCTGCCCTTCCTGTCTTCACTCTGCTGTTTCTTTGATTTTTCTCCCTGCTTCCTTGTCTCAACTGGTTTCTCCTTGGCAGCTTCCTGCCTCCCCACCCTTCCTCCACTCACCCCTTCCCTCTGTTCCTGTGTTTGTTCCCCTGCTTTGTTTCTTTTTGGGCTTTTTTCCCCCCATCCATTCCCTCTAATGCTCGGCGTTTCCAAGCATTCCCAACTCCTTCGCCCACCCTTCTCCCTGGTCTTGCCTCAAACTCCCCTCCAGCCACACACCCAATTCCTGTTTCTTCTTCTACTGCTGGCTCCATCTCTCCCTCGACCCTGTGGCACTGCAGCTTGCCATCCACTCCCCACAGTCAACGTTCCTTTTGTCCCTAGTCTCCTCTACATCAGGCATGGCCAGCTTCACTCAGCAACAATTTGTTCCCTAGAACTTCATCCTCTACAACAGTTTCAGCAACAGTATAATTCACACAGGTGGGGTCCCACTTCGGATTCCATGCCTTTTCTCACTAACCAGCTCTCATTAATACTGTGCTTCAATGCTGCATGGAACTAATCAAGATCAATCGACCTGTATAATCGCAGACCATTTTTGGGAAACAAGCTACAGTCCACTGTAAACATCCTTACAAGCCTGCAGGAGTTATACTTCTCAGAACTTGTTTAGCCTATCAGGGACTGGGAATTTCCAACCCAGCTACTAAGGCTAATTAACCATCTCCGTTTCTGAGAGCATTATTGGACGCCATTTTCACACATGCTGTTCAAGCTATTATGAGAGTACTGTACCTCGTGGTGCTACGTTGCATAGATACAGTTCTACATACTGCCTCGTGCTCCCAGTTGCACCTTGCGTGTTGTTGAATGGCTATAATTGATGGGTGTTACTCTTTACTCCTTGTTTACTAAGGTTCATCCCTCATGCTATCCCCATATACACAATTACACCTTGTTTCCTGCCTACTGTTATTGTAAATGATTCCTTCCTCCATGCTCCCGGCCAGTCACATTGGGCCGTCTGCCCATATTGCTAATTTCACTGGTTACCTACCCCTTGCCTGACTGCCCATATTTACCACACCATGCTGGACCACTCACCTTCACTGATGACTCAGGATGTTGGAACTGGGAGTGCACTGGTGGAGGGGGTGCTCACTCCACTACCCTAGTGCTACACCTTATCCTCCCCTGCTGCCTACATCCTCAGTTGCCTACGTTTACATATTTCTCTTCCTGTTTCATGCTTTTGTTTCTAGTGGAGTTTTCCTTCCCTCCATCTTATGCTCCAAGACTGGCCTCCTCCTATATTTCATGCCTGTCCGTATGCCTTCCCATCATATCATTCAATATATGTTTTCCCATCACTATTGTCTGAGTTATCATACCTTTCATATTTCAGCATCCTACTCTACTCCCCTTCTACAGCAGCATTCTGAGCTTTCAGCCAGCCCATACCAGCAGTACTCCTGACTCCATCCATAACTTGCACCTTCTGAGGTGCTGGGCAAAGCTAGGCTTCCCCTGTCTATGGGAGATGGTATTCCGTTATAGTCACTACCTCCTACTAATTACCAGTATGACATCCTCCATCCCCAACTCTGCTGGACAGCATCGAATGCAGGTTAGCTCACCCTGTCTACCAGGGATGGGAGTCTTGTCTACATTCTACTGAGTCCTGACATGCTTCTCTACCTCATACCAGTTGCCACTTCCCTTTGGGAATGGAACTTCACCATGTGCCCTCATCATCCTACCTGTGACTAGATGCCTCAAGTCAGGCCTCCTGCCTCAGCTGTCATGATGGGTGTCTGAACCTCCATTCCACTGCTTGCACTTTACACACTCTCAGCCTGGTACCCCAATGCTGCTTCCCTTCAGGAACATGACTTTGCCGGACTTGCCTTCTACATCCTACCTAGTCCACAGCCACAGTCCTATCCCACTGACTCCATGGCTGGGAGCCTGGATCTGTATTCGACTGTTTTCACAGTCTGCATCCTACACCTGATGTGAATTGCCACTTCTCTTCGGGAACGGAACCTCTTCAACCATGTACTCTCATCATCCTACCTGTCCAGGTTGCATCCAGTCAAGATCATCTTGCTTCGACTGTCACGGAAGGAAGTCTGAATTTACATTCTCCCGCTTCATACGTCTCCATTCTCTACCTACTATCGGATGCTGCAACCATTCTGGAACTGGACCTTGTCCTGCTCGCATTCCCCATTCTTTCTTACCTGCGGCCTCTCCTCAGGTCTTATCACACTGACTTCCCTGGTCAGAAGCCTGAGCTTGCATTACTGATTCAGCTTCTGCATCATCCACCTAATATGGGTCACCACTTCCATCTGGGATCAGGACCATTACACTCCAGCTGCCTCCCACCTCTCAGCTTTGCCTGACAACATCATCCATAGGTCATCTTACTGTCTACCCGGTGTGGTAGCCTGTGTATGGATCTGCTGGTTCCCTGCATCCTCCATCTCATTCCCAGTTGCCATTTCCCTTCTGAAACAGGACCTCATTAACTCGTTTGCCTCCATCCTCCTACCTCTGCAGAGTGGTATCAGACACTAGATCTCTTCCCTCGACTAAGACTGGAAGCTCATTTCCACATTCAGCTGTTTTGATTCTAATTCCTCTCCACCGGACAAATGGTTGCTGCTCCTTCCTCGATCTAAGCCAGGTACTGAATGTGCATTCACCCTCTGCTAGTATCTGGACTGTCATGTCTTGGTCACCTCACCTCGACTACCTCAATTAGGAGCCTGCATCTGCACCTGCTGGTCCCTCCTTATACATTTTCATATCCTACCGGATTACCACTTCCCTCCAGACTCAGGAACCCTCTACTCCACTAACTCACATCCTTCCTCACCACTTACCATCCGACTTTTCCATGGTCCATCGTACTTGACCCCCTTGGCCTCCTTTCCCTCATGATTTGGATCTTGCCAGCTGGTTCGGTTTCTATCTCAATCCAGTTTGGCTGCCTCTGGGACTTCCTTGCTCCAGGTCACCCCTTCCAGTTGCTGTATAAGTTTATATGTCCTTCAGATCTGGGAACTCCATCCTTTGCTCCAGCGCCTTCCATCCTTTCCATTCGTCATCTGAAGCCTTCATCAGATATAGGACTTATGTACCTCAACATGCTTGCTCTTGGTACTTGGCTTCACTCTTTGGCATTCCATGGATCATCTTCCGGTGACTTGCTATAGCCTTCCCGCAGTCCGATGCCGTTCGCTGAGGAGTTGACCTGGTTCTATTTCTTCCTGCACTGTATGTCATTCAGCTTTGCCTAGCCCAGTACCTTCCCAGATCAGTCCTTCAGGCCATCAGGATTCACTCCGGACATTCTTTCCATCTTCGGATGGCAGCCTTTTCATCTCTGCCTTGCAAGCTCAGGGCTTCGTCCTGTTTGCTGTGGCTCTCTTGGGTATCCTACCATATTCCTGGCCATTATTAAAACCCAAGCAACTACTACTCCTGTTTATCCATCACACACTCCTGCTCTGGCCATTTTTATAGCTCCCATCCACCACTCGATGAATCACTGTTCATTTCACCTGAGGAAACTACTTCTAGCACACGTCCCTTGGAGACCATGCCTCAGAAACTCTTACGCTCCCTTAGAGTTTTTCATACTGCCCAATCAGCTTCCCTTGATCATTCCAGACTCTCATGTGACTGGACACTAGAAGCATTTCCATCTCTCTCTCTATTGGATACTCCTTATGAATCCTGTCTAGTCAGTCTCCGGGGACTTCCCTGTCTACCATGCTCCCACAGGCTTGCCCCCTGCACAGAAAGGATGTAAATTCTTCAGTTATTCTCCAACTTACTCTCCCCCTTTGCTGCTCTGGTTACCTGAACTCACAAGATACCTCACGCCACCTCAGACATTATCCTGTTACCCTCTGCAGCCTCCTACCAGCACCGACTTTGCTGACAATGTTCTTCGACTCCTAATTCCTCAACAGATATTGCTTGTCCTAAGACCTTCCCAGCTGCATTCCAGAACATTCATCATTAGATCTCCGGTGCCTAGCTGCTTACTAACATCATGCTATCCAAACCATCGTTTTTTGGCTCCTGGACATCACCATTCCTCATATGATCATCTGTAGTTCTTCATCTATTACCTTCAGCAAAGTTAGCAGCCCATCCTGTGGACCCTTCGGCCTATCCTTCATGAATTATCTCCTTTAATCTCTCCAGTAAAGACTATCACCGAGATCAGGCTCTTCCAACTTTCCAGCCTGAAATACGCAACTGTTAAAGCAAATTCACTATCCCAGTCTTGCCTTCTAACTGGTCTTACTCAGCCATATCTCTAAGATCCTTTGGCATCTACACTACTCGACCTCGTTACTAATCCAGCCTACAGACTCTTCCATCCAGCTGCCTCCAAGCTTCCCTCAAGTATTTTGTCATCGGATTACCCTACCAGTACACCTAACAAACTATAAGCTACCACAACACATATCACAGACATAACTGTATTTACTTCAGCCAGCATACCAGCAGAGCATATACAAGTATAGTTATGACATCATGCCCAAATAAGCCATCCAATTCCTCATACCGAACTTCTACTCATTCTCTTTATATATTCAGTTGCTATCTGACCTGCAATTGCAATTCTTCTTCTATTCGCCTATTAATCACTCATGGTATTACACCCAATCAGACACTCAAAGAATCTGCTGTACTCATGTTCTACTTCGTAGATGCTCCCTTAGCAACTCATCACTCACTACTGAATTCCTTGCCTCCAGACTTTACCTTGAAAGTCAAACCTTACACAAGTTAGATCATTCACCTATGACTTCTCAAATCATCACACGTCCATCGTTCACTGTCTGATAACATTGCTCTCTCTGCTCACTATGCCTATGCAATCCCTTTAGACAAGCATTGTTCATCACCTTGGAAATCTGGACTTCATATGCCCTTCTTTAACTGGATCTGCTTCACACTCAGGACTCTACTGCTTCTTCAGAAAATATCTACTTTTCAACTTCAGGATCATCATTCAATCTGCATTGTCCATGGATCAAAGATGGACCATCATCACTCCAAGAAGCCCACCTTCCTCAAATTAGCCATGGTTACTAGAACCTAGGTCCTTCTCCTCCTAGTGTGCCCAGAGGGTGGACAGATCACTGGCCATGGGTCCTAGGAGGTTTCCTCCACTTGGGGGGTTTTCCTCTCCTGAGTGCCAGGGTCATATTCTCCATAAATTGGAGGGGGTAACTTTTTGGGCCTTCTATTCCCTACAAATTCCTACCTACATTCCTACTACTCAAGGGTGGGAATACAGTAACGCCAACAAAAGTACTACAAGTTACACAAGCACTAAATACCCCATCACTATTCCCCAAACATTGAATAGGAGGGCTTAGCCCGAGGATCAGTGTGGGAAATAGCTCCTCCCACAACCTCTACCTAAACCCTCCACTATTGCACCTCCTTTGCTTAGGGAGTGTTTTCTTTCCACCACCGTCCCCTCCTCCTCCTTCTCTGGCGCTTTTCTCACCCTTGTTCATGGGCCTTCTATCCCCTACAAATTCTTACCTACGTACCTACTACTCAAGGGTGGGAAAAGAGTAAAGCTAGAAAAAGTACTACAAGTTACACAAGCACTAAATACCCATCACTATTCCCCAAACATTGAAATATCCTTATGTTTATGTACTGTTTGTTTGTTAAAATGAAGTACACCAATAAAAAGATTAACTGCAAAAAACAAATGCAGGAGTGAACAGTTTATAACTGTGTTACAATTGTAACTCCACCCTGTACACCACCTCCAAAGAGAGAGGGGGATGTACTGTACTCTTTCAATGACTAGTCTGTTCCAGATTACCTGTGTCAGATTACCCCTGAACATGCACTGCATTTCCGACAGTGGAGATGTAACCAGCTGCTGCTGGCGTCTTGACATGACTATTTTTCCTTCTCCAGTGAAAATTATTTATTCGAAGCATCAAGAAGGAACAGCCACACACAATACAAGGGGTTTGGAATTGTGATGAACCAGGGAACCCTGCCAAAAACCGCCTGCTGCAGGCTGATAGCGCATCTGTTAAATTAACATCTACCTAACACACCCGTGCCCTTTAGTCAAACACATTCAGAAAAATTCAGCATTTCTTAGGTTCTTTTTTTTTCAGTGGAAATTATCTGTCACGAGAGCAGCTTGCATGTCTTACAATTCATTTTTCTCCATCATGAAGCATATTGCAACATGCAATGACCCCTTTCTGTGGCCAAGCAAAGCGCTTCATGGAGTAGTTCTTTTAAGAAGCGTGGATGAATCAGCTACTCTTGTGTTATACAGTACATTTCAAAACACTGTGTACTTAAGTGTGACATAATAGCCTATCTCAGTACTGCAGTAGTGTGTTGATCCAATAACAGCCTAGAGGCATAAGTTCCACTACTGTCCGCTCCATCCTTAACAACTCTGATGTTGTAGTACAAGCAGACTCACACTGAAATAACAGTTTGCTACCTACTGTCCCTTCTTATATGCAAATCCAGCTATGTAGCAAATTAGCATCCATTACCTCTTTTATTTTTTCAAGCAAACAAAAGCTCTTTTAGTCTGATTTGAATTTTTACGGGAAAATTTTACATTTCAGAGGGGAAAGTGCTACTCCCTTCACAAATCTACTACACTCAAAAATATTCTGGATATAACACAGCACATTCCCATGGATGTCCCAGTAAGGGTGACCTTCTAGACCAGTTAACTATAAGAGTGGGAGCCTGCCAGAGTTTCAGATGTGCAGGCTGCGTCATGCTGCCGGACTTGTAACCAACATTTGCAGTAGCCAGCTGTAAGGAAGGCGATGGGAGTGCCATGGTGGAGTGGCCAGTGCCGCGGTGTCTACTTGCCTATGCGTTGGTCAACATTAGAACAAAGCTGCTGTTAGAAAGATGGCAAGAATGTTGTACTCGAGTAGCCGGCTAGAGCTCTCTTTGCCAGTACCGTAGCAGACGTTCCCACGGATCTGCAGTGAGGAAGGTGGCAGGAGTACCACAGCTGAGTGGCCAATGACTGGGCATCTCCTAGCCATGGATGCAGCCAGCTTTGGTTGAGATCTTCTGTGAAGAAGGTGGCAGGACGTACCCAGTGGAAAGCACGCTTTAAATATAGCACCGTAATACCCGCACTTCAAAAAGCGCATCTGCCTTGATAGCGACAGGGGTAGGATAGTGTAAGTTAATTACCCCTACCCCTGTAACTGTCAAGGCAGGGGAGGAAGGAATGAAGGAACTGAAAGTGTGGTGGCTAGCCAAGCTGCTCTAATGGTGGAAAAGGTTAGGGCACAAGATGCTCAGGCAGCACAGAGTGGGAGACCAGGGTTCTGTTCCCAGTCTCCCAACTAGTAGTTCTTTCATCTTCCCCTCATCTGTAGTGTATTTAGTTTTTTTTTTGTTATTTATATTTTGTCCCAAAAATCAAAGAACCCCCCCCCCCAAGTTTCTTCCAATCCCATGTTACACCTTCTCTTGGAGTTGAATATTTTAATATTGGTGGGGTGCAGAGCGCCCCCCATAAACAGAAAATGTATATTTTGTGTTTCACCATGGTAGCAGTCGTCAGCTACCATTGGCACTGTTTGTTCTGGCGGTATTTTCGGATGGCACTGTTGTTGACAGCACTGTTTTTGTGGCATGCTTGTTGATGGTGCTGTTATTAATTTCACTGTCTTGACCTAGTGCTGTGGCAGGATTGTCACTGTAAAGTGACCAGTAATTGACAATGTCCTTGCTTTTGCTGCAGTCAGCATTAACTGGTATCTTCTGTAAGAATTGTGACTGGAGAGTGGACAATGATTGGATATCTCCCACCTTTGCTGCAGTCAGCATTTTTCTAATTACTCTTTTTGCTCCCCTCCTGGCCTGCTCCCATCTACCAGTCCTTCCAGCCCCATCACCCTCCTTCTTAGGAATTTACTCCTGCCTAGCAAGCTCACATGGATGCCCCCCCCCCGGTGAGATTGTTGGGTTGGACCAGTCTCCTCAAGGACCAAATCCAGTGGAGAAGGGTGCTTTTGGTCAGTGGTGCAGCGCTTCTGGGGACTGGTGTCATCTTGCTGCAGCTGGAGTTACCTCTGTGTTTTTCTTCCTCGAGGACAGTGGTGGCATGTGCCCTTAGAGGTATGTACGGTGAGCATGCGTGGAAGCATGCATGCATGTCCTTTCCACCACCTGCTGAGCCCAGTATGCAGCTCCACCTGTAAAGCCACAGGTCGGGCTGACAGATTCCATTACTGAACTGCTGCAGCCAGCATTAGCAGGGATCTTCTGAGAGGAAGGTATCTGGAGCATCACAGTTAAGTGGCTAATGATTGGATGTCTCCTTGCCTTTGCTGCAGCCAGCAATAGTTGGGATCTTCGGAAAGGAAGGTGACAGGAGTGTGTCTACTGAGTTGCCTGTTGTTGGGCATCTCCTAGCCTGTGCTTTAGCCAACGTTAGAGGGGATGCAATCTGAGGAAGGTAGCAGGAGTGCATCAAATGAGATCTTCTGTAAGCAGCAGCACTAGTTGGGATCTTCTGTAAGGAAGGTAGTAGGAGTGTCACAGTTGAGTGGCCTATTATTGGGCATCTCCTTATCTTTGCTGCAGCCAGTATTTTTTTTTTCATTATTGTAGTTATTGTTTTTTGTCCCCATTTTCTCCCGCCCCTATGCCTCAGCTGTGCATGTACGTGTGGAGACATGTGAGTGCTGCAACTCTGAGGTACCCTCCCCCTACTTGCCACTCCGCCCACCTACACTGTCCATCGAACCTCCACCCGAGGGCAGCGGAGCTACGGGAGGGTGACAGAAATCCTCCCCAAGAGACAAGAGCTGGATTTTACGGCTGCTCAACCCCCCCCCCAACGTCTCCCTGATGACCAGGGCTCGTTTCCGAACCCAGGTCACCAACCTGATGTAAGGTAAGGCGTCCAGTGCCTCAGCCCTCTGTGCCACCGGGCCTGCCTCATGCAGCCAGTATTGGCTGGGATGTTCTATAAGGAAGGTGGCAAGAGTACAGCAGTTGAGTGGTCAAATATTGGGCATCTCCTGCCTTTGCTGCAGCCAGCAATAGCTGGGATCTTTTGTAAGGAAGGTGGCAGAGGTGTAACTGCGGGCTACTACCCCTGCCTGGCGGACTCACCAAGGTTGAGGGGCCTGACCTCTGTTTCTGGTGATATTGGGGGGTCTTTCCCAAGGTAAGATTAAATAGCGTGGTGCCTCCACCCAGAGTAATCTATAGTGGACCAGTTGTTTGAGGGTACAACCTCCTGTGATGCTGTACCTACTCACCTCTCCTTCCAGTCACCCCACACATGAATTAAGCAATAAGGCACAACAGGGTGTGGGTTACTGGGGATTTACCCACGCCTTGTGTGTTGGGTCACGAGGTGCAGTCGAGTGACTTAACCACACAAGAAGTGGGTAAATCTCCCAATAACCCACACCCTGGAGTGCCTTATTGTGATTATACAATGGACCCATGTGTAAAATAAATTAAAAATGTGTTTAATATAAGCAATGAGGCACAACAGGGTGTGGGTTATTGGGGATTTACCCATACCTTATGTAGTGTGTCACGAGGCGCAGCCGAGTGACTTAACCACACAAGAAATGGGTAAATCCCCAATAACTCACACCCTGGAGTGCTTTATTGTGATTATACAATGGACCCATGTGTAAAATAAATGTAAAATGTGTTTAATTATGTTTTTTGTAAATGCAGTTCCTCAGCCATTGGTAATGAGGATTTACCCACAGTCATGTGACATGTTTTGACCAATGAGGTTACAGGATTTTCATACACCATTGTATAATTTTTTTATAAATGCTATTCCTCAGCCGTGGTTTATGCAGGATTTACCAATGGTCATGTGACATGTTTTGACCAATGATGTTACAGAATTTTCACACACCATTTTATAAATACCATTATACAATGGTGTGTGAAAATCCTGTAAGCTCATTGGTCAAAACGTGTCACATGACTGTGGGTAAATCCTGCATAACCCACGGCTGAGGAATGGCATTTATAAAAAAACATAAAGGCTGGCAGTATAGCCTAGCAGTTAGAGGAATGAGGTGTGAACGAGTTTGATACATCCAGCAGACCAGACCAGAGTTTGATTCTCACAACCTCCACTTACATACTGTGTCATACTAGTCTCAATTTTAAAATTTTAAGGCAGGCAAACTACGCAGTTTTAATAAGCAACTGTTCCACAGCTTGACAGCTACTTCTGTGTACTGTTATACGGCTGTAGACTGAGCTCTGAAGAAGTCCTTGTCTGCCTGTCACTAGAGCTGTAGTGCTAAGTCCCCCTGGGACAGGCAAAAATGCATTCACTGAACAGTTCAGATTATTTAAAGCAACTGCCTACAATTAGACATTTATGTATTTCTGAACACATTTGCTTTCTTTTCTCCCCAAAGGATGTGCTTCCTCACTCCACGTGCATGTTCTGGGATCCCAGGAGCACACAAAGGCTTGAAAGAACCTGCAGAAGCAAAGTTGGCACAAGTGATGCAATGCTTCACAAGGTACACAGCAGACCACCAGCTCGCACATTCGAGCAGGGACCATCTTGGATGTTCGCATACTGAGCTGTGTACTAGTTCACAGCTTCAACAGTGTTACTGGACTGTACCACTAGGTAGCAGACTTCAATTATTTACACCACTCCTCCACACCCTGTAGCAAACAGACACCCGGGGCTGGCAGGAGCACTTATAAGGTCTTCCAGGGACCCAGGACTGGTGAGACCAGGCATGGGGAGGCAAACTAGTAAGTGCCACCCAGAAGAGGGGGTTTCACTAGTCTTTGCTGCAGCCTGCATTACCTGGGATCTTCTGTAAGGAAGGTGGCAGGAGTGTTGTAGTTCAGTGGAGAATTATTGGGCACCTCTTTGTTTCTTCTGCAGCCAGCAATAGCTGGGATCTGCTGTGAGGAAGGTTGCAGGTGTGGCAGTCGGACTGTTAATGATTGGGTTTCTCCTTGCCTGTTCCGTAGCCAACATTGGCTAAGATCTGCTAAGAGGAAGGTAGTGGAAGTGCCGCAGTAAAGAAATATTTACATTTCTATTTGACATGCAGATCGATTAAATTGCAGAGATTTCCATACCCATTTTATATAGGGGCACAGTTCTCCTCCCACCTTGTCAGATCCGATTTGGGGTCCACAGCTCCCCTAATCTGGTAACAGCTTATAATGAGCATAACCCCCTCCTCCATCTCTCAAAGCTTCTCTGTAGCTTAGGGGAAAATTGAGGCTTGAGAGAGGTGTTTGCGTTAAAAGGCTAGATAGGAAATCTGTTAGAAAATGAATTTGTCCTTTGTGAAAACATAGTATGCTTGTTCATGTGGAAAGAATCCAAGAGCTGTAATTACAGTTGGTTGTGAGTTAATGTTGTTAGGACTTTCAAATGCAAATATTTAAACGAGGAACTGTACTGTACAAGTCCAGGTATTAATCACGGCTACTTGTCCACAAACTGCCTCAAAGTAAAGCAGCAGCATGTTCTTACCACTGCGAAAGCCATTTCGCCCAAACTATGACAAAATGATAACAGTCTGTCTCCCCACTAGAATCTGGTGTCAATTTATAGAGGCACTAAAAGTGCTTCTTTTGGATATGAAAGTATTGCCTCATGCATTCTCAAGGCGAGAGAACTATGAACCAAAGGCAATCAGTTCTAGCACCCTTAGGATACAAGAGGAGACACTCATATCCATGAGCGATACTCCTAGTATCCCTATAAAATTATTATAGATCGTGCCTAACTTTTTTTACTGATCTTTTATTGGAAATGATGACTTTTTGCATAGCCCGCGTAGTGAGAGCCAGATGCCTGTTAGTATGGCACATGGCATGAGACAGTCTTTTTTTTTTTTTCATATTTAGTAAGCTTTATTGAAAATGGGCATGAGACAGTCTTAAGCAAATAGGAATGTTGAACGTGCAACTGGAACAAGTGTTGTGATTTATTTTATTTTTTTTTTCCATTTATTGGAATTTTGGTAACCAGGTAAGACCACTGAGACAATGCAGTCCCTTTTTCAGGGGCGACCGGGAGGAGGGTGCATAGGACAGCTGTTTACAACTTACAAAGAGACACAGTAATATACACAATTAAACATGAGCCGGGTAATTATAGACCTGTCAGTCTCACTTCCATAGCTGGTAAACTTATGGAAGCAATCTTGAAGGAGAGACTGGTAACCTTCCTGAAGGTCCGTGAGCTCCAGGATGGACAGCAGCATGGATTCGTCTCTGGGAGATCATGCCAGACCAACCTTATAGAATACCACGACTGAGTCACAAGGGAGTTGGACAAGGGCCATGCAGCGAATGTCCTATATTTGGATTTCAGCAAGGCCTTTGATTTGGTCCCTCATGGGTGGCTGGGGCAAAGCTGAAATATCTAGGGGTGGGGATAGGATTGCTAACTGGGTCAAGAATCAATTAGAGGATAGACTGTAATGGGTAGTAATGGGGGGAGGGGCTCTCATCTCCCAAGCTAGTGACCAGTGGTGTGCTGCAGGGTTCTGTGCTGGGGACGGTGTTTGGTCTGTTCATATCGGACATTGCACTTAGGGTTTGGAGCAAGATCAGTTTGTTCGTAGACAACACCAAGATGGGGGCTGTTGTGGATGATATAGAGGGGTGGCAGAAGCTACAGGGTGACCGAATCAGATTTGAGGAGTGGTCAGCAAGGTGGCAACTGGGTTTTAACACAAAAAAAAGTGCAAAGTTATGCACTTCGGAGCGAAGAACCTGAGGGGGGAATATTGGTTGGGTGGCGTGAGGTTAGGTGTCACTGAGGAGGAGAAGGATCTAGGGATTATAATAACGGGGAACATGAACAACTCTGCTCAGTGCAGGAAGGCTGTGGCTAGAGCCAATAGGATGCTGCATGCATCGCTCAGGGGTTCTTGTCCAGACACAAGGATGAGATCCTGCCCCGTACAGGTCCTTGGTCAGGACGCAGTTAGAGTACTGCGTGCAATACTGCCATCTGTACCTGATGAAGGATATCAGGCTGCTTGAGGCAGTGCAGCATAGGGCAATGAAAATGATACAGGGCATGGAAGGAAAAACCTACAAAGAAAGGCTGAGACACTTGAGTTTGTTCACCCTGGAGGAGGGAAGGAATTGGGGGGATATGATTGAAACTTTCAAATACTTGAGGGGGATCAACAAATCTGGCACAGAGGGGTTGTTTAAGCTGAGGAAGAAAAGGGACTCAAGGCGGCACAGGCTAAGACTGGAGGGAGGCAGATTCAGGAGGGAGATGAGGAGGCATTATTTCACTGAGAGGGTGGTGTTGAAACGGAATGGCCTGCCAGAGGAGGTGGCGGCATGCAGGACGGTGGAAAGTTTCAAAAGGGCATGGGACAGGGCAAGGGGGGCTGAATAAACAATGCTGAGCAGTTTCCAGAGGTGAATGGGGGGATGGAGAGTGGGGAAGTGTTGTACTGTATACCTGCAGTCTTGTCATGTATTCACCTTGTTGTAACCTCCTTGGTTGTATCTGAAAATAGGCATTTCTATGTCTAATATACCTTACCCGGTTATCAAAAACAAGTAAATAAATATAAGGGTGCTAGCTGCACATTTGAGGAGACTAGATAGACCGTAAGGCCTGTTTCTGCTGGCAAGTTTTGCATGTTTGTTAAGTGTGAAGGATGTACAATAAGCGGGACTAAAATTACATATTGAGTGTCACAATGGACTAGAGTACATATAGAGAGTCACAGTGAATGATATGACTTAGGCAGTATCCTAAATGCTGTATACGCTTTTTTTTTTTGTAAATAGCTCAGGCGGGATTTTTTGACGCAAGGTGCCACATTGCCTGATTGGCTGGGAGCATCACATGATTATCCTGTGATCTATAAAGCCATTAAGGGGGTTGTTTCTGGCCAGCCCATTGGTGTAGTGGCAGTATTGCAATTCACAATGCCTGAGAACCAGGTTTGGGAATGCACCCTGGATGCTAAAGGGTCGGTCAGGGGGAGGAGAATCAAGCACTCTCCTCCTGGGGATGGGGGGGCCACAAGACCTTCACTTATTTACTACCGCATGGGGTACCATAGATAGCAGCGCAGTGGATATGCCTGTCTGCTGAAAGGAAAGCCTCCTGGTCAACTCTACTCTGGCACGATTTGTGCGTCCAGGAGTCACTCCAGCAGCATCCATGATGGAGGGAGAATACTGAAGAAACAACAGCTGGGTGAGCAGTACAGTGATCCCAAATACTCTTAAATCCTGTACCCTTTTCTCCCCCACCACCATTCAACTGACATAGTGACTCCAGTGGCGTGTGATCTTCTCTCACCACCGTACCCACAGAGGCCAGGAGAGGGTCAGCAGAAATTAGGGTTGTCAGGGTTTGAAAGTTAAACGAGACACATGGTAGGCTGCTCAGAGGAAACTGACTAGAGCTGCAGCGTCCAAAGACAGGACATCAAGTTCAGCTCACAGTCAGAGGAATAAGTTTCACCTTTAGACAGATTGTGGGATGCTGTTGAATGTTTAGACATCTATCACCACAGCAAAATGAATCAGTGCTCTCACCAGCCGCCAGTGTTTTGCACAGTCATTTGTGCTGTTTCAAGGCTGGCATCACCCGTAGGCTGCAAGTTTAAGTACTGGCCATTTTAAGTGGCAGTGCATTCAAGAAATACAACCTGACTAAAATGCTGTCCCATCAGCGCAGCAGTAGCATTGCCACTCGCGACGCAAGTGACTCTGGTTCAGAAGTGAGCCGAGTCATATGGGCTGTTGGAGGGGTAGAGTCGAGTGTCCCAGAGGAAACTCTCCTCTTCCAGGGAAGGAGGGAGGAAGGGCAGTCAGCTCCACTGCAGTACTACCACCTGGGTGACCATGGGTGGCAGTGTGCTCAGAAGTGACTCACTGGGTGGGAGGATGCCAGCGGTGAAGCAATCCGTGCTTGCATGCGGGGTTGCACACACCCCATGCCAGCATCCCACTGCAAAACCATGAGGAAGAAAAGCCAGGCAAAGTGGTATGAGGAGGCCGACCCCTCACAGAACCTGCACCAACAACAGGTTTCTCTCTCTGGATACTGGATCCGTACTACTTCAGGGATGGGGGCGGGGCGGCCAACCCCACCACAGGAGGGAAGCTGTGGAGGAACACCAGAGTTGAAGCTAACTCCCTTCTCCGTGACGGGGCTGGGTGGTTCAGATCAGGATTTGGGCCAGCAGAAGAAGAAGGCATAAAGAAATGACCCCCCCCCAAAAAAAAACAAACAACTTGAATAAAAAAGTACTTTTATGATATTAAACGAAACCACTTGTACAAACAGATGCACTGTTACACAGACAGAAGCACCACATATTAAGGTGCATAACGACACAAAATCCATAAATTCAACTGAAGGCGATCATTGATCTGACTGAGACATAGCCAGACTTAGTTGCCCCTGTAAGACCCCACCTTGTGTACTGTGTCCAATTCTGGAGACCACGGGCAGGATTTTCAAACCTCCACCAATGCTGCAAGTCCCTGGTATGCTGAACATATGGCGCATAGGGCTTGCAGTATTCTCCTGGTCAGTGATCGGGATTTTCTATCCCGCGGGCGAACTGCTGCAAGTTAGACAAACTTTTTGTGGTCTAGCTTGCAGCAATCCCAAGGGCCTTTTTTATGCAGCTTGCACCAGATATGTGGCACAACCTGCCGTAAATCATAGAAACTGTTGCAATTGCGGCCGAGATTGTAAAATCTGGCGCAGCTGCAGCAAGGGAGTTTGGCACACTGCCAAAACCTAAGTGTCTGGGCGTAGGTCTTGACACGTGCCCTGCCCACGTTTTTCAAGATCCAGACCCACATCTCTGGAAAGACATAAAACTAAAACGCCGTAAGGTCTGCACCAAAAGCCCTATGGGGTGAGACTAAAAGACCACAATGTTCACACCCTGGAAGAAAGTAGTGATGAGGGAATATGACAGAGGCCTTTAAATACCACACAGGGGTAAAGAAGGTGCAGGAGGGGAGTATTTTTCAGAAGCAGATGTGCTCAATAACAAGGGGATATGTTATGAAGCTGGAAGGGATAGTCTCAGCAGAGATGTAAGGAAGTACTTCTTCACACAGAGAGTGGTGGATTCCTGGAACAGCCTTCCACCAGAGGTGGGGGCAGGCTTCAAGTATATAAGGGATAGGCACAAAGGAATCATATTGGAGAGGAAGAGGAAGAAAGAACAGTAGTTCAAGTAGAGTCTCTAGTAAGAATGTCGATGGGGAAAAATGGGCAGACTGGAAGGGCCAAGCAGTCCTTATCGGCCATCAGAATCCATGTTTCTGTGTTGATAAATTATGCAAAAAAAACGCATCAAGATAGAAAAAATAAAATATCTGCCCTAAATCAGATAGCAAACTATTGCTTCTCTACTAGCAGTGAATAAAACTCCCCCTCCCCCAATTACTCAATGATATTTAAAAGTGAAATATAGGCCGGCCCGCTGGCACAGTGGTTGCACTACCACTTGCAATGCTGGTGACTTGGGTTCGGGAATGAGCCAGGGAGCTGGTGGGTCAGCCAGGGGGAGGAGGATCTAGCATCCGAGGGGCACTCTCCTCTTCCTCCAGGGAGGAAGGGATGCTGCTTCCGCTGTGACGCCACCACCTGGGTGCACACGGGTGGAGGTGCAGTGGAGAGCGCCGTGTGGGAGGGGAGTACATTGGCTGGGGTCCAGAGCAACATCATGTCTCAGCATGCACATGCCTCCATAGTCCTCCTTGGTTGCCGATGTCCTCAGGAATATCAGGAGAAAATGGCCCCACAGTTCCTCCTGGTAACGGGCCCCGGTTGGGGTGCGGCACAGTCCTGTGTCGGTTGAAGGCCTGATACATTTGGAGTGAGCGGGGAAGCAGTTGGACCTCCTGCTTCCCCATCTGGGGGTGATCTGTAGCAGGAAGGGGGACAAAGGCCAAGTCGGGGCTTAGGCTGGTCCCCATCATGGGAGTCCCTGAGGCGAGGAGGACTGCGGAGAAAAAGGGGGCGTAAGCATAAAAAAAAAATACAGTGTAGTGTGCTAAATGAGTACATGAAACCCCAGCCCATCACACAGCTAAATGTATCTTCAGATCACCACTTCTATATGCATAACTTAACCAAGTAAGGATAAGATTGGTTCTTAATCTATGTTGCTCATAGTAAGGCACCCAAAGGCCCTGGGATCAGGCGCTATATAAATAAAGTTGCCTTGCCTCTTAAATTACTCTATTATGTTCATTTTTGATATTTTTTAATATTTGCCATTCATTTCGACTGTATTCATACATACTTTTGATTAGTGTTTGTTGCACTGTGGTACTTATTAAAGAGTCAGTCCCTTGTCTCAATAACAACTCAGATAAAATGTCATCATACATTTACTAAAAGGTTCATTATAAGTCAATTTTTTTTTTACATTTCTAATTTGAAATTAGACCTCAGAGTTATAGTTTGTTGAGTAGATGGAACGTCTTTACAATCTCTGCAATTCATTTTGGACTCTTTCCTGAACTCTTCACTGCACCAGGTAACATTGTTTAGTTCACATGTGCACTGCTTTGACTTCATCAGACTATCCTGACATCATACAGCTGAGTTGGGTCCTGATTTCCTGCCTATCCTGGCACTAGAACTAGTAATACCTGATGTCTTTCTAGCAAGTGTCTGTGATTGACACGTATGTAAATTCTTTTTCCTCTCCATGTTGGAAAAGGACCTGACTAATCTCTTGACAAGCGTGTGCAGACTCGTGTGTTCCAGCAACTGAAACATTAATTCTTGTCCAGCAGGGTAGCTGTAAGCATTTCTGTCCCAGAAATGGGTATCGAATGCTTTTCAAGAACAACTGCCAAGTCAACAAATGTGGTCTGTGACAGCCGGTCTTACCTTTTGAAAAATGCTCAACACATACATTCCCACCACCACTACATTTTATATGTGCTCAGGGATGGATCCGGAATTTTTTTTAATGGGGAATCAGCTTTGCCAGGAGGGAAGCACTTCCCCTTTTAAAACTCTGATTAGACTAGAACAGCTACTGTTTTCTACCCTAAGAGCTGCTTCTGGCCATGATACCAAGAACCATCATGCATTGACAGCCATTGAGTGCAACAGTTTATGTTACTCAAGAAAAGCAAGGAAGCAACTAGGCTACTTTATTGAATCATGCTACTGTTCACTAAAAATTAATAAGGAAAAAGTAGTTTATTGTTACCTTTATTTTTTTGTGAATGCAACAAAAAGAAGGCTCTTGCCTGCCTTTTCTGACTCCTGATAAGTCAGGATGGACTTGATTTCTCTCTTGAGTATCTCGGTGATGTTTGAGTCTATCTGTGCACCGAAAATGACATCAGCTCCCTCTCCTGGATTGTAAAGTACTTTGAGATACAGTTTGTATATTTATTTGATGTGGAGGGAGAGCAGGGACCACTGTAATCGCTGGATTATTGGCACCACAAAAAAAAAACAGACTTGATAGACCATAGGCCTTCTTCTGCTGGCTACGTTGTGTGTTTGTATAAAAATCACTATATAAATCCAAATTCTGTGATATAGTTCCTTCATTACCTGTGCCTAATTGCTTTGAAAGCACTGTGATATATGGATATATAACAAGACCTTGTTAGTTAAGTGGTAGCCATGACTTATTCCGACTTGCCATCTAAACTATGAAATTTAAACTTTTAAACATAGCCCCATTCACTGCAATGGACTCTCGACCCCACGCTCCTCATACACTAATGTCACAAAACGTAGTAGCGTGGGGACGGAACGGGCAGGTGCGTGGTGCAGAGGTACAAGGAAGTGAAAGGGATTGGCGCGGCGGAGCTCCATGGAGCAAAAATACAATCCCTTCCCTTCCTAAATCAGGACACTAAATAAACAAAATTACTGAAAGACTTGATTTGGTGGCAGGTAAGGGTTCTTTGTGCTTCTTGGGGTAGGTGGGTCAAAAGTTGCTCTTTAACTCTGGTTCTGGAACCAATAATCTGTGGCTTATTCCCTACAGGTGGGACCTCAGAGGTTGACGGGGCCACTGAGAACATACTTTACTTGACTGAATGGAAGTCCAGAGGGAGGGGAAGTAGGCCAGGGAACCCAGGTGGGCATGGTAGGAGTAGGTGACTTCATCTGTCCCTGGTCCACCCTCTAGTTTTTCACCCTGTAACCCCACCCCTTATCCCTCCCACAGGGTGACCCAGCATTTCACCTAGCAGGGCTGTTGGATGGTTAGGTGAGCCCGTCCCCTTCTTTGGAACTCTGTTGCCAGCCCCGCTCTAGGCATGTTGTGTCCCTGCATCACACACTAAGTGCATGGGGATGTAAGGATGCTCTGTAAGGGGACATTCATTCCTTCCTGCACTAAATTCCTCCATTTGGGTAACCAGGGGGTGTTCCTGTGGCAAAAGGTGGTGTCCTCTCTTCTGGAGGCAGACAGTGACCAAAACAGCACCAGAACCTTCCTCGCCAGTCAGCTCCAGAAGTCCCGGGCTTGGAGTATAAACCTTGAATATCTGAATAGCACCAAATTCTGTTGTGTTCCACAGTCCCTACACTACCAGTCTCTAACTTACAACATTGTGAAGCACTTTGGGATGCAGTGTCTTCAAAAGGAGCTATATAAATTCATGTTCTACTCTTTTCTACAGTTCCTGCACAATCAGAATCTAACACATTGTTTTGGTAAAGAGAGTTTCTGGTTTCCATGGAAAGAATTTACAGCTGGCATCAGCAGAACTTAGTAATTACACAATATTCTGAAGAATTTTAATTTTATTATTGTTTTATTACTGAACACTTTGTCACTAAAAATTGATCCTTTTTCACTTAGACATCATCTGCTCTTGTTACTTATTCCTGCCATGAAGCCATAATCCGCCTTTTCTGACATCACAGCCTGTAGCCATGGGAATGAATCTGATGTTGCAAGCAGAGGACTGTGACTTTAGGGCAGGAAAAGCAGCAGCAGGAACAGATGGAACCAAAGGGGCACAGAACCAGTTTTCACACAAATGTCTTTAAGAAGGAATGGAATATTGTGAAGTTCAATTTTTTAGAATCGTCTGAGATTTTGAGTCCTGACAATGCCAGCCGTCAATGTTTTTGTGGCACGCAAGACAATTACTTGGAACGATTTGGGATACTGTACAGCATATATGAAAGGTGCTATATAAATCCATATTCTGTTCTGTTGCACAGTCCCTGCCTACCAATGACTAACTCATTGCTTTGTAAAGCACTTTGGGATACAATGTGTATGAAAGGCACTACATAAATCTAAATTCTATCCTAGTCTAAAGCCCCTGCACTACCAGTACTTAACACATTGCTTTCTAATATTGTGGCACCAGAGCCTGTGGGATTGGGCACCTAAGAAATAAATATACTGCTACTAAAGCACTTTGGGATACAGTGTTTATGAAAGGCACCATATAAATCCAATTGCTGTTCTATTGTAATATATTATACAATCCTTGCACTACTTGTATCTGATTCATTAATTAATAAGACACTTTGGGATACAGTGTGCATGAAAGGTACTATATAAATCCAAATTCTGTTCTACTTTATGGTCCCTGCACTACAAGTGTCTAGCTCATTGCTTAGTAAAACACTTTGGGATACAGAGTGTAGAAAAGGCACTATATCTATATATATTATAGGGGTGCGGTCGTGCCCCTATATTTAGGTTTATGAAGCCACTTCTATGATAAACTCGAAATTGTACGCTTTAATAAGGTCGGAACCATGCTACAGATTTGCATGAAAGTTGGTCTGTGCAGTGGGGCATGGTAGATCTCTTGATCTGCCCAATTTCATTTCGGTCGGACTTACAGTTTTTGCGCACCAAAACGCTGAAAAATGCACTTTTCGCCAGTTACGTGGGCAGTTTTTTTGATTTTGTTCATGGTGCTTTGTGGCCGTGTTGTGGCATGCCACTCTGCGACTTGGCTCATCTGAAAGAGCTTGGGTCAAAAGTTTTAAGTTCCTATTATAAGTCTATGGGAAAATTTATATGGTTATTTTGTGAAAGAAGAATGGGTTTTTTGGCCATCTGGTCCCTCCTCATGATCAAAGAATTTGCAGGCTCGCGATTAAAGAATCTTTGATCACGAAGAATTCTTTGATCGCGACGGCCACCATCTTATTTTCAGTTTTCAGTCGGAAAAATTCAAATATCTCGGCCCAAGGGTCACTTCTGAAGTAAAACTTAGATGGTTTTGCTCAGGTGGCGTCACTCTATCGAGCCATGGCTGTGGTTTGTTGTAATTTGGTCACAAAATACAGTTTTCAAGTTTTAAATTCTTTGATTGCGGCTCACTAACGATCTTTGATCGCGAGCCTGCAAATTCTTTGATTGCGAGAGTCTTTGACCACAATCTTTGATTGCGAGGGAACGACTAGATGGCCAGATGAAAAAATACATTTTCTCTGCACAGGGGTGACTTATAAAGCCAAACTAGGATGGGTTCTGCTCAGAGGGCTTCGTTCTATCGAGTCATGGCTGTGGTTTCATTTATTTTTGTGTAAAAATTGACTTTTACCATTTTTTATTCTTGGATCATGAGCCTGCAAATTCTTTGGCCGTGAGATTCTTTGATTGCGATCTTTGATCACGAGGGAGAGACTAGATGGTCAGATTTGGAGGGACCAGATAGCCCAATTTTAACAATTTTTAAAATTAAATATCTCGGAAACAGTTTGATCTTTTAACTTGAAATTTGGAGGGTGTTGACGGGATGTCCTGTAGATGTGAACTGTGGTGTTTAGGTATTGGACAATACATTTTTTGTGGAGATATTGCGTGGTGCAGTTTACGTTTTGCGGAAAGCGTTTTCCATTGTGGTAGTGGCCTGAAATTTATTGGGTAGCTAGCCTTACTGCCATGGATGTACTTTTCAGTCATTAGGTGTATAAAATGTAAACAGGTATGGAATTCTGCCACTCTGACGAATGAAAATTTCAAACTTTCAAATGTTATATCTCGGAAACGGTTTTGTCTTTTAAGTTGAAATTTGGAGGGTGTTGAGGGGATGTCCTGTGCATGAGAATTATGGTATTTAGGTGTTGGAAAATTAATTTTCTGCAGAGATATTGTGTGACACACTTTATGTTTTGCATATAGCATTTTGCATTGTGGTAGTGGCTTCACATTTATAGGGTACCTACCTTACTGCCATGGAGGTCATTTTCAGTGATTAGGTCTCTGACATATAAACAGGTGTGGAATTATGCCACTCTGATGAATCAAACTTTGTTTTGGGCCCCACACTACCACCCATATGCGCTCACACCAATACATATTATATTCAGTACTTGCACTGTTATGTTAGGCAGAAATTTGCAAGTTGGTGGGAGCGCGGGGCCCACCCACCAACCTGCGTGACTTTCTACTTTTCTATGCTTTCTCAAAAAGTAAGGAAATTCTATGCAAAAAACTTTGTTAATGCATCATTTAGGGTTAAAACACAAAAAGTAAGGAAATGAGACCTTTAGGGTTGCCCCTCCCCCTTGTGTACCCCCCTCCTAAAGATTGACAGATGACAGGGTGTGTCATTGGGGTTGTGAGGCCTAAATGTCACCCCATTCTTCTTTACTGTGGCTTGTGAATATGATTACACATGGAATGGGGTGACATTTAGGCCTCACAACCCCAAGGGACACCCGTTTGTCAATCTCTGGAGGAGGTGGGGGTAACGAGGGTGGGCAACCCTAAGATCTCATTTCCTTGCACTATGTTTAGCCTAAATAATGCATTAAAGGTGTTTGCATAGAATATATATATATATATATTTTTTTTTATTATTATTTATTTATTTGTTTTTGTTAACCAGGTAAGCATACTAGACAACAAGTGCCTATTTTCAGGTGCAACCCGGGAAGTTACAATACAGAAAAAAAAAGAAACATGGTACATATTCAAGGTAGCATACAGGCGTGCAATACAGGTGGGCCAGAGAGAATACAGTACATTGAAACATAGTGCATAGACAGAGACAAATCTCACCCACACACAGGTGGGGCCAGAGTACAGCATATAGATATAGTACAGAGTCAGAGCTAATAAACATGAGTACGACTACAAACTCAATACGATAAGCTCACATTGTAGCAAGGGGTAAGGAGAACAACAGGTACAGGTAAGCTAAGTGGGGGGGGACCTGAATCTGCGAACAACCCAGGTGACTGTCGGGAAAGCAGGCAAGGGGTAGAGTGAACGTTGCAGTGGACAGTATAGAGCTAGTGGGTGAGGAACTCAACCGGGGGGACCACCACGGCGGAGGCAGGCATGAACTACAAGGGGAGTACTGTCCTGTTCAGTAGCAGGCCCCAGTGGGCAGGTCAAGAGATAGCGAGGGGACTTCAGGTGCCCAATGGGAGGAAGCTAGAAGGGTAGGGGATGTCTGACAGTGGAGAGAGGGAAATGCTATCATGGGGAGAGGCAGGGGCCAGGAACAGCTCGTGGGTGTGGTGTCGGGAGGCCACGAGAGCAATAAGTGCTATAGAGGAGAAGTGGCTGAGGCCGAAACCTATTAGTGGGAGAGGTGTCGGACAGCCACTAGTGCCAGCTCCTAGTTGGCACACAGACAGGTGGAGGCCACTTTGAGGAATTTCTAGAGGGACATTTTGAAGCTGGAGTGGGAAGGAGCGGCTCAGACTGGGGCAGGGAAGGAGTTCCAGAATCTCGGAACGTAGGCGGAGAAGGCCCAATCCCCAGTGAGGGAGCGGGTCCTAGGGACCTTGCAAGCCAGAGTCGAGCTGGACCTAAGCTGATAGGCCGGGGTTCAGTGTTTGAAGGGAAGGGCAAGAGCTGGGGGGCAAGCAGTTCAGACTATGTTATCAACCATGTTACCAAGGACAAAGGCTCGGTGTTTATTAGGGGGAAGCCACTCCAGACGGGCATAGAGTGCACACCGATGCATAAGGCAATGAGTGGAGAGGGCAAAACGACAAACGTTGTTATATACCATGTCCCATTTTGCTAGGGAGGCGTTCGGGACCGGCACGAAGGCAACAAGCCCATAGCAGAGCGTAGGTAGGAGGATCCCCCTGGCTATGGCGAGCCGAGCGGCCAGGGTGAGGCAGTCCTTGGCCCTGTAGGCTAAGCCAAGCTTACTGTCCAATGCTTTGCAAATGTTCCAGAGATGCTCAGTGAAATCAAGCTGTGGATCTAGGGTCACCCCTAGGTACCTAGCAGAATTCAGGACATATAGGAAGGAGCCATTCCCCCCCCATTAATGGCTAGGGGGAGGGGCAAGATGCGGTTTTGGCCACCGACCCGAATAACATGGCGTGTGTTTTGTTAAGATTAACGGTGAGCTTGCGTCCCATGAGCCAGTTTAGGATACTCCCAAAGTCAGAGTTGAGTTGGGAGTTGATGGTAACAGAGTACTGGGAGCTAGACAATAGTACCAGGTCATCCGCATATTGTGTAGTATACCCGAAGGTAGTAACTGAGGGGAGTTCGCTTAAATAGAGGGAGAACAGAATGGGGCCAAGAATGGACCCTTGGGGTACTCCGCATCTGACTGGGGAAAGGCCCAAAAGGGCACGGTTAAAACAAGTGCATTGTTGTCTCCCCCCAAGGTAGCTGGTGAACCAATCAAGAGCTCGGGGGGAGAAGCCTTGCCCAAGTAGATTGGAGAGAAGGAGATTGTGGTCAACCCGATCAAAGGCCATAGAGAGGTCAACAAAGATGGCCCCAGTCAATTTGCTAGCATCTGTGGCAGCTCTGACCTCGGAGGTGACTGCGGCGAGAGCAGTGGACATGCTATGCCCCTTCCTGAAGCCGTGCTGAGCAGGGGAGAGAACTGCATACTCCTGCAGGTAATGGGAGATTTGTCCGGCTATAGCTTTTCAAGTAGCTTGCTGGTAGCAGAGAGTATGGCAATGGGGCGGTAGTTAATTATCTCCTTGGGGTCACCGTGCTTAAATACCAGGACAACCTTGGCCACCTTCCATACATCAGGTACGATTATGGAGGTGAGGGAAGAGTTAAATATGTGGGTAATCAGCCAGACAAGGTAGGACACCCCTAGACTAAGAAGCTTAGGCTCTAGGTGATCATAATCCGCCCCTGAGTGGTGTGAGAGCCCAGCTAGGAGAGTTGAGTCTCTCTTTGTTTCAGGTAAAAAGGAGGCCGGGAGGAGGGGGGGAGTGGCCCTGATGTTCGGTGGTGGGGGATGGAAAGTGTGGGGGGGCCAGCAGTTCGGAGAACAAACAGTTGAACGCTGAGGCTATGGTCTGTGGGTTATTACAGTTGGTCCCCTCTACGTTCATGTCAATGACTGAGTGCTTGGCGGACACACCAACCATACTTTTGATGATTTGCCAGAAACACCGGGGGTTATAGGCAGATTTGAGCAAAGCTGATTTACAGAACTCACTCTTGGTGGCACGTATAGCGGCCTTGCAAGAGTTTCTGAGTCATCGGTAATCAAGGAGATCTTGTGTGTCAGTGGAAATTTTGTGGTTGATCCGGCACTTGTCTCTCTGCTTCATCAGAGCAAGTAGTCCACCATGCAGCCACTTGGTGACAGTACCCCTCACCCAATATATATATATATATATATATATTTATGCAATGGGTGGAGATAAACAGAGTGTGATAAATCTGTTTATCTGAGTAACTGTGTACATAAATTTCATTTATGTATACAGTGCTTATGTCATCAACCATTTATCTATGCAGTGCTTATGTCCTTTAGAATGTTCAGCCTCAGTAGCAGTATTAACCATATTCAAATGTGAATAACTTTAAAACGAAAAATTATAGCATGGTACTGTGAGCACGAAAGTTGTTCAGCACAGAAATATCTACAAAATGAGTGGTGTTTTATTTATTGATATCTTTTAGATTTTTTGATAATTAGCAAAAACACAACAGAGCATTCATATTGTTTTAATTTTGTCCGTAAACAAATGTAAATAACTTTAAAATGAAAAATGATAGCATGGTACTGTGAGCACAGAGTTTATTCAGCACAGAAATATCTACAAAATGAGTGGTGTTTCATTTATAGATACTTTTTAGTTTTTTCAGAATTGACAAAAAACGGCAGAAAATTCCATTTTTGTGTACTCTTTCATCAAACAAATGCAAATAACTTAAAAACCAAAAATGATAGTATGGTACTTTGAACACAAAAGTTGTTCAGCATAAAAATATCTACAAAATGAAAGGTGTTTCATTTCTAGATTCCTTTCAGATTTTCTATAATCAGCAAAAAATGGCAGAAAATTCAATTTTTATTCACTTTTTTGACTAACAAATGCTCCCTACAAAAGCAAAAACAAAAGAATTGCATGAATGGAATATACATTGGAAAACTCATGTGATAAATGATTTATCTGCACTCGAGCAGTTTGAGCTCGGACACCTCACTCATGGCTTACGCCACTCGTGAGGTTACCCAAAGTCAAACTACGCTTGTGCAGATAAATCATTTATTACACTTGCTTCCAATGCATATCCCATATATACATATATATATATATATACACACACACACACACACACACACACACACACACATCTACATATTCTGTGCAAAAAACTGCGTTAATGCATCATTTAGGGTTAAAGAAAAAAAGTCAGGAAATGAGACATTAGGGTTGAACCCCTAACCCCCCAAACACGCCCCGCCCCAATCCTCCACAGTCTGACAGATGTCGGGGTGTGTTATTGAGGTTGTGAGGCCCAAATCTCACCCCATTCCATGTGTGAGCATGTTGACATGCTACAGTAAAGGAGAATGGGGTGAGATTTAGGCTTCATGATCCCAATGACACACCCCAGCATCTGTCAGTCTGTGGAGGATTGGGGTGAGGCGTGTGTGGAGGGGCTTGGGGTTCAACCCTAATGTCTTATTTCCTGACTTTTTTTGCTTTAACCCTAAATGATGCATTTATGCAGTTTTTTGCATAGTATATGTATATGTATATATATATATATATATCTACATATATATATATAAAAGACAAAGAACCTCAGTGCGCAAACACTGAGGCAAGGGTTACCCCAAAGGGCATTTGGCTGGGAAGCCAAGTTTCAAGAAAATACAAAATCACACATTCCCCCACAATGCAAAGCATCATGGGCTGCATATGCAAATCACCACAGAATGTTACACTGGTCTATATATATATATATATATATATATATATATATTAAATTCTATGCTATTCTACCATTCTTGCACACCTTTACCTAACTCATTACTTTGTAAATCCCTTTGAGATACAGCATACATAAAAGGCACTATATATAGTAAATCCAGCTTTTGTTCTGTTCTACAGTCTCTGCACCAGCAGTATCTAACTTGCTGCTGTATAAAGCACTTTGGGATACAGTGTAAATGAATGGCACTCTTCAAGTCCTGCACTACCAGTTAACTGACTCCAATTGTAAAGTACTATGGGATACAGTGTGTATGAAAGGTGCTATATAAACAAGGGGTAAGCAAGAGGGACCTGTGTGATCATTTTTTTTTTTAATCTAGGAAAGTTCAGTTTGACCTTAGTGACCCCATGAGTGTTGAGGCATAATGTAACCACAAATTATGTGGCTGAGGTCTAGTTAATGAGTCTAGATAAAATAAATGTCTGTAGCAGAAGTCCCTATTGTGTATTCAATTAATGCAATAGGTAAATGTCAATCAACAATGGTGGTTTTCACATTGATATATAATTTTATTTCATAAATGTGAAAGTCTGCTGGATTTTTTTGTATCTGTGTATTGCACTAGCTGAGAAGATTGGTAGAGTTACTATGGTATGTGCATTACAGTATTATAACTGATGGGAGTAACATGTGAAAACACTTTCTATTGGCTGTGGGTAAATGTGGGCGTGTCTTGAGGGAGGCGGTGTGCATGTGCTACGTCACTCTTTGGAGAGACAGTGAGAAGTATACTTTGGGGCAGGCTGTACCATTTGCATGTGTGTGATGATGTCACATTCAGTTTTGAATATTGGGGGAGGGTGCAATATGCTGCTTGCTTTTCCACAGAAAAAGAATACCAGGTGGTAGGGATGTCACAGTATGGAATTTTGATGGTATGAGAACTGTAGCATGTAAAACCACAGTTGTCGTAACACCTCGGTATTGCAGTAGTAGTTTTTGTGCCAGAAAAAAAAGCCAGTTATTTGACATGTATTAGATTTCTATTACGCTGTTTATTTTATATTTAAATAAATAATTACAACAAAAAAAGGGGTCTGCTCAAGCTCTGCTCCAGAATCCACAGCATCAGCATGGTAGTGCTGTGTGTTGTCTACTGGTTCATGAGCAACCAAAACTGTGCCATCTAATGTGTCGATCTTTTCTGAGGAAGTGGCAAAAGAAAAGTAACAGGCTGTGGATATACTTTAATTATATTTCAGTAAAGCATTCAGCTCAGCTCTTCATGAGAAACCGGTTGTGCAGTTGAAGAAATTTGGAAATACAGGAACTAAAGCAGTTGACAGTAGGGTCACCACCTGTCCTGATTTTCGCAGGACAGTCCTGATTTGGGCAGCTGTGTCCTGCAAAAAACATGAAAAAACTACATGTCCTGACTTTTTATTTCAAAAAATATTTCCTAACTTTCCACTAAATGTTGCAGAAAAAATACCTTAAGTAAAATGCATTAAAATGATTAGAAACAATAGAAGCTACCAGGAAACTACAATAGTTTGCTTTAATTCTGATTATATACAGAAAACCAGTCTATTGCATTGGTCGAGGTTACTACTGTCCTGCGAAAAATCATGTTTCAGTAAGAAATGTCCCACTTTGGGCTTCTTAAAAGGTGGTAACCCTAGTTGACGGAGAGCTGGGGCCAAGTGGGTAATGATGCATGGGACAGCATCAGATTAGAAGGATGCCCCCCCCCCACCTCCTGTCAGCCCTCTACTAGACCTACCCCTGGTGCCCTTTTGAAACCTGCCATGGTTCCCAGTGGGGTCAGTTCACGTCACTGCAACTGCTGCACTTACTTGTATCAACCTGCTTTGGTCATTTTAATTGGGTAATGGTGCTGCTCATAGAACCAACTTCTGTTCACAACTGATTGTTATTTGCACATGTGGCATGTTGAATTGTTCACTGTTTGGACGTTATCTTTGGAATGCTTCTCTGCGGCTGTTTTGATTCATTGTATCCCTATTCCCTGGGTCACACCTGGAAATGAGCCCTGGCTCCGCATGTTTTTCGTAGTTAGCAATTTTCAAATCAATCAGTAAACGTCACCAGTGGAGTTCTCCAAGGTGACGTGCACCTTCCATAGTGCTGTTTCACTCTTTGGTCCCCTTTATCATATACAGTAATGTTATAGTCTTGGGACCCACCGATGGCCTTGGCATGGCTGGAACAAATAAATGGTGACCTCTCGTGTTTCTGTCCCAAAGTTGGTACCAGCCATATTTACATTCAGACTAATTAATTCTAAGCCATCCATAACATGACCATCATTTAAACTAACACTGCTGTTCATTGGATATATTGGGACCTCGTCATGTGTCCATCACTTTGTTAACATGAGTTGTACTGTAGCTATTCACCATTCCACTTTCTAGGTTTTACCTTGGGAGTTTTCACTTTTTTTTCCCTCTTAAATGATTAATCTTGGCATGCCCCCCCTTTTTGTTTCTGTACTAACCACCTTACCTATGATGGGCACCTTTGGCCTGAAGCTATTACTTCCTCCAGCACCTTGGATATATGGGATCCAGTGCACTGAAG
The DNA here is from genome assembly GCA_016271365.2 of Neoceratodus forsteri. Classification (NCBI taxonomy): domain Eukaryota; kingdom Metazoa; phylum Chordata; order Ceratodontiformes; family Ceratodontidae; genus Neoceratodus; species Neoceratodus forsteri. Next base: position 202,151,679 of record CM028130.1, read on the forward strand.
TGGGGTTCATCTGTAATTTTGCTCTAAACTACAGTAATTTCTAAATCTCTTTTTTCCTTTGCCTGGTTCAGTGTTTGGGGTCACATCACACTACATGATGTATTTAAGAGTTGTACAGCCTTGAAGCATCAGGGCTCGTCTGTTTCTCACTGGTCATGTCTATTATCTTTTTGCAAATAAATTTGGTTATTTCACCAGCTACCTACCCTAGAGTGCTGGCTTTTCTGTTCGTGCCAGTGTCTGGACCTGTACTGCTCAATATTTTTAATGATTGCCTGGAGCAGGGGGTCCCAAATAAGTTAATTACATTTGTGGATGACACAAAGATAATGAGCGTGGTTGATTCAGGAAAGAGGAAGACAGTCTACAGGAGGTGTACTGGGAGACTGGACCAACAACTGACAAATGAAACCTAGTGTGGATAACTGTAGGATCCTTGTAAGTCTATAGTCCTTCACTTTGGCACAGAAACTTAAGGTTTGAGGTTCTGTTTACATAGAAAACAACCAGCAGCAACATACCATGAAAAAAACCTAGGGGTAATCATTGATGGGAAGATGAAGCTGTCATAGCAATGTACAGTAAGAGCAGATGAGGAAAGTTAAATTGTGAGTGTCACTAACAGGGACATAACAGGCTGGGTCTGTTGCACCAAGCAGTGGGTCATTGCGTTAGCACTCTGGTCACCAGGGTTCACAACCCTCACCCAGGACATCAGGGGTGGAGATCCCCACACCCAGGATATCAGGAGTGGAGGTTGGCATGACGTTATCTCCACCTGGACACTTTTCTCCTGGGATCCAGTGCTGTCTGCACTTGGATATGCTTCTGGTGGCTGCTTGTGGAATTGTGCATGATGTGGGCGACCACACATCAAGTGTGCGGACTCCTCAGGATGCTGTGGCAACTTCCAGAGGTGGGTGGGGCCCCCATAATACCAGAGAAAATGGCTGGGTGATTCCACTCTAGATGACAGCCCCCCTCATGCTGGAGCCCCTCACGCCACTTGAACTGCTCAGAAGATATTTTGCAGGGGCAACAACAGTGAGTCCAGCAGGCAGAGAATCAGAGTGCCAACAGGTCCAGAAGGAGAGCACACTGGGGGCCAATGGACAGAAGGTTAAAAGAAAAAGTGGGCAAAACATGACATGACAATGATGTTAATCCTAAGCCTTTATTGGGTACTGGTAAGCCCACACTTGGAACATTGCAGAAAATTCAGGTTGTCACAGTATAAAAAATTGTAAAAATGGATATTGCCCCAGGAGAAAACAACTAATATGTTCACAGGAATAGAGGAGTTAAATTATTTCTGATTTCAAATACTTGCCCAGGAGGGCACACTACTTTAAAAAGTTCCTTTCTAGATGCTTCTGGGGGGTTGGGGAATAGTGGGATACATACAATAAGTACATCAAAATAATAATTTTGCCACATTGGATTAATATGCACTGAGGGAACGGTTGAATGAGAAATATATATATACTGTAGTGCAGTACATGGAAACAGGAGCTAGGCACAGCATTTACAGTGGTAGCAGCAGCAAATGAACACAATGCAACTAAAAATGCAGTGGACAAAACTCAACAATACACCAGACCGATTTCTGGGCACCCGTTGCAAGCTATGGGAAATGTATACAAAGGCTTGGTATGTGTGCCATGGAAAATGGAAATGTTTTCCCTGGGAAAAAAAGAGGATTTAAATATTTTAAATTTTAAAAGGAATGGATTTGCCAGCTTGCTCGTGCAGCGGTACCACTACTGCACACAGGATCAGTGACCTAAGTTCAAGAATGAGCTTAAGTCATCAGGGAAAGAGGACTGTGAATCCCAGAGGATATGATCTTCCTTTGGGGTTGGAGGAATATTATCCCCACTGCTACACTGCCACCTGGTGACCACTGATGGCAGAGCAGCAGGGAAGCATAGGGGGTGGAAAGACATTTGCTGGGTTAGGCAAGACATGTTTGTGACTCCTTGCAGGCTGAAGCCCTGAGGGTGTGAGAAAACCAAAAAATGGATAATCCCTGATAAAAGCATAATGTTACTAGGTTTGCTTGGGCCCTGACCCCCCCACCACTAGCCACCCTCTTCACCAGAGGTTCTCTTGCCTTTATCCCAACCCCCCTCTTCTAGAGGTGTTTTTTGGGCTTGGCCATACACTGCCACAAGGGGCAAGCTCAGAGTTCAAAGGCAGAGGGGTAAGTGCTATAGGCGTTTGGGGGGGGGGGTAGTTGGGCAAGACCTGGATGATATTGGCTGCACCAGAGAGAAGTATTAAAAATATAAATAAAAAAATAAGTGTTGATTTGATCAGGGGAATACAGTGTATTTGGGGCAGAAGAACAAGAGGGCATGGGGGGGGGGGAGATTAGTTAGCAAGGAAGCTATTTTTTTTACACACATAGAGAATGGTAAACCTGTGGCACCAGCTCCCAGAGGATGTGGTGTAAGTTGGGAGTGCTGAAACTTTAAAATCAAGCTGGATCACTTTCTCCTGTATTATATACTCTTTCAGTTGCCCCCCTTTATGAGGAACCACCCTCATTCTACCTCCAGCTCCAAGCATTACTCTGTCCCACATAGAAAAGGTACTGCCCATGCAAAAAAAAGATGCTGGAAACTCTTAAAGCAGGAATTCAAAACTCTTTCGCTAAAGCAAAATTAAACTTGCATAAGCAATGGTACTAGATTCCAATGTACAGAGACAGTATCTCCTTTCTTTTGGTGTTGCACATTGGGAGGGCTGGTGTTCCATGTGTCTGTGTTATACCTTTTGAGTGTCAGTTGCCCACATTTTGGTGTCAGTGTCCCACATGTTGCATGCCAATGTCCCATATTTAATGAGTGTCAGTGTTACATTGTGAGAGCCACCGCCTTCTGAGGGCCAGTGACACCACACTTTTTTGTGTCAGAATCTCACATTGTAAGGCCAGTGACCCACATTTTGCGTGTCAACGTCCCATATTAACAGTGAGGGTACCCCCCATATTAACAGTGAGGGTACCCCCAATTTCAGCGGCGATACAGTAGCTTGAGAGGTGCGATGGATAATAAATAACACTGCTAGGTTCAGTATTTAAATCACTGAGACAACCCTAATATTTACCTAATGTATGCAGTACAACATGGCACAAGACGGACAGGGTGGACCCTTGGTGGTCTGCTTTTGTCTAGCGTGTCTAAGTAACTGAACGGGTGTTACACCCTTTACTTTTTTTTTCTTTCCTACAATAAAGAGGCTCGTAATCCATTTAAAAGGTGCAGTTAAAATGGAACTTGGCTTTTCCTCAGCCCTCCCGCCTCTCCCGATTTGATTTGATGTGATGGATGTGTGGACCGAGCGGTAATATGGGCGCACCGGGTAGGTATCACAGGAAGCGGGAGGTTCCAGTCCCGGTTGTCCCGGTTCCCTTGCCAGACTAGGAATAGTGACCGTGACGTGTGCGCTGACGTCTCCCCCACCGTGCCCACCGCTGCCCGCCGGGAGGGGCTGAGAGCAGCGGCGGCGGGGGCCGGCAGATCCGCCTCTCACACACAGTCAGAGAGCGAACGAACCAGCGAGCCGAGCCAGGCTGCTGCTGTTGCTGACAGACTGGAGAGCGGGAAGAGCGCTTGAAGGGAAACCTGTCGGCAGAAGCATCTGCGTGCGGTCCGGGAGCCTGGGCAGAGGTACTACACAGCACTCAACACAGAGCTGGAAACTGCGCGCGAGGCACTGAGCGCGGGCAACATCGGACAGTAGCAGCGCGAGAAACAGCCACAGCCAGCGAGCGCCAGGCAACATCAGCGCGAGACAGGGCAGGACGAGCAGCGTAAGAAAGAGCCACTGCCGCGAGGCACTGAGCACGGGCAACATCTGCACGAGGCAGGACAGGACGGGCAGTTCGAGCCAGAGATGCTCCAGGGGGCTGCCGCGGTGAGCAGCAGCACCAGCAACAAGGGACGGCAGCCGGGCGCTGAGGCAGGTAAGACGGAGAGGTACGGAGGACTTATGGGGTAGTATAATAGGCGTAATTCACTGACAATTTCTAATACTGACTTGCAGTGATACCGGCTGTCATGGATCACATTGGTCTCTGACTGTTGGAGATGCTGCTGCACTGCCCTCAGCTTGGGGCTGGAGGTAACGGACAGGCAGGAAGGCAGCAGGTGACTGGGAGGGCAGCAGACGGCTTGGTTGGGTCTGTGCCAGTCATTTGACACTGGTAGTACCGGGCTGCATTGTTTTATGGACGTTACGAACGCAAACTAAGGACAAGTAGCTGGAAGAGAATAGTGTGTTCCTGTCAGCCAGGGGGGTTCCCGGCTGCTGATATGTTTTTGGAAGGTGGTATCGAACTGCCATCCCTGGCGTGCTTCCCTGAATTGGTGAGCCAGTCCATCAGTGTAGAACAAGCACCTGAGCCCTGCTCTGTATCGATGTGTGCAGCTTGCTGCTGCTGGTATGTACGAGTTGCAACTTTTCTCCCCGCTGCCGGGCGGCGGAGAGCACAGTGCACAAGAGCCGGCTGGGCTGCAAGCTCAAATCAGTTGGTCTGGTAGCTTGCGATGTGTCTCTCCCTCCCGGGCACGTGGGGCTGCTGTGCCCAGTGCTGGGGATGGAAACAATTCACTGGGGCAACTCGCTATCTTCCATACAGGATAGAACGTACCTGACGGGTTTGGGGATACATTTCCTCATTATACAGGTATGTTGCATATTTGTACGTAATATAGTCAGTTGTATGTCTCTAGGGGATCCATTTTACAAAGGTGCAGTTGTCAGTTTTGCTGCTCGAAGTGAGTCAGACCTTTAATTGCACTCCCGAAACTAACTCCCCCCCGGAAAAAAATACCGTCCACCACTGGCTATACCAGAGGTCCGTGCATGGCTAATCACCGGGCTGCAGGCAGCACACAGCACCCTTCGGATCGGTTCGACGCTTGAACCAGGACAGCAGTCCTCGTTTCAGGATGCCACAGTTCGGAACTCCCCAAGTGTCCACATGCAGCAGCCCCCACACCCCTTCCATTTAGCAGGATATGCCTCTTCAAATTTTGTAGTCTATTAACCGCAACTTGGAGCCCCAGTTTGCGCGGCTTCTTATGGAGAACAGAAGGCCGAGAAACGGCTCCTGCTGAGTTACTTTATACATAACGTTTTGTGATTCAACGATACAGCGTTATTTACTGTGTAGCATTGCATTTGCATTGATTTGTCTCGTGCCCCTGTCCCCTGCCTGCCTTCAGACAGGCACTTGCAGAAATTTCGATCGTTTCGAGCAAGAAACAAACACAAATGTTGGAGGGGGGAGATAGTTTAACTCCTTAGATGCTCATGGTACAGGGCAAATTGGTTGGAGGTGGGTAAGTTACCAATCATGGATTGCAGTGTATTGCATTGCTTGATGCAATTGGTGGGGAGACTTAAGAGTAGCCTTTAATGGCAAGATTTTTTAACTCTTGAACTGCTGAATGGTATATTTGATGGGTGAGGAGGGGATGCAGAGTCTTGAAAAAAAATACAAGGCAGAGGCTACTAGGCTAAGATTTCTCATCTCTCTAATGGGCAGGTTTTAAAAAGATGGCACATAAGGTAAAATTTCACATAGAAACAGAAGTTGACAGCAGAAGGAGACAGCTAGGGCTATCTAGTGTGCCCATTTGTTTTAGAGCTATTTTGACATTTTAGTTGCCCTTTGTAGTCAGGGCTCCCTTATGTCTATCCCATGCATTCTCAATCCATAAACAATCAGAGATGGACTCCACAGAATCCAGAGCTATCATCGCTAAAAATGGTGATATTAACTTAGAAGCTGTTAAATGACTAACTTCAGTGTTTAAAAGACATAAGCATTCACCTGATGGACAGACGGATTGCAGTACTGTGTGACAGTGCTCAGATGTTGATGATGCTTAACCCTCTGTTTCTCAGTGACAGATGCAGTGGCAGAGGCATTCATGCAAAAATCAGGCAGTAGCTGGGAGGCAAGGAAGGGGTCTTGCTTCATGTGTGTGAGTGAGAGCTGGTTAGTGTTGCATGCACAAAGCTTTTACCTGACACCGTAATTAGGCATGATTACTTTCAGGGAACCCAGTCTGGCAAGGGCAATATACATTCCAGTAGGGTCCAACAGTCTCCCTCTCATTAGACAACCAGAGACCTTTGTTTTAGTTTTTCACTTGTGTGCCTTTATAATGATTTTTATGTTCACACCTTTTGTTGGATTTCACTGTATTTACATGTATTTATATTAAAAAAACAAAACATGAACTTGACTCTTTTTGATCTCGGATCATGACATCTTGTGTTTTTTTCTTTATCAATACACAATTACCTAAAATCAGGACTGTCATGGTCAAATCCTGCAGGACAAGTGGGCCAGTACTTGGAAAGTTTTTTTTTTTCTTTCCATTCCCAAAATGAAGTGGGTAGAGAGAGAACAATAAAGCTATCCTGCAGAGTGATAAAGACGAGAAAGCTAAAAATGTGTGCTAGCCACCGGCGTGGAGCATGGTGAAGCAGCAGAACCAGTCAGTATATTTATGGGGGGGGGGGGTCAGCAAGGGTAAAAAAAGTGGGTGTCAGTTATGAGTAAAACATTTTTATTTTTCAGATAGAAGTATCTCCTGTTGTCTGATTGTTGTGCTGTGAGAATGACCCAGGAGGGACTAGTACCTGGACACAAGTCAAGGAGATACACACAGACTTTATTTGTGAAATATTGCTTGCAGTAGTCCCGTATGTAGTTCAGAGAAAGAGAGAGAGAGAGAGATAGGCTTTTGTAAAATATTGTTTGCAGTTTAAGGCTTTCTGGATGCATTTCAGGCTGATGCCAGGGCTTCTGTCGAGCTGGTTTTAATCTTGTTGATTGCCTAATTTAGGAGTGTCTGATTCAGCGGGAACTGGGAAGAAGAGTTGCGCTCTGTAGAAAAGTACAGAGGCTTGGTTTTTGTTTTCCTTTTCTTTTAAATAGAACGTGTGATGTCCCCCCCAGATTACCTGCACACACACACACACACACACACACACACACTTTAAGCAGTCTGTCACATTAATCGAGGAAGTATTCGTCCTTGTCATTTGCCAAGTGGATTTCTCAGACCTGGGTTAAAAGGTTTGAATTAGCTATTTTACTGGGGCAGGGTATCTCATTTTTAATTATATTTTATTGCTTTTACAAATTTGACATTTACAAGGAAATGTACTGTAGAAGACGGGATGAATACATGAAAACAAATCTTTTTTTTCCAAGGTACAATTACAGTAGAATAGCTGACATATGTTTATTTATCACACTGGATGAGTACACCTAAAAACAAAAGAAGCATGTTCATTGCTACAAGCCTTTGGTGCTGTGGCTAAGCCCAAATTGCCACAGTGTCGTTGACATAGTCTGGTAAAGTAGAATCCAGTAAGACCATCTTGGGCTGTTATTTATCAGAGTCCTGAAAATGAAGCCCTCAGTCGGCATTTCTTTAGGGACAGAAAAAAATATCACATAGAAAGAACCATACACCCTATATTGTTTGCACTTCATCAGAACTTCACCTAAACTTTGAATGTACAGTGTATTCTGTAGTAAAAAAAAAAACAGTTAATGTAAACTTAGCAAATTTAAGAAAAAGCCTTGTGTTTCATTTTTATTGATCTCCAGGTAATAACTGCTTATAATAGTGACAATGATCCTTTCCGTTAGATGCTCCCAAAGAGAACAGAAACAATGTTGTTTACATTTTTAATATAATTGTAAATTGGAGCATGTGTGAAAGTCTAAGCACCCCAGTGTGTTGTTTTGTGTGTGTCTTTTGAAATAGTCAATTTTTTCCCCGTAATTAGGGCCCCATATTAATACATTCTTTTTCCTGCCCAGAATTATTTTTTATGAGATTACTTAGAAGTTTTGTAACCCAGTGCGTGACATCAGTTAAGCAGAAGACTACAGTGAAGGGGAACACAGTGACACCAGTTGAGCCGATTTCACTGTGTTCCGCTTCATTGCTGTCTTCAGCTCAGCTAATGTCACTACAATCCAGAACTGCTACATAATTAAAAAAAATAATATTCAGAGGGAAAAGACTGCATTAAAATATGGGGCATTGAATAAAGAAAAAACAGGACTATTGCAAAAGAAACACACAAAACAATATACTGGGGTGCTTAGACTTCACGCATGCTTCAACTATATTGAAAACTGCAAACAATGTTCCCCTTTAACGACAGTTTATGGCACTTCCATTCCTGTGATTCTCATAATGCACGCCATGAATTTTCTAAAGATTATGTATCAAACTGCTTCAGTAGCATCATTTAAATTAGGCACTTACCGATACCACTTCTAGCAGTGGGTTCAGATAGAGCTTGGAACTGTTGAAGAACGGCTGTTAATGTTTTGCACTGTGCATCTGATACTCATCTTATTCTTAAAGCAGTCAAAAATGTTGGTAGGCAAAACAATTTATATCTTTTTTTTGCACAAACTTTTAACATCTTTAGAGTCATCCTTGGTGTGTTTTTAGTTTCTCAGAAATTTTTAAAACAGCATTAAGCTACTTTTGTAATTAATGACTCATGTCACTAAAGATGGACTCCATTTGCAGTTAGTTCAAGTTCAAGTTTATTGCAGGAAAGACTCCATTGAGCAAGTTCATTCACAAGGAGGTCCTGAGGCACTATACATACAGTTCGCAATTACATAGACAGGAGATATAAAATGTAGAACAACAAAGAAAAAATATATAATACAAGAGGTATACACAATAGAAGTCCTTATGCTATATATGCAGTACATTCCAGTTTTAACCTTGCCCTAAATTATGCAACACATTTCAGCTTAATAAGTAGAGAGCCAGTTGGTACCTAGGAAGTTGACTTGGCGTTGGGGGCCTAGTAGCACCTACATATGTCTTTTAATTTAGAGATAGCTAGTGTTTTGTAGGAGTTAATTGATACGATGTTGGTTAGCTTCAGCATGGCTTGTAGTTGGTTCCAAATGTTTGGGAGGGCGTATGAGACAGCTCTTTGGCCAGCTGTGGTACGTGTCCTGTGAACAACTAGTAGGATAAGGTCGGATTTCCTTAATTAAAAAAAAAAACTCTTCTGTTGAGGTTACCTGTTGAATGTACATTCTAGATGCATACTGAAGATATATGAGGATGCTGTTACCACATTTCTGACGCTAAATAGCACAGCACTGTACCAAGTTATTAACATTTTTCATGGCGAGCACGGTACAAGAACGGGAACTTTTAAAAACTTTAAAACTGTATTTTAGTTCAGGAATGAAAGAAAATAAAAAGAAAAATGGGTACATTGATGTTTTTGCCAGAGAAACATTATTCTTGGGGGGGGGCAACTATATAGTGATTAACAGATATTACTGCTTTAAGGTATGTCATAAGCTACTGACTGCCACTAGCCAAAACAGCATTTTTTAAAACATTTGGGTATTTACAAATAGCATTATTCATGTAGCCAAACTGGTGCAATAGTTCTTTTGGTTGCAAGTTAAAATTCATTATAAGGTTGCTATTTTTTTCCTTCAAGGTTTAGCCAAGAGGTTTGACATTTGGCTGAAGAGATCAGGTAGCAATTAACCCAAATTCTATTTGGTTTGAGACTTACGGCTTGAATACTGGCGCACCTGAATGGCAGTGAGCCGTCAACTACATTATATAGTATATGTGTGTGTGTGTGTGTGTGTAACACGGCAGATCATTTGATTTAAATACCTTATTTATTGTTTCTATATTGTCATTTATGACAGTACCTTCAGAAATTGGCAAGACTGCATTAGGGTTTGGCTATGATACAGTCGAACAAGGTCTGTATAAACGGAGGAGATTAGAAAATCATAGTGAGGAGATGCTTTCAATGGCCTGCTTTTATCCCTATATCCATATTATGCGTGTACCAAGGGCAAAAGAAATAGCAGCAGCAGATATCACATTGTGTCACATTGACGTTTTGTGCTTCTACTATTGTATTCCAGTTTAGATTCCCTTTTTCAGAGGTCATGTAAGATGTCCATTTTTCTCTTTTTGAGTCTACTTTAGCATTTTGCTAGATCTGAAATAATACAGAAAGCAGCACCCCTTTGAATATGGCTGTCCCCAGATTTTTACTACTGTTCTCAGCTGTTTTTGAACACCAGGGGCCAGATATTCAAAGCTTAGCCCGGGTGTTAAGGGGTGTTTCCCCACGCTAACCAGGTGTAGGGCCCAATTTGTGGGTGGGGGTCTGTATTCAGACACCCCCAAAGCACAGGTAAAACCCGTTAGTGCCTGAATGCTAAGTTACTGCTGCCCCTGTGCAAATGAGGGGACCCCTGCATACGGGCGCAGTGGTATATTGAGAGGTTTGCACAGGCAGTAAATGCCACCCAAATGAGCACAAGCTACCACCTTTGCAAACTCTGACTTAATGGGGCACAAGACCCTGGTGGCGGGCAAAGGTAGAGCAGGTGGCTCAACCCCTCCCTGACCCTGGCCTGATGTAGCTATGCATGCCCTAATGTCTGGTGGCATCCCATGCTCTCTGATCCCCATCCCTGTAATTGAAAAGTTATTTCCTGGTGTCTAGTGGCACCCCCTGCCCTTCAATCCCCAAACCTGTAATAGAAGAGCTATTTCCTGGTGTCTAGTAGCCCACCTGCATAACCTGCACTGAGCAAACAACCCTTCCACCTCCCTTACCTATGTCACAGCTGGTGCCACATGAATGCGATATGGTGACTGGCACGCAGCTCTTCTCTCACCACCTCGGCTGGCTGCTGCATGTACTCCCTGTCATGCTGGCTGAAGTGGTGCAGGGAGGGCTGTAGTGATAGCCGTGTCGGGATCCGCGCCAGCACCACGGTGACACAGGTAAGGGGTGGAAGGGTGATTTGTTTGGTGTGCGGTGCAGGGGGATGCTAGATGCCAGAGAATGACTGTTCTATTATGAGGACGGGCTCAGAGGGATAAGGCAGTGCCACTAGATTCCAGTGGAAAACTAGTTTCAGAGTGAGGATGGGGACTTGAGGGTGGGGGGGTGCTATTAGACACCATGGATTAACCTTCAGTTGGGGGGATGGGGACAGGAGGGTGGGGGGTGCCACTAGATACCAGGGAATAACTCTTGAATTATGGTGATGGGGATCGGAGGGTGACTGGGTGCCACTACATGCCAGGGAAAATCTAGTCTCTTATGAGGATTGAGGATGGGGAGGGGGTGCCACTAAACAGCAGGGAGTAACTCTTCCATTACGTGGATTTGAGGGCAGAGGTGACGCTAGACACCAGGGAAAAACTAGTCTCTTGCAGGGACGGGGATTGGAGGGCAGGAGGGTGCCAGTAGACACTAGGGAGGCCATGTACCTTGTGGGGACAGTTATTCGGGTTGTAAGACAGCCACTCGCCACCCTGTCTGATGTGGCGGGTGGCCTCAGTGGGGCCATAACCTTCAGCTGCTTCACTTGCAAATGTGCCCATAATGGCCATACATATGGCCCCTTAACACTGTGCATGCCCAATGGGCTGAATTATATGTTGCCCACTGAATATTGTGCCAGGGGCTCCTGGCATTAGCAGGTCTTGGGGTGCTATTCTCTGCCCATCCCTATGGGCTACATATAGCGAATATCAGTGTTGGGGGCAGCACTACTTGGCATCATGCCACATCGACATGCCCCTATGTTCAGTCGGAGAGCACCAGTGTATTGTCCAACTGAATATAGCATTCTCAGGGTCATTAGCATGTACAAGCACAGCACAAACCTTTGCGCTCTGCTTTTGCCCATTTTCCAGTGTTGGGCCCCAGTTGTTTGAACATAATTTTTCTCATGAAAAGGTGAACTGTGATGCAACATACACTGCTCCCTGACTTGGTGGGACAGTGGGTGTTCAAAAACAGCTGAGAACACTGATAAAAGCCTGGGGATAACTCTTGTTAAAGGAACACCCCTTTTAATTATTTCAAGTGTAAAAAATGCTAAAGGAGATTCAAGATGACGGAACAGGGCTTCTTACAAGCCAGGAGAATAGAAACAATCTAAAATAGAATGAAGCTGTGTCAGTCAGTATTTATAGTAAACAGAAACAGTATGGCATCTCCAATTGACATTTATTTATTCTCTGTTCTCTTTCTATGCATGTTTCTCTTTTTTGTTTCCTGTCTTTCTCATTTTTAAAACCATCTCTTCATGTAGCCCCCCCCCACCTCACCTTTGCAGCATTGTATATGCTCCAACCAGTGATGACATCATTGGTTAGAATCAAAGTTCTGGGACTGCCTGATGGCCTACTGGGTAACGCATTGCACTCCCATGCTGGTGTTCAGATTTTGGAAGTGGACTCGGGAGCTGGCAGGGTGGTCTGGGGGGGCTGGGGAACTCCCAGGGAAGGAGTCATGCCAGGTTCCATTACACTAGCGGCGTCTTCAGTGGTCCAGAGGGCTTGTCTCCTCTGCAGGGGTGTACTACATGTGTGCATGGCCTGCAGGGGCACTGCATGGTGTCAGGTGCGCAAGGAGTGGGTCAAAGGGAAGAAACTAAGAAAATACATGAGCACTGGCTACTGTTAATGATAGCACCAGTTCCCTCAGATCCTACCCCATGTGGATCCCTGCTGGTATAACGGGGGGTGGTTAGAGGCATCTGTGTGGCAGTGGCTGCTGGACTGCAAAAAGTTGCACACAAAAAAAAAAGGCTTGTGATCAGGTAAACGGATGAGGGGACAGAAGGAGTATTTTACTCACATTTTATGCATGATTTATTGCCAATTTCTGATTTTAACAATGTATTTCCCACCCTGCATGTTCAAAGTATGTTTGTTACTTAAGCAGAGCATTGGCAGTACCATACACTGCTTGCAGCTCTGGCACCGCACACTGACAGAGTGGAAGCAGTTGGGGGTGTGTGCAGAAAACAGCGTCAGTATGAATCGTAACTGTACAGTACAGGAGACAGTGTAAGGAATTGCTAACTGACTACGGTTGGAGTAACCTGCGGAATGTTAAAATAAGGCCACAGCACTATGCAGCATCAAGAAGGCATCTCTCAAACTCCATGGCAGCACCAGGCAAAGTGAGCCAGTGGCTGCAGGTGCTCAGTGGGTTTGAGACTTGGTTTAGAGGCGGAGTCTGAGACAGGTCAATGGATGGTATTGCTACCACTTAGGTTAAATATTACCAGGTTAAAGAAGCTGAGAGTAAATACTCTGCAGTCCTAAAACTGATGCCAACCCTCCGCTTGGGACGCTGATACTGATATGATTACTGGCATGGACTGCTACATTAACCGTACTGGAGCGGTGCACTCAGTTTGCACTGCAGTAGCAGCCATGCAAGCAGCGTCACCATTTAGGAGACGGTGTCTGATTGTAACTGCTGATGTCACTGCTTGGAGCATTTATAATGGTGCAATGAGGGGGCTACAGAGCACGTGTTAAAGATGAGTGTGCTTGGGAGGGTCCTTGGGTGTCATCCGGTGCACTGGTGCAGCGATTTTTCTTTTTCATGCTGACCACCCACAATGATGCACACAAGCATAAGCTGATTTGGGGCAGGGGGGGGCTTGATGGCTCATGGTGACCCCACCATCAAAGACACCACCGCATGCCACCAACAGAAGCCACTATAGAGCGGTGCTCTGTCAACTCTCCCCCAGGAGGAAAGCATCCAAAGGATACTCGGAACTCTCCCTGCCAGCCCCCATGACTGATGTCTCGAGCCTGGAGCACCAATCTGAGTTGCCAGCATGCCCAATAGAAATGTAGTGCCTGCATCTTTTTTTTTTCAGTTTTATATTTCCCTCTTTTTCCCTGTTTTGAGTCTGTTTTAGCATTTTTATAATATTTGAAATAACTAAAAGGGGCGCTTCTTTTTAATATGGCTAGCCCTGTGTTTTCATCCATATTCTCAGCTGTTTCGCTTGTTTTTTCGAACATCTGCTGTTCCATAAGGTCAGGGAGCAGCTTCTGTTGTATGCTGGTTCACCTCAGTCACAAGCAAAACTGATTTTAAACAACAGTGTTCATATACAGTTCAGAATAATAATGATAACCTGGCGACAGCCATATTAAAAGGTTAATTCTTTGGAGGAATTACTCTGTTAATTGTGTCAAATCTAAAAAATGCTAAATTAAACTCAATACGGGGGCAAGGGGGCAGCTTACCGACAAGAGAAACAGGTGATCTGATAAAGTGTAGACAGGTCATAGGCACAGAATGTTACGGTAACATGCACAGCTGTTTAAGCTTGCAATTATTTATTTATTTGTAGTCATTTGATGGTAATTATTTCATTATATGTATACAAACAGATCTGTGGCACACGGAACTGCATGTACCCCATGTGTACTTATTGTAGATAGGGATACAATTTCAGCAGTGAAACAAACATATACTGTAAGTTTAGAGAATTCTGCATCGTAGTATATTTACTTTCAGTATGGACATTTATAAAATTGCATCCAAAAATCCACAAACATAATTGGCTGAAGCAGGTCACATGATTGTGCGTTAACATGCTTCAGTGCACACGCTGTTGTGGCTTATTGTTTACTGAAGAAAGTAGTAATCAGACTAGCCTATTGGCACAGTGGCATGGTTGGCACTTGCGATGCCAGTAACTCAGGTTTGGGAACAAGCCCGGGACATCGGTGGTGGTGGGGCGCATGACGGGGAGGAGGATAGAGCATTTCATGGGATGCTGTCTGATGAGGGTGGGCACCTTTCTTTGCTGTATACCACCACCAGGACGGCTCATGGAGGATGCAGTCTGTCTCTGGAATGTGGCTAGCAGTTGCATGTACCCATAGAGCCCTCACCTGCTGTGACCTACAGGTCGGGGAAGGAAACTAAATGGAAACCATCCGGAATGCGGCAGTACGATGATGGCAGACCATAGCTTCGCTAGTCCTGACTAATTGCCGTCCTCCACAGGTTGTGGTCCTGCAGGACTCCAAACAGAATACCACTAATGCCGGCTCTGGAAAGATAGGACCACCCACCCAGCGTAACAGTTACTATTTATATTTATTTATAGATTACCCAGAAACCACTTGATCTCCCTCACACAGGACAGGTACCCCAAAGCTGGTTCCTCTGTCTCCTTTGCACATATGAAATTCCTTTTTGATTTGGAAAACTCCTGGTTTTTGTTTTCATACCCTCATGATACCTATCACTGTTCAGTGCTCGCTAGTGAACACTAAAAAAGATATCCTGGGGTTTGAAAACAAAAAACAGAGATTTCAAATCAAAAGGAATTACTGAAGGAGACAGAAGAACCAGCTTTGAGGTCTGTCCACCCAGAGGATGGGTTACTGCCCCCGAAATGCTGGTGAGATGCCAGGATTGTACTGGATAATCTATACATAAATATAAATGAAAATTGTTACACTGGGTGGGTGAGCCTATCTTTTCAGTGCCTGGTTTGGGGGTATTTGGTTGACTTGCACCAGAACAGACTGATCCATGGTATAGGTCTCTTGCTTTTCTGGAACTGCAGGCTGAGCAGGATCTCCGTTAGCCCCCAGCAGAACCCACCATGGGGTGCAATGCCCTGTAGACTCCCATGGGTACAAGTGGTGTTGAATAGGGCTGAGAGGGACCTAGGCGGAAGTGGGCAACTCCAGAGACCACTGGATAAACAGAACAACAATAATAATAAAAACAGTAACAATGGGAGATATGGTAGTATTTTCTTTGTAAAAAAACATTAACAAAGTGCCTTTATATAACTGTACAGTATAATTAAATACAATTCATGCAGGTCCGATGTGCCGGTTTTTCAGCTGGACTGCTTGGTGAAAATGGAGCTCTGATCGCAGTAGTGATGGGATAAGAATTTGGAGAGGAAGGAATATGGGATTCACACCCAGCTCCTTGCCCTTTAGCCATGTGTCCAAACTGTGGGATGGGGTGGGTTTAGTAGGTTCAAAGTTATAGGAGGGCAGCTACTGAGTTAGTAAATGTAGTAATTCGATACTGACTTGGGGAAGCAGCCAGCTGCTGCACAAAGTTGTACGGCTTAAACCGTGCAGGTTGAAACAAATGCACTAAAATGCGTTGGAATCTGGTATGAAACTGAAAAGAACATTAAATGGAATGCTTAACAGTTGCAAGGTTGCCTTAATAAACATATTGTGTTAGTAGGAGGTTCATGCGATATGTTTGTAAAGGGACACGTCTATAAAAAAAATTGTGTGTGATGGAGAGTCTGTATTTATTTCTTAGGAATACTTGCCTGGAAAATGCAGACATTAGAATCAGCAAACATTGGGGATTTTGAAAAATGTTGTCCAGTGATTCTCTGAATAATAAATTGCAGCAAGAATGAAAGCCCTATTAACTTTGTTGGGCCTTTTGATTTGGTGTTTGAAGACACTTTTTTGCAGACTGCATACAGATTGTAGTATGAGCATGGGATACTTTTAGGGGGGCTGCTCATTTCACCTCTTCCCAGAAGGTGTTGCTGTGGAGCACATCTCATAGTGTCACAGGGGGATAGAGAATGACATCACAGGACTGGGATGAAGCTGGGAATGAAGGTAACCATTCTGTCGTACTCCTTTCTGCAGCTGTAAAATGCAGTGCATTCCACTGGTTAGAAATGTGAGCCAGAATACCGTGAGTTCAGATCCCGCCAAGGATTGTATTCTGCAATCTTGAGCCAGTCATTTGCCCTCCCAGGGCTTCAGTCCTTGCTGCCAACTAGAAGACTGGGTAGAAGAACAATTCCAGACTGAAAATGAGCTGATTTGTCTCAGCTGGGCAGTCGAGGGGAAATAAACTGATAAATAAAAATAACTGAAACATGAGAAGAAGATAGCTAGTACACTATTGGCAGCCAGTCTGTGGTTCTTGTAATGTGAGGGCATTGAACACCTATGTAGATTTCCACTCTATCCCCCACTATGGAATCTGTGAAGAAAAGTAACATCAGAAATCAAATAGTAAACACCAAAGCTTGTCTGTTAATGGAATTCAAGTGAAAAGAACTACAAAAGAGCTCAGATACATTTGTGGATGTTTCTGCTCAGTGAAAACGGGCTCTCCTCAGCAGCCATCTGTGCATCTCTTGAACTATAGACACACAGGCCAATGAAAGCTGAGTTGTGGGGCTGTTAATCTATGGAAAAGGGAACAAATTACCCAAATCCTAGATGGCTTGCACCGAACGTCAGGGCTGCAGGAAAGCGGTAGTGCTTCTGATGTTTGAGCGCCGGCGCTTGTAATTGCATTGATAAAGCGGGCACTGAGCTCCCACAGGGGAAGAGACTTCCATTATCCTGATAACAACTGATTCAATTTTTAGGCAGCCAGTGACCTCTGTCTGTGAGAGTATTTATTTGTGAAGAAGCATTATCAGCAGATGTATCTAAACGGAAAACCAGAAGTGTGTTTTTTCCCCTGTAGTGCAGCTTTTCTTTTATTTTAAGGGATACGTTTTGATAATAATGGCTGCGGAATAAACTCTGACTTCCTTTATTCAGAATAGAGCAAAGAGGGCAAAACATTGTATTTCATGTCTTACAAATTCAGCGTTTTCAGCTGATGTTAGTAACCCACACAAGAATGCCATAGAAGGGAGAGCTTTAGAAGATGGAAATGACCCCAGGAAGAACACCCTGTTTTTTGTTTGTTTGTTTTTAATCAGTGCATTGCAGTGGTATATGGCATTTTATTTCAATGAGGTAATTACAAAAAAAAAAAAATATGAGGCTTTTTAGTCAGGAAGTTATTTTACAGCCCCTGCCTCACACATGCTGGGGGGGTAGTCCAGTTTGTGCTGTAGTAATCACAGGCTGCTTTGAATAGGTTTTGTGTTAATTAACTGCCCACAATATTTAGAATGTGGATTGTGGTGAGTGTGGGTAATTTGGAAGATATAAGGGTAGCTGCTAGGGTCTCAGAGGGGAGTCCAGGACTTTCAGAGCTTAGGTTTGAGTGAGTCCACTCCCAAAACATGGAGGGTTCGGGCAGGTGATATCAGCGGGTTCCAAAACTAGTGAGTTAATAAAAGATCGCAGTGAGTCTGGTGTGCAGTCCTAATAGTGAAAGAACAAACAGTAAAAGAGACTGTATGGTGGAGTGGTTAGAGCAGAGATTTGGGAAACAGGAAGCCAAGACTAAAATGCCTGTGCTCTCCAGGGTAATCGCCAACAACATGATACCTTTCCTGCCCATCTTAACTGCTAACTCTGCTCTTATAACTTGTTTTGCCTCATTTAGCTGTGAACTAAACTTAACTGTCACGTGTGTTTTTTTTTCTTTGTGACTTTCTCCAACATATGGTAAACTGTACTGTATTTATTGCGTGGCTATATTCCTGATAATCTGTATGTAACTCGGTAGTGCCATGTTTCTGGGCTGGGTCGTGCCTGAAACCGGTCCCTCGAATCAGTGTGCTTAACCGATAATCAAAGACTTAATAAAAATTAAAATCCCATCACAGCCACTTACACAGTGTGTGACTCAGAGCAAGTCATGCAGTCTCTCGGTGCTTCTTTCTAGGCAGCCATAAAACTGGGTAAAAAGTAGGTCCCCACAGAGAATGTGATGGTGCATTCTGGCAGTGTGTGCTCTGGCTCCTGCTCGATAGTCGCCTTATGTAGAGATCACTGCTGACACGGTGAATGGTGCTATCAGACACATTTGTTTTTATTTGGTCTAGCATGACTAAAATTATACAATGGTAATGAAATTTCCTGTATTCGGATTGGTCAGTGGGTGCCTGAGACAGTGAGTTATTACACAATAACAGCACTGTATTGTTTTATTCAAGCTTTCTATCTCTGTTGTGTCTTCAGAAACCCAAAAAATCTATTAAAAATATTTTTAAATTTTTTTTTTAATTTTGTATAACATTGAGCCATTGTATAATTGCAATAAGGCACTCCAAGGTATGTTTTATTGTGTAATAACGTCACTCCTAGGGTGGTGGAAGCACTCTGCTTCACCTCGTGCTTCAACCCACCCCAGGAATAACGTTATTACACGATAACACACACCTTGTTGTGCCTTATTGCTTAAATAATTTAAAGAAGTAGCTTAAAACAAGCAGCACAACTCACTCTCTCGCAAGCCCAAAACTTCAACCTGGGTTTATGTCAGAGTCCTCCCCATGCAATAAATATTAAAGGCCAGAGCCTGAAACAGATTGTCATGGCCCCCCTTGCCCAGCCCCACCCCTTGGTTAACAGAAGCCCCCTGGTGATTAAGCAGTTAACACCCAACGGTGTGTGTGTCAAGCAAAACTGACGCACTCCGGGTGCGTTGTGAGGATTGAAGCCACATTTTCTAAATGGGAAGGATTCATTTTATTTATCTATTTGTAACATATTTTACCAGGTAAGCAAACAGAATCAATATGCACTCATTTTCAGTTGCGACCTTGGGTGGGAGGACAGGAAAAATCAGGAAGGACAATGCAAACAATTCCAGTAGCAGAGATGTACAAAGTCAGTATATGTACAAAGTGTGAGGCCAAAGTATGTCAGCACCAGGAAAACGCTATGGTGCTATTAGTAAAAATATAAACACAAAAGAGACAATGTCCAAAGCACCCAGAGTAGCAACTGCACACCACAAACGGATGTTGTTTGCTTACCATTTATTAATGGAAAAAGTGCAATTTACATTCTAGTACTAACAGTGAGCAAATATAAAACACCGATGCATACCTGTGACATCACGGCATTGCCGCTGGATAATTAAGCAATGAGGCACAACAGGGTGTTCGTTATTGAGGGTTTACCCATGCCTTGTGTGCTGTGACATGAGGCGCAGCCGAGTGACTTAACCACACAAGAAGTGGGTAAATCCCCAATAACTCACACCCTGGAATGCCTTATTGCGATTATGCAATGGACCCATGTGTAAAATGTGCTTCATTATGTTGTTTTATAAATGCATTTCCTCAGCTGTGGGTAATGCAGGATTTACCCATGGTCATGTGACATGTTTTGACCAATTAGGTTACAGGATTTTCACACACCATTGTATAATTAAGCAATTTATCCTCCAGGGTGTGGGTACTGGAGGATTTACCCGACTGATGTGATTAGGTCTCACGCGAGCGGTATCGAATCACCAAGTAATTAAATTCTCCAGTGTACACACCTGGAGAGATAAATTATCTATACAATGACGATGCTGTTTTTTTTTTTAACGTTTTTAACTATGTTATTATTGACGGAGGTCCCTACACTTTGAAAAAGGAGGTAATTTTGCTAAAACTTCGGGTTCTTTTAGCGAAGCGGCGACGGGACAAACCGCGGCAGTTTCGTTTTTAGTGAAAGCGACCCGATTAGCACTGTACAAGGTTGGCTGGCACTTCTTCCAGTGGGTACACTGGAGGATTTATCACGGTGGTCATTGTGCCAGCCAACCAATCAGGTTGCAGGATTCGGCATATCGGATTTACCACATTGTATAATGGTGTTTTGGTCAGGGTTACCCAAGCTTCCTCAGGAAGTATTGGAATGTGAACTGCACTTTTTTCATTAGTAAACTGTTTGTGATGTGGCGTTACTGCTACTGTATATATACAGAGTCACCAAGTCACCTAAAGTAGAATATATATATATACATATATACACACACGTATATCTTTATATGTGTGTACACAAAGGGCCCAATTCCAGAAGCACCCCTACACATGTCACAAGTTGCGACATGCGAGGGGGGCAGTTGAACCAAGGACCCTGTGCCCAATTCTGTAAGAGGCAGTGTCCCCGCAGCCAAGTCCTGCGACTTGCACCAGCCACACAGGTACACCAAACAGGAGGTATACCTGAATGGTTGGCCGCAAGCCTGCGGCATGCACACAGGCAGGGCGCATGTGCTCCCCACCTGCCCTAGTCCCAAGCCTATGAGCACAGGGCTGTAGGACCCCTGCCCTTGTCCCCTATGTGTAAAACAAAGCCCCTCAGGGCTATCGGACCCCATCCCCAGACTGTAAACAAAGCCCCTCAGGCTATCAGAGCCCCATCCCCAGGCGTGTAAAACCAAAGCCCCTCAGGGCTATCGACCCCATCCCCAGGCGTGTAAAACAAAGCCCCTCAGGGCTGCCAGAGCCCCATCCCCAGGCGTGTAAAACAAAGCCCCTCAGGGCTCCAGAGC
This sequence comes from Neoceratodus forsteri, assembly GCA_016271365.2. Classification (NCBI taxonomy): domain Eukaryota; kingdom Metazoa; phylum Chordata; order Ceratodontiformes; family Ceratodontidae; genus Neoceratodus; species Neoceratodus forsteri. Next base: position 202,172,772 of record CM028130.1, read on the forward strand.
CCCATCCCCAGGCGTGTAAAACAAAGCCCCTCAGGGCTATGGAGCCCCATCCCCAGGCGTAAAACAAAGCCCCTCAGGGCTATCAGACCCCATCCCCAGGCGTGTAAAACAAAGCCCCTCAGGGCTGCCGGAGCCCCATCCCCAGGCGTGTAAAACAAAGCCCCTCAGGGCTATCAGCCCCATCCCCAGGCGTGTAAAACAAAGCCCCTCAGGGCTACCAGACCCCATCCCCAGGCGTGTAAAACAAAGCCCCTCAGGGCTACTCGGAGCCCCATCCCCAGGCAGTAAAACAAAGCCCCTCAGGTTGCTCGGACCCCCATCCCCAGGCGTGTAAAACAAAGCCCCTCAGGGCTGCCGGAGCCCCATCCCCAGGCGTGTAAAACAAAGCCCCTCAGGGCTGCCAGGCCCCATCCCCAGGCGTGTAAAACAAAGCCCCTCAGGGCTGCTCGGAGCCCCATCCCCAGGCGTGTAAACAAAGCCCCTCAGGGCTCCGAAGCCCCATCCCCAGGCGTGTAAAACAAAGCCCCTCAGGGCTGCCGAGACCCCCATCCCCAGGCGTGTAAAACAAAGCCCCTCAGGGCTGCCAGAGCCCCATCCCCAGGCGTGTAAAACAAAGCCCCTCAGGGCTATGGAGCCCCATCCCCAGGCGTGTAAAACAAAGCCCCTCAGGGCTATCGGAGCCCCATCCCCAGGCGTAAAACAAAGCCCCTCAGGGCTATCGAGGCCCCATCCCCAGGCGTGTAAAACAAAGCCCCTCAGGGCTACCAGGACCCCCATCCCCAGGCGTGTAAAACAAAGCCCCTCAGGGCTATCGAGCCCCATCCCCAGGCGTGTAAAACAAAGCCCCTCAGGGCTGCTCCAGCCCCCATCCCCAGGCGTGTAAAACAAGCCCCTCAGGGCTATCAGGACCCCATCCCCAGGCGTGTAAAACAAAGCCCCTCAGGGCTGCTCAGACCCCCATCCCCAGGCGTGTAAAACAAAGCCCCTCAGGGCTATCAGAGCCCCATCCCCAGGCGTGTAAAACAAAGCCCCTCAGGGCTGTCAGACCCCATCCCCAGGCGTGTAAAACAAAGCCCCTCAGGGCTATCGAGACCCCATCCCCAGGCGTGTAAAACAAAGCCCCTCAGGGCTATCAGGCCCCCATCCCCAGGCTGTAAAACAAAGCCCCTCAGGGCTTCGAGGCCCCATCCCCAGGCGTGTAAAACAAAAGCCCCTCAGGGCTCCAGGCCCCATCCCCAGGCGTGTAAAACAAAGCCCCTCAGGGCTATCAGACCCCCATCCCCAGGCGTGTAAAACAAAGCCCCTCAGGGCTGCCAGACCCCCATCCCCAGGCGTGTAAAACAAAGCCCCTCAGGGCTGCCAGACCCCCATCCCCAGGCGTGTAAAACAAAGCCCCTCAGGGCTGCCAGAGCCCCATCCCCAGGCGTGTAAAACAAAGCCCCTCAGGGCTATGAACCCCCATCCCCAGACGTGTAAAACAAAGCCCCTCAGGGCTATCAGAGCCCCATCCCCAGGCGTGTAAAACAAAGCCCCTCAGGGCTATCAGACCCCATCCCCAGGCGTGTAAAACAAAGCCCCTCAGGGCTGTCAGACCCCATCCCCAGGCGTGTAAAACAAAGCCCCTCAGGGCTATGGAGCCCCATCCCCAGGCGTGTAAAACAAAGCCCCTCAGGGCTATCAGACCCCATCCCCAGGCGTGTAAAACAAAGCCCCTCAGGGCTATCGAACCCCATCCCCAGGCGTGTAAAACAAAGCCCCTCAGGGCTATCGAGACCCCATCCCCAGGCGTGTAAAACAAAGCCCCTCAGGGCTATGGAGCCCCATCCCCAGGCGTGTAAAACAAAGCCCCTCAGGGCTATCCAGACCCCCATCCCCAGGCGTGTAAAACAAAGCCCCTCAGGGCTATCAGAGCCCCCATCCCCAGACGTGTAAAACAAAGCCCCTCAGGGCTATCGGAGCCCCCATCCCCAGACGTGTAAAACAAAGCCCCTCAGGGCTATCGGAGCCCCCATCCCCAGACGTGTAAAACAAAGCCCCTCAGGGCTATCGGAGCCCCCATCCCCAGACGTGTAAAACAAAGCCCCTCAGGGCTATCGGAGCCCCCATCCCCAGACGTGTAAAACAAAGCCCCTCAGGGCTATCGGAGCCCCCATCCCCAGACGTGTAAAACAAAGCCCCTCAGGGTATGAGACCCCATCCCCAGGCGTGTAAAACAAAGCCCCTCAGGGCTATAGACCCCCATCCCCAGGCGTGTAAAACAAAGCCCCTCAGGGCTATCGGAGACCCCATCCCCAGGCGTGTAAAACAAAGCCCCTCAGGGCTGTCAGACCCCATCCCCAGGCGTGTAAAACAAAGCCCCTCAGGGCTATCAGACCCCCATCCCCAGGCGTGTAAAACAAAGCCCCTCAGGGCTATGCAGACCCCATCCCCAGGCGTGTAAAACAAAGCCCCTCAGGGCTATCAGACCCCATCCCCAGGCGTGTAAAACAAAGCCCCTCAGGGCTATAGAGCCCCATCCCCAGGCGTGTAAAACAAAGCCCCTCAGGGCTATCAGACCCCATCCCCAGGCGTGTAAAACAAAGCCCCTCAGGGCTATCAGACCCCATCCCCAGGCGTGTAAAACAAAGCCCTCAGGGCTATCGGAGCCCCCATCCCCAGGCGTGAAAACAAAGCCCTCAGGGCTATCGGACCCCCATCCCCAGACGTGTAAAACAAAGCCCCTCAGGGCTATCGGAGCCCCATCCCCAGGCGTGTAAAACAAAGCCCTCAGGGCTATCAGACCCCCATCCCCAGACGTGTAAAACAAACCCCTCAGGGCTCTCAGAACCCCATCCCCAGGCGTGTAAAACAAAGCCCTCAGGGTTATCGGAGCCCCCAGTCCCGATCCCCATAATGTATTAGTGACAGCCCCCAGCCCCGATCCCCGAACCCACGTCCTGGCAGTTTTTCAAACTATAGTACAATGAAAACATATCCTCGTTATCCTTGGTAGTCTAATGGTCCCCATCTGGCAATGCCAGACCACCCTGATCTCCCACACCCATTCCCAGCCGGCGACTGGCACAGCCACCTCTCACCACCATGGCCAGCCACTGGCTGACCTCCGCATGAGTGTGTACTACTGTAAATAGTACATGCTCAATGAATGAGCTGTCATTCATTGGCGTGTACTATTATAGTAATCTTGATGCTCACTCTGAGGAGATCAGTTAATGACTGGCTGTGGTATTGAGAGGTGGGCTGTGCCAGTCGCTGGCTGGGAATGGCTGGTGGGGATCAGGGTGGTCTGGCATTGCCGGGTGGGGGGCCACTACAGTTTGAAAAACCATCAGGACGGGTTCGGGGAATCAGGGGCTTGTGGGGGCTGTCACTAATACATTATCGGGATTGGGACTGGGGGCGATGAGCCCTGAGGGCTTTTTATCACATTATTGGGGACTGGGGACAGCAGGGTCTGGTAGCCCTGCGGGGCTTATTCTACTGTTTGGGGGATGGGGGGTTGCATATACTGCGGGATCGGGACTGGTGATGCATTGGTGCAACCCCCGGATGAAGCTAAGTACACTTACACCAGCTATTAGCTATTAGCTGGTGTAACTGTACTCTGACGATTGTCCTCCGGGGGTTGTTTTAGAATAGCAAAAGTGGAGACTTGGGCTGCCCTTCCAGAGTAGGGCACAACTGCTGCCTAAACCCCAGCACCAGCGTCGTGGGGTTTGATGTCACATCTGGCGGAGTAAGTTACGGATGCACGAGCTCAGGCATGTCGCAGGCTGCTTTGCAGAATGCCAAATGTCGCAACCCTGGCGAGACTCTTACTTGCACCATTTTGGGGGCACAAGTCAGTTTACACAGGTGTATCCCTTTGAGAATCAGGCCCAAAGTCTGCAGTTCACAGAGTGTATACCCAGAGTCGAAACGCATTCAAGTACCACAAGTACAAAAGGGAAATCAGTCCCATACAAAACAAAAATAATAATAAATGAAGTTATTATTGCTGTATAAAATGTTTATGAGGAAGGCCCACCCCAGACATGGACAGGGAAGGAACAAACAAACCAGGACTAGACCCCCATTAAAGTTAGGGTACACCTCTAGAGTAGTTTGGGCACGGCAAAGGGGCCTTGTAGTGCTGATTTAGTTTGGCCTTCACAGACTGGAGACTGGTAATGGCAGTGAGGGATGAGGGAACACTGTTCCATACACTACGAGGTCTGTTCCCAATAGAGGCTTGTCCTGCAATGAGTCTACATTGAGAAATGCAGTCTGTTTTCCTCCTCCAACCTTAGAGTATGAGGGATTTGAAGAGGGGGAATAATGTCACTGACATACCACGTTAGCTTCCCAGACCAGTATTTGGTGCCTAGCAGAGCAATATGGAGGGAATGCCTACTAGGAAGGGAGGCCCAGTCTAGGTCCTGATAGACTGTGCAGTGATTGGTACGGAGAGGGCAGGCCAAAAGAAGTCTACAGAGTGAGTTGGAAAGGGTGATGAGCTTAACTAGGGCAGAGGTGGAGGCTCCAGAGATAGGTACATCCCCATAGTCGAACAGTGGGAAGATTGCATGCTCAACCACAGCGTTTCTGGTTCTAAAAGAGACAATTTTAACCCTGTAGAGAGCCCCTAGTTTGGCAGAACATTTTCCCACTATGTAGTTCATGCAAAGTGAATAGCTGTTTATCTAGTATCACCCTGAGGCATTTATAGGGATTTACGGAGTCAATGGGGTCACCAGATAAGGAGCTGAACTTCAGAGTGAAGGTGGTTGATCACAACCAGTGGGCGGTGCCAGACAGCATAGCAACTGTTTTCTTATCATTCATAGCTACGCTATTGGTGTGCAACTATTTTTGCAAGTTAGTGAAGCCGAACTGAAGAGAAAGCTCAATGTCAGAGAGGGAGTGACCAGAAGAGAAAATGATGGTATCATCTGTGTACACGTGGGATTTACATGCTTTTAGGCAGTTGGGGAGATCATTAATGAATACTGAGACAAGAAGCGGGCTAAGGACTGACCCACTGGGGAACCTCTAAAGAGCCTGGGAGCTGAGAGGAAACTGAAGACCGTAATTTGACTGATTGAAACATAGAAACATAGAATTTGATGGCAGATAAGGACCGCTTGGCCCACCTAGTCTGCCCATTTCCCTACCTTCAGGATAAGCTGCAGATCCTAGTTAACCAACAGCCTATTTCTTCTTACCCCCCACAAGAATTGCCTTGTCTGTCACATGTATTCTTGAATTCTCCCACAGTTTTAGACCCCACAACTTCTCTGTGAAAAATACTTCCTCATGCCCCTTTCCCACCCCCGGAATCTTTAATTGTGTCCCCTTGTTCTTGCACATCTCTTTTTCTGAACGATGAAACCCTCTTGGACTTTGTTGATTCTACTGAGGTAGTTAAAAGTTTCTATCATGACCCCCCTCTCTCCCTCCTTTCCTCAAGGGTATACATATTAAGCTCCTTTAGTCTCTCCTCGAATGGCTTCTCTTGCAGACCCTGCACCATTTTAATTGCCATCCTCTGGACTGCCTCTATCCTGTCTATGTCCTTGCGGAGATGGGGTCTCCAGAACTGGACGCAGTACTCCAGATGGGGTCTCACCAGCTGTCTGTACAGAGGCATAACAACTTCCTGTTTTCTGCTGGTGATGCCTCTCCCTATACATCCCAGTATACCCCCGGCCCTTCCTACTGCCTTCTCACATTACTTGCTAACCTTAAGGTCATCTGATATGATTACCCCCTGATTGGTTCAGCCAGAGAGGTAGGAATTGAACCAGTGTATGGAGGTAGCAGAGACGCCAGTAGACTAGCTTGGCTAAGAGCAGCTCATGATTATCTGTTTCAAATCCCTTTGCCAAGTCTATGAAGATTGCACTGATCCCTTGGCTGACATCCGTGTGCAGATGGATGTGGTCAGTAATTCTGAGCAAGGAGGTAGAAGTGGAATGGGCAGGGCAGAAGCCTGATTGGGTGGCACTGATGACATCTCCTTTATGAAGTGGGGCAGTCAGGGCATGTTTCCATCTTAAAGGGAAGCTGTCATCAGGTGTCATAAATACCTGATGAATGCTGATATGTGTGAAGTGATAAAAACCTTGCTCCGTAATTATTGGGTTTAGGCTTCTTGTGTGTCTCAGTGCCATTTTTCAATACTGCAATAGCTTTGATGGCGGTAGGTTAAATTACAGTCCAATCTAGTGAGGCTACTTGTCTGTTAAAAATCAGGCATCTACTAAAATAAAAAAAAATAGTTTGAAACCATTATGTTTGCTGTAGATGACTGGCATATTTTTCTAGGTTTTTTTTAAATTATATATATGGTATTCCTCACCCTTGCTGTCATCTCAGGGATATAGCCTGTTACAATATGGGTGCCATTGTGCAGACAGCAGGACCCCCCCGCCCTGATTTTCACCCCTTGACTCCCTCCTCCCCTGGTGTGAGCCACGCACTTAGCCTCGGGCATAAAACATGCCCCTGTGAAAGAAGGAAGCTCCCTGCCCCCAGCAGAGGTTGCTGTAATGCTGTAACCTACCACCAGCTCTGCCTGACCAAGATGTACTGCCTTCTAGCAGCTGTCTGTAGCCTGGCCTGCCTCTGGCTAAAGTCCGCTTCCAAATTCTGCTTGATAGTGTGGCTGCGCAACACGCAGCCTCTTGGGCTATTGGGGAGGCCCACTTTGTAGGCTTTTGACAGTCTCTGCATTGATCTGTTTCATATTTTACATAACACTAATGCTTATTCTGCAGTATGTTTTTAAAATATCTGATTGCCAACAACTGACCTCACATTTGGCTGTCCGACAGGCAAGTGGGGTGCGAACCTTTTCTCAACATAGCTCTGATTTTTAATTTTAAGCACTTGAGATTCAGTTTAGGCATATTGCTTCATTACTGTCTGACGAAACTAGGGAAGCAAGAACTAAGCATTCCTGAAGACCCTCTCCTCTTCATCCAGGGATGGAAGGTAGTGTACTGTGCTGATACACTGGCACTTGGGTGACCACAGGTGGCAGTTCAGCAGGAGCTACTAGGAGGGACTGGAGATGCTGCCCCCTTCTGGCAGTAAAAACATGCTTTGCGTTCGTGCTTGAGGAACCCTTGGTGGTGATCCTGAGGCTGGTAGTTGATTATGGTTGAAGACCCCAGTGTCGTGCAGTGTGATGGTGACCTTTACAGGCCCTGTAGACCTGACCAGCACAATCTTCTGCTCTATATTAGATGGACCTGAAGGGATTACTCTGCCTGTCTCCAGGGGAATCCACAACGGAAGTGAAGGATGCCCTGTGGACCTCCTAGAGGATGAGTTGGCACTAGGGAGTGAAGGACAAGGCTGAGAGTTGGCTGCACAGACGTATGCAGCTCTGGTGAAGAGGGATAAAGAAAATTTAAAAAAGAAAATGGGAAACAAGATGAATCAGGGTGGTGCTTGGCAAGTTTATCTATGTATAGTTTGCTTTTTAATCTAAGATTATTCCTCCTTTCTACTTGGCGCCAGCTCGTCCTGCCAGCTCACTCAAGACCACTTTAGTCTCTGTTTTTCCTACCAAGTCACCATCGTTGTTACTCCCATCCAGTTCAGAACACTCTGCCACTTATGAAACCCAGGGAGCTTTCCCTCTTTAGCAGGACTCTGGTAATTTCGGAATGACCCATGAAGTGAGATCTGCATTGGTAACAAGAAGGCACCAAAGGGAATAGAACAGTGGTATGGGGTGGGGGACCTGATGTTACGTACGGCCAGGTAGGGATGATTTTTCCCCTGTTATGGTCCCCCTGTACCTCCTCGTGACGAAATACATAACCCGGTGTGTTTGTGTGTTTGTTGTGTGTGTACGTGAGTCAGGGAAAGCTGGCCTTTTGTGGTCTTCCTCAAGGCAAAGAGTTCCCACTAGCCACAGAAGGTGTTGTAGAGCAAGCAGCTTCAACCCCCCACCACGGGGCTTGGATCTTTGAGTGCCCCAACCCCCCTGACGTAGCGGATTGGCGACATTGTCCGATCATTTTTGATCCTGGCTCTCTTAGCAGCAAACCACCTGACAGTGCCTCCTGCCTCTATATATCTGACCACCCACCATGAGACTAGGTTCAGGGCAGTTACATTGGCACAACAAGTGAAAACAAGTGATGATACGGAAAAACCCATTTATATTAAAGGGTCACTGACTGCTCCCCTTCCACCAGCTATAGATCTTTCGTAAGTAAGACTCTCTACAGTGGCAGCTATATAGGTTTTTTTCCATGGCAAGTACCACTGGCTTGAAGCATAAAAGTATTTAGTGAGTAAGCTGACTTGAAACACCTGAATGCTGATGTCAGGGTGAAGCAGTTTGTTAGGTCTACTTGTGAGTTTTTACTTAACATATTCTAATTTAATGCAGAGCTTGGTCTGCCACTCGTCACTGGAGCAAAAAAAAAATATTTTATTTTTAAATGGTGATATTTAAAACTATTTGGCGCAATAAAATAGAGCTGAAAATAGGTCCTGGCTACCATTTGGAGCAAAAAAGTTTTTGGGTGACATTATTGCCATAGAGAAATAAAAATTCCAGAGCTAATCCTGAAATATCTTCTTTGCTTAATTTTTTTGCTTGCACATATGACGTAGACGTTGTGCTGTTGAGGGGTTGTGCCCTACTTCCTTCCGTCTGCCATGTTATGCAACCAACAAGTTCTCAGATGCTGTCACAGTGAGCCTCTCCTAAGATGGAATAAAAAGTTACATAGAACATTCTGTACTGTGCTTTGCAGAGTACACCGGGGAGAAGGTGAAATGCTTTTAGTTTTTAAAAGAAGAAAATGCTGACAGGGGACATTGTCACAGCATTTCAAATATTAAAGGGGCGGGACAGGGTGAAGTATACACATATGTTTGCACTGGTGAGTGCAGACAGAATTAGGGGGCATGCACTCATACTGAAGGGAGCAGCAGAATAGAGGAACATCAGAAAAGCATGGATTCGCACAGAGGGTAGTTGACATGTAAAATCACCAAACCTGTAAGACTGTGAAAGCTAGCACTGTTCAGGCATTCAGTGCAAGGATCACCATATTCCTTAAGGAACAATAATGGAGACGGGCACACCTGGTCTTAATTGCATAGGCGTCCCATTGGTCAAATGGTATTTGTGTTTTGGAGCTGTGTTATTTTATTGTGATATATATAAACCAGATTGGAGGGGGGCTCAAATAAAAGACAGTACAATGGTCTATTTACTGTAGCATCTTATTGAATATTTTGTCAACTGACTATTGAAAAAAATGACCACTCGAATCTGCTGTTCTCAAACAAGCATTGATGGTTATTGAGTCTGTTTAGACAATTATGGAATATTACATATCCAAAACACAAATACCATTTGACCAATGGGACATCTATGTGATTAAGACCAAGTCTTGTAAATTGAGCCTTTTTTTATATCTGGCTTTTGTTTTGGCTTTTATTCATATGTTAATGTTATTACAATTACATGCTGTTTTCCTATTCTCTGTCACTACCTTTTTGCTGATCTCTTTAAAGAAATCCACCAAGGTAAAGCAGATTACCCGTGTACCTGATATATAGGTGCCTTACCTCATGGACAGCATGTTAAAGAGCAGGTGCGCACTGTAATTTTTCCAGCCCCGCACAAACATATATGGTAGCTGACCTGCTCCAGTGTTTAGGGGTATTAAAATTACCGTTCGCTTCAGTCCAGTAAAAAAGGTACAGGACCCCTCATGTGTACCCCAGGAAAAATAGAGCTGCTTCCTGAACCTGCTGACACGCCCACAGGCAGGCACCCACAGCCCCCTTTTGTGATGTCAGAAAATGAGGGCTGTGTGTATGTTCCAATGACTGCCCACGCTCCGCCACTTCGCTCTGCTAAGTTGTGACGCGATGCTAGGAAGAACGTAGGGACGAGTGCATCCATGCTTGTTTTGAGAACTCATGCATTTCTAACTCCTCACCCATGTTTCCAGCAAAGCCCTGGTTCCCCAATATTGTTAAAGCTACAGCATTTGTGGGACCACAAAGAGGAAGAGCGAGAAAGGAAAAAAAGACAGAAGATTGAACGTGCAGAGAGAAAAAGGAAAGTGGAAGCATCCTTGAGAAAGAAATGAGGAGGAAACTCTAAAAGAGGGCCATCCTATCAGTGCAGCCACTGGGCGTCCGCCCACGATGCCTGCAACCCAGGTATGGAGCTGTACTGGGGGAGAAGGGGGTCAGACCTTCCAGAGAAAGCAGTCCTCATCTGAGGAAAGAAGGTGGCAGATTCAGCTGCAGTACCACTGGAGTGACAACAGAGGGCAGTGCAGTTGGAGAGGACTCAAGCTGATACCAGGTGCAGCCACGTAACTGGTCCTGCTAATACTAAAGACATTTGGTCGGACCAGCCAGGTGAGAGCAGCGGGTCTCTTTTTTCCTGAGGGCAAGTCCTTCAAAGTATTTTAATTCAGCGTGCCCAGGAATGGGATTCGACAAATTAATTGTATTTCACTTTGCAGTAATTTTCAACAGTTCTTAAAAGACCTGTTAAATCGGCATTGCGGTGCCTTTTTATTTAACATTCTAATTCGCTTATTCCAAAATGACACAGCAGTTAGTGATTTTTGGCTTTTTTGTACTGCTGTACAGTACAAAGCAACATGGTCCCATTTCAAAGATTCTTACAATGTCTGGGACACGGGGAAGTGAAGTGTTACTGGGAAACAAACTGATGTGGTTTTTGATAATCAGAAGTTGGCTATCATTGTGCCATCTTTAATGGGTTAGGAGATGGCGCAATTGTTTTTTAAATAGGTTACTCTTGTACTCCATCAGTTATGAAAATTTCTGCACCTCTAACGTTGGTAGTTTGAGGTTTAGTGCTGTTAAATCAAGTAGAAGGAACTATCGGGATTACTGTAACGTGATTAGAGCCAGATTATTAATTTTTCTCTTATTGACATCAGGCTTAATCTACCCACATCCCGGCCCCTCGGGTGGTCTGGGCAAGCAATTAAATGTTGTCCATTCCAGTGTGTCATCAGGATCTCCCGGTTTTCCAGCATTAAGAATTTGCATTTGAATATCCAGAGCCTTCATGCAAAATGGGATTCCTTTGAGGCCTGGATAGAATTGCCCATTTATAATGTACTTGCACTTTCAAAGGCCTGTTTGAACAATAGAGTAGAGGACTATGAAATATCTATAAAAGGGTACTCTGTCTTTAGGCAGGATAGACAGGAGTGAAGAGGTGGAGGATCACTTATTTGTCTTGTCTCTAAATTTAAAACTCTGGAGCTTAACCGCTACCCCAGCACATATGGCTGCGAACTAACCACAGTAGATATTCTCCTGGGGACTGTAAAACACATTATGGAATGGGTAGAAAAAAAATATCACAATCTGATTGCCTGAGGACCGCAGATCTCTATGCTGATATCGCAGCACAGCAGCACTGGAAAGAGATCTGTCACTTCTGTAACCTCTTTTCCCAGTAAATCATTACACTGGCATAACTTAATCAAAAATGCCCACACCCATTGCTGCCCTGGCGTCATTGTATACAGCATTTTAAAATTCCCACCAAAACGGCCTCAGCCTCAGTAAATCATTCTCAAACTGTGAACAGTGTCTTTGCATTTATAGACTCACACCTGCAAACTGCTGCTGTTTTTCCATGACTGCTGGAAAAGGTGACTGCTGCTTCAACCAGAACAGATACAGCACCACGCGCTCCCTTTATAGTACACAGGATGCTCGTTCTCTGTAACTTCCTACAGCTGATGGCTGAGGTGGCGAGAGGAGGGCTGTGCCAGGCACCTTATGGGCTCCCACTGGCACTAGGGATTATGGTAAAGGAGGAGGTCGCAGGGTGGTGTATCAGGTGCAGACAGAGTAGGGGGCCAGCTAAGTGCCAGGAACTTATCATATGAGACTGCGACAGGTGATTGGAGGGTGGGTGTGTGCCACTGGACACCAGGGTAGGTTTTCTTTCTACCTGTATTGGGGATCGGAGGGCAGAGGTGACCACTAGACACCAGGGACTTCCTTCCTAATGGAGCCGGGGATCAGAGTGTGGGCAACCACTGGAATCTGTGGAATAATTCAGTTTTAATGGGGCCGGGGATCAGAGGGTGGGGGATGCCACTAGACACCAGGGAGCAGATGTGCTCACCCAGTTGCCAACGTGGTTGTTTGCTGCAGTGGCTCTGCCAGCCACTAGGATTGCCTGGAGTAAGTCACGCTTCTTCTCAGCAGTAACTGCACAGCGCAAGGTGGCCTGCATTATTCCTTTTGTACAATTATATTAATTTCATTTTGGTAACCGGGTAGGACCCACTGAGACCAAACGTCCCTTTTTCAGGGGCAGTGCTAATGGGCTGAATATTGCACTGTAATCATATTCATGTCCTCTCCCCTTCCTTTGTGCACCTATCGTAGTGAACATGTTAACCCATTTAGCATGCACTCCTGACCCCTTTGAATATTGCGCATGGGCGCAAACCCCAAAGTAGATTGGCGGTTACTTTGCCCACTAGCCAGACTTTTGAATACTGGGCCGCAGTTCCCAAGGTTCAAAACTTTTAGGGTTAGACTCAAAAAATGGCTATTTAATAAGAATGCTTGCTCTTGCTGTCAGACTGTTTGTATACATTTGTCAATTCAATGTCCCAACTGTAGTTTGTAAAACATTTTTTAGTTAATTGTTCATTGTTTTTGTACTTGTGTTGTTTTAATATTATACTTACACTTGCGAAAATGGGCATTATATGTTCATCAGCTAACAAGTATAAAAAGGAAAAATTAAACAAAATTGCGTGTCCATGGGTGCTGAAGTTGTAGGGAAACTAAAGGACTCCCAGGGAAGTGTGCATAATGATGCATGGTGGCACACTTAGTGTCCAAGGGTGCTGAGATTGTACAGAAACTAAAGGAACCCCCCCAAGAAGTGTGCAACATGATGCATGGTGGCGCAGTTAGTGCCCAAGGATGCTGAGGTTGTAGAGAATCTGAACGAAACCCCGAAGAGGTATACGGGATGACTCCTGGTGCTTTTGGGCCCTCCCTGCCCAATGAGCCACTACACCTCCTGCAGTAGAGGGTGAAGGGGGGGGAAGCTGAATGAAGACCCCCTTCCTGATCCCTCACAGGGCAGAAGCTACACTGTGGCAGTGGAGGCCTAAGGCAAAGTTAAGTGCCTGAAAAGGGATGGGAAAGGGCTGGAAGGCAGGGCTGAAGGGATCAGGACTTGTGATGGGAAACATAAAAAGTATAATAAAAAAAATCAAATAGGGATGGGACAGTACATATGGTCCCTTTGGTGCTAAATGCCCCATGTGATTTACATTTTTTCATGGGGAAACACTGCCATTTAAAAGTAACTTAAAAAATCCTAATGTTTAAAATATCTTTCTTTCTCTTCTAGCAGTATTAGAGGCCAGGTAACCGAACAGTCATTTTCTTGACATACTGTAACATTCATTAGAAGTGACATGACCTTTCATTTGGCTGGCATAAGCACGGAGGCATGTAATACTTAAGGGCAGCCAGCAGGGCAGCACAGGGGTAGAGATTCCACTAAAATGCAGACCTTTGCTCTGAACTGCCTCATCCTGAACACCCACTAGACGAATGCAGCTCCTCATATTGTTGATTTAGAATAGTTTGAATAAAAAAAAAAAGATAGGAACAGAAAATGTCATATGTCTGTTTATCTAGTATTATTCACCCTTTTCTCTGAGCCAAAAAAAGTGTGACTTTCTGTTTGCCTTCCACTGATAGTTTGCTTCTGAATCTGTAGGGATGTGTGCATGCGTACGTGTGATTTTTATGTGTGTGTGTGTCTCCCTCAAGGTCCCTTTCCCATCTGTGTAACCCCTTGGGGACTGACATACATTTCCTACCTTTTCCCATTCTAAAGTCTGGCACCTGAAGCGGTAATCTGTGGCATATCACCCACAGATGTGACTGGGGGGGGGCTGGGTGTCTTAGGATCTACTTCACTCGATTGAGTGGGGACAAGAGAAGAGCTGGTGATGGGAAGGCGGGTGCTGTGGGATGAATGGATTTCATCTGTCGGGTTCTGCATGTATTTTTTTTTTTTATCCTGTTAACCCCTACCCTTTTTCCCACCCACAGAGCTTGCTTTGATGGAGCAACCTGGCATTTCCCCTTTCAGGGCCGTAGGGTGGGTGGGTGAGCCCCAACCCTCATTCAGAGTGCCCAGCCCTGCTCTAAGCATTTAGTGCCTCTGCATCACACACTTGATGAATGGGGAGCATGTTGAGATAAGGCCACTTCATGGTGGATCACTCATTCCCCCCTGCACCCCGTGTCCTCTCACCCAGAGTTAGGCCATTCATGTTTAGGCTGCTTGTGAACCCCAATCCCAAAAATAACACACATTTTAATTTTGTGTGTACTAGCATGGGGAAAATGTACATTTTATAAGTAAATAGGGCCTCTGAGGGGGTGCCTCTTGTAGTATAATGGACTTGATGTTTGGATGACAGATACAGAGTTCAGAGCCAGACATATGCAGTGCAGGGTCGGGGCAAAGGCAGAGGGCTGGCAGCCCGTATCTTAAGACAGTATTCACAATCCCTTGTACTCATAAGACAAAGTGGAGTCAGGGCACTGTAAATGCTGTAACGTTCAGAGTTCATGCAGTGCAGCTATTGTCCCTGATGAAGCTCGGTGGGGTGAAGCAATAGGCCATTTGTGCTAAGGTCCAGGCTGTATGGTGTCAGGCCGTGAATGAGTATTTGCACCTTTGAATTTGTAAAAACTGCTATAAACTTACAAACTACTACTGCAGTGGGTTATACTGAATAAATTCTGAGCTTAACAGCATTTCTGACGACCCAATTCCACTTTGTCCTACGAGGGCAAGGGATTGTGAATACTGTGTTTGGATGAGAGGACCGCGAAGCAAAGCTCCGCAGTTCTGTCCTCCCAAATTTCACAAGAAGAGTCTCTTAGAAGGGAACCACTCAGAGACCCTATAAATTGAAACTGCACCAATGGGGTTACAGAAATAAAATGAAAAAGATAGAAGGGGATAGACTGCTTGGGGGGGGGGCTGAGACAGCAGCACAGTACCAGACATTACAGTGCCCTCTACTAGCAGTGCCAATAGTAGAGAGGCTACTTTGCCAACAAAGGAGAAAAAACTTGAATTGTAGTCAAGTTTATAGAATTACTTTACTTTTTTTATAGTTCTGTAAAAATGACACAGCCCATTTTCTAAGCGCAATAATACCCTCCAGGGTGGGCGGTATGGGCAATACTGGACCTTCCAGGGGCTATAAGGCCCTCCGCCTGTGGCATCGGGCCTCATTACGCCCCAGGGCGGTCTGGTATTGCCCAGTACCACCCACCCTGTCAGGTGTTATTGCTTGCATAACAACTGTACTTCTTGCAGGTGTCTGGCCACTGGATTCAACTATCCAAGGTTGGGGCCAGTGGATCTACCCTCGGATACCTGAATCCAACCTCGGATCAACAACTATCCAACTATGGATCCAGAATCCAACTTTGGTCAGATCATAGATACCAGCATTAGCTGATAGAGGGTAGTCGGATCCGCAAAAGCACTATACAAGCATCACTACTCAAAAGAAAAGACTTAACTACATGTGGTTATACTGTAATAACCACACAGTCATGTGACTGGATTCCATCAATCACAGGACAGGGTTCCTCCTACTCATTTCATATAAACGATAATGCCAGAGTTATAATAAATGTAATTCATTGCTTGTCAGCAGTGAGGCCTACCTAAGGAAGAGGCAGTGGGTCTCCCTTCACAGGGGAACTCCTAGCCACTTCTTTTTGCACTACTTTATGTTTGCTTTTCATTAAATGTTGTAATTGCCGACAGGCTGTTCATGTGCATTCTTTTTTTGTCAGCAAATATTGCCTGGTGTGGACCGGCAGTTTATTCCTTAGGCACCCTTGCCATGCATAACTTCAGCAGTGGTCCATATCAGACACAGACCGGGCAGTTACAGTTTAGGGGTGCTAGCTGCACAATCGAGGAGACTTGACAGACCACTTGGCTTGTTTCTGCTGGTAGATTCATATGTTCATATGTTCCTTATTAGGGAATGATTACCTAAGGTCTAACTTCTTAACATATGCCTGGACGCTTACGATCTTACTGTCTTAAACAGCATCCAGACCAGTGACTCAACAAAGCGGTCCATATTCTATTCCCTCTGTGAACTGGGCCTTATTCTCTAGTATTCAGCCTGCAGTTGCTGCAGTTATTGTGAAGAGCAGCATGTCTCGAGTCATAGTGACTTGTATTAATACAGTATTATTCATTGACACAATATTATGTTATCTGTTGGAATATGGACCCTTTTGGTGGGTTTCACACCATAGCTGGATTCCTTTACTGTATTTACTGTGGGAGAATAAGTGCCAGTTTTTGCCAGGGAATAGATACAGACTTCAGACTGTATTAAAAATTGTGTTTGAAGTTTACAGTTCAGCAGTAAGGAATGTGTGGGGGGACATGTTTTACTACTTGAGCCAATTTTAGTAATTTTGTGGGAATGTTGCCACAAGAAGCTGCTTCTTCACAGTCTTACAACTTGGGTGGGACTAACACACAGGGAGGTCAGGTGACACGCTCAAGGTCTCAGAGCAAACCGCAGGCTGTGCTAGGATTTGAACCTGGGGATTTTCAGTTCTACAGTTCACTGCTCTATCATGTGACCTTGTTGCCTTCCTGTTACTGTCTGAACTGTCAGAGGCGCTCTTCTTCAAAGTGAGGTTTATCGCTTTTGAGAAAAGTGTGAAAAATGTAATATATAAACAATGTTCAAACTAGCAATGAAGAATAAAAAGTATAAATATATAGAAAATCTAGAAAATATAAACGGACTTGTGTCTAAATACTGTGTTTTTCAAAGTGTTCCCAAAGTGACAAAAGCACTTTACCTTCTACAGCAGTTGTACAGAACGGTGCCCTCTGTAGTGTAATCAGTTGTACAGAATGGTGCCCTCTGTAGTGCAATCAGTTGTACGAAACAGTGCTCTCTGTAGTGTAATCAGTTGTACAGAACGGTGCCCTCTGTAGTGTAATCAGTTGTACAAACGATGCCCTCTGTAGTGTAATCAGTTGTAGAGAACGGTGCCCTCTGTAGTTTAATCAGTTGTAGAGAACGGTGCTCTTTGTAGTTTAATCAGTTGTAGAGAATGGTGCCCTCTGTAGTTTAAGTTCAGCACCACAAACTATGGACAGCTCCAAAGAGCAGCTGCAGTACCCTGCCCTTTACGCTGTTGCTACTGAAGAACTGCAGTTAGTTCCGCTAGGTGGCAGGAAGGCATGTTGGCTGCTCTCTGCGGCCTCAGGCATGCAAGTATGTTACTGTGTTTCTGCCAGAAACTTGTGTTTGAAACAGAGTTAAAGGTGCTGCAAACCACATGTTTTCAAGAGCCGGTTTCTACTTCAGTATGTATTGATGTAAACATATCATTTATTCAGCTACTTCGACTGAATAGCGAATACACTTTTTTTTTCATTTTCATCAACTGAAGTAAATTATTTATCTCTAAAGGAAAGCAGTCATAAACAGAGCCCCCCAAAGCCTTACCGCGATTAGGCTTTTTGCAAGGAAAAAAACAATTTTAAGTATTTTAACACTTTATTTTAATGTTGTAAAGTTCAGGATTCCACAGCATGGCAGGTGCTGTGCAGGTCCATTCATTGTGAAAGTGTGGCGCACACTGACCTCAATACAAGTGAATTGATGCAAGCGGTGTGGTGCAGGCGCACACAGTAAGCAAGGAGACTAGCTAGCATCCACCCTGTTGAGGAATCCTGAATTTTACAACATTAAATAAAGTAAGTTAAAATACTTAAAAAAATGTTTTTCTTTGCGAAAGGCCTAAACGGGGGTGGTGGTAAGGCTTTGGGAGGCAGGGAGCCTCTGTTTATGACTGCTTTCCTTAAGGTTTAACTCTCACCTCTCTCTGTACATATTTTTTATAAATATATGTGTGATATGACATGGGTGAGAGTGAGGTAGCAGGAATATCTTCATGAGCTATGCTTGACGTCCTGAGAGCACCAGTGGTGAAGCAAGGAGTGAGGTCAGAAAAGGTTAAGAACAGTGAGTGAAGATATTTCTACTATCTCACTCTACCCATGTCATATTTGATTTGTACAAATAGTGTTTAGGTGGTTTTGTGACAGAAATGGTAAAAAAATTACCGAAGGAGAAAATGTGCAAAATTTAGGGCTATGCCCCTCAAAGTATCTTGCATCTGCTGGCTTCAGTGCTGCACATGGCAGTTGTGATGTCCTCAGCATGTCAAAGCAGCTCTCTGATTAGTTTAGTATTCTTTGAGACCTTACAATTTGCAAGATAGTACTACTGTGTTACCCATAGGCCTCCTAGGTGAAAATAAACAATGTTTCGCATGTGAAAACCACAAAAACAAAATCTCTGCCCCTTGGTTGCTACTTCAAACCAATTAAGGCTGTAAAGCGCTCACTCCTTTGTCCATTTACTAAACAAAGTTTTGTTTTTAAATCTCTTTGTCCACATCTCCCCCTTCCCCATTTTCTCTATTAAGCAACACATTATGTTTCTTGTGGCCACACATACTACATATGGCAGCGAAACTAACTGCCCTCCAGCCCAGCCGCTCATCTGAAGTTCCTCTTTTCCAGGACACAAAAAAATTATCCCTTTTCCCCTGTCATTGTCTCTTTAAACTGCTGTGCACCATTACACCGAAGCTACCAAAACTCTGTTCTGCTGATGCTATCGCCGACACTACCAAAGCTCAGTACTGTTGATATTCTTCCTGACACTCCACACTCTCTCTCTCTCTCTCTCTTCCGGCCTTACAGACTCTGTCTCTCTCTCTCCCCCCCCCACCCAGTGCTCTAACACTTAACAAAAAAACAAAAAAAAACTCTCTCTCTCTTGGGCTCCAGCAACACACCTTTTCTTGCACTTCCATAAATGCAAGTTAACATTTAATGTGTGTTTGGGGATGTGTTGAATGGTTACACATTACAAGAAACACTGGAAGGTAGAGGGAATTAACAACATAAAAAAATAAATGAACAGAAATCCATTTTTTTTTTTTTTTACAAAAAACTGATTCTCCACCTGTTTCTGACCATTTATTTCCATTTGTGAGAGGGCGGGACTTTAATAACTCACTTGTGGCTCCGCAACTTGAGAATTTTTGTCCTGCACCCGACCGACACTCATGGAAATAAATAAGTAATTAATTTCCACCCCACCAATTGTATAATATAAATATATATATATATATATATATATATATATATACACATACATATATATATATTTATATATATATTTTTCTGTATTTTTTGTCAGCGTTTCCTAAAAAAGAAAAAAGCTGCGAGGATTATCTGACCTTCATGTTTGAATTTATGTCTGTGTGCGTGTCGTTATTTTAACAACCTGGTACTTTTCACAACGACTGATTATGTTGTACAGCACAGCAATTGTGGGGTGTGCTGTTGACATTCATCTGTTTCTAAACCACATAGAGGAATAAGCACGTCAGTAATCTGTACAAAACTACGTACATGCCAATAATGTTGAACAGCCTAGACAGATGGGGCAGCCTTGTCCCTCAGCCACTATTCCTTGCTTTATATTGTCTCCATTCACTTGTCTGAGCGGAACCCTTTCAGTTTAGGGATAGAATCCCTCCCCGGCACATCTGTGTGGGCCTCGAGAATATTCCCAAAATCACAGTTATTCACTTTTAAAACATATGCAGTAGTTTGTCACTTCTGCCATACTGTTGATAGTGACTCACTCTCTCTGATCATTGCCCATGCAAGCAATAACCCACAACAGGGCATACATTTATAGAGGATTAATGCACGCCCCGTGGGAATTGTTTGGCACAAGGGCGATGGCCAAATGCCATCCAGCACACCTAGGAAGTGCATTCATTTTCAATAAATGCATGTTCTGAAGTCGGTTATTGCATTATAAAATGGAAAAAAATGCTTTATCTTTGTGTAGTTAGGCTATTGCTAGGTAGGTTACATTAGGCTGGTGATAAACCATGCATTTACTGTGATTTAATGAATGGTCAGGTGATGTGTTTCAACCAATGAAGTTGTCAGGATTGTGGACAGTCCATTTTATAAGCTAGATCAAGGACTGTGACTGCCGAGAAGGCAGCACTCCCCTAAGGTTTTTATGTCCCTAATCTCCTTCACTTCTCACTCTTCCACTTGTTTGCTCTAAACCTTGTATGCAGCATTTTAAAACTGGCACTCTTAGTGATGTCTGCAGGCGGTAACAAGATGGTGATCTGCTGCCAGTTTATATGCAGCAGTACCAGATGAGACTAGATCATGTGCTGTGGTTTTTACTTATTTTTAATAAAAGCTTCAAAAGCTAAAAATCAAGTCCCTGTGTCATGATTAATGTTTCCTGAAAATTTCATGCTGTTTGGTTTTGTTTTTTTTTTTTTTTTTAATCAGCATTGGTTAACTTGGTCTACAGTGGCTGAAAACAGTGGAGTTATTTCTGTCCTCTCAATCAAGCTTGGAGAGCGATGACATCATTTTGGAGTAGCATGTTGTTTCTGATTCCCAATCAGAGCAGCACTCTGTAGAGTTAATGGTTTGCTGAGCTCTTCAGGTTTCTTTCAAACCCAGTCTCTGGTCTGTGTTTAGATAGATCAGTTTAAAATTTGTCTTTCTCTTTCTTTAAAAAGCTGAGTTTCAATGCTTACTTGAAGCAGTGGAAATCGTTCTCTGAGAAATCAGCTTGTATGTACCACAGCTCTCAGTTCTTTCTAATCAAAACTCTGATCTTTTTCTAATGATATAACATGGGAGGTTATTTAATGAATATAAAATAAAATGAAATTTTGTTAATTCATATAAACTGTATGTCTTTAATGTAGCTGGCATGAATACATTCATGTAAGAATTTTTTTTTCATTTCAGATTGACAAACGGCTCCATGTCAGTTGAGCAACTTTACAGTATTACAACAAATTCATTTTCAGCGAAAATTCTTTACCAACTGCAATTTTAGTGACACCACATCTCAGCGACGGTGTCGCATTGAAAATTATATGCGAGACCCGAAGCTGCTGCTGCCCAAAAACTATATTACTGCACTTCAGCCAGCAGAAACAAAACAAATTATAAATTAGTGTCCCCACTTCGGTCTCAGAAGGAAAGGAAAGCTGGGGCTGCACAAAATATCTTACTTCAAGGCAGAACACCCTACCATGTAGATAATAGTTTCCCCGCTCGGGCTCCCCTCTGCTCCACTTACCCGCTACGGTTTACTCCTCAGTGAGATCATGGTGCCTGCGACAGCTCTCTCAGGCTGCTGTACCAGAGACCACCTGTCAATCCTTACCTCGAGTGGCTCATGTTACCTTGTTATGCAGGGGGACTTTGCCCCCCTGCACCCCCCATGGGGGCCATGCCCCCAGTCCACCCATATAATGGATTCCAAGATAGTGCACTTTGCCTGGGATCGGCGGAAAAGTCACATTCACTATAAATACATGGTCGCCTTAATTGTAGTCCGCAAATGAAGTCGAACTAATAGAGTCACCCTAATTGACTTGCTGACTTGTCATGCTACCATGACAAACAGGTGCCTGTCACACTCTGCTACAATATTTCAAGCACATGTACTATCTAAACTCAGAAATTTCAGTTCATCGGGGGTTTCTGTGTGAAAATATATCATGTATGTGTATAACTAGAAACACTATAAAGCATCTCGATGCACCATGTCTCTGCCCCACAAGATGAGGCAGCTGCAGTCTAGTACCACCAGACCCCTGCCCCACAAGCCCCCTGCCTTCTGCTCCACATTCGGGGCTGCTGCACCCTGCTGCCCACTGTCTTCTCCCACACAGTCAGAGACTGTGCACCCTGCTGCCTCCATCTCCTGTCTAACGAATCAGGGCTGCTGCACCCTGCTACCCACTGACCAAAACAGTTGGGGTTGCTGCACCCTGCTGCCTTCTCTCCCCCACCCTCATAGTTAGGGATGCTGCACCTATTGCCCCCGTTCCTGTCTCCACAGTCAGGGCTGTAGTGCTGTTCTAAGCCCTAGAGTGCCAGGTTCCCTGCCTCCACAACTGGGGCTTCTGCACCATGCTGCCCTAGCCGCCAGAGGTGGGGCTTTTGCTGCTCCCTGCTACCCACTTCCATTGGCCCAAATGGGCAGGGCTGCTGCACCACGTGTAGCCCATCTCACAGTCAGGGCTGCTGTACCGTGATGCCCCCTGTGTCCTGCCCCACAGCCGAGGCTTCTGCACCATGCTGTCCTCTATACCCTGTCACCACATGGCTGCTACACCCTGCTCCTTTCTGCACAGTTGGGGTTGCTGTGGTCTGCTGTGCCCTACAGCCCCATGTGTCTGCAGTTTGGCAGCTGCACCATGCTGCCACTTGCCACAAGACTCAGCGTATTTGCTGCACCCTGTTGCATGCCTCCACAGTTGAGGCAGTTGTACCCTGCTTTCCCCTGCCACCAGAAACCGATCCTTTGCTACACCCTGCTGAGACAGGAACAGGGAGCAATAGGTGCAGTGTCCCTGACTGTAAGGATGGGAGAGAGAAGGCAGCAAGGTGCAGCAATCCTAACTATTTGGGAACGGTGCAACACAAGAGTAAGGGCATTTGCTGCACCCTGTCCCCTGCCTGTGGAGGCAAGGGGCTATGTGGTGCAGCAGGGCACAGTGGTGGCAGGGGACAGAGGACAACATGGTGCAGAAGCCTTGGCTGTGGGACAGGACACAGGTGGGCATCAGGGTACAGCAGCCCTGACTGTGGGGCAGGACACAGGTGGGCATCAGGGTACAGCAGCCCTGACAGTGGCACAGGGTGCACGTGGTGCAGTAGCCCAGCCCATTTGGGGCAGTGGAAGTGCGCAGCAGGTTTCAGTAGCCCCAACAGTGGATGCAGGTGGCATGAGACTCTAGGGTGCAGCACAGCAGCTCTGACTGTGGAGATAGGAACAGGAGGCAACAGGGTGCCATGGCCCTGACTGTGGGGGTGGGGACAGAGGGCAACAGGGTGCAGCAGCCCTGAATGTTCAGGCAGGAGATAGGGGTGGCATCAGGATGCAGCAGCCCAAACTGGGGGACAGGGTGCAGCAGCCATGCCTGTTTGGGACATGGGATGTGGGAAGCAGGGTGTAGCAAAGGATCTGAATCCGACGGCAGCAAGACAGCAGGGTGCAACTGCCTCAACTGTGAAGGCATGCAACAGGGTGCAGCAAATACTCTGAATCTTGTGGCAAGTGGCAGCATGGTGCACAGCCCAAACTGAAGAGGCATGTGGCTCTAGGCCACAGCAGGCCACAGCAACCCCAATTTTGTAGAAAGGAGTAGGGTGCAGAAGCCCTGTCTGTGGTCACAGGGGATAGAGGACAGCATGGAGCAGAAGTCTCGACTGTGGTGTAGAACACAGAGGGCATTAGGGTACAGCAGCCCTGACTGTGAGATGGGGTACATATGGTGCAGCAGCCCAGCCCATTTGGGGCAATGAAAGTGGGTAGCAGGGAGCAGCACAAGCCCCGTCTCTGGTGGCTAGGGCAGCATGGTGCAGCAGCCCCAGATGTGGAAGCAGGGAACCTGGCACTCTAGGGCTTAGCACACCACAGCAGCCCTGATTGTGGAGAGAGGAACAGGGGGCAACAGGTGCAGCATCCCTAACTGTGAGGGTGGGAGAGAGAAGGCAGCAGGGTGCAGCAACCCCAACTGTTTGGGCAGAGGGCAGCAGGGTGCAGAAGCCCTGATTCTTTAGACAGGGGATGGAGGCAGCAGGTTGCACAATCCCTGACTGTGTGGGAGAAGACAGTGGACAGCAGGGTGCAGCATCCTCAAATGTGGAGCAGAAGACAGGGGCATGTGGGCCAGGGGACAGGTGGCAGTAGACTGCAGCTGCCTCAACTGTGGGGCAGAGAGACGGTGCATCAGGATGCTATATAGTGTTTCTAGTTATACACATACATGATGTATTTTCACACAGAAACCACAAAAGAACTGACATTTGTGAGTTCAGACAGTACACATGCTTTAAATATTGTAGCAGTGTGTGACAGGCACCTGTTTGTCAATCAGACATGAAAAAAATGTTCTTACATGAATCTATTTATGAAGGCTACATCAAAGACAAACTGTTTCTGTAAAGGAACAAAATTTAATTTTATTTTATAATCATTAAATAACGTCCTGTATTATACAGTTAGAAAAAAGTCAGAGTTTTGATTAGAAAGAACTGGGAGTTCTGATACATACAGGCTGATTTCTATCAGCGAAAGATTTCCACTACTTCAACTCAGCACTGAAACTGAAATGATCAGCCTTTTATAAGAAGATAATGATAGATTTTAAGCTGATCTATCTAAACACAAACCAGAGACTGGGTTTGTAAGAAACCTGGAGAGCTCAGCAAACCATTAACTCTATAAGGTGCTGCTCTGATTGAGAATCTGAAACAGCACGCTACTCCAAGATGATGTCATTGCTTTCTAAGCTTGATTGAGAGGACAGAAATTACTCCATTGTTTTCAGCCACTGTAGAGCAAGTTAACAAATGCTGATTTAAAGAAACCCGCAAAACCAAACAGCATGAAATTTTCAGGAAACACTAATGACACGGGTACTTGAATTTCAGCTTTTCAAGCTTTTATTAAAAATATGTAAAAACTGTTGCATATGATCTTTAAGGAAAACAGCGTAAGTCACAATCCTTTTAACAGCTGATGGTGGACACCCACCCACCCCCAGTTAAAGGTTTTAGGCTTGAATGAAATTGTGTACATTTTAGTATATTTTTAAGTCCTATAATTACTGCACCACAACTCCTGACAAAGGAACATGTCTGCGGCCATCTTGTGTCTTCTTAATGGCTGTCTTTGCTTATGTTATGCTAATACGTGCTGTTGATCTCTGCCAGTAGTTGACCGTGCTCATTAGTAAACTGCAACCACAGGAAGCCAGTTGATGAGTGTGAGATAGCTACAGTCATGTCTATTGGAAGTTGCAGCCCAGTAACTACAGGACTTAAAAAGTATACTAAAAGGTTAAAAACTAATGTAATTCAAGTCTAAAATCTCTGTTTAGGGGTTCCTCCATTGGATGTTAAAAGGTCTGTGGTTTAGTTGGCCCACTGACGCAGCTGAAGTGTTGCCACTTGTGACATCGGTGACCCGGATTTGGCATCAAGACTCCGTTATCAAGGGCCTAGCTGGGGAAGGAGGATTGAGCATCCCAGAGGGCATTCTCCTCCTTCAGGAAGAGGTGGTCACTGCCACCACTGCAGCACTGCCGCCTGGGTGGCCACGCATGGAAGTGCAAAGGAGGTGTAATGGGAGATAGGATGTCAGACAGGCTCTGCATTGACACTTGCAGCCCTTAGTGCTATGGCCTCCCAAAACAAAAAGAAAAGCACACTCACTCGCTGCAAGATGATGTAAGACTATTCTTGGACTTTACCCCCCACCACCACCCCGACTGGAGTTCCCCACCATAGGTGGAAAGTCATGGGCTTAGGGGTAAGTGTCAAAGAGGCTGGGGTAGGGTTGGAAGGTTACCCAGGCAGAAGGGGGGCAGTGTAGGAGAGAAGAGGCATAGAGTATAAATTGGAAAAAAGGGAGGTGATTTGTACAGTCCTCCTTGAAATAGCATGGGACAGTTTAATGGTTTGTCAGTGGTGTTCCTTCCATATCCAGTTCAGCACCCCAGCCCAGGACAGCTCCATGGGGCACTCAACCCTTGCATTGTTAAAGCACCAGTATCAGTCATATTGCATTTTAGTAACAGTGTGGTTTTTTTTGTTTATTCTTTTTTTTATCTCCTCCTACACCCCGATGCCCACCACTCCTTCGGGCCTCCTAGCACTCCGTTCCCCCCGGCAATCCTCTTCTGGAGCACCTCCCCACAGATAGCAACCAATCCTGAGTTGTCCCGGCGTATCCCATCACCGGGAGGGTCTCCCTCCTCTGAGGGGGAAGGCACCGGGTGGCAGGGAACCCCAGCACACTATTTTTACTTACGGTCTGGGATGCCGCTGTGGCAGAGGATGCTCCCGGAGGCTCCGGGGAACAAGGAGAGCGGGGGCCATCATCCGGCGGCACCGAAGCCGATTTCTGGCTTTTCTCTATTTTTAGTCCCTCCTGCTTCCGCTACTTGTGTTATCTCTGGTCTCCACCGAGGGCCACTACAGAGCAGAGCTATCCCCCCACTCCTCCCCAGGAGAGGAGAGCAGTCCTCCGGATGCTCAATCCTCTCCTTCCCCCTGCCAGACAGTATGTTTTTAACAAAAACATCACTTTACCAATTTTTCATTTTCTTTCATTCCTGAACTGAGATTATGTGATTCTGAAGTTTTAAAAGTTCCTGCTCCCTTACAGTGCCCAGAGAGACTGACTCTATAGACCTTTGGTCTCCTCCTGCTGTCAAATACTATGTTTCTTAAGCAAAACATTTTGGTGTGGCTGGGTGCATTTACCACCAGAAACATGTGCCTTCACTATCAAAATACACCCACAGTACAAATCCAATATTTACAGTGAGAAGGTAGCCGCAACAGAAGAGATTTTAAAATATTGTGAGTGGTGGGCGTCTTGATTACTTGAGTCATTAATTACAAAAATAAATATAAAAGCTGTTTTTTAAAATATCTGAGGAAATTAAAATGATGCCTCTTATGAATCTAAGGATGTCAGAAATGCATTTTTACTTGAAAAAAGTATATGACAGTTTTGCGGACTAACACACACTGCTGCTTTAAAGTAGTAGTATGTGACAGGTTTTCTCAAATGGTGAGGCTAGTTTTCCTAGGGAGGCCCCAACCTGCTCCAGGGGAGGCTCAAGCAAGTCTGAAAAAGTACTGTGTTTAAATTCTGACTTTTAGATATTCTGTGTGAAGGGATAAAGCAAACTGACAAAGGATAATAGCTGGTGAATTTATGTATTTATTTACATGTTGACGCCCAGGAAAGATACACTGAGCCAAAACTCATGTCAGGGGTATCCCCGGGAAGGGTAGGGACGAATACAATTCAAAAAGTAACTGCAAGGATGTCAAACAATACAGAATGTACACCAGTACAAACAAATAGGAACAAGGAACAAATAATGAGAGGCAACAACTGACCAATTAGACATGTGTCAGAACAGCCCAAATACAAGGGGTAAGCAGAGGGGTACTAGGAGCAACAGCAGGAGGGAACAAAATGATCCCTGAGAAGTTACTGTACTGAGGATCAGGGTAAGAGGGGGAGAGGCAGAGGAGGGTGGGAAGGTTATTCCAGATGGAGAGGAAACCAACAGAGAAAGCAGTCTGACCCATGAAGGTATTGCAACAAGGGGCAGCAGTGGTTCAAGAGTCAAAACTGCAGAGTACGAAGCGCTGTCCTGGGGAACTGTGTTACGAGGAGGAGTTACAATAAGGTGAACAAAATGAGAGCCAACTACTCGAAGAAGTTTCACACTATTTCTGATGCACTGTGCAAAGTTTGCTGTTTTTCTATGGGGAGGCCCAAGATTATTTCAGTATTTGGGGGGGGCTCAACATCTTTTCCATGACTCGGGGGAGACTTACTGTGACAAAGTCTGATAACTAATGGTACATGTTAATGGTGCCAGCTGTGGCCTATGCATTTTTTCCTTTTTGAATTAGCCCTTATCTCTTGTCTTGTAAGATACCGTTTTACCCCCATTTTTGAGTCTGCTTTGTCATGTACTTTACATTCGAAAGTAATTAG
This sequence comes from Neoceratodus forsteri, assembly GCA_016271365.2. Taxonomy (NCBI): domain Eukaryota; kingdom Metazoa; phylum Chordata; order Ceratodontiformes; family Ceratodontidae; genus Neoceratodus; species Neoceratodus forsteri. Next base: position 202,200,521 of record CM028130.1, read on the forward strand.
AGTGCTCTTTTTTCTTGTGCTCCTCCATTAGTCTCTGACCCCTATCAGCCATGCTCTCCAACCCTGTTACCCGCCTTCTCCCAGATTTACCTCAGCTGTCATTGCCCCATTCATTTCCTTCCCCCATGGTGGGGCTATCAGGGGAGGGACCAGACCCCCTTCGGTGACCAACATCCAGCCTGCGGTGGTGAGAGCCAAGGTGGTGGTGCAGGACCGGCAGTGAGGTAGCATCATCCTGACAGGGGCTGTGTTTCCACTGTGTTTTTTCCCACTCCTTGGACATCAGCATTAATGTGTGACAGATACATGCAACAGGCATGCTCGTCACCTCAACTGGCTGTCCAGTCTCTCCCTGTGCCATCCTCAAATTGCTAGCAACAGCCAGGGGGCTCCTAGATGTTGCTTCCATGGCAGGGCGTGGATGGTCCACTCTCATCCTCTGAGGAGGTGGACATCTTCTGGAATGCTCAGTCCACTTCTCCCATTAGTCTTCTAGAGTCCCAGGCTCATTCACAAGCCTGGGTTGCTGGGTGACGAGTGATAGCAGTACCACCGTGCCGCTGGGTCGGCTGCAACAGAGTGCTGATTTTAATATGGCTTTTTCACAGGTTTTCATCAATATTCTAAGCCCACACAACACATCAAAAATAATTGCAGTGCCTGCTCTGTGGCACGGAGCAGCAAAGGACTGCTTTAGCTTCCTGGTAATGCAGGTCCGCACCCTGATCCTGGGACTTCAGGAGCAGAGGCAGGCAGGGAGGTTGAAAGAGTGTCTCCGAGGATGCTCACCTCCCAGGCGTGGGGCGCACATGCACTGCTCAGAGTGCGGCACCTGGCGATTGCTAGGGCCATTGCTGATGTTGTTGGCGGGCCTCACTCTTAGGATGCCAACATGGTGCATGCTTCAGGTGGGAGGTCAGGAAGTGTGGGGAGAACAGGCAAAAATGGCAGCCTAGGAAGCCATGGGGGATGGCCTTCCTTTATATTCCCACATGTCACCCAACCCTCATTGGCATCCTGTCTACTACCCAGTCCCTTTGCCCAGCCATTGGCTTCAGTGGTGCACTTCTCTCTCCTCCTTTGCCCCCATAGGAGGAATGTGGACTCCTGAGGATGGATAGAACCAACCTGTGTACCAGAGGTGACAGACTGGGATCTGACAGTGGAAGGTGCCAGTGAGAGCGAGTCCTGCTGGCAAAGGAGTGACATAATGTAGGAACTGAAAGAGTGAAGCTCCTGGGTGCATGGATTTTCACTAGGATTCACTAGGAAAGTAAGACGCAGAATCTAAAAGCCCATGTAATCTCCTGACAATCATCTGTAATAATCTAATGTGTTGTTATCCAACAGAAAACTATCAAGTCTATTTTTAAATGTCAGTTTTGACTCACTTACAGTAGTTTTCAGGGGCAGTGCAGTCCATGGATTGACAGTTCTTTGTGAATATAAATATGCACGCTTATTTGAAGAAGAGGAATTGCGTTTCAATTGTAGTGAGTGCTCTCTGGTATTTACATTAATCTGTTTGAATTCAAGTCCAATCTCAGACATAAGGTACTCATCATTTATAATCTCTCACATAATGTCACCTCTCAACCTTCTACTTTTTAATGACATTAATCTAAATTTACTAAGGGTGGCTATGTCTGATTCACAACATCTGGGGCCTTCTAAAACAGAATTTTGAAGCCTCTGTCTACAGTTGAAGAGTTAACAGTCATGTTAGACTCTTTCCAGAGTGCAGTAGTGGCATTTACAATAACTGGGGCAAGAAAACAAATAAGTGTGTGGACTGTTTACTGACAATTTACTACATTGTTGCTAAAATCTGTTATGCACGCTTCTGTATCTGGTTTTTCTCATGAGCTTGTTTTTTGTGGCTGTACTGGATCATCAAAAAGCAACAAAATAAAAGTTAAAAAATAATAGCAGTGCCCACAAACAAAAAGCATAAACATTCATAAATAATAGAAGTGCCCACACACAAAACATCAAAAACAATGGCGGTGCCCGAGTACAAAAACATTTACCAATTGCATTGCCCACACGTAAAACATAAAAAACGTAAAAACTGTAGCAGTGCCCACACATAGCACATGAAAAACCCAAAAATAATAACAGTGCCCGCATACAAACCTTAAAAAAAAACTCAGTAACAATGTCTGCACACAGAAGATCAAAAACAATTACAGTGCCCAGATGTAAAATATAAAAAAATTGCAATGCCTTCACACAAAACATTAAAAACAGTTGCAGTGCCTGCATGCAAAACATTAAAAGCAACTGCAGTGAATGCATGTGAAAAATCAAAAACAGTTGCAGTGCCGTCACATAAAAATATCAAAAAACCAACTGTGCGTGCTCACACAACATCAAAAACATTTGTAGTGCCAGCATTCAAAACATCAAAAATTACTTACAGAAAAAGAAGAACCAGGCAACATGATGGTGCCATGAGTCTGAACAAAGTCAAATAAAACAAAAAAGCACCCATCACATGGACAGAATAAAGACACACTATTAAGTGGCCAAAATATTTATTTAACACCAGTGGCACTTCAACCAGTAGCAAGGGCTGCAAGGCTGGAGTAAAATGCAGAAAGAAACCTTATGTTTCACCCAACTGACTGCTGGGCTTCCTCAGAGTAATTTGAATGCCCTCTTGCCTTTTCTTTTATACACCCATTATGTGTCATTAAATCAGTGAATTAAACAATCAACATATAATAAATGTGTTGCCAATAAATAAGCAAAGTCATGTCATAACAGTTATTTGCTTAACTAGTTAAATACATACAGGCAACGTATGCTCAATTACGGATACATAAGGGGGGGGGGCATGAGATTTAGAACCACTGCAAATCCTATCATGTACACTGAAAGAAACTACAACAAATATATTTGTTACTAAACAGTAGTAGTCATAATGACTAAACCAGTTCTCCCAATGTAAATAATTCATGTGATTCAAAATAATTAAAAACAGGGCTAAATCCAAAGACATCACTCAGGTAAACACACATCAAAAACAATTGCAGTGCACGCATGAAGAAAGTGAAAAACAGTCAGCACCTGCATGCAAAATATGAAAAGCAGTTGCAGTGCCTGCACACAAAACTTCAAAGACAATTGCAGTGCCTGCATGGAAAAAAAAGTTGCAGTGCCTGCACACAAAACATCAAAAACAACTGCAGTGCTTGCATGTAAAACATCAGCTACTGACAAACATTTGCAGTGCCTAACCGCAGTGCCTTCACAAAAAACATCAAAAACTCAAAAAACATCTGTAATGTCTGCTTGCAAAACATGAAAAAGAATCGCAGTGCCCCATCTCAATGGACTCGTGAATTAAAGAAAGCCCAGGGCATGCCATGTGGGGGCTTATCACACAAGGTATGATCTGCTGTGATGTCCTGAGTTGGGGCAGAGAGTGCTGTGAGGCTGACGGGCAGGGTGACTGCCTGGCTGAGGAAGGAGAGGAGTCCGAGAGCACGGTGAGCAAGGCAGTAAAAAGTACAAATGTTTGCAGTAATTAATTCGTTGCCAGGCTGGCAGAAACCTCTCCAGGAGCAGAACACAGTGTTCACTGGGTGGCAGGCCTCACAGTTTGAGAAAATCTTGATTTTTTTTTTTTTTTAATTCTCCCTTATCCAGCTGGGTGGGTGTCCCACCTTCTGCCCATGTTAGGTGTTGTGGAGCCAAACAGAGGGGATTGACCCTTTAGTTGCCCCCCAGCTGCTAGTTCCAACCTCTCCCCCACCACTCGGGAAGGCCGGCTCCAGGACAGCAGTCCCAGTGGAATCATGTACATTTGTAAGCCTGGAGATGAGCGCGGCAGCATCCCCCCCCCCCGAAACTCCTTTTCTTCTGCTTGCTTCACTACCCCAATACTCCTACAGGCAGTGGTGGTAGATGGGGCAATGCAGCGGTCCCTTCCTGGAGGAGGCGAGCATCCTCTGTGACACTCAACCCCCAAGTTGGCCCCCGATGTCCTAGGCTTATTGCTGAACGTGGGTCAAAAAAAATCCTAGTAGGAATTCGGATCAGGTCTCATACAGTCTTGGGGATCCTGAGCTGCCATGTAATGACTTCCTTAAAGAGCCGCTGATGCCTTTGGGAGAACTTTGAAAAATATCATATTTAAACACAATTCAGCTTGTATTTTATATATCTTGTATAGATTTCTTCTCTCCGTTATTTGTTACTGAAGAAATTCCTACAAAAACAAGATATTCATTCTTTATCCCGTACTGTTCATCTGCCTCTGTAGCTCATGCCCTACTTGAAATCATAATGCTCTGTTGTGACATCACAGTCTGTTGTCATGGGAAGAACTGTGATGTCACAAGGAGAGCATTATGACATTTGGTTAGGAAGATGCAGTAGGAGCTGATGAACCCTCAAGGAGCAGCTGCCCTGTTTTCATGCATATTAACCTCAGTATTAAATAATGGACATAAGAAATACAGAGCTAATAAGAAATATGAGCTGCTTTGTGCCCAAATGGTATGTTTATCAAAGTTCTTCTTGAGGCGTCGGTGGCTCTTTAAATAAATGTAGGCAAGCTTGCTTTCTGTCTATACTCTATACTGAAGAATGCCCCCCCAACACACACACACCCACTCCACAACTGCAAACTACCAGAAGCCTGACCACTCCAGGATTCCACAAACAAACTCTCAGCTGCTGAAGAAAAATCCTCAAGGAAGAACAATCACTCTCCAGTTAATTGCATCCCCAGCACAAAAACTGAAAAAAAGAGCGTGCGTCCCAAATCAGCCACCCATTGCTCACTATGGACTCTTGACCCCGACCTCACTTCTGAAGATGAGGGCATTTTTTGATTGGCTCATCTCAGAGACACGGCTGTTTGCTTTACTTTGAAGAGGGGAAGCAGACTCTTCAGGAAGAGCTTATTAACCAGGAAATATGGATTGGCTTGACCCCGTGGCCCTCAGAATCTTATTACCATCCCATTAGAGAGCGCAGGATTTTTAGTAATTCAGTTCTTGTTTCCAGTGGGCAGTACTTATAATAGGGAAGGGCAGTGGTCAATGCAATTCATATCCTCAAATACTTGTAGCTCCGAGTCCCTTATCACCGTGTATTGTTTCATTAGCACTGCCCCTAAGGGCAGTGAGAAGGCTCCCGTGTGTGGTCTACGGGAGAAAAAAAGGTCTGTCTGCTGCATGTAAGCTAACGTTTTCACAAAGAGTATTGACAGTGTAGTAAATAAGTTGTGAAGTGAGCGTTACCTCGGAGTGGGGGGGGAAGGGGGTGATGCACTTATACCACTGTTGCAATGGCATTCCATATCATCTACTGGACTGCAAGCTTCTTCGGAGTCAGTGGCAGCCTTATGTTGTTGGGGGGGGGGGGCCCCCAGCACGGTTCATTATTCATTGGATATCATGCCCCCTTCCCCATTCTAACATTCTGCCTCTGACTGACAGAGTTGTGCTGTGGCAGATGGCCTCATAGCATTATGTAAAAATCATTGCAAGTTTAAAATATACTTTGTTATTTCAGTTGTCGATGTGTATAACAAAAAAAGTCTTTACAGTACTTAAAAAAAAGATAACGTTTCAAGGTACCACTACAATGTGCTTTTCTCACAGTTTTCTCTGCCCTCAGCTCTCAGAATTACAGCATTCCATGGGAATAAACATGGTCTAGTGGTTAAGGCACCAGCATGGGAACCAGAAAATGACAGGTTCAGACCCTGCTAGCGTCAAATACTCACTGGGTGACCACAGGCAAGTCACTTAACTTCCCAGTGCTGCAGCCCACTCACTTGCAGAAATGGGTGGAAGCAGGACCCCATGGGAAACGAGATACTGCATCTCAGTTGGGCTATCCTGGATAAATAAATTGTAAACTAAAAATGTAATTTTAGTTTCAGCGGAGTGTTCCTCCTGGTATCTGCTAAATTGAACATCTTGGCAGAGGTGTGCAAATCCATTTGCCCCCTTTCGGGACAGGTGCATTTCCATAGAGGATATGTACAAAAATAGAGCTGATTACAGCGTAAAGAATGAAGGGCGAGTGCAAATTTGGCTACAGTCATGGTTGTGTAAGACCTAAAAGTTTTGGTTTGAACAGCCCTGCACCTTGGTACATAAAAATTAATCCAGTCACTAAAACTTTTTATCTTGGGTTACGGACAAGATCTGGAGATGATGTCAAGCAGAGGCTGGTGGGGGTTGGAATATTTGAGGACTCCTATGGCGGGGAGGGGGAAAAGAAGGCTTGGAAAGATTGAAGGAGGACCTGTCAGCTGGTGAGGAGAAATGGGGCAAAAATAGAAAATAAAAAAAAATATATCTTCTTTTCTTGAACTAATGACATTTCATTAATGGCTGGGGTAGAAAAAAATACTGTATAAGAACTGAAATGACATATCAAATCATTGTTAGCCTAAGAGATCAGAAAAGGAGCATAGCTGAAAAAAGCACATTGTCATAACCTTGTGGTAAGCTCAAGGAACCTTTGCTCTTAACTTCAAGAGGGCTCTTGCAGTGGGTATTCACAGATAGGACTAAGCCACCAGGCATCAGGACCCCAGGAAAACTTCTAACTAAGTCTCTGGCGGGACCGCCCGCATGTCAGGTGACCGGCATATACTTATCATCCGGGAGGCGAGCGATCCCCACGCCCGCCTTCCGGTTCTTTCCCACCATTGGCTTGTGAAAGTTCCTCGCGGTAGAACAGCACTCAGTAGCACCTTTTGTCGGCCAAATTTTTCGACTTTTCGGCTAATTATTTCCATTTTTTTCAGAATTTTTCCAAATCCATCTGCTGTGTATGTCGTCCCCAATGCCCTCCGAATTGCTTAAAAACAAGTGTAACTCATGTGGTTCTCAGCTTCCACACAAGGACGGGCACTCCTTGTGCCTTTTCTGCCTAGGCCCGAACCACCGCGTGGAGGACTGTCAGCACTGCCAAAAGTTCAGCTCAGCTACCCGCAAAAAAAGGTAGCAGTCCCTGGAAGCCCATCTCCTAAAAAAGAAAATGGCATCCATGGAGAAAGAGTTAAAGAACTTCAGCAGGCGTCTACCTCCCAGGAAGGCCATAGAAAGAAACGTGAGAAGGAGAAGCACCGGGACCGGGATTCCTCATCCACAGCAGCTGCGACTTCGGCTGGAGTTACGGCCCTCCAGGTATCTGTCCCTCCGCAGGATTGCTTCTAGACGGCCGTCTTGGTGGCTAACAAGAAGGTGTCGCCCCTCCCATCGGGCTTGCGCTCAGGCCCCCAGGAACCTCCAGAGTAAAGGAGGCTTCTGCTTCTGCCAAGGCTGCTCCCCCATCGTGGCTTTCTGGTCCGAGTGGGTCTGGTAAGCCAGACGCCAGTTCCCCGATGTCCGCACAGACAGGGCTGATAAGCAGCTCAACACCTCAGGTGAATGCCCAGCCCGCCACCCTTCCAGCAAGGCCGCTCCTCCTTCACGGCCTTCCATGGACAGGGAGTCCGAGAAGTTGGACACCGGCTCACCTGACGTCCACCCGGACGCTGTCGATAAGTCAGCCGTCAGCTCCTCTGATGACAGCCCAGCACATCTGCCTGCATCCAACCCTGTCATCGCGCCTGACTCTCCAGGCTCCCCACAATGGATAGAACCATTGCCCTCTGAGGTCCCCGTGTTCCCTCTGGCCCCTCCAGGGGATTCTGATCCTCTTTCTCCAGCCGGGCCTGAGGACCTAGGGACGCTGCCATCAGAGGTGCCCCCCCCCCAATGCCGGACTCGCAGATGCCGGACCCGACGCTGCCCTCTGACATACCACTGCCTGACGTAGGACCTGCTTTTCTGCCAGGACCGTTGGACCCTCCTGGGGGTCTCCCCACGCCGGGCCCGATGCCCTCCAGACCGGCGTTCCCACCGTCTAGCCTGCCAGCAGGGCCTATGCCAGGACCTTCTGCTCCATCAGACCACCTGGCACCAGGGTACCCAGTGCTGCAATATTCGGTGCCGCAGTACCCGGCTCTGCAGTATCCGATGCCACAGTACCCGACGCCACATTATCCAATGCTGCAGTACCTGATGCCTCAGTACCCAATGCCAGGTTTCCCGCCATCGGGTTATGGATACTCCTATTTTGGGTACCCCAACTATCCATACCCGAGCCACCCTTCTCCTCCTCTTCTGCCATCATCTCTGCAGCCGCTGGCAGACCTGAAGGAGGTCTTGGCTTCCTGATGGGCCAAGGCCAAGGCTCAGCTCACCAGGGAGGTTGAGAGTCGTCTTCCGACGCCGGCCCCTATGCCGGACTCCCTATGTCAGAGACCGGAGACCCCTTCCCTCCCCTTTACCTGATGCCAGAGGAGATCCCTCTGGCTCCTGGGGCAGAGAGGACATGCACCCCTGGGTGGTTCCCAGAGGGGTCGTTCTTCCCCCTCCTAGGAAGGAGTCTTCTTCTTCTGTTTCAGAGCCATCAGACTCAGATCACTAAACCTGGAGATGAGCCTCATACTCCAGAAAACCCAAGGCCGAGGGACCCTCCGAAGTCCCCTCTGGAGGATCTTTCTTTTCTGGAGCTCTTGAGAAAGATCCAGGAGACATGTTCAAGTTCAAGTTCAAGTTTATTGCAGGAAAACTCCATTGAGCAAGCTCATTCACAAGGAGGTCCTGTAAGTGTCAGTGGCAGTCAGTGGAGCCAGACCCACAATGTAAGAAGCTCGCTGCACATTTGGATCTGCCTGAGACCGCTCCCACACTGATTCCACCCTGGATAGAGCCTCATGCGGATCTTGTCTCCACTACCTGGTAGCAACCATCCGCACTAGACCCCCTTCCGAGGAAGGTGGATAGGCTATATCAGGCTCTGCAGGGTAAAGACTTTCTCAGTCTCCACCCCATAGCAGACTTGGTTGTGATCAGTGCCACCCACGGCCGCTCTGCCAATCCAAAACACCTGTGCTCATCCCCACCTGACAAAGAATCCTGACTTCTGGATCAGTACTGGAAGAAGATCTACTCATCTTCAACCCTAGACATCAGGGCCCACAACTACGTCGGCCACATGGGGGACTTCTAGAAGTCCATTCTTAGCCAGGTAGAATCCAAGCTGGACTCCCTTCCTGATTCACAGACCAAACAGGAACTGGGAGACCTGGCCCGCTCTACTCATTCAGCCTGTCAGCACATGCTCCGTGCCACCTATGATGCGGTGGACACAGCTGGCAGAAGCTCGGCTTTCGCCGTAGGCTTACAGCATCATGCCTAACTCCGTGTGTCAAGATTGGTCCCTAAAGTGCAGACTGTCATACAGGATGCTCCCTTCAGGGGTTCGGTGCTGTTTGGGGGTGATGTCAAGGACATCGTAACCGAACTGCAGGAGACGGGCACTGCACTTAAGTCAGTCCAGACTTTGTACAGGCCCCCTCAAGGGCAGCAATGTCCTCTTTGTCGCCAAAACTGACAAAAAACAAAACCTACCAAAGGAAAGAGCGCCAACAAACGTCGGACCCCTCCATCAACCAAGACTCCCCCCCAGCAAAAAACCCACGGGAGCCTCGGCTGCTGCGCTACCCATCACCTCCTGACTCCCTGCCTCTCCCTCTGCCTCTGGCCACTCCAGAGGAACCGGTGGGGGGGGGAGATTCTCTTCCCATCTACTGGTCTGGGAGAGGATAACATCAGACACTTGGGTGCTCCAGCTAATATCAGCCAGGTCACTCAATAGAGTTTCTACAAAAACCTCCTTGAAACCTCCCTCCTGAGTCGTCTTACTCCCCACAACATCTTCCTCTGGTTCTAGAAGAAATTGCATCCCTTCTATCAAAGGCGGTGATAGAGCCCGTCCCCACTCATCTTTGGGGGATGGGTTACTATTCTCATTTCTTTCTAGTTCCAAAAAAAGACAGGAGACTTGAGGCCTATCCTAGACCTCAGCTCCCTGAACGTTTTTTGTGGAGTACAAATGCTTCAGAATGCTCTCCTTACAGAGTCTTCTTCCTTTACTTTGGCCAAGAAAGTGGCTATGCGCTCTGGATATGCAGGATGCATAACTGCATGTCCCCATATGCCCTTCTCACTGCAGATACCGCCATATGGCAGCTGCCATTCTGACAGTTCCGTTCGCTCGGCTCCATATGAGGATCTCTCAGTGGACACTTCGGTCGCAATGGGACCAAACTCTAGACAAACTCGACCAAGAGGTGCTAGTGTCAGATCCCATGATCAGGGACTTGCACTGGTGGATGGTTCAGGAGAACCTGTGTCTGTGTATGGTTCCATTTTGCATTGCCCCTCCATCCCAAACGCTGACAATAGATGCATCAGGGGAGGGCTGGGGTGCCCACCTAGGGTCTCACAGGACTTAGGGCAGCTGGTCCCTTTTTGAGCAGAAACTGCACATAAATGTGCTCGAACTGAAAGCAGTCCTATATGCCCTACAGGCTCTTCTCCCCTTCATTCTTCCCGGTCATCTTCTGATCAGATCAGACAACATGCGTGTAGTCTGGTACTTCAACAAACAGAGAGGAACATGTTCCTATCCCCTGTGCCAGGAGGTGATGAGAGTCTGGAATTGGGCAGCTCTGCACAACCTTCATCTGACTGCAGTTCACGTTCCGGGGGTGGAAAATACCCTGGCAGGCGAGCTCAGTCACTCTTTAGCCAGGGCTCATGAATGGGTGTTAGACCAGCTAGTCGTAAATGACATTTTTCGGCAGTGGGGGATGCCTCAGGTGGATCTTTTCACCTCCCAAAACACCAAACTTCCCGCTATTTGCTCGCTTGCTCCAGGGCGAGACATTTTATGGTGGTATGCTCTGTCTCTCTACTGGAGGGACAGATTCATTTATGCCTTCCCTCCCATTCTCTTGATTCCAAGAGTCTTGAACAAACTCAGAACAGAAGGGGCTCAAATGATTCTCATTGCCCCCTTCTGGCCCAGGCAAGTTTGGTTCTCTCTTCTGCAACAGTTTTCCAAGGAACCTCCTCTTTCTCTTCCTCTGTCGCAGCAATTGTTGACCCAGGATCAGGGGACCCTAGTTCACCCAGGCCTCAAATCCCTTCATCTCCATGTGTGATTCCTTCAGACGTAGCTAAGGCACGAAGTGGAAACAGTTTTCCATCTGGGCGAGCTCTAAAGACTTGGAGCCTTTCTCATGCCCAGTTAAAGTCCTGGATTACATGTGTCACCTCTTTGACCTGGGTCTCAGCCATTCTTCTTTGAAAGTCCATATGGCAGCTATCTCAGCCTACCACATTCCCTTCAGAGACCGGTCTTTTGCCCAACTGGAAGTCTCTAAGACCTTCCTTAAAGGGGTTCTCCACCTGAGACCCCCCCATCCACAGTCCCGCCCCTCCATGAGACTTGAATTTTATCCTGGAAAAGCTCACACTGCCCCCCTTCGAACCGGCAACAGAAGCAGACTTAAAGTTCCTTTCCTGGAAGACTCTCTTCCTAGTGGCCATTACCTGTGCTTGACGTATTTCCGAGCTCCAAGCCTTGATGTGTAAAATCCCGTATTTGATTTTCCACAAGGAGCGGGTGGCCATGCGCACCAGTCCTAAGTTTCTTCCTAAGGTGGTGGCTGAGTCTACACTGAATCAATCTATTGAGTTACCAGCTTTCTTTACGCAACACTCCAATCATGGGGAGTAGCTCTTACATACTCTGGATGTTCACAGAATCCTGAGATACTACACCAGTCAGACTAAGGATCTCAGGAAAACTGATCAGCTTTTCGTTTCATTCACTCACAAACGGGAAGGCAATGCTGTTTCCAAGCAGTGCCTGTCTAAGTGGTTGGTGAATTGTATCACTTTCTGTTATGACAAGTACAACAATACCCTCCCGGGTCAGGTCAGACGTCACTCCACTAGAGGAGTAACTGCCTCTGTGGCTTGTTTCAAGATGTGTCAGTGGCAGATATCTTTGCAGCCGCAACTTGGACATCTGTCCATATCTTCATGAAACACTACAGTTTGGTCATTGCCTCTCACCATAGAGCAGGCTTCGGGTTGGCTGTTCTGCAGGATCTCCTTTTATGAGACCTGTCTAGCCTTGAGGTTTATGTTGTGGATGACAGTCCTTCTCCTGAGTTTTCTTCTTTATTCCAGACTGCTTGGGACTCAGTTCTGTCTGTGAATACCTACTGCAAGAGCCCTCTCGAAGTAAGATAGTAAAGTTATGTAAGAACTTACTGTAACAGTAGATCTTGAGAGAGGTTGTTGCAGTAGGTATCTATCCATACCGTTCCCTAGGTCATGGAGGCATATCCTCTTCTCTCTCGTCTTGCCTCTTTAGGCCTTTGGCGGAAAGAACTGGAATGCGGGCATGGGGACTACCCTTTATATGGACGTCATCTGATGCCAGTCATCTGACGTGGGGGCCGTCCCCCGCCAGAGACTGCTAGCTAGAAGTTCTTCTGTGGGGTCCTGATGCCTGATACCAACAGCGTCCGGGCAGATGTCGGGCAAGCCGGTATCTGACTTATTGGACTCCCTGTTCGTGGAAGGCAGTGAAGGAGGGGCGGCTTGGCAGAAGGGTGGCAGGCTGGGCATTCACCTGAGGTGTTGAGCGGATTATCAGCCCTGTCCATGCGGACATCAGGAAACTGGCATCTGGGTTACTGGACCTGCTTGGACCGGAAGGCTGCAATGGGAGAGCGGCCTTGGCGGAAGCCTCCTTTACTCCGGAGGTTCCCGGGGGCCTAAGTGCGAGCCCGATGGGAGGGGTAACGCCTTCTTGTTAGCCACCAAGATGGCCGTCGAGGAGCAATCCCCCGGAGGTGCAGATACCTGGAGGGCCGTGCCTCCAGCCGAAGTCGCGGCTGCTGTGGATGAGGAATCCCGGTCCCGGTGCTTCTCCTTCTCACGTTTCTTTCTATGGCCTTCTGGGGAGGTAGACGCCTGCCGTAGTTTCTTTAACTCTTTCTCCGGGGATGCCATCTTCTTTTTTAGGAGATGGGCTTCCAGGGACTGCTTCCTTCTTTTAGTCCTATCTGTGAATACCTACTGCAAGAGCCTCTCTCGGAGATCTACTGTTGTGGTAAGTTCTTATGTAACTGTACTTTTTGGACTCAGTTTCTATTGCTAGTACGTGCCACCAGTAAAATGAAGTGAACTTGTATTTGTTTTTCTCCCTGTCCACATGCATCTTGTCAGGGATATATCCTCTTCAGGACTGTATCCTGCAATCCGCCCAGCAACCAACTGGTTACCTCCATGACTTGCCCTTCATTGCAGGGGCTCCAAGGAAAGGGGAGGGGAGCCCCCCCAAGGCAATCCACGGTTTGGACTAGTATGCAGTAATGGCAGGCACTAGGATCAAGGAGAATCCAGGGCCTATATGGGACCAGTGCGTACTGTGTACTGTCTGAATGTGGGGCTCTGTTGGCAAAGCGCATAATGACAATGTGCTGTGCCAACACAGGCCCTAAATGGAAGTGGCTCACAGGAGCCCAACGGAGATAGTGCAGCTCAAATGGAGTAGCATGGCCTTCTGTGAGCCATATTCAGCCCTAACATGCTAACGAATCCATTGGGCTTGTAGGGTGCTGTGGGCCCTTTGCATGCACATCATGGGTTATAAGCACGCCACACAGGTCCACAGTGCAGTCAGCATGGCAGCACTGTGCTGATCTGGATGTCTCGCTGATTGTCTGCCCCATCCATGTATGTAATACTCTGGTAGTCTGTTGGTTCCCTAACCCAACTTGCCCATCCTGTCTGTTTATGTAATAATGCCCAGGTAGTCGAGTGGCCCTCCCAGCCCTTGATCACCCATACTGTCTGCATATGTAATGCCCTGGGGTAGTCCCATGCCCCCACCCCGATCGCCTGTCCTGTATGATGAGGTTCATAGTAAGCTCCCTGTCATTGAGAAAGCTACAGGCTGAAGAGGTGAGTGGAGGACTGTGCCAGTTACCCTCTCTCCTCCTGTAGTGGTGTCAGTGGGTGAGGGAGGCGAGTGATGTATTTATTTATTTTTTGTTGACTGGGAAGGGAGGACTAGGCAACTGACCTTGAACCAGTTTCAGCTCTTGGTGGTGTTTTTCGTGAATGGGAGAAATTTGGCCAGGACATCATGGTGTGATAACTATCTTCCACAGTGGAAGTGGAATAATAATAGCATGCTGAACATAATTTTTGCCTGCTTAAAATGTTATTTATGGCAGGCAGGATATCAATATGTTGTGCAACAGATCCAACCTACCAATTTGTCTGTTGCAATGATGGCTGAAAATGCTCTGAAAGATAATAAAAAAAATGGAACAGGAGCGTCTGCCGAGAGATCAGTTAGAAAGCAGGCACGTGGCTGTAAATCACCAGTGTATGTGTTTTATGCTGTCTTAAGGGGTCTTTTTACAGCTGCATTGTGCGGAGCCTGCAGCCATCTTGTGGTAGCTCGAAAAAGGGGATACCGAAGCACACATTTGGATTTGCAGTTGCAGTACTTCCTTACGCAACTCTAAATCTGTGCACTCATTCCCCTTCCTGGCATACTGCTTTTTCTGCTGTCACCCGCCGTGCTCGCTGAACTCATGGCTGCACACGGCACAGTCTGGCATGTCCAAGATGGCTGCCGGAGCTTAGTGTGCATGCACGAGTCTTCGCGCATGCGCAACTTCACTGTGTGTATGCACGATGACTCATGCATGTGCACAAAGCACCAGTGGCCATCTTGGACACAGCGGATTATGCCATGTTCCACCGTGAGTTCAGTGAGCTCAGCTACAGCCGTATCGGCTCTGGGCAGAGTTTGTTTATATATGGGGTTGGTTTTGAATGACTATTGAAATGTTATAGGATGGACTGAACAAGTCTGATTTAGGAAGGATAATGGGGCATTTAAGAGAGGATTGTGGAAAACTTTTCTGTTTGTGCATAATGATTTTGGGGAGTGTTTTTGATTTCTTTTGAGAAGTTGGTCTGTGTTTATTTTATGTGATTCTGTTTTGTTTTTCTTTTAATAAAACATCCCCCTATTCTTTTTGAGAAGTGCCATGTGATCTTTAATGTCCACCTCAGCAACCACCAGAACAGGCAGACGGGACCTAGGTTTAACGTCTCATCTGAAAGACGGCACCTCTGAAGCGCAGCACCCCCCTAGTGCTGCACTGCAGTGTCAGTATTGGGATTTAACCCAAGTTCCTGGTGTGGGGATAGAATCCATAGCCTTCCAATCTTCCAGCCTCCGAGGTGAGTGTGCAACCTGCTGAGCCAGTAACACTGATAGTGTGATGTGTGTTTGGGTTAGGGGTCCTGAGTGGACTGGATGGGTTGGGAGTTTGTTAGATGTTCAGTGTGGTGACCACTGAGGGGGATGTTCACTTAACTACCAGGGACTGCCATTGCACTGTTTTACTTTGTGTTCAGGTTACATCATCAAAATAGCAATATGATTGTGAATCTTACATAGGACAGGCAGTTAGGGGGCCACTAGACTACCAGGGCATTACGTATAAGGACAGAATGGGTGAGTGGGGCCACTATTCCCCAATGGGAACATGCCTCAGTTCCAGGTCACCAGGAGCAGCTCTTGGTGGGGGGGATCATATGCGGAGATAAGGGCAGTATTTTGACAGTGCTAAGCCATGTGGCGAAAGCAGCCATTTAGCGCTGCCAAAACCACTGATATACCACTGCACCCTGTGTGCATCAGGTGCCCTTATTTGCATGGCTGCAGGGAATATTCTGCATGATCACGCTGTCAGGTTAGTGCTACTCTCCAGGGACTGTTGAATATGACCTGCGCCCTGTTGGCTCACACTGTTCTTCGTTAACGCAGCCCAACGTGGTTAGGGTTGTATTTACTGTTTGGATATGAGGCCTATATTTTGGCTGTGTGGACCTGGCAGCCTGATCCCTTCCAGGTGGCACCCCCTTTCCGAACGCACCTTCAGGTCAACTCGCGGTGAGAAACATAAAAAGACCATTAAATGGGCATTACATGGTAATGGTCCTTTCCGTGTTTCGCTTCCCCAGTGTTCTACCCCCGGAATAACTCTGACCTGGAGTTGGAATCCTAAAGTCTGGGGATGTGGGGAGCAGAGCCTCCCACAGAAAACACTTTTAAAACAGGCGGCACAATACCTGCGTCGGTATTGTGCTGTCGCTGTGGGGGAGGTCAGCATTTTCACTGTCGACCTCCTTGGTGCTTCCCACACCCCCATGTTCTGACTGTTCATGATGTCTGAGATCGGAGAGCGCTGCATGGAAATCAAAGGGGCCGGGGTCTTTTCAGATACGGTTTGCTATACTTTCTGAATGTAGTATGTCTCAAATCCAAGAGAACCCCTTAACTAACAAGATACTTTTTTTTTAAACCCTATTTTGTACTTGAAAAGTGCATCTCAAAATCAGGAAATCAATAAATAAATGAATGAAATCAATAAATAAGGGAGCCATTAATTATTTCAGACCTGAAAGAAAATGCATTAAGAGGCTGATTTTATCTAAACGGGGATCTTCTGCAATACCATCCCTGGCAGAATGGTTTTCATACACGGACAAATTTTCCTTTAATGGAAGAATTAGTCATTTAGCAGTGGACAAATTAGACGTGTTTTATTCCTCCTGAACCCCCCCCCGCTTTGTTAATGTGCATCTCCCCCAAAAACATTGCTGTTATGAACCTCTGTTAGACCTTAGATTCATTATACCTAATGTCTATCTTATAATATGGAGAATATTTTATTTACTATGGCATCAATTGGTCTGTGACACAACCTTAATTTTTTTATTTCTTTATTTAATACTGGCATGTATTTTAGTGTTTGTTTTATTGAATTGTCAGTAAAAATCATAATGGGGGAAAAATAAAACAGGAAAGCAGACTCAAAGTGTAAAAAAGTGCCTGACAGGAAGAAAAAAATGGTTAATGTAAAATGCAATAAAAAGGTTTGGTTACAAAATGTTTTGTTAGTGACAGCAGCTGAGGTAGTGAAGTCATTGTTAAGCAATGGCCAGCGAGCTGCAGAATTTGTTTAAAAAAGAGACTTTTTGTGTTACCAGAGAAGTAAATTAAAAAGTAACCTGTAATGAACCAGTGCTCTCCTAAATGCCTGCTCAGCCAGCTAGCTATAATTTCATTTTGAACGGTAGCAATCGGCTTATTTCTTTTTCCCTCCAAGGCGGATAATCTGTTTGTAAATCAAGCTCAAGATGATTACCGACTCTCTCAGTCGCGCCTTGAGTTGGTGTTTGTAGCTCTGTGGTTACTGACACGCCAGACGACTCGTTGTTTGTTTAGGGGGTTTATCTGCCTTGAAACTTTCTAATCCATTGTGTAGAGGAGCTTTGGAAATGGCTTCAAGTTGTCTAAACGTTGTGGACAGCATTTAATCCTATTGAAGGCAATCTTATTTTTAGTTTACAATTTATTTACATAGGATTCTCCAACTGAGATGCAACACCTTATTTTCAATGCAGCATCCTGCCTTCTCCCAGTTTTAACCCTAGATGTGAGTTACGGAACCACAGCATCACACAGTGAATAAGTGGCTTTGGTGGCGTCCGAACCTGTGTCTCCTTTTCTCAATCTTTTTTTTATAAGACTAAGACCAAACTTGGAGACCTTCCTTAGCAGGCTAATCTAGTAAGTTAAAGGGTTGGATTCTGCAAAAGGGATGTGCCCCCTCTTAAATTATGTGTATTTTTCACATGGATGGGAATTTTTCTCCATAGAAGTGGTTAGCAGTTATTTATATCCCTGTCTACCCTTTCCCTGTATCCACAATTGTGATCAAACCTATCAGTAACCATCCAAGTGTATTATATAAAATGAAAGATATGTATGTTATACAAGGAAATAAACCTATCTAAGGGGGCTAACCAGGACATAAACCAGCTTGCCCTTTGGGCTTGTGATTTTATGAGGTGGTTAGCCCCATTGATGGGTTTCCTTGTGTACCACCTTATCATAAGGTAAGGTTAAAGCACAAAACACACTTTGTAGAGAAATGTAGAAATTAATTTTAGAAGTACCTGGAACATTGGCAAATCATGGAGGTAGGAGGCAGTATAGCATAGTGGTTAAGGGCACTGAGCTGCAAACCTGAAGACCTGGGTTTGAATCCTGTCAGCTGCCACTTGCGTACTGTGTGATCCTGAGCAAGTCACTTAACTTCCTTGTGCTCCCAGGTCACACCTGGAAACAAGCTCTGGCTTGGTGTGCTTTTCCTGGTTAAACAATTTCTGCTTTCCTTTTCATGGTGTGGTGTTCATTGGAGTTTAAATGATCATACAACAGAGTTTTGGTTTTACCCTAATATCAGCACCTTCTGTTTAAGCATTGCTGCCCAAAGCTGCCAGATCCTGAGGTTGCGAGGAGGCCAGCACACACAAAGACACACACACACACCTCACAGCAGACCTTCAGAGCAGCTTCAAAGCCCATCAGGACCAAAGCATCGCCCGCCAGCCAATTAGAGGGACAGATATTCCCCCCTACACAGCATTTAACCCATCCTCCTATTGCGGCCTCTCTGCGCAAAGGACCAAGTGTGAAGGATAATGGAGTCTGCAAATCAGAGGCAGCAAACAGGAGGCAGCCAGCGGCTAACCATGCTGTCAGTCCTCAAGGAACTCTTTCCTGGTGTTTGTAAGTACTTTGCTACTAGTCTGCTGGGCACTCTGAAACTGGGACTTTTTACTGTCCCTTATATCTACATATGGCGTGCTCACTGGCTGCATTGATTGTGCTGCCTGTGCTCTAGACGTGTTATTGTCTGTCCAGCAGCTGCCTGCCCCAGTGTTTAAGTCTCCATAGCTGCCTTATTGCACATAGTGTTCTGCTGTTGCCAAATCACTAGTACTGCATTGCTGTTTTACTGTAGTATACTCTGGGCATTCTAGGTTGTACCTCTTTGGGCCACCTTTGTTGTCCTGTTGTACCAAGTGTACTGCTATTGCCAAATGGTACTATTTTGCTTAGTTTAATCTGGGCATTCTAGACTTTCCCTTTTCTGGTTCACCTTTACTCGTGTGTTTTCAGCCAGTTGTCACTTGTCTGTGGTTGTTGCTCACCAGTGTCTGTTCTGTTTGATAATTTGTCTGTGTTACTTGGGAATTACCTTTGAGATTGTTCTGCAGCAAGGCGCCCCTGCTCTGCGATTAACTGTTTTAAAACAGAGGCCTAGCAGTTGCTGCTAGACCCTGGGATGGTCACCCACTGTCCACCAGTCTTGTCCCTGTCTTGTGCAGAGCTACTCCCTTCCTGCAGCTAGCCATGCTAAATACTAGTCCAATTGTGGCCTTACTCCCTGGCCTTTTTAGTTTCACTGCTACTCCCATCAGCCATACTACCTGCTTCCCAAGTCACTGCTGAATATCCCCCCTCTAATCCTCTAAAGGATTTTAGACACTCAAGCCTACTGCTAGCAGCTTACCAACCCCCTAACCCTGTTGCTTTTGTAAGTCGTAAATTGCTGTTCCTTCTAGTGCCTCACACTGTGAGGAAATACTTCCTGCTCCCATGCACAGTCCACGGCCAGCTAAAAACTACAGCCCTATGGGTCCTTATACTTTACCTCTGCCTGGTGGGGCACATCAAACCAAACCCAGGCCCCCTCTGCCTCTCTCCATGACCATACTAACATACTAAAATGCCAGCAGAATAGGCCTAACAGTCTTTCGCATCTGCTTATTGGGTCAGCCCCCACCCTGGGAGCTGACCTTGCTGCCCCCCTCGCCTTCTCTGGCTTCTCCCTTCCCAGTTCCGGATATTCTCGCTGCACTGGATTTTGCTTCCAGAACCCTTCCCCTGTACCTGTCCCACCCCCTCTTGAACCCCTCCACCAGCCCCCTGGGCAGCGCATTCCATGGCTCCACCACCCTCTCAGTGAAGTAGCGCCTCCTCCTTTCTCCCCTGAATCTTCCTTAAAGGGCTCAAAACTGGCCATATTAACACCTGCATTATCCTGGAAAATAAAACTGACCTTGAGGTGCTTGGGTGTCCCACTACATTCCTGATATCCTAGGTATATCTGAGTCATGGTTTACGCCCAGTATTCCCGACTCACTCTGTAACTTAAACAGTTGCTGCTTCCTTCGTGTCGATCGCCACCCCCCCCCAAAAAGAGGTTGTGGCCTACTAATTTATTGTAGGTCCCATCTTAACCAGTCTTTGATTTCACATGTAGTTGGTACTGGTACTGCCTGCAAAATACTTCATGCTTCCCTCATATTAAGTCACACCAAAAAGTTCCATCTAGTCTGCATTTGTAAGCCTCTAAAATATATATCTGGACTAACTGCCCTCCTTGACACCATCCTATCAACGGTTGATGGAAACAAGTTAATTATCATGGCTGACCTGAATCTTGACTAGCTAAGCCCCAACTCTAAAACCTATGAACTGCTTATTGGCAAGGATAGACACACTTAAATAATCTCAAGTCCTGCCCGCCTCTCTCACTGTGTTACTTCCTCCACATTACTAGATTGCATGCTCACGTATATGGCTGACTGGATTCAAGCATCTAGTGTGCTCCCTGACTCACTCAGTGATCACGCCCCCACTTTTTGTCTATGGAATGCCCAGATCCCAAAGGTTCCTCCCAAGGTACTCACCCCCAGGAATCTCTCAAATCTAGACCCCTCTACCCTTAATGCTGAACTCTGACTTATGGACTGCTCCCACCTCTTAGCCACCTCTGACGTTACCTCTGCCCTAGATATTTTTCATTCCCTCATCTCCTGCTTTCAAGATACCATAGGCTAATTCCCCTCACTAAGAGAAGTGTTCAGGGCACAGCAATCCCATGGTTGCAGAATGACCTGCTCTCCCTCTGAAAAGGCAGGCACAAATGCTGGGCCACTTTTAAGGGATCGTCCAGATTACAAGCTTGACTTGCTTGCTGGCAGCTGTGAAGTCGATACAAAAAGGCTACCTACTCAGCTAAAACCTCCTTTTGTAAGAAGAAACTTCTAACCTCCACTGGTAATCCATGTAATTTTTGAGAGTACGTAAAAGGGCTTCTGTGTGCTCCTTCCAAAGGATTGCTAAAGGATATATGATCATTGATGGCGTGCATTGTAACAACCAACAAATTATAGCCGGTGCCCAGTTTTCTGACCTCTCCTCTTTCTTTGCTTGCTTCACTGCAGCCCAGGACAGTGTCACTTTCCCATACCAGAATTCTGTTCCCCCAAACCCACCCCTCTTTCTGCCTGAAAACTGTCAGTAGAAAAGAAGTCCACAAACTTCTCAACTCCCTTCCCCTTGGTACTGGCCCAGGCCTGGATGGGCTAGAGTCTAAATTGCTCAGGCTAGGGTCCCATGGACTTGCCCTTCCTATTACCCATACCTTCAGCCTCTTCCTTATCTCAGGTGTGGTCTCATCCCAGTGGAAAGTCGCCAAGGTGGTTCCTGTCCCCAAAAAGGGTGTCTTCAAAAGTATTTCACAGTATCACCCTTGTGCCCTTCAGCTTGTTCTCAGCAAGCTACTCAAAAAGGTAGTAGCCTCCCAGTTACTCTGTGTCAGCATGGTTTCCATAAGGAACACAGCACCACATCTTCCCTCATCAAGATCACTGATGATATTAAAATCTTTGGTGGACAAAGGAGCGCTTACTGGAGCTGTCTTCATTGATTTGTCAAAGGCATTTGACCTTTCTGATCATGCCCTTCTATCCCAAAAACTAACGGACATTGGTGTCTCTCCTTATGCCAGCACGTGGTGTACTAACTACTTGTTAGACAGGCAGTAGTTCATCAGATTTTGGGATGTCTCTTCCAGCCTATTGCCGATTACCCAAGACCTCCCCAGTGATCTATTCTAGGCCCACTCCTCTTTTAGTTTTCATACGCAACCTCCCCTCTGCCACTACCTCCTTTTCTGTCATCATGAACACTGATGATGTCACCCTATACCACAGTGTTCAGTGCCCCCAACTCATTAATGCCCAAATTACCAAGGACTTCACCCACACCAAGAACTGGCTTGTGGCCAACAACCTGGTTCTCAATGCCTCCAAAACTCAAGCAGTGTTATTTGGTTCCAGAATGTGCAGATCATCCTGCTCTCATCCCCTGTCCATCCAGTGTGTAGATGACTCTCCTCTCTCCCTGGTGGAGGAATTTAAGTACCTGAGTGTTACCTGTGACCCCGTCCTGGATTTCCATTTACGCACCTCAAATTTAAGCAAATCCATTAATTCCAGAATTGGTCTGGCCTATTGCCACTGCCATTTCCTGACTCTGAAGGCACACTGAGCTAATCTCCCAAGGTATCCTGCTCCCTTGCCTACAGTATAGCTCACTTCTGTTTACTACTACCCCCTATCTTCACTGCATAAATGAGATTTTACCTACAACAACATTTACCGCTTTTTCTTATCTTCTCCTTGTCTCACACATCATTGTTCCCTGTCTTCTTCCTTATGGTGGCTATTCCCCTCTGCCAGTAGATCTTGTGTGCTAGGTTGTTTCCTCCACAAGCTACTCCAATCTGACACCCCAGTCACCCTAATTTCCTTACTTCATGGTGCTCATCCTAAGTACACTCTCGGATTCTTGGACACCATCTCACTTGTCGTTCCTAAATGTTCAACCAAAATGGGTAACCAGACTTTTTCCTCACTTGTCTCCAGGCCAAGGAGTTCCCTTCCCTCCAAAGTCTGCAGTTTTCCCCCCTTGTCATCCTTCAAAACAGCCCTGGAGGCTTACCTCATATTATCTACGACCTGCAGCTGTTTCTAGCTGTAGCTTCCGTACACTTCCATGCCTCACATACCAACCCACCAATGTCCTCCTTTAATTTATGTCCATTATTTCTCTACTTGCTAGTACCCTTACATAATTTTATTATACATTAAATTTGTCACTGGCCCACTGACGTGAAAGGCTGAGGCATCTAAGGCCTTACCTTCTGCCATGTCATTGACTCATGCTCAGCAATGAGCATGGGTTATTGGGTGTCAGCGGGGTAGGAGAAGACTGAGAGTCCCTAGGACAGTTTTTCTCTCCCAGGGACATGGTGGCAGACATGTTGTCCCTTGGCTGCCACTGGGAGGAGGTCTGGTGGCAGTGCAGTCAATGAGCGGCTCAAGGGCAAGGACACAGATCTGTGGGTCATGCACGCCTCCAAATGCACATTTCTCATGTGAAGTCACAGCAGGCGGATGGGAGAAAATGGAAGAAGGGATCCCGAGCCCTGCACTCCTCCCCGGACCCACACCACCACCTAGATGCCCGGAGCTCAACTGGACTTGAGTACTGGAGGGGGAAGGGGGCACGCTGTGGGGGAACAAGCTCCATGATCAGTCCAGGGGAGGTGGGTGTCAGCCATGGAGTGGGGGAGGACAGCTGAAGAGCACGCTGAGGGAGTAAAAAGCTATATGAAAAAGAAAACTGTCAACATCGCACAATGTACCTGATCATCATATTTATTTTGTACTCTATGCACCAACTGTAATTTGTTATTGTTTTTACTATGTACCTTCCCTGGACTATGCCTGGAGTTGTGGGCTTTCTGAATTTGTGTTTGTTTGTTCTATACTGGAATTCTGTTCTGTACCCTCCCAGGTCGTACCTGAAGATAGGCATTTAATTGTCTGTTGTGCCTACCCAGTTACCAAAAAAACAAAGAAATAAATAAATTACTTTGTTGGACAAGATGCCGCCAATTTTAAGGTGATGCCATTGCTGTGTCACATGATCATTCAAACCCCGATGAACACCTTACCAGACTTGTCAAGGTTCCAGTTACTTCTAACCCCATTTTTTTCATTTCCTTATTTTATAGGCTCTGTACTTTAGCCCAAATAGATACATTATTGCAGTTTATTTCCTTATGTTTTGAAACATGTGGCAGCTGACACCCTTAGGTTTTGCCTTTCTCAAACCCTGTTTATCGAAAATCCAGTAATGGATGACTGGCACAATCCTCTCTCTACCTTGGCTGCTGTTGTATACTAAAGGAAGAACTTGGGGGGCTGTTTCTGAAAATGAGCATAGGTTGAGACTTAGCTTTTTATTTTTTTTTTGGGGGGGGGTAGCTCATAGCTTGGCAGTTATGGGCCTGAAAGTTCAAGATGCTCAAGTCACACACCCCCACCCACCCACCATTCATTACGATGTAAATGGCATCTTGTAAATCCATCCTGAAATGTGTATTGGGGGGTTGGCCAGGAACAGAAGCAATCAGTGCAATATTTGTCATAGTGCATAAATCAGCCATCTGATTGATTACATGTGATTAAAATAAGGCACGCAGACAATATCTGCAATTAAACAGTCCAGCCCACATAATACCACGGGCATGCCCACACAGCCAAGCTGATGGAAATGCTCAGTAGCAAGCCTGCCTTCTGGTACCTGGGAGAACTGGAAAAGTAGTTGAGTGGCAGTACAGTGACAGGAGAAAACAGCCCATGGGCCAGGTTTGTAAAACTGTGGAAGCTAGATAGCTGAAGACTAGATAGCTGAAGAATATTACGTTCCGTCTTTGACTTCTCTCTTACTTAGTAGCCTTCTCTCAATCTGAAATGCATTCACAATTCCTCGCTTCTCTTATGTGCCATACAGCTCCACTGCTATAGGCTGTACCCAAACACCTGAGATTAGAATAACCCTGACTATGGCGTGAAGCCCTGTTCCAATGTCCTCATCTCCTTCTGTGTTCAGGAGTCGCAACATTTGCTGTTGCACACTACAAACAGAGACTAGTAACCATCTTCCTTCCAAAACAGGACAAAGTTTCTATATATTAAGCCAGCATAATAGTACGTGTGTGTGTTGTGGGATGGAGCCTTGTGGTTAGAGCACAGCTGCGAATCAAAAGTCAGAGTCATATTTCTCCAGAACTGCTGCATATTGCGTGACCTTGAGCAAGTTACTTAACCTCCTGTAGTTAAGTTCCCCTAACTGCAAATGCAGGATTCACACTGAAAAAGAGATGTTGCATCTCAGCTGGGCTAGCCTGGGAAAAAATAAATCTGTCCTTCTGTCATTATACCTGTTTTCGTAGTTGCTTTCTTGTTTCCATCCACACATTATTTAATGGTCAGTTAGTCCTCCAGTGCTTAGGCACGCCACTGGGCAAACACAATGCTGCTGGCTAGCAAAGGGCGTAGTGACTGCTCCGAGGAGTAATAGCTGGTAGCCTTGCATCAAGCTGTGGAACCACACTTCTTAGCAGCTGATGAGTAAAGCAGGAGCAAGCGGTAGTTTCCAAATATTTATACTAGGTTGCTTTAACACCATGATGATGTCTGCGTCTTAGGTGCATATCTATGCCTTAGTCTGCTGAAGAGAAGTTTCAGGGAGGCTCTGTTGTGCAAATTGCATCCGATGAACGGTCAGCTCCCACAGTTACAACACTGCCCTCTACTGGCGCTGGCTGAAGCAACAGGATCAAATCGAATGCAGCTGTCAAAAGCAGGAATGATACGGTTTTGCTTGCCAGGACTGCCTCAAGAGATGGCATCATCTTGTTTTCATGAAGGTCCCAGTGAAAGTAGCTGGGGCACACTCATGGATTACAGTTGCAAACCAAAAATTCCCAAAATATAAGTAGAGTACGAAGGAGTTTGGTGTATGGGTGCAAGGGATGTATCATTGTTTGCTGTATAAATAAAGCAGCTGTAAGAATTTTACAGTACTGAACAAATTATATATACTGGGTAACACTATCACTAATGACCATAGCATAACAGTGGAGACTGCTGCTGGTTTCCAAATGCAGATGTGATCAGAAGTGATGTGAGATGGGCGTGCGGTGAGAATGATTCTCTTATTCTACATTCTCCCACTGGCAGGGCTGCTGGAGGCACTGTATGCGGGTGAAACGCTCAGGGCTACCTGGCAGTTGCAACCCCCAGATGAGCAAAGAGCAGCATTGGTGCTGAATATAATGACAGCTGTTCACCTCTTCCAAGCTGGAGGAAGGGCGGTAACCATGGGGACCCAGGTTGTCAGGGTGGCAGATGAGGAGAGCCAAAGAAGAGATAAAACTAGGGGGAAAAAAATGACATTATGTTGGACTGCTCAATGGCCTAGCAGATAAGGCGTTGCACTCCAGTACTGGTAACCGGGGTTCCGGAGGGAACTCGGGAGCTGGGTGTAGTGGCCATGCAGCAGCATGGCCAGCTGTGGATGGTTGGTGCTGTGGTTCCACCACCACTGCAGCAGCCCCTGCATTGGGCCAAGCAGCTTGCCTCCTTCCTAGTGATATCAAACTTCTTTTTAAGGCAGACATTCAAACCTGCTCCCTTTAACTTTAGGGAGACAGACCTGGGAGTCGGAGATGCAACGTCTCTCAATGCTGAATCTGATCTGAACCTCTTCCAAATGATCTGACTTATGTACACCTGGGATGGGGTCACATGATCAGCCCAGTTTACTAATTATACAGATATTTCAGAATTACTGTACAATACTTTTAAACACAGACAAATCCCATTTTCATGGCCATTTGCAGTGATCAATCACCTTTCCTTTATTTGCACATTTACAACTTCGTACATCATAATATTCTCCAGAAAAACTGTAATGAGTAGGGTTCCACCCTTAGGATAGCCCCTAAATCCACTCCTTAGGTTTGCAAAAGAAGGATAACACCTATCTCCCTTAGAGCTGACTGCTGACTACCAGGTCAGCTTTGGGGGGGATACGGAAAGGCATTTTTTGTAACCAACTCCGGCTCTGTCAGTAAATTCAGGCAAATACCTTTTTTTTTTTTTTTAAATACTGGGGCTAGAACTGGAAAGTAGAGGGTATTAACCTCTTGAGCAATGCCTGCCAAATTATACAGCCTCAAAGGCAGTGAGGCAATTCTCTATACTACATCTGGCCCTGAAGCAGAGGAGATAAAATAAAGAAGAAAGGTGATGCTGTGGGTGGGCAACCCATAGGGAGACAAAGAAACAGGACAGCTAAAGTGAAGAAAGAGAATGTGGACCCAGGTAAGTGATTGCATTAATTTTCTCTGGTCACTAGTGAGTTCGCTAATACCAGGCCAAAAAAAAAAAAGAAGGGGCCTTCAAGGCCCAAGGCCTAGCTCCCTAAGCTGTGGGAGTGCCCTTCCCTGAACAGTGATTGGGGCACTACCTGACCTCATTATACCCCCCCCCCAGAGGAAGTATCCAAAGGAAGCTCTGAGCCCTCTCTGCCGGCCTACACAGCCAGTGTCCTGGGTGTGGGCATGAATGTAGGTCACCAGCATGCCAGAGCAATCACCCATCACTCGGTGTCATGGAACCAGTGGTACAGTTAAGCAGTTTTTTTCTATATTCTATTTATCTTCCCACGTTTCTCACCGGCGGCCCCCATTTCCCCGCCCCCAGCTCCATCACCTGGCTCCTCCTAGGCTTACCTTCACCGTCTTCCTCTGCCACAGGACTGTGGTCATGCCTAGCCACCAGTGCGGAGCCTGTGGGGTGTCGGTCGTCATCCTGCCGCCTAGGGTGTTTTTCCTCTATTTTCTCCCTCCCCCCCTGCCCATTACTGGGTGTGACACATTAGCATGTGCACATTGAGGCATACGCATGCTGCACAGTCCTGCAGCACCCTCCCTTCACTGGCGTCCCTGACTTGTTCTACCCTCAGGCCTCCACCTGGGGGCTGTCCCTCAGCGGGACTACCAAGTCACCCTTCCCGGGAGAGGAGAGCTGTCCTTCAGATGCCCGATCCTCTCCGTCCCCTGCCAACCCCCAGCAGCCTGCACTCACTACCAAACCTGGATCACCGGTGTGGCAGGAGGTAAGGTGCCATGCTTCAGCCCTCCATGCCACTGGGCCAGCTCATTTTAACAGTTTTCAAATGTTTCTTTTTTTGTTCCTCTAGAAAAAGATTGGCTACTTTATCTGGCTTGTAAATGGCATTGTGAACCTGAAAAGGGTTAATAGTGAGAAAGTAAAATAAATCTATTCCATACATAACATAGAAACCATCTAGCAAATCAAATTTAATGATCATTCTAACTTTTTATTAAAATCCAAATTTTGGGGAAAAACATTTTTTATTGCACAGCTGCTATAAGTAATATAGTGTACATACTATAAAATAATAAAGACAGCATGGATTCACAGCAGGAAGGTCATATCAGATGAATCTAATAGACTTCTTTGACTGGGTGACCAAAGCAGTAGATCAGGGAGGGGCTGTGGGTATGGCTTACCTAGATTTTAGCAAGGCATTTGACATAGTACTAAACAAAAATTTAATAAACAAGTTAGCCAGCCTTGGAGTGGTCCCAGGATGGTAGCCTGGGTAAAAAATTGGCTGGACAACAGGATGCACAGGGTAATAGTAAACAGAGTTCACACCAAAGAAAGGGGGGTTACTAGCGGGGTACCGCAGGGTTCAGTACTGGAACCAGTCCTCTTTAATGTCTTCATTGGTGACATTGCAGAGGGGCTAGAAGGAAAAGTATGCCGCTTTGCAAACGACACAGAGATCTGCAACAAGGTTGATACACAAGGAGGGGTGGAAAGGATGAGAAGGGACTTGACAAAGTTGGAGGAATGGTCAGATGTATGGCAGCTTGGATTCAATGCAAAGAAAAGCACCTGGGAAACAAAAACCCAGAAGAAGAGTACTCGGGAAGGGGATACTGGAGTACTAACAACAAAAATGGAAAGGGACCTGGGTAGTCATATCAGATGACCTAAAGGTAGACAAGCAATGTGACAAGCAGTAAGGAGGGCTGAGGGGATACTGGGATGCATAGTGAGAGTCATCACCAGTAAAAAACAGGAAGTTGTTATCCCTCTGTACAGGCAGTTAGTGAGACACCATCTGGAGTGCTGCATGCAGTTCTACAGAACCCATCTCCACAAGGACACAGGATGGAGGTAGTCCAGAGGAGGGTAATGTGAATGGTGCAGGGTTTGCACCAGAAGCCATATGAAGAGAGACTAAAGGAGCTTAATATGTACTGTATACCATTGAGGAAAAGAGGGAGGAGGGAGACATGATAGAAACTTTCAAGTACCTCAAGGGAATCAACAAAGCCCAAGAGGGTAGCATCTTTCAGAAAAAGAGATGTTAAAGAACAAGGGGGCACAATTTGAAGATAGAGGGGGGACAGCTCAGGGGCAATGTGAGGAAGTATTTTTTCATAAAGAGGGTAGTGGACATATGGAACAGCCTTCCTGAGGAGCTAGTGGGGTCAAAAACAGTGGGGGAATTCAAGAATGCATTGGACAGACATAAGGCAATTCTAGTGGGGGGTAGGAAGAAGTAGGCTGTTGGTTGACTAGGATCTGCAACTTATCCAGTAGGTAGGGAAATGTGCAGAATGGGTGGGCCAAGCAGTCCTTATCTGCCATCAGAGTCTGTGTTTCTATAAGTATTTTCTCTGAGTCTAGGGAAAAATTAAAGCAGTGGCTTAACTAGTAGGGTCTGCTTTACTTGTCCCCTAAGACTGTTTAAAATTGCTAGAAACCGGCTGTAAAAATAGCCCCCATAGACTTGTGTGGGGCTCGCCCCCGAGCTCTCCCTAGCCACACGTCACAATTTCAGAGAGCGCAAGGGTGGAGTTGGGGTGGAGCAGGGGCACCAGGAAGCTGGAAAGGATCGGCTGGCAGAGGCTTCAGCGCCAGTTATGATCCCTTACACAACAAAAAGTAAGAACTTCTAAATTTAAATTTTTGTGCCTGTCAGCTCACGCAGCTATAAGGTATTGGGGTATGAAGCCCAATACCTTAAAGTGCTAGGTCGGAACATCACTTTAATATTCAGTAGAAAGAATAAAATTAAGGTGCTGGGGACTTGATCTTGTATGTCTGTTTCAGATCCTACCGGGTCAGTTCACCGTATCTAGAACAGTGCACGTCAAAACCATGCAACAGAGACAGCACAGGTGGGACTAGCGACAGGGTGCAAAACGACTAAATGATCTATGCGTGGTTGTGCACCTTGTCTCTGTTCCCTCGCAGAGGATAAGTCCTCTGCTGGGAGGAGGGTCCGCCGAGGAGCTGCCGTGGCTTGATAGGATGAGCCACAAGCAGCAATGGAGGCACTGCGTCTGTGAAGCGAGTATCAAATAATGGTCCCAGACGCATGGAATTTTTCTTTATTTCTCACTTTGTGCGATTTAAGTGTACAACCCCCCCCCCCCGAGTTGATTATTTTAGTTTGGGGGGGGTTCGGGGGCATGGCCTCCCATAATGGGGGGTCTGGGAGGCGGAGTCCCCTGAAAAACATAGAGAAATGCCATTGGCAATATATTGCACTGCATTGGCAGTGCGGTATATTGCTGCGGCAGTGTGCCATATGACATTGTCACCCCGTGCCATTTCAGGTCAGATTAGGTAATCTATGAAGACATGGTGTCCTGGAGATACTGGCACTCATGGCAGTCACACAGCATGACCTCACTTTGGTACTTGCACTTCCATTACTGGTATTTGAGACATAGGGTCACATACCAGAGCTGAGACAGGGTCCAAGGGTAATCAATAAAATACTGTACTCCTTTTAAATATAGGAGTGTCTCTACCCAGATGGCCTGGTAGCAGTGTGTTGTGCTACTGTGCAGGTGACTGGAGTTTTGGAGTGGACATCATTCATCATGTCAGGCTGCAGGTGCATCTCTACCAAGGTGTGCTGGCGGCAAGTTCTGGCTTAACAGCGATACCTGGAGGGTGGGTTGGGAGGCTTGCCTTCTCCTGCAAGGTGACACTGTATTTCGAAGGCCATAAGGCATTGATTAAGTCAGGGGGAGGAGGGAGGAATCAAAGAGTGAAAACCAGGGAGAAAAACTCCCTGTCGTCTACTTGACGCCCAAGTAGCCTGAACAGGGTATATCCGTGACACACACTGGGTATATCCATGACAACAGAGTACATCCCTGACAATGGAGTATGTTCCTGACAACAGTGTATATCCCTGACAACAGAGTATATCCCCGATAATAGTGCATATCGCTAACAACAGAATATATCCCTGACAACAAAGTTTATCCCTGTCAGCAGAGTATATCTGTGACAACGGAGTGTATCCCTGACAATGGAGTATATGCCTGGCAACAGTGTATTTCCTTGACAATGGAGTAAGTCCCTGACAACATTGTATATCCCTAGTAGGATGGCACTGGTGTGGGATAAAAAGTGGATTGAGGAAAAGTGTACAAAACAAGAGAAAACAAAAGCCTCAAAATATTTCAACTTGTAACTTGCACTTAATTCTGAACACATTTTCAGTCCAGGCATAATGAGAAGTGGCCAGAAGCAGCCCATCCCAAAAGATCACTGCACCCTCTCTGCTGAATAGTAAATTGTTACAATCCTTCAAGGTTCACAAGCGTGCCAAAGTTAACAGAAATCCTGAACAGCATGGGCGTCATGTTAAGTTTGTTGGTGGGCTAAAATCTCCAGAAAACTACTAGCACAGTCAACAGTTACATCTGAAAATGAAATATCAGAGAAGC
This sequence comes from Neoceratodus forsteri, assembly GCA_016271365.2. NCBI lineage: Eukaryota > Metazoa > Chordata > Ceratodontiformes > Ceratodontidae > Neoceratodus > Neoceratodus forsteri. The sequence goes on from CM028130.1 coordinate 202,231,851, forward strand.
CATGGTTTATACATCATCATGCCTAGAAAGTCCTCCTACCATTTCCAGCTACGATCTTTGCCCAGTTTCAGACTAGCCATATCATTGCCCTACATATTCAGGACAAGTGGTGAAAATTCAGGACATACCTGAAAAAATTCCTACTTGTATGACAAAGTGAGAAATTCAGTACAGGATAGTGGATGTCTTGACTGTCATGGGAAATGCAGGACAGGTGGTCACCTTACTACTGAGGTACACCAGTGTTATAGTGTGGGACAACCTTTGTGGAAGACCATCCTATTAGGTCACTGCTGGCATACAGTTACGGTACAGTGCAGAAGACTATCTGTGTGCTGAAATGTACTTTTATCTTTTTACAAGAACCACTTTCTGCGTGCAGATTGTTTTTTTTTTTTTTAATTTAAGCAAAGTCAAGATACAATACAATACATAAAGACAGTATAATCAGAATAAGAATAGTTGAGTTGGGTAATACATGATAGACAATAAGCATTATTCATACATCCTGTAAAAGGGCCAAAAAGCAATACACAAGAACCCAACAGAAATTAGTAAGATCTGTCAGGGGATTACAGAGTCACCTTTCCCTTTCTCCAGTGGGGCTAATGACTTGCTGAACATGTTTGTCCAGATATTTACGGATTCTCTCCCCACCCCACCAAAGGCCCAACAAGGCCGTCATCCCTGCATCAAACTGAATTAATGGCTCCATCTGTATTACAAGTTTCAGGGAATAAAGTCAGGATCAACATACATGTAATACAGAATTCAAGACTGCCATCAAGTTTGAAATTGAGGGATTCTATTGTATAATGTGGCTGTTAACCTTTCCATGCTGTATATTTCACTCACTATTGTTTGCCATAATCCAGTTGAGGGGGGTCTGGAGACATCTATCGCCGGGTTACTGCTTTTTTTGCTACTAATAGATAGACATAAGTCATGAAGCCCTGGGACAGAGAAAGTGTTCTGGGCGTGATAGATAATAAGACCATAGAGGAATTAATCAGTTCCTAGAGAAGGGAGAGTTCCAAAAATTGAGCTGCCAGGTCTCACTAATAATCCGCAAGGACTGGGCAAGACCAAAATACATGTGAGTGGCTGACTGTGGTATAGCCACAGTTTCTCTAACATGCCCCGTAATTTACTGAGAGGTATTTCACTAGAATCGCTGGAGTCAGAAAATATCTATTCCGACATTTCCATGCAAATTCTCTCCAAGTCGTGGAAGAGGTTACCTACACCACAGGGATCGTATGTTTTAACCACCTCACAAAAGGAATGTCTGTTCCAAGTTCTTTATTGCATGTAACTAAGATAGTTTGAGAGGAGCCTCTCAGCAAGTTCTGAAGTCCTCTGTAAAAACTGGCAATAAGGTGGGACCATGGTACATCCTGTTACGCATCCAGAAGCAGGTGTAAAAGGAGTGGGGTGGGATTAGGGAATCTTGTATATTCTTGTTATTTGTGTAGTAAATAGGGTCATACCTGTAGGTACATAAAGTGTTCCCAGTCAGTCAGACCATACTGCTGTTGTAGCTACTCAAAAGGGAGAATACCATGAGGGTCTAAAAATTGTAATATATAGGTAAAACCTAGCTGCATCCAACAGTAGAAGGTCAGATCAATCCAAGCTGGGAGAAAGCCTATCTCATCGGAAAGGACTCATGTAAAATAGCATTTTTTAGCCAATTTAGGGTGTTGCAGCAAACCTCTCCATACACGAAGGGAAGCAGCTGTAAATGTCTGATGGGGGGGTAAGGGTGGTGCCGGACCTTTGGAGAATAATATTGGACCTGTGTTATGCAGGTGATTGAGCAAAAATTCTAACTTGTTTCCACAGAGGTCTTGTTCTGGGACAAGAACCAGGTCCATATTAGACCTAGATGAGATGCCCTGGCATCATTTATTAAATTATGAAGAGTAGCCCCATCCAGTCTGAAAGGTATCTGCAGTAAAGAATATCGTAGATGTGGACGGAAACCTCGCCATAGGAAATGTGATTATAAGTTTGTTCCACAAGTGGAAACGGAAGGGGGCTGGGCATGTTGGAAGTGTCTGGAAGAAATATAAAAGTCTGGGGAGGATATTTATCCTAACTGCCTCAATGCGTGAAAAGAAAGACAAGGGAAGACATCTCCATATATTAAGGTCATCTGTTATCTGAAGTGTTAGAGGTTCGTAGTTTAATAATTCAAGATTGCTGAGATCCTTCAGGATTGTCATCCCTAAATATTATATTTTAGTTTTTCATCAGTTGAAGGTTTGCCGTACTGAGAGAGAAGAAACAAAATGAAAAAGGAGCAAATCCATTTTCTGCAAGTTAAGAGAAAAACCTGAGACTGCACCAAAAGTTTGTATGATTTACCATGCAAACAAAATAGTTGTTTCTGGGTTAAGCAGGGTAAGGAGCACATCATCTGTGTATAATGTGATGATATGTTCTGTACTGCTTAGCGATAACCCTTCCACGGAGGTGTCAGTGCATAGGGAGTTGCAAGTGGTTTTATATATAAGGTGACGAGGAGAAGGGATAGGGGACGGCCTTGTCTAGTTCCACATTGTAATGAGACTAGGGCAGAGAATGAGCCAGTAATCTGAATATAGGCCTGAGGAGCAGTGTAAACCTGTTGGAGCCAAGTCAAGAAAGAGTCCGGGAAGCCAAAAGAAGAAAGAGTGTCGACAGAAAATTTCAAGAGATCTTATTGAATGCCTTTTCAGCGCTTACTAGGGCCATTGGTATTTATCTGTTTTGAATGTGTTCTCATAATAGAAGAGTTTGACGAATGTTGTCCCTGGTATGTCTTTTCTGAATAAAGCCTGCTTGATCGGGGTGAATTATAAAGGGGAGAACAGAGCTGAGACTGTGAGTCCAGATAGACATATATATTTTCTAATCCATGTTGAGGATAGATATTGGATGGAATGAAGAAGGAATCATCTGGTCCTTACCTGTTAAGTATGGCCACCATAGTAGCTTATATCCATGATGGGGAAGGTGGATCCCCAGATGCCACCACCCGACAAGCCTTTAATGAAGTTGGGAGAAGCTTTTCCAAGAAGGCTTCATACCATTCTACTGTGAATCCATCTGACCCTGGACAGTTATAGACTTGCAGCGTTCTGGATTACAACTAGTAATTCTTCCTGGTGAATAGGTGTCTCTGGTAAGAGCTTCTGAAAGTCTGTAAGTTGTGGGATAGGCAATGTGGACAAGTATTGACTAACTATGTGGGAAAGAGGGGGTAGGGTCAATGTACAATTTTTGTTAGTAATCGGGAAAGATGTTGCTTACAGCTTGATATGTGTATGTCTGAGTGCCAGTAAGTAGGTCCTTTATTTGTAAGATGCAGGCTGATCTACATTGGGCTCGCAGCTTCTGGGCTAAGAGGCGAGTACCCCTTACTCCCCCCTCTTAGTGAGCTTGTTTTACATAGTCTACTGCCAGTTGGATCCAGGAATCAAGAATAGCTTGAATATCCTGTTTTATTTTTTGAATTTTAGTTTGAAGGACATGATCTCCAGGTAGATACAAGGCCTGGTAAGACTGAAGTTCCTCCTGAAGAAGACAATACTGTTCATTTTATTGTTTCTTTTTGTTCGAAGTGTAGGAAATGATTTCCCCTGTGATGACAGTTTTAAGGTGTTCCATAAAATAGGAGAAGATACTTCTGAAGAATGGTTATCAAGAATTATTTGTGGTATCTTACAATGTATAAAAATTGCTTGTCCTTCAGAAGAGAAGTATTGAGGTGCCAGAAAGAGGTTTTTGGCTCTTTGCCCAAATTTACTTTCAGGAGAAAGGGGTGATGGTCTGATAAGAGTTGTGGGCTACGTAAAATATCTTAAACAGTGATAAGGTGCTCACACAAGTTGAAAAGAAAATCTAAATGGGAAAAAGTTTAATGTCTAGGGGAGAAGTAGGAGAAAGTCTTGATCGAGGGGAAAAGCTGTTGCCAGATACTGTAGCTGTAATGCCAAGCTGGGAAAAGTTGGTATGAAGATATTTCTGTGCAGCAGATGCTCAATATTTTGTGGGATTGGAGGTGTCCAGTTCAGTAGACATTACCATATTAAGGTCACCCACTAAAGTAAGTTAACCTTGTAATAATTCTAATAATTTACCTAGAAAGGTTCTAAATATGGGGGTATTAATGTTCGAGAGGAAGTAGACATTGGCAAGGGTGACTTGTGTCTGGAAAAAAATGGCCCTGTAAAATCATGTATCTACCCTGTGGATCACTATGGATCAGTATGCTGTGTAGTTAGTTCAAAAGGCATCGATACTGGAAGCAAAATTGCCACACCTCTGTTTTCCATTTGGGTATGATAAGGAGTACACGTTGTATCTAGCCCCACCCCACCCACCCACAATAATTTTTGGTGCTCCTAGGGAGCGAGATGAGTCTTTTGTAGAAAATAGACATCAGCTGGGTGGGCCAGAAGATGATGAATACACTTTGTTCTTTTGACAGGATTATTCAGATTGATGTTGAGGGAAAAAAACCTTAGCTGGTGTAATCATCATATTTAACTGAAAGAAGATGCTTCTAGAAGGGAAGGAGAGTCACAAGCCCCCAGCAACATATCAAAGACCCCACCCCAAAGATCCCCCAGAAGAGCCCCGAGGGTGCCGACGGCCATCCCGTGGGACCTAACACAGCAGTGTCACACATCCCCTGGGCTGCCTCCCAGTGAACCCTTCTATCACTGTAATAATTGCCAGTTTTATAATATGTCTTTTAATAACATTACATTCAACAGTACTTGTCCGTCTATGCTTCATTGTTTCTATAAAAAAATAATAACACACAGCCACTGGAAAATGTAACAACCTTGAACAACTGTATTCCTTGACAACAAATAGGATTTGACCAGAGAGAAAACATATAACAATGGCAGAGGTCCCATTATAACCCTGAACCATATACAAACAGACTTCCAAGATGGGGCAAGAAACAAGGTTTGCCCTATTGCATGAAAATTCTTAACAAAATATCTATAAAAAAAACTGCGTCTTGGCCATCCCCCGACTTTACACAACAGGTGTAGTGACCTGAAGCACTCCACACAGTGCAAGAAAGCAACAGCAAAGGCAAACAAGATGCTGGGATGCATATCTAGGCGGATCAGTAGTAGGAGAAAGGTGGTTATATAAGCATTAATCCCCGATGAAGGTGGCATCTAATGGGGAGTTAATGCATGGTTGGGACTGTTGTGGCACGGGGGCGGAGGCCGAGGCGTCGACGGTCCACTATGCATTAACTCCCCATTAGATGCCACCTTCATTGGGGATTAATGTGCTTGTAACATGGTGCTGCACTAGAAGTGTCATGTGATATTTTTCCTTCTTATCACGCACACATCAGCAGTAGGATTTCTGTACCTTACTGCTTTTTCGTTTATGTGCGGTTGTTTCCCCAGCTCTCTTTAAGTGCTACGATGCACGTGCACGTTGCACTGCCGACATTGACTTACATAGTGTATACTAAGTTCTGACAGAGTACGACTGTGCTTTATGTTGCCACATACACATCAAATAATGTTGTGCCTTACTAGCCGCCCACTTCCAATCAACTGTTCCACTCGTCTGCATGGCTTTTTCCTGTGATATTCCTGGTGTGCTGCATTGTGGGAGCTATTTCTTCAGTGCATAGTTTAATCTGCCCGAGGACACAGACAGCTTCTGTCAACTCCCAGTGCAGAGCTCCGCTCCTCTCTCCGACCAACAGGTGGCAGTTGTCCAACACTACTGCACTTTCCCTCTTTTTGTAAACGACTTCTTTCCCCATCTTTCACTTCTCCTATCGCATTCTCCTCGGACTACTCCTATTTACATCGGGTGCCTTGCTAAGCTGCAACCACTGCAGTTTCAGCCTCTAAACCGTGTTTCTTTTCCTCAACATTGCTCAGCACACTACAAGCCACTTAGCCACCTGCTACACTCTACATATCCGACCAATAGGTGGCGCTTTTCACACAGTACGAGCCTTGTGCTCAGTCGATATAGCCTGTTGCTCCCTTTTCGTCCCCACTTCTGCCTTTTACGCTCCTGCTACTGCTGAGCTGTCACCTCTGTGCCTCTAACCGTCACGGCACACTTCCTGTATCTTTGCTCTTTCCCCACGACCACACTTCTCGCAGCCTGCAACACACCGCTACACTGCTTGCTTCCCACTGCACAATGTGCCTTGATACTGCCACCTATTGGTCAACCTTTCGGACCTATTTGCACTGCTTGCTACATCCCAGGCGCGCACCACATTTCCCGCGCTCGTCCACGTTACTCCACTGTTTTGCTTTGCGCAGTCCCGATGGCAACACGACATTATCATGCCATAATGCCGTGTTGCTCTGGGGCCAGCTGACCCACTTCGGCCAATTGTATTGCTTTCTTCCCACCTTCTCATTTTGCCCATGTTACAAACTGCCTTTGTACAGGTCACTGGTAAGACCACATCTAGAGTATAGAGTTCAGTACTGGTGCCCACACCTCAAAAAGGACATTAATCTGCTGGAGAAGGTCCAGAAGAGGGTTACAAAGATGATAGCCGGTCAGCAGAGTAAGGCATATGAGGAGAGGTTGAGGGCACTGAACATGTACTCCCAGGAAGACAAGAGAGAGAGAGAGGACATGATTGGGACATTCAAGTACTTAAAAGGGATAAATAAGGTTGATAAGGAAAGTCTCTTCAAGCTGAGTGGCAACCATAATATGTGGGGCACAGTCTTAAGCTGGAGGGTGGGAGGTTTAGGAGGGAGGTCAGGAAGCACTTCTTCACAGAGAGGGTGGTGGAAACTTGGAATGCGCTGCTGGAAAAGATCATCTAGTTAAAGACATTGGGCAGCTTTAAGAGAGGATGCTACAGGCATGGGAGAAGGTAAGAATCATGGGTAGGGAGGATGGGAGTGGGGAGGGAGGGCAGGGGCATTAGCTCAAGCTCTGGACCCTGCAATACGAGCAGACTTGATAGACCAAATGTCCTCCTTCTGCTGGCTTCTTCATATGATCGTATGTAGGTAAAAATGTCTGATTGTATTTCCTGATCTTGAAATGTGTGGATTGGAGGACTGTGTATTCCAAGTACTTCTAAGTCTCAGTTTACCTGTAAACTGTGTTGCCCCGTGAGAGTAAGGATCTGGGCTCTTGAACATTCCAGGTGTGCAATGGTTAAAGTAATTCCTATTCTCATAGGGTGCATTTCTTTTCTTCCAAGCAGCCTAATACAAGGTCATTAAAGGTGCCAAAACCCAGTAACAGTTGGTTATTCTAAACTCAGCAATGCTAGTGTTAGCTGCCAGTTATTAAAGATGATAATGTCTGTGCTGCTGTTTGTTGTGGGCTCGTCATATACCTATTTCCCAGCATCCTCTGTGTGGGTGTTGAGATTATTGAAATGGTCTGATTATAGTAGTTTTTAGATGGAAATGAATTCTGCAGCAGTTGACACCTTCGGGAAAGCTTAGAGTAAATATAATATTTACACACAATCCCGTTTATATTTTATAAATCAATTTTTTTTCTTTATACCTTGTTCATAATAGCTGTCAATGCATGGCAGCAGAATCTTTGCCTCTTAGAATGCAGTTTGTACAACTTATTTTTCTCTTAAATTCATACTCTATCATGGCATGTATTTTGTATATATATGTTTTAATGTATTTACCCAGATTGCTAGACCATTTGAAATGTAATCTCTCTTTTTCTGTATGGGTTCTTCTGTCTACTTTGCTGCTGTATAACGCTGAGCATTGGAAGGTTAAGTGACTTGCTCAAGGTCACACAGTGTATAAGTGCCAGTTGTGGGATTCAAACTTGGGTCCCCTGGTGCACAGAGCACCCATTTAACCACCATGCTACACAACACGTGACCTGTTTGGAGCCTCATAATCATTTCCATAGCAGCAGATTGCGATGTCAGACATGCAGAACATTATGATTTTATGTAGTGAATAAGACACTGGAGCGGGTAACTCCTCGGATACAAAGGTCCTATTTTCATGTTTATGCCCAGTGGTATAGAGGGTTGAGGCACTGGGCACCTTACCTCCCTCCACACTGGTAACCCAGCTATGGGAATGGACCTGGGTCACTTGGGGGTTGGCGGGGGAGGGAGGATTGGGCATCCGTAGGACAGCTCTCCTCCCTTGGGGAGGAGGGAATGCATGTTCTGTGGGTTGACTGCCACCTGGAGGCATCTGAGTAGCAGTGACGCAGGACTGCGGGGGAATACGCTGCCTTACAGCTGCGGAGGTGGGGTATGTACATTAGACCTTTGCATGCACTTGAACCCCAGGGAGAAATTGCAAGAAGAAGCCTCCAAACATAGCCTGGTGATGATCTTCTCCCTCGCAAGCCCTACAGCAATGACTAGGGACCTCATACCAAAGTCTTATTGCAGAGGGACACCTTCAGAGCCAGGGAAGCTCCAGAGAAATCGTGTGATGGAGCCAGGAGAACTGGTCCTGACTGGGACTGGTTGGAGAGGAACCAGGACAGAAACAAAAAATTAAAAGAAAATTAGACAAGGGGGAAGAGAATAGGAATGTCACAGTATACTGATTTAACAGTATACCACAGTATTGGAAGTTACAGTATTGACCCAGTGGACAATTAAGCAATAAGGCATGATGGGGGGGTGTGTTATGGTGGGATAACAGCCCATCTCAGGGTGGTTGAAGCACGAGGCATAGCCGAGGGCTTCCACCACCAGAAGACGTTAGCCCACCATAACACACCCCCTGGAGTGCCTTATTGCAATTATGAAATGGGTAATTTTTAGTAATTTTTATGCATTTTTAAACATAATACTTTAAGCTGGGCCGTTGAGCTGGGATAACGGCCCAGCTGAAAGCAGCTCTCGGCCAATCAGAATACATCATTGTTTTCTACCCATTTCATAATTTCTGATACCACAATAACAATCGTTCTCAGTATACCTTAATTTTTAAGACTTTAAAACCAGCATTTTCTTGCTTTTGGGACAACTGTTCCCTTCATGTCAGTTCCCCCGACACAAGAGTTTGAGAAGCCAAGATATCACTGTGCTACCCCAACTGGCTATACCCCCTTTACAAAATTCTTGAATTTTGGGCAATAACTCTTAGGATATGTCACAAAGTTTTACTTAAGCTGGCTCTTAAGACCTTATGGATTTACTACCCTGGCTCTCCCACATATACTAGATTGCCCACTAAATAAATTGGACTTGTCACATTGTAAATGATGGAACCTAGGCTTTATCTTTCTACACCAGGTATTAGATAAACATGGTGTAGTCCCTTTTTAGAGCTTGCAGGGAACTTACTCTTTCCCAACTGGAGGCAATTTCAGATATCTGCAACTCCATTCCTTTATTATCCATACCTGTGGTGACACCTCTAGACTGCCAGACTAGCCAGGGTAACTCCACCGCATTTTCAGAAGATCACAGAGAGAGGGAGGTGTGGCAGCATCATGCAGGAAATCTCTGTAGTGGCCTAATAGACTTTTACAGGACAGCACTGCCCATGTTCTTCGTAAATGGAACACTAGGTACTGACTACTCCATGGAGCTATGGCTGCAGTATGCCCTGCCAGCATACAGTTTTGTCTGCGCCATACTCTGGGATTTCTCCTGGAAATGCAGAGATTTTTTTAGGACCCCAGCTCTGCAAGCAAAATATCTAGGAACTGAGTATGGATAAGTATGGAGGGGTTGTGGAACTCAGCATACAGACCAGACGGGGTACGGCCATTTAGTCCCCAGACGAAACGTCGCGGCATTGTAGTAGCGGAGTAATGGTCGCCAGGACAGTTGGGCGTTACCGCTGTCATCGAGCGGACAAAGTGTAGCGGTAGCACTCGCCGCCGAAGGGAGGAGGCTCCATCCTGCTCCCAGTGATGCTTAACAGCATCAAAGTCTTCCTCCCACAGCCGTTCTCATAAGTAAACACAACAAACTTGGGCTTAGCTGACAGCTGATTATTACCATCTGCAATCCCTAATGCCCTCACTGCAGTGTGCTGGGGGTACTGGGCTCTGGTCTGTAGAAACATATATCTTGAGAACTGCCTGCATCTACATCTGTGTTACCCCCTCCCCCCAATTAACTCGGCAGCCCAGTAAACATTGCCTTAACCTGCACAATGTGATGAGGGAGCAGGCCAAAGTGGAGTCGCAATTGAGTTTAAGCTGTCTTGCTGTGCATATGGCTTTAAGAGCCCATTGGGCTAATGGATGTAATGTCTGATAGGACGAAGACTGAGATAGCTCAGCCCCCACCCTGGACCAAACCATTTAGGTCAAAATCTGAAGACATAATCAGACAGGGACAGGCCAACAACTCGCACAAGAGGGAGCAAGGGTTCAAGTCTGGTACATTTCACCCAGCACTGCTCATAAGTTCGGCCTGGGGAGTGTTGTGCCACGGACAAACTTGTTAATTGATGTTGATATCATTCACAGTGTGACATTCTCTGTTACTACTGCCGCGGTTACATGACCGCAACTAATATGCCAGCGACTACTATAATCGGCAACATTTTCTCCACTACATTTTCACCGCGCCGAAAAAAAACGTGACTATTAGTCCATAAACCAGACCAGACTCATGTGTTTTGAAGTTGCCCTGTCTTAGTATCTTATTGGCAGGATGTAAAACAGGACCTGGAATTTGTGTTTAATGTACGGCACCTGATTACACCATGCGTAGTGTTGCTTTCCATCCCATCTATGGCACACAAATGTACTGGTTACAGTAACAAAAAAAGTTATTACAGTGTTGGGGATACGCACCACTGTACTGATCAGAGCAGTGTGGTGTGCCTTGATTCAGTCTGTTCACAGGCTGGAATGTTGAACAGCTGTGTACTCTATATGAATACACGGGAGGCCTTTGGTGATCTGTGGCGTAGATGGGTATTGCGTTATGGAGAGTGACTGCTCTTTTGTTCCAAAGGGGTATTAGGTATGCCTGGTTTACCTCACCCATCCTATATCTTGCACCTCAAAAACACAGATGTTACAAATTATCATGATGGTACAGAGATCCGCAAACTGTAATCACTATTGGTTGTAAGGGTTTGAATGGAATATCTGGCTTATCTTCTGAAAATTTCCTTCTGCTTCCGAACCTGGGTCGCCCACTTGGTTGCGCAAGTTACTACTGATGAGACACTTGGTAGCTGATGGGGAGTTTCTGACTTTTAGTAGCTCTTTAACAGTGACTTCCCTGTTAATGCTCAACTCAGAGTGACCCAGAAGTGCCATTAGCCAACTTTTGTGAAACTGCTAAATAATAGAAAAAAAACCTGTTCGCCAGACTGTTGGGGCAGCCTTAGGGTTACCACTCGGTGCCTGCGATCTGGGTTCAAGAATAAGCTTGAGACATTGAGGGCTGGCTGGGGGGGGGGGGTTGACATCCCAGCAGATATGATAGGGTGACGTTATGATACTGCTACCTGGGTGACCACAGGTGACAGTGTAAACAGGAGCCGCTCTGGGGTGGTGGTGGGTTGCATAAGTGTGGGTGTGCACGTCATACATTTCCTCACCAGCAGTGTCATGGGGGAATGGAAAGAAAACTAAAAGCCCTGGCCAATGCAGAATGAAGCTGGCTCTCCCCACAGGCCCTACATCGCTGACCCTGAGCACAAACTCTGATGGCCCTGCCATGGGTGGTGAGCTATGGCATTTAGGAAGACAGGGTATTACCTAGGAAAGGCTGGTGATTGGGTGGTAGGGGGGTGGTGATGCTGGCAGAAGGGAGATGAACAGATGAAAAAAAAAAACCTGTCAAGACCAGCTCTTTATTAAAGTAGATGGTGGTGATGAAGGGATAAGCTCTCAAAACTTCAGTTTGCTTTTGTCTGCTATTTGGCAGCTTTCCTGCAGATCGACCTTGGGTCACCCTTGGCCATTTCAGGCTGGTTTGTGTGTGATTGTGTGTGTGTGTCTTTGTGTACTTGTGTGTACATATTTGTGCACGTGCAAGTGTTGGTTTCTGTTTGTGACTTTTTTTATTTAGCCAACTCTCTTGTGCCTTTTCCTTCCTGCTTTGCTTGGATTATGCTAATATGCCAGACCCCGAACATAAATTAAACCAGAGGCACATGTTACAGTGTAAATTTTGTGTCTACACCGTTTTATCCTAAGTCTGATTCCCCTTTTCTTCCTGTTTTATGAGGCCTTTGTTCTCTTATTTTGAAGCTGTTGTTTTTTTTAAGTTTAGAAATGATATAAGGAGTGCTATTTTAAAGCAGCAGTGCCCATTTCTATACTTCCTCCCATCTCAAAAGCGCTGGAAATAATTGTTGCAGATCACCTTACTGAATACTTAGACTTGCATCACCTACTGTGTCAGTAACAGCATGGTTTCAGGAAAGGGCACAGCACAACCACCGCCCTCCTAGAGTTTACCTCCTTTATCCACGATGCCCTTGACCCAGGAGCCTTGGCCGGATCTGTCTGTATCGATCTCTCCAAGGCTTTTGACACAGTAAATCACTGTATGCTCATAAACTCCCTTCTCTATGTTGGCGTATCCCAAGAGGCCGCTGACTGGTTTTCCAGCTATCTCCACGGATGTACCCAGCAAGTGAAGATCAATGACACCCTTTCCACAAACCTTTCTGTCCGGCCGGGTGTCCCTGAAGGATCCATCCTTGGTCCACGCCTCTTCTCACTGTACTTAAACTCGCTCCCTATGGCCTCCACTGGGCATCTCTTCCATCATGCAGATGATGCAGTGGTCTTAAGTCGGCACCCAGACCTTGCCCAGCTCCAAATATTCTCACAGGACTCCTTTGCAGAAATAGAATCATGGTTTGCCTCCCACAAACTTGTCCTCAACTATAAAAAAACAAAGGTTATGCTATTCGCCTACCCTCAACATAAACACAACTTGACCATCCTATCTATAAAAAATTCCTGGGGTACCACGCTGGAACCAACCAGCTTTAAATATCTTAGGGTCACCCTCGACTCGGCCCTTAACTTCCACAAGCATATAGCGTCGACATGCTCTGCAGTTAACATCAGACTTGGTCTCCTCTATAAACTCAGACCTTGTCTCCGTCCTGACACCCTCCAACTAGCCATTTCTAGCTCCATCCTTTCCCTGGTAGACTATGGCATAGTCATCTATGGCACTGTCTCGGACACTGCCCTGTCCGCCATTAAACGCACCCTCAGTAAGGCCTGCTGGCTTGCCACTGGCAGTGAACAGCTCACACACACCTGTGACCTCTACCAATGTTCATCATGGCTTAACTTTCATGGGAGTGTGTTCTATCAGACCTGCTTTCTGGCCAAAAAAATCCAGCTAGGTTTAGGCCCCCCCCCCCCGGCTGTCTCTTGCTTCTCCAACCAAATTTGCCGAGGCGGGCCACAAGACATTCTGACATTACTGCCTTACACATCCCTTTTGTAAAGACCAGTGCTGGTCAAAGGTCCTTTCGCTATAGGGCTCCACTCTGGATGAACTCAGTTCCTGGGCCTACCCTATCAATCCCCAGGCTCTGGCCTTTCAAAACTGAGCTCTGTGACTACGTTATGTCCAGCTCCAGCTGTGACTGCAGATAACTCCTCATTCCCCATAACGACAGGTTCCTCTGCTGAATATGTACTTGAGATTATTGTGTGATTGTACCATTTACACCTCTGGTGTTGCTCTATGTAGTTTGTTATGCACTGTGCCACTGTATTTAGCCTCTGTATTTGTTATTCTCTGTACTTGTCTTCATTCTCTGTATGACGTGGAGCCTTTGAAAACGAGTCCCTGACTCAAAGGTTTGTAATTCCTAGACTTTTAATAAATAAATAAATAAAAATGTTTTTCCAAAAAGCTGGTTTCAACTGCAGTTAAATATTAGCCTACATATCAAATTTACTTTCCTGCATACCTCCTGTGTGGTGCATCATAAGTTTTTTTTTTTTATTTTCTCAGTCCTAACCCTTACCAGGTCTGCAATGATTTTTTTCTTCTTTTTATAGTCACAATTTATTGAGTTTTTCAAGATATAAACGTTAATATAATGGTAAATACAACAGACAGAACATTACAGTTCTTGGAACAGTGAGGCAAACAAAGAAATTATATGGTGTATTCCTATTATCTGTAATTAAATACAGCATAATTAAAAGTATAAGAGTTAAATTGTCTAATTGGCATAATTTCAACAGTAATCAAAAGTGCAGTGTACAGGCCCGGAAGGAAGAGGGAACATTGTTTAACCAGGAGTAGCACACTAAGCTTGTTTTCACATGCAACCTGGGAGCACAAAGAAGTTAAGGGACTTGCTCAGGATCACACAGTATGTACCTAGACAGCTGTGAGATTCAAACCCAGATCTCTAGATCCGCAGCTCAGAGCCTGAACCCACTGCGCTATAGTGCTTCCTATTAGGAAGGCCCCAATAGTAAAGAGTAACCTCCCTCAGCATACGCTGTGGGCAGGATCGTTCTGATCAAGGCACAAAAACAGAATCCCTAGCCATAACAAACAAAAGCCAGCGAGACCACTTTTTCCTCGCCTTTTCCTTCTGCTGTCAGATAGTGTATGTCATATTCTCCATAGTGTATATGGAGTTAACCAAACGTATCCGCTCTTCAATAGTTGGAATACCCCCTGTGAGCTAACTTTTGTGATACATTTCTTCGCCATTAGGATGAGAATGCCCTAGTAGCTGCATTTTTCAGGCCCTTTGGATATAATTTAAACAAGTAGACGTGTTCCGTTAGTTGCATTTGTGGGCCAAAGATCTCCTTCAAGGCCCCCGCAATAGATTTGAGAAAGGGAGCGAAATGTGGAAAAGCCCAGACGATATAGTGATGAGCAGCCTGCTCCCCACCCCCCACACACACACACACACATTGCGGCCAACAGTGAGGTTGGGTAACAGTCTTATAATGGATCTGCTGTACTGGAGTAAGAAAAAAATGGATAAGACATTTCCAGCTAAACACCCGCCATATTACCGATGATGTAATTTTATGAGAATTAACATAGGCCATCTGCCATTGTACTTGGCAGAGGGGTGTCGCATGTTCCCCATTGCATTTATCTGATACTGGGATTGGGGAAGGGCCTTGAGTTGATTAAGGGTCAAATATAAGCAGGAGATCAGGTGGGGTGTGAGGACTTCTTGTATGTCAGATATTGTTTAACTTACCAGAGGGTTCTGAGAGTCTAATAAGGGGTCCTGCCGGATCAGGGACGAAAGGAGTGCCCTAGCTTGAAAATATCAAAATAAATCTCTTTGAGGGATACCTAAGCTCTGTCTAACTGCCTGAAAAGATTTCGCTTTATCTTCCTCTAATAATTGATAAGGATATAATAGGCCCCCGGCATACCATCCCCAGTATCTGGCATCCACCTGGACTGGTAAAAAATCTTTTTGGAGGTGTAATGGGAATAATTAGAGCATCTGCTCCCAACGTCCCATTCTCTGCAGCTATCTCTTCCAGACTTGGAGTGGGGTAAGAACAAAGGGGGAGTTACAGTCCGTTAAGGAATTAGTTTGATGTAGTCTACAGTATATCTGTCTCTAGAGAGAATTTGGGCAAGGCCGCTCTTTTGAGTTGTGTCCACTGTTAAATGGGATAATTTCTGAGCCAATGAACTAGTGGTGGCAATTGTGTGGCTTCATAATACAAGTACAAATCAGGAAGGGCCAGGCCACCCTGATCCTCTGGTCTACAGAGGGTTGAGTAACTAATCCGTGGGGGATGCCCATTCCAAATGAAATGACTAATCATTTTCCACCACTTGTCTGGGTATACTTTATCTATTGGGACAGAAAGTGATTGGAATAAGTAGAGAAACCAAGGTAGGACTACCATTTTAACCATTGCTGTAGGACACTCTAAAGTCTGGGGAAGCACAGACCATTTATGTAGCTCCTGGTGAAGCTGTGTAGTTAATGGGACATATTTAGCCTGAAATAGTGCCGCGATATCTTATACAGGGTATGTCCCAATCAGAGGGAAATTGGGATTTCAATTGTGGCGAGGGATAAAGTTCATAGTCAGTGCCTCCATTTTCTTTGTATTTAGTTTGTAACCTGAAAGTGAGTCAAAAAAACATAAAAGCGACCGTAAATCTGGGAGATCTGTTTCTGGAGCCGCACCATCATCTGTATATTAAGTAATATGATGCTCCCCACTCTCCGGTCCAGGGTTTTAAATAGCCAATATTGCATTGCTGTTTGCAGTGCAAACCGGCTGGTCGCATGAATCAAACTGAAGAATGGATTGCAAAAAAGTTCAATTTATTTTTCCGTTTTTTTGTTTTTTTTTCCGCTGTTCTAACGTGTGGTCCAGGATTTGGGCTTTGACACTCTGATTCACTGAACTAGTTGTTTGTTGCCATGCAGCCCTCCGGGTGGTGCGGCAGGACCACTTGCAAATGGGATGGTTGCTTGGCAACAAACAGCAACTACTTCACTCTGAGAGTGCCAAGCCCAAAAGCTGCCTCACGGCAAACAAAAAAAAAATATCACATTTTCACATCATGTCATGCATGGTCGACCTAGCTTGCTGTCTCTCTGCCAATCTGCAAATGACTGTTAAGTTTTCACCTATGTGCAGGATTCTGTAGGCAGAAAGTGGTGGAATTTCCTTGAGACTGTTGAGAACTTGCGGCCAGTGGCACCAGTCTAGAGCAGGCCCGGCTGACTCCTGATCCCGAGTGGAGTTAATTGAGAGAGCAATCTCGTGCCATGACTGTCCCGATTCCGACATGACCCAAGTTGAACTTGTTTGCCCAGTAGGTGCCAGCACTCCGACTCTCCAAGTCATCAACCTGCCCATCGTCATCCTTGTCCTCAGTCCTCTCTCCCAATCCTGAGACTCCCAGACCGTCCAGACCCCCACCTGTGACTGTAGGCATCACTGCAGATGCAGCCTTGTAAACCGTACAGAGGACTGTGTGTGGTCGCATCAGTTGGTGTGGAGTTTGACAGGTTGTAAGCAGTCAAGTAGAGGTGAGCATGCGGTGGAACAACAGTACTCTACAGTACTGCCAGTACTGCCACTGTCAGACAGACTGACTGCCGTGTTGCCAGCCCAATTTATTGGTAAGTTGATCCAACCACTGCAGCAGCTAACATCACGGGGTTGGAGATGTTAAGCCAGGCTGTGCTGGTCACAGGGTTTATCTAGTACTGTTTTTATTTTCTTTTTGGTTTTTTTATTTCTGAATGCTTGGATCTCGAACTTTCTGTCATCCTGCTACTGCCTACTACTCACTGCTGTCAAGTTAATCTAGTGACTAGTCCCAGTGACGGTCCAGTCTGGAGTTGGACCCTGCAAATTTAGTTAACAGCTGTGCATCCTAGAGTCCGACTCCAGTCTGACCTGCTTGAGAGGGTGGAGTGGTGAGGGCGGGAAGGGACTGGACTGGGAGGCTGGCTGCCTGCTGTCTACTCTGCGGCTGTGCCTGTCACTGCGCAACTGCTGTAAGTGGCTGGCAATCCATCCTGGGCTTATTTATGAGCTTCTGTCAGGGACTGTGTGCACAGTGTCATGACTGTGATATCTGCACTGTGTCACTTGATTCCTGCTGCGAGGGATCATGGAGCAGAGTTGAGGGTCAGGGGTGACAATTTAGTACAGGCAACAGACCATGTGATTGAGGCTATCACTATCCTGAACTTAAGTTTGGAATAAAATATAAAAGAAACGAGAGCGGCCCAGCAGCTGCCTACTGTATGAATTGTTGCAGGCAGCCATGAAGGCATTGCACAGCAAAGCAGACAGCCGAGCTGAATGATTCTGAATGATTAAATGCACAGATCAGATGCAGTCAGTGTCAGTCAGTCCACTGTGATAACACAGTCCAGATCAAATATACAGATTTTACCAAACTATGAACTATAAAAAAGAGGAATGCTGCACTCCTGATGCTGATAGCAGAGTTTCAGATATAGAATAAAATGTAACATTTAATGTTTTTCAGTGAGTTTCTCACTGGCAGCTCAACATGGCATTATTCGGTATTCAGGACAGCAAAGCCCCGATACAACTGTCAAATGTATGGCAAGCATATACTAATATGGGCAAAAGGTTGCCAGAGAGCTTTGCTCCCTGTTTAATATAGATGGGGGGCGGGTTTGCTTTTATGCACCTCTGAGCCGTGTAGCCACCATCCCAATTGTTATGCGTAGAGTTTACGCACGGAGTGCACACTTGTACTGCCAGCATGGCTCCCTGCCAGCCCTGCCTCCCAGCGCCCCCAGTCAACGGCCATAGAAATAAAAAAACTCTAGTGGGATGACGAAAAATGTGAAGCAAACCATTAGACACCTCCTCATCAAAGCCTGTGGAATCCCTACCCCGACATGCCCATACCTCGCCACCTAAGTAAAAGAAACAGTGTCCTGGTCTACAAGCACCCGCTTAGGTTGAGAACTCAGGGACAGCTTCTCTGCTGGCAGAAAACGCTGAAAAGTACGGAGCTGAGCGATAATGTTCCTTTTAGTTGCCGCAGCATGGCTTGCTTGAGATGTTCCTGCCAGAGTCCAAGAATCTGACTTGAGCTGGTCAGTGGGGGTGGTGGTAGCATTCTCCAAGTCCACAATTCTGTGCCTGGTTAGGCCTTTTGCTGCTTCCTCTGCGGTTTCATAAGTGCACCACCGGCCATCAGATAAAAAAAAAACACCAGTTTTGATGGGTAGGGTCTTTGGGACTGGATTTGTTGCTTTCTTAGTGCCTGAAGAATTGGAGCACAAGACCAGCATTTCATTTGGATGCTGGTAGGATAGTCATTGTCAGAAATAACTTGATAATTATAATAATGAATCTGTTTCATATGCCAAGCTCTTAAAAGTATTTCCTGTTTCATTTTCTATCTGTGGAATTGGGTGACGGTAGACCTGGGTCTGGCTTTACTGCCGGCAGGCCTTGGGGTGAGCGCCCGATGCGCAGTCTTAAACTAAAAAGCTGCATTACAGGGTCTAGTTGTAAGGCTTCACAGAAAAAGCAGTGCAAGAAGTCCTCCATATCTTGGCCTTCCATATGCTACGGGATTCCATAAAGACGTATGTTTTTTGGTCTACCCCGGCTTTCGTCATAGTCTTGCCTTTCCTGTATTGAGTGCTGTGCCTCAGCCAGCTACAGAACGGCAGCCTCCAGATGTTCTACACAACTGTCTGTGGCTGTAATCCGTGCCTTAGGTTCATCAGCCCATTTTAGTAGAGCTGTGAGCTCCGTGCCCATTCTGTCCAGCTTACTTTTAATTACAGATTGAAAATCTCTGAGCTCACGAAGGATCAAGTCCAGCGTCTACCCTTTTTTGTTATATTTGTTTGAGGAGTGATGGTCATGCTCCACTAAGAGAAGGGACTCGGAGGCCATGGATCCGTCCGAGTCATCAGTATCTGGCTGCCATCTACTACCATCCATGATGTCCGATTGCTGCTGTGGCTTATCTGCCCTCTTCATTATAAATGACAGCCCTCCTGTAGTCTATTTAAGGCACTTGGCATGATAAATTCCAGTATTTGGAGGCTGTTTCAGTGGGATGCTGATGGAGTCCCAAGTTCAAATAGCCATCACTATGCTGACGTCACTGAAAGTGCAGTGATATTTCTAAGACAAATGTGGCAGTCATCTTTTTTTTCTTGAGAAAGAATTAAAACGTTTATAAAATATCAGCCTAGAGGTTAGAGTAATGAGCTGTGAACGAGCTTGGTACATCCAGCAGGACTAGGTTTGATTCCCACAACCTCCACTTGCATACTGTGTGATGCTGAGCAAGTTACTTAACCACCTCAGTGCTCCCGGGGCACCCCTGAAAACAGGCACTTGTGCCTAGGGGGCCTTACCAGTTACCACAGAATAATTAATTAAAAATACTCAGATTTTGGTGAAACTAGAACATTTTAGCACCAAATTAAACAGGAAGATGCCCGGAATCTTATTGTGAAAAAAGGTGGGGCCATATTTTTGGCCCACATTTGTTGCACTGCAGCTTTAAATATGGCTGCCGACAGGTTTTAGCAGTATTCTCAGCTGTTTTAAAACACTCGTTGTTTACATAGCTTCCCATCAAATTCCACGTGCCTAAGATGGAAGTAAATGCAACAGATACCCAAGAGGGTAGCATCTTTCAGAAAAAGAGACGTGCAAGAACAAGGGGACACAATTTAAAGATAATGGGGAAGGCGGTCAGGGGCAATGTGAGGAAGTATTTTTTCACAGAGAGGGTGGTGGATGCATGGAACAGCCTTCCTGAGGAGGTTGTGAGGTCTAAAACTGTGAGAGAATTCAAGAATACATGGGCCAGACATAAGGCAATTCTTGTGGGGGTAAGAAGAAATAGGCTGTTGGTTAACTAGGATCTGCAGCTTATCCTGTAGGTAGGGAAATGAGCAGACTAGGTGGACCAAGCGGTCCTTATCTGCCATCAAAGTCTATGTTTCTTTGTTAGACACAGCTCTCTGGACTTTTGGGACACTGCAGACATCAGGGCCAACTCCGGGTCACAAAACTAGAGTGCCCCTTGCTAATGCAGATCAAGATAGGGAAAAAATGGCAGCTTTTTAGACAAGATGAAGGGGTGATCTAACGTAGAATGAAAAGGTTTAGATACAAAATTGTCATCGTAATGTGAACTGCTGCTTTTAAGATATTTCTTGAGTGTGCAGAAGCCAGTTCATTGAGGGCATCATTTGTGTGAAAAACACAAAACCTTGCTCCCCGGGCGCTCCTGAGCATTTCTTCCTGAAGTGTCTTCATTAGCGCTTTGTTAGCAGGGTGCTTGTTCCCACCTCTGTGATCTTTGTGTATATTTCAGAAACATGAACGTATTAACTTGCTTCAGATGAACAGCACTTCTCTAAATCTTACGCTTGCGCTGCAGTAACTGCTGAAATGCTAACTGTGCCTCCACACTGTGTGGTAAATAAATTCAGGATGACACAAATGACAAACTGTTGTTAATGCAGTAGTCGTCCAACACAAAGGGCTGCACAGAGTGGTTCCACAGTGATTGTGTCCCTGTAAACCCATGCTCAACGGGGACTGCACACCACTCCCTTGTGCCCATTGCATGCCCATGGGAAACATAGGAAAAGGCGCAACATGTGTGAAGGTGCCATTTTTGACATAGGGTTTGAGCAGCCATGCATGTAGCCTGCTGGATCAGTGTTGGCACATGGTGGCACTTGCTGTTCTGGTTGCACACCACTGCCACATCTCCTGTTTTCGTGGTTGCAGCTACGTAAATAGGGACAGCGAGTTAGCAGATTGGAAGGGACCGCGGAACGACAGGGAATCACAGCAACATAGATCACCAATATTGGTGACAATTGGGGAGTGTGAGGAAGTCCTGGTGGAGCACCAGGGCAGCCTCAACCCTCATGGCATTCTGTAATGAGGAGTTTGAAAGGTAGACCACTAAACTATCCTGAACCAGGACTTGGAAGCTGGGGAGGGGGATTATAAACAGCTGGATACCCTAGGCACAGGGAGTGCAGGGCATCGCTGCGTATCACGACACGCGTAGGATGCCTGCCACGATGCTACTGAATGTGCGGCATTTACAGACAGGTGGTGGATGCTAGTGGGCACAATCTCCAACTGCACCTGCTAATACCTGGCATGGCAGTTTTTTCGTTGTGATGTGCACAAACCTTTGAGTATAGCGCTTTAGCATGGCGGTGCAGTAATGCTGGTGCTAAATGCCCCTTCAGCGTCGTCCCAATCTCTGAGAGTGGGTCCCCTTAAAATGAATGATTCAGATCCAGATCAAAAGCAGCACGGTCAGGGAAAATTTTTACCTGGTTTATGGTAAGCAGAAAAACCAAAACTACACAAGCTGCACGATGATCTGGTATATAAAATTGTTTGTGTTGCAACCATTTGCTGTGCACATCTGATTTCACCCCAGACTTGTTGAACATTTGCATAACACAAAGGTACCTGCATAATCACTACACACAATCTTCCTATGGGTACCCAAAGTATGTTGTATGTTACAACAGAGGCAGAGGTAATGCTGTGGTATTGTGTTACTAAAGTAGCATGACTTTTAGTTTTGGTGATTTCTGTTTTCTTTGAGGAACATTTTTTATCTTGACACAAAATAATGAAAAGTTACTTTCTTTTACTCTTGCACCCCCATGTGGGCAAATCTTCCTGGTAACCATTTTCTCGATTCCACAGTAGTGAAACTGCAGTCAACAGTGCACCTCAGTAACCTGTTTTATGCTGTCTGCCGCCACCACTCCTCGTGCTTGCTTGGTTTTAACATTGGGAAAATGCAGTGCAGAGATGGTGATTATGTGATGCAATCATCTAAAAAGCTGATGAGTTTGGTTATAATTATCAAGATAGACATAATGAGATGAAAACATCTCGTTTGCCAGGGCCTCTGAGGAGACAAGCTGTTCCAGATCATTGTCCTAACCTCACCGTGTTACATTAACTCTTTCATCACTGGGGCAAACGTGTCTGATTTTGCACTGTGTTAAATTAAAGGCATTTTAAGGAGCCTCCACTGTCAGTGGGAAAACTTTGAAAAACCATAATTTCAGAAACATTTAGAGTATATGTTATACTTTCTGCATGTGGTGGTCACTTCTTTTTATTTACAGTACTGCCCGCCAGGATAAAGCACTCTGATAAAGCTGTCACAGTTTCTTGCATGACACACTGGAGAAAGTGCCATTAGATTACACTGTATTCTTGCAGTATTCTGCAAGGTATCACTGTTAGAGCTGGTCCAGTGACTAAGTGGTAGCGCTATTGCCCACCATGCTGGTGAGCCAGGTTCGGGAGCAGACTCAACTTATTGGGCGATAGAGAGCCACTTTCCTGTCCTGGGCAGGAGTGGTATGCTATGTTGGCCTTTGACTGTCACCAGGTGGAGGCCTGTGGTAGTGTAGGTGCGAGCAACTTAGAAGGGAGGGGGCTGGGGTTCCAGAGTGCATGCCTGCCTTCACACGTATGCGCTTTTCTGTCGCATTGCAGGAGTGAAGGAGAAAAAAAACGGAAGAGGAGCCATGCTGTGTCCACTTTCCTGCAGCCCACACTGTTACCTGACTACTGTGATTCTGGATTGTGTACAGGGGAAGGGGGCAGCCCTCCATCTCCTTGTCCAACCACGGGGGGAATCCATGGGGGACTCCCCCTGGCCTAACCATGGGGGGAACCGTGGATGACTGCTTTGGTGGGCCAGTGAGAAGTGGATGCTGATCGAGGAGAGTAGGGAAAAGGCTGATAACCGCCTGCCTGGACCATGGGAGAAAAAGCTTTAGTGCAAAAAAAATTTTTACTGGTAGAAATAGTTATAAGAGTGCTTTATCCTGGGCTGGCCAGTAGAGGCAGAGACTTGGCTGCCGTTCATGACACTGGCAACTCAGTTTTAGGAATGAGCCTGGCATGTTAGCTGGCGGGGGGTGGAGGATCTAATGAGGAGAAGAGGAAGGTCTGCATCGCTCTGCTCTGTCACTGCCACCTGTTGGAATACTGGCAATAGTGTAGCAGACCAGTACGCCAAGAGGGAGGGAATACTGCGGAGGTCATAGAGGCACTTCCACTGGGAGAACAGTCCAGTGAGCTGGCATCCCAGGTGGGTGGGTCTTGCAGTTGGTAAGCAACTAAAGGGGTAAATCCCTTGATCTGGCTCCCTGACAGTCAGATATCACCAGAAGAGGCAGTACATCTGCCCAGGCCAGATGGGGGAGCAAAAAAAAAACCAAAAGCAAAATTAAAAAAAGAGTGCTTAACCTGGCAAGGGATGGCAGTACTGTTCTTATTTAGAACAGGGCATACTGTGATATCACCATTTAGGCATGACACCTAGTTTTAAGAAGGTCCGAGAGGAGTGACAGTTGCACCAGCTGGTAGTTACTAACAGTCGAATTTTAACAGTACCATTACATATACACAAGTAGCTATACAGTAATATAGAGTATCTTTAAATCCTAAGTTATATACACATTGACAGAGGCATTTAATAGACTGCCTGCAGACCTTGGAAGTGATTAGATGTTTGACAGTGCTATCCTGGTGAACTAATAATCTGAAACATGTACACTGGGGCATAAACATGTGGGAAAAGAGGGTTGAGAATATAGCGAGTACAAATATTGAAACAGACGTGCCCAGTGCATGTAGGTGGTGTCTTTGGAGTGTTGGCAGTTGCTTGGTGTGAGAAGGTAATTGTATATGGCATACTTCATAGCCTGTACAGGGACAGAATCCTTGTTGCCAGTAGTAAGAGAGTTCCAGGCGATTGGGGTGGTTATGGCGAAGGCCTTTTATCCAATGTTCTTGCAGATTTTGGATGTCTTTTTATTTTCCGAATTCTAGTTTTCACCTCCACACCCGGGCATCCTTCTGGGGTGTCCTCTTGACAGCAGCCTCTACTCCTGGCCTGAATCCTGCATCCCTCGGAGGGACTCCCCCGACCACCCAGGCAGACCTAGCCCCCTGGATCACCCCCCCCAGGGTGGGCCCATCCTCCCATGACAGCCTTTCTGGGATTAGAGAGGCCTTACCTGGATGGTGGGTCAGCCGTGTAGTCCCTTGAGCACAGGGCCGGTGTTGGGATGTGGGCTGCGTCCCTGGAACCCCCATCATCTCCACGGATGTGGTAGAGGTTTTTCCTGCTTGTTAGACCCTGAGGAGCTTGGACATGCAATGGCGGCTGGGCACAGGGTGCCACTGCCCGCCAAACTTCTCCCCGCTGTACGTGCCACCGTTGCTTGCACTGCACCTGACCATCGCCAGGTGCCGCTGCAGAGTGGTGCAACCCCGGAACCCTTCGCAGGGAAGGGAGAGCCATCCTCCGGACGCTTGATCCCTTCCCTCTGCTGCCGACCCCTGGCAGTCCTGGCTCATTCCCGAACCCGGGTCGCCGGTGTGGTGCAAAGTGCGGCATCCAGCACCTCAACCTTCAGCACCACCGGGCCAGCCAAACTTTGGATACCTGATAGAGGTATGACTAACTATACTACAACTAAATGCATTAGCATGAAGACTGGATTACTACTTGAAGCCATGCTGAGATTGGGATGTGCATGTTTGCTTGAAGTCATACGCACAGTCCCTGTATAGTGATGGCCTGACAGTTTAAAGCCTCATGGCATAATGTGAAGCCACTCAGAACAGGTGTTCAAAAGAACAAGAGAATTTCGGGAAGAAAGCAACACCACGTGTGATGATAGTAGGTGTTTAAGTGAAGCAGAGGAAAGAAACTGTTTTTTTTCTGATTTCCTTGTTGATTTGTGCTGCCATAGTGGGAGGGAAGGATATTGTGTTCCGTTAGGGGCTGTAGTACTGGCAGAGTTGTAGGCACTCATTACAAGTTAGGGCGAGACTGGGCTGGAGGAGGCAGCATGATTTGCTTGTGTCATGCGGTCACATGCTGGGACTTCATCCACCACTTCATTCACCATGCACCCAGGACCTCCTTGTGAATGAGCTTGCTCAATGGAGCTTACCTGCAATAAACTTGAACTTGAACTCATCCAGTGATCTTTTGCTGGGATAACATCATTGGTGAAGCAGGGCACTGACCAATCACTCCACAGTATTTTTGCTTGCCATTTTATTTTTTTGTAAATTATTTTTAGTGGTCCAGGTTTTGTAAGTCGGAAAACTTACAAATGTATATGCATGACACAGAGTACAACACTGGGCATAGAATCATTACGTGCACTGGATGCATTGTCTGTTACCCAGTGAAATGCCACAGGGCATTTTTAGTTGTACTGTTAGAGTGCAAAAGTTCTCCGAATTAATAAAATCATAAAAGCCAAAAAGTCGCCACCAGAAGAGGGACCTCATGGCAACATGGAAACCCAGCATGTCATCATAGGCTTCTGTTTACAGCCCTAAATTCCAGTACCTAGAAAGGAGGGTAAATTATATAAACAGCAAAGGTGTCGCGCCTTAAACTGCTCCAGACCAGAACTTCAAAAGGAATATAGTAAACCAGGTATAAATATTGGTAGTGAGGAATGAGCCCAGCCCTGCTTCCCTTTGACCTGAGTAGATAAGTTCAACTATGGTTAAATGATAAACATAACATCAGAAAGTAGATACAGAGGAGCTAGATATTTCTTGGGAAAAAGAATAAATTGAGTATTTAGGGAGGTAAAGATTTTTAGGTCTATTCCAAAAACAATTAATAAAAATCTGAATATCTTTACCATGAAAATACAAGATAACTTAATGAAGTAGAATAACCTTCCCCTTGGTTTATGAGGAAGATTAGACACTGTTGCTATGAATATTCTACGTAGGGCCATATACGTATTTATGATGCTTCCTTTCATTACTTCCAGAGTGGTTTATGAGCATTCAGTCCTTACCAATTAGTTTTATCTGGGCTAATAAAAAAGTCACATGGCATATAATAAACTTACTAGAACCAAGGCAAAGGGTTGTGTAAAACTTCCAGACTTATAGTGCTATTATAGTGCTGTTGTCTGGCAAATAGAGCATCTCAATTCTCTGAGTGGTTTAGAGCCATGAAAGGCTCTTGGGAGAATCCAGACTGCTTAGAAATAGAATGGAGTATAACAGGGGCCCACTCCACTGAACCTGGTTCACTTCTATCCTCAAAACCCCTTTAACCTTTTAGAAACAAAATCATAACAGACAGCACACATATAATTGCATGATGGTCCTCTTTACGTAGTTTAAATCTGAGCAAATCACGTCTGCAGCCAACCTGGGGTAATCCCAGTTTAATTTATCGATGCATGTTACCCAAAGGAACATGATTTGACTGGGGAGTACTGGAAATTAGGAACACCGCTGATAGCGAGTCCTTCATTACTTGAGATAACTTAATGCAGACATATAATCGACCTGAAGCGGAGAAAGACACGTACGAAAATGATTAAATTAACCAATCTACAGCACTATAATAATGACATTAACCAACTTATAACTAATGCAAATACTAACAGTTTTTTGGCTTATGTGAGACTATCTCCTAAAACTGCAGTGTTACATAACTTACTAATAGAGGAGCTAAGGGTCAGGCAACAGCAAGCATAAGGTGGTGGCCTTCTGTTTTAAATAAAGCTATCATATGCAATCATGGGATTGGAGTAAAATCTGGTTGAATTCCTTTAAAACATTTAAGACTGTAAACTTGTAATTTGTTTAAGCCCCTACATAATTTCTGTTACATTCGAGTGCATTTTGCAAAAAGTGGGTACAAAAACACCTCTTGCTGTAATAGATTAGGAGAAAATGATGCAATCTTGGTACCTATATTCTGAGAATGTAAGGTAGTCCAGTCTTAATGGGGAAAATGGTAATACGTTTGCCAATCTGAAATGGACACACAATCATATAAATGTGGAAACGTGCTTAGTAGGTCATTTTAATATCCATAAAAATTGGGCAAAAGAGCAAATACACGCTTTAATTTTTCTGGGGACAGCGTGTAAAAAAGAAATTACAGAGCTTTTCAAATATGGACTGAAAACAGGGCTCCCAATTTAAATGAATGGAGAATGGAGTGTCTAGAAAGTCTCAGAATGTAAAAGGTAGCACATTACATGGTGGATAAAAGAAAACCTTTTTATTAACCAAATGGAACAATATTTATAACATTTTTGAGAATGGATTTCAAAATGCATACATACTGCATCGGATATAATTTTCTTAGTTTTGAATAGATTCTTCATGGTTGTTGTTTGTAATATAAAACAAGACTATTGATAATATCTTCTGGAATATTGCTTTACTGCATTCACACAGATGCAAACAAAATTGTTAAAATATAGCACAAATATAGAGAGAGTTGAATATTCATTCTGCTGGTCTTTTCTGTGTCAGCTCAGTCTTTCTGTCTTTTTTTTTTTTTGGTTTCTATCTTCCTGCTTCTTCGTCTGGTTTGATCTGCTGAGTTTTAGCTTTTCTGAATACAGACTATGCTTGAACCTGGGGTAATAGGGGAATCTGGATAGTACAGCAATACCATTCTTCTTGTATTTAGCTTAGCTTAATGATTTATGATAATTTTCCAGGTTTTGTTTTATTACTGATTTCATGAGAGGCTTTTTAATTGTCGCTTTATATTGTCAGTGTATTGTGCACGTTACTGTTAGTTATGCTGTATCATTTTAATTAGTTAAAATGTTACACCGATTATATGCTACTTATTGAACATGCCTAATCAAAATTTTATTGATAAACAATGATAGACATAGTCACTACAAAACAGATAGTGTACTAACACCCGCCATCAAAATTAAAAGATCATTAAGTTTATATGCAGAAAGCACAATGGTACAAGCCCATTAAAAAGCATGAAGTCCTTGAGCTATTAGTTCAGGAAAGTCAACATGCTCAGAATATGTGTAACAGGGCTTAAAATTGACAGACACAGGCTGACCCAGTGGTTTGGTGGGCTGAGATGCTGGTTTAGGAATGGACCAGCGTCACTTAGGGACTGACCTGATGAGGGGGACTTGAGCATCCCATTAATAGTTTTCCTCCCTCAGGGAGGTGCATTCTGTGCTCCACCACTTGACTGCCACCTGGCGGAGGCTGAGTGGCAGCGACGGCAGGAACAACCAGATGAGGGTGAGATGTCAGCAGACACAGCACAGAAAACCAGCAGGAGGACAATGTCCTGGACCAGCACCCCCCCCCCCCAAGCGGTCATTGCATAACCCCAGGTGGCAGGCCAACCTCTTCATTACGGTTCTGTGTAAAAGGCAGATAAGTAGTAAGTCCGCCGGATGGGTCTGTGACGGGGCTGGAGGGGTGCCGCCGGGATCAGGGACAGAATGAGTACAAAGTGTTGAAAAAGAAGCTTACAGGCACAAACCACATTAACCATTGCCCCAGTCCAAAAAGTGAGAGAGGTGAAAGGTGAGGACGGTGAGGCTGCAACGCGGCCAGTGCCATCTTAAAGAGTCACATAGCGTATAATTTAAAACATCAAAATAACAACACAGTGGGGAGATATACTCCCAATGGATGCACCCTGTCTGGCCCCATAATTTTGTCCACCTTGAGGTTAATGAGTGCTTTCTGGACTCTCTCTCCTCAGAAAAAGGACTACTTCCCTCCCATCAAAGCTCCTGATGCTTTTATGCAGTCCCTCCCCGTCAGTTTCCACTGTTAACACTGCACAGATGTATTTGTCCATGGTGTCTGCCTTTTCTTGGTCCCACTTTCCCATCCCCATATCTTTAACCTTGCAATGCCTCTCTTTGTCTTCCTTTTTTCGTTTACATACCTAAAAAATATCTTGCCCTCCCCCTTATACTACCTGAGCTATTCTTTCTTTAGTTTAAAATATTCACCTAGTAGTTAGCCCAGTGGCGCTGAGGGTTGAGGTGCTGGACGCCACACCTTGTGTCACACTGGCATCCCGGCTTCAGACACGAGCCCGGGTTGGCAGGGGTTGGAGGGGAAGGATAGGATTGAGCGTCCGGAGGACTGCTCTCTTATCCTGGGGTGGGCTGTAGGTCTTCATCGCTCTGCAGTGGCCCCTGGGGATGCCCGGAGGCACTGCCAGAGATGGTGTAAAGAAGGGGGGAGTGCAGCGGACGTCAGCACATCAAGTGCTAGACGTCATTGCATGTCTGCACTCCTGGGACTAGAAAGAGGAGGAAAATGCAGCACTGTCCGCAGCAGCTCGATGGCCGCACTACCCTGAGCCGAGCAGGGTTCATGGGCACAGATTCCGAGGCCGGTATTGGATCCTGGCCTGGCGCGGGGATCGAGGGGGGGGGCCTCTCGCAGATGCAGCTGCATATGCCAGCTGACCCGGAAGATGTGTCTCCGTGGTTGTCAGGGGGAGATGAGCAGTGGCTAGATTTAATGGCAGGTCAGTGGCTGAAGGGGAGAAAATAAATTAAAGATAAAAAAAAAAATATTCACCTAGTATACAGAGATGCCCTCATATGCACGTGGGTGAAAAACTAAGTTGGATGTCATACAGGATGTAACTATCAACCTAGTTGTTAAAGGGACACTGTCAGCCCATTTTGCATCATAGTTTTTCTAGTTGAAAGCCCACACTTTATGATTGCTTACCTTCTCTAAAATTCATTAATGTTGCTGGTTGTTTTATCTGCTTCCTTTCTTAGTAGAACTGAAATGGATGCTAATGGTGTAATTATACCCAACCTTGTTTCACATCCTTGATCTACTCTCATTGCATACTTCCTCAACATCAGGAACATCCTTCAATCAGTGCAGCCACTCATGATGCAATAGGCTGCTCTACCCTCATTGTACCATGTCTGTAAACTGCGTTGAGGGTGTTCCCAAGTCCAGAAAAGACGCTGTGAGAGTTGTTCAAGGAATGTAACAAACAGTTTTTTGTGTGGTAACACCAGTATGGTGAGCAGTCTGTTTTTCACTTTTTAAAAGAAAAAAAAAATTGAAATCAGTTAACCTGCTACATCAGCAGTCTCTACAGAATGTGAACAATCATAACATGTATTTTTTAAACTAGGGACAATTTAAAGGAATATTCCGATCTTCAGTATTGGGCGTCATAGCCCAATATCGTACGGCATCATTAGCTAATTGCTGCTAAAACTACAATTTTTAACTTTGTCGTTTTAAAGAGGGACGGGATTATAACAGTTGCTGAACCCACAGCCAGTTGATCCCTTCCAACTTCCCGGTTTGCCTGCCCCGCCCTCATGCTCAGATGTAGTCTGATGTTTTAGCAGGGAGAGCTGGGACGACCCCATAATATTGAATAGCATTTTTTCAGTGGTGCTTATGCACCTTTAAGCAACTTAGCGAAAATGAAAGCCACTGCTTAACTAAAAAGGGACCCTATTAGTTGAGCGATGGCTTTCACTTTCCTCTTAAGATTGCTTAAAGTTGCGTAAAAATTCACTGAAAAAATGCCCCGTAGACTTGCATGGGATGTGCCCCTGCGCTCTCCTTCCTTAGACATTACAAAACATCCTTGTGCGTAGGCATGGCAGGCAAACCAGGAAAGTGGAAGGGATCGGCTGGCTGTGGGTTTGGCAACTGCTACGATACCTTCCCTCTTTAAAAGGACAAAGTTAAAAAAATCATAATTTTTGCACCAATTGGCTAATACTGCCATAAGATATTGGACTATGAAGCCCAAAGAGTTTAAATTAGGTTGGACATTCACTTTAAGGGCTAAGAGGGTTGACAACACGTGTCCCTTTAAGACAGATCAGTGATTCTGGAGGGATCACAGCAAAGGAACCAAGTTAAAATGATAGTATGAAAACATTGTATTAATTAGCCCATTAGAAGGAATCCAGTTGTTGTAAATGCAGGTCAAATCACAGGGAATCCTGAATTCCTGCCAGCACACGGTGATGTGGGATTTAGGATTTTGAATATAAGGCTCTTACCAAATGTGTGCAGTTGGTGGAAGGAAACCACTGTGTAGCCTTTCAATCTCTGTAGTAGACCAACTACACCCTGGATAGGTCAGGTTTGATAGATTTTTGCAAGTTAGAAGCTACATGTTGGAAGGGAACAGAATGTGTTGTTTCAGTAGAGAAAAAACAAGCTGGGAAGAGTTTGTCCATTGGGCTGTCATGCTTAAGGACAGACAACAGTATGTTTCCCAAATTTATAAAACACTGTCGAGGTAAAAGGAACCCCAGCTTCTTCGCCATAAGCAGTAGCTGTTTGGAAGAAGCAGGGCTACATATCAGAGTGGGGCAGGGGGGCAAATGGCTGGATGGGATTTAGAAGGTGACATTGTCACAAAATGGGAGAGAGTTCAGATGGAAAATGATGATTAGGTACTTTTATGTGCCAACACTTATCATTTTGGAACCACCTCAGGAGATAGATACTGGAGAGGGAGTGGGGGAGGTGGTACACAGTAACACATAATCTAGGAATGCCCAATGATCAGACAGCATTGGTCTGAGATCAGAGCGGAGCTTTCCAAGATATGGGGGGTCAAAACATCAGATTCAACTGAGCACTTTCTGTTCAGGGCCGCAGTGTAGGGAATTACACCCCAGAGAAAAAAAATTATGTTTTTAACAGCATGGTATTGGAAGCCCTTAAAATGTTAATGTCTCTCTGACTCATTATGGGTATTCCAGCCATGTGGGAATGAGAGAGAGTGGCCAGGATTTATAACCAGCAGAGTATGAATGCAACATGGTGTCTCACAGGTGAAAAATTTAGGGAGAATTTTAAACTGTGGTCAGATTATACCAACCAGGCCCTAACCTCTGAGGGGCAGGAGCTATGAAGAGGGTCCTTATTAAATCACGCCATAGTCTGAGACCATGAATAGGGAAAAGACACGGGTGGTGGTGGGGGGGGGACTAACAACAAAGGCAAAATGAGTGAGACATGACAGTAGTGTTAAGTTTAGTGTTTTGTTTATTTCTTTCAAGTTCATAATATGCAAGATACGGAAAACTGATTAAAATGCCCTGAATGTTATTTAAAACAGGGGACCAGCTTTATTGACACTGTGGGGAACAGTCAATGAAACAACCGAGATGTAATGAACTGTTATTCAGGAATCTGATGTATATTAGCCACAGGAGAATTAAGCAGGCAAGACAAACCAGTGATACATTCTTAGTCATTCTGATTAGGGACACCAAAAAATGCTGTGTTGTATAAATCTGAAATAAGAACACACTGTAACAAAATGTGCTATCATATGTAAAATGTTCTCAAAGAAGTAAATAAGGCTGAGCTTTAGAAAAATAAAATACAGACCGTTCTGACCAGAGTTTCAGATTGCTGCATGAGTCAGTTCCACATGCTCCGGTCACCTGCTGGGCTCATTCTTAATAGGTTTGATCAAATTGGGGGGGGGGGGGTTGTTGAATTTGAAATGCCGATGTATTTGAAACTAGGACATAGAAGACTGGTGAACAAGCTAGCCTGTCTGGGAGTGGGTCAAAAAGTTATAAATTGGGTAAGACGTTGGATAAGATATGGGAGTCAGAGGGTGGTGGTAAATGGTGTCCACTCTGGAGAAGGCAAGGTGACCAGCGGGGTGCATCAGGGCACAGTACTAGGCCCAGTCCTCTTCAGTGTCTTTATTAGTAACATTGTGGAAAGGCTAGAAGGAAAGTTGGAAAAATGGTCAAGGGTTTAGCAGCTGGGTTTCAATGTTAAAAAAGTACAAAATCATGCACTTGGGGCACAGAAACCAGGGGGCAACATACCAATTGGGAGGGGAAGTACTGGGAACCACCGAACAGGAAAGAGACCCGGGGGTTATCATTGCTGATGACCTAAAGGTAGCCAAGCAGTGTGATAAGGCAGTGGGGATGGCTAGCAGGATACTTGGGTGCATAGGGAACGATATCACCACTAGGAAGAAGGAGGTAGTATTACCCCTATACAGATCACTGGTAAGACCCCACCTCAAGTACTGTGTCCAGTTCTGGAAGCCCCGCCTCTGGATGGACATTGATAAGGTGGAGGTGGTACAAAAGAGGGCTACCAGAATGGTGCAGGGCCTTCATCAAAGGCCCTATGATGAGAAACTCAAAGAACTGAATATGTACTCTTTGGAGGAGAGAAGGGAAAGGAGGGATATCATAGAAACAGTCACATGCCTAACAGGTATTAATAAGATGGATTGGATTGGATTGGATAATTAAAAACATTGGAGGCAGTATAGTGCAGTATAGCACAGTGGTCTAAGGCTCTGAGCTGCAAATCTGGTGACATCCAGCAGACCAGACCTGGGTTTGAATCCCACAGCTTCCACTTGCATACTGTGTGACCCTGAGCAAGTCACTTAACCTCCTTGTGCTCTCAGGTCGCTCCTTGTAAAAAAGCTTTCAGCTTAGTGTGCTATACCTGGTAAAACAAATAAAAAAAAAAAGATACAAGAAGGCAGCATTTTCCATAGAAAAAGAAGCTGGAGAATAAGGGGTCATGTTATGAAGTTGGGGGGGGGAGGAAATGTGAGGAAGTACTTCTTCGTGGAGAGGGTGGTGGATGTCTGGAACCACCTTCCAGCTGAGGTGGTGGGTGCCAAAACGGTGACGGTATTCAAGCATGCATGGGATACATACAAGGAGACCTTGGCAATAAGGCATGGGTAGAAGATGACCGGAAATTGAGTAATGGTGGCACAGTAGGTAGGCAAAACTGGGCAGTCTAGGTGGGTCAGGAGGCCTTTATCTGCCAACAACTTCTGTGTTTCTAGGGCAACTCCAAAACATTCATAGAACCCGAGTGCATTTGAGCATGAACCTTCATATGAAATGAAACCGTATTGGTGGCCACCTTTAGAGCAAGGCTTTATGGACATCAGACAAGCTAAGAGCAGCACCTAAATAATTGGGTAGGCCAAGACTACTAAAATATTACTGAGGTTTACCAAGGTGGTAGCCATCTGGCTGATCTTTAGGAGGCCTCTATATACAGTAAAAAGTATAGTCCTTTAGTGTTCCTCTATTTTCAGATGTCACCCAGCCACATCATGGGCTGGTGATGCATGCTAGTTGACCTCCCAGTTCCGAAACTCTTCTCTCCTTCCTCAGCCTGCTTAGCATTCCTGAGGTTTTTGTAACCCTCCCTTATTTTCACTTAACCTTGTTGTGCTGTACTTTGCCTCCCTCAATCTCACTTATCATTCCTTAACCTCCCTCACTCTCGTTTAACCTCTGTATCGTTATTCTTAACCTTTCTATCTCACTTAACCTCCCTGAGCGCTGCTTAACCTCCATCAATCTCACTTAACCTCCATGAGCTTTCCTTAACGCTCCTCAATCTCACTTAATCTCCCTGAGCTTTCTTAACCTCCCTTAATCTCAACTAACCTCCCCGTGCTTCTCATAACCTCCTTCAATCTCATTTAACCTCCATATGCTATTTTTCACTTCCCTCAATCTAATTTAACCTCCCTGAGCTATTAACCTTCCTCAAACTTGGCTAACCACCCTCAGATATCCTTACCCTCCCTCAGTCTCACTCAACCCCTTGAGGTACCCTAAACCTTTCTTTCCTACCTCCCTGTTTTTGCCTGTTAGCTCATGCTAGTTATTTGTGATTTGTAAAGAATTTTGGGTTGCAGTGTTCATGAAAAGTACTGTATAAAACTAAATTCCTTTAAGTGGAAGACATATGGGTAATTTTGATCCCAAAGGTCAGTCTAAAGTCATGCAATTAATACCCCTACAGAAAGATAACAGAATCGTACTGTCTCCATGACCGATTGGGCCATTAAGCAGTGTCACTAGTTTTCATGTTTGGAGAGCAGTTAAGATTTCCATGATGCAGTCGGGCTGACAGGTTTTAGCAAAGGGCAACTAAATCCAATTAGATGCATAGCGTCCCCCCCACACAAAAAAAGGAGATGGGAGGTGCGTAGAGCTCAGTGTCACTCAGCACTTCAGATGGGTAAAAAAAAGCTTCTCCTTCAGTGGGGAAACCTGAAGGTCACAGTGCCTGGAGTATAGACAGAGGAAGGGAAAGTAAGAAGAGGCAAGCAGGGTTGAAATGAAGCAGGGATGTCTTTATTGACATTTCCTGCGAGACAAACAGCAGAGTGGAGCCTCATTTGTCAGCTGTCAGTATTCAACAGTCATTGAAGTGACACGGTGAACCTCCCCCTCCCCAAAACTGACCTTTTCCACACTTAGCTTAATATTAAGTCTCTGTTCCGACAGGTTTTAAAAAAATAGTTAACGTGATTTGTAGAACAGTGGATTCCTGTAGCACTGTGTATTGCTGCCTTGGTTGAAAGTAAGCCTGCCTCAGAATATTGAATTTATTTTATTTATTAATATTTTGGAGCTACACCTCTGAGCAGAGGTTCCACGTTGTACATTAAAGAGCAGTATGTATGTATTTATTTATTTGAGTTTTGGTAACTGGGTAAGACCACTGAGACATTTACAGTCCCTTTTTCAGGGCAGACCCGGGGTACAATGAAGCAAAACAAACTGTACAGAGATACAGTGCAGTATAGCAGCAAACAATGACAGTAACTACAATAGTGTAAGGCTAAATAAGAACACCATGGCTACATACCTATAGGTTCTACATACATCGTAAATAGACTATACAAAGGTAGTCTGTGATATCTGCCACATGAGGGCATTAAGAACTGTCAGTTAAGGCTGACGGGCTAGGGTGGGGTGGAGTGGAAGGGAGAATGGAGTGAGGGGGTAGAGGTAGAGGTCAAGCGAGATATGCGAGGTAGAGGGCTTCAGTGGAAGCAAAAGCAGGAGGAGGAGGCTGCAAGGGAGGCAAGCAGGTTGGACTTGAAAAGAGGAAGAGAGGGACTGTTTAGGATGTAAGGAGGGAGGAAGGGAGTTCCAGTCAGAGACAGCAGCAAAAGAGAAAGCCCTCCTGGTGAGGGAAAGGTGAAGACTGGGGAGGACTAGCAGGGGAAGGGAGGAAGAGTGGAGGGAATGAGGCACTTGCCTTGGGCAAATCAGATCTCTGGATGAGGCACAAGCAATACAGTGATTTGAAAAAGCATTTGGGCCTATGCACGATGGTGCAGAGTGCCTACGTTTAGCCACTCCACACCCCTTGTGCACCCTGTGCGGGATGTACTACCCGGGGTGTGCAGCCCCTTCGCACACGATCCCCTGGCCTCACAGACCGCAACATGCCGGGGGCGTACCAGCACTATGCACCATGCACAAAGGTGTGTAGTGCCTTCTGCAGGGGGGCGTCACTGTGTGCAGGTTATGGCAGGGGAGACCCTGCCATAAGTGCTGTATGTGCAGCCGAGTACACAGTCTCCTACCTGAACCGGATGGATGAACCCGGCCCAATGCAACAGTCACCCCAGCACCCATTCCCCGATTCCACCCACCCATCCCAGCACACATCTGTGGCTGTCCCCGTCTCTGCATGCCACACACACACACACACATATGCAAGGGGGCACCGGCCCCGCGAAAGCATGCCCCCCCGCAGACTCCCATGCCCCATCCCCATAGAACAGTGGTAGGCGCCTCTCGTAGTGATGCCACCGGCAGACCAGGCAATGGCCACATGCACTGGGGCCCATGAAGGAAAGGACACCCCTTGCCAGCGGCCGATGGACAGCGAGCCACCCATGGTGGGCACAGACCGGCCATCCTGGTATACCCCCCATCCCTGATCCTGTCTTCCTTGACCCGCATTTGTGTTCAGTGCCCTCTCCCCCACTGTACCAGCATATCAGTGCCATGGCATGGACGGCCAGCGGCACAGCCCTCTGCACACCGCCATGGCCGCCGGCCATTTATATGCTGCTGGGATTGCGCAGCCTATTTATAGGGGCACGCTCCCAGCATCACGTGGATGGCGGCAGCCGTGGAAGTGTGTGGAGGGCTGTGCCACTGGCCATCCGAGCCACAGTATAGACACTGCAGGTACAGTTGGGGGGGTCAGTGTCACGGGGGGTAGGGTAGCCACTGAACACCAATGTTGGGGATGGGGTACCAAGTTTAGGGCTCAGCTGTGTAGGACCAGAGCACCTGTTTGCAGTGCATGTGTATGTGTGTGGGCCTTGCTACATGGGTGCTGGGGATGCCTTGTGTTGGGGTGGAGGTGCAGCAGTGCGTTGGGCAGCCCCCGTGCTCCAGGGGCTCGGCCAGGGGTCCGCCACCCAACGGGGCATAGCTGCACGGGTCCGGGTGTCCGCTAGTGCTATTCACGCACCCTGACCTGCAACCAGCCGTACAAGTGATCCACTAGGGACCCAGGACGGGCATCCGATTGGATGCCCGGCTGGGTCCGCTGCTCCTCCCCTGGCCCCCCCTGCGTGGACCTGCATGCCAGGAGGGATGGTGCTGCAGACAGGATGCAGCCATTGATGAATGCTGGCCATGCACACCTGTCCACAGGTACGGAGCTACTCGGGTGGGGTACATGCCTCTGGCACGTATTTCCCACCCGTTCATGCATAGGCCCCACTATTTGGATGAGAACAAGAAATACAATGTTTAGGACAAGCATTTCAACAATATGATCTTCTTTCGACCTGGAAACAAATAGGCAGTCGCTACAAGGTAGCATTGTCAGGGTAGGCAGGAACATAGGAGAGAATGGGAGGGAGGAAAAAGGGCCGGTGTGGAGGAGAGGAGGGAGGGCGAGTGAGCTGGATGATGTAGTCCCATTAGTGTAATGATAGTTATTTAAGTGCAATTGCAGGTTATTTTTGATGCAAAGTATTTTCTCAAAGTAGATTTAAAATGACCAGGGGTGGACAAGTCCAGTATAGCAGTTGGGGGCTCTTTTAGCTAATTTGGCGACCTAACAGGGAAGGTGTACTTGCCCTGGTTGGTCCTACAAAACAGTACTTGTAGGGATTTGCTGAGGGCACTCTGGGTGGGGTGTTTGTGATGAGCTGGGCAGATAAGCTAGTTAAGAGAGGGGAGGAGAGACCAAGGAGGGTCTTTTTTGCAGGTAGACTTATTTGATTCTTGATACGTAGGTCAAGAGGTAGCCAACCTGTATTGATGGGGAGGTCGCAGGTGTGCGTCAGTCTGTCAGCACCTAGGACTAGGCAATACGCTTTGTTAAGGGTGACCTTTACTCAGTGTAAAATCGAGTCTGTGGCTGCACCGTAGTCCACTAGCCCATAGTCTATCACAGAGAGGACTGAGGAGGTGACTACTAGTCATCAAGCCTCCTTGGTCATGTGCGGTTTTTGTCTATCAAGGGCGCCCAGTTTTTCATTTACTGTTTTTACAGCTTGGTCGACGTGGTGTGATAAAGAGCGATTGTCATCTAGGTAGAGACCTAGATATTTGAAGATGTTGACCTGTTCCAGGGCTTTGCCTTCCCGGGTAATGATAATAAAGGGTTGGAGCTTGTTCTTTTTTTGGTGACGTGAGAGTAGCATGGTTTTAGTTTTCTTGTAGTTCAGGAGTAGCATATTGTGGAAAAACCATTGTTCTAGGGCCAAGAAGCTGCTCTGAAGGTTGTACATTATTTTTGTTGGCTGCTGCTTCGGGTGTGGATCACCGCGACATCCGCATAGAGAAGTGCTGGGAGCCTAACTGCCACGTTCTAATCACTGAATGTGACATACCGAAACATAGGGTGTGTGTAAAAGGTGATGCATTGCTGCATTTTATTATTCTTTTGGTAACCATTTAAGTCCCACTGGGTACAAGGTCCATTTACAGGGGTGGCCAGGAGCATTGGGGAGGTTAAGTGACTTGCTCAGGGTAACACAGTTGAGGTTGTGGGAGTTAACGCCCAGTCTGCTGGACGTGCCAGACTCATTCAGACTTTATTGCTTTGTCCTCTAGGCTACCGGTATACTGCCAGACCATCTGTACTGGTAAAGGTAGTGCTCTATTCAGAAGCAACTTAGGCATGTGAGGGGGTGGGCCTTCAGTGTGTGCAGGAGAAGTCTGGGTACCCGTCAGTAACTGGAGTTAGGTAAATTAAATAGAATGAAGTTACAAAATGCAGTAAAATCTCCACAAACCGGCTGGGTATCCATGAGGAGCAGAAAATGAATATTAAAATAAGTACTTAAAAGAGTAGTGCTGACTTGATTAAAGCCCCGTCCGCTGCACAGATCAGGGCTTCAATCCACAGATCCCTCCTGCAGGCACCCTATAAAATTAAAGCTTTAGTTAACTCACCACTCGTAAAAATGAGTTAAGCCCCCGGTGCAGCCAGCATTTTCAAACATGGTGCTTATAACCCAGTCACGATTTTGCTAGTAATAACACGAGATGATGACGCCGCACTGCCCCTGCCTTGTTGTTGCCCTTATGTATGGAAATATATTCATCTCCTTATCTCAGATGCCCGTTGGCATTTTTACACTTTGCCTAAATGCCATGTGTATGGCACTGCTCGACACTGAAGTCTGTTTGTAAAAGAATCAAATTTATTGTTTAGTTGTTCAAGCAATTTGTTCAACTTGTGCATAGCTGCATTTAGTGCTGCAAGCGTAATCTGTGGTTCTCCCCTTGAGCCCAACTCTGTCATCTTCCCATCTTTAGCAGGCTGCTTGGGCTTAAAAAAGTCCTGAGATGTCCCTGCATATATTTTGGCTTTCGCATTGCTGGATCCGTCCCAAAATTTCAGCGATGGTGGGGGTAGGTATCCTGCAGCAATATTGTAAGTTTTAGGTGAATCGAATCCAAAATGAAATTATATGTAGAATTATAAGCATTAGACTGTTGGAGCAATATGAAAGTGCATCTGGAAACCCAGGCTGCTAACTCTGCCCCCTTCATCTTCACTCTTGAGGTCCCTAATATCATCGGAACTCCTCAATAGAAACACAGCCTTGTTGTGCATGGTTGCCCATGCATTATTGTCTACATTACTCAAACTTCACTCTCGAGGTCCCTGATGTCTTCAGAACCCCTCAATAGAAACTTGCTCTTGTTGTACATGGTTACCCATGCATTAAATTGTACATTACTCAAACTTCACTCTTGAGGTCCCTGATGTCACCAGAACCCCTCGATAGAAACTCGGCCTTGTTGTACATGGTTACCCATGCATTACATTGTACATTACTCAGACTTCACTCTTGAGGCTCCTGGTGTCATGAGAACCCCTAGGTGGAAGCACAGCTTTGGTGTGCATGGTTGCCCATGCATTATTCTGTAAATTGCTGGAGCTTCAGTATCAGTGTGCATACAATGTCATCAGAACCCCTTGATGGAAACACAGCCTTGATCAACGTGGTTGCCCACACATTACTCTGTATATTAGTCAAACTTCATTCTCAAGGTCCCTATGATGTTACGGGAACCCCTAAGTGGAAACAGCCTTGTTGCGCATGGTCGCCCATGTGTTATTCTGTATGTTGCATGAACTTCATTCTCAAGGTCCCTCTGACAACATCAGAACCCTTAAATGGAAATAGCCTTTTTGTGCATGACTGACCATGCATATTATTCTCTCTGTTTGTAGGACCCAAGTCAATTCCACAACAGACTGTGATGTCACAAACAGAGCATTATGTTTTCATCGGGGCTGAAGGTAGAGGAGGAGGGAGAGATGAAATCTGGGAGATAATAAAGATTATGCTTCGGTACATGTTTCCATATGT
Organism: Neoceratodus forsteri; assembly: GCA_016271365.2. Taxonomy (NCBI): domain Eukaryota; kingdom Metazoa; phylum Chordata; order Ceratodontiformes; family Ceratodontidae; genus Neoceratodus; species Neoceratodus forsteri. Next base: position 202,272,793 of record CM028130.1, read on the forward strand.
AAAGTGTCCAACCATTACCCTTTCCCTAGGACGCACCTACAATTTGGGCCACTTACAGTATGACTCAGTGTGGCTTTCCCAGACAAAATGTTACAATGCATTTTAAGAAAAAAGGTTCTCAGTAATAAAGAATGAGATGAGTTAATTACAGAAAATTTATAAAATTAAGTTGCATTGTGTCTAATTAAAAAGTGTAAAAAGTGTTCCATGCATCCTGGGCAAATGTGTTAAGAAAAGCTTTCCTCCCTGTTGGCCCTATGGTGCTAAAGGTTGAGGTGCTGGATGCCTTACCTGGCATCACGCCAGTGACCCGGGTTCAGGAATGGACTCGAGTCACTCAGTGGTCTCCCAGGGGAAGAAGGATAGAGCATCCAGAGGACTGCTGTCCTTCCTCGGGGTGGGGGGATATGCACTGCGTGCTGTCTGCTGACACCTAGTGGTGACTAGGGGTCAGTGCAAGTGCACAGCCACGAAAGGGGTCGGCCTACGTCCAGGGCGATTGGCTGCCTCCATGGAGGTGGAGACTGCCTCCCCGTCCATTGCACGAATGTGGGTACTGGAGAAAATGGAGGAAATTCCGGGACCCGACAGGACCTGTGATGGCCCGGTCTCTTTGGCGGGTCCTCCCCAACACCAGATCTGAAGTATCAGGGGAGGAGCACGCTGGCACTTGTCGCCCTGGCTCTGCTGCAGAGGCGGAATCCGTGGAGGAACCTTGGGGGATGAACTGGCTGGGGGATCATGGGCCGGAGGATGTACCCCTCCGGGGGAAGGGTCATAGCCCCTGTCGGGTCTGTGGTGGAGAAACTACATATGGAAAAAAAAAAAGGTTGCCTTGGATTTTAAAGATATGGATTACCATCCAAAAACGATCCATCCATGGTGTTTTAGCCATAGTACCCCCCCCCCAACCCAGTATCTGAGTCGGTGTGCATGGGTAGCTTTAATGGATTTTAAGGAGTTGGTTTGGAGCTCTTGGGTGAGTGCTAAGGATAGCCACAGTAGCCAATGATCAATGGAAATCAAATGTGGCTAATAAAAATATGATGTGGCTAATGAACAATACTGCAGTTCATTTTTTATCAGAAATACTGCAATTTGCAGCTTGAACCTGTTTTTCCCTAGTGCTCACACAGGAGCCATAATGTTTTAATTTCCCTTCTGCAAGGAAGAGCTAGAATTGGTGTTTTTTTTCTCCCTGCCAAGTTACAGTAATGTGAAAAGAGAGATAAGCAGCTTCCTCTGTTGCAGGTTTTTTTTTTTTTTGCAGTACTGTTAGCTACCACCATGGCACAGCTGCAGACTGCAAAAGGCGGTCTTGGCCATGCTGGTAGGAGTAGGTTTCCTCAGTAATGTCAAACTGCAGTGGGGGCTATTAAGCACTTAAAGAAGATATGTGTTTTTTCTAAGGATAAGGAAAAGGCAGGAAAAATGCATTTGTTTCCTCCCAGAGATCTTTGTTTAAATTATTTATTATTTTTATAAAAACAGAGACCCACCCGTCATCCAGCTGCTGACCCAAATGTCTGAGGGATGGGTTTCTCAGATATGGACAACCTGGCCCTCACCCCACGTAAACCTAGCCAATTCTAAAATATTGAACCATAAAAAACATCTCTAGTGGTTTGAAATGCAAATAAGTGTGGGTTTTTTTCTGTTTATTTTCCCATGATAACCCATTTAAGATGCAACATCTTGTTTTCAGTTGCGTTCTGCTTTTATGCAGTTTAATAGCTGGGAGAATGAAGCCCAGATAGGTTAAGTGACTTACACAGGGTGACACAGTTAGAGGCTGTGGTGGGACTTGAACCTGGGAATCCTGGTTTCCAAGTCTATGCTCTGACCACTTCAACAAGTTGCCATATATACATGGAAACATAGAAATTGTCGGCAGATAAGCACCGTCAGGCCCATCCAGTCTGCCCGTATGCCCTAAACATGTATGTGGCCTCTGACCCTATCTAGTCAGTGGTTTTTCATCACTTCCTCCCACCTCAAGGTCCCCTTATGCCTGTCCCTGACATGTTTAAAAAAAAAACACTTGAGCTTGCATCCATCATCTCCTGTGGCAGACAATTCCATGCGTCCACCACCCTCTCTTATTTACATATATATGTATGTATATATATATATATATATATATATTTATAAAATGAGTAGGGAAATGGCAGCAATATCATTAGCTGAACAGCATCACATGATTATGTGTATATCAGAGCATGACTGCACACCTGCTTTTACCCCTCCAAAACAGTTTGACATTTTATAAGATAGATAAACCACTCTGAGGGTGTGTGGTGGCGCTCTGATATCGCACACCTTGGGTGGTTGACGCACCTACCAAAGCGATGCGTATCAGAGCGCGACCACACACCTCAGAGTGGTTTATTACATATATATCTATATATATAGATATATATGAAATGTATTTTATTTATATAATTTTTTAATGAAAATAAATAATTAGCATGTTATTAGCATACAGACTAACATGCAGAAGTGAACGGTACCATGGTTGAATGGTTAAGTACTGTACTGTATTCACCCGAGAATGCCTCGATTATTGAAGAGATGGGTCCATTCGTAAATCAATGCACTAACTTTGCGATCTGCATTATGAATTGCATTCTGTTCCTGCTTAATTGATCAGTTTGTCTTTCAACGTTTCTTAGATTTGTACAACTATATATGTTATTCTTGGCTGACTGAAGATATTGATGTCTGTGTAAATATAGGATAATGTATGGGTGACTGCGTGTTACAAGTTTTTTTTTTGTTTTTTTTTACACACCCAGCATGTATTAAAAAAAAAACAAATAGTTACACAGGCATCCATATCTTATTTTCTCTAGTTGCTATTTACACAAAAATAAATGCTTTTTGATTTGGGGAGTTGTGCATGCTGCGATTAGCAGAGCTGAGATGCTGTATGGCAATGAAAGTTTCACTCTCGTGGTTTACGTGGCAGCACACACCTCACACCCCAGGCATGTAAAAAAACTTGTGTAGGCATATGTACAGAATAAGACATTGCAGAGGGGGGATTATGTTATGCTGATGTACAGGACTGAGGGGTGGGTTTGCGTTGACATGGGACTTCAACCACCAGGAGGTACGTTGACGAGCATAACCTATTCTTGGTGTTTTTATAAACAAACAAAATCCAAGACAGCATGCACAGCAGTTAGAGATTTCCCATCAGTGTGCTAAACTGAAGACAATGGATTAAACCCTCATCCACGAGATAAGTGCATTTGTCAAAACACTTCACCACTTTTCTCAGAGGACACTGCCAATGTGCAGTATTGTGACAAATTTGCTATTTTTTTTTAATCTAATTTTTGTATTTTGAGAGATACAGATGGATATGCTGTGTTCCAGACATGTATCGGCCATCATCAGGATGCTTACAGTATTTGTTAAAAACATATAAAGAAATGGAAACAGAGAAAGCATTCTCTGTCGTTAACTGTTGTGGTTGTTCCTGCTGATGTTTCGTATAAAGAGGATTGGGTTAGCAGGACATTGCCTGACTGCAATCTGCACCGATGCATCTGCAAGGCAGCACAGAATCACTGACCTGTGAAAGAAGGCCAAGGGGCAGTAGTAGTAGTAGTAATACTAATAAGAGTTTTATGTATAAGAGGCACCTCTCCAATTCTTGGAGTGCCTTTACAAATAAAGCAGTATGATATAATGAACAATCAGAAATAATAAAAATGCATGACATGAAAAAACAACTTCTTTTATAATTACAGCTACCTTCCTAACAAAGAAAAAAAAACAGAAACCATCATCTATGACTAATCAGACCACCCAAATACCAGTGACATGGGGTGTTTCTTCAATCAAAATTTTAAATATTCACAAGTATTTGCATTCTCTGGAATGGAACTGCAGAGGACTGGCGCTGCCACCACAAAAGCTCCCTGTCATGCTGACTTAAGCCTAGTTGGCGGAATTTAAAGCAAACCCTGTCCTCTGGATCCCAGAGTCCTGGTGGGGGTGTAGGGAATCAACATCTCACTGAGATATTGGGAGCCCAGTCCTTTCTGGGGTTTATGTGTTAGTAAATGAACCCAGAAGTCAATGCACCATGTAAAAGGCAGTCATTCCAGGACCCACAGTTGTTGTGCAGTGTGAACCGACTTCCAACAGAAACCAGAAGCCTCACTGCAGCATTCTGGACAAGCTGCAGGTGGCGCAATTGACACCCAGATGGATAGGTGGAGGGATATGGGGAGAGAGGCGGTCATTGCTGACAAAGTTCAGTCAATAAGAGATAGCCATATTGGGCCAGTCTGTATTTTTCTGTTTTCATTGCCACAGGCAGATCAAACCCATAACAACGGTTTCCCTTTCAAGTTGAACTGATACAGGATTAATACTGTGGTTAGAGCACATTGATGCGAGCCAAGAGATCTGAGTTTGAATCTCAGATATCATAAAAATTACAAGCTTCAGCTTTTATCAGAGTGCACCAGAGTGGAGACCCATGGTGGTGTGGCGTACAATAGGAAATCTGCATTAAAGGGAGTTCAATGCCAAAAAGAATAGCTGGTGAAGTTAAAGAGCAACTTTTTCAGTGCCATCTGAACAAACGGGTAAGTTCCCTTACCTGCTTGGGAGTTTTTCTAGCATATGTTCATCATTTTCATTTAATGTCCCTTAGAAACATCTACAGTATTGGCAGAAAAAGACAGATGGTGCATCCAGTCTGCCCATGGTTCCCTAACAATCACTGGGACCTAATTGTCGTTCAGGGCACTAGCCCTCCCTTTTTTCTTCCTCTTCCCCTAATCCCCACTCTGCTACCATAGCCCTGAATAGCCACAGTAGCCTTCTCTCCGTCCCTGTTGTTTTTAAAACCATTTAGGGTTTTGACTTCTACCACCTTGACTGGCAAACTGTTCCATGGTTCTGCCGCCCTCTCACTAAAGTAATACTTCCCCTAATCCCTCTTAAACCTTCACCCTTTGAGTTTCCATTCATGCCTCCATGTCCTTGAATCTGTGCTTGCACTAGATAACTCTTCACAGTTCGCCTTACTTATTCCTTTCAGGAATTCGAAAGTCCCCATCATCTTGCCCCTCTCCTGTCTGGTCTCAAATGAGTACATGTTCAGAGCCTTTAGCCACTCTTTGTGAGATCTGCCCTGCTTGCCCTGTATCATCCTGGTCACCTATCCTTGCACCATGGATAGGGCTGGATGTAAGCAGTACATTCTAACCATAAGCGAGGACCTAAAGGAGAAAGACCATTGAGTAACATCTTGAAGAACCTGTCATTTTTATGCTTTTCTAAGACAGCTAGCTGTAGGTAGGGCCAAGTTTGGCATTTACCGTGTACCTACATTATTTTGCATGTTTCTCTTGTAAAGCACTTTTGTTCGAATTCAGTTGTAGTTGTAAATATATATATAGTGTCAATAAACATATCCTGTTTTACCACAATACGTAGTGACTGGTGGTACATTCTTTTAAGACAAGGTATTGAGTCTTGAGGTATCCATCATTCCAAAAGATATACTCTAATGTATTGTAAATAACTGGAAATAACTGAAATCACTTCAGATACTATGAAGGGACTGGAGTAAAAGTTAATTGTACCAAGCTCACATTTCACCGGGGGTTCGAGCAGTCTGCCTTGGCTTGATGCAGGGGACTTATGTGAGGGCTTAAAGGAAAACACCACTTGCCTGCCAGTGCTCTCATGCTAGTGCCAATGCCCCAATTAGCGGTTCTGTAATTTAGGTAGTGATATTAAAGTTTTCAACAGTGCTCGCAAAGTTAAAGCTGATAGCAGCCCTCTAGTGGCTCATTCCCTCCCCTGGAATATGTTAATGTGCCCCTGCCAACCAATGTGCTGCATCAAAACATACTGTTTATCTTCATGTATGAAGAGGCAGGAGCATAATGCCACGAGTGAGTTGTAAAAGTCCTGCCCTGTCACAAGTGTTGACAAACTGTGTATTTTGAGTCAGGCTGTTGCATATTTCAATTGTACAACATCAGTTATGCTGTTATTGTGAAAATGTAATATTTCTCATTGATTTTAACTGCTGGCTTCAGTGCTACACAGAGATATTGTGATGTCATCAGCATTGTGAAAGCTGCTCTCTGGTTGGTTCTGTATCCTATTGTGATGCACGTAATCGTCAAGATATCAGTTGTGACCTGCCTAACTTTCAGAATGCTACAAAGACATCACTGATCTTGCCATTTTTATCTCAACTGGAGTTGTATCTAAAAAAATATAGCTATATAAGTAAAATAACAGCTAGGAAATAATCAACAACGAGGCCATGATGCCATCAAGAGACTCTGGTGACATCTCAAACCACGAGGACAAAGCTCAAGTTGTATATGATGTCACCAGAATCCAGAGATTTTATTTATTTATTTAAACATTTGATAACTGGGAAAGGCACACTGAGCCAAGACTCATTTCCAGATGTGACCCGGGAAGGGGAACGGGATACAAAGCAGAAAATACATTATCGATACGTGAGATAAATATACAGTTGCATAAGTTATACAGCGAAGTATTGTACATTGAGATGGACTATATACAAATAGTATTAGAGATAGAACGACAAGCCCAGATACTGCTGGTTTCCAATCTGTTATCTTTTGTAATACATACACTCCAAACTTCCATCTCATAATACCAGTGATCTGATGTCAGAGCAATAGCATTATGACTTTCTGATGTCAGCACCATGGTATTATGAGTTTTTGATGTCACTGATTGTGGGGAAAATATATATTTGTCTTTTGTTAACTGTATACTAGACAAATACCTATTTTTAGATACAACCCAGGAGAATACAAATGCATGCATGATATGTCTATATCAATATCTATGTATATATATATGTCTGTCTACATCTATGTCTATATCGATATCATTATCTATGTCTATATCTAGCTCTACATCTATGTCTATATATCTATGTCTATGTCTATATCTATATTTATGTCTATATCTCTATGTCTGTAGCTATGTCTATATCTATCTCTATGTCTATATCTATCTCTACATCTATGTCTATATCTATATATGTCTCTGTCTATATCTATCTCTTATGTCTATACCTATATCTGTCTATATCTATATCTATATCTGTATCTATAGCTGTCTGTATCTATAGCTATATCTATCTCCATATATATGTCTATATATATCTCCATATCTATGTGTTTATAGCTATATCTATGTCTGTATCTATGTCTATATCTATCTCTATGTCTATACCTATATCTGTCTATGTCTATATCGATATCATTTACCTATGTCTATATCTATCTCTATGTCTATATCTATCTCTACATCTATGTCTATATCTATATCTGTCTATGTCTATATCTATGTCTATACCTATATCTATGTCTATATATCTTTATGCCTATATCTATATCTATGTCTGTATCTATATCTGTCTGGATCTATATATATAGCTATCTCTATATCTATGTCTATATCTAGCTCCATATCTATGTGTTTATATCTCTATCTATGTCTGTATCTATATCTATGTCTAGATCTAGATCTCTGTCTATATCTATGTCTATATGTATATCTATGTCTATATCTATATCTATATATATGTATCTATGTTTATATATCTATATCTATGTCTATATATATATATATCTATGTCTATATATATATGTCTATATCTATCTCTATGTTTATACCTATATCCATGTCTATATCTATATCTATATATCTATGTCTGGATCTATATCGATGTCTCTATATCTATTTCTATCTCTATATCTATGTCTATATATATATATATCTATGTATATACCTATGTCTATATATATATATATGTATATGTCTATATCTATCTCTATATCTATATTTATTTATTTATTGAATTTTGTTGACCGGGTAGGCCCACTGGGCCCCGGAGGTCCCTTTTTCAGGGGCGACCCGGGGGTTAAAAAATAACATACAGGTAAGCAGAAAGTACATACAGGTAAGCAGAGCAGTACAAATTGGGTAAATTCCATGATGTTTAACAGTGAAAGACTTCATAGAGTTAACAATCTGATAGGTGGTGAGGGAGCATAAGGGAAGAGTTAGACATATATAAGACGTTATTCATACTCATGTCCAATAAACTAGGGAGTGTACGAGATAACGACTAGAAATAACCAGAGAAACAGAATAGCTTCTTTAGGGCTAAATGGGAGGGGGGAAAGTTGTTCCAAAAATGCCCACCTTCCCGTGAGGGAGGGGCAGTGTCGTACGGTCAGGTCCTTAGGCATTGGCAAATGCTCCTGTCAAGCAGTGTGCTTTGAGCTTAGATCGGAAGCAGGGGCCTGACCCTGCCTCCCGTACCTCCGGTGGGAGTTTGTTCCAGTTGGAAGGGGCTGTGAAAGCAAAGGACCTGGACCCAGCTTTAGTCTTTGTTTTGGGGACCACAAGGAGAGTTTGTCCTGAGGTACGGAGACTCCTCAGATTGGATTTAACCCTAACTAGCCCTTTGAGCCTAGGGGGAGGTAAGGGCCTCAGAAGCTTAAATGTAAGGCAGAGTGTTGGGTAGATGAGGCGGGCTTCCAGTGATGGCTAGCTGAGCTTAGATTGAGCCTCGCAGTGGTGGGTCCTAGGGTGTGATAATGTGGCAAATCGGACAATCTTGTTGTATAAGGTCTGGAGCCTGCCAAGTTCCGTAGAGGCCACGCCTTGGAGAACAGGGGCCGCGTAAGTGAGCTTGGGGAGAAGGACACTAGTTGCGATGGCAACTCTGGCTTCGGGGATAATCTGGTCCTTTATTCTGTAGAGGATACCAAGTTTCCCATGGATGGCTTTGGTGAGTTGGTCAACATGATTTTTTAGGGTGAAGCCTTGGTCCAGGGTTAGACCAAGGTATTAAGTGGAGGTAACCACCTCAAGTTTATCTCCCCCTCTGGACTGCAGCTGAAGGAGCAGCGACCGCTCAGTTCCCAAGGATCTGGGCCCGAACAACATCGCCTTAGCTTGTCTGTATCTTTATCTATCTCTATGTCTATATTTATCTCTGTCTATATCTATGTCTGTATCTATATCTGTCTATATTTATGTCTGTATATATCTATGTCTATATCTATATCTGTCTATATCTATGTCTATATCTGTATTTATCTATATCTCTGTCTATATATATGTCTGTATATCTATGTCTGTATCTATATCTGTGTCTATATATCTATCTCTATGTCTGTATCTAGATCTATGTCTATATCTATATCTGCACAACAGGTGTGGGTTTGCATTTGCCAAGATGCTGTACAAGTACTATCTCATAGGCCACTGGTAGGATAGTAGTACTGTGTTGCATGTGGGGTATGTCATGGCTACTGTCTTAGCCAGCTGGGTGTATCACAATAGAAAAAAAAGCAGTCTAAATTCAGCATGAGTGCTACTACACTCGTGAGTGCAGTCGCTTCATGCTGAACATTCTGTTAAGCTCATTCAAACAGAAATCTGTCAGCGTAAAGCTGGACTGCACTTTCAGTGCGGCCGTAGTAAAAAAAAAAGTGGCACAAAAAAAAGCCGACTGTTATTAATACTGCATTGTATGGGCATTTTGCTGAACTGTATAAACTTGGGTTTCTGGTACACTTCTTGGAGCAACTGACCTCACCAGGCTGTAATTTTAGCATGGTATGTGCCGTATATTAGACAGCTGGAACAGATACACTACAATTATATATATATATATATATACACACACACACACTGCCCTTGCCTCCCTGTGTGTATCTCCAGTTGTGTTTGTATGTGTTGTTGTATATATGGAACAAAACTCAAATCTCAAGTTAAAAGAAAAGAAAAGAGCCTTGCTGTGGATATGCTTGATTACCAAATCTGGAAGCCGTCTCAGGGCTTCATATTCAAAGGGTAGTGCTAGCGCAAACAGGGCTGGCGCTGGTGTTGACATGAGTTTGTTCCAGCACTGCAGGCAGGGCCATGTTCAGAGGCTCCTGGAGTGCTACCCACACCCAGCAGTGTGATTGCACTACTCATACTACAGCACCTATGCAAATGAGGGGGTCCTTCACGCAAATGGGCACAGCAGTAAATTTAAAGGTTTGCAGCAGCTCCAGACAGTCCCTAGAGTGGCGCTGTTTGCTGCTGCTGCAGACCACGCTTATTGTAGTGCTAACCCCACCTCCAAAAGCAGGGCAGCTGTACTACAGCTGCCGGCCTCTTTGTTAAGCTTTTACCTCCACCCCTGATTTGCTGTTAATTGTCTTGTCCCTGGTAGTCTAGTTGCCCCCACCCATCACCTCTCCTGCTGTTAATATCCCTGGTAGTCTAGTGGCCTCCCACCCTCCCCCAATTGATTGCCAAACACTCACGCACTGAGCTCTCCTCACCTGCACCACCCCATGCCAAACACCACTCACTAGTAAGATGGGAGCAGACCAGTAGCTGGCACACCTTCTTCTCACCTCCTTGGCCAGCTGATAGTCACAGAGTGCAATCACATATGTGAGAGGAGACCACTAGACTACCAGGGATATGAATAACATATCTAACATTGTACGGGTGATCAGGGATGGGGGCACTTCTAGACAGCCAGGAATATATATATATATATCTAACATGGCATGGGTGATCAGTGGGGAAGGGGGACCATTAGAACACAAGTGATACATATATCTAACACAGCATGTGTGATCGGGGGGGGTGGGGCGCTAGACTAGGAGTCCTCTGTGTCAATGCAGATGAGCCCATAAAGGGAAGGCAGATGGCCTCTTAGCACCTTGCATGGGCAGTGAACTAATTTTTATGCTTGGGCAGAATATGGCCCATGGTAGCCCTAGTGCTATCCCATTTTGGCCAGCGCTATCTTCTGTGGGCCACATGCAGCCTTGGTCTGTGTCAGCACAGCATAGACCAACTTAGTGCTGCGCTGCCAATGGTCCAATATTCAGTCAGTGAGCCCTGTCGCCAACTGGATGAATATCACCCAGAACCTCAGGGACCTGGGGGTAATTATATCAGATGACCTAAAGGTGGGCAAGCAATGTGAGAAGGCAGTAAGGAGGGATGGGGGGATACTGGGAGGCATAGGAAGAGGCATCAATAGTAGAAAACAGGAAGTTGTTATCCCTCTGTACAGACAGTTGGTGAGACCCCATCTGGAGTACTGTGTGCAGTTCTGGAGACCCAATCTCCGCAAAGACATAGACAGAGTGGAGGCTGTCCAGAGGAGGAGACAAAAATGGTGCAGGGTCTGCACCAGAAGACATATGAAGAAAGACTAAAGGAGCTTAATATGTATACTCTAGAGGAAAGAAGGAGAGAGGGACATGATAGAAACTTTCAGGCACCTCAAGGGAATAAACAAAGTCCAAGAGGGTAGCATCTTCAGAAAAGAGATGTGCAAGAACAAGGGGCACAATTTGAAGACGGGGGACAGCTCAGAGGTAATGTGAGGAAGTATTTTTTCACAGAGAGGGTTGTGGATGCATGGAACAGCCTCCCTGAGGAGGTCGTGGAGTCAAGAACAGTGGGGGAATTCAAGAATGCATGGGACAGACATAAGGCAGTCCTAGTGGGGGGTAGGAGGAAGTAAGCTGTTGGTTAACTAGGATCTGCAGCTTATCTGTTAGGTAGGAAAATGGCAGACAAGTTGGGCCAAGCAGTCCTTATCTGCCGTTAAATTCTATGTTTCTATGTTTCTAACCGGCTCTGCGCTATCGCAAGTGCAGCCAACAGGTCGTGCTGTGCTTGTGACCAGCTGTGAATATGGGTACCATAGTCTTTAGTACCAGTAGAAGAGGCATAGCACTTGAGTGAGTCAACAAAGTGTGGCCTCTGTGGCACTACTTCTGTTTTTGTTTATTATCTGCTGATGCTTTCACAGGTGAAGTCTGCAAAAGCATGGAAGAGTTGAAATTGCTTTAGTTGGGGGGGGGACTGAAATGTTCAGAATGTGATAAAGGTCATAAGATTAATGAAAATTAAGTTGAAAACAAGGTACATAGTTACTAATTAAGTACTGCATAGTAATACAGAAATTCAGAAAAAGTTGAAATATATTTTTTATTAATTTTTTTGAAACCATCATGTAATTTTATGTATGGATTAAAAAAAAATAGTATTGATACAGTCTGTCAGTACAAATAAAATAGTATAGACACTAAGTATTTGCAATTTTTTTGACTGTCTCACATCTAAATAACATATATTGCTAATAGAATGAAAAAGCAGTTTCAAATAGCACCACTCACTACAGATAGAAAAGGTTCGACAGAGCTCGTTAGTAATGGCTGGAGTCAAAGCTTTCATTAAAAAAATTTAAATTTCTAGCCCCAGCTGTTCCAAAGCGAAACCTTTCAAAAGCTTACTTTGGAACCATTAGGACTAGAACCTTTATTTATTTATTTATTTATTTATTATTTTTTTTTTGTGAAAGTTTGGGAGTCAGTTGATATATCAATAAGATATTGCTACAGTTATCATACAGGATATTGATACAAGAAATGTTGTGTGCATAGATAAAGTCAGGAAAAAGGTATATGTTCTTATTGTCCCGCATTAATAGGCCCTTGTTTCCCGGCCAAATAAAGGCTAGAATCCTGAGTGCCAACTCCGTCAGTGGCCAGAAGCAGGGTACAAGGTTCATTCTCTTTTCTGTGGCCACAAGGAGTAATCCCGAAAGGCTTCTGTAGTGAAAAATCAAAAGCCTGAGCCGATGGTATTATTTTTCTGCCAGCCATTCTCTGAGAAACATGAGGGGATGGTCTCCCTCGATCCCCCTCTGTGAGGCCCAAAATCCGAATGTGAGTTGATCTCACTTGATTTTCAAGTGTTTCCAGTCGGGCCTGAAGATGTGTGAAGCGTGGCTGCCGCAGCAGTTGTAGACACTCTTTGACCCTCCTGCATGTCCGCTTTCACACTATCCACTGCTGTCTCCGCTATAGTCAGCTGTGAGTTGAAACATAGATACATAGATATTGACAGCAGGTAAGGACCTCCAGGCCCACCTAATCTGCCCAGGTGTACTACCTGTTTGTTAACCAAGGATCCTAGGTGTCCCTGGTAAATCTACCCCCTTCCTTAATTTTATTATTCCCTTGTGCCTATCCCATGCTGCCTTGAATCCCATTATAGTCCTGGCCCCCACCACCTCTTAAGAGAATGCATTCCAACCATCCACCACCCTTTCTTTGAAATAGTGTTCCCTAATGTTTTCCTTGAATCTGCCCCCTTCCAACTTCATGTTATGACCCCTCGTATTTGAGTGTTTTTTCTTCTGGAAAATACTATTATCCTGCACTCTGTTTATACCCTTTTGGTTCTTGAATGTCTATCATGTCACCCCTTTCCTTTCTTTGTTCTAGAATGTACATGTTAAGATCGTTTAGCCTCTCCTCATATGTTAAGTGGCTCAGGCCTCACACCATTTTCATTGCCCTCCTCTAGATCCTCTCAATCCTATCTATGTCCCTTCTGAGGTATGGTCTCCAGAACTGAACCCCATACTCCAGTTGTGGCCTCACCACCAGTTGCTTGTACAAGGGCGTCACCAGCTCCCTTCTCCTGCTCGTGAAACCCCTGCCTATGCATCCTAGCATTCTGTTGGCACTCACTACTGCCCCCTCTCATTGTTTAGCGATCTTGAGATCATTAGACATGATTATACCAAGGTCCTTTTCCTGCACTATCGCATTCAGTACCTGACCTCCCACCCTGTACTCTGCTCCCTGATTTCTGCTCCCCAGGTGCATAATTTTTCACTTCTTCACGTTGAGGCCCAACTGTCACTCTCTAGACCACTCCTCCAGTGTATGCAAATCTCTCCTCATTTGTTCCACCCCTCCCAAAGTGTTCACCCGGTTGCAAATCTTTGTATCAGCTGCGAATAAACATACCTTCCCCTCATGCCCTTCTGCAATGTCCCCTATAAAAACATTGAACAAGATTGTCCCCAGTACTGACCCCTGTGGCACCCCACTGGTCACCCCCCTTCCCCAATGGAACCCCTTTTACTACCACCTTTTGTCTTCTTCCTTCTAACCAGTTTTTCACCTATCTCTCCACCTCTGGACCCACCCCCAGGGTGCTTAGTTTGTGCAGTGGCCTTTTGTGTGGCACGGTGTCGCATGCCTTGCTGAAGTGTAGATATGCCACATCCACTGCCCCTCCCTGATCTAGTACTCCGGTCACCCAATCAAAGAACTCAATTAAGTTTGTTTGACATGACCTGCCTTCCGTGAGTCCGTGCTGTCGATGATCCTGCAGTTCCTTTGATTCAAGATAATTTACATTTTTTTCCTTCAACAATTTGTCCATTATCTGCCCTGCCACTGGTGTCAGGCTGACTGGCCTGTAGTTGCTGGCTTCCTCCTTGCTTCCGCCCTTATAGAGAGGGATTACATCTGCTCTTCTCCAGTCATCTGGAACCACTCCTGTCTCTAGTGATCCTTTGAACAGGCCAGTTAAGGGCTCTGCTAGCACTTTCCTCAGCTCCCTCAGAATTCTGGGGTATATCCCATCGGGTCCCATGGCCCTGCTAATTCCTTTAGTACCCCCTCCAGTTTGAATGGGCTGGTATCCACCCCCTCTCCAGCTTCCCCCTTTCCCTGATCTGTCCTCCTTCCCCCTCCCCCTCCACCGTGAGCATGGGGGAAAGTAGCTATTTAGCGTATTACGTTAGCACTTCGAAACTTGGACAGCGAAACCCATTAGAATGACACTTTTGAACAGATTCGAAGTTGTTGGTGTAAGGGTCCCACTGCATGCCGGTGGCGGTTTCACCAGTGTTTCACCCCTTTACAATCAACCCTGACTTGGAGTTGATTATACTAGTAATGGGGGGCGCGTCCCTCGGCCAAAAACACCAGCATTTCACCTGTCGGTATCAGAGATTTTGCTGTACCCCATGTTAACAACTTTGTTGTCAATGCGGCTTGATGGAACCCAATTTAGGATTTTTGCCTTTTCCTGATTCCCCTTCCATTGCCTCGCCACCCTTATCCCCAAGTCTAACTACCCTGCCCTTGCCTTTCTTCCTTCTTTTGCAACCTTCAACTTTGATGTTTTAAGTCCATAACAGATGATCACAGTCTCGGCATTTTAAGCCCCGATGAAGTGAGAGTTTCCTCTGGGCCTTGCCCAGCTGCAGCATCCGAGTCGGACCGCAAGGGCTGCGCAGCTGTTGTGTTTTTGCCTTTTCCTCTGTCCGTGGTCACTTTCTTGTTCTGAGGATTGCACATAATGACCACCAGATGTACTGCAATCGACAGAAGTTGAAATTGTCACTTTTCAGCTGCAAAAAGTATATTTTTAAATTAAATTCTCAGCCTTAGAGATGGAGCTGTGGAGTTTTGCTACCACTCAGCTCGGGCTCCACAGCCTCCCCACCCCGGTTGATGCTTTTTGACCAATTAGGTGTTCCATTTTTTTGTTACCCACTTTATAACAAAATATAATTTCAAGCATTATAAAAGGTATTTTTAGAAATGGTTGGAAGGTACTTGTGATTGTTCTGTCTAAGAATAAACACATTCTTTTCTAGTTTTGCGACTGAGCTTTATTCATCATATAATCTACATACAATACAAACTTTCCAGCAGTTGTATACATTTTCACCAAAAAATGTCTCACTGAGCATCCATTTTGCACAGTACCATACCACAGCAACCCTTACCATACCTTACTCTGCTGTCTCATAACATACTATGCCACTGCATTCACACCATATTTCATATTCACATCCCCCACCCCCACCCCACCCCACCCCTGGGCTTCCTTAGTCCCTGCTACAGCTTCATCATGCTTGCATATTCCTAGTCAGAGCCACCAAACCCTCTTGTGGTATCTTTTCAACACCTCACGTACCCTCGTCTGGTATCTTTTCAACATCTTTTGCACCCTTGTATGGTATCAAACTTTTTTTTAAATCATATGTATCCTTCTGCAATATCTTTTTATAATTTTATGTACCCTTGTGTGGTATCTTTTTAGCATTCTATGTACCCTCATGTGGTATCTTTTCAGCATCTTATGTACCCTCATGTAGTATCATTTCAACATCCTAGCTACCCTCGTGTGGTATCTTTCCAACATTCTAGGTACCCTTGTATGGTATCCTTTCAACATTCTACATACCCTCGTGTGGTATCTTTTCAACATTCTGCGTACCCTTGTATGGTATCTTTTCAATATTTTGGGTATCTTTGTGTGATTTCTTTTCAACATGTAGGTAACCTTGTGTGGTATCATTTTAACATTCTAGGTACCCTCCTGTAGTATCTTTTAACATTCTAGGTTCCCTCATGTGGCAGCTTTTAAACACGTTAGGTGCCCTCGTGTGGTATCTTTCAAGATTTAGGTGCCCTTGTGTGATACCTTTTCAACATGGCATCTTTTCAACATTTTAGGTGCCCTCATGTGGTACCTTTTCAACATTTTAGGTGCCCTCGTGTCGTATCTTTTCAACATTTTAGGTGCTCTCATGTGGTACCTTTTCAACATTTTATGTGCCCTCGTGTGGTATCTTTTCAACATTTTAGGTGCTCTCATGTGGTACCTTTTCAACATTTTAGGTGCCCTCGTGTGGTATCTTTTCAACATTTTAGGTGCTCTCATGTGGTACCTTTTCAACATTTTAGGTGCCCTTGTGTGGTACCTTTTCAACATTTTAGGTGCCCTTGTGTGGTACCTTTTTTAAACATTTTAGGTGCCCTTATGTGGTACCCTTTCAACATTTTAGGTGCCCTCATGTGGTACCCTTTCAACATTTTAGGTGCTCTCATGTGGAACCTTTTCAACATTTTAGGTGCCCTCATGTGGTACCTATTTAACATTTTAGGTGCCCTCGTGTGCTTTCTTTTCAACATTTTAGGTGCCCATATGTGGTATCTTTTCAAATTTTTAGGTGCCCTCATGTGGTACCATTTCAACATTTTAGGTGTCCTCGTGTGGTATCTTTTCAACATTTTAGGTGCCCTCCTGTGGTACCTTTTAACATTTTAGGTGCCCTCATGTGGTACCTTTTCAACCTTTTAGGTGCCCTCATGTGGTACCTTTTCAACATTTTAGGCGCCCTCGTGTGGTACCGTTTAACATTTTAGGTGCCCTCATGTGGTACCTTTTCAACCTTTTAGGTGCCCTCACGTGGTACCCTTTCAACATTTTAGGTGCCCTTGTGTGGTATCTTTTCAACATCCACATGAACCAGGTAGTAAAACTATTTAATAACTGACTGCAGCCCTTGCCAAACAATGTCCCTTAAAGCTGTTAGATTCTGTAACATTTTGTCTTTGGCAAGTGAATGGGACAGGGAGTAAGGTTTACTGGGGATAGAAGCTTATGAGTGGCAGAGGTGTGTCTGTAGATGTATTGCCCACAACTGCTATCACCATCTGCATATAAATGATGCCAAGAACTGTTAAACTGTCATTATCTGCACTCTGCATGTGCCAAGTTTCCCAGTGCTACTGAGGCCAACTCATAACTATACACAGCCTGACACCAACTTTGATTGATGTTGTGATCCTCAGGAATCCCATTAGGAACCGTGGCAAAGAGACAGTTTAATGAATCCAGTTGCCACCCCACCCCCCACCCCCAGCCAAAGGAAAGAACATGGTTCACTAACGAAATTGCAGGAACTGTGCCACTGAGTCTGCAGGACGTTTGCTTTTATGTAGTGCCTTCCATGCAAGCATGTCACACAGGGCTTTACTATAAATACACACCTCAGTGGTGAACGATTGTTGATGTGCAGCCACCTTCTTGGGCAGAATGCAGAAGTCATTCTGTGCCTGTACACTGCGCAACTGGTCTTCTACTCTCCATGCCCAGGTGTGAGCCGCTATTTATTGAAACAGGTTAATCTGCTGGCGAGTTAGTGAATGGGGAAATTTGGCCAGGACAGCAGGAATATTCCTTGACATTTTTCTGATACTCTTCTAGAGGTGACATAGTGGCCTGGATTTTCCAAGATCTGCATGCAGGACTTACGGTGATTGGTCGGCTGCAGCTGGTTCACTGCAAATGTACCGAAATGTTTGTGATTTTTGAACATTTTGATATATTTGCAGCACTTAATCACTTTACAGCAGAAAAATGATGCACTCAGATCATTTTTTTTGACGAATGAATCATTTTTGATGCGTAATTTGTATCACACTCAACAGAAGTTAGAGCACATTTTATGCAGTCTAATATGTTAGAAGTTGCACAATTGCAGCAAAATTGTGCCACAGTTCATTTAAAATCCAGCACAAGATGTTTATCATCCGCCCGAAGAAGCACCAGACAGATAGGAACACAGTTTAATGTCTCATATAAAAGGGAGCATCCACTACGGCACAGTATCTGGCTAGTGCCTGGCCTTGATATGGCTACTTACGTAAATTATAATGTCTGGATTGCATAATCAGCTGTAATTTTTTTTTTTTTTTGCATTATTTGTTTATCCCCTCCTACATGCCTCGGAGCTACCTCTCCTTCGGGCCACCATGGATACAGACATTTCCCTACTAACTCCCTTCGGCCACTCACCTCACATCTGCAGCCTTCCACGGGGTAGTCTGGTGTAACCCTTGCACCAGACGGGTCCCCCTCCTCCGAGGGGGAAGGCACCGCCGGCTGGAACCAGCACACTATTCTCTCTCTTGGTCCCGGGAGCAGCTAAGGTAATCCGTGGCTCTCAGTGAGTCTTCGGGGATTCCTGGGGCCGGCAGCCATCATCTGGCTAACTTCCGGAGCGGTTTTCTCGTTTTTCTTGTTCCCCTTTGCATCGCTTCATGCAGTGCCTCCAATCTCCACTGGGGGCCGCTGTGTGAGCAAAGACGATCCCTAACCCACCCCAGGATAGGAGAGCAGTCCATCTGACGCTCAATCCTATCCTCCCCCTGCCGACCCCCGATGACCCGAGTCCGTTCCTGAACCCGTGTCACCGGCGTGGGTCGAGGTAGGGTGCCAGCGCCTCAACCCTCTATGCCACCGGGTAGGCCTCAGCTGTATATTTTTGTTTGTACCATGACGTAATGGAAGATGGAGCTTCCTCCATTGTGCTTTCTCAACACTACATTTTTATGTAAATAAATAAAAACGTATGCTGAGGTGAGATTGCCCACTACAGAGCTACTAAACATTGCTTCCTGAAGCACCTGGTGCTCATTGAAGGTCATGTATCCTGCTACTGTATTAAGCCTGAGATCTGGCAGGAGCAGGCTCCAAGCTGGTAAGGCAGCAACATGGACTTTTAAAGGAAAACAAGGACATTTGCAGCCCCCCACCCTCCCAAAGGCAAAATGTCTGATTAGGCATTTTAGCCAAGAAGTTACGTTTTTTTCAACCTGCTTGCAGTAATCAGGTTTTTAATGTCTGCCAGAATGTGCCAGCGAGTATTTTGACAAGGCCAACAGTAGACTGTCAAGGTGCTGTGGGGTTGAGGGGAGAAATGGGTGTAAGAACACGCTGCTGCCTTGATGACGGCTGTCTGTACTCTCAGGCCCCAGGCCACATTGATCCCAGTATGGATACAAATTAACAGGTTCTGATGGACTGGATTGGCAGGTCGCCAACCAATGCAGATCAGGAACAAGGAACAAGAGGTGATGGAAAACAAAAAAAACAAAACACTGCACATGTGTGTGGCATCCCTTATGAAGCTTTAATTAAGTGACAAGGCTATTTTCTACATGGATAACCATGTCCTGTTTGCAGTTACAACCAGTTGGTTATAATGGCAAGTGTGAGACTCCTTAGAGCTGTCAGTAATAATTGACAGCTTCATTGCATAGTGAATGGTTGCTAACAGAAGTTGTTATTTTACCTGCGGCTATGATTTTTGACTCCCGTTGGATCGGTTTGAGTAGTAGCTGCTCAGAAAACTGTTAAGGGCACCAGCAAACAATTAAAGGACCACAGTACCTAAGGACAGTTTCTGGAATCCTATATGGAATTTAGTGGCTCCTCACATTTGTGGAACAGCTGACACCTTAAACACGTGGTGAGCGGCCTCTGACAGGAAAAGTGCTTCTTTACTTGCAGTTTTTATTAACTTGTCCCCTTGGCTCTGGTTTCATTGTTTGTGCTCATAAAATGTGTTTATTTATTTATGACTTTGGTAACCGGGTAGGTGCACTGATCCCAGGGACTGTTTTCAGGCACAAACCAGGCCGCCATACAGTGGCACAGCATTACATAATGGCAATGCAGAAAACAGTAGACAGATTGACAGTAATAACATGTTACAAGTGTACACAGGGTACAAGGTAGCAGAATACATAGCTCCACATGATACAAGGTTTATAATACATAGATCTGATTGGCATGTACATAATTAGGTGAAAAAATACGTATGTTTAAATTCGACGAACAGCAAGTAGCTTTGGAGGTAACCAAAGTCCCTCCTAGAGCAGAGCGAAGAGGATAAGGCGGGGCTTTTGGAGTGGAGGAGAGGGGGAGGGTGGGAGTGGAAGGGGAAAGACGAGCCTAGCGGAGGGAGATAAGTAGGCACAAAACTCACATGTAAAAACTGGCGTGTAAAAAACAGTACAGGCCTCAAGCAGATATCCAAAACAGGAACACAATGTCCAGAGTAACCCCATTTTGCAATGTCTGCCCATGTACTTGAAGTATGGGTAGGGGTGTGTAATGAGATTTTACACCCAACCACTGTGTGTGATAACTTAATAACTCCCCTCGAGCGTCCCTTATGGGGTTTATGTAGCATTACACATGTTGGGTGTCAGTAAAGTCTGTTCACACACCCCTGCCCATATTCTCCATGTCATGTATAGTTAGTGGCTGAACTGGGCAGGAAGCCACTTATTTCCCCTCTTCTTGCAATATTGTATAAGGGTGTCTGCCCCTCTGTAATCTTTTGCCAAATACCAAAGGAGAATTCCACCTCCTACAATTTCTTAGTTACGTGCCTGTCATCACAAGAAAAACAATGAAACATAATCTTTAGACATATTTCAGCTTTTGTTTTAAAGGGAAACACAAGATACTACTAAAATTACAGCAGTTACTGCAGAAACGCCCGGTTAGGACTTTTTCCCTTTAATAATATTGTCAAAGACGCAGAATCTGTTAGTCATCTTGTTGTTTTTTCTTTTAATAATCATGTATTTCTGGCAAAAACATCACAATAAGTTTTTAAAAGTTCTGGCCCCCTTGCAATGCCCACCATGGCAAAATTAAATTTCTTGGTGTGATGTGGTGCTATTTACCATTAGAAACTAATGTTGCTAGTACCATCATGATACACCTACAGTCTAATTTCAGTATTTATAGATAAAAAGTACCCCCTACAGAAAATAATTTTCAAAATTGCAAGTGGTGGCCATCTTTAATGACCTGAGACATTAATTACAAAAATAGTTGTAAAATAGAGAATAATACATGGGTTGGTTTGATTAACAACATTTTGTACACACCGAAGTGTGTGATGCTACGTAAATCCTGAGAGTGAAGCTTGAGTGCTTTAGAAAAGCATCACATACTAAGTGAGAGTGAATAAAATTCTGGGGTACGCACACCAACCCATGTTTTGTTTTTAATAATTACTAGGTAGCATTTGTTTTGCCAAAAATGATTTCTATTGAAATGTTAGCTCTTTTGAGATCCAAACTAAGCAGACAAGGGATCTACCGTATTTCATTGTTTCATTGAATAGAAGCTGCGGCTTCTGTTTCAATTTAGTATTTTGACCTGTGGCTTGTATTTAAGGGCAGCTTGTAATTCAAAATCCTGTTTTAAGTGTGAAAAACAAAATATTAAACATCTTGAATATGATCAGATGTATTGTTACTGGTCTGCTTCTTTGCAAAATAAGCAGAACAAACATGAACTAAGATCAACATTTTTAAAAGAAATATAACAATCATATTTACAGAGATAAAAAAGTACCACCTACAGAGCTTTATCTGACATTACTTCAACCCTGATTAGAAGCCATGGTTTCTATTTGAGGGTGTTTTTTATTTAAATTTGCTACACTTTATACTCCCCCTCAAGGACTGTCCTCCATTGGCCCTACCCCAAGCCCAGCCCAGTCATCCACCCCCAGGACTTACCCAACCAGATATATGCTCTGGCTTACCCCCCCTCCCCCGAGCCGGGCGACAGGAGGGAGCCTGTCCCCCATCAGATGAAGGGATTATGGTCCTGGGATGCTTCCTTCCTGGAGTTACATGCTGGCTTACCCCCCAGGGCAGGGCCTTTGAGAGGGAGCTCACCCCCCTCCCGTCGCAAGATGGGATTAGTTTCTGATAGTGCCATGGGAAGTGGTGCAGGACCTGCAGTGTGAGGCGGGCAGCAGCCTGCATAGCCAAGCTTTCCTCTTTTCCTCCACAGAAGGCGGGATATGCAATAATGTCCATGGTACTAGTGCCGATGTGTGCCCTAGCCTCCAACACAGTGTAGACGCTGGCCGCTACTCCCCCCTCCGCCTCTGCCAGAGGGGTCAGTCATGCACTGGACACTCATCACCCTGCTCCCAGTGAAGGAGCGCAGTCTACGTGGTGCGTGATCCTCCTCCCCCAGCCAGCCCTCCAACTCCCAAGTCCGGTCCCGAACCCGGGATGTCGGCATCGCAAGCAGAAGCTCTACCGCAGTGCCAGCGGGCCGGCCCAAGGGCAGCTTTTATTAAAAGTATTCATTACGACCTGTGGCTTGTATGTGATGGTGGCTTCTATTCAGTGAAATATGATACTTATATAGAACATTTCTGTTAGAATACAGAAAATGTATTATAATTGTAGTTCAGTGCTGATATTTTGGATGGTTGTAAAGCACCCAGAACCCTTGGGATTGGGTGCCGGATAAATAAAATGACTACAACTACTGAAGTACAATATTAAAAATACAGTGTCATCCGCAAGATAAGGTGAGTGGGGGGGGGGTAGGGATAAGGGATACTGAGGTATAAAATGGATACTGACTAACAAACACTGTGGTACACCAGGGAAAGGTGGGGGCTGGGAAGAAGAATCGGGGGATAGTATAAAGAGACAAATAACGAGCAGCATAATTAATCATTTAATCATTTAAGAACCATTAGGCAGTGTGTTAGGGAGCCCAAACAAGGTGAGTCTTCCCCCAGTAATAGCACAGTACATTTCTAAGCACAGTACATAAATAGGAGCCTACCATACTATATACAGTTGAACTTGCTTATTTTAACAGGGAAATGGACATATCAGAAGCAGCCCTAGACATCAAACTGGGTACTTGGCCCAATGTGCCCAATGGAAAAAAAGCAGAGAAAGAAATAACCAGTAATGCTGAACAGCAGGCTAGCACTTGAAAGTACCGATAGGACAGACAAAATAGCAAAAGAATGAAATTGCAACATGGATCAGAGAAAACAGAGCAAGAACAATGAACAAGGAAATAAAATAGCCCATCCCTGATGATGTACTGGGGCACACTCATATGAGATGCACAACGAGTTATTAGGAAAGATCAACTTCTCTCCCAAAGGAGAAGACACTCCGGGATACAGTACTTAACGGGGCTATCAGCTGGGGGCCAACCAGGGCACAAAAGCTAATATTCCACTGGCATGCCGGGGGCAATGCCCCAGAGCAAGCCTGATGAATGACAGCAAACAGTCACAGTCTCACAGGTTACTGGAAATTCAGCCTTAAAGGAACAGAGATGATGGGCACTTACTCAGGTGATTGGGGGTGGGCGTATCTGGACAGAGTCCCATTTCGCTCAGTGGAGACCAATAAACAAGGTCATATAAAGAGTGCCTCCCCACCACTGGATACACAAGCTTATCATACTGGCTGTCACACTGGAGGAATGCTTCCCACCCTGCCACAGCCAGAGGAGCCTGTTTTTCTACACTGTCACAGAAGAACCTGATCAGCAGCAGCCAGCGCTGCAAGAAACTCTAGTGTTTGATGCAGTGTCAGTGATGGGGAGTCGGAGGGGTTCCCAGAAGGCAGGTTTTGGGGTCCTTTACCCTGTCCTGCTTAAGATTACCTTAGCCTGACAGCTGGACCGCACGTAATTCCAAAAGCTGAAGCGAGAAGTACAAAACCACAGGACATGCATCAGAGAGGACTGAGAGGACGGGCATCTCCAACAGTGACTGTGCATTTTGAGTCCCAAAGCAATACAGCAACATGAGGGTACGAGAGAGAATTTGAAATGACATGGCTTAGCTGGCATCTCCCTATTTGCCCTGTATTCCCAGAGCCATATCCTGCCCATTTCTTTTACAGTGACTGGAGTTGCCAGCTCCTGACTGGGTAGCAATTTGAATTGAATTGTGAGACTGTGCCACACGGTTTACAACCACACACTTGCCTGACAGGTCCCAATTACACACGGCTGGTTATATCACATAATTACAACATGGTTATCAGTGCAGCAAAAATGCTAACCAGTAATTGTGGCTGTTTTTTCAATATCTGACAAAATTAAAAAGATACTGTGTATGAGTCTAAGGATGTCAGAGATACGTTATTACTAAAAAAAGACAATATAATGAAAATGTTTGCCGACTAATGAATACTACTGCATTAAGGCCCCTTTTTTCTTATGGATATGTACATTAATGTGAATACATGATCACTGCCCCCCTCGACTTCATCTGCTCATTCTGATTGTCGGAACCTGGTGTCATATCCCCAGCTGAGATACCACAGTTGGTTGCTGTGGAAATGACTATGATTTCATAAACTGAGGAATGCTGCTAGCTTGCAAGTGGTTAAGTCCCATCTTTCCAGTGCCAGCTTAGAACTCACTGTGTTTTGGTACAGAATACCTCTGTCCTCAACATTGATCATGTTCCATATCAATGCATGTTGCCTTTGGCTGCTGTGACCCAACTTTATTAGCTTGCTTTGATTACAAAGGGCTGGGGGGATACTGGGATGTATAGGGAGAGGCATCACCAGTAGAAAACAGGAAGTTGTTGGCCCTCTGTACAGACAGTTGGTAAGGCCACATCTGGAGTACTGTGTACAGTTCTGGAGACCCCATCTCCACAAAGACATAGACAGGGTGGAGGCTGTCCAGAGGAGGGCAACCGAAATGATGCAGGGTCTGCATCAGAAAACATATGAAGAAAGACTAAAGGAACTAAAGATGTATAGCCTTGAGGAAAGGAGGAGGGGGGACATGATAGAAACTTTCAAATACCTCAAGGGAATCAACAAAGTCCAAGAGGGTAGCATCTTTCAGAAAAAGAGATGTGCAAAACAAGGGGACACAATTTGAAGATAGAGGGGGACGGCTCAGAGGTAATGTGAGGAAGTATTTCTTCACAGAGAGGGTTGTGGATACATGGAACAGCCTTCCTGAGGAGGTCGTAGAGTTAACAACAGTGGGGGAATTCAAAAATGCATGGGACAGACATAAGGCAATTCTAGTGGGGGGCAGGAGGAAGTAGGCTGTTGGTTAACTGGGATCTGCAGCTTATCCGTTAGGTAGGGAAATGGGCAGACTAGGTGGGCCATGCGATCCTTATCTGCCGTCAAATTCTATGTTTCTATGTTTCTACAGTTTGGAAAGATGTATGTTTACAGTCTCTCCGCCCCCCCCCATGTATATTTTAGCCTGTAAGGAACTATTCCTGTCTGACTATGTTAACCTGTTGACTGTTTCTGTCCTCCTTGAGACCCCCATGAAAACAAGATGCTGCATCTCAAGGGGTTTTCCTGGTTGGCGTAATATCAGATAAATAAACAGGACTATGTTGTTGAGTGTAGATACACAACCAGAGCAGATAAGGGTTAGGGGGGCAGTAATCCTGATTTCGTGTAAATGTGCTTAGTTTTTAAGAAAAAAGGGGTCTATATAGAAAAACATGAAATAATACCTGAAATATGTATAACAATAGTGTTTTATCAAAGTGTTTCCTGTGACATTAGGGACCTTTTTAGCACTGTATATAGTTTGGAATACTGAACTACTCCCAGGAATCAGGATGGGACAGCGTCTCTTTCTCGCAGTGTTTGTGCTTCTCTGTCTCTTCCCTTTCATTCGACGTTGATTAGAAAAGTTCCAGGCACCGGTGAGAATCTTCAGGTACCTTTCAGCTGACAGGAAGTAAACGAGTTTTGAAACTAGGCCATGCACATCACCGGTAAACATGAAAATTTCATCGGAGGGCCCTCATCTCCCCGCCAATGTGACCTTGGTCGGGGGGGAAGATGACAGAGTGCCTTCCTGGCTGTCCCTGACAGCCATGCCATCATGGCACATTTGACAAATCGCTCACATTAAATAGGGGGGCACTTTCGGCAGCACTGGCGTCCCCATCCATCAGTCCTGATTACTACACAAACGTCAGGCACAGCACAGAGCACATTTGTCAAAGCAAGTAAAAAGCAGTTGTTAGTAAGAGCTCTACCTGTCATGCTAATGTACTCAGGCTTGTTGCTTTGTGTCAGGCAGAAGCCTGCAGATTTGGAAAAAAAAAAAAGCCACAACATAATATTTTATTGCTGTGCAAGCAGTGCCACTGAATATGCAGCTTTCTTTCACGTGACTGCCGTGGACAGTTGTCAGGGTTCAACCCGAGTAATTGGACTGCTAGGAAAACAGTTGTGTAGAATGGCTTCGATGGCATGTTTGCATCTGACCGGTGTCTTACTTCAGAACTTTCTCAGCTCATCATGGCTCTTGCTCATGTTATACTCAGATCTGTGTTAAGCTAATTTCTTATGGTATCAGTTGTCCGCAGAAGGATTAATAACACTAATCTTTTAAAGCTGTTTGTTTTTACAAGTTCAGCTTATTTGCCCAGAAATAGGCAGACTGAGGTGCAACATCTCGTTTTCAAGGGGGTCTTGCCTTTGCCCAATTTTATAGTTGGGGGACTGAAGCACAGGGAGATCCAGTGACTTGCTCAGTGTCACAATGCCCCCCTTAATTCTGAGTTACTGATATGGGGTATGTCTGAATAGGACCTAATAGTTTGGGCAATAAATAAGCTAGTGGATACTTTTTATTTTTTATTTTACTGTGATTTATTGTCCTCTGTGCAACACCTCAAACCCTGCCCCATCACCTGCCACCCGACTCACCTACACCGCCTGATCCTCCCTGTCTTATCCCCTAAGGCGGGGTTGCTGAGGGGTGGGATGGTGCCACCTAACAGAATTGAAATGCAGTCAACAGTGGTGCATCAAAGGGCAGTGTGGGGTCTGCAGGTTTTTGTTTTTTTTTGTGGACTTTCTTTATGCCCCCATACTCATCAGTGCATGAGCCTCTGTCCGTTGTGGACACTTGGGAACTGATTTTCTCCCTCACACCTGAAGTCTACGATCTGCTTCCTTGTCTGGGCCCACCTCCATTCACGCTCCTCTGGCCACTCAACCCCCCGGTTCTGAGTTCCCCGGGGCAGGACTGCCGACTCTTACTGGCGCTCTGTCTAGAATCTAGACGAGTGACTAGGGAGCAGAGGGATACCGGGAGCCAATTGGGAGACCCAGTATTGTGCATGGGGACCGTCCCGCTGGACCCACCTTCACCTGCCTAGCAACCGGGGTTTTTCCATTTTCTGTCCCCCCATTGGCCCGGCAGTGCAATGTGCTCCAACGCGTTGTGTGCACGCTCCCACGCATGCCCACAGGAGCACCGCCATGGCCAATCCCCACTCTGGAATTCCAGCTGTTGTGGCACCCACAGTCTCCACTGCGGGTCGCCAGACAGCAGTATTTACTACCCCTCCTCCCTCCCAGGAAAGGAAAACAGACCTCCAATCATTCAAACCTTTCCTGTCCTGCCAATGACCCAAGTCCGCTCCCAAACCTGGGTCGCCGACGTGACAAGGTGCGGGGTCCAGCACCTCAGTCCTCAGTGCTACCAGGCCGGCTGAGGGGCCAGCAATTTGAGGGTGGCATTGTGCTGCTTTGCCTTCTGGTATCTTTTTCCATTTTCTTCCTCCCCATACCCTGGACGCAAATGGAAGGTCCAGTGACAGGCATGCACATCGATGCACGGCAGCACATGTCTGTGCTCATCAGCATGTCCCTCCTTTGATCCACAGCTCTGCTTGCACCGTCACCCGTGGTCACTCAGATGGTGGTACCACAGTGGAGTCTGTATACCCTCCCTCCCTGAGGAGAAGGGCATCTTGTGGGACGCTCGGCCATCCTCCCCTGGCCAGCCATCCGATAACGCTTATTCCCAGAGCTAGCTTGTCAGCATCGCACGCGGTAGCACTACCCCTACACTGGCGGGCCAGCATCAGCCAGTAGATACTTAAATGTGTTTATAACCCACCTTAGTGTCACTGGCTCACTGTGTGGCCCCTGAGCAAGTGATTTAACCTCCTTGTGCTCTAAATATTCCAGCTGTATACTGGATCGAAGTAGGTCTCCTTCCCCAACTGAAATCACTGAGAAGCTGCATTACCATCAGAGACAGATATGTTTCGAGGCCCACAGCTGAACATAGGTAAACAAGGGAAGGAATTTCATGTTCGTTTGTTTTTTAACTTGCCCAGCTCCTCAGCTTCGGAGGGGGCCTCGTACTCCGTCCTACTCCATCCACCAGAGCTTTCCAAGGCTCCCCCTCCCCACCAGTTTCATTGCACTTATGAGGCGGGGGGGTGTATGTATTTTTCCCCCATTTTTCTCCCAACTCCCCTGAGGACGCTGGTGCAGAAAACATTCATCCAGACAGATGGCGTGCTGACACACGTTGTTGTTAAGCACTTCACAGTGTCCTCCCCTCCCAGACTCCGGAGAGCTGCCTTTGCCTCTAATCCCCATGCTTCCACAGGCATAGGCATGTTGGGTACTGAAAGCACGCCTGGTAACCCGCCCCAGGAGGAGGAGGAGAGCATCCATTAGGACGCACAATCCTCCTTTCCCCATCCAACCCCCGGTGACCCGAGTCCATTCCCGAACCCGGGTCGCTAGCGTAGCACAAAGTGTGGCATCCAGCACCTCAACCATCTGCGCCACTGGGCCGGCCAGGAATTTAGTTTTGTGTTGTACTTTTCATGCATACCAAATGCTGGAGACCCAGGTTCATGCCCTGATTCGAGGATGACCGAGCAGAGGGTGACAGGAATGCGAAGGAGTATCTGTGTGGATGGCTCTTCTCCTGGGTGGGGGATTCTGACAAGAGTATCTTTTATAGTAGCTCATGGTGGCAGCTTGGCAGGAGTGCTCAGTGGCACGGGTGTCCACGTGCCACAGTGTTTCCTTCTGTAATGCTGCAATGTGCTCATCCTTGAGGGTGCTGGGTGGGATGAAAACCAGGATATACAGGTCAGTGGCTGGGCAAATTATGTCCCACCCACCACTTCCTATATGGGCACCTTCCTTCTTGACCCAAGTGGAAGAGTGCCTGAGGAGCCCTTCACTGTGGGCAGCCAAGTAAAAGTGGGTGAATCGTCTCTTGAGGCATGGAACGGAACAGCTCTACACCAGGGAAAAACATTATTTATTTTTTTTATTTTACAAATTTTGGCCATTAAAGCACAATAAGTCCAGTTTGCTTCCAGGAGTGTCCTAGGAGCACCAGGAAACAACAGTCCAATGTGCTGCGGGCTGTATGGCAGGCGGTTCGAGTCCAAGCAGCAGGAGCCAGCAGAACACAAATGAATAACTGCACTGAAACAACTAGAAAAATAAAAATAAAAAATGTACCCCCTAGGTCACATAATGTCATCAGGTGGCAGCCCAGGTGGTTGTACGGGGCCTAGATATACCAGGGTCTGTCATCCCAAGAGGTAGAGCTATTTTCACATTTTGGTCCCATCCCCTGAGACATCACATGCACTGACTTCAAGGGCACATCGACATGAAGCATGCTTGCGCACCGTCAGTGATGTCCCACTCTTTCCTTGGCCGTCCAACTGCCGCCACTTCCTATGGTCATCCAGACTGCAGTATCACGACAGAGGATGTTACCCTCCCTCCCAAAGGAGAGTGTCTATGGGATGCTAAATCCTCCTGTCCTGGTCATCCCCTAATGACCTAGGTTGGTTCCCGAGTCTGGGTTGCCAGTTTCGTAATCAGTGTCCCTACCACTTTGCTGAGGGCTGGCCTGGGCACACAAGGAAACTGAAACAGTAGAGCTAGAGATGGCAAAGATGGTAGGGTACTGTCTTCAGGTCACACAGTGAGCAGCTGGCTATGGTTGGATTCAAACCAGAGTCTCCAAGCTCACAGCTCTGCCCTGTAATGTCTGGACCGAAAAAAAAAGGGAAAGGATTGATATTCTGAGTGAAGATATGGGAAAGATGTACCAAGCAAGTCCCACTCTTTTTTTTTAAATGGTATACTTTATTGTACACAAACAAACAGCAATGAAAACAATACAGAACAGAACATACATGTTGCTCGCCAGTCCCATCAACATCGGGGAGCTACCGAGGCTGTATGTGATATATAGTAAATAGTGGCTTTCTGTGGTCAGTCAACTCCCACAACAGGGCAAGTTAGCCGGTTAGGAATATGCATCCAAGGTACCTCATCTTCTTGGACACACTTTAAAGGTATTGTCAATATAGCCTGTCATTTTTCCAGTTCTGAGTGCTTTGAGGATTGTGTTGTGCCATTCCTGGTGGGTGGGCACACAGTCGTCTAGCCAGTTTAAGATTGATAGCAGAGACTAGTGAAATGTAATATTTCCTGTGGCTCATGACTTGATCTAACTGCAACCTAAGTGTAAAAATTTGCAGTGTGAAAGTTGAGTCCCATGCCTAAAAGAGGTTTTAGGCATCATCAGATTTCTTCCTAGAGGGGTTTGGTCATAGGACAGTCCCAGAGGGAGTATGTTTTAAGGTGCCTTTGTCTTGTTTGCTTCTGGTACCTGTGTCAGAATCCAGGTGACCCATGTTGTGGTGTTTATTGGCATATAGTACGTATTATGGGCCAACTTACATTGCATAAGTCACAGACCATCAAACTTGATGTATATGTTTATGTTCCTCCATATTTTAGTGCTAGTGGCTGGGTCTGTCAGCTCTGGAAATTTGGGTTGCCAAGAGTGGCATAGATCTCTTTCCCTCGGAGTAGTAAGGTTTAGTAGCTTTTTGTTATATATCAGAGAGGTAGAGAGTCTTTGATTGGCCAACAATAACTATTCATCCTATACGGCCAGGTTCAGAAAGTTCCAGGGCCTATGGCCCAGGGAGGTTAGTAACATATTTTGTAACTGGAGGAAAGGATAGACAGGTATCTCTGCAAGCCCACGTTGTTTCATTAAAATCTGTTATATAGAAATTGGCTTTTTGCTATTTTTATTACAGGCTGATTGGTACCTAATCCAATCAATAGAAGTACTATGGATTGGGGGAGGTCGATACCAGTTCATTCATAGAAGAAAAGGTTCTGAAAGAACTCCTGAAGCTGAAGGTTGACAAAGCAATGGGATCTGACGGGATTCATCCCAGAATTCTAAAAGACCTAAGGCGAGAACTAGTGACACCACTGACTACCCTTTTTTAACAAATCATGGGAGAAAGGTGTGGCACCTGAGGACTGGAGGATAGCGGATGTAATTCCCCTTCACAAAAGTGGGAGAAAGACGGGCAGTAAACTACAGACCTGTTAGTTCGACCTCAGTGGTAAGGAAAATGATAGAATCGCTTCTGAAAGAAAGAATTGTTGAGTACCTAGAGGCCAGCGGGGCATAGGACCCAAGGCAGCGTGGATTCACAGCGGGAAGGTCATGTCAGACGAATCTAATAGATTTCTTTGACTGGGTGACCAAAGTAGTAGACCAGGGAGGGGCTGTGGACATACATAGCCTACCTAGACTTTAGCAAGGCATTTGACACAGTCCCACATAACAGATTAATAAACAAGTTAGCCGGGGCGGAGCTACAGCCCAGCCAAAAGCAGCTACTTTCTGGAGCTTCTGAGAGAAGCTCAAATAAAATGATAAAATCATGAAAATCGACATTCAAATTGCTATAAGATATACTTCAGCCAACTCACTACGGAATTCTGTATCTCTGGATATAACATTTTTGCTATTATGGGACGAACTAAGCCAGTGAAGCAAGATTTCTTCCAGCTGCATGTGCCTGTACCCAAACAGCCAGACCATATGCGTGAGGCAGCTGCCTCGACTACTACGGAGCGACCTGCAGCCTCACTTAATTCATTACAAACTTCGGTTAACGCTCTAACTAAAATTGTGCAACGGATAGACCAAAAGTTGGGCACCTTCTCTCAAAGATTTCAAGCTGTTGAAACAAGATTCAGTGCCATGGGAGAAACAACTAAAAATGCAGAGGCAATAGCGGGGAAGGCCCTGGCAGTGACTACCACCTCTATTAAAGAACAAGCCGCTCTTAGACACTGCACGGAACAACTTGAAAATACAGTCCGAGCGGCCAGTGTGCGAATTTTGGGCCTCACTGAAGGGATCAAGAGGGAAAATCTTTTGCAGTTTCTGGGTCCATGGCTCTGCGACATCACAGGGCTGAGTGACTTCAAAATCATGCGGGCATATAGGATCACCCCTCATAGGCCCAGTACTAGCAATGAAAACCCACATACTGTTTTGCTTACACTTGCCTCAGCGGCAGAGCTGGACTTTATTCTTGGAGCCATTAGAGCCAGAAGCCCTGTTTTCCAGGATGCGAATAGAGTACTCTTCTTCCCAGATCTAGCATATGCCACAAGAATGCGAAGAAAGGCACTCAGTGGGGTAAAGCGTAAACTGAGAGACCTGGGGATTACATTCTCAATGGCCTTCCCAGCCCGTTTGTGTTTCACAGATGGGCGAAAGCAATACGGGTTTACAGATCCAAAAGAAGCAGGGTTGTGCGTGGAGAAGATTGCTGCACAGCGACTACATGATGAAAGGCTTACCAAAGATAGTTCAGAGGATGACTGAATCCAAGAACCAATGGGGATACTTAAAAGGACGATCGTCAGATTGGTTTGACAAATCTCTATAACTTGCTTTACATAAGTACTAAACCAATGCAAATAAGTTCAGGGTTTCTTGGGGAAGGGAAGTTTGCCTTTCTAAAAAATACTTCTTTGTTAAATAGATGTTAAACAAATGGAAAGACCTTCTCCAAATGGGCATGTTTTTCTTTTCTGTTGTTCACCTGGTATTTGCACAGTATACAGTATATTGAGGACTACAATTGAGCTGGCAGGCTTAGAGTTCTGACATTCTCCTTTTGGGTCCCTACACTAGGAATATCTGTAGTCAGCTATAGTAATTGTTAAAATAGCAGTTTTTAAGGGTTTTGTTTTCCCTCTGCTGTTTA
This sequence comes from Neoceratodus forsteri, assembly GCA_016271365.2. NCBI lineage: Eukaryota > Metazoa > Chordata > Ceratodontiformes > Ceratodontidae > Neoceratodus > Neoceratodus forsteri. Next base: position 202,305,980 of record CM028130.1, read on the forward strand.
TAAAAGTTGGATGTGTTATAAATAATTTTTAACCAAGTAACCCAAAATTAATAATGCCAATGGAGTGGGAGCAACGTATCTTAGCCCCCTATTAACTCACAGATTTCTAGAGATGTGGGCTGGAGCTGGTCTCTAGTCCCTTAAGACATCGAGTTTCTTTAGAAGTGGAAGGGGTATATAGATGCTTAAATACGGAGTAACTAAATCTCCGTGGCACGAGTTACTTCATGGTCATTAACTCTTGTTGTCAATAATGGGCTTTGGGGAGCTCTGGATTGGGAACATTTTCTTGTTAAATGTTTCTGATTCAATTACAAGGACCTAAAATGGTCAGTTAAAAAATGATGATTTATTACTAGTTAAGATGTAACAAAATTGGGCATTGGCTGCACGTACAGCTCCTGGATGTTATGTAATTGGTTATGCTATTATTCTGATATCAACCCCTAATGCTGTATCAATAGTAGTATGTTCTCATAATCCTTAGTAATGTACAACGATGGTCTTATGTTGTAATATATGCTCAGGAACAATGTGTTTTATGCATATGTATGAAATGCTAAATAAAAAGTTTAAAAAAAAATAAACAAGTTAGCCAGCCTGGGAGTGGGTCCCAAGGTGGTAGCCTGGGTAAAACATTGGCTGGACAACAGGACGTAGAGGGTGATAGTAAACGGAGTCCACTCTGAAGGAAGGGAGTTACTAGGGGGGTACTGCAGGGTTCAGTACTGGGACTGGTCCTTTTAATGTCTTTATAAGTGACATTGCAGAGGGACTGAAGGAAACATATGCCTCTTTGCAGACGACACAAAGATCTACAACAGGGTTGATACACAGGGTGGGGTGGAAAGGATGAGAAGGACTTGGCAAGGTTGGAAGAATGGTCAAAAGTATGGTAGCTTAAATTAATGCAAAGAAGTGCAAGTAATGCACCTGGGAAACAAAACCCAGGGAAGAGTACACAATGGGCGGGGAGGTACTAACAATAACAAAAATGGAAAGGGACCTGGGAGTAGTCATATCAGAAGACCTAAAGGTAAACAAGCAATGTGAGAAGGCAGTAAGGAGGGCTGGGGGGAGACTAGGATATATATAGGGAGACGCATTACCAGTAGAAAACAGGAAGTTGTTATTCCTCTGTACAGAAAGTTGGAGAGACCCCATCTGGAGTACTGTGTGCAGTTTTGGAGACCCCATCTCCGCAAGGACATAGACAGGATGTAGGTGGTCCAGAGGAGGGCAATTAAAATGGTGCAGGGTCTGCTCCAGAAGCCATACGAAGAGAGACTAAAGGAGCTTAATATGTATACCCTCGAGGGAGAGGGGGGACATGATAGAAACTTTCAAGTACCACAAGGGAATCAACGAAGTCCAAGAGGGTAGCATCTTTCAGAAAAAGAGATGTGCAAGAATAAGGGGGCACAATCTAAAGATGGGGGGGGTGTCTCAGAGGCAACAAGAGGAAGTATTTTTTCATGGAGAGGGTGGTGGATGCATGGAACACCTTCCTGAGGAGATCGTGGGGTCAAAACCAGTGGGGGAATTCAAGAATGCATGGAACAGAGATAAGGTAATTCTGGTGGGGTTAGGAAGAAGTAGGCTGTTGGTTAACTAGGATCTGCAGTTTATCCAATAGGAAGGGAAATGGGCAGACTGGGTGGGCCAAGCAGTCCTTATCTGCCGTCAAAGTCTATGTTTCTATGGTCACAATAAGCCCACTCACCCAATGTTTGTTTTTAAGAAAAGTATTTTACTGTTTGTTTTAATCACTTTTTTTCATTTTGCATTTTTCTAATTTAATTTTTCATTTTCTCTTTAAAAACAAACACTGGGTGAGTGGGCTTATTGTAACCAATCTGCCTGTAATAGTTTCTGTATTTTGATTGGTTCAGGCTCCTTCCCGAATACAGTCATCTCTTTTTGTACTGAGGTTGGCTGCACTGGACATTTCTCTTTTTGTTATTCTCCAACATAAGGCATAATTTATGAGGGGTAGCATGACCCAAGAAAGTGGGTGAGATGGGCTTGCTCTGGGATCTGGGGTTTGGGGTTCCCTGGGATTGGTTGTTCCATGTTGCACAGGGGTTTGGTACCTAGGAGTCAGTGGCGCTGTTTAGCCACTAGTACTGAGGTGCCTAAAGGAGTGTTTTGCAGGGTTTGCGAGATGTTGATGGGATATACAGTAAGACCCGAATGTTGATCTTTGCCTTGCGGCATGAGTCTAATTGCATTCTCCTCCATTGTGGGATACAATAGTTGTTCACCTCACAGTTATCTTCCTTCTTCCACCAGAGGAACTGGCCTGTATGCATAGCAAGATAACACAAGTTCACATCTGGCAGCTGGAGGTCTCCATGCTCTTTAACGGGGGGGTGAGCGTAGCGAAGGCTCTGCAAGGTGTTTTATTGTTACACAGGAAAGAAGTCAGAGTGGATTTCAGTTGTTTAAACCAACAATTAAGTATAACGTGACTTATCATACCTAGGGGATACAGTAACCTTGATAGGACATTCATTTGTATTATACATGCCCAGAGAGTCAGGAGGGCACACTGCCTGATCAGGTAGGTCCTGTTTGATTTGAGTAAGGAGTCTTAAGTTTTGGAAAAATGACTTTCTTGCTCATGGTGATTTAAGATACCTAAGTATTTAAGTATATCTGGGTCCCAAGTCTCCTCATCACATCACTTGATTTTTATTTGTGATATGGTTGAGAAGCATCATGCAGGTTTTGGAGAGGCTGAGCTTGTAGCCGATAGCCAACCAGATTCTTGTAATAATTCCAGTGCAGCTGGGATTGAGTGCTTGGGATCTTCCAGCTGCAGAAGAATGCCATCTGTGTAACAGGAAATATTGTATCTAACTTCTCCCACCTGTGTGCCTTGATTCCCTTATCTACCAGGGGCCTTCTGGTTGGTGGTTCCAGGTATAAGGTGAAAAAGTAAGGGGATGGGGCACCCCTGCCTGGTTCCATTTTGCAGAGCAGAAGGTCAGGAAAGTACCCCATTCCAGGTGATTTTAGCAGAGGTGTGAGTGTACAGCAGTTTTACCCAGTCTATGGATGCACTGGGAAAGCCAAATTATTTCAGGGTAGCGTAAGGAAAGGGCCAGGATTTATTTATTTATTTATTGAATCTCGGAATTAAGACCTTTGAGCCAGGGGATCTTTTACAAAGGCTCCACGTCAAAACAGTTAGGAATAAAACATAGGGAAGAGCAGCGGAACAAAGTACAAAAGGTACAGATTAAACAGTCATGGATAGATACCACAGGCAGGATGGAACAGCACAAAACCAACAGCATACTAATAACAATGATTAGGTGCTAGCAATATGAGCGAAACAGGGATTGTTAGGGGAGCCTAGATGCAGCGACAGCCAGAATAGAGACAGACTAGTGTAGGGATGCGAGAATTAGGGAAAAGTGCTATAGATGAAGGAAGAAGAGAGGAAGTAGGGTAGGGAAAGTGGATCCCTACGGATAGGGAATTATATTGGGGAAGCCCTGAGAGAAGTAAGGCAGAGTGACGGAGGTTCGAGGATTCAGAGGTCACACTGAGTAGCCACCCAGGAGGGCACTGTCAAATAAACATATGGGTGGAACTAAGCATCAGGTTGCCACGACTAAGTGAGGCAGTCACAGTTGCTAAGGTTGGTTAGGTGTTGTCGAAGACAGCTTTTAAATGGACCTAAGCTGGAGGAGGATTGGATATGTGGTGGAAGGTTGTTAAACCAGCTAGGGACTCTAGACATAAAAGCTGTTTGCCCTTAGGAAGTCCGGCATAATGGTACCTGGAAGGCTTATTTAGGCGCACTTCTCATGCAAAGCATGTTTGCAGGTGCCTTCTTAAGGAGTAGCTGGATGTTGGGGGGGGGGGGGCTTGCCCTAGGGAAATCTTTTTGGCCGCAAGGCAGGTGTGATAAGAGATACAGTTTTGTAGGTTAAGCCAATTGATTTGCAAGTAAAAATAACAGGAATGTGTGTCTTAGCTAGCACCAGTAAGTAATCTGCAAGCTTTGTTAAGGGTGATCCCAGTCCTTCTAAGGGCAGTGGCAGAGGCAGAGCCCTAGAATATAATGCCTTAGTCAGTGATAGACAAGATGGAGCTGGTCACAGCGAGACGTAGAGCCTCTTGGGTCATACAGTGCCAGTATCTATAGAGGGGGCCAAGTCTGATATTGGCAGTTTTAGAAATGTTAGAGATGTGTTCATGGTAGGAGAGCGTTCTGTCCAGGGTGATGCCCAGGTACTTAAAACTAGCAACCTGTTCAAGTGGTAAGCCAGCATTGTTAGAGATGGTTAGACAAGCTGCTTTAAACTTGTTATGAGGTCCAGCAAAGACCATGGATTTTGTCTTTTTATAGTTCATAATTAGTCTCTGTTTAGAGAACCAAGTTTCAGTGGAGGTAAAACTCTGTTGCAGATCATGGGTGAGGGCTGTAGGGTCTGGCTGGCTTGAGTAAATCACAACATCATCTGCATACAGGAGAAGGTTGTTAGGACAGGCTAGGGGGAGGGTGTTGAGGTAAAGGCTAAATAGGAGGGGGCCCAGGATTGATCCCTAAGGAACGCCAGATAGTACAGGGCGGCTCATTGAGAGTGAGTCGGAGATTTTTACACACTGGGTTCTGAAACCTAGATAGCTTCTGAACCAGGTGGTAATATCATTAGAGAGTCCTAGTGAGGGTAGGGTCAAGAGCAGTAGGGAGTGACTGACCGTCTCAAAGGCCTTTGTAAGGTCTATATAGAGAGACCCTACAAGGTGACCATGGTCGAGGGCCTTGTGGATAAAGTCCGTATACGAAAGCAGGGCAGTGGCAGTACTATGATCTTTTCTAAACCCATATTGCTGAGGGCATTGGATGTCATGAGAGGAGAGATATGCTGTTAGTTGTTCGGCAACCATTCGCTCAAGAGCTTTCGAGAGAGCAGGTAATATCGAGATGGGGCGGTGGTTGGCTTGGTTTGTTCTGTCACCACTCTTGTGGATAGGTGTCACCACAGCTGCTTTCTAGACAGATTGAAATTGGCCGAGGCGTAGGGACAGATTCAGGACCCAACACAGCGGGGCCAGGACAGTATCAATGGAGAGGAGAAACAGTTCAAGGTCAAGGGCGTCAGAGCTGTGCCTTGACTTACCGAGCACTTTCAAGAGCTATTTCCTGGCGGTTGACGGGGATATAGACCTGAAGAAGAATTGCGAGATGTGTGGAGAAGAGGTCCTGTGGCGGGCAATGTCAGCATCGGATGCTTCAGCGAAAAGGTTGGGGGAGGACTCCACTCAGATCAGTGAAAGAATTTTTCAGAATGTTAGCAATTTCTCTTGGGTCTTGTATAAAGCGGTCATTACAGTTGAGTAGGGTGGTGGGGGGGATTGATTGGGTTACCCGCGAGGTTTTTAATATTGTCCCAGAATTTTTTGCTACTATCCTAAGAGCTAGTAAACATGCCTTGGTAGTATGAGGCCTTTGCATGCCGAATGGCCCAGGTACAATTGTTTCTAGCAGTGCTATAACATTGCCAGTTCTTCAGTTTACTAGTGGCATGTGCCACTTTCCAGAGCTGGTCACGAGTATTCATAAAATGCAGGAGCGAGGGCGTAATCAAAGGAATAGGATACCCTATGTAAGGCTTTTTCCACATCCAGTGACACAGAAAACGTGGATTACTTGGAATCCCTGGACGCAGGGATGATATGGGCCAGGTTGCAGTGGCCCTATAGCTCAGTGGTTAGAGCACTGGTCTTGTAAACCAGGGGTCGTGAGTTCAAGTCTCACTTGGACCTGCGTGTACTACTCCAGTAGCTTAAGTTACCCAGTCAGATGCATTTTTCTTACAGGGAGGAACAGGGTGCAGGAAAACACTATTTTTAAGCGAAAAAGATGTTCCAGGACTAGAGGGCATGGGATGAAGTTGGAGGGAGGACGATTCAGAGGAAACATGAGAAAGAATTTCTTCACAGAACGGGTGGTGGACAAGTGGAACACCCTGCCAGAGGAAGTGGTGGGGGCTGAAACAATCACGAGATTTAAGAATGCATGGGATAGACATAAAGGAATTCTGGAGGTCAGGGGTAAGGGGCAACAGACTTCTAGGAAAACAAACTGAACTTACAAGCTCAAATGGGCAGACTGGGCGGGCCATAGGCCCTTATCTGCCGACACTGTCTATGTATTTATGTATCTGTGTTATGCAGGTGGTCAGTGGAAAGTCTGCTGTGCATAAAACCCCCCTGTTCAGGACCAATCAGTAAGTTCCAGATAGCATTCGCTGGAGAGGCCATAATCCTAGCTAGTATTTTAATTCCCATGTTTAACAGAGATATTGATCTGTAACTGACTAGAACGTCTGGATTCTTCTCTGGTTTAGGCAGAAATGTATGTCCAAGCCATGTCCCTATTTCACTGCATTGAACAAGGTAGGCAGTGGGCTTGCTAGTTCTTGAGTGAGGGCTTTGTAAAAGTTTGGGGAAAACCATCAGGACCAGGTGCTGTATCTGTAGTTCAGCTAGCTATGGCTTTCCTTAATTCCTTGTCTGTTGTGGCAGCCGCAGCCTATCCTGTAGCTCGGGTGCAATTTTGAGGAGGTTGGCAGCAGCTAGGAACAGTCACACAGAGATATCATTTGTTGGTGGGTCTTTGAAGATTTTGTAAAAGGTTCCGAAGGCCCCTGCAGTCTCTCTGGAGTTTGCTGTTAGGGAATCCGAATCCTGAAGCCTAATTGCTTTAATCAGCCTAGATGTTTCGTGTTGTTTAAGCTGGAGGGCAAGTAGTCTCCCCACCTTTTCCCCTGATCCACATACTTAGTCTTGGCCCTAAAGATTGCAAACTCAGCCTGCTTCAGGTTCCCCATACTTAGCTCTGATTGTGTTCAGTTTCATCCATTCCTGTGACGCGGCTGAGCTTGATGTTTTCTTTTCCCATTCCCTAATTTCGGAAAGCAGCTGGGCCTCGTCTTGCTCTTGCTCCCTTTCCTTTTTGTGGTTGATGCCAGCTTTATAAGTTCCCCTCAGGGTGTATTTGAATGCCCCCACACAGGTGATTTGGGTCACTTACTGAGTCACTGCTTTCTCTAAAGAAAAGATACAGGCTTAGTGTACTCTCTGATTTTGTCTGGGCTCCCCCCATCTTTTACTAGATTATTATTCACTCTCCATATTATCAATTGTCTACCTGGCTTAGTAGAAAGGAAGGATAGTTGTACAGGAGAGTGATCTGAAATCACTCAAGTCCCACTTCTTAAAGGACAATACACGGTATGGTATGTTAAAATTTTATTTATACAAAATATAAATATGGATAAAAACTCAATTGAGCCAATGCTTATTTTGTTTACATTGGGCCTTTGGGTCTGTATCTAGAATCAAAACAGTGATACCAGGTATAGGCCTCTATCTTGAGTCGAGGCAGTATTAAACAGGTACAGAGATAGTGGCACCTGTTTTGTTTTAACACTGTCATCAGTGCTAACAAGTTAAGTAGGTGATGGCCAGTTTGGCCCGTACATCTTAATCTGTGGGTCACAAATCTGCCGACTAGCTCTGGGCTTCTGTTGCCTGACACTCACTAGGAATACGTTATCCATGCGTGTTCTTCTGATACCTTGGTATCCATCCATTGTCTTTACATGAGCTAGCAACGGGCGCGTGACGGTCATGATTTTGATTCAGAACTGGTTCCAATTAGAACCCACAAAGGTTCTAAACGTTTCTGGCTTGAACTTCTTTTCACTCCCAGTCATATGTATTTACTTTTCTTATTTATTTACAGTACCTAGAGATAGAAGAAGGTAAACCTATCTAATCTGGTATAGCCTTCAATTTAGGGGGGCTATCCTGCTATGTTATTACCCACAAGAAAGCAAGTAGTTTCTCCTTAAAAGACCTATAACTACTTCCAGCCTTAACCACCTCACTTGGCAGACTATTCCACAATCTAATGACCCTGTTTATAAAAAAAATGCCTTCTTTGCTCCTTCTTAAAATTGTGTGCCACCAACTTGTATTTATATGTTTATTATATTCCAACATACTAAAATGCCAGCAGAGAAGGCCTTATGGTCTTTTGAGTCTGCTCGATTGTCAGCATCCGCACTGGGGGCCAATTTCTGTGTCCCCCCTCCCCCTTGGGTTATACTGTCCCCAGTCCCAGATGTTTCACCTGTGTTGGATCTGGTCAGATTTACATCCCCTGTACCTGTCCTGTCCCCTCTTAAACCCGTCCACAGCCTTCGCTTCCACCAACTCCCTGGGCAGCGCGTTTCATGGCTCCACCACTCTTTTAGTGAAATAACTCCTCTTCCTCTCCTCCCTGAGCCTGCCCCCTTCCAGCTTACACACCTGTCTTCTCATTGCCCCCACCTCCTTCCTTTGGATCACCCTGATCGGACTCCCCTTATTAATCCCTTTTATGTACTTGAAGACCTCCATCATGTCCCCCCTGTCCCTCCTCTCCTCCAGGGTGTACATGTTGAGCTCCTTGAACCTCTCCTCATAGGTCCTCGCCCCCAGGCCCCAGATCATTTTGGTTGCCCTCCTTTGGACTCTCTCTCTAGGAGTGCAATGTTCCTCTTTAAGTGTGGTCTCCAAAACTGCACACAATACTCAGGGTGTGGCCTAACCAAGCAGTTGTACAGGGGAAAGATCACTTCCACCTTTCTGGAGGTAATCCCCCTGGCAATGCATCCTAACATCCTATTTGCCCTTGCCGCTGCCCTTCTATAGGTCTCTGAGTTGTTCATTTTGGCTTCTACCACCACCCCCAGATCCCTCGCACCCTCTGTGACTTGTATTGTGTCTCCTCCCAGGCTATACCTCTGGCCTGGATTTGTGCCTCCCTGGTGCAGAACCTTGCATTTCCCCGCATTGAAATTTAGTTTCTATTTTCCTGACCACCTTTCCAGAGCCTCCAGGTCCTGCTGCAGGGCCACCCTTCCCTCCTCCTCATCTACCACTGCACCCAGCTTCAAGTCATCTGCAAAGAGACTCATTTCACTCCTGATCCCCTTCCTTATGTCTGAGACATAGGCGTTGAACAGGAGTGGCCCCAGCACTGACCCCTGGGGAACCCCACTAGTAAACCACCTTGGAGATGAGGCTGCCCCCCCAACCGCCACCCTCTGAGTATGCTCAGAGAGCCAATTCCCTATCCATCTTATCAACTGCATCCCTACCCCCATTTCCTTCAGCTTAGCCAGCAGGGCATTCTGGGGTACAGAATCAAATGCCTTGCTGAAGTCTAGAAAGAGGACGTCCATCGGCCTACCCTGGTCCAGGGCCCTCATCACCCAGTCATAGAACTCCACAAGGTTTGTCTGACACGATCTTCCTGGGACAATGCCATGCTGCCCATTGTCCAAATATCCAGTTTGCTCTAGAAACCTCCCTAGTGTTTCCTTGACAATACCCTCCATCACCTTGCCCACCACCAACGTCAGGCTAACGGGCCTGTAATTTCCTGCCTCCTCTCTTGATCCCCCCTTTGTGGATCGGCACACATGGGCCACCCGTCAGTTTCGGGGCACCCACCCCGTCTTCAGAGAGATGTTGAAAAGCTCCACCGTGGGGCCGCCAAGACATCCGCCAGTTCTCTCAGCACCCTGGGATGTATCTCATCCGGCCCAGGTGCTTTCTCTGTCCGGAGGGACCTGAGGGCTTCCCTCACTCTCTCTACTGGGATTTCAGCCTCCACGTCCTCCTCCTTTGCTCCCTGTACTGCTAGCCCCCCTCCTGTCTGTGGTGGCCACTCCCTGTCCCCAGACCCATCAGGTCTCCCGATCTCTACCAGTCCCACCCCTTCCTCCAGTTTACCCCTCTCCCCACAAGACGTAGCCCTCCATTCCCCAGTAAAAACTAAGGCAAAGTACTCATTTGGGACCTCTGCCTATTCCCCCGCTTCCTGAGCCCATCCCTCACTTGTCCTTATCCTGCTGACCTGCCCCCTCATTTTCCTTTTTTCCCCTATGTATTTAAAGAACCCCTTGTCCCCCCTTCCGGATCCCCCTGACCAGGGACTGCTCCTTTCTCACCTTAGTCACTCTCACCACCCTGGCGACTCTCTTGGCTGTAAGCTCATATTCCTCCTGATCCCTTTCGCTCCTTGAGCGCTTGAAGCACCTATAGGCCACCTTCTTGTCCATCACCACCTCCTGAACCTCCCGGGTCCACCAGCAGGGTTTCCTGGCTTTACCGAATTTACACCTTTCCCTTGCGCAGGATCTAGTAACCTCCTGTAATCCCCTCCTAATGATCTCCCACATGCTGTCAGCATCTATGTCTGGCCTTATCCTGACCAAACGATCTCTAAGGATCCTTCTCATCTCCCTGACGTCTGCACCCCTGAAGTCAGTTACTACCATCCTTGTGCAACTTCCCTCCCCCCCAGGTCCAGGAAGAAACAGACTGTGGCATGGTCACTCCCCACCAATGGGTCCCTCACCTCTAGGCCCCTAATGTGATTACTGTCCGCCAGGACTACATCCAGTGTCCTGGCCTCCCTAGTTGGCTCACCCACCTGCTGGGTCAGGAACGCATCCTGGAAGACATCCAGCAACCTCTGCTCCCTGGTCACTGGTGACGTTATAGTCTCCCAGTCTGTTTCCGGCATGTTTAGGTCCCCCAATACCACTACCCATCCCTTCCCTAATCTACAGTGGCCCTCGACATTTGTCACCAAACTCTCTTCTAGAGCCTCCGCCAGTGTGGCGGGTCTGTATACCACCCTGAATTTTACTCTCTTATCCCCCATGTCAGCTAGGTAACCCAAATTGCCTCCACGCTCCCCCTGCCTCCTCCACCCATCCAATGCCTATGCCATTTTTGACTAACAGTGCCACGCCATCCCCCTTCCCTCCCCCCATCCTTTCTGAATGTAGTGTAGTCTTCCAGGTTTAGGTCCCATTCATGCCCTAGTGTGGCCCAGGACTTGGTGACTGCTGCCACATCTACTGCCCCTCAACTAGCATTGCCTGGAGCTCAAGCATCTTATTTCGTAAGCTCCTGGCATTTCTCAGGACCACCCTCCACCCTTTTCCCTTCCTCTCTTATTTCCCCCCCTTGAGCTCCCGGACAGCAGCTCCTTTGTCCTCCCTGTTGGCCCACTACCGTGTTCCTCCAACCCCCTAGGGGATTTGAGGCCATGTCCCTCCTTTATCATACCCCCCCCAGATCTGCTTCTTCTTTGGTCCCTTCCCCCTTCAGAAGTTTAAACCCTACCTTTCACTAATGAACCCAGTAAGTTTCAGTTTTAGGATTTCCCTCCCCTCCAAGTTAAGGTGGAGCCTGTCCCTAGCATGTAGCCCCTTATCCTCCCAGGTTGTCCCCCAACAAGGCCATGCCCCCTTTCCTCACACCACTCCAAGAGCCACTGATTTATCTCCCCAATCTTTTGCTTGTTCTCCCCACTAGCCCTTGGCACCAGCAGGATTTCCGAGAAGGAGACTGAACAACCTATGGAAAGACATACCCTGGCCAACTCCCGAAACCTCGCCTTTATCTCTAAATCACTATTTCCATTTATGTCATTTGTACCCAGGTGCACTAGTATGTCTGGGGTACCCCCACATTCCTTCACCAGTGAATACACCTCGTGCTTTGCCCTGTCCACTGTCAGGCCTGGGCGGCATACGGTTTTTATCGCGCAGGTTGTACCTTCCCTCTGTTCTTCCTACTGGATACCTGTTATCATGGAGTCCCCCAACAGTAGTACTCTAACCTCCCCCTTGCTTCCATGCTCACCCCGGCGGTTCCCCATTTGCCTGGTCTCTCCCCAACTGGCTCCTCGCACCTCCCACAATCTGGGTGTCGAAGGTAGAACTCTCTCTATTTTTGCTAGCCCCCCCTCTGCTACAGTCCTGGGCATCATTCCCCCGCCCGAGTATCTTTCTCTGCATTTCTGTCCCCATCCTTGACTAAGCCATTCTCCCTAACCTTCTGCCTACTTTGTTTCCTGCTCGCTATCATCCCATTTCACGATTTGATCCTTCCTACCTGTCTTGCCTCCTCAGTCCATACCCACAGTTTCCCTTATTCAGTCGACCCTTCCTCCCCCACTTCCTGTCCCTCTGCCTGTCCGGTCCCTCCGATGCTCCCCTGTTCTGGTCCCTGTCTCGTATCCCCTCCTCCCTTCCTATCCATCCCTGCCCTGGCTGCATCCTCCCTACCCCACACTTCCCTCCTCCTCTACCACCAGCCTTAGAGGGTTAAAATGATTTGTAAGCTTTAGACCAGTGCCCCCCATCCGCCCATCTCGGTTCTTTCCTGACACCCCAGATGCCTGCCTGCTTGACATCGCCACTATTTGGGACCCCTGCCAGGGTCCCTATGGGCCTCCTGAGTACCCCCTTACTCCTGCCTTAACATGAGCCCCCCCCTTTTACTTCCCCCCAATGTGGGAGGCCCCAGCACCTGATGTTGTCACACAGTTACCTTCTTGCACCCTACCCCTCTGATCTACCCCCGTGCTCCCTTCCAAACCCCCATTTGCCTCTTGATTTCGCCAGCCTCCTCCCTGAGCTGTGCCAGCTGGTGGCACACTAGGCATCCCCCAAACCTCCAAGCTCAGTTCAGTATCATGGCCGCACCACACCCTGTGCACCCAACCACCCTCCCAAAGATGCCCGCTCTAGTGACGTGTGGTCCCATTATGCTAGCAGTCCTTTTTATCAAAAACAACCCCACCGGGTTACCTAGTGGTCCGAGCTACAAGTGGTTATACAGTTCTACCAGTGCCTACACCCAGACAGTCCTCCACACAGCATGCAATATAGGGTTAAAACAGCCCCCACCCAGCTTACAAGGTGGTAGTCCAATGTAATTTGTCCCAGGCTACAGTTCCCTTAATAGGCAGGCCCCTCCTATCTCCCAACTCCTCCCCCACCGGCTATTTAATAAGATCGGGGCCGAGGTGGGGGGTTGGTCCCAATAGCTCCTCTTGTGGTTGCAGCTCCTCTAAAGTGATGTGGGACAGGGGCGCTTTTAAATCCAGCACCCTGCTCTCCAATTGGCCCACTCCTTCTGCAGCCTGTTTTGACCCTGCAGACCCTGCTCCAGCCCTGGCCCACCGCCAGTTTGCATCTGCCAGATAAGTACTCCTCCCTGGTACACTTCACCTGCTGCTTGTGCCTGCTCCTGCAGCCTGGGTAGTGCTCTTTGCCACTGTCACTCCTCTGCCATTGATGCGGTCCCCCGGATACAGCCCAAACAGCTCCTCCAGTGACAGCAGCTCCTCTGAAGTGATGTGGGACAGGGGCGTTTTTAAATCCAGCGCCCTGCTGTCCAGTTGGCCCATTCCTTCTGCAGCCTGTTTCGATCCAGCAGACCCTGCTCCAGCCCTGGCCCACCGCCGATTTGAAGCCGTCAGGTAAGCCCTCCTCCCTGGTTTGCTCCACCTGCTGCTTGTGCCCGCTTCTGCAGCCTCCATAGCGCTCCTTGCCACTGTCGCTCTGTCGCTTCCACCGATGCGGTTCCCTGGATACAGCCCACAGCTCCTCCAGTGATTGCAGCTCCTCTGAAGTGATGTAGGGCAGAGGCACTTTTAAATCTGGTGCCCTGCTCTCCAATTGGCCCGCTCCTTCTGCAGCCTGTTTTGACACAGCAGACCCTGCTCCAGCCCTGGCTCGCCACAAATTTGCAGCCACCAGGTAAGCCCTCCCCCCTTGTATGCTCCACCTGCTGCTTGTACCCGCTCCTCCATCCTCTGTAGCGCTCCTTGCTGCTGTCACTCTGCCACCGCTGATACGGTCCCCCGGATACAGCCCATAGCTCCTCCAGTGATTGCAGCTCCTAATATTCCATTTAATAATTTGCAGAGTTTGTAATGCTCAACATGTTTTTATTTTTTCAAGGTTGGTTGGTGTTTTTTTTTTTTGGGGGGGGGCTAGATTTTAGAACCAGCCATAATCTGAGTCTTTTTTTTTTTTTTTTTTTGTAGAAGTGGTACTGCCTTGTCTGTACTCTTAACAATTACTGTTTCACTCATTGCTGGATTTGCAGATTCTGAGAGCATCAACTTGGGGGGTGGGGGGCAGACATGCAGCTGTGCCCCCAATATTTGACACTATTAGGTGTATAATTGAGAATGTGTTTCACAAATGACCCGCCCTGTGATACTGTGCCAGCAACTGGGTTTTGGGAGCACACTGGGGGTGCATCCTGGGGCAGGTTAGTAGCAGGTTAGTATCATGTTTTTTTTTTTTTCCCCAATTGTTTAAACAGGTGAGACACACTAAGCTGAAAGCTTTTTTACAGGTGCAACCTGGGAGCACAGGGAAGTTAAGTGACTTGCTCAGGGTCACACAGTATATACAAGTGGGGGCTGTGGGATTCAAACCCAGGTCTCCAGATTTGCAGCTCAGAGCATTAAACCACTGCGCTATACTGCCTCCCTGTTCTGCCACCGCAGTAACTCCAGATGGTTCAGGGAGTTCCGGGGGTGGTGGTGGGGGGGGGACATGCTATGTGAGCCATCCTTTGGGTGGCTACTGTGAAACCCCAAATGGAGGAAAGTAGGGTTAAGTTTCACAAAGAGGGTAAACACTGGGTTATGTAAAGATGATAGTTGCTGGAATTTCGGGCTGTGTGCCACAGTGTCGCCACAAGCTTGGTCACCTGACTGAGTGAAGATTGGGAGGTAGGTTGACATCAGAGAAAAAAATTGATGGGTAAAAAAAAGTTTTGCCGTATTTCAGAACTAGTGTTTAAACTGTCAGTGTTTAAGCTGCCAGTAGCAAAACAGCATTTTGTAATTATTTCTGTGTTTAGCTACAAATCGTATTGCTTAAGTAGCCAGATTGCTACTGTAAGTCCACATAATGGCGACCCAGATTCAGTGATTTTGTAAGGTTTGCCATAGAGTTTTGTAACTTAACTAAAAAGTTCAGGTGACAATTAGCCAAACTGCTATTAGGTTTTAGACTTCCAGCTTAAACATTTCAAAAACTATTGACTTGCATGTATTTTGCAGAATAAGTACATGCTAATTACTATTTTGCATGCGAACAACCTTCTTTCAAGGGGAAAGGGTTCTTTTCAGTTCTCAATTTTTTTTTTTGCTCCTACTGGTCTGCCACCCTTCTTCAGGTCGGACCTGTCAGTGATCCTCCCATGGCAGCACCCTGGACGACAGTTAGGTCCTGGAGATAGCTACGGAAACACAGGCAGACTGGATGGACCATCAGTTTTTCTCTGCTGGCATTGTCTATATTTCTATAGTTTTGTGGTCTTTGCTGTCATTTCTGTGGTTTGCCTAGCTTATACTGTTTGGGTCTCCCCCCCACCACCGCTACCAGCACATCGTAGCAGGAGAGATCTCAGGTGGGTAACATGGACCTGGCAGTATCGCTGCCATGCTATGCAGTGGCCTTGTTCCTCTTTTATTTCTACCCATCTGCCTCCCTCAGACATCAGCACCAAGATTTACAAGTATGCATGTATTCATTAGCATGCTGAGGTGGAGTTAGCCGGTGTCTCCCAGCAAGGCACCCCTGGTGTGCTATCTCACTGTTTCATCAGGAAGAGCGAATTTAGCACTGGGCTAACCTTCCTCCCTCCCTGGAGGTTAATGCCATCCAGGCAGACACATCTTAAACCTCTACTGGCTCACAGCAGCCCGACTTTGGATCACAAACTGGGATCAGAAGCAAGGCATGTGTAACTGGGTATAGGCCCTGTTTTTCCTGAATCGGCCTCATTCTAGTTGGCTTGTTCTTTAAGACCCTGTTGTTCCCATTTGCGTCATTGCAAAAATGGAGTACACACCAAACATCAGGAGGCAGTATAGCGCAGTGGTTTAAGGCTCTGAGCTGCAAACCTGGAGATTTGGGTTTGAATCCCACAGCCCCCATTTGCACACTGTGTGACCCTGAGCAAGTCACTTAACTTCCTTGTACTCCCAGGTCGCACCTGTAAACAAGCTTTCAGCTTAGTGCGTCTCTCCTGATAAAAAAAAAGAATCTGAGACCTTTATATATACAAATATGTGTGCCAGAGAATCACACATGTTTTTTTTTGTCAGTAATGATGAGAATTCAGATTTACAGTTGGAGAAATGTTTGAGTTAAGAATGCAGCAAACTGGAGCCCTAGGCTGGGAGCTAACTTCGTCCTACCCTTAGTCCAGACCTTTTGATGTACAGCATTTGTTCTGCAGCTCTGCCTGCTTTTTTTCCTGCACATTAGGATTCTTCAAAATTCATTCTAAGGGGGTTAAAAGGGACAAGGTTTGTGGACCTCATTATTTTTGGCTGAAGAAGCACATTGTATGATTGTTCACCTTTAAAAAAACGTGTTGACTTTGCTAATTATTTATCTGCTTTCCTTTTCTTACAGTAGTAAAACAGAAAACCGTACAATCGGTGAAATCACACCAAACTTATTTTAGTTCTCTCCACGCTTCTTGAACTTTTACATCCAGCCATGTATACGCAGATGTTTGAGCTGTTGAGGGCAAGCAGAACTACAGGGCGAGTCCTCACAATGAAGAGGGGGCAGAATAAGGGGTAACATGAGGAAACATTGCTTTACACAGAGGGTGGTTAACACATGGAATAGACTACCCAGTGAGGCTGTGAAAATTTACAGAGTCATGCAGCACAAGGCCGATTCCTGAGGGGGGATTTTATTCAGGGTTATGCAGCACAAGTAGACGGTAACATGCTGGGTGATAAGCTTGGATATCTTGTCTGTTCTCAGATTGGATGTCCTCGTGCCAACACACACACATGGGTAGAGTTTCTGACTCTCCCAGCAAGCACACTTCCTATTGTGTAATACTGCTCACATGGTCACTTCTGTGAGACAGGAGGGATGGACAAAATGGACCCTAAATCACTTCCATCATCATCACAGTACTGTGTTACTACAGTATGCCTCCCCTAAACAGGTCCGCTATTCATGCTGTAGTAATCTCCTCCCTCTACACCATAACTGGATAGACTTTATGGTGTAGGAAGGGGTGTCCACATTTCAAAAAGGACCCTGATCCAGATGTTTCTTAAAAATATAGTTGTTTGGTGCTTCAACAGTTTGTGGTAGTCTGTTCCAATAGAAGGCTGCCCGCTGTGTGTAGTACTTTCTTTTAAAGGTAGTATTTGATTTACCCAGCAAATGTTGCCTAGGGTAACATCTGGTTGCCCTTTACATTACACAAACACACACTTGTTGCAGCACAGACTTATTGCAGGACACAGACACACAGACACACACACACACACATGTTGCAGCACAGACTCATTGCAGGACACACACACACACACACACTGCTGCACAGATGTATTGCAGGAGACACACACACACATACATTGCAGCACAGATGTATTGCAGGAGACACACACACACACTGCAGCACAGATGTATTGCAGGAGACACACACACACATGCATTGCAGCACAGATGTATTGCAGGAGACACACACACATATATATACATTGCAGCACAGATGTATTGCAGGGGAGACACACACACACTGCAGCACAGATGTATTGCAGGAGACACACACACACACACATACATTGCAGCACAGATGTATTGCAGGAGACACACACACACACACACACACATATACATTGCAGCACAGATGTATTGCAGGAGACACACACACACACTGCAGCACAGATGTATTGCAGGAGACACAAACACGCACACACATTGCTGCACATGTTCTCACTCATTTCGGCACTAGTATCCACAGGTGGAAAACAGTCATATCAACCATCAAGCAACTGTCATTTTATAAAACCAAGCCTGTGCAGGTTCACAACAGACTGCCTCTGCGCCACGTGTAATCCCAAATATACTTAAAATGCAAGAGAAGATACAGTACTGACATTAACCTCATTTGTTTTTATCCAATTATGTTTCATTTAGTAGTACGTTTTAAAAACAATTTGTTTTTTGTCTTGTTTTGTGGACTCCTTTGAGACTCTTCAACCACCTGACCTTTGCCCATGGGTTGCTAATGACTACCTCTGAAGAACTTAATCTCTTTTTCTATCATTATGAAGGGAATAGGATTGCTGAGGGCTTGTAATGAAGGGAAGGGTACCCGGGGAGAGGAATCGGAGTACTGTTGGGAGGGAGGCAGCATTGCTAGGGAAAGCACTGGCATCAGGTAGTGAAGCTGATTGAGACCAGGGAGTGCCTTGAAAATGTGTGTGTGTGCATGGGGGGATAGAATATGTGACCCTAAGTTTCATTCTCAATCAGAGCACGTGAACAGCCAGCGGAAAGCCAGTATAACGAAAACTTGACATAATTTTGGTTTGTTTGTTTTTTCATTTCAGAGTCCTAATCCTTTAATAAGGAAAATAATAGAATGTTTTGTCTATTTCTAGTCAGGACCTTTGCATTGCACCCCCGACCAAGTTTAATCAGGGTGCAAGCCCTGAAACTCAGTCAGTTGTGCTCAGAATGGGTGAAAACCCATCTAGCTAATGACTTCTCTCTCTCTCTCCTCCTCTCCCTCCTCCCTTCCTCCTCCCTCTCTCTCTCTCATGGCTTGTCTGCCTCTTTCCCCAGTGCTTTGTATTGCTGTTTGTGGCAGCTGCAATGTGAAAATGAGTTTGTCTTTAAACTATTCTAGATGGATAGCCAGAGCCGGGTAATTACAGTTGGGGCTCCTTCGTATGCCAGCTCTCAGGCAATCTCATTTCTGATGCAAGTGCAAGATTGGGACACATATATATATATATATATGGAAATATTACCTGCACCTGCCTCCCGATTGAGCGACACAAAAACACTTTTCAACGGAACCTTTTTCACTCTAATTGGAGCCCTAACATGGGAGGCTATGCATCAGTTGGCACAGGGTACGTATGTGAGGCGCATACGCGACCCACATAACTTAGCACCTGTAGACAGGTGCGCGTTGGACAGCATTCATGATCACCGGCCACTGCAGGGTGCCTGTCCATGGCCCCGCTCACCCAGTGTGCTGGTGCAAGGGGGAAGGGTCAGTGGACACAGGCAGGTATCCAATTGGATGCCCATCCTGCTCCCATAGTGGGTCCCCTGGTCTGCACGGAGCTGGGGAGTGTGGGATGGCATGGGTCCCGAAATTCAAAATCATCGGGTGGCTGCCCAGATGGCTGTCCCCAGCCCTCCCTACCTTAATGGAGGGGCATGGGAAGAGGGGGGTCCTGGTTGTCCCAAGGCCAGTGGATGTACTCTGTGGGGTGCACGCAACAGATACAGCAGGATCCCTGCTGCTACATTTTGCGCGCTTCTTGCCTGGCATTCCACGCCTTTGTGAATGGCACAGAGTGTGGGCACACCCACTGACACTCCTTTGGACTGTCTGAATGTGTAGCTGCACAACCAGCTGGGGGGGATCAAGTCTGGAAGGGGCTGCGCTGCTTCCGTGAATGCCATCAGAGTCTGCGGGACCCCCGGTGCATGGCTTGCAATTGTAGAACTGCCTACATGCCGTGGATACGTGGCGTTTAAGCAAAATACTTTTTTCGTGCATAGCCCCCATGGTTCCTTCTACAGTTTTCTTGAAGAAAAAAAAAAGATCCCCCTTCCCAGAATTCCACACTTGTGTATTTGAATCACAAGCTCTGGACAGAAGGCCTAGCTAGACAGAAATTAATTTCTGATTCCCTTTAAAGGGGAAGGGAAACACTGTGTCATGTACAGTTTATACTTGTTTGTTACCATGGTCTTTAAAACTGCCTTTACCAAATGTGCCCCAGTGACAACACAGTGCTGTGCTAAAATATGTGCAGTGGTACTACCCAGTGGCACTCTGGTATTGCAATGGTAGTTTAAATTTCGATATTTCTTGGTGCAGTGGTACAGTAGGTTAGTTGTGAAATGGTATCACAATGGAACGAGAACAAAAACTGTAAAACCCTAATGGTAGTACAGTGGTAATCACAGTGATACTGCAGTGGAAGACCAATGGTACTGCAATGGTTTCCCAAAGAAATTATTGTAATGGCACCCTGCTCTGTATGTAGCCGCTCCTGTTGCACGAACCCCAACCAGTGACAGCATTGGTTGCAGTAAATGTCTGTGACATGGATCAAAATGGAACAGCCAGTCACTGAGCTCCATTTTCTAAATAGCAAGGAGAGACAAAAAATGTAGCACCCAGCAGTAAAAAAAAAAAAAGTTTAGGTAATGCTTCTCTGATGAAGCCCAAAAGCCTCTGGGAGAAACGCTGCACGTGGTTCCTACAAGAAGATGTCACTAGTCTGCTGCCGGCACGGTTCTGTGTGCTTAGCATTTATCTGGTGCCCACTGTGTCCACACCAAGTATGATTTAAACATGGTAAGATGGTGCTTTGTTTTGCAGCTGGGTGCTATATGTTTGGTTTTTCTTTGCATTCTATGTGTAGTTACAGCACTGCAACATTTCCCTGGCACAAGCTTCCTTCTGCCTTCAAACTCATTTTTAAAGAGCACCTAATTTACATTTTTATCAAATATGACATGGCTTAGGTGGCATCCTTTAATTTTTTTTCTTTTAAATGTCATCTCTATTGGAAGGGAAGGAATAGTATTTTTGGTTCTGTGGAGACGGCCAGCTTCATCACTTCTTTATACAGCCTAATAGTTAGTTAGC
This sequence comes from Neoceratodus forsteri, assembly GCA_016271365.2. Classification (NCBI taxonomy): domain Eukaryota; kingdom Metazoa; phylum Chordata; order Ceratodontiformes; family Ceratodontidae; genus Neoceratodus; species Neoceratodus forsteri. The sequence continues at coordinate 202,326,542 of CM028130.1, forward strand.
TCTGCCTCTGCCGTGATGCTTTGACTTTTCATGACATCACTAATGGAAGACTGCCCTCCTTGTATTGCTCTCTTTGCTGCTGTCATCTGGATGTCCTCTCCACCCACTGTTACCCACTGTATCCGGGACTTGCCCTTCTTCTCTCATAACTTACCTTCATGGCAGGGTTGGAGGGGCTTGCCCTTGCTCCTCCAAGGCGGGACCCAGTTGGTGGTACTAGGCCAGTGGGGGTGCTAGCCTTTATCTGCCCAGAGAAGGACTTTCCTCCATGCTTTTCCTGCCCCTCGGATGTCCGATATGCAGTAATGAGCATCCGTTGGTTCCCCACGCCCTTCTGGGGCTCCCGACTGACTTGACGCGCAACTTCCACTGTGTGTCAGGGAAACTGCAAAAAAGGCATCCCGCCCACTCTCTGAGAGGAGAGTAGTACCTCCGAAGTTTGATTCTCTCACCCCAAGCTGGCCCCTGGCAACTCAAGATTGCTTCTGAACCTGGGTCGCCAGTACATCAAGCAGTAGCACTACTGCCATGCCACTGGAGTGGCCCTGTCATTTTTTTTTTTTAAATTAAACAAGATTGGTAATGCTCTTTTTTTATTTCATCATTTGTTTCACTCCTGCCATTCCCTGGTTCCTGTGGCAGCCCCCATCCCGTCATTGACATTCTCATGGACTTACCATTTATCTACCCCTTGCCCAGCAGCACACCTGGTGGTAGATAGCCTGCTATGTCGGTCTTGAGGTGCCCGTGAAGGGTGTTGGATCAGGTCGGGGCATTGTCCTCCTCTGGGCCTTGGTGTGTAATAACACGCATGCATGAAGCGGCACTCATGCATCTAATATCTGCCAACAACCTTTCCCCAGTTGTACTTTCACCTGTGCTACCACCTGGCCTCTGGCAAAATGCAGGATTAGCCCACCCCCGAGCGAGGAGAGCTGTCCCTGAGATGCTCAGTCCTTCCTCTCTCCCTGGCTGGTCCCGATGACTGTGCTCATTCCAAACCTGGGTCATTGGCATAATGAGTGGTGATGGCTGACTAGTGGGGCTCTTTAAAAAAAAGTAAAAAACTTATGCAAGTAGTGGTATCGAGATCCAGAGCCACTGACTGATTGCAGTTGATGATGTCACTAGTTGGAACATCTCTAATGGCACCATTAGGGGAAGGGATACAGGACAGCTGGTTTTAGAGACAAGGGAAACAGAACATTTGAGAGAGCAAGATGTACAGAAAGTGAGCAGGGGGCAAGCAAATATGAATTAAGATGCTGCATTGTTGCCGGCCCTGTGGCACAGAGGGCTGAGGCAGCGATGCCTTATCTTCTGCCACGCCAGCGACCCGTGTTTGCAGTGCGAATGGGTCATGATGGGCCGGTCAGGGTGAGAGAGCATTGAGCGTCCGGAGGACAGCTCTCCTCTCCCGGGGAGTGTGGGGAACAGAAGCCAGCATTTGTGGAGGCTAGATGTTGGCATGCCTGGCCCAGTACAGTGGGGCACGGAGGTGGAGCAGCTGGTGGGCGTGCTGCATGAGGATGCATGCGTGGCACACCCACTGTCAGCATTGCATGCTCTGCCACCAAAAGAAATGCGAAAAATGGCGGCCCGGGTTGAGCAGCTTGATGGCCATCCGACACAACGCACCGTTTTCCAGGGGGCATCACCTGCACTGGATCCGGTCCTGGTTGGTGAGATAGGAGGCTCCCCACCACCCCACCATGGGGGTAGAAAGATGATGGCCTGAGTTGGAGGATGGATGGCAGATGGATGAAAGGATGCCAGGAAGAAGGGAGCCGACCAGGGGGCCAGGGGAGAAAAAGTAAAAAAAAAAAAAAAGATGCTACAGTGATGACTGGTCCAGCAGCAAGCGGTAGCACTACTGCTTTTTATGCTGCCAACCCAGATTCAGAATAGACATAGACCACCCGGGAGGCTGTCCAAGGGAGGGAGGGAGGATCAAGCATCCCATGGACAGCCCTCCTTCGGGGACGGGGGACAGAAAGTACTGCTGTATGCTAACCACCTAGCACAGGCTAAACCCCAGCAAGATGGTGATGGTGATCTCTCAGGTCCCCCCCCCCTTGCACTACTTACCATGGCACCCACACTCCACATACGGGTTCTGGGCAAGTCCCAGGGTCAGTAGGTGATGGAGCTGGGGGAGGGCCATTGGAATGGGTCTGGTTGGGTAAACTTAGGAGCAGAAAATGTAAATTGAAAAAAAAGAATGCTGCAATGTTTCCCTTCCCCTTTAAACCATAAAATTCCCAATCTTGTGAGCAGTAATATGTTTTAACTTGTAAAAGATTTCTGACAATGGTCCGATCCAACACCTGGCCAAAGTCCACCCCAAGGCAGTGTTTGGTAAGTTACCAATGGCCATTTTTAAATTAATTATTTTTTATCTTGCAAGCAGGCCTATAGCTTGAGATTCCATCACCTTGGTAACGGTTGCCAAGAAATCCGACTAATTGTGTAAGTTTGCATTCTAATTATGATGGAGTTCCTCTTTTCCTTTTTAGTGAGGCACTGGGGAATTTAGTGGGAGCCACCAGGGAGTGAGAGAAAGAGAATGAAAGAGAGACAGTGAGCACTTTTGTGCTTTCAAAGGTGCAGCTATTTATTAAATCTCCCTTCCCTGTGCACCATTCAGCCCGTAGAATTTTTACTCTAGCAATTCACAGCACATTGAAATGTTTACTCTCCCTAGTAGGAATGTGGGGGTGTCTTGCTCACAGCGGTTTTGCCATAATGTTATGATAACTCTCCCCATGACAGTGATAATTCTAAAAGTGTAATAATCTGTGGTAATATGAAAATGACCGATCATTTTGGCACATCCCTGCATAAATCACGCTGCTCTTTGTCTGCGTGTGATGATGTGTCTGTGCCTCTGGAAACCAGCGGTATACATCAGTATACAAATTTTTCTTTTTGCAAATAGCTAAATGCATTATTTGAGGCACGCATCACATTTTCTCTAAGGCAGGGATGTGACTGTGGAATGATTAGGTAGCAGGGGCTTTGGTACTGAACATTTTAATAGCTGCTACTGTTGCCCTGGGGTAACTTCCCTGTGGATCTTCAATGGTATTTGCCATAAAAAGGATGAGAGAGAGAGAGCACGAGAGTGATAGACAGACAGACAATATAGCCCCCCTTTCAGAACAATCTCAGTGCTTTTAAAGCAGCAGTATTTCTTAGGCATGTATCATTTTATATTACTAATAATACTGCATTTCTGATACCAATTTTTATTTTTGTTTTGGCTCATGGCAGGTACATCTTCATAGTTCTTTGACTGGGCATCTAGGGCAGTAGATAAGAGACAAGCACTGGATTTACTCTACTTCATCAGCAATGCGTTTGGCTCAGTGCCATACATAAGGTTGGTGCAGAAGTTAGAGGATCTGGGAGCAGCACAGGACCTAGTTAGATGGGTGTGACGTTGGGGTGGGGGGTACACAGCAGAGCAGGCAGCCAATGGAGTTAAATCAGAGGAGAGGAAGAACACAAGTGGGGTGTCATAGGGATCAGTCCTGGGACCAGTCCTCTTTGATACATTAATCAGCAACATAGACAGAGGACTACAGGGCAAGATGTGTCTCTTCGTAGATGATATTAAGCTCTGCGGCATGGTAGACAGCAAGGCGGGAGTATGGGAATTGCAGGGGGACCTGCGGAGGTTTACAGACATGGTTCAAGGTACAGTGGAAGTCATACAAAGTTGCTCAGTACTGGGGTATACCTGGGTATACTGAGGCTAATTTTCATTGACTATAATGTGATTCTGCCTCAGTATACCCAGGTATACCTCAGTACTGAGCAACCTTTGCATGACTACCACTGTATGGCAATTGAAATGTAAAAAGTGCAAGCTGATGCACATAGGGAGCAGGAACCCCAGGACAGAGTATTGGATTGGGGGGAAGGGGTTTAAGCTGGACTCTATTTCTGAGGACACGGACCTGGGAGTCATCATAAATGTTTTTCTAAAACAATCTAGCCAATGCAACAAGGCCTATGGCAATGTAACCAGAATGCTGGGTTGTATTGAGCAGGGTCTTGATAGCAGGAGGAAAGAGTTGCTGCTACCTCTGTAAGGTATACTGTCATAAGGGCGACTGAACTTGAGCGACTCAGATATAAGCAACTCAGGTTTAGCGCTCGTTATGTGAGCTACCGCGAAAGGGTAGCGATGGGTGAACAGGAAGGCGACCGAAATCACAGGATGGGGAATGGAAGAGGGAAGCTATGTGGGAAGTAGTGCAGTGAGAGGCTGCTGAGCTGGCCGTGTGGTGTGGTGGTGAGGGTGGCCAGCTACAGTGGAGAGGGCGCAGGGCTGGGTAGGAGCACAATATTTTGTGCATTTTGCAAGAGGGAGTTTATTTATTTTTTCAAGGTTCTCTCCCTCTATGACATGTACCCCCCTTGGAGTTGGTAATCATTATTGGGGGGGGGGTAGCGAAAGTAATAAAATAAACATTTATTTTTGCCCTACTTGCCTTGCTGGGAGTTTACATCACCGTTTTGGTTTTTCAGCGATGTACACTCGCTGCAACGGTGATCGCTATTTTGCGATCGCCATTTTCACATGGAACCCCTCTCTAAAGATCTCTGGTGAGGCCCCATCTGGAATACTGTGCCCTGTTCTGGAGCCCCCCCCCCCCAAGGAAAGACAAAAGACAGGCTGGAGATGGTGCAGCAAAGGGTAACCAAGAAGGTTCAGGGACAACAGGGCAGATCTCTGAGGATCGGCTTGGGGCACTGAACATGGGCCAGGAGGAGAGTAGCAGTGCGATAGAGACATTCAAGTTCCGGAAATGAATGAACAAGATAAACTGGAAGGAACTATTCAGTGGGAAATGGCGAGTCAGAAACACAGGGACGTGAGTGGATGCTGTGTCTACCGGGTCAAGATGTCGGATGCATAATAGCATATGACATAACCGCACAACAGGGTAACAGCATGGTAGGGAATAGCGATAGGGTGCAAAACCACAAAAGGAAGTATACGCGGTACTGCACTCTCTCACTCTTCCCAGTGCAGGATAAAGATCCTGCTGGGACAGGGGTTCGCTGAGCAGCTGCCGTGGCTCGACAGGATAAGCCACTAGCAGCAAGGGAGGCAGGCAATGTGTTTGGGACCGGATTTCAATTCCCAGTCCCCGATGCATGGAATTTTACTTTTTTTGCACTTTGTACTATTGTTACGGATAACCCTCCTCGTAGTTAGATAATTTAGTTGAGGGGGTTCAGGGGCGCAGCCCTTTGTAACAGAGGGCAAGACTTATGCCATTTGCAATATATCGCACTGTATTTGCAACATTATGACCCCATTCTGATGCGGGGGGGGGATTCAGTAGGGGCTTGAAAACATTTTATTTTACAGAGAGGGATTGTGCCATGAAACACCCACAAGCAGAGGTGGTGGACACAAAAGTTGGCTGGGATAGACTAAAGAGCTTAACAGTTACTCGGGAGAGGGGTAGCAGAGAGGCAGGGGTCAAGGGTGGGAGGCAAGGGCAAAACTGTGGTAAGACAGTAGGACTTGGGGTAAGATATGGTATAAACGGGCAGACTAGATGGTCTCTGTTTTCCCCGACATTGTCTATGTTTCCGTGATTCGTTTCATTTTCTTTCATTCCTGAACTGAGGTATCTGATTTAAATTTTGTTAAAAATTCCCGCTCCTTTGGCAACCATAAAAAAATGAAACGTCTTGTTGCAGTGCGCTGTTTACCATCAGAAATATGCTGCACCATAATTTATTCACAGTCTGAATGAATTGAGTCATTAATTACAAAAATAGTTTTGAAAGCTTTTTTTGAATTAAAATGATACTGATTTTGTATCTAAAGATGTCATAAGTTATTTTTTTTTCTAAAAACAATAGAACATTTTGGTAGAACAACAAATACTGTTACTTTAAAGAAGATACAAAGAAAATGTTTTTAATAAGGAAATTAAATATGTAAGAGGCAGTGTGTGTAGTGGCTAGAACATAGGCTTGGGAATCCAGGTTTGAATCCTGCCACAGCCACTCAATATCTGACCCTTGACAAAGTCATCTAACATCCCTGTGCTTAATTTCTTTGCCTGTATTTAGCCCTCCCCAACCTTTCCCTAACCTGTCTTTACATTTTATTGTACTTGTTTATTTAAACATTTGGTAACCGGGAAAGGCACACTGAGCCAAAGGCTCGTTTCTAGGTGCGACCCGGGGTCTGTGTGTGCCTTATGGCTGCTGCAAACTCTTAATGGACTGTAAAATGCTTTGGGATACAGTGAGTATGAAACAGACAGTGTAAATCCAAATACTGTTCTACTATTAATGCACTATTAGTGTTTAACTCATTGCTTTTTAAAGCACTTTGATACAGTGTGTATAAAAGGTACTATATAAATTCAAATTCTGTTCTTTAGTCCTTGCACTACCAGTATCTTACTGCTTTGTAAAACACTTTGGGATACAGTGTGTATGAAAGGCACTATATAAGTCCAAGTTGTGTTCTATTGTACAGTCCCTGAACTACCAGTTATCTTACTCATTGCTTTGTAAAACACTTTGGGATACAGTGTCTATAAAAGGCACTATATAAAACCAATTCTACTGTCCCTGCACTACAAATATCTAAAGCATTGCTTTGTAAAGTGCTTTGGGTTATGTAGTGTGTATGAAAGGTGCTGTGTAAATCCAAATTCTATTGTACTGTACCAACAATGCCAGTATCTAACTCATTGCATTGTGCAGCACTTTTGGAGACAATGTGTATGAAAAGAGCTATATAAATCCAAATTTACAGGCCCCAGGACCAGATGGGTTACATCCAAGGATTCTTAGGAAATTAGCAGCAGAACTTGCTGAACCACTGACTGGGCTGTTCAACAGCTCACTAGAATCCAGGGAAGTTCCAAGGGATTGGACAATGGCAGGCGCTGTACCGCTTCATAAGGTGGGGGCTACCAGGGAACTACAAGCCTGTCAGTCTGACCTCCATCTTGGGAAGCTGATGGGATTACTAATCAAAGAGGACCTCGTGGACTACCTAGAGAGAAACGGGCTCCAGGATAGTAAATAACACCGTTTCGTGCTGGGAAGGTCTTGTCAAACCAACCTGATATTTTTTTCTTTGAGTGACCAAGGACATGTACAAGGGCCATGCTGTGGATCTGCTGTACATTAACTACAGCAAGGCTTTTGATTCAGTACCACATAAAAGGTGGCTCAAAAAGGTGGAAGACCTGGGTGCGGCTAAAACCACAGTGAAGTGGGTAGGTAGTTGGCTAGAAGAGAGGCAGCAGAGGATGCTGGCCAGTGGGGTTAAATCAGAGGAGAGGGGGGCTTCGAGTAGGGTTCTGCAGGGATTGGTCCTCGGTCTGGTTCTCTTCAGCATGTTCATTAGTGACATTGGAGAAGGAATCCAGAGCAGGCTGTGTCTCTTTCGCAGATGACACAGAACTATGTGGGAGGGTGGATAGTGATGAGGGAACAAGGGATATGCAGAGGGACCTACAAAAACTGAAGGGGGTGGTCGGAGGTCTGGCAGTTAAAATTCAGTGCCAAAAAGTGCAAGGTAATACACCTAGGGAAAAGGAACCCCAAGACCGAGTACTGGATGTGTGGGGTGAGACTTCCCACTACAGAAGAGGAACGAGATCTAGGAGTTATCATCAGTAACTCCCTTAAACAAATGAGCCAGCGCAACAAGGCCTATAGCAAGGCAAACAGGATGTGGGATGCATCAGGAGGGCTACTGATAACAGAAGGAAAGAGGTAGTACTTCCCCTGTATAGATCCCTGGTGGGGCCTCACCTGGAGTACTGCGCTCAGGTCTGGAGTTCTCACCTCTGAAAGGACAGGGATAGGATGGAAATAGTGCAGTGCAGAGTAACAAAAAATGAGTCCGGGCCAGCAGGGCGGATCCTATGAGGAAGCGCCGCAAGGCATTAAATATGTACTCACGGGAAACCAGAAAGAAGAGGCGAGATATGATAGAGACCTTCAAGTTCCTTAAAGGAATTGACAAGGTAAACTGTGGGCAATTATTTACCCTGAATACCAACTCAAGGTCACGTGGTCATGAGTGGAAATTAACAGGAGAGAGGTTCAGGAGGGATGTGAGGAAGTACTTCCTTCTAGAAAGGGTGGTGGAACCTTTGAACAGTCTGTCGGCCGAGGTGGTGGGTACAGACGCAGTCAGGGAATTCAAGTTAGCATGGGACAGACTAAAGGGAATAGTGGTTGCCTGAAGTGACGAGGCCAGGGAGGAGAATGGGGATAGGGCGGGGGGAGGGTCAGTACCCTGGAGGAACAACAGGTTCCAGGGAAGTTTCCTGGGATTATTGGGAATATGGGCAGACTGGATGCCATCATGGCATGTGCTTCCATGTTTCTAAATTATATTCTGTACGACAGTCCCTGCACTACCAGTATCTGACTCGTTGTCTTGCAAAGCACTCTGGGGTATAGTGTATATGACAGGCACTCTATAAATCCAAATTCTATTCTATTCTACTGCTCTGCACTAAAAACATTTAACTCCTTGCCTTGTAAAGTGCTTTGAGGTACAGTGTGTATGAAAGGAGCTATATAAATCTAAATTATATTCTATACCACAGTCCCTGTACTGCCACTGTCTAACTCATTGCTTTGTGGACTTCTTAGGGGTACAGTGTGTATGAAAGGCCCTATATAAATCCAAACATTATTCTGTTCTACAGTCCCTGAACTAAAAGCATTTAACTCATTGCTTTGAAAAGCACTTTGGAATACAGTGTGTATGAAAGGTGCTATATAAATTCTAATTTTATCATTTTCAGCAGTCCCTGCATTAGCAGTACATAATGTACTGCATTACATGCTTTGGGATACAGAATGTATGAACATCGCTGTATTAATCCAAATGTTATTCTAGTCTGCAGTCCCTGATTACTTTGTAAAGCACTTTTGAATACTGTGTGTATGAAAGGCTTCTCAGTACATTCCTTTCCTTCTGCGGAGCACATAGCCATAAAGCTGGGTAAAGGTAGGACCACTATGAAAATAAGAATTCATCTAAACTTGGCCATCCCAGGTAAATGATTTGTGTAAACGATTTGTTACATTTCCTGATCTCACAAATGCCAACTGTCACTTGCTAACAAAACAGTCCTGATATGGAAAAACTATTGCATAACCGGGGACTAATGCCACCTCTGGTGACGCGGCTGGGTGAGGTCTGAGTAGCACGCAATTTATGGTACAATTAATGAGGAAATAAAAAAAAAATAAGCTTAGGAGTTACTGAATGCGGGCAAGGCATTTATGTGGATAAACATCCCAGAAACGTGGACTGAGGGATTTGCAGGTGTTTGTTATACCGCTCAAGCATTCAGTAGTCTGCCAAATTTGTGAGTGTCTCTTAGTTTTATTTATACCCAGCAGAGCCCAACTGAGATGGCAATGTATAAAGCTCAGTTTGGTGCTGCTTTTGCTCATTTCTATAGCTGGACAGATTAAGGGCCATTCCTCGACAGACCAGCAGCTGGTTCTGAATGCCACGGATTCTACTCAGTGGCTCAGTGTACACCAACATAATGACGTCACTTGCAGTTTAGCCTGGCAGTGTTGGCAAACCATCGGAAAACAACAGAGGTCATGGGTGGCATGGCGATTGCAGTCAGAACTAGGAATATAGGATCTGTAAAAGACTAAGATACCAGCTACCCTATAAAGCCTGTCTCAAAGTGTCTTAGAAAATGGGCTAAGAAATTCCCGGGTTCTGATTGGCTGATAGCCCTAGAAAGGTGGGCATCTATCAGACAACAGAGCCCGGGGATTAAAAGTGCCAGTCCCAGCTGACCTGATTACCAATATCAGGATGCCAATGGAACTTTCAAATTTAAAATGCCGCCATTTTTTCTCTGGCTTAACAGCAGAATTCTCAGTTGGCCATGCCCCCCTTCAGTCGTTCTCATTTCCTTCAATAAATAAATAAAAACACATCCACACACACAAAACTGTCCTGCTATTACAGTGCAGCACATTTAACTTACATTTTCTTTCCTTCCTTTTGACACTGTAACGCAATTGCATTTCCACCCCATGTCCCGATGCAGATCCAAGTCCAGAGCCGGTAAACAAGCTAGTGGCAAAAACACTGCCCTTTTCATATGCAAACACAACCTTTAGAAAGCTACTGTGTTAAAATTTTAAAAATAATAATGATTTAGAGCACCGCCGGCTCCCGAATGTGTAGCACTACCATGTCCATCTTATTTCTCCCCTCAGGGAGCAGTTCCCTTCATTACCTGCGTTCCTGCAGGCTTTCAAACAATATTTTAAATGTAGCCCCCTTTCCATTCATTTAAGCTGCGGTGTGGCTTACGATTTGCCTCCTTACTCCCCCGCTGAAAGTGTTCATTCTCCTGTGTTGTCGGTGATTGCGGTGGGGGGGGATCAGCAGTGTGAGATTCAACACACGGGGTGGGGGGAGGACCAGTGCCAGGATCAATATGGGACTCCGGTGTTTCAGGCATGAAGGTACTGCTGCTACCATAGTCGGGAACGAATTTATTAAAGAAAAACTCAAGGGGAAAAGTCCTTTGTTTTCTGCGACTACTGTTGCCGTCTGTTCGAACTCACTTCCGTCTTGCTGGCGGAGTATCCTGACAACCTGCTCCACATTCAGGAAGCTCAGCAACAAATAAAAAAATCATTCATTCACAAGTCGGCTCCTCAGTTTTAGTGGCAGCTAGACTGCAAACAGACAGCAGCAGCAGTCGCGGGGGGAGGATAAATTCATAAGAATGGATCTTGGGGAGGAGGGAGCAACACAAGAACCCAAAGCACAAAAAACAAACAAACAGAGGGACTGCTTTACCAGCAACAGTTTTTCTGTTCATTTTAAACTCATTTCCTCAGTTATTTAAATATTTAATTAAACCTGATGCAGATGCCCATTTTCTAAGCGCAATAATACCCTCCAGGGTGGGCGGTATAGGCAATACTGGACCTTCCAGGGGCTATAAGACCTTGTCGGGTCTCATTACGCCCCTGGACGGTCCGGTATTGCCCAATACTGCCCACCCTTTCGGGTATTATTGCTTGCATAATCCACACATTACACAAATAGTGTCAGGAGCTCTTTAAAAAATGAAGATCGATGGTCCTTTAGATGTCTCTCCAGTCATTCAGGTTGCTTTTGTTTGTTTCTTTACTTACTTTTTCATCATTTTACTTGTATGTTGCCAACAGCTAGTGAAAATGAATCCAATACAGTCCTTCTATTATGAAGTCGGAAACTCTTTATTGGCAAGGCTGCTAGTGTATTTCAGTGGGAAACTGCAAACCTATTTTCAGATTTTTATGGAGAAATAACACTTTCCACCACCAAAGTATTAAATATGTACTACAAATATGTGATTTTTGATAACCTGTGATTTATCATTATAATTTAGCAGGTGACATTTTCTTCGTAACCAGATTTTACTTGGGAAGAAAAAAAGAGAAGCCAATTATTGTTTTAAAAAACTGTGAAATCATTCAGATGGGCCACAATAGTGCAAACGTGTAAGAAGCATATTTGTTGCTGAAAGAAGTGTCTATTTCTTTTGAAAAAGATAGAAAAATATATTAAGTTTCTCACTGAAATGCATCAGGCTCCTATGTAGCTGGCAGTTTCTGACATCACAGCGCCAGAATTCTATTGAATTCTTTCCTACACGCAGTGTAAAAAGCAAAGGTAAAAAAAAAAAAAAAACACTTTTTGCACTGCACTAACAAATATATATATATTTATAAAAGTAGAAAGTAATTACTAACGCATCAGAATGCAATAAATAAAATGGTCAGATTTCTGTTTATTAGAAGTAAACGCATACAGGGCCGATATTGGAAAAGGGGCAAAAGTGGAGCATAAATGTTTGTACTGCATTTGCTCTTGCCATGACCCTGAAGATGCTATATTCAGTCAGACAGCGCATGGGCACCAGCTGCCCTGACATTAGTCTTGGAAGTGCAGAGGCAGGTGCCCCAGACACCGACAGTGCCAGGGCCCGGTGCAATATTCAGCCAGCACCACTGCAGATGACCCCACTGGGCATGCAGTGCACGAAGGGGCTGTAAACGTGGGTAGTAAGGAAGTCCAACACAGTGTCAGGATGCCAAATAAAATACGTATTTATTCATACAACGGTGTAAACAAAAAGCGGACTGATTTAGCCAAAAAAAATAAACATAAAAGTTTCAAAGTATACTGTAAGAAGACAACAAATAAAGGCATAACTGTTCAATACAGCTTCAAAAGGAAAGAAATTCCACCTAGAAATGAGCTAGGGGTCAAATAGGATCAGTACCTTATCACCAGCTAACTAAATGTTCCCAGACTTGGTCCTTTTATACAGGAAAAGAATCAGGTGATCTATTAAGTTCCGCACCTTTTTACCTCTAGGGACTCAAAATCATTCAAAACATTTATTTTTCAGTCCAGCATTAAAGAGAACCTAAAATAGTTTGTTACTAGCATCATAACATAAGCAAATAGTATTAATAATAAGGAAAAACCTTTCTAAGAGTGCATTTCCAAATGGTCAGGCCCCTCCTATCACTTCTGACTATAAACTAGCAGAAACAATGGCCGCCTGACCCTATAGAGGAGTCAGAAGGTGAGGGAGAGTCCTGGCTGTATGAAACACTCATAAAAGATAGGGCAACATTTTCTGATACAGCAGCATTAAAAAGTTTTCCGCTGAAAGGAATATTGCCTAAAACAAGGAAACCTAGAATACAAAAGCTTGCTTGCATACAAAGGATACTTTTAGCAGTAATTTTGCTGTCTGAAAAAGTAAAAAAAAATGGGTTGCAAGAGCCTGAGGAGTCAAACACACTGTCTCCCAGGCTAACTAACATACTGAACTACTAGCAAGCACCAAGCAGATTATCTACTCAAAAACAGGGCTTAAACTGCAGGAAATATTGTTTGCAGGTCCAAAATGCAAGTTTAAATTATGCAAACATATTTGCCTATGATAATTATCTTTGCAGTTTACTTTGCTATGTGAGCATCCTAAACAGCAGGAAAAAACACTCAGCCTGTCATCTGTAACACTGCAGTTGCTGTTTTCGGCCTACATAACAAGCATTTGTCAATGCTGAATGTTTACTTGCTGGCATTGGCATTGGTAGTGTAGAAGTTACAGAGCTGCATAACAGAAATGGCAGTGAAGTATTGAACTGAAGCCCAACCCACCACCACCCTGCAGAGAGTGACAAGCATTGGGGTGTGCCTTTGGGTCGTCAGGCATAACGGCCACGCCATTTCACCACACCCTACCCTGCAGACACTGACAAGTGTCACGGTGCGCCTTGGGGTCTTTGGCCCTTATGCGCACCCCATTCCATCAGGAAATACAGTGAGATGGGTGCGGTATAGGAGAATGGGGTGAACTTTGGGGCTGAAGAGTCCAAGGAATACCTCGATGCCTCTCACTGGCTGCAGGGTGTGGAATGGTATGAGCATTATAGGCAAGAATCCCAGGTCACACCCCTGATGCCTGTCATTCTCTACAGGGTGGGGTGTTATGGTTGGAAACCCTAACACCTCAGGCATTCGTTGGTATTTTCACTCCAAATTTTGAACATGTTTTTTTTGTGATCCCCACCTCATGAACAGTGGCAATATCAGTTTGTTAGTCGAAAGCTGCTTATGCACAGTGACTACGGCATTTAGCACCACAGGTGCAAAAACACATTCCGAACAGGATGTGAAAATGACAGCTATACTGTGCATGGGAGGTGTAAAAATGGCAATGTTGCAAATCTGCAGTAAAAATATTAAAAAAACTGGTGAAGTCATGAGCGTGCATAGAAACTGTGCAACGCACACCCGTAATCTAATTAGTTTGGGGATTTTTTACAGCAGATTGTAAACACAGGCAGTTTGGGACCTCTGATCATGAACAGTGTCACTGTGATTTTCTTTATCTGTCCCGAACAATGATTTCCCACAGCGACCACGCATCTCTACGCTGAAAGTGTGAAAACACATTTCGGCCATGTTGTGAAAAATGACAGCTGTACTGTTCATAAGGAAGTGTGGAAAAATGCCACTGGTGAAAATCTGGACTGAAAATATTACAAAGTCATGAACTTATGATGGTGTGTGGAAACTGCACAATGCTCATTCGTAACACAGTCATTTTATGGACTTTTGTCACCAAATTTTCAACATAGCCATTTTAAGACCTCTGCTCATGAACAGTGTAACTGTGATTTTCTTAATCTGTTCAAACATTGCTTTCGCACCGACTGCACCATTGTGCGCTAGCCAATAAGCGAAACACATTTTAGGCGACATGTGAAAAATGGCAGCTGTACTGTTCATAAGGAAGTGCAATAAAATGGCAATGTGGAAAATCTGGGTGAAAATATAGAATTCGCAAACTTACGGCGTGCATAGGAACTTCATAACGCTCGTAAAACAAGTCATTTTAGGAATTTTCACCAAATTTTCAACATAACCATTTTAAGACCTCTGCTCATGAGCGGTGTCACTGTGATTTTCTTAATGTGTCCCATACATTGATTTCGCACACCGACTGCGCCATTGTAATGCGCTACATGGGCAGAAACACGTTTTGGGCAAGATGTGAAAATGACAGCTGCACTGCTCATAAGGAGGTGTGGTAAAATGGCAATGTTGAAAATCTGGGTAGAAAATATTGGAAATTCGCAAACTTCTGTACGTGCTTAGGAACTCTTAGCGCTGCGCTTGTAAAACAGTCATTTTAGAATTTTCCACCAAATTTTCAACATAGGCTTTTGAGAGCCCACCTTATGAACAGTGGCAGTGTCATTTCATTACTCAGTCCGATCACCCTTCAGGGCGATTAACGCTATGACAGTGAGATCATTCATGAGAAGGGGTCCCAAAACCCTATGTTGAAAATTTGGTGCAAAACTCAAAAAAATGCCTGAGATATGCATGCAAAGTTGAAAAACCTTATCTATCCTATTATACAGCTTACGGCATTTCCTCAGTTCGCGGTCAGCTTTGAAGAGTGCAGACATGTTCCCGGTCCACGAAGATCGTCGGCGCGGAGTCGGAGGTAAGTATGGGGTGAGGGTGTGGGAGGCAGGGTGCACAGTGGTGGCGCAGGTGGGGACAGAGACACCGAGGACCGTTTTTGAGTTTCAGGTGTTTTTTTAATGACGGCAGGGCGTTTGCCAAGCTGGGGTGGGCTCCCAGCATGGCACAAGGATAGCTGGTGGGGGTGTGAAGCCGACAGGATTGGGCACCTGTTGGCGATAGCATGTGTTGCCACGCTGGGGCGGCTCCCAGCGTGGCATCCTGTACTCTGGGGGCGGGAACCAGTGGAGCCGATGGGGATTGGGCACCCCGTCGGCTATACTAATGTATGCCAGCTGGGGTGGGCACCCAGTGTGGCATATAGAACTCTGTTTTTGGGGCGCACGGCGATGGGGATTGGGCACCCCCCGTCGGCTACACAGTGTGTATGTGGGGGCCAGCACGCAGTATGCGGCGCTGCGTGTGTGTGTGTGTGTATGTGTGCGTGGAGCACGCATGAGCAGGCGATATCTTATCGCTGCTCACTGAAGCATAGCTCCCCCTTTCAACTGTACGCCACTGCATTTTGGACTGGTCATAGACAGCTCGAGCAGGCATTGGAGAACTGTGGCCGCGCCTGCAAACACACTGCCTGAATTGGAAGAGGGCTGCCACACCTCCGAAAACTCGGATGATGGCACTATGCGTGCAAGCAAACATAAAAATGCATCTAAGTGTTTTTGTTTGAAAACAGGTGTGTCTTAACTAAAAGAGACTGAATGTTAAAACAAACAAGCCCGTTTCTCTATTTGCAAATTAGCTCTGCGGGAGCGCACAGGAGCTTCTGCACATTCGCACAGGCGATCGTGCGCACATTTGTGCAGACGATCGTGCGCACCTTCGAGAAGGCGGAATTGCACATGATCGAGCAGTGCTACTCTCAATTAACTTAAAAATACAATCAGGACACAGTGTAAACATGAAGGAGCTAGGACACTAGGAAAGAAGAGAGATACTAAGGACAACTACAGGAGGCCTTCCTGATGGGGGGAAAAATAACAGAAAAGAGAAATAGGATAGTTAAGAAACAGATTAATGTTGTAACAGATTTTTAAAGAAGAAAAGCCCTGCTCATTCCAGAATACACAGCCCCTATTACAGGGGCCATATGCATGCCAGTTACGGGCTCATTTGTATGGGAAGCGGTGGCAGGTTTGCGTCCCTCCTGTGGCCAGCCCCACCCACTCTGGTCGCCCGTCCCCATAAAAAGAAAAGCAGGCCTTGGTGTCCAGTGGCCCTTCCCACCAGTCCTCTGATCCCCATTGCTAGAATAAAATGTTCCCTGATGTCCAGTGGTCCCCCCCCCAACATCCTCAGATTCCTGTCCCCGTGCAAAATGAAATTATTCCCTGATGTCCAGTGGTCCCCCCCCACTCTCCGATCCCCGCCCTGTTAGGAAGAAGCACTCCCGCACCCTATGATTAGTTGCTGCAGTTCCCCCACCATCCCTGCCACCCCCACTTACCTTAATCACTGGCGCCGCAAGGAGCCCATACGGTGACCGGCACAGTCCTCCTCTCACCTCCTTGGCTGGCCACCATATGCAGTGACAAGGAATGTGAGTCTGCGTACTGTAAAGGGAGTGCGCATACTGTAAACAGTATGCATGCTTCCATTATAGTATGCAGGAGGGCTGTGCCAGTTGCCATATGGGCTTCCTGCAGCACCCGTGACGGTGGTGTGGGGGGGCGCTAGACATCAGGGGTTTCTTGTACAGAACTGCGGCGAGCGATCAGTAGGTAGTACCACTGGACACCAGTGAAGGTTTTCTTTCTTTTTTTTTTTTTTAGTTAATCCTTTTTACCTTGGCTTTCCTGGTCTGCCTGACACGTCCAAGCATCCTGTTCCTCCAGCTGCCGTCCGGTCCTCTCCCGGCCTGTGGAGCCCCGCTGCCAATTACCCCCACGGCGGGGCAGTGGAGAGTCCCTTTTACACTCCGACTGAACCAGGATCCAGTAATGCAGCGATGCCCCCCGACCAGGCGTCCCATAGACGGCCATCAAGCTGCCATGACCGTTCCGCCATTTTTCCCTTTCTCTTTGGTTGTGCGAGTGGGGCGTGCAATGATGCCAAGGGGGGATGCGCATGTGTCCATACGTGCTCCACCCAGCATCATGCCCCTACTCACCCCTCCAAGCTCAGTGCCAGTGCACCTACCCCCAGCCTCCGCTAGGGGCCACAAGTGCACTGGCAACTGAAGACCCCCCCCAGAGAGAGAGAGAGAGAGCAGTCCCACGGATGCTCAGTCCCTCTCCACCCCTGCTGACCCCCAGTAACCTGAGTCCGTTCCCGAACCCAGGTCGCCGGTGTGGAGCGAGGTGTGGCATCCAGTGCCTCAACCCTCAGCGCCACCGGGCCGGCTGAAGGTTTTCTTTCTACCAGATTCAGGGATTGGAGGGCAGGGGGAGGGGAACCACTAGACACCAGAGACTGCTTTCTTCCTAACAGGACCAAGAATTGGAGTGGGGACCATTGGACACCCAGGAATAATTTCATTTTGAACAGGAACAGGGATCGGAGGGTTGGGGGGACCACTGGACATCAGGCAGCAGGTGTGCTCCTCCAGCCGTCAATGTGGTTGTTGACTGCAGTGGCTCTGTCACCTGTTAGGGTTGCCCAGAGTAAGTCAGACTTCTCGACGGTAACTGCGCATCGCAAGGTGGCCTGTGTTATTCCATCTGTGCAGTGCTAATGGGCTGAATATTGTGCTGCACCCATATTAATGTCCCCACCCCTCCCTTTGGCAGCGATCCTTGCGCCCACGCTAACCTGTTTAGTGCACGCTTCTGACCCCTTTGAATATTGCACAGGGGAGCAAACCCCAGACAAATGGTGGGCAGTCACTTTGTGCACCAGCAAACTTTTGAATATCGGGCCCCTGCTCTTTTACTTCATCTGCTGGTGTCAGTGCTGTACTGGGCAATTTTGATGTCATCAATATTGGGAAAGCTGCTATCTGATTGGTTCAATATTCCATTGTGAGGAAAACCCTTCAAGATAATTGTAACAACACTAACAACAGGATATCATGGTATCTTGAGGTTAGCTACATGGAAATCACTTTTCTTGCTAGTCCTAAATTTGATGCTTGTCACCTCTGTGCCACCAAGAAAATGACCCAGTGCCCCCAGGCAAGCGGCAGCTCACCTGGGGGTTGGGGATCTAGGCTTACAACAGACCTCAGGTGCAGGGATTCTGATGTGGTTCTTGTGGCAGAGATCAGTAGAATTCCAGCTAGGGGAAGGAGTTGGCACCTACTGACACACAACTACACCATCCCAGCTACCAGCATTAACAATGAATACACCAGTACTGGCACTAGCGCCAGGGTGGGCCAAACCAGTTTGTGTGCTGGTGGTCAGTTTGGCCACTAGCTTGCAAAATCTGGTAGCCAGATCAATATATTTAGTGGACGTTTTTAAGTACTAAAAAAATCACTTCAAGGGCAGGTAGCCAGTTGGCTGCTAACTTTCAAAATCTGATAGCCAAACCAATTTTTTTAGTGGCCTTTGGCCACCTGGCTACCTAATTTGTCCCACCATGACTGGCGCTACATCGACTAGCTACAGGGCTCACAGACACTAGCCATAAATGCTGGTAAATTGGAAAATCCACTGGCTACCCAGACTTTTTCCACTGGAGTAACCAGTGTACTTATTGCTTACAATTCAATACAAGCCCAGAGGAATTTATTTTAACCAATACAGAATCAACCAACCTATTGACCCCTTTCACCTGTAACTCTGATTCATTGATTTATGCTAGTCACATTTTCCTAGTACTATTCATTCCCTTTGTTCCTTATTACGGCTGCAGTGGACGGAGCCTGCAGATGTTTTGCATGTACAAAAGGGCTGATGTCATGTTTGCTAAACGAGGAACTGACTGAAGGTGTAAATAGTCTCCTCCGCCTTACCCTTCTCCAAGAAATGTTTTCCGCCCTCAAATAAATATGCTTTTATGTTAGTTAGTGGTTGCAGGGCACTGTTTTCTTTCTTAAATAGAAGGTACGAGAACTGGAACCTGAGTAGTGGGAGGCAGCATTAGGTTTTTTTGGGGGGGAGTAAGATCCACCCCCACCTCCACCCAAGAAGCTCCTAAAGATCCACCCCAACCTTTTTTTTTGGTTCACGTGGGAGAGGCATGAGGTGGATCTACCATGTTGGAACAACTGACTATCAGAGCTGCCTGTGGAAGTAATTAAGGAGTGCCTGAAACTGCATCTAGTCATATACCCCCCCCCCCACACACACACATAGACATCATGATTTTATTTTTTTGAACTCTAAGCATGTTTGGCTCTAACAGTATGGGCAAGTTGGGCATAAAAATAAAATAGAAAAAAAGGATCAAGCAGGTGCCTTTTCCTTTGTCAGACACATGCAGACAGAAGGTCACAAATCCTGTATGACAAGTTTATTATATGGATGTTTTCCATGTAAAACAGAAATTATGTTATTGTCATGTCTGTAGCATCGTTTGTAGCCAGTGAACTATTATTTATGTAGGTACTGTAAACGACAGGTTTTAATTCAGAAATCCAGTCTTGATAAATTTGTTTTTTTAGCAGTTCTGTAAAATTTATCTCTCTCTGATATAAGGGTTTGCCTAATTGATTGTTGTTTGCATGAGAAGTGGGCGTGACAGTAGCATGCAAGAGTGAAGACTAACAATTGTTTCTTGGCCATTCTGGGGCCCGAAGTTTAACAGTAATTGATGTTAAAAGATATAAATATATATACATAGGGCCGGATATTCAGACTGCACCAGGCAATGGCGCAAGTGGGGGCGCAGCACATCTGAGATGTGCCGGTACCATGACAAGGAGATATTCAAAAGTGATGTGCCATGGCGCATCACCTTTGAATATGGCATGGAATGAGCATGGCACAGTGACAATGCGCCGGCGACGTCCCCAGACAGGGAGGACTGGAAATGCTCCAGCGCACCCGTAGTTGCGCTGGGTGCAGCACCCACGATATTCAGACTTGGGCATGCAAATGGAGCCATAATGTATGCATGGCAGAAATGGGGCCATTAGTATGTAATTATGGTCCCATCTGCATGCGTTGCACAGGGCATCTCGGCGAAATGCACCTAGCGCCCTGTGTAGTCGCCTTCAACATGTCATGAATCCCTGGTAGTCTAGTGGGCCCCCCACCCCTCCCTTAGCCCCGATCACCCTGAATTGGATCCATAAATACTCTCTGGTAGTCTAGTGGAACCCCTCTCCCTCCCTGTAGCTCCGATCGTGGGTATTAGGAAGTAAAGGTTAATTCTCTGATAGTCTAGTGATATCCCCTCCCCATCCTGACCCTCTGATCGACGTCGTATCAAGAACAGAAACATCCTTGGTGGTCCAGTGGATCCCCCCACCCCACCTGAATCCCCGATCGCCAGGGAATGCATAATCTACATATCCCTAGTGGTCCAGTAGTAACCCCCACCCACATGGGATCCCCAGCCCACCCAGCTCCCCCCCATCATTGACAGGCGGCAGCAACCCGCCCACTGAATGACAGCTCACAGTATGTGCTGTAAGCCTATTGGTCCACAGTGTGGACCAATGGACTTGAAGGGCATACTGTACTACAAAGGCACAGCAGGGCGGCATGCGGGCGGGTTGCTGCCACCTGCCGATAATGGGGGAGCTGGGTGGGCTGGGGATCCCGTGGTGGTGGGGGGTTACCACTGGACCACCAGGATATGTAGATTACATTCCCTGGCGATCGGGGATCTCGGTGGGGAGGGGGGATCCAGTGGACCACCAGGGATGTTTCTGTTCTTGATATGATGGAAATCAGAGGGTCAGGATGGGGAGGGGGTACCACTAGACTACCAGGGAATTAACCTTTACTTACTAATACCCACGATCAGAGCTACGGGGGGGGGGTACCACTGGACTACCAGGGACAAGATGGGTGCTTGTGGATGGTGTTCTTGCCTGGCGGGTGGCCACCCACGGCTGGCGACTGCTGTGTTGTGCCCTGCAATACAGCAGCCCACCTGTGGGTGGCAAGCATTTGAGCCAGGATTTTCTGGCTCAACTTTGTGCCTTAATATGTGGTGCATCTGGGGGTTGTGCCAGCAGATGTGCCACACATCCTGGGCAGAATATCAGGATGTGCCACATACGCATGGGCACGGCCCCTTTAGGTGCACCGCATACATTACCAATGCACCCCAGCGCATTGGGACTTGCACTGTGCAAGTCACCCTTTTGAATATCGTGCCGGGGCGCATTGCAGGGTTGCGCCATGCACAACCCTTTTGAATATCCAGGCCATAGTGTCATGGGCACCTGAAAAGGAAGGCAATACTACTGAAATAAATTCTATTCTGATGATTATTTATTTATGGGTAAGACTTTAAGTGTAGTTCTGCCTAGGTCACAGACACATAAGCTATAAAAAGTACATTTAAGGATGGATGTATTAGTCAAAGCTTGTAGCAGCAGAATAAAGCAAGAAAAATAATACATTGTGTTTTTTTTTTTTCTTTTAATTGTTTAACCAGGAGTGGCACACTAAGCTGAAATCTTGTTTACAGAGGCAACCTGGGAGCACGTGGAAGTTAAGTGACTTGCTCATTGTCACCCATTATGCAAGTGGGGGCTGTGGGATTCAAACCCAGATCTCCGGATTTGCAGCTCAGAGCCTTAAACCACTATGCTATACTGCCTCCCTAGTTACGGCAGTCATCTGTTTTATGGTTCATGATGTTGGTGTAGTAAGCAGCAGTACATTGCATAGCAGGTGTAAAATGTCAATACATAGGTCATGCAATAGATGTGCTGAGCAGGTACTGAAGCAAGAAATGTATTTAGGATAGTAAAATATTCCTGTTAGAAAACTGATAAATGTGTGACATTTGCATCTCAATTTCAAGGAGGTCCTTATGGGTTGTCAATGTACAATATAAAGTAGTTGTAGTTTTCAAGTTGTCTGAGTGATTGCTTTGTACTACCTCTGTTACTAAATTTAAATTATTCTATGAAGGAAATTAAGTTTATGTAACTGTCTGTAAATGTATTAAAAACATTTACTTGTCCTTATAATGTAATGCATTAAATGCTATTGCTAAGTTAAGAAGTCACATAACAGCAGTAGAGATAAAAACAATGGGATGTATAGGAATTAGAAAAAAGTATACATTAGCAGGAGCAGTGTCATGACCGCACCAATGTTTTTATAGTTTCACTCCAGATTTTCAATGTAACCCCCCTGCAAATGGGGGTTCCCAAAAGACTTCCAGGAGCTTGCTTGAATGCTCCAAGCCTGAATGGTGTTTGGCATTTAAGCCATTTATCAGTGAGTGTTTTTAGAGCCTCTGGTACTGTCTCTTTAAGAGCTGTCTGCTTGCAGACATAATTAGTTTGTATGGGGGGACTGTGTGCTTCTCTGAGTACCACTCGAGCTGCTGCCAATTCACTTCATTTTTGCAGTCACTAGGAGTGCAAAGGGAACCTATCTGAAAGATGTAACTGTTTGCCAGAAATTATTTAGAGTAATAATGAAATTACAGTTTGTCTAACCTGCTTTCTTTGCAGTCAGAACTGTGTCTGCTAGTCCCCATTCTAGTTTTGAACTGCTGAACTGGACCAATCAGTTGTGGGGTAAGCTAGCTCTAAAATGGTGCCTTGACGAATCAGAACTTGACTCATAATCTGAGCCAGCCACAAGAGGATTGTATGGGCAGTGACTCTGGGAGATGTAGTTTAGACTTCAGTGCCTTTTTGGACCAACAGCAGCAGTCTATTGTGAGTGACAGCCAATCCAGTCAAGAACTGGGAGGAACTCAAAGGAAGTGCCCGGTTTTGTCGGTTGGAGTTTGAGTTGAGCTTTGGCAGTGAAGAAGGAAGGAGCTCTGTGCTTTTTCAGTGTGCAGTTTTAGTCAAAAAACGTGTGTAAGGCCCAGAGTTCCGGTCTGCAGCTTGTGTAACAGCTTGTTAGGACTGAATCCGTCCTGTGAAAAGAATCAAAGGATCTCTGAAGAGTAGAAACCAGGCTCACCCTGTAGAAGACTGGAGGAATTGCTGAAAATTGCACTCTGTCTGTCAGGAACTGAATCTGCTGTGTGTTCTCCCGGTATTGTGCAGTAATTGCGATCGGGATACAGATGCAGCCTGCCTGGTATAGTGCTTTCTTTTATATGGATGTGTGAAGAGGTTTGTGTACCTCAAGTGAGCCCTGCTGACATTGAAGGACCTATCTTATTTGGAGGTCGTGAGTACTAATTCAGGGTCGCCCCTGTTGAATTGCCACATTAAATCCAAATGGAATTACTGTACTGCTGACTGTTTAATTCTCCTTTCTCTGTGTGAAAAGGGCCCTACCAGCTGCCACGGTTTGGACTAGCCACTAGGGCTTGGGTACCCAGGACAGTAACTGATAGGGATAGGCCTGTGCACAGAGCCATAGGTAGATTATTAGAGTGATAAGCTAATTAACCTGATTTCCCTGTCCTTGTTATATCCCCTAAATAAATCAGAGCTGCTTGTTTCAGCAAAGTTATACTGCCTGAGGTATTTGTCTATGTTAAAGTACTGTACTGTGATTGTTGCACTGTATCTCATTTCACAGGAGGTCCCAGTGCCGGAACCAGACCTGGGGGTAAGTGTATACTGTGAAGGTAATTCTGATATATTGTGTGGGCCACTAGTGGGAAGAAAGGGGTTGCAGTGTCCCAGAGGGCTGTGACCAAGTTAGTTTAACTATTGCAAACCCTGACCTCTGGGTGGAGGCACCCGCCATTGGATCCAGGCCCCTCAACCTGTTAGTGGCAAATCAGGCAGGGGTAGTAGCCCCTGGGATAGCGCCATCTAGGGGTTACATCAACATTACCATTTTTTCTATACCTCCTCATAAACAATACAGCTGTCATTTTTTACATCCTGTTCAAAATGTGTTTTTACACCTGTGGTGCCAAATGACACAGTCGCTGTGCAAAATCACCTTTCAGCTAATGAACTGAAAGTGTCATTGTTCATGCGGTGGGGTCACAAAAAGCTCATGCTGAAAACTTGGGAGTGAAAATACCAAGAAACACCCAGGGCATTAGGGTTTCTGACCATAACACCCTGCACTGTAGGGACTGACAGGCATCAGGGGTGTGACTTGGGATTGTCAACAGTAATGCTTACGCCATTCCACCCCCATCCCCACCCTGCAGCCAGTGACAGGTATCGAGGTGTGTCTTTGACTCTTCAGCCCCAAAGTTCACGCCATTCTCTTATACTGTACCCATTTCAGTGTATTTCCTTATGGAATGGGGTGAGTGTAAACAACAACAAAAAAGGAAAGGGACCTGGGGGTAATCATATCAGATGACCTTAAGGTTAGCAAGCAATGTGAGAAGGCAGTAGGGAGGGCTGGAGGTATACTGGGATGCATAGGGAGAGGCATCAGCAGCAGAAAACAGGAAGTTGTCATCCCTCTGTACAGACAGTTGGTGAGACCCCATCTGGAGTACTGCGTCCAGTTCTGGAGACCCTATCTCTACAAGAACATAGACAGGATGGAGGCAGTCCAGAGGAGGGCAACTAAAATGGTGCAGGGTCTGCAAGAGAAGCCGTATGAGGGGAGACTAAAGGAGCTTAATATGTATACCCTTGAGGAAAGAAGGGAGAGGAGGGACATGATAGAAACTTTTAGTACCTCAGTGGAATCAACAAAGTCCAAGAGGGTAGCATCTTTTAGAAAAAGAGACATGCAAGAACAAGGGGACACAATTTAAAGATAGAGGGGGGCGTTCAGGGCAATGTGAGGAAGTATTATTTCACAGAGAGGATAGTGGATGCATGGAACAGCCTTCCTGGGGAGGTTGGGGTCTAAACTGTGGGAGAATTCTAAGAATGCATGGGACAGACATAAGGCAGTTCTTGTGGGGGTAGGAAGAAATAGGCTGTTGGTTAACTAGGATCTGCGGCCTGGTCCTATAGGTAGGAAATGGGCAGACTAGATGGGCTTAAGCGGTCCCTTATCTGCCAAAGTCTATGTTTCTAAGGCACACCTCGACACTTGTCTGTGTCTGCAGGGTAGGGTGAGGTGAAATGGCATGAGCATTATGGGCAACGACCCAAAGGCACACCCCAATGCCTGTCCATCTCTGAGGGGTGGGGGTGGGGTTGGTGTCACTTCAGTACTTCACTGCCCTTCCTATTCAGCCTGTCTGCCTGTCTGTGTCTCTCTATCTATATGTCTATGTAATTATCTATCTTTCTATCAATTGCATGTATCGCCATTTTTACCCATTTCTAAAACAAACCTGCATGTCACATTTGCCTGCACTCTGAGCACATACTTATGAAACTGTGCATATTTGTACTCCACTTCTGCATAGACCTCATACTTTCCTAATATTCTCATTATCACAAGCATAACTACCTTGCCCTTGTTAAATGCAACCCCCTCTGAAAGTTTTTTGTTTTACATCTTTCTTTCTCACTCCACTCACCTAAACTCTTTCAGGAATGGTCACACAGGTTCCTGGTCCTTGTTCCGCCCGTCTGAAGCCCCTCTCACCCCATCCATCCATCGCTGCTTCTGCCCAGCCTCCCGGCTCTGAGTCCCCTGAGGCAGGACTGCCAGATGGACTCCTCCTGGCGCTCTATCTATGAATCTAGTCTGGCGGAGCACGGCGGATGGGAGCACACAGGAGGCGAGAGGAAGGCCCGACTCTGGGCGTGGTGGACCGACCCCTCCCCATACCTTCTGTCACCTATCAGGAGGTGGAGGGTTTTTCTGTATTTTTCCTCGGTCCACCCTCACCACCGCCCCCCAAGCAGAGCCGCAATGTGCTGTGACGCCAGGGAACATCTTTGTTAGGTTCGCGCCCTTCAGCTAAGTCTGTAGCATTGCGGTACCTCCAGTCTCCACCGGAGGTCACTGCAGTGCCAGACATAGTCCCTGGACCCCCCCCCGAGGAAGGAGAACTGTCCTCTGGACGCCCCATCCTTCCTCTCTCCTGCCGACCCCCGGTGGCCCAGGCTCGTTCCTGAACCCGGGTCACCAGCGTGGCGCAAGGTGTGGCGTCCAGTGCCTCAACCCTCAGCACCACCGGGCCGGCCTCCCCCTCTGAAAGTTACTATCACATTTTCTCTGCTAACAGTCCATCATTACACCTGACTTTCTAACATCAACACATTGCTTAAATATAGCTTACATCACCTCATGGACAAAAACACCATTTTCTTAATTAAAAAAAACTGTGTAAATAATCCCAAGGCTGAACATGTGCCAGCCATTACTTTTTCATGTGCTGCCACCTTCTGTACCATCATGGGGATTTGCATATGTTTCCCATGATGCTTTGCATTATTGGGATATGTGCAATTGCGTTTTGTTTAAAATGTGGCTGCCCGGCCAGTATCATCCAGGATAACACATATCTCAGTTGTATTTGCTATGGTGTTTGTAAACCTATATTGCCTCCTAGTCCTTCCATTAAAATGTACACCTTCGTATATTTTCCCAATAATGTGTATGCCTTCCTTAGAACAGAAACTAAAACAAATCTTACTACTTACAAATGATTGTGTTGTTTCTCCATACCTCCTTAACAATTCCACACAACTTCACTAACTTCATTATGCAGCTGTGGTGGATCTGACCAGAATTTGCTTTGTTATGCTAATACTTGCTCTTCATCAGTTCCACAATTTTTACTGCCTGTAACTAACTGATGTCTATTGTATTCTTAAGCAATATTGTCACGTTTGATATAGTTCCAGTCTATTTATTTTACGCTCTGTATTTTGGCATTTGGTTGCTCCTCCTCTCTTCCCTTGCCCCGGATGCATCTGGAAAATCAGTCAGTCAGTGAGTGGTGTAGATGGGGTTGGCATGCACATATGAGATTCTGATTAGCCGTGAGAAGATCCTGTGGCCAATTATTAAGCTGAAAACGATAAAATCTAATAGTGCTGCACTTGTTGGAAAATCATAAAATGGAAACTAAAGTTTGTAAAAAAAAAAAAAAAAAAGTTTGGAGTGGGGAGGGAGACCGAATACTACTTTGTACCCCCTTCCCATGTCCACTATTGACTGTAGCCATATTTTTTTAATTTATTTAGCTTTTGTTGACCAGGTAAGCACATTGTTAGTGCAGGAGTTAGAGAGACGCATAATAGGAATGGCAGTGAAGTATGGAACTGATGCCAACCCCACCCCCAGCTTGCAGAGACTGACAGGCATTGGAGTGTGCCTTTGGGTCGTCAGCCATAACGCTTATGTCATTTCACCTCACCCTACCCTGCAGACACCAACAACTGTTGCGTAGTGCCTCGGGGTCTTCAGGCCTTACGCTCACCCCGTTCCATGAGGAAATACGCTGAGATGGGTGCAGAGTAGAATGGGTGAACTTTAAATAAGAGTCCAAAGCACACCTTGATGCCTGTCACTGGCTGCAGGGGTTGGGGTGGGGTGAAATGGCATGAGCATTATGGCCGACAATCCCAAGTCACACCCCTGACGCCTGTCAGTCTCTACAGGGTTGGGCGTTACGGTTAGAAACCCTAATGCCTTGGGCGTTTGTTGGTATTTTCACTCCAAATTTTCAGCATGGGCTTTTTGTAACCCCCACCTCATGAACAGTGGCACTATCAGTTCATTAGCTGAAAGGTGATTTTCCACAGTGACTGCGCCATTCTGCACCACATGTGCGAAAACACATTTCGGACAGAATGTGAAAAATGACAGGCGTACTGATCATAAGGAGGTGTAAAAAAATGGCAACGTTGAAAATCTGGAGTGGAAATATGAAAAATTGGTGAAGTCACAAGCGTGCATAGAAACTGTGCAACACACGCCTGTAATGCAGTTGTTTTGGGGATTATTTAACCAAATTTTCAGCATAGGCATTTTGGGACCTCCGCTCATGAACAGTGTCACTGTCGTTTCGTTAATCAGTCCCGAAAGGTAATTCTGTGCAGTGACTGCAAAATGACCTTTCTGGACCAAATAATGAGATGACAGTTCATATGTTCGTGAGGTAGGGTCCCAAGAACCCCATGTTGAAAATTTGGAGCCAAAATTCAAAAAAATGGCTGAGCTATCCACCTAAGTTGAAACCCCCACATTTATGCCATTATACAGCTTACCGGCATTTCTTCATTATGCAGTTCGGCTTTGAAGAGTCCAGACGTGTTCCCGCTCCACTGAAGATCTCAGCGCTGGACCTCCGGAAGTAAGCATGGGGTGTGGGGGGTGATGTGCCAGAGGGTAGGTGCGGGTTGGGGAAGGGGGGTGCCGCAGACAATGGAACGTTTTCTTTTTTTCAACTACAGAAAAAAAAAACAGACACTGCGCCGCAGGATGGTTTTCTTTCTTTACAGATGAAATAAAACAAATGCTGAGCACACTGAGGTGGGCTCCCAGTGTGCCCCATGACTTTTGGGGGTGATGTTGGCCACACTGGGGTGGGCTCCCAGTGTGCCACACAATGGGGGTAGGGGGAGGAACATGCCGATGTGGTCAGCTTTCTGTGAATGTAGGCACACTGGGGTGGGCGGGGAGTGGTGGACATGCTGACACGGGGATTGCACCCCTGATCTCGGCCTTCTTTGCGGATTGTGTGTCACCGCCATGTTTATTGACATTTTCACCAGGAAAAGCACGTGCGGGAGGTGTGTCATCTGTGCCGCTTACATAATACTTGTGTCAGCGCTAGCATGCTGGCTAATTGGGTAATGCGGGATGCACCTACTAAAGTGTGCCCTGCATTCGCCACAACACTGACACACCTTGGAAAGTACTGCTACTCCAATATGTTGTTTGCGTGTGCACGCAAGCCAACATAAAAATGCCTATTTTCAGGTGCAACCTGGAAGGTTACAATAAGAAATGCAGACAATGTGACAAAAATACAGGCAGAGTTAGAGAGCATTAACATATGGTGAGACAACAGTACAAACCATTGTGAGTTTTAACAATACATGAAGCATACGTTAGATATGGTAACAAGGGTACAAGTGGTAGAAGATTATACGAACAGCAATAAGTGCTAACAAATACCAGTATTTGTAACTCTTTCAAATTGGTGGACTGACCTTCATAGAATTTTAAAGTAACGGTGTTTTTTTTTTTCATTGTTTCTGCTGTGAATCTGGACCCTCTGTTAAACACATTTTAAATGTGAACACCTTGTTATTTTTGTAAAGGTTTCTACAGCAACTGCAGTTCTAAATCTTGCATCATTCGCAGAAGCAAGTCCCTCTTGTAGTATCACAGAGTGGTGTGTGTGCACATGTGTGTCTGTGTTGCCATCCCTAGGTATTACTCTGATTGTTCTCTCTCTCTCTCTCTCTCTCCTCCTCCTCCTCCTCCTCCGCTGCTGCTAGGCCCTTATTTGTTGAAAGATATGATTTACTGTATGGAGGTGAAAAAGAAAGAAACTACAGTGAGGGGCGGTTTGTGGAAGAACAAGATGAAATGGAGCTTCTAAGAGTGCTCTGGAGAGTGTGAGACAAATGACGGTGCTAGGCACCATCTGAATTATGTGGGCTCTGGAGTATACCTGCTTGGCCAGCATCACAGGTCTGCTTGCACGGGGGCTTATTTAGGATAATGATGCCTTTTTCTGCATTTGTTCGTATGAAATAGCTTCTGTTTTAGGAAGGAAAGATATTTAGTTTTATTCAGGTGAAGCAGTGAGTGTATATGTGTGTGTGTGTGGGGGGGAGAGAGAGACAGAATGTGAGTTAAGCACAGAGAAATCAAATGTCTTGATTAAGGTCACACCCTGTAAGTGACTCTGGTGGGGTTCCGAGTAAACCTAGGTCTCAAAGTTTACAGCTATATGCTTTAGCAACTGGTCTGCAGTGCCTCTGTTTTAGCAAATATCTCTATCAATTGCAGAAAGTGAAACTAAGACAGTGGATTTTGTTCAGGGGGTATCTGGTCAAAACCCTGACCGCACATACGTGCGGTTAAAAACCGTGCGGGCATAATCACGGCACGGTCTCGGAGTTTGTTTATATAATCTAGTGCGGTTTCAGACCGTGCTAGAGAACACAGACTGCGCAGCACCATTTTTCGTGACAGGTTTTTGATACAGTGCCATTCAGAGGGACTTGTCAGAAGTAATACTGTGAGTCTGCCTTTCCCCTTTTATTAACTGAAGTGAGGTGTACACCTTGCCTGAGGTGCACATACTATGTACACCTCAGCTGTACCTTTTACATACCTCACAAATACTCTGTACCTCAGCATCACCTTACAGACGTGTACTCTGTACCGTACAAACTTTACATGCGACAGTATGCACCTCAGTTACACCTTAAAACGTTATACTCCTCATCCGCACCTCACAGACTTAACATTTAGCAGTATTCAACTGCACCTTCACTTCTGCCTTGCGTTACTAAGTGCAAAGCTATCCTTTTTGACCATGTAATGACACCATTGACAGGTCTGATTTTTTTTTAACTCCTTTGCAGCATTTCCTGGTTACTAGCCGTTTGGCCTCAGTTGGAGCTCGGTATGTTTAACTGGGCAGTAATTTAAGCAGTAATGTACGACAAGGCATGTGTTGTGGGATTTACACACGCCTTGTGTGGTGTGTCACAAGGCCTAGCCAAGTGACTTCAGCCACATGAGAACTGTGTAAATCCCACTACTACACGTGCCCAGAAGTGCATTATTGCGATTATAAAATAAAATGAATCGGTTATTAAAAATAAAAATGAGTTAGGGTCAAAGAAAGTAAACATTTGATTACTGGGATCTTTACCAGTTGTATGTTGCAGGATTTTCACACGGTAATTTTGACCAATGAGGTTACAGGATTTTCAAGACCCATTTTAAAATACAAAATAACCAGTCTTTTTCAAAGTAAGACAATTTCTTGCTTGTTTAACAGTTTGTTCGTGTTGTAGAAAGTGCCAAGATATTACTGGGATGTGTGGGTTTTTTCATATGTATGTCTCTTAGGTACGTTTAGCAGGGCTGTGCATACACCTTTTTTGAATATTCATCCCAAATATTATATTCAGGTCCCAAATATTGGGGTACTCATTATTACAGTACCCCTTATATAAGTGCCTGTAAGTTGACCTCACACAGAAGTCAATCACCATTACTTTATCAATTTTAGCAAAATTACAGACATTATTTTGCTGCCAAAATTGGACGGGAAAATATGTTCTTTGTCCAACATCAGGCAGATAATCAGTCTTCGTGGCCAGAACTGGAGTCTGGACAGAATATCAGGTTACGCACTTGCTAAAAATAATTTACTAAACTCAGCAGATAGGTCAGCCTCACCGAGACATCAGTTTCCTCTTCTTGGGGGCCTGTTTTTAGGTCAAAAAAATAGACTTGCATATCAGTATATACAGTATTATTGGGTACTCAGCTTTATAGGGTGTAGGGGGGGGAAAGTTTGTTCCCCTTCTTTGCTGGCCAGAGCTGGTCTTCTGGCCACCCTCTTTCCCTGATTGCAGTCTTTTCCCACCCATCCACCCACCTTCCCTGGTTCCCTAGAGACTTAGTCAAATAAATCGTCAAAATTGACAGCTCTAGGCATCATTCCAGGAATCATCAGTGTCTTTTAAACTGAACCCCCAGCCTAAGCCGACTGCCCCTATTCCCCAAAGCACACGCATTCAAAGTCTGCTCCCACTCTGTCTCGAACCCAGTCCTTGATTTTGAGGAGTGGGGCTAGTAGCAAGGAGCCTGAATAGTCCGTCCGCTACCCTTTCACCTAGCATGCCCCATGCTGTGCCTGTAATGAATGACTGGAGCAAGTGGGCACAAGGGAGGGGCAGTAGTGCTAGACAGTCTGACCAATCAGAATTTGTTTAAGGCCTGAGTTGCCGCTTTTGTTTGTTACCACTTCCTGTTCTGTCGCACATAAAAACATGCTGCAGCACAGTGCGCCTTTCCCATTCATCAACATTTTCAATAAATAAAATGGCTGATGCCAGGGCTGGGTGGCTTCGTGAATCTTCAGTTATGATATGCACCAATTTTAGTTAAGAGTTTTTCTTCGGGGCTGGGGAAAGAAAGTGGCCAGAACTTTTACATATGCTTCTGCGTGGTAAAGGTGAATTACAAAACATTATAATATGATGGTTGGAAATGGGTCATTCTTATTGGCAGTCAGTATTCTAAGAGAAGTACTGTAATAGCTGGCAACCCTCATGTACAATGGAACAGTTAGAAATTTAATTTTAAAATTATCATTTTAAAAAAATATAAAAAACTTACAGAAATCCTTGGGTAGCAGACACTACCAGATGCTTTTATTAGGTAATATTTTATTAGGTTAAGAGAATGCCTGACCACTGATATATTTAAAACTGATTTAAAGACATACTTATTCAGTTTAGCCGTCCCAAATGATGTTTAATATATTGATATATTTATTGTGTTACTGTTTTATCCTATGTATTTTAATGTGCAGCGCCTTGACTTTGAAAGGTGCTATGTAGTAGCGTGTGATTCAATTTGATTTGATCTGTTGGTGGTGATTCCAGGTGGCCACCACTCGGGGAGAGGGTTGTTGGGTAAACGGAGGGGAGTCTGGGATTGGGACACGTCCGCGGACTCTGTTAGAAAAAAAATGATGAGTAGAGTGGGGTTCGGGGACCGCTAATGGTAACAGCAGCAGAGTAAGTGTTGGGGTTGGCCAGATTTGTAAAACTTGGACCAGGTTGCTCGCTGCTGGAAGCGGGGGGCTGCTGCATGACACTGATGATTTTAACTGACTGGCTGGTGGCGCTCACTTTCTTGTCTGTGGAGTTATGACAGAACTCTGGTGGGGGGGGGTGAGAATGGGGAAAAAAATTCATAATGCTGCCGCCCGTAAATACTACCTGCCAGCTGCACACAGACAGGCGCCCCGTCCAGAGGACTAACAGCATGTGCTGACTAAACTACAGCAGCACCAGCATGTCATGATAATCCTTCTTTCCTCCCTTCCAGACCTGCAGCCTCAGCTGGGGCTGACAAATGGATGTGAGCGAAGGGTTGGGGAGAGCTGGACCACTAGGCGCTCAGGGTTTAGGCAGCACTTGGATGATGAATCCCCATCCAACTAGAGTTTTCAGGGTGGAATTCCAAATGCCAAAAAAAGAAGAAAAAAAAATGGACTCTGATGAATTCTTTTCCATTCAGTGGATTCCAAGCAACTCTAGTTGTTGTACTTACGCCATTGGCATGCCTTTCTGTTTTACTAAGAAAGAGGCAGAAACATTATTATCTAGATACAGGCTTACCGGCCGGGAGCATCATAGGTATCTTCAAGTCAGGACATATATTTTACAAAACAAAGCAATGCACTATGATTCCCAACCTTATTCCACTGCTGTTGGCAATGATACTTGATTCGCAATGTGATAGACCATGGGAACATTTAATGGGGCACACCTATAAAACCTTATGGAATCATCTAGGTGATTCTGCTTAATCTATCTTGGATCACTGGATGAAGATCCTACTTTAACAGTCACCTATGGCTCTTGGTTGAAGTCTGCAATTCTGGTGATAAAAATAACACGTTTTACTTATTGGAGAGAATCTGCCTAGAAATGCAGGTCTCGTTATTTTTGTACCCCAGCAGTCATTATGGAATATACGCCTCAATGCCACGAGACCTGCTAGAGAGGCTGTGGCTGTGCCTCGGCAGATCAGGGCCACGTGTTCTGGTCATGCCCTGTCATTTCTCCGTACTGGTCCACCATTTCGGCAGAGCTTAACAAATTGATAGGGGAACTCACTGATCGTATGCCTGAATTGTTTATTCTGTTGATTCCCCCTAGGGGCTGTCGGTCTGTTCTTAAAGAGACCCACCAAGGTAAACAAAACAGCACCTGCACCTGATACAGTATATATGTGCTGTACCTCATGAGGCTACTTCTAATGTGGCTCTTGTTAGTCGACCAAGTGGCCATGTTTTATTACCAAATGGTCATTATAATATAAAAAAAAATCAATAGAAAGGGTGCCACCCATAGACTATAATGGAGCGTGTCCCCGTGCTCTCCCTAGCATCGTGTCATAACTTTGCAGAGTGCAGGGGTGGAGTATGAGCGGCACCAGAAACCGGGAAGTCCTTGTGACCCAGTATTTCTAATTTTACGAGCATTACTCGTTTTTAATACATTGATTATTTTCCGCAAGCTCCACATTAGAAGCAGCCCCATGAGGTACAGCACCTATAATATCAGGTGCAGGGGCCAAGGCTGGTAGGTCTCTTGAAATCTTTGCTTCCGACATTCTGCTGGTGTCAGAAAAGGCAATCATGAGATGCTGGTTGACACCAGTGGCCCCAACGGTGATAGAATGGCATCAGTTCTGAAAATTTACCTCTTAGAGAAACTTACAGCAGAGCTGCATAACAGACTCGACCGATTTAATAATTGTTGGCGACGCTGGGTATGGTATCCAGCCTCTAAGGATGCAGAATTTGTCCCTTTATTGTTGCTTAATGCGACATTTTCAATGGGTTTCTGCTGCCACCGGGAGGGGAGGGTTCCTCGGGACCACGAATGGGCTTGGGAGGGTCGCTCCTGGTAGGGCACATACCCTTTTTTTATACGGTCACTCCTGCTCTTACCTACATATTGCAAATGTTTATCTTGGTTGTTCTGGCAATATCCTGCAACCACAATATTTGTATCCTGAATATCTTACCTCGTGCCATTTATGTGCTTCATTTATCAAAAACTAAAATACAAAAAAAAGAAAACAAGAAAGAAAGGAGGCGGATAAAACAAACAGCAACATAAATGAACTATAGAGAAGGTAAGCAATCATAAAATGTGGGTTTTCATCTAGAAATAATATGATGCAAAAATTGGTTGACAGTGTCCCTTTAATGCTTAAATGACTGGAAATGGAACATTCTGGTTGACTGGCGACATTCTTAAAAGGTCATGTTAATGGCTGGATGCACTTATGTAAAATAGAACCATTCAAATTTTAACTATAAAAACATTCATTTTTCCCGGCCTGGTAGCGTGGAGGACTGAGGCATTCACGCCTCACCTGCTGCCACACTGGCGACTCGAGTTCAGGATTGAACCTGGGCCACTGGGGGGGGGGGTCAGCCCGGAGAGGAGGATCGAGCATCTCAGGGGACGCTGTCCTCCAGGGAGGGAGGGCAGACTGCTCCATCAGAACACCGCCACCCAGCTGACCATGGGTGGGGGTGTGGATCATGGCAGCAGTTCGAGGTGAGGGCTGCTCCCTGACGGAAGACGTCAGCACATGATATGACGTGCAAACGTCAGGCCGGTGCCTCCGTGGAGTGTCCATGGGCCGGGAACACCAGAGCATGGCAAAACACCCCTGGCAGCATGATGCCGCTCCCGGAGCCTTTCAGGATCCACACCATCTACTGGGCACAAGGGCCACTCACCTGAGCTTGGCCATCTGCAGGGAACTTGGGGGACCCCTGACGGCCCCACAATAGGGGTGCCCTTCTCAGGTAAGTCCCAAGACAGCGGGAGATGGAGTTGGGGGGGGCCGCAGGGGGCACGCCAGATGAAGAGGGGGGAAGAATATGCATTTTTTTTAAAGTGAAAACATTTTAGTTTCATAATAACAATTAAAGGCACTCCAGATGTTGGGATACTTTTGTTTGTCTAACCCTATGGACATAAGTTTTTTTTTAACTTATATTTTATTGCTTTCACATAAAACAAAAAGATACAAATACCTCATGTCAGACATCACAGATAACATTCATATCCATCCAGTGGTACAGGGTAAATATTTAGTCTAAACATTCTGACTTTGGATGCGGGGGTATATCTAAGATCTTTGTAAATGAATAAAGTAGTTCTAAATTTGCTGCACCTTACAGGAGTATGGGATCAGTACAAGTACAATATAGTCCAAGCACGATTTTGGATTCAATCCAGTCCTATGATGTGATCCCTCGCCAAACAGTAGGTTTCAAAATATACTTTAAACACCCCCTTCGGCACTACACAGGAGGTGCCTATAAGGGAGAAATCATGTGATCATGTGAATTAATGGCATCTTCGTTAAAAAACAGTATAACAAACAATGAATTTAGTTCACCGTGAAACAGTTCTATATATAAAACAGGGCAAAAACAGATTCAACATAGATGAGGTTATTGGCCCTGAGACAGGTATGTGGTTCTTCTATATTGTACTAAAGATATAAAACCACAAAACAGATTTTATGCCCAGCGAGGGAGTAGCGATTGTAATGTGCACTGCGATGACTGGAGCAGTCTTTCTCAAAAGGATCACCACGTGACAGGCATTGTAGTTCAAAGAAGAACGACCTGTGCTGTTATAGTCCATAGCATTTGTCTACTATTCCCCTGCTAGGAACACAGCTATTTAATTGTTAGGCAAACCACACCTAAAACATAAAGAGAGAAATCAGACTTGAGTCCACATAAAGTCATTAGCCAACTTCACCCTTTGACTACAGTACTCATCTGCTTAGCCACCGATCAGGCCTCCTCCTCCTGGTCGTCTCAAATTCCTTGGCTATCTACTCCACGCACTTCCCTCCTTCTGAGGCACTGGTATATTGATACTGTATATATGAACTCCATAGAAGATATGGAGGTGCACGAGCATGAAGTGGACCACCCTCAAAGCCTTAGTCCTCACAGCATCAGATTTCTTCCTTCTGGCACGAGTGGCATAGGAGGACAGATATGGAAATATATGCAAAGTGTTGTCCTCATAGTGCAAGTTCTGAGAGTCCCTGGCTGCTTTAGGCAGTTTATGCCTGATTGCCGCTCCTGCCATGACAAGTAGAACAGTGTGAGGTCGATAACTTTGCTGCTCAGCTGACCGCAGAGAAATGCGGTAGGCCTTCATGAATTGCTCAGCTATCATTGCATTGTTCAACTTTTGTACTCTTGGGAGCCAGGTTTGTAAAAGGTACAAGTCATCTCCTTCGCTCCCCCTGGGAGCCCCACCAGACGAATATTAGAGGCCCTGTTGGCATTTTCTAGGGCCCACTAGTCTACATTTCAACTGCACATTTTCTTGGGCTATGCGACTAATGGCTGTGAGCGCTTGTGTTGCCTGAACCTCGGCGGAGGTCGCAGTTTTTGTGGCAACCTCCATTTCAACATCCTGCTTGCTCAGTTTCTTTAGAATTTTTTTTTATTTTAGCGTCGATAGCTTGCGCCGAGGTCACTAATGATTTACAAGGTGGTTCTACTCCAACTCCTGCTCCCATCGTCTGTGCTACCATGGTAACAGTCTATGCGGTTGCTGATAGCTGAGATTTCACGCCACCTGATCCTCCCTTATTTGAGCACACCATGATCACAGAAGGTAACATTCTGCTCCTTAGAATGTGCTCTAATGAGTATGAGCCAAGGTTTATGGATCTGTTCTATCAGAAGATGTTTTTTAAATATAAATCTGTTGTCTTATGTGCAGTGCTACTAAGAGATGCGTGTGCTCAGGAAGCGTGCTCATCAGCGCCCCCTGGATATAAGACTCTTGGGTGAGCCTTATGCCTCTTAATCACCACCACCCCTTGGGTCAGATCAGCTGATAATACCCTAACCCCAGATGTTGTCTTAATGCTTCAGTAATCATGAATTGTGTTCAGTTGCTTAGTCAGTGACTGTGTAATTGTAATACAGCTGCCTCATGCAAATGAAATGGCACTTCTGTTGGCTGTGCTACTAACATAAACTTACTAATCATTTATTTACCATAAAGAAACATACGGTGTTCTCCACTTCTTTTCGGAGAAGGGTTACATTGTAATTTTCTGGATGC
Source organism: Neoceratodus forsteri (assembly GCA_016271365.2). Taxonomy (NCBI): domain Eukaryota; kingdom Metazoa; phylum Chordata; order Ceratodontiformes; family Ceratodontidae; genus Neoceratodus; species Neoceratodus forsteri. The sequence goes on from CM028130.1 coordinate 202,364,377, forward strand.
CAGTGCTGGCCCATCTATTAGCCAGTGGAAAATGTGTTTTAGCAAATATGATTGCACTCCCCACCCCCGACACACTTCTGGTATCACATGCCGCCTTGGTTTGTGCCTTGGCCTTCATAACTTTACATCTGCTCCCAAATGCCATTTAATTCAGTCTGCAGTGCCAGATCAGACTGGCAGCAGGTACTACTGTCTTTTATTCATGTTTTAATTTGGTTTTAATTTAACATAATACACCATTGTAGAGTGCAGCCAGCTGGCAGCTAAAACCAAAATCCGAAAGTGTGCTGATATGGTCCAGCTTACTTTTATTGTTATTTTATTCTTTGGTAACCAGGTAAAGCCCACTAGGCACAAGAGTCTGTTTTCAGGAGTGGCCTGGGAGCACTGGGCAGTTAAGTGGCTTGCTCAGAGTTACACAGTGTGCAAATGGAGGTGATGGGAATCAAACCTCAGGCCTACTGGTTGTATCAAGCTCATTCACGGCCCGTTACTCTAACCTCTAGGCTATACTGCCAGCCAGTTAGTACAATAGTTAAACAATCGGGGGAGGAGGGGGAGATATATAGGTTTAGTGTGTCAGTTCTCTGCCTACACTCCCATGGCATACTCAGCCGTACTTGGCCTCTCCAGACCTGGAAGAACACACAGTTTGCATATTATTCTCCAAGCTTGGTGCAGCTGATCTGTCTAATTGCGTAGGATGCCCAGATAAGCTTCCATAACCAGATAAAAATCCTTATGTGAAAGTACAACCTGTCTAGAGTCAGGGCCCAGTATGTGCTGTAATGGTATAAAAGGAAAACTTACATTTCTCATTTTGGGTGAGTCAGTGTGAACTTGGGCAGAGAAACTCGGGAATATCGCATTTATAGAATCACACAAGCTAGCGAAACTTATTTTATGACTTGGCATCTTTAATACAAACGCACCCAAAGCTCTTTGAAACAGGATATTTCCCCAGGCATTTCTGGTATCCTATATTATTATTTAGGGAATAATGCATGGGAAGCTGTGCATAATGTTTTTTGTTTTTCTCACCCTGTGTTTGTGATGACCTAATAAACCATGGAAACAAAGCTCAAGTGCTTTATCTGGTCATCCCTCTCACAAGTCAGAGAGTCATTCTCCGCAGTGTTTCTTCTGGGAGGACTCAGTGCCACATCACACACCTGGGTTTCCCACATTTTGTCACAATGCAGTTCTCCTGGTGCTGCCAGGCTAGGCATCCAGTACTTTTCTGTACCTCCCTTTCCATTACTGCATATTATAGGAGACATTTGTTTTTAATGGAGGAATGCCATAATGGAAATGCTGACACCTTGGGAGGAGAGGCCTGGATTTGCACTTTGTGCAAAACAAAACGATTTTATACTTACTGTTTAAGTACATGAATTTAATTGCATATGGTAGATTTAGATGCCCCCTGTGTCCCCCTTTGACTGTTACAGCCATCCTAGAATCTCCCTTGGCTGGCAGCTGCCGGGGATTCAGTTGTCAGCACGGCCCCATAGAGCTTTGAAAAGCCTCAATCAGTTCTCCTTTAAGCAAGATATTTCTGCACATTGGCAGGCATAGTATCCACACACTTGGACCTTCCTCCAAGGCCAAATTAATAGATGAGCAAGAAGACCTTGAAGGCCTTTTGTAAGGCCAGGTGAAACCAATATACATTGCCAACGCGTGTGCCAAGTTATGCCTCCTAAGAACTTGGAAAAGTGTGAATGCCTCCAACCATGTGTAGTAGATTAATTGCATGGCAGAGAATGCCACTCTGGAAAAAGATAGTATGGTATATAGCATTAGAGGTCACCAAGGAGGGTATGAAAATCTATGGCTGGGCGTTTCAAATTTATGTGGCCCGTAGACAAGGGAGCACAAACGAGAGCCTCCCATCCGCTAGTTCATCTGTGGCTTACTCAGGATAATAAGTGTAGCCCCCCCCCCCCCCAAAATTCATGGGTCTTACCTTGAGTATCTCCCTGGGCTCCTCTGATGCCCACTGCCTGGCAACCATCCAGTAAGGGAAGTTAAATCCATGCAAAGTATTGCTGTATTGTTGATCTGCGTGAGTGTGCCTTGCCATGCCGCCGCACTATCCCTTTAAGTGCTCCAGCAGTGTTGTTTAGTGTAGATGGCCTGGGCTGGATCCAAGTATGACGGAGCTCGTGACCAGCCAGGCAGGAGTCGCAGGACCTTATTCAATTCCACTCTGCAGTTGCTTGATAGTGCAGATGGAGTTCTTCGATGTACTGTAAATATTTATTTCTAAATCCTTACTGTTACTAAATAAATGAGTACTTTGCCTATATGTTCCTCCACTACGGGAGCACCTTGTTTGGTCCTGGACTTGGTATTTGGACCAGTCAGAACTAAGGGGTCCTTATTACAGTGCCTTGTGGGTGAAACTATGAACTTTCCTTGTCGGTGCCTAAAATTAACCAATGAGAGCTCTCAGATTGTGATTGACAGTGCAGACAGCCAACTGGAATACAGAGATCCCGGTCCTTTAGTTGGAATTGTGTATGAACAAGTCAGTTCTGCCTTGAGCTTTCAAACCAAAGAGAGCAAAGTATGTTGTAGCTGAAATCCGCAGGGAAAGGGCCTGTTTTGCCTCCCTGCAGGAGCTGAAAGAAACTCGGATTGCCTAAAAGGAGAAAGAAAGAGACTCTTGCAGCATTTGAGCTGGAAGTTCAGCTCGAGCTATCAAGAAGGAAGAAACTTCAGTGTGAGCCGAAACCATTGTGGAGATCTTCAGCCTGCTCTGTCGCCCTGCAAGGCCTCAAACTTCCGAAATGTAGAAGAAATGAAACCATAATTCTTGTTGCCCGGACTAAGTTCAGAGACTTTGATACCGGAGCAAATGTTTTGCCTGAATAGAGGGCAAAACTGTGAGAAGGTTTCTCAGTCTAAGGGCTCCAGCACCAGTTGGAGCCAGTAAATGTGGCGTTTGTCTCTTTCCCCAGTTGGAAAGAAAGGAGACCTGTTGCCAGTTGTTTCTGTTTGCTTCTCCATAGCTGCTTCTTGCCAGCAGTTGAGGTAGAGGAGGACTGATCAGTGGATTTCACAGACAGTAACAACACTACTCCTGGCACAACCAGATGGTTATGCAGGAATAGTGGGCACCCTGTGCCTCTGTCCCAGAAGCTGAGCACCTCACCTCTGCTGCATACCCAGCCCCCTATTGACTCCAGTGTTGGATTCTGTGGCTTACATGCACACGCCGTCCTCCCGAATGGCATTGCAAAGTCCCTGTTTGAAATATCTGGACTCTCAGAGCAGTAACGCTTGCACGACAGATTCTCAGATAATAACTGGGAAAATCGGATACCTCAGATTTGCAGATTTTTTTTCAAATACCCATCAGGTTGAAAATAGCCTCATCTGTCTAGTGGTGAGTTTCAAATGTTTTATGATAAAACGTATAGCACTATGACACACACACACACACACACACACACACACACAAAACCTACAGTTAAACAAATTTGCAAGTAAACTCTCCTCCCCCGTCCATCTCGCATTGATTTACAGAAACACACACACAGCACCCATACACATCTCTGCCCCTCCCCCCCAACAGATATGGCTCTGTAAGGGCCTAGCCTCTTTAGTAGAAATGTACTCTTTAACCCTTCTTCCCACACACTTGCAGCCATTTCAGCCTCAGGCTCTCCCCACTTTGCCACCCAGTTGTGGCCAGCACTCGCTTTGGAAAGTCTGGCTGGCCCCATACCAATCCCCTTTAGAGAGGAGGGCCCTGGTGCTGCTAGCTTGGTGCTAATTTCTTTCTGTACATCCGCTTTCCTCATCCATTCCTTATGCCCTGACGTGATCCCATAGAAGGCTGAAAAAGCACCAGCCTGATCCTCCTCTCTCTCCATAGCCATCCCAGCAAGACAGCATCCGCTGCTGGGCCAGCGGTGATGAGAGAAGGCTGAAGCTGACTCACCTTTCGCAGCCTACTTCAAGATAGCGCCAGGAGTATAAGGAATTGAAAAGGTGGAAGGAGAATGCTCCGACTGGAGTTCACACTACTGTAACTGGAAGTTGGCAGCATCACGGGAGGCCCTCTCCCCCAGGATGGTCAGGGGGCCAGACAGTTTTGTCAAAATGGGTGTCAAACCTTGGCAGTCGGAACTGGATGGGGGTGGGATGCGGGGAGGACCTGGGTTTGAACTGGCTGCAAGTGGGTTGGGGGAAGGGGTTAAACAGTAAACGTTTACTAACAAGGCTAGGCCCAGACAAGGCCATGGGGCATAGAAGTGTGTAGGTGTCATGGGTGTTTCCATAAATTAATGCGTGTTTGTCGTGGGAGTGGGAATTGTTACAAACTTCTTTCTACTGGTTTTGTGTGTGTCAGAGGGCCTTATATTTTATTAGTTCAGGGGAAAGGCAACTCCGTTACTTATTTATTTTTTTTTACAGCAAGTGGTCTGTCCAGACCAGTACAGGCATAAGCAAACTTTAGAAAAGTAAAACCAAAACAAAACACCAAGGCTCAGCCAAACTTCATCTGTGAAAGTGCAGAATGAGGCCGTCACTAAAAAAAAACCACACCATCTTAATTCCACTCCCACCCCGCCTCTCTGAAATGAAATATCTTAAGAATTGGAAGCGGTGGCATGTTATTTAAAAATCTGTTTGATGTTGAGTCTCTGGTGGTTAAACTTCGTGCGACTCTCCATGCTCTGAAGTCAGATAAATGGTTGTCCTGGAAAAGAGGGAGAGGGAGAGAAAAACATCAGAGCCTTTGATTTAGCAGAGTTCCCACTGGGGATTCCTCTACCTTTTTATGTTGGGGATCAGTTAATTATGAGACGGAATTGGTTTTGGGACCAGAAGTCATTTTGAAGACTCAATTGATATACCGATGCCGTGTGTCTTGTTTGATCTGCCGCTTCAGTATCTTAAGATAAAAAAACCCTATGTATTATTCGTAAAGGTAAATGCATTTCATTTCCGCACCCCTTGATTGGCATTCTCAGAGCTCTGCAAACTCTTTGGGCTTGCCGTCTGTTTAAAAAAAATCCTTGATAAAAAAGCAATAGAACACGCCTCATAGCAAAGATTATTAATTAATTAGGAATTCATTGCCATAGAGGATTGTGTTAAACTACAGAAAGCAAAGTCAGTTTAACATCAAATCTAGAAGCCTTTCAACCTCACATTATGTGTAACAGGGGAAGGGCCGTCAGTCCGTTTCTACAAACACAATTATTTTTAAAACATTTTTGTAAGTTGGCAACAGCTGTGCAGCTGACTGCATCTTTAAATCTGTGCTGTTTCTTTGTTATCCAGCAGAAGAGCAAAAGGCAGCTGCAGGAAGTGAAAAATACAGAAGTTTTGTTGCAAGATTAGCCAGTAGGGAACATGCTGATACATTAAACTCCATTCATTTATTAGAAAATGGTCCTTTTATATCCTGGGAACTGATTGGCTGGTACCCATTCCAGAGGGGTACATTAACTTTCAATAGATGCCCAGGAAATAAAAAGTTCCAGCCTGCCATGCCCCAGTGCCTAACTGGTATCCTTGTGCAAGTTTGGAATTCAAAATTCAGTAGCAGTTTTTTTCCTGCTCACTTAGTGAGAGAGCAAGCGAGAGCCTGAGGCACCCCCCCCACTTAGTCCTCTGACCAGTCCCTACACCGACTAATTCAAAGAATTACAGCACTATAGAAAGAAAGCAACGTAAAAACTATTGTTTTACTACTTGTGCGTGTGTTTATTATTTTACTAAGCCAAACCCGACTCTGGTGCTGCCATCGCCCCCAACCTCCAATCCCCTGCCTGCTGTCACAGGTGGTGCTAGCCAGCAGTGTGACTCCATCTCCAGGACTGATTTCACAAAAGTCTAGCTCCTCTGTTCCCTGACGGCGCTGAAAAGTCGCACACTACCAATACCAAACCAACAGCAGAGAAACCACAAAATGTGACAACTTAAAAAAAAAAAAAGAAAAGAAAAGGAAACTCCCTGATTCACCATGGCTCTACTGCTCACCCATTGACAACTTTCCCTCACTGCTCCGTTACTGCAAATGAACTGTCCCTGTCACCCACCCGCCCACTTTCCCTTTGCCGCAAGCTCACCACTATCCTCCAGGCATCCACACGCCATCAGCATGTCTCCATATGCGGTACATAATCCAACAAGTACCACTTGAGTCATTTTTGACCCAGCTGAAAGTAATGGGCCACAAAATGAGTTTAACAGCATGCAGGACACTTAGAAGTTTGTGGGGGGGGGGCTCAGAATTTACAACACAAGGGGCTAACAGCTGAAAACAAACAGTGGGAGAGAACAGACTTCAAGTCCTGAATCTAAAGAGCAGGTACCAAACACTACAGTGCCCTCTACTGGCAGGTATACAAGTACAGAGACTACTTAACCTAAAAATAGATTTTTATACAGTTTTATCCTATTATTTTATTTTTTTGTAAACCCAGTCAAAAAATGAGACATGTAGTTAAGTTTTTAAGTGCAATAATTCCCTCCAGGGTGGGAGCGGTATTGGGCAATACCACCTATCCTGTCTGGTATTATTGCTTACTTGTCCAGGAAACTAGGCTGTGACATAGTCCTGTTTTCTGTGACATCTGGAGCAAGGTGGACAGTTGCAGCAGCAGTAAATGCTCACTCCTTAAATTGCAACAAAAATCACAACAGACTTGACATGGAGATTATTTTCATAATAGCTGCTGATTTTTTCCAGGATGTCTACTTTCTTGGAACCACACCTCTGGAACTGTAAATTGTCTGTGGCACAGCACGTTTGCCCTGCTGGGGCTGCCCATTGTTGACATACGCCATACTATTCCATAACAAAAAAAGTCAGAGCTTGAGGTGAGGGCCACACCAGAAAGCAGAAGGAATTTGGCGGCCAGCTCCTCTGAGCCACGTTACAACCGCTTCCATTGGTTCTTTGGAGTACCGGAATCCATTTTAGGTAAGCCTGCTTCAGGGGCTTTGGGGGTTCTCCTCCTGGCTGCCTCCTTCCAAGCATGCTCTGTAGTCATTCTGGCTCTTGCTGTAGCAGTGCACAAAGGATCAGCATAACCGTGAGGCACTGAAGCACTTACGTGTTTGTACACAGATTGTGGCAGCCTCCCCTTTAGGAGTTGGTGCCTTTGAATAATCATCTGCTCTGTCAATTATGACTTTCATGGAAACAATGCATATCAATTATCCGCATGTTATTCTGCAGCGTCGCTCGGAATGAAGAGACACATCACACTTGAAATAGTAATGCAAACAGCATCCGTTCCTAGGCTATTCAGGACGAACTGATACTTTTCCCCCTCATTCCCTCCTATTTACTTTTATCTCTGCCAAGCAAAGACCCCAGGAGCAGTGGCCTTTGAAATGTGGGCTGAGTTTTTTTCAGGACTTGTTCTGATTGAAATTCTGTGCTTGATCACTATCATAATGCAGCTTGATAGCCGCTTGACTAGCCGACCATTCTTGCTGCACATAATGCCATTTCGCACTGCTGCAGCAGGCTCCCTGCATTGTACAGTGTGGCACTTATGTTACACGCTGCCTGTACAAGACACTTTCTTATCGCCTTTTAGTCTTTTGCAATTTTGTGTTCTCCCTTGAATATGTCCAGTTAGCTGCAGAGGATGTGATTGATGGATTGATTGAGCCCTGCATCTCGACCTTGATTTTTAAGCAACACAGAATCTCAGAAAAATGGTTCAGGGCCAGTACTCATGGCAGGGAATGTTGCAAAATCCTAGACACTGTGCACGGTATTTTATACCAAGCACTGCTTCAACATAATATAGTTTTACAGTACAGTATTGGGGCATCTTTAGTGCACTTCATTAAGGGTGGAACTGTGGGGCCTTAAAGGAAAAGGAACAGTGGAAGTGGAAGTTAGAGTCCTTGTAACATTTATAGGAAAGGGGAAATTGTTTAACCAAGAAAGGCACACTAAGCCAGCGCTTATTTTCAGGTGCAGCCTGGGAGCACAAGAAAGTTAAGTGACTTGCTCAGGGTGACATAGTATGCAAGTGGGGACTTATGGGATTCAAACCCAGGTCTCCAGGTTTGCAGCTCAGTGCCTTTAGCCCCTATGCTATATTGCCTCCTTTATATCGATAAGATACTCAGAAAGAAGATATTGCACCCTTCTGACAAGCTTTAAAAGACTGCTTTTGTTGAAGATAACACAACCAGTCGAAATGCCCCTTGTAAGTTCCAGTTTAAATCCACTTTTTGTGTTTTTTTTTGTGTCAGCCAGGGTGATCATGACACACTTCTGGTCTTGCTGGGTGGAAACTTCATGTAGTTCAAAAAAATGAGCTGCCCCAAATCATAGGATGGCTCTTTCCTTTGATCGGCATAATGCCTCCTAGCAAACAGAGCTGATCAACGTTGTGATCAGTCTGCTGTGGTGCGCCCTCCCCCCACCACCACCATTAAAACAATCCCTCCCACCCCTTCCTTCTTTCTTTCTTAATTCTGTGACACTGGGGTGCCAAGACCCTGGTGCCAGCTAGCATCCCCCACCCCACCTGTTTTCAATGTGCAACACTGTGGAGCCCACACCCGGGGCTGCTAAACATAACACTGACTCTGGGATGGCCAGTCCCCACTGTCAGTAGGTACCTGAAATAAAGAAAAACATCCCTCAGTCTTTTTTTCAATTTTTATACACCCTATAAAAAAGAAAAAGGTCCATCAATGCCTGTTGCTGCTGCCAGCCCACCGCCGCTGTTACCCTCCTCCCACCCGATCTGCACACTCAGCACCCACCCACCCCTCCACACCCCACGTACCAACTGGGGTCCAATGCCATAATCCTCTCTGGATCCAAGGTTCTTCACAAAGTGCCTAGCTGTGGTGACAGCAGACCCGAGAAGACAAGGAGTGGTGGTTTTTCCTAACCTGAACGAGTGGCTAGTCTCAGGGAAAACAGAGCAAGAAACAAGATGCTCTATCCAAAAAGTAAAGAACTCCCTCAAGAACCTGGTGTGCCTGATAAATCTGTAGAAGTCCCAGACCAAACCAGTTCAGGTGCTGGATTTTGTGTGTGCAGAACTAGATATCTTGCAAGGGAAGGCTTTCCTTCCACAGGAAAGGGTATCAGATGTGATAGGTACTGCAGAACCATTCACACTGGGCCACCGAAGGCCAGCAACGGATTTCCTGCAGTTACTGGGCCACATGGCCTCATCCACAGCAGTGGTGCCATGGGCCAGATTTCAGGTGAGGGACATTCAGTATCACCTAAGGGACTATTGGTCTCAAAGATGAGATTCACTGTCCAAGCTACTGTCAGCCACAAAGACCTTTGTGCAGGTACTAGAGTGGTGGAAGGAGGAAAGCAACCTCACAGAGGTCATTCCCTTTCTCCAGCAATCCCCAACAAATATCCTCACAGCAGATGCTTCACTTCTAGGGTGCAGCGCTCATCTGGAGGATCCCTGAGTAAGTGGCATCTGGAGCCCACAGGAGGCTCTGGAGCACATACATCTCCTAGAGCTCAGGGCAGTATTGCTGGCAATGCATTACTTTTCCTCCTGTTTCTATTCAAATAGACAATACCACAGCAAAGTACTACATAAACAAGCAGGGAGGAACAAGGTCCTTAAAAACAGTGCTCAGAAGCCATGAGGATCTCAGATCTGGCTTATTCCCTGGTTGTAAAAATTTCTACGGTACATCTACCGGGCAAGGACAGTGTGCTGGCGGAGTTCCTAATCAGAATCAGCCAAGAAAACCAGGAATGGTCCCTGAACCAGCAAGTGCTGGCCTCAGTCTTCAGAAGATGGGGCACTCCAGAAACAGATCTGTTTGCCACTTTGGAGAACAGTCAGCTCCCTCAGTTTTGATAGAAGCCACCGGCAAGCTGCATGGTCCCAGAGGATGCCCCAGTTCTGGACTGGACAGGGATGTTCTTGTATGCCTTCTCACCATCCCCACTCATATAGAGCATGCTCGTAAAACTCAGGCGAGAGCTAGCAACAGTGATCCTGGTAGTCCCGGACCGGGCTAGACAGGCTTGGTGTTAAGTGCTCCTGACCCTGTCCAGCAGGACTCCTGTCTTCCTGCCACCTAGATACAACCTGCTCAGGGCAGAATAACGTTCCCAAACATTACACCTGAGGGCATGCTTCTTGACAGGCTAGCATTCTCTAGTCAGAATCTGTCAGAGGAGGTGCTGAGCGTGCTGAAGACTTTCAGAAAACTAGCAACAAGGAAAGCATAGTCATCTAAGTGGAAGTGATTCTCATACTGGTGTGCCGCAGGAAGATAATCCCAGTGTAAGCAGGGATACCTACAATTCTGAACTACATAGTACACTTACAACACTTAGGTCTGAGATCCTCAGCCCTGAAGATACACTTGGCAGCAGTGTTAGCCTACCATACCTCGTAACTGTCCCTGATTTTCAGGGATGTCCCTGATTTGACCTCAAAATGTTCCTCTGCCCCTCATAAAATTTGTGTTTTTGTGATAGAACAGTGTAGATTAAAAGCACAAAATAATGTCAAACATTAAAGTTACAGACTTGTTCTTCTTTAGAAAATGCATCTTAACACAAATCTGTTTATTCTATCAGCTTTCTGAGTGACTAGTACCAGCTTTTAAGATGTGTCCCTGATTTGGGGTCTTTGTCCTGATTTTTTTAAGCCTTGTCGCTGATTCATGAGACAAGAGGTTGAGAGTTATGTAGCCTACACAGCAGCAGGCAAAGACAAGTCCTTGGCTTCACGCGATATTCCTTCTGTACTTTTGTGTCCAGTAGTTTTGTAAAAATATCTGTATAACTGGGCATTTGTGAAAATGGGCATTTTTGCTCACATACTCTCCCAGAATAAAATAAAAATTGAATTGAATTTTAATTTAAGGTCAGAAAGGACTTGAGGCTTATCATGTCCCCCACAGTGTAACATACTGTAGTAACACAGTAATTTAAGGTCAGAAAGGACTCAAGGTCTGTCATGTCCCGCCACGGTGTAACATACTGTAGTAACACAGTAATTTAAGGTCAGAAGGGACTCGAGGTCTGTCATGTCCTTCACAGTGTGACATACTGTAGTAACACAGTAATTTAAGGTCAGAAGGGATTTTAGGTTAGGTTCATCTAGTCCACCCCCCCCTTCATAGATACTGACAAAAAGTAAACTTCTTAAACACATGCAAGGCCCCTGTAGGGTAGGTATGCCCCCCAGTTGGCTACAGAATGCACAGTGTTAAGGCAGTCACAAATGAGATCAGGTTTTAACAAGAACACAACTTTATTAAGTGCAACAGACCCTGCAAGGGTAAAAGGTTAAACAAGCACAAAATTAACCGCCCTCGCAGGCGAGGTCAAGTCTGCCCTCTGTCCATCAGGCTGCACGTTACATAAGCCGATGTAGTCCTCCTTCACCCCATAGACAGAAGCAGCATTCCTCCAGTCCTCCTGTGTTGGAGGTGCCTACCCTCTCCTGCCTGGTACAAGGTTTCAAATTATATTTACTGAGAGTTCCTTTTGTAAAGCAGTCTCTGGGTAGGCAGGTGTAGAACCATGGCAGCCCCGATGAAACATCAGCAATTTAGCTGGCACTGGTGTACTTTTAATTGGAGAAACCTGCCCAAATAAGTTTCCCCGAGGCCATGCAACTGCACAAAATAGACCCCCACCCGGGGTATTTGTAATCTGGCCCAATGGCCAACTTTTAACACAGAGTAACAACTTTGCAGAAAGAAAGGGCTTCCCCTTGATGCAGGGCTGCCCTGGATGGTTCCCCCTAACCAGTTGGCTTCTCCTGGTTCGGCAGACCTTTGGATGTCAGCTCCATCCAGAGTGTCTGACCTTACTGGGCTCAATCTTTGGACCTCTCTCTATCTTGGACTGGTGGCTCTTGCTCTCTTCTTGAGGTTCAGCTGTTCTCTCATTCTGGCTCCCTCAGCTGCAGAGGCCTCGTATCGACCTACACATCCTGACTTCCAGACACTCGGGGTAGCGGGAGCGCAACACTGCTAGAGTGCCAACTACAGGACCTAGACCAGCAGCTCTGGAGTCTTTGTTTTGGACTTTGTGCTGTTTCAGCATTGACTCATGCTGCCTAGCACATGGTTGCCTCTCCCTCCTTACAAGGATTTTCAGCAACCGTCAGTTTGTCAGTCAGGCTTACAACGTGACAAGTAGCAGAACTCAGTTTCTCCAAGGGCAACAGGGTCAGGTCACTCACTAAGATATCTGGCATATCTACCAGCTTCCAGCTCAATCCCTCCTTTATAGCACAGTCCAGGGTCAGCTTACATAGGTTTAGAAAGTTTTCCATCCCACACGTTCTTCAGAAGGTTCCAGAACCCTGGATACAGTCCTTACCCCAAAGCCTCCAGTAACTGTTTCTGTGCTTCCAGACCTTTGCGTGATTATGCCTGGCAGCTCAGGGGTCAGAAGTATAATGTTAGCCATGGATTTTGTATGCATTGGCCCCAACAATGGTCTTCTGAAGGCTCCTACCCAGGTTTGCAGTGCCCACCATCCTGGTTCTGGTGGCAGAGTGGGCAGATGTCTCCAGTAACATAAGGGCAGAATTCGGTGCAGTCCTTCTGCCATGGTGGGTGCCCACTTTTGATGTCCACCAAAAGTGTGGGTTTTGCATGGCGCATTGGACTCACAAACCATGGTACCTACTGAGTCCTGCCAGCTCCTGCTAGTCCCCCATCCTCCGTGTCTGGGTCCTGTAAGCCAGAGGACTCAATCTGATAGTGTCAGCAGGATGTATCCAGGAGTGTGCTGGCCAGACAACAGCTCTGGGATGGCAAAATCCCTCACAATGACAATCTCAACAAGTTTCGAGATTGTCGCTGTGAGGTACCTGAGGGCGAAACTTCGCCCACCCCCCTCGAGACAACTCTGACTCAGAGTTAGATATCTTTAGAAGGGTGGGCACGGGGGGCACAGCCACTTGCATGGAGGGTTTGGTGGGGCACAGCCCCCGATAGAAATCACACAAGGTCGGGGATATCTCCATGCCGAACTTCGACAACACTGTTGTTGATTCGGCATGGTAAAACCCTATCCAGGTTTGAAGGCCCCTGGTAAGCTCTACCTTTTGGAGTGGGGTTACACATATACTAATTTATAGGGCTTTTCCCATCCACCCTACTATCCTGGGTACCCTGTAATCCCCTAGGTACTCAGATATTTGTCCAGGCTTACCTTGAAGACCTGTACTTCCTTTCTGTACACTTTTTTTGCTGGCAGACTGTGGCATAGGTCACCACCCTCTGGGAGATGTTGCCCCCAAACATTACCCCTCAATTGACTGCCTTTGAGCTTCAGAATGACATGAGGCATAAACTAACCTAAAGTACATGAAACATAAATTTAATTGTGTCTAAATAGTAGGTTTTTGAAAGTCTTCCTATCCACAGAAACTGCTCTTTAATTGATACAAAGAAAATGGGTGAACAGAAAGATGCAACAGATTAATATGATGCAGGAGCGTGACGTGAAACAGTTTTTTGCCTACAAATACTGTAATGCTTTAGTGTCCAAAATAGCAACAAACTAGTCAGTATTTATATTCGCTAGGTATTCCATGAACAGCACCTGCCAGAGGCACCTGGTCATGAGGCGTCCATACCTCCCTTGTCCTTTCCTTGCTTCCTGGTGGCTGCTTAAAGAGCTATTAGAACCAAAAATAGACAGGAAAATGTTACAACGTTTAGAAAGTATAGCTCAGTATAGCGCAGTGATTTAAGGTTCTGAGCTGCAAATCTGGAGACCTGGGTTTAAATCCCACAGTCCCCATTTACATACTGTGTGACTCTGAGCAAGTCACTTAACTTCCTTGAGCTCCCAGGTTGCACCTGTAAACAGGCTTTCAGCTTAGTGTGTCTCACCTGGTTAAACAATTTGAAAAAAAAAAAGTAGTCAATTGTAACTTTTTATTTCTGGATTATTTTTCTTTTCCCTTTAATTAATTAGAATAATTTTTTTACCTGTTGTTAGTAGGTATGGTGTAAGGGATGGTTCCATGTCATAATAACGATCGCAAAACAGCAATCGCTATTAAGGCGAGTGTGTATCACCGAAAAGCAAATCGGCGATATACACTTGACAGCAACCCAACATCCGAAACAACAAAAAGTGTTTTAGCCCCCACCCGCAACCCCCTGAATTTAGATTCTCAACTTCAGGGGGGTACATGTTTGGGAGGGGGCACAGTCCAGATCTCCAAAAAAATTAAGTCCCACAGTCACAGGCAACGGCAAAATTTCCACGCTCCCGGTCCCCAGCCCCAAACCCAGTTGCACCAGAGCTAGCCATCCACACCACCACACCACATGGCTAGCTCGGAGGCAACAGGCACACCAGTCCCCTAAAACCCTTTCCCTGTCGCTCACTTTCCCCTTGCTATACCCCTCTTTCGGTCACCCTTCCTTATGCTCGCTGTCACGTAGGATTGCTACCCTTGCAGGGTAGCCCAGTGATAGCGCTGAAAATGAGTCGCTATTTTTGTAGTCGCTTATTTTCAGTCGCTATCATCACTGGATACCATAAGGGATAGCACTCTGCCTGGCACCTGACATATCTAGTAGTAGTAGTAAAAATCTTTTATTTTTTGACAGGATAAAACTGTAAGGGCCACCATGGTCTTGTTTTCAAAGTTGTCCTATGTTGAGGTACAGTGCATCAGTTACAGTAATGACAGTTTCAGTATAAACAGGCAAGATGCGTTACATTGGTTATAGCAGTAACAGTAACATTAACAGTATAAGCATACAATGTACATTAGTTGAAGCAGTTACGGTGGCAGTTTAAACAGTGTTTATGTTTACTCTGTCAGGCAGGTGCCAATGCTGTTAGTCTGGAAGGGGTTTTGCCCCTGTGGGGAGGCCACACTGTCAGTTTAGTAACCGTTGCAGGACTCTGTGTGTTCTGACTAGATTAGTTTTAAATAGAGCCTGGGATTTACTTCTTCTGGAGTTTGGGTTCCAGGAAATTCCTGGTTTTAAGAATGAGGTAATCTAGGCTCATTTTCTTGTAGTCGGTTTGGAACCTAGTTACACGAAGGGCTCTATCTTTGACATTGTTTGCTAGTAGTCCCTGATATACGGTAATCGTGCCCTTGACGATTCTGCCGACTGTGAGTGCCCTGGATTTCTCTTCATAGTTTGAGGGAGTCCCAGTTTAGTGTTTTAAGCATTGTGCAATGACGGATGCCATGTGGACTCTTGCCATTTTGTGATATGTTGTATTCAGTTTCTCTACCATCTGGTTACTTAAGTGCTAGTTGCCTGTGCTTCTGCATTCCAGAATGGGCAGCAACAGCAGCTGGGTGGCTAGGGTCAGTCTTTTTATGTTTGGTTACACGCATGCGCAAGAAACATTATGTGACAGCTTAGGAGAGAAGCAGGTTTTGGAGGTGCGGCACTGTGGCAGCAAATGCCACCACTGCATTCTTGGGCTTGGCCCTCATTTCTCAATGCGGTGGCACGCTGCTGCTGACACTAGTTCAGCCAGCATGCCACCATCTTGAAACAAATTAGCCGCTGCAATGAGGGAGCGACCCATCATTGCAGGGCATGCCTTGCCTGGTGTAACATTTCAAAACAACATGGCGGCAGCTGTCACCATCCGCTCACAGTCGCCATGAAAGCCGATGGAGGTGCCCAATCCCCGTCGGAATATGCCCCCTCCCTATTTGTTGTGTGCCGAGTGGGGTGCCCAATCCCCCTCAGCATCATACCTTCCCCACAAACAGACTTTCTTTGCCGATGGGGGGCCCAATCCCCATCAGCTTAAGTCCCCCCTCCCCAAAAACGCAGGTGGCACACTGGGTGCCCACCCCAGTGTGCAAAAAGAAAACCTGCAAAAAAAAAAAAATTCCACAACGTATTTTTTATTTTTTTTCAACTTATGTGGATATCTCGGCCATTTTTTCAACTTTTGGAACCAGGTTTTCAACTTGGGGTTCTTGGGACCCCTCCTCATGAATTCAGTCACTATCATGGTGTTATTCAGTCCCGAAAGGTGATTTCGTGGTCACTGCACAGAATCACCTTTCAGGACCGAGAAACGAAACGACAGTGTCACTGTTCATGAGGTGGGCTCCCAAAAAGCGTATGTTGCAAATTTGGTAAAAAATTCCATAAAATGACTGTGTTACAAGTGTGTGTTGTGCAGTTTACACGCACACTCGTAACTCTGAGAATGTTTGAGATTTTTAATCCAGATTTTCCACATTGCTATTTTTATATACCTCCTTATGAACAGTACAGCTGTCATTGTTCACATCCTGCCCGAAACGTGTTTTCACACATCCGCCACACAATGGCATGGTCGCTGTGGGAAATCAATGTTCGGGACAGATTAAGAAAATCACAGTGACACTGTTCATGAGCGGATGTCCTAAAATACCTATGTTGAAAATTTGGTGACAAAATTCCACAAAATTAACTATGTTCCAACCGTGCATTGCACAATTTCCATGCACACACGTAACTTCGAGAATTTTTAATATTTTCACTCCAGATTTCCAATATTGCCATCTCTTCACACCTCCTTATGAATGGTGCCACTGTCATTTTTCACATCCTGCCCGAACTGTGGTTTTGCACATCAGGTGCAGAATGGCACGGTCGCTGTGGGAAATCAATGTTCAGGACAGATTAGCAAAATCACAGTGCCACTGTTCATGAGCAGAGGTTCCAAATGCTTTCATCAGGTGGGGGCTGCAAAAAGGCCACGTTGAAAATTTGTAGTGCAAATACCAACAACGCCCGGGGCATTAGGGGATTCTAACCATAACGTCCCACCCTGTACAGACTGACAGGCGTCAGGGGTGTGCCTTTGGATTGCCGGCTATAATGCTCATGCCATTCCACCCCCATCCTGCAGCCAGTGACAGGCATTGAGGTGTGTCTTGGACTCTTTGGCCCCAGAGTTCACCCCATTCTCCTATACTGCACCCATTTCAGCATGTGTCCTTACAGAATGGGTTGACTGTAAAGCCGAACACCCCAAGGCACACCTCAACACTTGTCGGTGTCTGCAGTATAGGGGGAGGTGAAATGGCATGAGCGTTTTCAACGACCTAAAGGCATACCCCAATGCCTGTCCGTCTCTGCAGGGTGGAGGTGGGGTTGGCATCAGTTCAGTACTTCACTGCCATTCCTATTCTGCATCTGTCTAACTCCTGCACTTCCAATGCTAATACAAGCAAGCAAACATTCGGCATTGACAATTGCTTGTTTTAGTATACCTTTCTTTCGCACCTATTGTTAAATCTGTTGCCAACCTATTAGTATGGACTGTAGCATGATGATAACCATGGCTGTAACCTGCATACACACCTGAAACTATTCTGTAACCCAAGTCTTTCTCTGTATGAAAACATGTATTGTTATCCCGGGTCACCCCTGAAAAAGGGACCTTTGGGGCTCAGTGGGCCTACCAGGTCACCAAATTTAATAAATAAATAAAAATAAAAATAGTATGGTGTAGACATTTCAGCAGATGGCTTTCAGTCTGGCATTCAGTTTTTTAATAGTGGATTTAATGTCTCTCAAAACTTAAGGTGTTGCCTTTGTTTACTCCCTGGTATTTATAGCCTTTTGTTTCTTTGATGGTGGACCCATGTAGGAGTTGTATTTTTAGCTCATGAGTGTCTTTAATGTTAATACCTTTTTTATAGAAGACCATAAACTGGGTCCCCACCCCACCCCACACTGAGAACTAATTTTTATACCTTTTTATAGAAGACCATAGAATGGGTCGTCCCCCACCGAGAACTAATGTGTGTACCTTTTTATAGAAGACCATAGACTGGGTTTTTCCTCACTGAGAACCATCTTTATGGAGACAAACTATTTTTCAAGAATACCAACATCCAGCTGGAGTTTCTTCTCTGTTCGGGAGATGTCTGAATCCAGACATAGAATAGCATAGGCAAATCCGCTCCCTATACTGGACTGTGGCTCCTTGGTCACCAATGCTGTTAACAAAACTATGCTACAGAAGAAGCACGCTCTATCACAAGATTGCCAGATATGTAACTGGTAGTGATAGACACATCACTACCTTTCTATGAACACTTTAAACTGGCTCTCACCAGAGATCAAATCCAACCTAACACTCGCCAGATTTATTTAAAGGATTATGGTTAAAAACTCCCCCACCTATTTAGCTGATCAGCTCGAGTTTGTCAACTTGCCCTCCTCTCGATACACCTTGAAAAATAACCTAAACGTTCCCTTTTTTCGAACAAACACTGTACGATGCTCCTTAAGCTACCATGCCTCCTCACTGTGGAATAAAATCCATCCCCCCATTAGAGAATCGCCAACTGTCTCTGCTTTCTCAAGCAATCTGAGAGAATTTTATCAATCACTAAGTGTCTGTGACTGCTTTGTGTAAATACCCCTTGTTCATACCCCTATGCATCTGCATTCAATGTAGCATCTGCACTAGTCAGCTGCAATTTCTATCGATGTGTGTATGTTTCATTTTCTGCAGCAAGCACCCAAACATTTGTATGTATGTCCTCAAATGTCTGTGCAATTGCACCCGGGTCGTGACAGAAAAAGGCACTCAGTGCCAGTGCACTTACCCGGCTACCAAAGTGAAAATAAAATAAATAAATAAATGTATTTAACTCTTGCTATGAGGACTGTGTCGTTCACATATAGTGTAATTGTGGAGTGTTGTATGTATCCAGGAAGGTCCTTGTCGTAGACCAGAAATTGTAGGAGGGCCATTATCAATCCCTGTGGGACCCACCTGGATAGGAACCTCACATCAGATAAGATATTATTTATAGCCACTGATTGCCTATGGTTTACTAGGTAAGAGGTGTGAACCAGGTAGTTACTTCTGGTGCTGCTCCCATTTTCTGTAGTTTTCCTTTAAGGATTTTGCAGTTCACCATATGGAATGCCTTCAAGGGGTTCATGTACGCCGCCCCAACAGCTTCGCCTTCATCCAGGGCTCTGGCAGTCTCTCTGATGAAGTCTGCCAGTGCAGTGAGCGTGGACCTACTCACCATAAAGCCTGACTAGTGGAATGTTAGAAGGTTGTGGGCCTCTAGGTGTGTGGATAATTGTTCACACGATGGCTTTTCAAATAGTTTTTAAATTATGGATTCCAGTACATCATCAGCACTGTGACGTCACTAACAGTGACATCACAGGTGACTGACCTGGCAGCCACAGAGTGGTTCTTCCTGAGCAGCTGTGATGTCACACTCTGTGAGGTTATGGTGCAAATGATGTAATGGGAAGAACAGAGCTAGATATGTCAGCTGCCAGGAGGAATGCTGTTCTACACATCTTACCTACTAACATCAGGTAAACAATATTCTAATTAGTGTAAGGGGAAAGAAAAATACCTTAAATATAAACGGTAATAGCTGCTTACTTTAAAAGAAATAATATTCGTTTTAGGCAGTACACTAGCTCTTTAATTTCAGTAGAGGAGTTTGTTCACAATTCAAAACAACAGGCACAAAAACAATATCAAAAAAAGTGTTTGGTGTCTTTCGAGCTGATGTTCAGGAGCAAGCACTGAATGCCAGAATGATGGCCCAGTGAAGCCCGCTGCGCTGGGGAGATGATGATCACCGCACTGCCGCAGAGCTGATGCATTTAGCTGGCGTTCACTTCATTCTGTTTTACATTTGCATTTAAATTCCTCTGGACCTCCGAAATGATAAAAACAACAACGGCAAAACAAATGATCCTTGCACATTTGCACTTTTGAACTTGCTATTTGGGTTTTGAAAGGCAACAAGATTGTTCTCTCTTTTACATGATCCTTTTTTTCTTTTTTTTTTTTTTCAGTACTTTTTCCTCCAGTACAGGCTTATCTTCTGGTCTGACCCCCAGCCCTAACACCTGGTTCCCCACAATTGCTGCAGCTGTTTCTCCACGACTTGCACCCCCTAGTGGGGCTCAGCAGCCTCCTCCATGCTGCTGACACACAGATACAGAGTCCTTGAGAGGGCCCTGCCACTGGTGCGGAGCCTGTGAACTCGGACCCCTCATTCATGCCTACCCAATATTTCAGCTTTGGTTTTCCTCCCTGTGTGGGTGGAGCAGGCATACAGTGACGAACAAGATGCTCCTATGCCTGACGTTGGCGACTGCCATTCCTCCTCTCCCCAGTATGTATTTCCCATTTCTGCTCTGCCACCAGCATCCGCTGTTGGCCAGGCATGCACTGGGCTCCACATCCCTCCCTCCCTAAGGGACAGCATTCCAACAGAGGCTCAGTCCACCTACCCCACGTCAATCCTTGGATGTCCGAGTGTGCTCTCGAACCCGGGTCACTGATGCTGCAAGTGGCAGCCCTACCTCTGCGTTAGTAGCCAGCTCATGTTCCCTTTTTGGTAACAGAAACATATTATGAAACACAAATTTACAGCGGCAGCAGTTGTGAGCTGGCACAAAAGAAACATCAAATTTGCTGGCAGATCAGAACTGCTTGCACATCCAGTCTGCCTATTTTCCCCCTAAGATTCCCATATGCCTATCCCATGTATTCTGGAACCCACCACTCTTTACACCCCAGCCACCTCTGCTGGAAGGCTGTTCCAGGAATCCACTACTCTTTCTGTGAAGAAATACTTCTTCACATCTCTCCTGAATCTAACCCCCCAACAGCTTCATAGCATGCTCCTGTGTTCTTGTGCATCTTTTTTTTTCTGAGACATACTTCCTTCTCTATTCTTGTTTACCCCCGTGAGGTATTTAAAGGTCTCTGTCATATCTACTCTCTCCCTTCTCTCTTCCAGGGTGTACATATTGAGGTCCTTTAGTCTCTCCTCATAGGGCTTCTGATGTAGACCCTGCACCATTTTAGTTGCCCTCCTCTGGACCACCTCCACTCTGTGTTCTTCCTGAGATGTCTCCAGAAGCTGATACAGTACTCTAGATGGGGTCTTACCAGTGATCTATACAGAGGCAACACCACCTCCCTCTTTCCACTCGTGTTACCCCTCCCTGTGCAGCCCAGCATCCCACTAGCCCTCCCAACTGCCTTGTCGCACTTCCTGGCCACCTTTGGGTCATATGATATGATCACCCCCAGGTCAGTACCATCCCCCTATTTTGTACTGCACCCCTGGGTTTTATTGCCCCAAGTTATTTTGCACCTCTTCATATTGAAACCCAGCTAGCATATCCTTGACCAATAATCGAGTTTTCTCCGGTCACTTGTCATCCATTCCACTCCCCGGAGGGTCTACCCTGTTGCAGAGTTTGGTGTCATCTGCAAAGAGGCAGACCTTTCCTTCCAGTTCCTCTCCAATGTCACTTATAAAGATACTTGAGGACCGGCCCAAACACTGATCCCTGAGGCACCTCCCTGGTCACCCTCCCTTCCTTGGAGTGAACTCCGTTAATCACCACCTTCTGCTGCCTATCCCTTAACCAATTTCTTTCCCAGTTTACCTTCTTTGGACCCACACCTAAGCTACCCAGCTTACTCACCAGTCTCCTATGTAGAACTGTGTTGAATGCCTTACTGAAATCCAGGTAGGCTACAGCCACCGCTCCACCCATATCTAGTTCCTTGGTCACCCAGTCAAAGAAATCTATCAGATTTGTTTGACATGACCCCCACCACCACCACCACCACACACACACACATCTGTAAATCCATGCTGCCTTGGGTCTTGTAACTGACTGGATTAAAGATATTCCACAATCCTTTCTTTCCGCAGTGATTCCCTTAACATTCCCATCATCAAAGTCAGGGTGACTGACCTATAATTGGCAGCCTCCTCCCTGCTACCAGTTTTGTGAAGTGGGACTACATCTGCCCTCCAGGACCACTTCTCTTTCCAATGAGCTGTTAAACCGAACCTTCGGAGGTGCAGCTAGTACCTTCCTGAGCTCTGTCAATACACTTGGGTATACCCAGTTTGGCCCCATTGCTTTGTCCACTTTCTGATTTGCAAGTCTCTTCAGGACTCTCCTCCCAAAAATTACTAGTGGCCACCCCCTCATGCCCTTGTGACATTTTTTGTGGCCCCTTCCATCTCTTTTCTCTGTGAACATGGAACAAAAGTATTTGTTCAGGATTCCTGCCTTTTCCTAGTCCCCCTCTGCACCGTCCTCCCTTCCCTTTTTAACCTTACAGTCTCACTTCTGGTCTTCCTCTTTTCACCTACTTACCTAAAAAATGTCTTTTCCCTTTTTGTTACAGCCTTGTTTTTTCTCTCTTCAGTTTGTGCCTTCGCACTTTGCATGCCTTACTGCTCTCCCTACTTCCCTCTTTTTCCCCCGATACACCTCCCTATCCTCCTCCCGCTACATCTCCTTGTAACTTCTGAATGCTACCTTCTTAGCTTTTACTTTTTCCGCTACCTCTTTCGAGAACCATTGCAGTCACTTTTTCCTCTTGCTTTTGCTCCCTTGCTTGATGCAGAAGTTTGTTGCTTTCACTGTGGCCCTTTTTGGTTTCCCCCACTGTTTCTTAACTCCACCCAGGTCATCCCCACAGCCAGATCATCCCTGAGGCATTCACCCATCTTTTTAAAATCTGCCCTCCTGAAGTCCAGGACCCTCAAATTTGTGTGGTTCGATTCCGTAGCCGTCCTTATAACCACACTGTATGGTGATTGCTGGTCCCCAGGTGGCCCCCCACCTTGACCTCTGCAGCACTGTCCCTGTTGGTGAGTAGCAGGTCCAGTATTGCCCCATCACTAGTGGGTTCACGGACCAGTTGCATGAGGAATGCCCCCTGTATGGAGTCCAGAATTTCCCTGCTTGTGACTGAAGCCACAGCTGGGAGGTGATAATCTGCATCCGGCAGATTGAAGTTCCTTACCAGCAGTACCTCCCCCTTTCCCACCATCTTACCAGTGGCTTCCATCAGTATCTTATCTAACTTCTAGCCTTGTGCTAGAGGTCTGTAGATTACACCAGTGTGAACAGAAGCTCACTTTGCACAAAGGACCTCACTGGAAGTGAGCTTGTCTCAGTTGAGCTATCCGATTCATTCATTTTGTTTATGAAATGAATAAAAAGGTTTACTACTACTGCTATTCCCCATCACTAGGGTGACCACAGTACCTCTGCCCTCTCCTGTATTCCCTGTATCTCTGTTGCTTTTATGCTGTCCCTCACATAAAGTACCACACCCCCTCATTTCCTTCCAGCCCCGACCTTCCTGAACAGGGTGTAGCCTGGTATGGCCATGTCTCAGTCATGGTTTTCAGTCTACCATGACTTGATTTGGCCACAATATTCAGGTTGGCCTTTGCCATGATGGCCTCTGGGTCCGAATTCCTATTTCCTGGACTTCTAGCATTCACACACATGCCTTTCCAGGTTATGTTACTACCTCATTTGTAAACCCCCTTTTTCCCTTTGTGTTTTCCCTCCTTCCCTCTTCTCTTTTTACAAACAATTATTATACGGTTTCAAGAGTAACGCATTTCTAACAAGCATTTGTCAATGCCGAATGTTCGCTTGCAGGTATTTGCAGTGGTATTTGACACTTGGACATGGCTTAAAAAAATCAGTGACAAAGAAGTACAAGCATTTGTCAATGCCGAATATTGCTTGCTTCTATGTGCTGTTTAGGTATTTGGAAGTCATTGGGTGCAAATATTGAAAATTTGCGAACTTCTGACGTCGTAAAGACTACCTAACATGCTAAACGGTCATTTAGAATTTTTCCACCAAATTTTCATAATAGGCTTTTTGAGAGCCCACCTTTTGAACGCTGGCAGTGTCATTTCATTAATCGGGCCCGGAAGGTGATTTCGTGCAGTTACTGCGAAATCACCCTTCAGACCTGAATAACGCCATGACAGTGACATCATTCATGAGAAGGGTCCCAAAAACCCCATGTTGAAAATTTGGTGTAAAAATTCCAAAAAATGCTTGAGATATGCAACAAAGTTGAAAAAACCCCATCTAGCCCATTATACAGCACGGCATTTCCTCAGTTTGCGGTCGACTTTGAAGAGTGCAGGCGTGTTCCGATCCACTGATGATCATCGGCGCCAAGCTCCGGAGGTAAGTATGGGGTGAGGGGTGTGGGGAGGCAGGATGCCCAGTGGGTGGAGTGCGGGTTGTGGGAGGGTGGGAGACAGGCGATGGGCGTTTTCTTATTACAGTTTTTTGCTTCAGGCGGCGGGGCGTTTGCTCGCTGGGGTGGGCTCCCTGGCGTGGCAGCAGGAAAAGCTGCTTGGGGGCGTGGGGCCGTCCGGAGGATTAGGCACCGTCGGCCAAAGCAAGATTTGCCACGCTGGGGTGGGCTCCTAGCGTGGCACCAAAGCTTTGGGGGGTCCGCAGAACGGCCAGGACAGCAACAGCAGTGGATTTCTTTGAACTGAACACCACCGCTGTCATGCACAGCACCTGCATCTATTGGTGCAGGACCGTCACGCCTGCTCAACGGAGCAGTGGATTGCACAAGAGAGTCACACCTCTAAAGTGTGCTATTCTCCCAAGACGTTCCTTGCGCATGCGCGCAAACGAACGTTAAAACCAAACATTCATCATTAGGAGATTTTTAATTTTTTAGATTAGACAATTTTAGAAACCATTTTCTTTCTAATTTTATCAGGGACTCGATAAATACAATTGTCACCCACAGTTTTAAAAATATCTTCTCCTAAGGTTACACTTGTACTGTGACATAGGAATGTTGCAGATTGCCCACTCCTTTGCAGAGGTATAGTAAGTACTCTACTGTGTAGGAACCATACCTCTCAACCTCCTGCCTCATAAATCAGGGACAAAGCTTAAAAAAATCAGGGACAAAGGACCAAAATAAGGGACACTTCTTCAAAATTGGAGATATCCATTCAAGAAGCTGGTAGAATAAAGGGCTTAGTGTAAAATGCATTTTCTAAAGAAAAACAACCCTGTAACTTTAATGTTTGACATTAGTCTGTGCTTATAACCCCCGCTGTTTGGTCACGGAAACACAATTTTTAGGAGGGACAGAGTAAAATTTTGAGGCAAAATCAGGGACATCCCTGAAAATCAGGGACAGTTGAGAGGTATGGTAGGAACTACTCGGAAGGTTCTGGACTTGTAGTTACTTAAAGGGCTAGTACACCACCCACGTTAATATTACCTTGCAAAAGCATTCAGTTGTAACTTGTTTTTTTACCGTTACTGTCTGTATAACCCTACCTGTTTGACCCTTTGTAAGGCACCCAGAGCCTCTGGAATTGAGCACCACATGAATAAAAATGTACCTTTTTTTTTTTTTTTTTTAGTTTTTGTTGACCAGGTAAGTGCACTAGACAAATCCTGGCTATTTTCAGGCACGACCCGGGGGAGGGGGAATTTACTTACTTTTATACAGTAGGAGTGTATTGATAAATAGCAAGCTAAGAAATGTTATCTTGACCCAGTGTAGTAAGATAATATTATCTGGCAGTGTTGGGTACATCACAGTGTATACTGAATAAATCAGAGAGCGGTTTCCACAGTGCCGATGATATTACAAATAGCCATGTTCAACACTGAAGCCAACAGTTTAAATCAAAGAAAAACAGTAAAAATGTTTATACGCACTGAAGATTTTAAAACTATAATTAGTAAATTGGTGTTGTACAAATAAAATATTTCATTTCATCTACTTTGTTATCCAGCTTGTCTCTTTGTGCACTGCATTATCGTTATCTGTTTGTAAATATCTGTAACATCATTATCTATACTGTATTTATCTGTTGATCAGTTTTGTAAAAATTGTAACTACCTTTTCAATGAAGTGTAAAATCCATCTCTTCCCTTTCCCGGGTCGTACCTGCAAACAGGCTCTGACTCAGTGTGCCTTTCCCAGTTGCCAAAATTTTAAATAAATAAATAAATAAAAATCTGCATTGGTATGACTGAAAATATAGTATATAGTTTATCATCACTTGTGTAGGGGCAGGACTTCCATATTGCAGTCCTGGCTCTGCTACTCATGGTCTGGTTCCTGTCCCCTCACATGTAAGCAATAAGACACGATGGGGTATGCATTAGACAGTTCTAATGCTCGGCTAGGGGGACGTAGTGAGGCATGAGGCCACAGGCCGAGTGCATCCAGTCTCTAGCCGTGCATTAGAACTGTCTAATGCACATCCCTGGAGTGGCTTATTGCGCTTATAAAATGGGCCTGTGTATTCTAAATGGGGGTTCTAGTTTTAGCTGTGCATTAGACACATCTAATGCATGGCTAACAACCAATCAGATTGCTTGAAATCCTTTGTCCAT
Organism: Neoceratodus forsteri; assembly: GCA_016271365.2. Taxonomy (NCBI): domain Eukaryota; kingdom Metazoa; phylum Chordata; order Ceratodontiformes; family Ceratodontidae; genus Neoceratodus; species Neoceratodus forsteri. The sequence continues at coordinate 202,390,561 of CM028130.1, forward strand.
TTTATAAAGGAATATAAACTGCATATTTTGAGTCAGCCTGTTACATACTGTATCCTCTCTACATGTGATTTTTCATTCTTTTGCCTTTTACTCTTTAGAAGATGCCTGGAAGTGCAATATGTGATAAACCGCACAGTACTAACATGCAGGCTGACATATGTAGTTCCTTTCCTCAAATCTTTCAGCTGCGTGCCACCTCTCTTAGGCCCTGTCCACACTACACCACTCCGGCCCGGTAACGGTGCAGTGCGTCCACACCATGGCGGTGTCCATTACAGGACCGGCACCACCGGTCCACACTTTGGGAGACGGGCGACCGTTACGGCGGCACCCAATCTCACAATGCAGCTCGTGCTGCGCTTTCAGCCCTGCAGGGGACCGTTACTGCCCATCCACACTACCTCCGGTAACGTTACCAAGGCGGGGATGGTTTCATAACCATTGTTGAAACCAGCTCATATGTGGTTTCAACAACGGTTACAAAAACGCCTTCTGTAACATTGCAGGTGTAAATGCAAACCGTTGCGGTAATGGTTTGGGCACTCTGTAACGTTACAGAGGCGTAGTGTGGACAGGGCCATAGTGTGACATCACTGGTGACCAAGAGCAGCCACTTACCTTCTGCTGGAATGGTCACTTATGATGTTGCAATGCAGATGAGGTATGAAAGGGGATAGAAGTAAAAGGATCTGCCTCCAGCTACAGGCTGGTCTGTGCACCACATGCCTGACAAAAGTAACCAGAAAGATAATTCTCAAGTAAAATATAAATAAAAGTCACATTTAAAAATTAATAACATTTTCCCTCTACTTCCTTTGGTGCTTCTAGCACTTTAAATTTGACTTTATTGATCATTCCACCAATCCGACTTAAAGTCAGTGTTATGTGACAGTTGAAAAACATTGCAGCACCACACCAAATGGCTTGCTTTGAGCATGGGGGTCGTGGTGATGGAGCAGAAACTTTTAAAAAACCTTAAGGCCACAGATCTGTATCTAGCTTCAGGGATGAAAGAAAGTGGAAGGAAAATAATGTTTTTTATTTGTGCTAACTGCAAACCTTATAATCTTAAAAAAAAAATGCTGATGTTTAAAAGAAGAGTTTTTGTAACATTTGCTCCCTTACATACTTGGGTCTCTCGGGGAGCAATTTCAATTTTTTATTACTGAAAATGTAATGTAAATAGTAATTCCTTTTTTTTTCAAACACATAGAAGCCTCTCCTGAACGCACAGGTGATGGGACTTTATTGAAAGTGACCCCCCGTCCTTCTGCATCAGAACAGCAAGAACTGTGAGCCGCAGAAGTGTGGGGAGCAGCCTGATTCTAAGAATTACAGTCCCACTGGCGGCTGGGGTATTCTAGCCCCAGCACCTAATACTGCTGCCATCAAGGAACCCACCAGAAAAGGGGGCCGTCAGGGGGAGTCCGGGTCAGTACTCGCTTTAGTGCTGCTGTATTGAGGGCTCCACTGCAACCCCTCCACCTGGTGTGACATCACCTGCGGCATCCTGGCACTGCGGTTCATGAGACACTCACAATGACACTACTGGACTGGAAAATAAATAATGGTTTATCTGAGATAGGTTTGATGACAGATTCCAACTGAATTTAAGCAGTATTTTAGGAATTGTTTTTATATAGTTTACCGTAGAAGTCCCCCACAGAAAGGGTTGAAAAACACAGTAAAGGGTTGCTGTACACTTTTTGTCATGAAAATAGTCACGGAATCAACTAAAAAAAAAAAAAAAGTATTTTGACTAATGTAACCCCTAGATGGCACTATCCCAGGGGCTACTACCCCTGCCTGATTTGCCACTAACAGGTTGAGGGGCCTGGATCCAATGGTGGGTGCCTCCACCCAGAGGTCAGGGTTTACAATAGTTAAACTTACTTGGTCACAGCCCTCTGGGACACTGCAACCCCCCCTTTCTTCCCACTAGTGGCCCACACAATATATCAGAATTACCTTCACAGTATACACTTACCCCAGGACTAGTTCCGCACTGGGACCTCCTGTGAAATAAGATACAGTGCAACAATCACAGTACAGTACTTCAACATAGACAAATACCTCAGGAAGTATAACTTTGCTGAAACAAGCAGCTCTGATTTATTTAGGGGATATAACAAGGACAGGGAAATCAGGTTAATTAGCTTATCACTTTACTATCTACCTATGGCTCTGTGCAGGCCTATCCCTACCAGTTACTGTCCCGGTTGCCCAAGCCCTAGTGGCTAGTCAAACTGTGGCAGCTGGTAGGGGCCCTTTCACACAGTGAAAAGAAAATTAGTTTAAACAGTCAGCAGTACAGTGATTCTATTTGGATTTAATGTGGCAATTCAACAGGGAGCGACCCTGAATTAGTACTCACGACCTCCAAACAAGATAGGGTCCTTCAACGTCAGCAGGGCTACTCTTGAGCTCCACGGACTCTTCACACATTTATATGGTAAAAAGAAAGTACTATACCAGGCAGGCTGCTTCTCTATCCCGATCGCAATTACTGCACAATACCCGGGAGAACACACAGCAGATTCAGTTCCTGACAGACCGAGTGCAATTCAACAATTTCTCCAGTCTTCTACAGGGTGAGCCTGGTTTCTACTCTTCAGAGATCCTTTGATTCTTTCACAGGACAGATTCAGTCCTAACAAGCAGTTACACAAGCTGCAGACCGGAACTCTGGGCCTTACACACGTTTTTGACTGAAACTGTGCACTGAAGGAGCACAGGTTTCTTTCCCTTCACTGCCAGATCTAAACTGAAACTCCAACAGACAAAACCGGCACTTCCTTTGAGTTCCTCCCAGTTCTTGACTGGATTGGCTGTCACTCACAATAGACTGCTGCTGTTGGTCCAAAAAGGCGCCGAAGTCTAAACTACATCTCCCAGAGTCACTGCCCATACAATCCTCTTGTGGCTGGCTCAGATTATGAGTCCAAGTTCTGATTCGTCCAAGGCACCATTTTAGAGCTAGCTTACCCCACACTGATTGGTCCAGTTCAGCAGTTCAAAACCAGAATGGGGAACTAGGCAGACACAGTTCTGACTGCAAAGAAAGCAGGTTAGACCAACTGTAATTTCATTATTACTGTAAATGATTTCTGGCAAACAGTTACATCTTTCAGATAGGTTCCCTTTGCACTCCTAGTGACTGCAAAAATGGAGTGAATTGGCAGCAGCTCGAGTGGTACTCAAACAGAGAAGCACACAGTCCCTCCCATACAAACTAATTATGTCTGCAAGCAGACAGCTCTTAAAGAGACAGTACCAGAGGCTCTAAAAACACTCACTGATAAATGGCTTAAACGCCAACCACCATTCAGGCTTGGAGCATTCAAGCAAGCTCCTGGAAGTCTTTTGGGAACCCCCAGTTGCAGGGGGGTTACACTCTTCCTGGCCTGGGAAAGCTTGACGTCCGCGTCAAGCAAGTACCCCCATAAGTTTTAACTGCAACCATATACATTTGCATTAGGCTCATACATGTACTCATCAGTCAATATATCATTTTACCAAGAACACATTTCTGAAACATTGCAGTACGTCACTCTTTACACAGTATTACATACACATTGTACCATAACTCAAGTTATTACCTCTTGTACATGAAACCTGAAGAGAGGGGCCTTCCTGTCAGTTACCTTGGGGCTGGACGGGGCAAGGGCACCATATAGAAGGGCAACACAAGTAACTTGGAGTTAGCACTGATGCTCAGTTTGGGCAATGAGCTCGGGACACATACACTCCTTTATGGACAACATTGAGAGGCAAGTCCACAGGCCTCCCAAGTGAATCATAACTGAGGTGCACCACAGGCTTTACAGCTCGACCAGTCTTTCTAGGGGAACTGTTACAGTCTCTGCACCTGAGCCTCATTTTCAGCATTGTCCTCACTTGTCAGGAGTCTCCATGGGGTAGAGAGGCTAGAACTTGGGGCACTTTCAGCTCCAGGAGTTACAGTTTCTGAGTCCACAACATTTGGCTCGCATGGAGAGCTTTCGGACACTGGCAGTGGACTGTCAGGGCACTCAAAATACTCTTCTTGTTCGGTGTATCACCAGTCTGCCCTAATCTATCATTTTCCTCCCTGAAAGCTCAAACAGTTCAACCATGCACAATGATTCCATTTCATCTGATCTGATGCTTTGCACTTCACTTTCTGGGAGCATTGGCTCCAGGGATGAAGCTGGGGGCTTAGACAGTCCAGAAGGCCCAGCTTCGTCTCCAGTATTGACTAGGGGATTGCCCCGAAACAATTGACTCAGTTCGTAAGAAGGATAGTATTCAAAGTCACTCTCACTTTCTTCTGATATGGACTGACAGTCATGCTCAACTGGGACTTGTGCAGGGGAACACTTTAACTCTGCTTCTGTAGGTGCAGACTTTCTTGATCTTTTCTTAGCAGCAGCTCTAGTCACTGGTCCAGAGGGGGCATCTTCTGGGGGCTCAGACTCAATCAGGATTTGTCCAATGGGCAGTAAATGATTTCTATGCATTGTTTTTACATCTTTTGAATTGTTCTCAGGCCTTACTTTGTACACTGGCAGATCATCTAGTTTGCCCACTACAATGTGAGGGAGATGGTGCCATCTGTCAGCAATCTTGTGTTTGCCATGCAGTCCCAGATTTCTTAGCAATACCAGATCTCCTCCTGGAGTTCCTGTGCTTTCACCTTTTTATCATACCGTTCTTTGTTGGCCAGATTTCTTTGGCAGCCATGGTTTGAGCCAGTTGGTACGCATGAGTTAGCTGGGCCTTTAACTTTGCACATACTGTAAATAGTTGTCAGCTTGAACCCCATCAGGAGAGACCCCAAAACACACATCTACTGGTAGTCGAGCTTCTTCCAAACATCAGGCGGTAGGGGAGAACCCAGTGGCATCACTTTGGTGCAGTTATAAGCATGTACCAGGGTGCTAATTTGTTGGCTCCATCTAGGCTTGTCCTTTGGGTGCAGGGTGCCTAGCATATCTAGCAAAGTGCGGTTGAAACGCTCAGGCTGTGGGTCCCCTGGGGTGGTAAGGAGTGGTTCTGACTTTCGTACTCCCCACAGAGAAAGCATCTCTTTGATCAGACGACTCTCAAAGTCTCTCCTTGATCAGAATGGATTCTTTGTGGAGCCCCATAGTGAACAAAAAGTTTTCTACAAGTACTTTGGCCACAGTGGATGCTTTCTGGTCTTTGGTGGGGAAAGCTTGGGCATATCTCATGAAATGGTCAGTGACCACCAGCACATTACTGATATTTCTTTGATCTGACTCCAAACTCAGAAAAATCAATACAGACCAGCTCCATGGGTGCACTCTTGGTGATGTTAACAAGGGGGCAGCCCTCTGGGGCAAGCTTTCTCTGTAGATGGCGACTACAAGTTCAGATGTGTTGCTCCACATCAGCCCCATCTTAGGCCAATAGAATCTGGATCTCACCAAGTCAAGTGTTCTGTCTATACCAAGGTGCCCCATGTGGTTGTGCAAGGACCTCAGTACTGAGTCTCGAAAGGCAGTAGGCAGCACTAGTTGTTGTTTGTCTACTTGTCCCCCTCTGTCTACTGTTTCTCTGTATAACAATTTATTGATCAGTTTCAACTTAGGACCTTCTTTGTATAACAGTGCAGTTCTCAAATCAGTGGAGCGTAATTTGGACACATCTTTTCCTGCATAGAGGGCTTCTAAAGCTGCTTTGATCATGGGATCGCGGGATTGAGCCCGCCAATACTGTCATTGTCCAGCTGAGGCAGTGCACCAATGTCTATTGCAGAAAAGTGGCAATAAGCAGCAGGTATGCAATCTCAGAGGGTCCCAAGCAATCCACCATGCAGTCCACTGCGTCCGTGGACATTTGTTCCTCCTGTCAAACTTCCGGCAGAGTGCCCGAATGTCAGGTTCTGCCAATCGGACCCAATCATTCTGGGAACAGGCCTCGGGAGAGCATCAGCATCTATGTGGTTCAGACCTGCTCGATATTCGAGAGCATAGTCATATGTAGATAATGCAGAAAGCCACCTATGGCCAGTGGCATCCAACTTAGCTGAAGTCTGCACATAAGTTAAAGGATTATTGTCAGTTTTTACTAGTATTTTAGCCCCATACAAGTACTCATGGAAATTGGTCAACAATAGCCCACTTCAAAGCTAGAACTCTAACTTATGTACAGGATAGTTCTTTTCGGATGGGGTCAGGCTTCTACTGGCAAAGGCCACTGGTCTCAGGCCATTCTCGTGACTCTTGGTACAACACAGCCCCAACCCTTACAAGCTAGCATCAGTGTGCAGGACGAAGGTTTTCTTGGATCGCATAGGCCAGCACTGGAAGTAAGTTGATATATGATCTCATGAAAAGCAGTCTCACAATCAGGAGTCCAGCGGCCCCAAATACTTCACTGGATGAAAATACACTCTTTCAGTCTTGAGGACGCTGACTTTTGTATTTTTTGTGGGTTGGGGATACCCTTGAGTAAGGTTAAGTAAAGGCGGATCACTCTTGAATAGTCCTTGATGAAGGCCGATAATAACCACAGAATCCCAGGAATCTTTGCAGTTCTTTAGATTTTTGGGCTGTGGCCAGGTGGTCAAGGCCTCAACTTTACTTGGGTCGGTCTCTATTCCTCGGTGGATACTATGTCCCACATACTTTACTGATGTTTGAAAGAATTGACACTTATCAATGGACAGTTTAAGGCCAAAGTCCTCCAGTCGGTCCAATACCTTAAATAATCTGCTCTCATGTTCCTCCAGTGAGCTGCCAAACACAATAACATCATCTAGGTATACCAGGCACTCTAGTAAGTTCATGTCCCCCACTGCACGCTCCATCAATCGTTGAAAAGTGGCTGGGGCACCTGAAATCCCTTGAGGCATCCTCATGAATTCGTAGAAACCAAGCTGACAGATAAAGGCTGTCTTCTCACGGTCCTCTGGGGCCATCGGGATCTGGTAGTACCCACTGCGGAGATCCAACACAGAGAACCACTTGCTCCTGTTTAGGCATTCCAAAGCATCCTGAATGCGGGGCATTGTGTACTGATCAGGGATAGTCCGCCGGTTTAAGGTGCGATAATCCACACACATCCTTACTGTCCCATTCTTTTTCCTCACTACCACAATGGGGAAGCATAAGGGCTTCTGGATTCTTGTATTACACCAGCAGCTAACATCTCTTGCAGATGCCGCCCACATCATCTATGTCAGCAGGTGCCAGGCGTCGAGACCTCTCACGAAATGGTCTTTGTCATGCAGCCGGATATTGTGCTCAGCTCCTTGCACGCATCCTACATCCCATTCCTTTAAAGAAAACACCTGGTCTCTCTGGGCAAGCTTCACTGATCCTCACTTTCCATTCAGCTGGCAGCGGAGTCGCCAAATCAAACAAGTCAGGCGTTACTCTGTCATTCTTCCTTGAACTCTTGCTGCTGGGTAGCACTGCAGTGTCTGCACAATGCACATTAGCCAGGATGCAACCTCTATTTACTCGAATGTCTCTTTCAGACACATTATGAACTTGGACCATTACCCTTCTGGCATAAGCATGGGCTCTAGCGGGCAAAATACTAGGCTTGACCAGCAGTCCCTCTGGCAATTTTCCATCGCCTGGTGCATCCAACATTAATATTTTATTCTTAACATCCTTTCTGATATGGACCTCCTCTAAGGTACACTGGGCATTTGGCGCCAGGATCAGAGACTCAGGATCCTTCTTCCATACAATTCCGACCGGTTCCTCTGGTTCTATTTTTTCAGCATCTCTCTGTGCCTCATAGGCCTTCTTAATTAAAGCTGGAACTCTTAAAGCTCTACTAGTGTTTGACCCCTGTTTTTCATAACACAACTGTGCCAGCCTTCCGAACATATGAGCATTTGTTCCAGTCAACAAAGGGACACCATCATACAGTCCAGTGGGGGGACACACTAAGGCTAGGGTCTCTACTTGTTCGGCCACTCCAGCCACGGAGGTGGGGAAAGACAGCCAAATTCGGATATACCCGGAATAGGGGTAGGCCTTCTCACTTAACCCCCATACATGCAGTCCTTCTAATGGTTGTAAGGGTACGTCTGACAAATGCTTCTGATACCAATCCTGGAACATAATTGTCACTTGGGAGCCACTGTCTAATACAGCTCTTGTAGACACTCCATTCACCTTTACAGTGGTCTCCATGGAGGGACCCACTATTCTGGACCAGTCTGGAGAGGCGATAGTGGGGGCCTGGGCAACTGACCTTGCCACAAAAGGACGTGAGTTAGCATTTTGGTGCCCTTACTGGGATCATTTCGCACCTCTTAACCACTGATTTGTTCTCCAAGCTCTTCTTGTAGCCTATATGCAACTTTGTCAGTGTCTTTTGGGACCGGCATTCTCTTTTCATGTGCCCATCCTTCCCACAATTATAGCAAAACATACTTTCTGGAGTTTGAGCTGGCCGAGGCGCCACACTGGGAGCCAGGGCGGGGTATTACTAACTGGAAACCTTGGTGCCATCTCTGTCTGCGGTGTGATAAGCATTTGGAGACATCTCGTCAGTTTTCCACTTCCATGGTCAAGGGAATTGAGTTTGGGCTGTTATCAGCAGGAGATACATGGGTGGGTACCCCACCCCATAGCAGATGCAGTCGGATATAGGTCAGAGCCCGTACTTGCAGGCGTGGCCTTCATAAAGGACTGTTTTTGAATTCGGATCTCTCTCAACAGTTCCCCATTGTGGCATATCTTTTCCTTGTCAGAGCACTCATTGACTGCCAACCTCTGCCCCTGAACTTCACTTGATGGGCCACCCTCAGTCCTCGGGTCATAGCGCAGCTATTGGTGCAGGTCCCTCCTGAGGTCACCTTTTCTCAACTCCTCGAATTTCTCTCATTAACTCATCATAGGAGGGTGGGATTCCAGTCGATTGCCAGGCGTAACTGAAGCAACAGCAGTTCTGAGAAGGGGCAGACTTAAGGATCCTGTCCAGCCTGGTTCGGTCCAGTTCAATCGCTGGCAAACTACCCTTTCTGAGGCTTTCTTGCAACAATTTTTCCAGCCGAGATACATACACAGACAACAACTCCCTTGGTACTGTTGTGCATTTCTTACTCTCCACCATAGATCCTCATCAGAATCTGGGCTCCCTACATTCTCCAAGGCCTCAAGATAGGCCTGTGCAGTCACTCAGGGTTACTAGCCCGTTTAGCTCGGATGGTAGCCAGGGCAGGACCTCAGAGGCTCTCACTAACCCTCTTTGCACCTCGACTGAGCATTGCCATTCTAGCACTTGGGGGCAACATAGTCTATCCAGGTCTCCCAGTCATCCTCCCTTGGGGATGGGGAGGTGCCAGAAGATCCTCAACCTTCGGTGAGTCGTGACTAATGGCAGGTGCAGAAATAGGAGTCTGCATTGGTTCAGCCACCATTACGGGTACTGGAGCGGGAGGGGTGTTGGCGGAGGAACACCCAGGTGGCAAGAATAGTTTCTTCAAGTCCTCCACAGTTTTCCCTTCCCAGCAACCATTTAGCAAATTTCTCCTCAAAGGTTTCAGACAGTGGTGGGGCTCATTCCCCACGGGTCTTTACTGTTTAGTTATCACTCTCCAGTGAGGGCTCCTCTGGGGTAATGGTCTGTGGCACTTTGGAGCTATCTATGGATCCTTAAACTCTACTAGGGCCAGGAAAGTGTGGGTGAGCAGATTAGCATGCCGACCCACCACCACAGGGTTTTGTAAACCTTCCACCTTGGAAAGTAATCCCTGTATAGTGTCCGTATTGATACAGGGGATGTCCAGGATAAGCATAGCATTTGGGGTCAACCTCCTCCCAGTACACCACTCCACCAGCGGTGCACAGCCACTTCTGTTAGGGTGCCCATTTTTTCTTAACAGTGGTTCGTAAATATGGCCACTAGAGGACACACAATCCCAGCGGTGAGCCTCCAAGATGTAACCCCTAGATGGCACTATCCCGGGGCTACTACCCCTGCCTGATTTGCCACTAACAGGTTGAGGGGCCTGGATCCAATGGCGAGTGCCTCCACCCAGAGGTCAGGGTTTGCAATAGTTAAACTTACTTGGTCACAGCCCTCTGGGACACTGCAGCCCCCTTTCTTCCCACTAGTGGCCCACAATATATCAAATTACCTTCACAGTATACACTTACCCCCAGGACTAGTTCCGGCACTGGGACCTCCTGTGAAATAAGATACAGTGCAACAATCACAGTACAGTACTTCAACATAGACAAATACCTCAGGAAGTATAACTTTGCTGAAACAAGCAGCTCTGATTTATTTAGGGGGATATAACAAGGACAGGGGGAAATCAGGTTAATTAGCTTATCACTTTACTATCTACCTATGGCTCTGTGCACAGGCCTATCCCTACCAGTTACTGTCCCTGGGTACCCAAGCCCTAGTGGCTAGTCCAAACCGTGGCAGCTGGTAGGGGCCCTTTCACACAGTGAAAAGAAAAATTAGTTTAAACAGTCAGCAGTACAGTGATTCTATTTGGATTTAATGTGGCAATTCAACAGGGGCGACCCTGAATTAGTACTCACGACCTCCAAACAAGATAGGGTCCTTCAACGTCAGCAGGGCTACTCTTGAGCTCCACGAGACTCTTCACACATTTATATGGTAAAAAGAAAGTACTATACCAGGCAGGCTGCTTCTCTTCGATCGCAATTACTGCACAATACCGGGAGAACACACAGCAGATTCAGTTCCTGACAGACCGAGTGCAATTCAACAATTTCTCCAGTCTTTACAGGGTGAGCCTGGTTTCTACTCTTCAGAGATCCTTTGATTCTTTTCACAGGACAGTTCAGTCCTAACAAGCAGTTACACAAGCTGCAGACCGGAACTCTGGGCCTTACACACGTTTTTTGACTGAAACTGTGCACTGAAGGAGCACAGGGTTTCTTTCCCCTTCACTGCCAGATCTAAACTGAAACTCCAACAGACAAAACCGGGCACTTCCTTTGAGTTCCTCCCAGTTCTTGACTGGATTGGCTGTCACTCACAATAGACTGCTGCTGTTGGTCCAAAAAGGCGCCGAAGTCTAAACTACATCTCCCAGAGTCACTGCCCATACAATCCTCTTGTGGCTGGCTCAGATTATGAGTCCAAGTTCTGATTCGTCCAAGGCACCATTTTAGAGCTAGCTTACCCACACTGATTGGTCCAGTTCAGCAGTTCAAAACCAGAATGGGAACTAGGCAGACACAGTTCTGACTGCAAAGCAGGTTAGACCAACTGTAATTTCATTATTACTGTAAATGATTTCTGGCAAACAGTTACATCTTTCAGATAGGTTCCTTGCACCCTAGTGACTGCAAAAATGGAGTGAATTGGCAGCAGCTCAGTGGTACTCAAACAGAGAAGCACACAGTCCTCCCATACAAACTAATTATGTCTGCAAGCAGACAGCTCTTAAAGAGACAGTACCAGAGGCTCTAAAAACACTCACTGATAAATGGCTTAAACGCCAACCACCATTCAGGCTTGGAGCATTCAAGCAAGCTCCTGGAAGTCTTTTGGGAACCCCCATTTGCAGGGGGGTTACACCAAAAAAGTTATCTTTAGAAGCTGCAAGCACAGCTCAGGGGCACTTGTCTTTCACAGAAAGATTTTTGTAGGAAAAGTGTGATCATTTATGGTGCTGCATTTCAACAGGAAGGCTTTCTTCATGATGAAGTGAAGCTGCTTTCTGATGGACACATACCCCTGTGGGGATACAGGGAAAGAATGCAGTGGGTAGGGTAGAATTTTGTTTGAGCATTGGCTGTCACTTAGAGAATGCTAAGGAAACTGGCAAGACACTTGGCAGCTGTGGTCTGAGCTTCTGCTCCAGCAACAGAAACCATACAGCGTATCACTTCTTTTATCTTGTTTTTTAGCAGTTGTTTGTATTGAAGTTTATTAAAGGACCACTGGAAATGGAGCACTCTTATTGGCTGATTGCATACTAAAGCGTTATGTTAGCAGCTGGAAACTATCACATACAATAAAACAATGAGAAGTTATACAGTAGAACAGTCATATAAAGAATAAAATCATATTAGTTTAATAGCATTAATGCACTCTAGGGATTGGGTTACCTTCGTTAATCTAACTCTTGTGGCATAAGGCACTCGGCTTTGTCTTGTGCCTCATGATTCTTCTACTACTCAATTGAAAGTGTATAAAGAACTAATAATCAATACCCTCCACAAATAAATAGGGCCACCCACACTCGACTCGGCATGTGTTTCCATCTCGGAGTTGAGATGACAGCATGAACCTCTTGAGCTTCACTCTTGAGGGTCACATGCTGTTGTCTCATCTCCTTGATGGAAACACATCCTCATTGTGTATGGTTGCCCATAGTATATTTTACAGAGTACATGTTTTTATCTTACATAGCAGTTATAGAGGCCCCCCCAATATAATACTTGTCATTTCAATAAACAACCCCCCACACACACACACACACACACACACACATATAGCTACTTATGGCCCACCTGGTGCCCTTTAGTTGTACTTAACTTGCAGCAGTTTGCAGATTAAGCAATAATGCATGACAGAGGTGTGTGTCTTGCTGGGATAACATCATGCCTTGGGAGGTTTGGCACGAGGCCAAGTGTGTCGAACACCCAAGAAGGGATTGTCATCCCCACAACATACACCAAGGAGTGCATTATTGGTATTGTACACTGGCTCATTTTGTTGCAAACTAAAAACATGTATTTTTTCTACATTCTGTTTGTACTCTGGGGACCAAGGCATCTCTTGGGAGTGCCCTCACAACCACTGCCTCTACTCCCAGGCTGAAACCTCTGTTCCACTGAGAGACACGTTGCTGAGCCCCCCTCCCCCCAGACTCACGGACCTATTCAGCCCCTGGATCACCCCACCCCAAGGAGGACCCACCTCACCTACCTGACAGCCTGTCTGTAATTAGAAGGATGGTCTGGGTTGAGGGGCTCAAGAGAGCCAGTGGACATCGGGTCCGGCGTTGTGATGTGGGCGTGGGCTTCCAGGGCCTCCGTCACCTCCCTTCGTCCACCAGGGAGTTTCCTTGTTGTTTTCCCCTACAGGGCGCGTCGTGCAAGGACTCCTGTGTGGCTTTCCACCATGTCTTTTGCTGCTGAAGTCTGCCGTCGTCCCGCCCCCTACAACATCCCATCTGTTTGTGCTGCTTCCAGTCTCCACCGGGGGCTGTTACAGCACCAGGAACACCCCACAACCCATGCCGGGAGATGAGAGCAGTCCTCCGGACGCTCAATCCTCTCCTTCCTCTGCTGACCCACGATGGCCCAAGTCTGTTCCCGAACCCAGGTCGCTGGCGTGGTGCGAGTCATGGTGTCCAGCACTTCAACCCTCAGTGCCGCCAGGCTGGAAAAAAAATCATTTTTAAAATATTTTTTTAGGATGGATGTTCCCCATAATCAAGACCTTCATACAGTGAAGTTGTGCTGGAATCACATCACTGTTGAAGGTGGCCACTGACCAATCAGGATGCAGGATATTTTCTTTCCATTACAGAATTTAATTTATATTGTAGAAAAGGTCAGTGCCAGGCAACAGTTTTACAACATTAAGAGCTTACGTTTCATAACATTGATTGAAATTGAAGCACTTAATATTGTAGGGTAGTCACCCAGCATTGAACTGTTACACAATCGAAAGTGAAATTTATGGAGTTTTACAGGTTGAAAGGTACAACTTGTGGCAGCAGGAAGGTACTAAGTAGCGGTGTAGGGGATGGATGAGGAGTTTGCATAGTTATGACCTTTGAACTGTGCAGAACAACTGTTTGGAAGCTTGTTGTACCATAGTAGTAGCACACTCAGGAGGGTGCAACAACATTTTGACGTCATGTCTATGGTACAACAACACTGTGAATGCATGGTAGCACTGTTCCATATACTATAAGCATAGTGAGCAGGCTGACTTTTATACAAAACAGTGGCTAGGTAGTTTACTTGGGGGGAGGGCAACGAAGTCCCTGCACTGCTGCTGCCATTGTTCCCATGTCTCAGAACACCTTGCCTGGTGCAAGCTGATTCTTATTGTAATGTTTTTTTTTTTGTTTTTTTTTTAAGTAGTAGTTTTTTTGTTTTTTGTCCTCGTTTTTTTCGCCCAGACCTGTGACCCTGGCACGTATGTGCACGTGCGTGGAGGCACATGCAGGGTACTGGCTCAGCCCCTTCTGCCCCACCCCTGGCTATCGCCACTGCCCCCTCCCACCTACGCTTCCCACTGGACCTTCATCTGGTGGGAGTTGAACTATAGGGCGGACAACCACCCTGGAAGAGGAGGCTGCCTAGCGGCTGATTAATGCCGCTCCCTCCCTCCCTCCCCATGCCAGCTCTCCTGAACCCGGGTCACCAGCGTAGCACGAGGTAAGGTGTCCAACACCTCAGCCCTCAGTGTCACCGGGCTGTCTGTTCTTATTGTAATTTAATTCCAGGCAATCAAAACTAGAAGGGTTGACCTCTGAGACTGTCTTTGCATCACTCGCAGTTGTCCTGATGTTAGACCCTGTATTTCAGCAACAAGCTTCAGGTACTTGCATGTGGGTGTCAGAGGCAGCAAAGTATGTTAATTGCCCTTACCAATGTGACAAGTAAGCAGTAACAGACGACAGGGTGTATGGTAATGCTAAATTTACAGCATGCGCCCAGGTGGATTGTGAGGCTTGAGGTGTAGCCCAGTGATTTCAACCACCTAGGAAGTGCAGTAAGTTGTGGCATTATTGTACACTGGGGAGTGTGTTATCGAGATAGTAACATGGTTTTAAAAGTTAAAAGATCAAGACTACAGAAAATAAAATCTGAACCATGTACTAATGTGAAATAAATGCACTTTGATACGTGGCCTGTTTTGACCAATCAGATTGTTTGTGGGAGCAAAGCCTTTGTGTAACATATTGTGTCTCTTGGGGCCATCTAGCCATGAGTTTGATGCAAATTTTAAATAAATAAATTTATTATGAAAATAGGACCACTGTCTCCTAGACTGCAGCAGCTCTCGATTTGTGTATTAAAATGTCTAATACACAAGTGAATTATCGATTACAATGAACCGCCTGCTTGCACTGTGGTAGCACAATCACTCGCAACTCTGGCTACTTCAGTACAGGAACCAGCTTGAGTCGTCGTTGTTTGGCTTGGGGAAGAAGGGTGGAGCATCTTTCGGACTGCTCTGTGCCTTTGAGAGGGGTAGCATGGAGACTCCTATGGCTTGCCGTCTGACTGCCACCCAGCAAAGGAGTGCTGGGATGCAGCTGATGCCAACAACCACCGCACATGCATAAGAGTGTGCCTAGCATTACTTCATGGCTGTATCCCAGGGGGACAAAAAAGTGGGTAAAAACAAGCAGTGGGTGGGCAGACAACACCCTGCCTGTCCCCCGGGTCCACCATTTGACCTCCTCTCCTGGTTCCACCATGGGTGGTTCGATATAGGTGGTGATGTGCCCACAGGAGCTGAAAGGCAGGCCCAGCCTCTGGGAGGGGGGCCTCAGTCTGAGGGACAGTGTAGTTGTGTGTCGCAGAGAGCCCGAGGAGGTCCAGGATGTACAGGTAAAAGGGCTCTTGACAGACAGGTGATGGCATTGGCAGAAGCTGAAGGAGGTCCTGGTCAGATGGACGGGGGTGGGGGGCAAGAATAGCTTTTCCACTCATGAAATATCAACAGTGTACCACCCTCTCATGAAGGTAAAAAACATATCTTAAGTCAGCCCATGTCTCGGATCAGCTACCTGCAAGAGCTTCTTCAATCCCTACTGTCCCTCTCAACTGCTCCGCAGATGAGGGATTGCTACAGATTCTCAGGGTTCGGTTAAAGACATCTGGGGCCCAGTATTTGCGTTTGCAGCCCCAACCCTGTGGAATTCTCTACCTCATCGGGTTTGAGAGTGCCAGACCGTGAAGAGCTTCAAAACAGTACTGAAAACATATATATTTAACCTTGCCTTTTCTACTAGTTGAGATCAGTATTGTCTGTGAGTTACTGCTGTATTTTAAGTATGTATGGTTTTTAACAGTTTTATTTATTTATTGTAATGCACTTTGATATTTTGAACTGCGCTTAAGAAATACAGATTATTATGTATCATATTCCCTATTTATCATGGAAAATTCATCACCACTGGTGTTGCATAATTAAAGACATCACTACTCCTTTAGTTAGTGCATTATATATTTATTAAGTACAATTTAGTGTCCACAATATGACCTCACTTATTTACTCTCTGTTTTGTTTGTAAGGTACCCTGGGACTCCTGGATAGGGTGCCATAAATATAAACGTTGTCTTGCCTGTGCTACAGCACCTGGATTTTCATTTACATACATTTTTAAAGAAAACCATTCCATAAAATAAATCCACAAAATAACCTTATCTTCAAATGAAGTATCTGTCACACTGGCGACTTTGATTTGTTCAAATTGGCACTCTAAAATACAGAAAAAAGTAAATGACAGAAAGTTCCCATTAAAGCCTATGGAGTGCACCCCATACTCTCCAGACTGTTGCATAACAAAACTTCAGAGTGCGATGGTGTAGCTCGGAGTTAGGTTGTAACCTCTGCTGCAAGGAGCCTATATGCAATATTCCTTCCCTCCTGAAAACCCAGGGCAAAAAAAATTAATCTTTTCGTAGCAGATGCCTCAGCAAAGAGTAAGACTGTTTTTTTTGTTTGTTTGTTTTTTGGGGAGAGGGGTACATTTTAACAGTGAGCATGCAGACCACAAGAAAGTAGAGGCACACAGGAAACCACTTCATTGTTCAGCCAATTTTACATTTATTTTGGAAACAGTTACCAAACGGCTAATGCTGCAAGTTCACAATGCTACCCCAGCGCTTTGACTCAAACGGAGTCTTCCCAGGAAGAGTCAAAGCGCTGGGGTAGCATTGTGAATTTGCAGCATTAGCCATTTGGTAACTGTTTCCAGAATAAATGTAAATTGGTTGAACAATGAAGTGGTTTCCTGTGTGCCTCTACTTTTCTGTGGTCCATGTGTTTTGGACTAGCCGCCCCTCTGTAGTGTGCACCACCTGCTTTGCTTGGTCGCAGACACTTCTTTGTGAACTTTGACAGTGAGCATGACTGGTGCCCCTTAAGGGTTTGGTATCCTTATTTTATACTACAATGGCCAGTGAATTTCCACTTTTTTTGTGCCTTCTACATAGGCAGTGCTGGCTTTTAGATGCACACAGGTGTGAGTCAGTGCACATCATAGCCCCATCTACGTCCTCCCTCCCTGTGCTCCTGCTTATAGTACTGTATATGATCACCTGTGGTCGCCAAGGTGGCAGTAGCTCAGCAGAGTCTGTGAAGCCTCCTCCCCGATTGGCTGTCTGGTGGCTCAGACTTCTTACTGAGCCCGAGCCAACAGCGTTGTGAGCAGTAGCACTGCCGATGGGCTGACTGCTTGTTTTGGTGGTTTTGGAGGGTCTTAACATCCTGTTCCTGTCTTAGGTGCACAGTCAGGGGGTTGCTGTCTGAGATCAAATACTTTTGGCCTGGATACAGACCGTACTTCTAAGAGAATCAGTTATTCTGTTCAGATGTAAGTTCTGCTTTGGTGCTAATCAGGCTGAAGTACAGCACTACTGTTTTTCTTGGTTAGTTTCTGACACATTTGTGTTGTTTCTACCCTATTTGATCTCTTCCTTTTAATCAGTGTAGTTTTTTATAGACGGCTTTGCGGAGGTCTGAAAACTCTTTCCTTAAGAGCTGCTGACACGTTCAGGACAACTTTAACAAACCATTATATTTAGACAGAGTTCTGCTTATATTTAAAGTTAGTTTTGTACTCCTCCTCCCCATTATTTATTACTGAGGTCATTTGTAGTAAAACAAAATCTTCGTTCCTGAAGAGATCTTCTATTCCTGTTGCTTTCTTCCTACTTGAAATCATAATGCACTGCTTGTGACATCACAGTTACTCTTATGGCAACACACATGACTTGAAGTAGGGAGTAAGCTATAGAGGCAGATGAACCCTAAGAGATAAAGAGCATGTATTCATGCAGATTTACTCAATAATAAATAATGGGGAAGAAAAATATATAGAATATATATGGAATGCAAGCCAAATTGTACCTAATTATTATGTTTTTCAAAGTTTTCTTTGAGGCGTCAGTAGCTCTTTAAGGAGTCTCAAATCTCCTTGATATACTAGATGCTGGGGTGGGAGTATTGCATCAGACAATAACATCCAGGGTAGCATGGCATATTTTAATGTTTAGTGAATACTATGTTCGATCAGGCACACTAAAGGTAATATGGTGAATTTTAATGTTAAGTGAATATTGTATTAGATAGAGCAAATTCAGGGTGTTATAGTTGATTTCTATGTTTAATGAATATTGCATTAGATCAGGCACATTCAGGGTGCTACGGCTGAGTTTTATGTTTAGTGAATATTGCATTAGATCAGGCACATTCAGGGTGCTACGGCTGAGTTTTATGTTTAGTGAATATTGCATTAGATCAGGCACATTCAGGGTGCTGTGGCTGAGTTTTATGTTTAGTGAATATTGCATTAGATCAGGCACATTCAGGGTGCTACAGCTGAGTTTTATGTTTAGTGAATATTGCATTAGATCAGGCACATTCAGGGTGCTACAGCTGAGTTTTATGTTTAGTGAATATTGCATTAGATCAGGCACATTCAGGGTGCTACAGCTGAGTTTTATGTTTAGTGAATATTGCATTAGATCAGGCACATTCAGGGTGCTGTGGCTGATTTCAGTGTTCAGTGAGTATTGCATTTTATACCACTGGAAGGATGAATAATAGGGCTGAATACAATGAGCTAGTCAGCGCTTTTATTTTCCCCGTAGCCCATGTTATTTTTTCGCCTGTTGCTGCCAGTCATGTTGGGTCTCATGCTGCGCTAATTTAAGTCATGGCCCATAGGACATTCA
Organism: Neoceratodus forsteri; assembly: GCA_016271365.2. Taxonomy (NCBI): domain Eukaryota; kingdom Metazoa; phylum Chordata; order Ceratodontiformes; family Ceratodontidae; genus Neoceratodus; species Neoceratodus forsteri. The sequence continues at coordinate 202,409,451 of CM028130.1, forward strand.
AAAGGACATCCAGGAATAAGCTGTATTTAACTCTGACGTGTCGACATTGCTGCCCCAGCACTTGTAGCTCCACATCGCTGTGCCACTCATTGCTAGGCAGCATTATTGGAAACATTCCAGAACAAATAAAAAGCTCATTCCTGGGTGCCCTATGGAATAGCCCCTACAAATCAGGCACATTCAGGGTGCCGCCGATGATTTTAATGTTCACTGAATATTGTGTTAGATCGGGAACATTCGGGTGGTATAACTTTAATGTCTTGTAAGTGTTTTGTGAAATCAGGCACATTCAGAGTGAAACATCTGTAGCAGTAAGTATACATTAGAGCATGCCAGGGTGCATAGTTATAAGCAAGGACCCTTGAATTCTGCGGTTCTGCGGTTGCGGAATTTGCTGCAGAATTTGCATCATGCTGCAGAATATATATAGTGCCGCAGAATTCATTGTTTTTGGTGAATTTTCATATAAATATACTGTTTTTCCATAGTGTCAGGATTTCTTTCCCACCTCGTTTATCCTGAAGCCCCTCCTTTATGCTCAGCATATGATGTCATCGATGACATCACATCATATTTAGCCAATGACAGGACTGCATTCTGCCAGAGAAATGAATAAATCATGCCACAGAAATCAGAAAATGCTGCCGCAGAAGTCAAGGAGCCCTGCCGCAGAAATCATAAAATTCTGTCGCAGAATACCGGGGCCCTGGTTATAAGTCAGTAATCGCACACCTCGAATGTATTGTTAGGCATGAGGCACTTGTGCTGAGTGCCTTTGAACAAACGGGAGAAAAGTACCATTATTGTTCATAATTACGCATACCTGAAGTGTCTTATTGCATTCGTTACATGGGTTCTACTTGAAAATGTTTTTTAAAAAAATTGTCTTTTTTTTATTTTCTCGTTAGTGTTTCCCTCCCTGCTGGCCCCCAGCACTGTCACCATGCTTCTCCTGGACTTACTGTGCTCTTATTCCCCAAGGATCGGTGGTCATCCTGCCATTTGGGTGGTTTTTCGCAAGTTCTGTGTTACACCTGGAGGAGTGGGTGTGCACAGCCATCAGTGATGTGACTGCGCATACTTTTGTGTGCAGCAGGTTGATGTCCTTTGCTTTTCTGACCCTCTGTTTTGCAGTCTCAAGTGTCCTCCTTCAGTCACCTCAGTCAGACTTGTGCCAGACACTGTAATCCTCCCTTTCTGGAGGAGGAGAGCAGTCTGACAGATGTGTGATCCTTCTCTCCCCCTCCCCCCCGGCCGACCCTCAGATGCGTCAAGCTTGCTCCTGAACTAGAATCGCCGGCGTAGCAAGCAGTAGCTATGGCTGTGCCAACAGGCAGGCACTTTATGATTTTTAATAAGAAAATATTTGTTTTCTGTATGAAGTTTCAGCAGAAGACAAAACCAGTTCCAGCTGAGGCACGCTGATAGCAGAACCTGGTGCACAGGTTCAGCAAGTACAGGAGTGTATTTATGGCCAGGTAATTGTACCTCTGTACTTGTATTTTAGCTACTCATGTTGCTGGAATGTTCTACCCATGTTATAATAGTTTTTGTAAAATGAGTTTAAAAATCCCATAAATGTAATTGGCTAAACCTATCGGGTGACCGTGCATTCATAGAGCATGATGCACAGTCATCCTGGTATATCACAACAAATACGGCAACACCCAACAAAAGAGAAAAACTGTTTTGACGCCTTTTTTGATCTGATAAAGTCCTGCTCTAGATTCATGTTTTCCCCCGACCCATGTCACATTAGGCGCTGCACTCGAATAGTTTTTAGACCTGTAGTACTAAGTGGATATGTGATGGTACGGGGCTCGATATGTGTAATATCTCTATGAGTGGCAAGTGAGCTCAGGGATTATCACGAGTGAGTGACTTTTTCCGAGCTCACTTGCCACGAGTTGTGATATTACACATTTCAAGCCCCTTGCCATCTCGTATCCATTTTATACCACAGGGGCTTTTTAGTTATGTTCGTGTTTAATTTATCTAGTAGAGTTTTTGTGGTACCTGTGTTTTCTTCCCGGTCTTCCTCCTTAGCGTTCCGCTGCTAGAGTAGCTGACAGACAGAGTACTGATATTTTGTGCTGACGTGTACACTGTATACATAGAAACATAGACTTTGATGGCAGATAGGGACCGCTTGGCCCACCTAGTCTGCCCATTTTCCTACGTATAGGATAAGCTGCAGATCCTAGTTAACCAACAGCCTATTTCTTCCTAACCCCCACAAAAATTGCCTTATGTCTGTCCCATGCATTCTTGAATTCTCCCACAGTTTTAGACCCCACAACCTCCTCAGGAAGGCTGTTCCATGCATTCACCACCCTCTCTGTGAAAAAATACTTCCTCACATTGCCCCTGAGCGTCCCCCCTCTATCTTCATATTGTGTCCCCTTGTTCTTGCACATCTCTTTTTCTGAAAGATGCTACCCTCTTGGACTTTGTTGATTCCACTGAGGTACTTAAACGTTTCTATCATGTCCCCCCTCTCCCTCTTTTCCTCAAGGGTATACATATTAAGCTCCTTTAGTCTCTCCTCGTATGGCTTCTCTTGCAGACCCTGCACCATTTTAGTTGCCCTCCTCTGAACTGCCTCCATCCTGTCTATGTCCTTGCAGAGATGGGGTCTCAGAACTGGACACAGTTCCAGATGGGGTCTCACCAACTGTCTGTACAGGGGATAACAACTTCCTGTTTTCTGCTGGTGATGCCTCTCCTATACATCCCAGTATCCCCCAGCCCTCCCTACTGCCTTCTCACATTGCTTGCCAACCTTAAGGTCATCTGATATGATTACCCCAGGTCCCTTTCCATTTTGTTGTTGTTACTATCCCCCCACCCCTGTATAATCTTCCCTGGGTTTTGTTTCCCAGGTGCATTATTTTGCACTTCTTTGCATTGAATCCAAGCTGCCATACTTCTGACCATTCCTCCAGCCTTGCCAAGTCCCTTCTCATCCTTTCCATGTCTCCTGTGTATCAACCCTGTTGCAGATCTTTGTGTCATCTGCAAGCGGCATACTTTTCCTTCCAGTCCCTCTGCAATGGCACTTATAAAGACATTAAAAAGGACTGGACCCAGTACTGAACCCTGCGATACCCCACTAGTAACCCCTCTTTCTTCAGAGGGGACTCCATTTACAATTACTTTCTGTGTCCTGTTGTCCAGCCAATGTTTTATCAGGCTACCACCCTGGGACCCACTCCCAGGCTGGTTAATTTGACTATTAATCTTTTGTGTGGGACTATGTCAGATGCCTTGCTAAAGTCTAGGTAGGCCATGTCCACAGCCACTCCCTGGTCTACTACTTTGGTCACCCAGTCAAAGAAATCAATTAGATTCGTCTGACATGACCTTCCCGCTGTGAACCCATGCTGCCTTGGGTCCTGTGCCCCACTGGCCTCTAGGTACTCAACACTTCTTTCCTTCAGAAGTGATTCCATCACTTCCCTACCACAGAGGTCAAACTGACAGGTCTGTAGTTTCCTGCCTCTGTCTTGGTCCCACTTTTGTGAAGGGGAATCACATCTGCCTTCCTCCAGTCCTCAGGTACCACACCATCCTCCCATGATTTGTTAAAAAGGGTAGTCAGTGGTATCACTAGTTCTCTGCTTAATTCTTTTAGAATTCTGGGGTGAATTCTATTTGGCCCAATTGCTTTGTCCACCTTCAGTTTTAGGAGTTCTTTCAGAACCCTTTCTTCTGTGAAAGGACTGGGATCGACCCCCCTATCCAGGGTGCTTCTGCTAATTGGATTAGGCACCTCCTCCACCTCCTCTTTTGTGAATACTGAACAGAAGTATTCATTCAGTATCCCTGCTTTTTCACTGTCCCTCTCTGCCCACCCACTGTCCATTCTGTTCAGCCTCACTATCCCTCCTTTTGTCTTTCTACACTCCCTGATATACCTATAAAAGGTTTTTATCCCCCTTCTTAACCGAGTTGGCTATCTTTTCCTCAGTTTGGGCCTTTGCTATTCTGACTACCCTCCCTGTTTCGTCTGCCTTAACTGGTACAGTTCTCTGTCCTGCTTCTTCTGTGTTTCCTTATACTTCCTAAATGCTATCTTTTTCTCCCTAAGCTTCACCGCCACCTCTTTTGAGAACCATAGTGGCTTTTTCTTTCATTTTGATTTGTTTATTTGCTTCACACAAAGGCTTGTTGCCTCTGTGATGGCTGTTCTGATATTTCCCCATTGTTGCTCCACCCCTCCTTCTAGCCTGTTTGCTAGTGCTTTTCTGAGGCACTCTCCCATCTTGCCAAAGTCAGCCCTCCTGAAGTCCAGAACCCTCACTTTGTATGGCTTGTCTCTGTAGCTGAGTTTATCGTGAACCACACTGTTTGGTGGTCACTTGTTCCCAAATGGCTACCCACTTCTAGATCTGAGATCCTCTCACTGTCCGCATTTGAGAGTACGAGGTCTAAGATTGCTCCCTCATGAGTAGGTTCCAAAATTAGCTGCCTGAGGCATGCCACCTGAAGGGCATGGAGAATGGCCCTGCTTTTGGATGTGGCTGCAGCAAAGGTGCTCCAGTTGAGATCCAGCAGATTAAGGTCCCCCATCAACAGTATCTCCCCTTTGTCTGCTATCCTAAGTATGCCTTCTTTCTTATCCTTGTCCATTCCCTCCCCCTGACGTGGGGGTCTGTATACAACCCCTGTGCGGATTGTGGTGTCATTTCCAGCCTCTAAGGTGACCCACAGTGCCTCCTCTCCTCCGCGTTTACTCTTTTGTTCAGTTGCTTTTATCCCTTCCCTTACATAGAGAGCTACTCCGCCCCCTCTTCTCCCCTCCCTGTCTCTCCTGTAGGTTGTGTACCCTGGTATGTTAACATCCCAGTCATGGTTTTCTGTGTACCATGTTTCTGTGACTGCTACACTATCCAGGCATCCCTCTTCCATCAAGGCCACCAGTTCAGGGAGCTTGTTGCCCAGACCACGGGCGTTGGTACTCATTACCCTCCATTTCTTGATGGCCTTACCCCTTATTGCCCCATCCCTGTCCTTATTGCGTTTGTCACTTTCTCCATTTACCCCTGCGCTTCTCCTTATCGACATCTCTATGTTGGTGCCTACCTCACTTAGTACCCTGATTTTGGGGGGGGGGCTAGGATTTCCCTGCTCCTCTCCAGTGCCTCCCCCATTGGCTAGTTTAAATGCTTGCCAATGAAGCATTTAAACCTATCACCTAGGATCCTGGTTCCCCTCCTGGACAGATGCAGACCATCACGCCAGTATAGGCCTGCATCCCTCCAGGTGACCCCCAGTCCCCAATGAAGCCGAATCCCTGAGCTCTGCACCAGTTTTTCAACCACTGATTGAATCCCATGGTGTGGAGTATCCTAGACCCACCCGTGCCATAGACGGGCAGCACCTCCGAGAAGGTTACCAGGCGTGCCATTTGTCTAGGGCCACTCCCCATCTCCACAAACACTTCTTGCACTGCTCTGATCCCTTTCTTAGCCAGGTCATTTGTCACTAGGTGGACAGTGACATCCAACTCCCTCCCCTGTGCGGCTGCTCCTGCGATCCTGAGGATTTGCTCCCTGTCCCTCCAAGCCATGGCGCCAGGCAGGCACCTTACCTCCCTCTCCCCTTCCTCCCCCAGTTCTACCTTCCTAACAATGGAGTCCCCCACCAGGAGTTGTTTCCTTCTCCTGTGGGGTCCCATCCACCCTCCTGTGGGTCTCCTTTGTGAGGTTCCCAACATCCTCCTTGGTCTCCACTGTGGGTGCCTCCATGAGGAACCACAGTTTTCCAAACAGATAGGAATTGTGGAGGGTACAACTGGAGGGATGCGCCTCTATTCCACCACCCTCACCCTCCTTGAGCCCACTGTGGTCCAACCGCTCCTCTTTCTTGGCAACCTCTGAGGCAACGGCAGTGACCCTGGTGGTCCCTGGGTGGGAGAGGAGGTCCCACAAATCCTGGCCTACTCAGCCTGGAGATGAGCAACCTCCTCCCTCAGCCCAGAGAGGTGCCTGCAGATGGGACAACACCACATCCTCCAGAACGTCTCCTGGAAGACTGCTGCGCCACAGCTACTGCACTGCACCACTCCCATCATGTCTTATTTCTGGCCCCCTAATTGTTGTTTGGAATAGTTACTCTTTCCTCTGTTTGTTTATTTCTTTTTTTTTTGCTGTCCCTACTTACGTACTGCCTCTGTGCCCATTTAGCTCCTGATCTTCCTGTTCTGAGACAAGAAGTTCCTATATTTCTCAGTAGTCTCCTTACTTGCTCAGAGTCAGACCTCCAGCAGCTAGGAGGGGACAGAGAGCGACTCTTGCCCTTTTAGGATGGTGAGTCTTTGGTGGCTCTGTGATCACTCACTTCCTGCTCCCAAACAGGAAGCTCCTGTTGTCAGTTAAATCCTGTGCCTATAAAAGTAGAACTGCCTTTGGGCGGAGGGGAGGGAAGGAGGGCAATATAGTCCCGTATTGTACAATTCTACTTATAAAATGGGTAGGAAAAATTATGTCAGCTGATTTGTTGGAACACATCACATGACCATGCGTATATCAGAGCGCAACCGCACACCTGCACTTTTACCCCCCTCCAAAGCAATTTTGACATTTTATAAGATAGATAAACCACTCTGAGGTGTGCGGTCGCACTCTGATATATGTACGCCTTGGGTGGTTGATGCACTCAGCCTGCGGCCTCGTGCATAAAAACGCACACCAAAGCATGCGTATATCAGAGCACGACCACACACCTCAGAGTGGTTTATGTATTACTTATCACTCTTCTGAAGCATTTCTACTTCCATAACAGTCCCAGCAGATGTGTGGCAGTCACAGCAAACTACAAGTTACATGGCAGTCTCTCTAGATAGCTGCTGCTGCCTGTACTGACGCCCACTTACTTTTAATTTACCACTTGTTGCTCCTGCCCACATGGTCAGTCCTGCACATCCCCTCACAACCAAGAAAGACTAAAGCATACTTCCAGTCAAGACTCATAGCTCACCCTGTCTCTCTCTCTCTCTCTCGACAAATAATGCAGACTCACTGCAGTCTCTCTGTGTGGCAGCAGCAAACTCTTGCATAAATTAAAAAAGTGTGTTCAGCAAAAACAGCCATATCTCATCTCCTGCTCCCCGCTCTGCCTTAAATTGTACTTACTAAAATACAACCTCTGTGTGGGGGTGCAGTCACTAAAAACTACACTACTCAGGAAAACTACAACTACTGGAGCCATATTAGGTCAATCCTCCTAAAGCAAAACGAAAACACCATCGAGCTCCTGCAGGCAGAGGAGCTACATTAGCAAAAATTCCTGCAAAGAGTTCTGTTTTTTGAAATATAAACCTCTTTGTATTCATTTAAACATGCATATAAAATAAGTAAACTCATTTTATAAGCACAGTAACATACTCCAGGAGGCACATTATGCTAGATTGCCGCACATCCCGGGTGGTTGAAGGCACTCGGCCCCACACCACGCACTCGGAGCATGCAATACCAGTATAATGTACACCTTGTTGTGTATTGTTGCTTACCTACTAATTCCTGGGTGCATTACAGATGGCAGGCGCTTGGCTCAAGGTGAGCGAGGGGGGCAGCATTTGTGCACACACACCCCTGCCGACTGACCGTGGAGTCACATTATCTTTGGTTGTAAAGGCAGTCGCTTGCCCAGCTGGAGGAATGGTGCCATTGTGATGATGCCAGTTGTCAGGGGGAGATGTGCTAGTACAGTAAACTAGTCACGTGCTTATCTATGTAGATGGAGGTCAAATTGGATTTGCTGTGTTTCCCCAAGAAAAAAACTGGAACGAATGGGGGCATTTGTCTGGCAACATAACCATGTGTGGCCACAGCATATTCCATTAATGCTCTGTTACAGTCACCCTTTATAAAAAGAACATAAGAAAAACTGGAACTAATTCCAGAGGAGGAAGACAATAACAAAATCAATTCCACAGAAGGAGCGTTGGATTTTTTTTGTTCCTTTACCCTGTCTTTGTTAAGCCCAAAAAACGTACAGCGTACTCTTTGTCACGAGTTTCATATCAGTATAGCACAAGACATAAAAGCTGGGTAAGTAGATTAATTAGAACAAATGCCCTGAGGAATAGCTCCTGCAGGAATCCGCTTTGGCTTACAGATCTACGACTCGATGCAGTAAGTTCAACTCCACACAATAAAAAGAAAAGTTGAAGCTGTGAGTGTCATTGGAGAGTTCTTTGGCATATGCCATGTATTTTTTAATAAGTACATCTCACTACATTTTCATTACTTGCCCTCTCAGATGTCAGGGACATGATCTCTGGGAAAGAACAGGAACAAACGAGGAGGCGCACAAAGAATGCTAGGAAAAGGTTTGGTGGAAATGGTCTGTAAAATTAATATTTTTCATAATTCTGTTTTATGTTCTCTACCTTGGAAGTTCTGGCTCTCCCTCAGTGTGACAGCCCATGTGCTGAAGACGTCACCCTCATCTTTCTCCCAAATCATCCTCCTCTATCCCAAGGGTCCCCCCCATCCACACACACACACTGCTTCTCTTGTTGTATGCATGAAAAGCAGGAGGGTAGGGCAGTTTTCAGGGCTGGGAGATAGTGCTGGTGAGGGCAGCATTTCTGAGCCCATGGAAGGATATTGTGCTACGTCTGACACTGCACGACCCCTGTGGCAAGCTCACCAGGGGCTCTGCTGCAGTGCCTGAGGCCTGTAGGTGTCAAGTGGTGTCATCAAGTGGGTGAGCAGTGGAGGGCAGGAAGAAACCAGACAAAAATATTTGCCACGTTGACTGTCTCAGGCACTGTTGGGCACTGCTCCGCTAGGACTGCCGGGGGGGGGGGTGGCGGTGGTGGGTGTAAGGGCTGAGAGGTCACCAAGCACTGTAAGTGCAGTCTAGAGGACTGGGAGGGAAAAATGCAGTGAATGGGCAGCTATGTAGATAAAAGAAAAGGAGGAGGGAAAGGCTTGCAACCTTTTTGTGCATCGCACAATGTGATGCTAAACACAGTACTGGAGTTCAGTGGTTGGTGCAGTCAGTTGGTGCCAGCAAACTGTGACTGTACCAGTCGGCCTGTCACATTGCAGTAGCGCTACTGCTTGTGATACTGGTGACTCATGCTTGGAACAAGCCCGAGTCATCAGAGAGCCAGCCGAGGAAGGAGGATTGAGCACCCCAGAGGATACTCTTCTCCTCGGGGGCTGTCAGTTTCCGCTGTGGTATCACCACCTGGATGACCACAGGTGGTGGTGCAAGCTGGAGCTGTGGGTGGGCAGGAGGGAGAATACTGACTGCCTGAGTGAGCGTCACAGTGCACCAGCGTGAATACACTCGCTCTCAGGGGCCGGGTGGCATCTAAAAGGGGTCGGAGAAACAGGAGAAAATGCCAGGTGAGCAGGGGGATACCAGCTCCATTACGCAGGTCCTGCACTGCCAACTGTGGCTTCCATTGCAGAACTGTACTAAACTCCTTTGGGGGTATGGTACCCCTCTCTGTTGGCCCCCACCTGTCGGGCAAGCCAGGAAGGACCAGGCGGTGGTGGTAAGTCCCAGGGAAGGTGGGTGATGGGACTGGGGACAGGAGCATGGCCAGTGAGGGCTGGCTGGCTGAAAGGAAGTGAGAAAGCACAGTAAATTAAAAAGGAAAACTGTAATTGTACAGTATATCGGGCCTGAGAACATTGCCCAGTTGGCTCCACCGGAGTGAACTAGGTTTACCACCTGTCCCTATTCTCGCAGGACAGTCCTGATTTGGGCAGCTGTGTCCTGCAAAGAATATGATAAATACTACATGTTCTGACATTATAGCCGAAAAAATATTTTCCGACTTTCCTCTAAGAGCTGCAAAACAATATAATACCTTAACTAAAATACCTTAAAATGATAAGAAACACTAAAACAGCTAGAAACTACAACACTTAGTCTTAATTTTGATTATTTAGAGAAAAAAAGTCTGTTGCATTGGTCGAGACTACATATTGTCCTGCGAAAAATCATGTTTCAGTAAGAAATGTCCCACTTTGGCCTTTTTAAAAGGTGGCAACCCCAGAATGAGCAAATGTAGTAGCCGCATGCTACAGCGGGGTCTGTCCGGGTAGCACTGGTGCCGGATCTTTAAAGAAGAAACTAAAATTGTGCTAATTGGCAGGTATTTGTAATGTTTCCATTTTCAGAAGTGACGTTCAGACTGATAAATGATACTTCTTTAACTGTACCTGACCAAACACTAATGTAAAAAAAATAAAAAGAAAATACTGGGCTTTGTTGAAACATTTTTATTTTTTTTATAGACAACCAATATACAGTTCTCTTCATGGAACTAGAAACTAGGAAGTTTGCACTTCAATTTGGTAGTTTTGATTTAATTTCAAATTAGAAATGATTTCCTGTCTTCTGTGAGCTGACATGAATTTCCCTTTTTTTTGTTTTTACTCTGGTCAGTATTGAGCTATATAGCCAACTGGTAGTTGCGTGTCCTCTCTAGGAAATGAAGAGGATGATGAAGAATATTCCCAGATGGCTAAGAGAACTTTTCAGATATGCTAGCCCTTGAAAAGTTTTCCTATCACAGAATCTGTGCTACCTATATGTCTCTGTGATGCTACTATGACCCACCACAGGAGAAACTCATATTTGTTCGGAGTAATGCCCAGAGCACCTTAAAGGGGCTGGCGTTACTTGTGAGGACATAGGCTCTTAAGGCTTTCACTGTCTTTTGGAAATCTTAAAATGAGATGCAGAGGCAAAGATGTCGCTGCAAATTGAGCTTGTGGTAGGTCCCTGTGGAGCCATAGATAGCTTTATCTAGCAGAGTCCTGGAGGCAAGACTTAATTGCTTAGTGGCTGTCTTTACTCAGGTCAGTTTTTCAGATAAGTCTGACTGTGAAGCTTCAGAATGGAGAAATGTAGAACACCTTATCATGGCTGCATAATTTGATCTGCTAACCTCCGCTAAGAAAGAGTTGAAATACGGGTGGAGGGGGCAAAATTTCACCCCTGTTATGACATCACAGATTCATGGACTGAAAGGCACAGTAGAGAATATAACAGCCCTTCACCGGTGACCTGGGTTCAGTTCGAATTCCAAATCAGGGTCAAAGGTGGAATGAAAATTGGTGGATGTGCTCTTTTGTCTTCTGTATGGCTTCCCTTCTGACAACAATACATTGACAAGTGTCAACTGCTGCGATCTGGCCGATCTCCCAATACGGCATCCCAGAATTGTGCCTGAACCTATCCCCCATTCTCCTGCATGACAATGCTGAGTGCTGTAGTTGGCTATCAGGGAGACCCAGGTTACTGTGTTTAAAAAGATGTGGACATTCACCTGAGTGGGAGTTTGTGAATTTTTCTCCCCCTTTCTTTTTTTCCTGATTGATCCCCCATGTCCCTCACTCTGTTACTGGGATCACCCTAGCTGCCCCCTTCCTCTGGCCAGGAGTACACGCACATGGCTACAGTACCCTCACAGCTGATACCAGTGTCACTCCTTAGTTGGCAGACAGGGAGCCAATGAATTCCAAGCATTCCATACCTTCCCCACTTTACAGCTGAGCTCCACACCTCCATGGCATGGTAATTTAAAGGTAATCTTGTTAGCTAAACAGGTGGTCTTATTATTCAAAATGAGCATTTTCGGAGTACTCTTTGAACTGGAACTTCAGCCTCCAGTAAGAAAAAAAAATCCATTTATAAGCAGATCATTTAACCAACACTTTGAAATACAGTGGAATTTTTTTCTCTCAGATACATTTAACTTCTAACCTTGGCTGTCATCCCAGGGATATACCCTGTTCAGGCTGTGTGCAACATCTTGCAGACCGCCGGTAATCCTTCTACCTCAGGGACCACCCGTTGCTTCCCCACCTTTCCGCTGTGTTTTTTTCCTGCCAGTAAACTTTGACTTGACTGTGGTGTGAACCGTGCCCTAATGCCTCGGACGTACAGCATGCTCAGGTGGAAGGAGCAAGCTTCCTCTTGCCCCCAGCGGGGTGCTGTAACACTGGAACCCACCGCTAGCCCTCTCCAGGCAAGGTGCGCTCCCTTCCAGCAGCTGCCTGCAGGCTTGCATCCTAACGCAGCTACCGAAATTGGTTCCCCAACACTGGCTGCCTTCATGGCAGTGCAGTGCAGTGTACTGCCTCTGGGCTATCAGGACAGCCAATGAAATTGAATTTTAAGCTGTTATTGTCTTTATTAATATGAATATGTGTATGAAATTGTAACCCTTATCCTAAAGGTATTTAGAAGCTGAGGTTGTAAACCTCTTCTTTTGACACCATAGTTTGTTGCTAGGGATCCTCCCTAGGCAAGTTTGCTGATCAGGATCTACCACCTTCTACATTAATGTGGAGTACAATTTCACATTCTTGTTGCCCCTGCTGTTTTTCATAAACATTGATTATCTTTGAGTTCTGTGTAGGAACCCTAGTATTCCAAAATATTTTATAAAGTGGGTAGGTAAAGGCCAAAAAATAAGAAACTTCATTGGCCAAAATGCATCACCTGACCATTTATTTTGATGCAACACCACCCTGCCGAACTACAACCAACCTTAAAAAAAAGAGATACTTACACAGATCAATACACCCCCTCCCCAAACCCCCCAGAACTAGTCATTGTTAAGGTTTCAAAGAAGCACAGCAGAAATTGTTTCAGTAAACCATCAAAATGAGTGAAATACCAAAACCCAATTTTGCAGTGTTTGGAAATCTCACAGTAAGTGACTGGGTTTATTACCGTTTTGATGATAGCATTGATATTCTAAGAAAAACAAGACACAGGCTTAACAGCATCTTGAAACTAGTAATTGATGTCAAAGTGAAAGTTGAAAACTGCAGTTTAGTATTTAAAGCAATGGTAGGAAGGCTGCAGTGGAAGCCAACAGGATGCTGCGGTGTGTTGTGAGAGGAATCTGCTCCAGAGGTAGGAAGGTGATCCTGCCTCTGTACAGGTCACTGGTCAGGCCACACCTGGAGTATTGCTTGCAGTACTGGTGCCAGTTTCTGAAGAATGAAGTCAGATTACTGGAGGGGACCGCACAGGGCAAGAAAGATGATCCAGGGATTGGAGGACAAACCCTACGAGGAAAGACTGAGGGAGTTAAATATGTACTCCCTGGAGGAGAGGAGGAATCGGGGGGATATGATCGAGACCTTTAAATACTTAAAAGGGATAAATAAGACTAGTACAGAATGGGGTTTTAATTTGAGGAGGGGGAGGGACATGAGGGGGCATGGACTTAGATTGGAGGGGGGAATATTTAAGTGAGAGATGAGGAGACATTTCTTCACAGAGAGGGTGGTAGCTAAATGGAACACTCTTCCTGAGGAGGTGGAATCCTGTAAAATGGTGGAAGTTTTAGAAGAGATGGGACAGGATGTTGGGGGTGACTGTGGGGGAGGGAAGGAGGTGCGAGCGAGCTGCAATGTAAGAGGGCTAGATGCGCAATCGAACAGACTTGATAGACCGCAAGGCCTTTTTCTGCTGGCAGATTCGTATGTCCGTAGTAACAGAAATTGTTATTCTAGGGGGGTGGATATGGTTCACTTATCCACACAATGGCAGGTCTTCCTTAAGAGCTGATTCACCGGAACATCTTTAAGCAAAGCTCACCCCACCACCTAGGTGGTATGTCCCTCGGCTCCACCCCGTGACGTCAGAGCTTCCTTTCTGCTGGAAGAGTTTGGTCTTCTCCTTCACTGCTCCGCACGTTGTAGGGCCTAAAAAGTGTGCTACTGGCAAACTTCAATTATTTTTTCAACTTTCAGATGTTGGACTTCTCCTGTTCTAGTTAGCACAGTTTCATTTGTTTTTGATTGGTAGACCAGTGTAACCCCTCACCCCTGCCTTTTTGCCAAAACAACAGGTGGCATGCTGTTGAAGCTGATAGCAGTACCTGGTGGGGACTGGGTTCGGGGAGGATGAGGTTACTCGGCACAGGGGACCTAGGTTTGGCTACTCTGTACAGGGGCACCCAAGTAAATCCGAACACAGGAAGCAATAACTGTAATGTCCAGAACCAGGAATGGGATTCTTCAGTGTGGCTTTTATTCACATCCAAGCTGAACAAACAAAGCATAGACGGACCCCCATGGGGCTACATTTCCTGGTAATGCAGATTAGAGACTACAGAACACTTATTCACCATTTTCAGCTCTCAGGCTCTGAACCCACCAGGCACACAGCCTGGACTTGCACGCAGCTTTGGGTACACAGCCCGACTTGTACACATCTGGGTTTCCCCACGGGCCAGGCTCCCCGCCGGCCACTTGATCCGAGTCGGCGACTCCTAGAGAGAATTTTTCCTTACTTGTTGTGGCTCCCCACACCACTTAGAGTCTGCGACTCCTAGAGAGAATTTTCCCTTGCAACCCCACATCTGGGTACTTCCCCCCATCACTGGCCAAGTGCATGAACTTCTAAATGTAGATTAAAGGGTAGATGATCTGGTGCATCTCCTCTACATATTACTTGAATCACACAACACTTTAGCATTTGACACTACTTTGCTTGTTTGGCCCATTTCTCTAGGCTTCCCAAAATGTAGCGCAATCCCTAGATTTTCACACAAGTTCCAGGGTGAAGAAAACAATTTGCCCTTTTTGCTAGAGCAGACACTCACCCTTTAGTTGCAGGTGCCCCACGGGCGACTCACAAATCTTCCATCTTCCAAAATAAATGTTGAACTAAACAGGCAGCTTTTCTTCCACTTAGCAGAATTTAGGGGTTTGCCCCAGGAATCTGCTAGGATCTTCATCACACGGAGAGGCACAGAGACCAGAGCAGCGGTCTCCATCACTTGAGTACAGCTTCACTCCTTCACTTACTGAAGACAAACTGGACACTGACTCTACCCTTTGAAAACTCCCAACGTTCTGTCTGACTCCCTCTGCTGCAGATTCAAATGTGGCTTATGCAGCTGAGAAAGTTCTGTTGGAAGGTTTTTAAGCGAGGGGGGAATCTGAATTGAATAGCTTTCCTTTAATGTCCTTAGAAACGAGACACAAAAGAGGCGGCCTTCTCATGTTTTATGACATGATGTAAGATGCCTATTTAAGTAATTAATTGAATGTTCAGTTCAGAAATGAGAAACTGGGTACTAGGAAACACCCTTAGCAATTAAAACCTCAATATTTCAGTACAGTCAGAAGAAAACGTTTCTACACCCATCGCGTTATGAATCCTTGGAATAAACAACCAACTGAAATAATAGTATGGACAAAGCCAAATTCAAATTAAAACAAGACAGATATATTCTAGAGGGTCACAAGTTACTGTACCACAGGTTGAATGGCAGGAACAATTACGGGCAAACTGCCTTCTTTTGCTCCGTTACTTCTAGTATGGCATCTAGTCTGTTTATAATTAACTGTCTGTTTGAAGTAGCATTTCCCAAGTTGCGTTTAAACATCAAAGTTTGAGCTGGATCTTTTCAAGTTATCAGCAATACAGAACATCAGACCTTGCAGAAAGTCGTTCACTGTCATCAGCAAGGACATCTAGAGAAGTATCTTGTACTGCATAAACTGTAGTGAGAAATAAAAACATGTTCTACTTTGGGGCTCAAACCGGGGCTCCCTTTTCTCTGCTGCGTGGTAGTCTGTTGTTTTATTGCTGTACTAAGCTTCCTATACAGAAGATGCATGATGTGACAAACATCATCCAGCAGTGAGTGCAGACCACCACCCCCCCCCACACACACACACATTTGCAGTGGATGTTCGTAATTAACAGTCTGTTTAAAGGAAAACTACACCCTCATATCATTAAAATTTTATTTGTTTCCATGTCAACAGACAACAACTTTCCTGTAGTTGTTAGGGGCATATGTGTTACCTTTAGTTTGTTTTCACTGCTCGTGGTAGCCCCTGTGATTGACCTGGGAGTCTCCATTTCGTGGTTGTTGAAATCTCATTGTCCATGAGAACTGCATTAGCATATCAGAACATGATGTCAGATGACCCATTTATACCACGTATTTATATGGTGAAAGAACAAATACCCTGCAAAAACTCTCTGGAAACTCATAAACTGAATGAAGTTTAAAGGGGAAAAAACTGCATTATAACTCAGTTTGCAAAGCTCACTGAAGGTAAATGTGGTATTTCACACCTTTTTGCAGCTTGTTTCTTTTAAAACTAATTAAGCAGACAGGCATACTGGGGAGTTTAACGGGTGATTACACATCATGTTCTTATATGCTAATGCAGCTGTCAGCCAGGGACAGTGAGATTTCAACAACCACGAAATGGAGCCTTCCAGAACAGCAACATGGCCTAGTATGAAATGTGAAAACTGACTAAAGCATTTGCATACATCCTTAACATTTGCATGAAAAGAGTTGTCTATTGGCATGGAAACAAATAACATTTAGAAGATATGAGGGTGTAGTTTTCCTTTAAAGTAGCACTTCCTAAGTTGCATTTAGTCTGAACTGGAACTTTTCAAGTTATCAGCAATACAGAACTTCAGAACGTGCTGAAAGTATGTCACTAACATTAGCAATGATATTTAACAATGTCTCTGATACTGTGTAACTTGTAGTGAGACAAAATAATGCTCAACACTGGAGAGCAGCCCTTGGCTTGTGTAGGTTTGAAACCCTATGCCAAAACCCAAAAGCCCTATCGCTGACATCCTTACTAACATCATGTAGCCGAATCATTCATACGGCGTATACCATTAAACTTGACTAAATGTGAAAATAGAGTACACATGACCACAGTAGGTGCTTAAAGCTCCTCTCTTGACACCTAAAAAGAAGCATTACTTTATGAAGTCAGAATCTTTACTGGCAAAGTTGGCAGTGTATTTTAGTGGGAAACCGCAAACCTGTTTTCAGATTTTTATAGAGATATAATGCTTTCTCCCACCAAAATATTATATATTTATTAGAAATACGTGATTTTTGATAACATGGGACTGTTTGGTATAATGTAACAGGTGACATTTTCTTCATAACCCTATTTTACTTGGGAAGAAAATAAGAGAAACCAATTACTGTTTTAAAAATACTAAAATCATACAGATAAACTGTAATAGCGCAAACAATATTTTATTTATTTATTTACAATTCAGACTAATACCTTTGAGCCTGAAGGCTCGTTCACAGAGACTCCCAAGTCAGTCAGAGCAAGACAACACAAAGGAGTACAGGCAAGCTAAAATAGACAGCAGCAATGCTACAGACAAAGTGCTATACAAGTTTTACCCATAGGTATGATTTAAATACAGCAGCACATCAAACAAGTGTAGTACAGATCATGTTGAAGAGACTTATACAGGTATTGTAGCTGTAATGATAAGGTAAGCAACCAAGCCGGCCAGGTCATAAGGAATCGCACGTAACAGATGAGGAATAGTGGCCGAAGGTGGCCTTGTCGGGGTGCAAATGGGAAGAGAGAGTTGGTCTCAGTACGGAGTTTGCAGGGCTCAGAGTGAAGAAATTGCAAAGATTGAATAGCGGGGTGAGAAAGGAGGGGTTCAGGTGGTAGGCTAGGTGTGACAGCCACAGCTGTTTACTAAGTGAGAAGTTGTTTGAGTTCTCTTTTGAAAAGGCTTAGCTTTTCAGTGTCTACGAGGGAGACAGGGAGATCATTGAGCCACAGAGGTCCTCTGAAGGATAGGGATCTCTGAGCAAGGGAAGTCTGCTTAAAAGGGACCTGGAGTGCGCACTTAGCTTTGCCTCTGTTGTTTTGTGTGGCAATAAAAGGGAATGTTTGTTGCTGAAAGAAGTATCTATTTCCTTTGAAAAAGATAGAAAAATATCTTTAGTTCTCATTGAAATACACTGGGCTTCTAAGTAGCTGGCAGTTTATGACATCACAATACCAGAACTCTATAGAATTCCTTTTACTAGCTGTGTGAAAAGAAAAGGTGAAAAAGTACATTTCACTGAACAAATATTTGATTATACAAATATAAAGTATTTGCTGACACATCAAAATACAATAAATAAAATAATTGTCTATTTATTAGACGTGAATACATGCTCTTTACAGCAAAACAAGCCTAAAGTTCCTTGATATGAACATACTAACATAAGAAAGAGAAGCCAACAGATACAGGCCTATCTCGTCTGCTCAAAATTGCAGCATGCTTTATTCCACTGCTGCCACACACACCACCCCTGCTCATTTTCCTCATCTGGGTTGAGCTCTCCACTTGAGTCAAGCCACTACCTACAGTTATTTTGGCCTTGCATGCAGTACACCAAGTGCGGTCAGCCCAGTGATCTGTACAGTGGCAGGATCACATCCTCACTTCTTGAGATGATTCCAATTGCTATACATCCCAGCAACTTGTTTGCCTTAGTAGCCACCCTTCTGCACTGAACTGTGTGATTCATGTTCCCGGTTACCATTACTCCAAGATTCTTTTCTTCCTTGGTGACCTTCAACCTTTCGCCGCCTAAATGGTAGTTGCACCTGGGGTTCTTTGACCCTAAGTGCATGACTTTACACTTTCCCACATTGAATCCCAGCTGCCGTGTTTTTGGCCACTTTTCCAGTGTGTCCAGATCTTTTTGGAGCATCTTCACCTCCGCCCCCTCGTTCACTACTGCACCAATTTTGGTATCATCCGCAAACAGGCTCAACTTGCTATCAACCCCCTCTGCTATATCAGCGATGAAGATGTTAAAGAATACCAACCCCAAAACTGAGCCTTGCGGTACCCCACTTATGACTGCAAGTGGTGTTGAGAGTACTCCGACCACCACTCTCTGTTGCCTATACTTTAGCCAGCTTGCTGTCCATCCAGTCAATCTTTTCCCAGCCCCCAAGGACCCCCAGTCTGCCCACCAGTCTTCCATGCGGTACCGAGTCAAAGGCCTTGCTGAAGTCCAAGTACAGGACATCAACTGCCTGGCCTTCATCCAGTGCCCTAATGACCCAATCGAAGAAACCTATCAGGTTTGTCTGGCAGGATCTCCCTTGGACAAACCCATGCTATCAATCATCCTGTAGACTGTTCTCCTGCACGAATGTTACTGATCTCTCTTTTATGATGGTCTCCATCAGTTTAGACCCAGTGGATATGAGGCTGACTGGCCTATAATTCCCCGGTTCGTCTCTAGGCCCACTGTTATGAATTGGTACCACATGAGCCATCCTCCAATCCATCGGAACACATCCTATCCGAAGGATGGTGTTGAAAAACATCAGTCAGAGGTATTGCCAGTACCTCTGCAAGCTCCCTCAGCACCCTAGGGTGTAATCCATCTGGCCCAGGTGCCTTATCTGTCCATATGGATTTCAGGCCCTCAAGCACCCTATCTACTGGGATTTCACAATCAGTTATCCATTCCGCGCCCACCCCCCAGCCTTCCCTTTGCCTGTAGGGTTGGTCTGTCACTTTCCCTTGTAAAAACTGAACAGAAGTACTCATTTAGTACTTCACCCTGTTCAGCACCCTTTTCTGTCCAACTTCCTCCATTCCTGATTCTAGTTATCTGCTATTTCAGTATGCTGCTGTTTTAATGGCATGGCATTTATGTAGTTACCCTTATATGTTACTCTGCTTGTCTCATTTACTCCTTTTACTCTTTGTTTTAATGTGAAGCACCCAGAGCCTCCGGGATTGGGTGCCGTACAAATACAATTTGCCTTGTGTTGCCTTGCTGCCTTACATTTCTTTTTTCCCTGATATATCTAAAAAATTCCTTCTCACCTTTCGTTATCCTCTGTGCCAGCCTCAGTTCTTTCGAGTCCTTGGCTGCCCTCACAATCCTGGTCACCTCCCTAGATCTTGCGACAAGTTCCTCCCTGTCTGCCTCCTTTCCAGTCCTTTTATATGTCCTGAAGGCTGCTCTCTTCTCCCATACTCACTCCTGTACTACCACAGTCCACCAACTGGGCTTTTTGGACCTTGCTTTTTTGCTGGCTTTCGTGGCGCATGTGTTCATTGCCTCCAACAGGCCTAGCTTAACGATTTCCCACTTTTGGTGGGCGTCCATATCTGGTCTTATTGTGGCTACATGCTCCTTTACTGTGTCTGTCATCCTGCCACAATTGATGATTTGCATCTATATCCCATGATGCTTTGCATTATGGAGTTTTTGTATTTTCTTTTAAATCTGGCTTCGTTGCCAGTGTCTTTTTTGGGTAACATTTGAGCGCTTTTGTTTTGAGGTTCTGTATCTTTTTAACTATATAAACATATCTATATTTAAGTAACAGATAATCCACTACAGGGCATGTGGTCATGCTCTGATATACAAACGCCTTGGTGTGTGTTGTGAGGAACGAGGCTGCAGGCTGAGTGCATTCAGCCACTCAAGGCGGGCATATATCAGCACAACCACACACCCTGTAGTGGATTGTCTGTCTTATAAAATGGCCAGAATTGTTTTGGAGGTGGGCAGACATTTGAAGTGCAGGCATGCAGTTGTTGTGGGATAAGGCACAGTTATGTGGTATGTTTTGTCCGATCAGGAGATAGCATTTTTACTGATTTTTCTCACCCATTGTGTGTGTATAGATAAATAGACGGACAGATAGATATGCAAATAAAAATAATAATTAAAAAACAAGTTTACTTCATTTATTGTGGTTGAAACACAAAGCTTACAAAGTATGGAAATGACACATTAGACTTTAAAGTCCCTGGATCTTTAGTGAATTGGTGGTGTGGTATTCATTTGGGTTTGAACAATCATTGATGTTACCCTTCTATAAGCACCCTCTGTGTAAGCGTTGCTATGTCAATTACTTTGTAACAAGGAAGTACACTGGTTCATCCACTGAGGTTTAATCACATTTCTTATACATTCCTTAATTCTGTAGGAGGTGCTACTGGTGTGGGGCTGATATCAGAAGTACAGGCACCTGTGAGTCCATTATGTGCCAGCACGCTTGTTAAAAAAGGAGCAAAAAAAGTGGTCCAGGTCAGGACAGACTGAGAACACAGGGAGATCACATACCATATTGGCAGCCATGTTAAAATTAAAGGGGTTGGTACCTGACCTACTAGGAGGCACCTTGTTGTTGGTGGTTAGGCTTAATCACATCTTGGCCAATTTATGAAACCAAAAAATCCTGTTAAAATTGTCGAATTAAGGGAAAAAAAATCAGAAAATAAAAAAAACACATACTTTTGAGCAGCATTTGTGTGTGTGGGGGGATGCACTGTATGCTGTTTGTTTACAGTTTATTAACCCAGGGTAGCCTAGCTGATATACAGCATCACATTTACAGAGGAGTCCTGCTTCTAACCATTTCTGTAGCTGTGTCAACTGGAGCACTGAGTGGTTATGCGTCTTGCCCAAGGCTACACAGTGAGCTGTTGGCTCTAGTGGGGTTTGAACCTGCAATCTCCTGGTTCTCAAACTACTAGAATTGCCTCTTCAGAAAATGTTCTGTTTCAAGAAGACTAGATCTGACACACTGTGTGCCTGAAGGGTATAACAGGACAGCGAACATGATGTGCCACATACTCATACTATACCTTTGTACCTGTGTTACACAGGGGGCCAGTGGCTGTGGCAGAATTTGAACTCGGGCTGTCCTGTTTCATAGGCTGGTTGCATTAACCACTTGTCCCCACTGTCTTTGCCTCAATTACCTCAACTTTAGTTTGTCAACCCTTGCACATCTATTTTACTATGCCACCAAGTCTAGTTCTCACTAGGGAAATTGCTTCGCTTGTCCCCGTGCCCTTGGCTGATTGGATAGCCTATCTAGAAGAATTTTTCCAAGTCAGGAAGCATTTCTGAGAAAAGGGGACGGTGCATTTGTTGCTTGCAAACAAGTTCTATTTTATTTGAAATGTGTTAACCAGGCAGAGCCTGAGAGCATTAGAGGCCCATTTTCGGGGGGGAGGGGGGGGCAGAGATGTAAACAAATGCAGCAACAGAATAAATGTGCACTACATCAGAGTACACAGGAATCGGGTAGCAATACACTTGCACAGTGACTAATCCAGACAGTATATTTTAGTAGCATTTTAACCGTATTCTGTGAATTGATAGAGTGTAGAGGAGCACGTAAATTATTCCAGCATGTGATGGCTTTATATATAAAAGAATGTTGGCCAAGGGAAGAATGCAAGAGTCTTATGAATTGAGTACATGCAGATATAATACACTGGGAACCAGTGTTGGGAGCTAGCATCAGCCAGGAATAAGAATCTAATAGGAACTGTTGGGGAACATCTGAAACTGTTGTGGGTGAAATATGTAATGTGTAAATCAAAAGAAGGTCCACCAAGGAGATGGTCAAGAGTGCAGTGATGAGAGATTATTGGGTTGGAGGCAGCAAGTCTGCATATGGAGTCGTGCAGGATATTAAGTCATTTTAAG
The DNA here is from genome assembly GCA_016271365.2 of Neoceratodus forsteri. NCBI lineage: Eukaryota > Metazoa > Chordata > Ceratodontiformes > Ceratodontidae > Neoceratodus > Neoceratodus forsteri. Next base: position 202,431,727 of record CM028130.1, read on the forward strand.
TCCGTGACATTGGCAGTGGCGTAGACTGGAAGTCCATACTCTACTAAGGACAGGAGAAGGGTCTGAGCCAGGGCTTTCTTAGAATGAGTTGACAAACAGTCCATTAGTCTTTAAAGCAGACCAAGGTGAGTGTGACCAGATTTAACCAGCGTGGAGATATGTTCTTCAAAAGAAAGAATCTGGTTTATAGTACAACCAAGGTACTTGAAATTTTCCATTGTCCCTACAAAGGTGCCATTTAAATGTAACTCCCAGGAGGCGCTATCTCAAGGGCTAATACCCCTGCCTGATTTGCCACTAACAGGTTGAGGGGCCTGGATCCAATGGCGGGTGCCTTCACCCAGAGGTCGGGGTTAAGATAGTCTGATATGACTTGGTCACAGCCCTCTGGGTCACTGCAACCCCCCTTTCTTCCCACTAGTGGCCCACACAAATCAATCACAGTACCCTTGCAATATACACTTACCCCCAGGATTGGTTCAGTCAGCGTGACTCTGGGGACTCCCTGTAAAACAAGATAATACAGTGCAAAAATCACAGTACAATATGTTAACAGAAACGAATACCTCAGGCAGTGTTACTTTGCTGAAACAAACAGATCTGATTTATTTAGGGGGATATAACAAGGACGGGGGAAATCAGGTTAATTAGTTTAAACGCATTAATAATCACAGTACTGTGCACATATTTCAGAATCCCAAATGTCACTCTTACTGGGTACCCAGGCAATAAGAGGCTAGCCTATTTGGTGCAGCTGGTTGGGGCCCTGAAGATGGAAAATGCATGCACAATACCCAAATTGTAATCCAGAGCTGGTAGGCTCAGTTCATGGAGAAAGAAAGGAAAAGTAATCAGATGGAACACTTGCAATTAGATGATGGCAGGGAGCTACCCTGATTTGTACTCACAAATTCAATGCTGAAACTGAATGGAAGGCAGATTGTCCTGGATTGCCAGGAGGAGCAGACCATGTGGACAAGGTCCTTGTGACTGGACCCCACGGCAGTTCAGAGCAAATGGATGTAGTCTGGCTTAAGCTGGGTTTTTTGCAGCTTCATGCACTCAATTCACTGTACAGGGGATTTGAAATGCGAGCCCCCACAAGCACTACACATTTATATGGAAAAGAAAGCACTATACCAGGCAGGCTGCTTCTCTATCCTGATCGCAATTACTGCACAATACCGGAGAACACACCGCAGATTCAGTTCCTGACAGACCGAGCGCGATTCAACAATTTCTCCAGTCTTCTACAGGGTGAGCCTGGTTTCTACTCTTCAGATCTCCTTGATTCTCTTCACAGGTCGGATTCAGTCCGAACAAGTAGTTGCACAAGCTGCAGACCGAAACTTGGGGCCTTACACGCGTTTCCCAACTAAAACTGCGCACCGAAGGAGCAAAGGGCTCCTTCCCTCTTCACTGCCAGAGCTAAACTGAAACTCCAGTAGACAAAACTGGGCACTTCCTTTGAGTTCTTCCCAGTTCTTGGCTGGATTGGCTGTCACTCACAATAGACTCCCCCTGTTGGTGCAAAAAGGCGCCGAAGCCCAAACTACATTTCCCAGAGTCACTGCCCATACAATCCTCTTGTGGCTGGCTCAGATTACGAGTCCAAGTTCTGATTCGTCCACAGGCACCATTTTAGAGCTCCCTTAACCCACACTGATTGGTCCAATTCAGCAGTTCAAAACTAGAATGCGGAACTAGGCAAACACAGTTCTGATTGCAAAGAAAATCAGGTTAAACAAACTGTATTTTCATTATTACTCTAAATGATTTCTGGCAAACAGTTACATCTTTCAGATAGGCTCCCTTTGCACTCCTAGTGACTGAAAAAACGGAGCGAATTGGAGCAGTTCGAGTGGGACTCAAGCAGAGAAACACACAGTCCCCCCATACAAACTAATTATGTCTGCAAGCAGACAACTCTTAAAGAGACAGTACCAGAGGCTCTAAAAGCACTCACAGATAAATGGCTTTAACGCCAAACACTGTTCAGGCTCAGAGCATTTAAGCAAGCTCCTGGAAGTCTTTTGGGAACCCCCATTTGCAGGGGGTTACACCCTTCCTGGCCTGGGAAAGTTTGACGTCCGCGTCAAGCAAGTAGCCCCATAAGTTTCAATTGCAACCATATACATTTGCATTAGGCTCACACATGTAATCATCAGTCAGTATATCACTTTACCAGGAACACATTTCTGAAATGTTGCAGTACGTCACTCTTTACACAGTATTACACACACATCTCAGGTTATTACCACTTGTACATGAAACCTGAAGAGAGGGGGCCCTTCCCTATCAGTTACCTTGGGGCTAGACGGGGCAAGGGCACCATACCTAGAGGGTAACACAACTAACTTGGAGTTAGCACTGACGCTCAGTTTGGGCAATGAGCTCGGGGACACATACACACCTTTATGGACAACATTGAGAGGCAAGTCCACAGGCCTCCCAAGGGAATCATAACTGAGGTGCACCACAGGCTTTACAGCTTGACCAGTCTTTCTAGGGGGAACTGTTACAGTCTCTACACTCTGCGCCTCAATTTCAGCATTATCCTCACTTGTCAGGGGAGTCTCCATGGGGGTAGAGAGGCTAGAACTTGGGGCACTTTCAGCTCCAGGTGTTACAGTCTCTGAGTCCAGAACATTTGGCTCACATGGAGAGCTTTCGGACACTGGCAGTGGACCGTCAGGGCACTCAAAATACTCTTCTTGTTCTGGTGTATCACTAGTCTGTCCCAGTCCATCATTTTCCTCCCCTGAAACCTCAAACAGTTCAACCATACACAATGATTCCATTTCATCTGACTTGATGCTTTGCACTTCACTTTCTGGGAGCATTGGCTCCAGGGACGAAGCTGGGGGCTTAGACAGTCCGGAAGGCCCAGCTTCGTCTCCAGTATTGACTAGGGGATTGCCCCGAAACAATTGACTCAGTTCGTAAGAAGGGTAGTATTCAAAGTCACACTCACTTTCTTCTGATATGGACTGACAGTCATGCTCAACTGGGACTTGTGGAGGGGAACACTTTAACTCAGCTTCTGTAGGTGCAGACTTTCTTGATCTTTTCTTAGCAGCAGCTCTAGTCACTGGTCCAGAGGGGCATCTTCTGGGGCTCAGACTCAATCAAGATTTGTCCAATGGGCAGTAAATAATTTCTATACATTGTTTTACATCTTTGAATTATTCTCAGGCCTTACTTTGTACACTGGCAGATCATCTAGTTTGCCCACTACAATGTGAGGGAGTTGGTGCCATCTGTCAGCAATCTTGTGTTTGCCATGCAGTCCCAGATTTCTTAGCACACCCGATCTCCCTCCTGGAGTTCCTGTGCTTTCACCTTTTATCATACCTTTCTTTGTTGGCCAGATTTCTTTTGGCAGCCATGGTTTGAGCCAGTTGGTATGCATGAGTTAGCTGGGCCTTTAACTTTTGCACATACTGTAAATAGTTGTCAGCTTGAACCCCATCAGGAGAGACTCCAAAACACACATCTACCGGCAGTCGAGCTTCTCTTCCAAACATCAGGCGGTAGGGGGAGAACCCAGTGGCATCACATTTGGTGCAGTTATAAGCATGTACCAGGGTGCTAATTTGTTGGCTCCATCTAGGCTTGTCCTTTGGGTGTAGGGTGCCTAGCATATCTAGCAAAGAGTGGTTGAAATGTTCAGGCTGTGGGTCCCCTGGGGTGGTAAGGTGGTTCTGGACTTCGCACTCCCCACAGAAAGCATCTCTTTGATCAGATGACTCTCAAAGTCTCTCCTTGATCAGAATGGATTCTTTGTGGAGCCCCATAGAGAACAAGAAAGTTTTCTACAAATACTTTGGCCACAGTGGATGCTTTCTGGTCTTTGGTGGGGAAAGCTTGGGCATATCTCGTAAAATGGTCAGTGACCACCAGCACATTACTGATATTTCTTTGATCTGACTCCAAACTCAGAAAATCAATACAGACCAGCTCCCTGGGTGCACTGGTGGTAATGTTAACAAGGGGGGGCAGCCCTCTGGGGTAAGCTTTCCTCTGTAAGCAGCAACTACAAATTCTAATGTGTTGCTCCACATCAGCCCCCATCTTAGGACAATAGATCTGGATCTCACCAAGTCAAGTGTTCTGTCTATACCAGGGTGCCCCATGTGGTTGTGCAAGGACCTCAGTACTGAGTCTCGAAAGGCAGTGGGCAGCACTAGTTGTTGTTTTTCTACTTGTCCCCCTCTGTCTAGTGTTTCTCTGTATAACAGTTTATTGATCAGTTTCAACTTAGGACCTTCTTTGTATAACAATGCAGTTCTCAAATCAGTGGGCGTAATTTGGACACATCTTTTCTTGCATACAGGGCTTCTAAAGCTGATTTGATCATGGGATCGCGGGATTGAGCCTGCCGAATACTGTCATTGTCCAGCTGAGGCAGTGCACCAATGTCTATTGCAGAAAAGTGGCAATAAGCAGCAGGTATGCAATTCTCAGAGGGTCCCAAGCAATCCACCATGCAGTCCACTGCATCTGTGGACATTTGTTCCTCCCTGTCAAACTTCTGGCAGAGTGCCCGAATATCAGGTTCTGACAATCTGACCCAATCATTCTGGGGAACAGGCCTCCGTGAGAGAGAGCATCAGCATCTATGTGGTTCAGGCCTGCTCGGTATTCAATAGCATAGTTGTATGTAGATAATGCAGAAAGCCACCTATGGCCAGTGGCATCTAACTTAGCTGAGGTCTGCACATAGGTCAAAGGATTATTGTCAGTTTTTACTAGTATTTTAGCCCCATACAAGTACTCATGGAATTGGTCAACAATAGCCCACTTCAAAGCTAGGAACTCTAACTTATGTACAGGATAGTTCTTTTTGGATGGGGTCAGGCTTCTACTGGCAAAGGCCACTGGTCTAAGGCCATTCTCGTGCTCTTGGTACAACACAGCCCTCAACCCTTGCAAGCTAGCATCAGTGTGCAGGACATAAGGTTTTCTTGGATCGGCATAGGCCAGCACTGGAGCGTGGGTAAGTTGATATATGATCTCATGAAAAGCAGTCTCACAATCAGGAGTCCAGCGGGCCCCAAACACTTCACTCGGACGAAAATACACTCTTTCAGTCTTGAGGGACGCTGACTTTTTGTATTTTTTGTGGGTTGGGGGATACCCTTGAGTAAGGTTAAGTAAAGGGCGGATCACTCTTGAATAGTCCATAATGAAATGCCAATAATAACCACAGAATCCCAGGAATCTTTGCAGTTCTTTTAGATTTTTGGGCTGTGGCCAGGTGGTCAAGGCCTCAACTTTACTTGGGTTGGTCTCTATTCCCTCGGTGGATACTATGTGTCCCACATACTTTACTGATGTTTGAAAGAATTGACACTTATCAATGGACAGTTTAAGGCCAAAGTCTTCCAGTTGGTCCAATACCTTAAATAATTGGTTCTCATGTTCCTCCAGTGAGCTGCCAAACACAATAACATCATCTAGGTATACCAGGCACTCTAGTAAGTTCATGTCCCCCACTGCACGCTCCATCAATCGTTGAAAAGTGGCTGGGGCGCCTGAAATCCCTTGAGGCATCCTCATGAATTCATAGAAGCCATGCAGACAGATAAAGGCTGTCTTCTCACGGTCCTCTGGGGCCATCGGGATCTGGTAGTACCCATTGCGGAGATCCAGCACAGAGAACCACTTGCTCCCGTTTAGGCAGTCAAAGCATCCTGAATGCGGGGCATTGTGTACTGATCAGGGATAGTCCGCGGTTTAAGGTGCGATAATCCACACACATCCTTACTGTCCCATTCTTTTCCTCACTACCACAATGGGGAACATAGGGCTTCTGGATTCTTATATTACACCAGCAGCTAACATCTCTTGCAGATGCCGTCTCGCATCATCTATGTCAGCAGGTGCCAGGCGTCGAGACCTCTCACAAAATGGTCTTTCGTCATGCAGCCGGATATGGTGCTCAGCTCCCTGTGCGCATCCTACGTCCCATTCCTTTAAAGAAAACACCTGGTCTCTCTGGGCAAGCTTCTCACTGATCCTCACTTTCCATTCAGCTGGCAATGGGGAGTCACCGAAATCAAACAAGTCAGGCGTTACTCTGTCATTCTTCCCTGAACTCTTGCTGCTGGGTAGCACTGCAGTGTCTGCACAATGCACACTAGCCAGGGTGCAACCTCTATTTACTCGAATCTCTCTGTCAGACACATTATGAACTTGAACCATTACCCTTCTGGCATAAGCATGGGCTCTAGCAGGCAAAATACTAGGCTTGACCAGCAGTCCCTCCAGCAATTTTCCATCGCCTGGTGCATCCAACATGAGGATTTTATTCTTGACATCCTTTCTGATACGGACTTCCCCCTGTAGGGTACACTGGGCATTTGGCGCCAGGATCAGAGGCTCAGGATCCTTTTTCCAGACAACTCCAACCAGTTCCTCTGGTTCCACTTTGTCAGCATCTATCTGTGCCTCATTGTCCTTCTTGATCAAGACTGGAATTCTTAAAGCTCTACTAGTCCTTGACCCCTGTTTTTCATAACACAACTGTGCCAGCCATCCAAACATACGTGCATTAGTCCCAGTTAGTAAAGGAACCCCATCATACAGTCCAGTAGGGGGACCCACTAAGGCCAGGGTCTCTACTTGCTCTGCCATTCCAACCAAAGAGGTGGGGAAAGACAGCCAAATTCGGATATACCCGGAGTAGGGGTAGGCCTTCTCACTTAACCCCCATACATGCAGTCCTTCTAATGGTTGTAAGGGTACATCTGACAAATGCTTCTGATACCAATCCTGGAACATAATTGTCACTTGAGAGCCACTGTCTAATACAGCTCTTGTAGATACTCCATTCACCTTTACAGTGGTCTCCATGGAGGGACCCACTATTCTGGACCAGTCTGGAGAGGCGGTGGGGGGCCTGGGCAACTGACCTTGCCACAGAGGGACGTGAGTTAGCATTTTTGGGACCCTCACTGGGACCATTTTGTGCACCTCTTAACCACTGACTTGTTCTCCGAAGTTCTCCTTGTAGCCGGCTCACCACTCTCTCTAAGTCTTTCTGAGACTGGCATTCCCTCTTCATGTGCCCATCCTTCCCACAATTATGGCAAAATATGTCTGCTGAAGTTTGGGGTGACCGAGGCATCACTGTGGTGGCTGCAGCATTGGTACTATCGATAGAAAACCTTGGTGCCACCTCAGCCGGCAGTGGGTTGGACATTTGGAGACATCTCTTCAGTTCCCTCACTTCTATAGTCAGAGCATCAAGTTTTGAACTGTTGTCAACATGAGGTACCTGGGTGGGCACCCCCACCCCCATAGCAGAAGCAGTCAGGCAAGTGTCAGTGCCCGTGCTCATAGGAGTATCCTTCATGATGAGACTGTCTGTTACTTTCCTAATCTCCCTCAGCAACTCCTCCCAGTGTGAGGTGTTTACAACCATCCCTGTTTGGCAGGCACTTAATCCTTGACTTTCATCATGGGTTTTCGGTGATCCCTGGCCGTCACCAGCCGACCCCGCCCTTGGAGAAGAGGTTGTAGCAGCTACAACTACGCGGGGCTCTGAGAAATCCTCCTCCTCCTCCTCAACTTCCCGGATTTCTTTCATCAAATCACAATGATCCGGTGGGTTACCTCTCCTGTCATGAAGCCTCAACTGAAGGAGCTGCAATTTTGAGTGCTTTGCATGTTGCAATATGTGCCCCAACCTCACATGGTTTAAGTCACTGGCAGCCACCCCCCCTTTCCGGTAGGCCCTCTTTAGAGCTCCTTCCAGACGAGTAACATATGCAGATAAACTTTCCCCTAGCCATTGTTTTGTACCTTGAAACTTCCACGTCAAGCTCTCCCCCTGACTCAATACTCCCAAAATTGCATTCGAGTGCAGTTAGGTACTTTTGGGCAGATGCCTCAGGGTTTGTGGACCTCAAAGACTTAATGGCTTCCAGAGCGGGACCTCTCAAGCTCTCTAGGATTCTTTTTCGTTTCTCAGCCTCTGCACACTGCCACTCAGATACCAAAGGGGCAACACAGTCTATCCAGGTCTCCCAATCATCTTCCCCTTGTGGGGTGGGGAGGGTGCCAGAGAAAATTCTCAACCTGCGGTAAGAGTCGTGACTATTGGCAGGTACAGACATGGGAGCTTGCACTGGCACAGAAGGAGGGGCAATAACGGGTGCTGGAGAGGAAGAAGGTGTTTGTGTAGGAACTTTCTCAGGTGGCAATAATAGTTTCTTTAAATCCTCCACAGTTTTCCCTTCCCCCAACAAAAATTTAGCAAATTTCTCCTCAAAAGTTTCAGATAATGGGGGAGGCTCATTCTCCTTGGGGTCTTTACTGTCTTAGGTTATCACTCTCCAGACAGTGAGGGTTTCCCCGGTGGTAACAGTCTGTGGCACTTTAGAACTGTCTACAGGGTCCCTACACTCTATTAGGGCCATGAAAGTTTGGGTGAGCAGATCAGCCTGTCGCCCCTCTACCACAGGGTCTCGTAAGCATTCAACCTTGGAAAGTACTCCCTCTACAGTGTCCGTACTGGTACCCAGCGGGATATCCAAGATAAGTATAGCATTTTGGAGATCGATCTCCTCCCCAGTACACCACTTCACCAGCTGGTGTACAGCCACTTCTGTTGGGGTATCCATTTATTTTTTAACAGTAATTCGTAAATGTGGCCACTAAAGAACACTAATCCCAGCGGTGAGCCTCCAAGATGTAACCCCCAGGAGGCGCTAGCCCAAGGGCTACTACCCCTGCCTGATTTGCCACTAACAGGTTGAGGGGCCTGGATCTGATGGCGGGTGCCTCCACCCAGAGGTCGGGGTTAAGACAGTCTGATATGACTTGGTCACAGCCCTCTGGGTCACTGCAACCCCCTTTCTTCCCACTAGTGGCCCACACAAATCAATCACAGTACCCTTGCAATATACACTTACCCCCAGGATTGGTTCAATCAGCGTGACTCCGGGACTCCTGTAAAACAAGATGATACAGTGCAAAAATCACAGTACAATACGTTAACATAACGAATACCTCAGACAGTGTAACTTTGCTGAAACAAACAGATCTGATTTATTTAGGGGATATAATAAGGACAGGGGGAAATCAGGTTAATTAGTTTAAACGCATTAATAATCACAGTACTGTGCACATATTTCAGAATCCCAAATGTCACTCTTACTGGGTACCCAGGCAATAAGAGGCTAGCCTATTTGGTGCAGCTGGTTGGGGCCCTGAAGATGGAAAATGCATGCACAATACCCAAATTGTAATCTGGAGCCGGTAGGCTCAGTTCGTGGAGAAAGAAAGGAAAAGTACTCAGATGGAACACTTGCAATTAGATGATGGCAGGGAGCTACCCTGATTTGTACTCACAAATTCAGTGCTGAAACTGAATGGAAGGCAGATTGTCCTGGATTGCCAGGAGGAGCAGACCATGTGGACAAGGTCCTTGTGACTGGACCCCACGGCAGTTCAGAGCAAATGGATGTAGTCTGGCTTTAGCTGGGGTTTATTTGCAGCTTCATGCACTCAATTCACTGTACAGGGGATTTGAAACGCGAGTCCCCACAAGCACTACACACATTTATATGGAAAAAGAAAGTACTATACCAGGCAGGCTGCTTCTCTATCCCGATCGCAATTACTGCACAATACCCGGGAGAAGACACAGGGTGAGCCTGGTTTCTACTCTTCAGATCTCCTTGATTCTCTTCACAGGTCGGATTCAGTCCGAACAAGCATTTGCACAAGCTGCAGACCGAAACTTGGGGACTTACATGCGTTTCCCAACTAAAACTGCTAATCCTATGAGCATGGGGCTCTTCCCTCTTGCTGCCAGAGGTAAACTGAAACCTGTGTAGACAAACCGGGCACTTCCTTTGAGTTCCTCCCAGTTCTTGGCTGGATTGGCTGTCACTCACAATAGACTCCCCTGTTGGTGCAAAAGGTGCGAAGCCCAAACCACATTTCCCAGAGTCACTGCCCATACAATCCTCTTGTGGCTGGCTCAGATTACGAGTCCAAGTTCTGATTCGTCCACAGGCACCATTTTAGAGCTCCCTTAACCCACACTGATTGGTCCAGTTCAGCAGTTCAAAACTAGAATGGGGAACTAGGCAAACACAGTTCGGATTGCAAAGAAAAGCAGGTTAGACAAACTGTATTTTCATTATTACTCTACATGATTTCTGGCAAACAGTTGCATCTTTCAGATAGGCTCCCTTTGCACTCCTAGCGACTGAAAAAATGGAGCAAATTGGAGCAGCTCGAGTGGGACTCAAGCAGAGAAACACACAGTTCCCCCATACAAACTAATTATGTCTGCAAGCAGACAGCTCTTAAAGAGACAGTACCAGAGGCTCTAAAAGCACTCACAGATAAATGGCTTAAACGCCAAACACCATTCTGGCTCGGAGCATTCAAGCAAGCTCCTGGAAGTCTTTTGGGAACCCCCATTTGCAGGGGGGGTTACATAATCTTTAATAAATTTAGGGGCAGTAAAGCCTTTGTTTTGTTCCGAAGTGCATATACATAGATACATAGACAGTGTCGGCAGATAAGGGCCTATGGCCCACCCAGTCTGCCCATTTGAGCTTGTAAGTTCAGTTTATGTTTTCTTAGAAGTTTGTTGCCCCTTACCCCTGACCTCCAGAATTCCTTGATGTCTATCCCATGCATTCTTAAATCCTGTGATTGTTTCACCCCACCACTTCCTCTGGCAGGGTGTTCCACTTGTCCACCACCCGTTCTGTGAAGAAATTCTTCCTCATGTTTCCTCTGAGATCGTCCTCCCCAACTTCATCCCATGCCCTCTAATCCTGGAACATCTTTTTCGCTTAAAAATAGTATATTCCTGCACCCTGTTCCTCCCTGTGAGATACTTGTATGTCTCTATCATATCCCTCTCTCCCTCCTCTCTTCCAGGGAGTACATGTTCAGTTCCTTCAACGTGTCTTCATAGGACTTGTGATGCAATCCATGCACCATCTTTGTTGCCCTCCTCTGAACCTTCTCTACCCTGTCTATGTCCTTACATAGGTATGGTCTCCAGAACTGTACACTGTACTCCAGTGGGGCCTCACTAGTGTCTTGTATAGCAGAATTATGACCTCCTTTTCCTGCTGGTGATGCCCCTGCCTATACATCCCAGCATCCTATTTGCTTTACCTGCTGCCTTGTCACACTGTTTCCCTACCTTGAGGTCATCAGAGATGATAACCCCAAGATCCCTTTCCTGCTTGGTGCATGCTATATCCTCACCCCCAACTGATATACTGTGCCAGGGTTTTTGTGCCCCATATGCATTATCTTGCACTTCTTTGCATTGAATTTCAACTGCCAAACCCCTGACCATTCTTCAAGTTTCTGCAGGTCCCTTCTCATTCTGTCTACACCTCTGGTGTGTCTACTCTGTTACAGAGCTTTGTGTCATCAGCGAACAGTGAAATTCTGCCTTCTAGGTCCTGTGCAATGTCACTGATGAAGATGTTGAATAGGACCGGTCCCAGCACTGATCCCTGTGGTACCCCACTGGTCACTCTTCCCTCTGTGGAGTGACGCCCATTTACCACCACCCTCTGTGTCCTGCCACCCAGCCAGTTACCTACCCACCACACTAATGTCCTGCCCACACCCATATTCCCCAGTTTGTGTAATAGTCTTCTATGTGGCACAGTGCCAAAGGCCTTGCTGAAGTCCAGATAGGCAATGTCCACTGCCCTCCTCTGATCCACCTCCCTAGTCACCAAGTCAAAAAATTCAATGAGGTTGGTCTGACATGACCTCCCCCTGGTGAAACCATGCTGCCTTGGGTCCTGTAGTCCATTGACAACCAGATGTTCCACCAATCTCTCCTTCAGTAGTGCTTCCATGATCTTCCCCACTACCGAGGTGAGGCTGACTGGTCTGTAGTTCCCTGCTTCCTCTTTGTTCCCTTTTGTATAAGGGGACTACATCTGCTGTCCTCCAGTCTTGGGTACCTCCCTGTTTCAGTGATCGGTTAAACAGGATAGCCAGAGGTTCAGCCACCACCTGTCTTAGTTCTTTAAGGACCCGGGGTGCACCCCATCTGGCCCCATTGCTTTATCAACTCTTATTACTTCAAGTTCTTCTGGACCCCTTTCTCATGTAAAGGACTTAGTCCATTTCTGCACCATTCTCACCCTTGTACTCCCTTCAGACCCATAACCTCCTCTTCCTCAGTAAAGACTGAGCAGAAATGCCTGTTCAATATGTCAGCTTTACTGTTGTCATCCTCCACCATGACTCCCATCCTCCCCTTCAGTCTCACTATCCCTCCATTTGTCTTTTTTTTCCTTATGTACCTGTAAAGGTTTTGTCCCCTCTACCCACTGATTTTGCAATGTGTTCTTCTGTCTGAGCTTTGGCTTCCCTTACTGACCTCCCTGCCTCCCTTTGCTTCTCCTGGTACTTCTCCCTATCCCCTTCTGCCTGTGTCTTTTTGTATTGCCTGAATGCAATCTTTTTGGCTTTCACGTTCTTTGCTACTTCTTTGGAAAACCATAATGGTCTCCTCTTCCTTTTCCTTTTGCTAACCTGCTTAATGCATAATTCTGTTGTTCTTGTAATCCCCATTTTAAATACTGCCCACTGTTCCTCAACCCCTGATTCCTGTCCCATTCCCCTTAATGCCTCTTTGTATTTTTTTTTTTGTACCAACATTCATTAGAAGATCATTTTTTTAACTGTTTTTGTACTAGTTGAAAATCAGGCTGCAAGTATCTGGTTATGTCACTGACATTAGATACCCTTTTGTACAAATCAATATCATATGTGTATATAATAACACGGGATTCTGAACTATGCAGTTTATGAGCTAGATCATTCAAGAAGACACTAAACAAAATAAACCCCATGATAGATCCCTGTGGTACTCTGGTAGTAACTTTGATGAGTCAAGAGGAAATGGAATTCAAAGAGACAGTGTGAGATCTGCCAGTCAGACGATTCTGTAACCAGGATAAAGCAGATACAGATAGACCAAGGGCCCGAAACTATGGTGCACCAGATTAAATGCTTTGGAAAAAGTGCACCAACCATATCTCTATTGTCCAAGGCCCTGTGAAGATCATTTGCGACTCCAAGCACACCTGTGAACATGCTGTAATTATCTTGAAAACCATACTGGCACGGTTTAGCAACTTACTAGTATCCAGGAACTCCTTAAATTGATCGAAAACAAGGGTCTTTGACAGTGGGGCAAAAAAGGAAATTGGTCAGTAGTGTTTGGTCAGGGTGTGCTCAGTGGATTTAAAAATAGAGACCACGGTGGCCTGCTTCCACAACCTCAGGACCTTGCCAGTAGCTAATGAATGGTTGTATGAAGTGCACAGAGGATGGGCCAGTACATCAATAAACAAATTCCGGTCAGATCCACCACAGCTGCCTAATGAAGTTAGTGAAGTTGTATGGAATTGTTAAGGAGGTATGGAGATACAACACAATGATTTGTAAGTAGTAAGATTTATTTTAGTTTCTGTTCGAAGGCTAGCATACACATTATTAGGAAAATATATGGAGGTGTACATTTTAACGGAAGGAACAGGAAGCAGTATCCTGTAGGTTTCCAGAAGAATCCCAGAGCAAATGCCACTGAGGTATGTGTTATCCCAGATGATATTGGCAGGACAGTCAAATTTTAAAGAAAACACAGTTGCATATACCACAATAATGCAAAGCATCATGGGAAACATATGCAAATCCCCATGATGGTACAGAAGGTGGCATTACTTCATTATAAGGACAAGCAAATGTTTTTAATACATTTACATACAGTTACATAAACTTAATTTCCTTCATAGAATAATTTAAATTTAGTAACAGTGGTAGTACAAAGCAATTACTCCAACAACTTGAAAACTATAACTACTTTATATTGTACATTGACACCCCAGGAGGACCTCCTTGAAACTGAGATGTAGCTGTCACCCATTTATCAGTTTTCTAACAGGAATGTTTTAGTATCCTAAATACATTTCTTGCTTCAATAACTGCTCAGTAGATCTATTGCATGAACTGCTTATTGACATTTTACATCTGCAGCTATGTAATGTACTGCTGCTTACTACACGAACATCATGAACCATATAACAGATGACTGCAATAGGAGGCAGTGTAGCATGGTAGTTTAAGGCTCTGAGCTGCAAATCTGGAGAGCTGGGTTTGAATCCCACAGCTCCCACTTGCATACTGGGTGACCCTGAGCAAGTCACTTAACTTCCATGTGCTCCCAGGTTGTCCCTGTATACAAGGTTTCAGCTTAGTGTGCCACTCCTGGTTAAACAATTAAAAGAAAAAAAAAACACAATATATTATTTTTTCTTGCTTTATTTTGCTACTACAAGGTTTGACTAATACATCCATCCTTAAATGTACTTTTTATAGCTCATGACCTAAGCAGTACTACACTTAAAATCTTACACATAAATAAATAAATCATCAGAATATCATTGACATATTTCAGTAGTATCTCCTTCCTTTTCAGGTGTCCATGACACTATAAGCTCGTTCACACGGCGAGAAAGTTGGATCGCTGCTGTGTAGATGGTTGCAGCCAAGCGATCTGAAATGCTGTGGAGAAGCGTTCACACGGCATAGCTCTAGAATGCTGCAGGTGCTGCAGGAGAAGTTCCGTCGTTTTGAGGAGGATTCTGGTGGGGGGGGGGTGTAGTCAATAGTACTACAGTGAAGGGGGTTTCAGACCTGAGTTCAGCCAGAGGTAGTTTTAGGTACGTTAAGCACTGCTGAACTTGGCCAAGTAGTTCTTTTAAAAAACCTAGGGCTGTTAGTTGAGAAAACACAGTCCCATAGTGGAGCCGTGACAATGGCCAACGTATTGGATGGTGTTGGCTGTTCACACAGCCAAGCAAACCGGTGCAAAACTCCTACTCCACTGCGCGATTCCAAGAAAATAGGGATCGTGGGCACAACAGAACGTAAGTGGAAAATGGCAGAACAGTGGCATTCACATGTGCACAGCGGCACTGATCTGGGCGCTGTACGCCACCAGCACTGACTCAGAATATGCAGTGTGAACGAGCCTTATGTGTGTGTGTGTGTGTGTATATATATATATATATATATATATATATATATATATATATATATATATCTTTTAACTTCAAAGCACTAAACTATTCAAATGCACAAAACACAAGACTTTATTCTCTTCACACATTACTGTGAAACTTCAGGTCCCAGAATAGCCAAGAAACAATTGTTAGACTTCACTCTTGCATGCCACTGTCCCGCCCACTTCTCATGCAAACAACAATCACTTAGGCAAACCCCTTTAGTTTCTGTGCTGTGCACTCTTACATCAGAGAGACATAAATCTTACAGAACTCCTAAAAAACAAATTTATCAAGACTGGATTTCTGAATTAAAACCTGTCGTTTTATAGTACCTACGTAAATAGTAGTTTACTGGCTACAAACAATGCTACAGACATGACAATAACATTTCTGTTTTACATGGAAAACGTCCATATAATGAACTTGTCATATAGGATTTGTGACCTTCTGTCTACATGTATCTGACAAAGGACAAGGCACCTGCTTGATCCTCTTTTTCTATGTTATTTTTATACCCAACTAGCCCATTCTGTTAGAGCCAAATATTGACATGCTTAGAGTTAAAAAAAAAAATCATTATGTGTGTGTGTGGTGGGGTGCCTAGATGCAGTTTCAGGCACTCCTTAATTACTTACCTGGGCAGCTCTGATAGTCAGTTGTTCCAACATGATAGATCCACCTCATACCCCTCCCACCTGAACCAAAAAAAAGGTGGGGGTGGATCTTTAGGAGCTTTTCGGCTGGAAGTGGGGGTTGATCTTACTCCCCCCAAAAAACTAATGCAGCCTCCCACTACTCAGTTTCCAGTTCTTGTACCTCCTATTTAAGAAAGAAAAAAGTGCCCTGCAACCATTGACTAACATAAAAGCATATTTATTTGAGGGCGGAAAACATTTCTTGGACTAGGGTAAGGTGGAGGAGACTATTTACACCTTCGTCAATTCCACGGACAGAAAACATGACATCATCCCTTTTGTACATGCAAAACGTCTGCAGGCTCCACCCACTGCAGCCGTAAAAAGGAAAAGCATTTTAAATCAATACTTTCCAACCTCATTCTTGTTTTTAGGTTAATATTCACAAGGAACTTTAAAGTTTCATCTACTATTAGTGATCTAAATTTAAAACCAGCATCAGAACCACCATATCTAGACCCAAGCTGCTCAAGGTCTGATAGATCAACCAACAGAGCAATTTTTGCGACTCCACAAAAGGTGGCATGGAGATTTGTGGCAGTTTCAAATGGATCTGTCAAATTTTGTTCTGTAGTCAGAATTTATATTGTACAGATCTGGTCTTTCCCATGAAATTGTTTAGTATTTGCCAGTTTGTCTGTTGACCGTTTGAGAATTGAAACTGGGAGTTTAAAAAATATTCCATATTTGTTTTTCTAACCAATTGTCTACATGTTTCCTTAGTTTTTTATATGCAAACAATGTTGGATTTGTATGTTGTTTCCTAAAAGCTTTCCAACCCCTTTCGCTCTGCTCTGTCTCTCTCTCTCTCTCTCTCTCATTCTGTCTCTCTCTCTCTTCTGCGTCAATTTTACCAGACAGGGGTTGACTCATTCCTGACTTCTGTTTTTAGTACAAAAGTGTTGGATAGGGACAACTGCAGACCTTTGTTAAATTCATATGAACATACATACGAAGAAGCCAGCAGAAGAAGGACATCTGGACTATCTAGTCTGCTCATGTTGCAGGTTCCACAGCTTGAGCTACTCTCCCTGCAACCCCCACCTACTCATCCCATCCTCCCTACCCATGATCCATACCTTCTCCCATGCCTATCTCAGCCACTCTTGTAGCTGCCCACTGCCTTCAAAGAGACCACCTCTTCTAGCAGTGCATTTCAAGTGCTCACCACCCTCTCTGTGAAGAAGTGCTTCCTGACGCCCCTCTAAACCTCCACCCTACAGCTTAATACTGTGCTCCTTTGTGTTATGGTTGCCACTCAGCTTAAAGATACCCTCCTTATCCACCTTATTTATCCCTTTCAGGTACTTGAAGGTCACAATCATGTCCCCCTCTCTCGCTCTCACCTTTCCTCCAGGGAGTACATGTTCAGTGCTGTCAACCTCTCCTCTCGTGTGCCTTACCCAGCTTACCTGCTATCATCTTTGTAGCCCTCCTCTGGACCTTGTCCAGCAGGTTAATGTCCTTTTTGAGGTGTGGGCACAAGTACTGAACTCCATACTCTAGACATGGCCTCATCAGTGACCTATACATGGGTAGTATAACCTCCTCTCTCCTACTACTGACTCCCTTAGCTATGCATCCCAGCATCTTGTCTGCCCTTGCTGCTGATTTCTTGCACTGCATGGAGTGCTTCAGATCAGTAGTGACCATCACTCCCCAGGTCCTTCTCCTCCTTTGAAGCAGATTTCTGTACTCCAACCAGGTAGTACGCCCTCTTGGGATTCTTGGCTCCAATGTGCATAACTTTGCATTTCTTGGCATTGAAGCCAAGCTGCCATATCCTCGACCACCTCCCCAGCTTTTACAGAGCATTATGTAGGTCCTGTATCCCTTCAGCTGTGTCCACTCTCCTACAGAGCTTGGTGTCATATGCAGATAGGCACATTTTGCCCTGGATGTCATCCCCAGTATCATTGATGAAGAAATTGAACAACATCGACCCCAGCACTGAGCCTTGCGTAACCCCACTGGTGACCTCTCTGGTGCCAGATAACTCTTCCCCCACAACCATCCTCTGGGTTCTGTCCCTTGGCCAGTTTTTCACACATCTAGACATCGTATACCCACCCCGAGATCCACCAACTGCCTGATCAACCTTTTGTGGGACACAGAGTCAAAGGCCTTGCTGGAGTCCAGATAGAGGATGTCTACTGCTTAGTCCCTGTCTACTGTCTTAGTGACCTAGTCAAAGAAGTCAATCAGATTTGTTTGACACAATCTCCCCCCCCATGAACCCGTGCTGCCTTGCATCCTGGAGACCATGCTCCTCTAGATATTCTACCGACCTTTCCTTAAGCATGGTCTCCATGAGCTTGCACATGATTGAGGTCAGAATGACTGGTCTGTAATTCCCTGGGTCATCCCTGGGACCGCTTTTGTGGAGGGGCACCACATGTGCTGTTCTCCAGTCCTGCGGTACCACGCCTGACTCCAGTGAACTAATACATAGGCCTGCCAGTGACCCTGCCAACTCCTCGACCAGTTCCCTTAGTACCCTTGGATGCACTCTGTCTGGGCCTGATGATTTGTCCACCTTCAATGCTAGCAGCCCCTCCCTCACTCTGTCCTCCTCTATCACTACATCTGTGTCTCCCCCCCCCTCCTCTTCTCCTTCCTGAAGGCACTGGTCCATCCTTCTCACTGGTGAAGATGGAACAGAAGTATTCATTTGTATCTTGTTCCCCCACCCCTGTATCCTCCACCCACTCCTCCCCTTTCTTAAGCTTAACAGTCCTGTCCTTCTTGTCCCTTTTCTCACTTATATAGTGAAAGGAGGCCTTCTCCCCTTCTTAATTCCTTCAGCTATCTGCAGCTCCTTCTGTGCCTTAGCTGGCTGGACTTCCTTACTTGCCTCACTAGCCAACCGTAGGAATATATTCCAACATGTGTAATATAGTTCAGCATCAAATCAGCTGCGAGAATGGCATGCAGGAAGGACCAGTCAATCTGCTGTTCCAGTTCCTGGTGTCCTGTTTTATTTATTGCTGTTTATTTGTTAACCCTTTACCTTCTGTTACTGATTTTTGTTCTGTCAGAATTTATGCTGATGGCACTGTTCTTTTCTGTGCTCACAAGTCTGTTTCTTTTCTCTCTTTAGTAGCAGTATTAATTAAGTTGATTTAAACCATTACAAACGTTACAAAAATGTAAAAGATATTTAAAAACATACACACAAAATTATCTCCAAATGCATAATGGACGAATGTGTACTCTAAACAAAGACAGAGCAAAAGCTGAATGAATTAACATCACAAGTTTGAATGGCTCACCTTACTGTATCTTAGGGATTATCAATTAAAGGTAAGGTCCCCACAAGACTATCACTTTATACAGGATAGTCTTTATTGGCATCAGTTGTCTACAAACCGCTCAATTATTGTTGTAGCTTGAAGCAAAACAGATTATTAAACATTAATTTGTTGACTTTTAACTTACCACCCTTAAAGGGTCTAAACATTATTTAATTCCAGAGATCTGGTTATTTACATACAACACAATACGCCCCGATTGATGTTCGTGAGGGGAATATTTACAGTTATAACTTCCAAGAGCTATAACTAGGAGCACATATTAGCCAAACAAAAAATGCCACTATTCGTAAAGGGCCATCTGGGCTTTCCTAAGGTGCAACTACAGTAGCCACGTTAGCCAAACACTACCCCATGCAGAGAACCATCCCAGTGCTTCACCAGAGGATGAATTGAGCCACTATATTCAGGCCTCATAAATTGGGTGGGTACTTTGCCCCAGACACAGTCACTAGCCCCCATTGTGTCATCCCATGTTGTCAGTGAAACCTGTTCACTTCAGTGAATTTCCAAAGGTCACCATGTAACAGCCCATGCTGCTGTATGCCCTTATTATCACCAGTTGTAAGGAAAGGGGAAATTGTTTAACCAGGAAAGGCACGCTAAGCCAGAGCTTGTTTCCAGGTGCAACCTGGGAGCACAAGGAAGTTAAGTGACTTGCCCAGGGTCACACAGTATGCAAGTGAGGACTGATGGGATTCAAACCCAGGTCTCCAGATTTGCAGCTCAGTGCCCTTAACCACTACGCTATATGGCCTCCTGGCAGGAATCACATGCCACCTATGATCTGGAATCGATATAAGGGTTCCTACAGACTGTGACTGCTCCCATATGTCCAGACATTTTGCCCTACTTCCCGACCCATTGTCCACTAAGTGGCGCAACCATGTCTTCCTAGTCAAACCCCAATTAGGGCCTAAGGATGCCTTCTTGCAAAAGTGTGGTGGAAAACATGCAGCTAGAGCTCCACTAGGCTGTCTCTTGGAGCCTAACCTATTTTGTCACATGTTAACATCTATGTGAGCCCTTTTGAATTACCCACAATCTATAACCAGGAAAATGGGGGAAAACAATTTATATTTGTTTAAAAGGGTTAGCCAGAGAGAGGAAAAATGCTAGTAATAATGTAGAGGAGACTTACGAATCTATAAAATTATTACTCACTCCTACCCACTACTCACTGTGTAACCAATATTAAATATATAAAACTATTTAATAAGTCCATCATTAAAATAAAGTCATGAATAAGAGAATGAAAAATATGAAAAAAACCATAAGCTGTCAGAACCATGTTCCTTTTTCAAAATATTCCAGGGAAGGGAAATAAATTCTGCAATCTCTCATAGAGCAAGTTCAGGGTGAGTTATGTATCAAAAACTAGTTCAAAGCTCCTCAGATCCTGGCAAGCAGTATTCTATTTTGTTCTGACCTAGAGAGAAAAGGTAGAGAGTCTTTTTGTGGTCCTAATTAAATTATTTGCAAGATGCAGAGCTGTAATGCTTCCTGAACATGAAATCTCAAAGACCACAGTAGTTTTTTTTTTTTTGTAAAGCCATCTAAGAGGTGAACAGTTTTTTGGTAACCAAAAATCTATCCACGGTGCGTGGGGTACATAAAAATGTTACCTTAAGTTACCTTATGGGAGAAATAATATCTCTAGGTACACAAGCCATTTTCTTTGGGATTGCAGCCATATCGGGCCATCTAACAGTACAGGTCCAAAAGCAGAATCTACAACTTTAATCGCCCTCCTGAGGCATTTTTATACAGAGATAGATTAGAACATCCAGGCTGCATCTCTTTTCAGGGTCCTTTATGCGGAGTTTCCCAAAAGGTCTTCTCCCAATTTCCCAATCTCGCTAGATTTGAAACTCCTTCCACCATAGTTCTTCACCATCCATATACTGGTACCTGTGAAAATAGAAAAGATAAACGCTCTACTGAGCGCAATTCATTTTGTACCATTTGGACAATACTGAGACCCCTCCCAGCCCCAGGCAATGGTGGAATACCTTTAGTTAAGGCAAAATGAGCATATTAGCATGTGCAGTGCAGTAATAGTTTCAGCCAAGACTGCTTCTCTGCAGGTCCTCTTGACTCTACTCGGAAGGGGAAGGATGTTAAGTTCATCCAGTGCCAAATCTTTCCAAAACTCTCAGCTCATGCAGAAACCAAAATGCACTCCGTTAAAACAGTTACAATACATGTACCACTCCCTTTCAGTCCTATAACCATTCCCTGAGGAGAGGGCTTAGGCTAAGTTGACATGGTTTCACCTGCAAAACCACCAACCATAACACCTACAAAACCGCTGACCGCTAAGTGCACATGTGGTGGCGGTAAAACCAGCACTGCTTCTCAACCGCCTATCACCCCAAATGAGTAAAATTTATCTCAGTCATTGAACTCAGTATTCTGAAGATGCTGTTAGCATTGTAGCCGTTTCAAAAGGAAATATAATACCCAAAGCTACAAAAAAACGATGGAAACCCGCTTAAAAAGTGTTCCGAGAAACACTGAAAAGCTCCGAAACTCGGACAAATGGGCAAAAAACAGAGCAGAGCAGAGCAGCATTATGGCTGTCTTGCTGTTCTGCCGCCCCCCCCCAATTCATATTCAGGGCAAATGTGGAAAAGTCATTAAATGATATTCTGACAGTGTTTTGATTTTAAACAGCAAGAAGACTCCGACCATGATGTTTGGTTCCTAGCACTCTCTTTCCATTCTGGAGTCCCCCTTTTTATGTTATTTCATATAGTCACCCCCTTCGAAAATGTGACAAAACATCTCTGCCTCACTTTTGCTCCTTCCTTACCCTTTAAGCTCCATACTGATAAAACGGCCTCCAAAATTTGACAATGCTTGGGCCATTTGAAGCATGCTAGGCATTGCCTGTCCACTACGGACATAAGCAATGTTTGGATTGTGGGGATGCAGTCTGTCGTCATGCTCCTGAGTCCCATCTTGCTCCATTAAACGTAGCTTATTTTCAGTTGTGCACTTTATTCTTAGAGCCAAATGGGATGAGCATCATTGACCATTGCTGAAGAACCTAAATTGGCCATCTGCCTCTTCCAGATGCAGTTTAAATTGTTTTTCTCTTATATTCAAAGCAGTCAACTTAACATCCTTTTATTTATTTATTTAGTTTTTGTTTTCCGGGTAAGGTGCACTAGACAAACATTTGCCTATTTTCAGGCACGACCCGGGAGAGTACAAACATTTATATTTAACCATGCATTCTGATTCAACAGTGACAACCTTGGTATATGCAAACATAATATAGGCTGTGGTATACACAAACATTTGGGGTGCAACAGTTACAGGTCAGAGCTGAGCAATAAACTTGCAGGTCCATCAGTGAGCGTGTCATTAGATTGAACAAAGGAGGGCAAGGCAGCTCAAGGCAGGGAAGGATGGCAGAATTACAAAAATGAGTACAGTAGCCTATTGGAATACACAGTGTCATGTGCTATACAGATACATTTGGCAGGGGAGAATAAAGGGATCACCGTTGTGAAGCTCAAGGACAGGAACATGCATACAACTGGAGCAGGTAAGATCGGAACTGATTCCGGAAAGCACTGGTAGTTGCACAATGTCTGCTATTAGTTGGGATATTATTCCATAGTTTGGGGCAGATATAGCAAACCCTTCCTCTCCAAGCTTGGTCTTCATCCTAGGTGTAGTGAGCAGGTCAAGTTCAGTACACTTAAAGGGTAGGCGATTCTGTGTGGCACCAGGTAAGAAGATAGAGATGAGGGGGAGTGGTTATGTAGAACACTAGAAATGACACCCCCAAGGAAGAGGTCTCGTAGCCTGCAGAGGACAGCCCTCCAAGTTTTGAGTATAGGGTAAAATGGTGGATTAGTCAATTACTAGCTAGAGCAAAGCGACAGATGTTATTATAAGCCACATTCTGTTTGTGCAGAATATGGTTGGAGATACTCGAGAAGACAGGAAGACCATAGGTAAACTTAGGAAGTAAAATACTCCTGGCTACAGACATGCAAGCAAATGGAGTGAGATTATGACTGACACAATACATTAATTCCTTGTCACTCAGAGAGACTAATGGCACCTAACCATAAGTAGCCTATGGGATGTGGCTCATCATAGCCTTTCCCTCCTGAAATTTGCCACACGTTATGGCAAAGCTAACGTCTTTTATGGTGATCCATTTTCCTGGAACAGCTTACATCTTCAAATCAGAAGAAAGTGCAACAACCTAGGGTCTTTGAAAAATTGTTTAAAGAAAAAATGTTTGTGTCACAGTCTGTTTGTACTGCCTTGTTAGTTGATACTTGCATACTCTGTGATGGTTACCGTATGTTATTTGTTGACATTTTGTCTCTGCTAACATATTGACTTGGAAGTTCTGTAAACGAGACTTGTTTCTCATAAAATGCATCCTGTATACATTAACTTTTAATAAATAAATACATACATACATACATAAATAATCTGTGCAACAGCAGTCCCGAATTCACTAATGTTCAGATTATGAGTGGATCTGGTGGTTACATGTATTGGGGGGGACCGAGGCATACCAGCACTCCGGTAGCAAATAACTGAAGAATGGTCACTTAATTTACCCGGTAAAGGATGGGATTGGTGGATATGATCAGGTTTAGAGGCGACTATCTGGTCTGTTAAAGCTGCACTGTCAGATTTTTTTCCAAGAATCTGTAATCGCACTCAGCATTCTGAAATTAGGCTCTGTAGTGCTCCATATTTCATCCATCAAGACACAAGCATTTGTTTGTTTTTCTTCCTTGTACTTTTGTAAGAAATCCAAATATAACTTTGCCATTCTCTGCTGTGTGAGACCCCGCCTTTGGTTTGATAAGAACCTGCCCTTGGCTCTGCCTGCACAAAGCAGCCTTGGTAATTTAGTCTGGTAGCTCAGGAGATCACTTGCTTAAGGTTTAAACTCTCAAGATGGTCTCTACATCTCCAGTTTGCCTTATCATTCCAGTTAATATTGGCATCTCCCACGAGAAGGATTTCTTTAGTGAAATGTTTGGATTGCTTAAACTGTGACAATAAAGCATGTCCCTCCTCAGCATAACCCAAGGAAAATGTAAGAAGTAGCTAAGGATAAGACCTTGGCACCCCCTAAATATAGTACAACAGAGAGAAACCCACAGGATGAGTACGTATTAGTGAAATCATCAGCCACCACAGAGAAACAGGACTTGTAATAGATAAGCCCCCCCCCCACCCCCGTTTCCTGGCCTATCACATTTTAACACCATGTCTCAGACACTGACCAGATCAGAATCATTCCCCAGCACCCATTTACTGAATTCTTCATGGTAATTTTGGTAAAAGACGTTTAATGTTTACATGAATGATGGACGAGACATGTATGGGTGTCACAGTGCTGGAATCAAGTTCACCTGAGATCAGACCAGGATTGGGTTGTGAATGTTACTGGCTAAAAGCAGCAGTAGCAAAACATGGGCGTGTTTTCTGATAACTAAGTTGAACTGAGCCAGTTCATTCTTAGACATAATGGTACTGTGGCAGAGTGAAAGACTTGAAGATAAATGTCTAGCTGGCCTCAAGAAATACTACACCCAGCTGTAAGTCAGTATAGATAAATAGTCCTAAGTAGATATCAGTACAAACAGAGCAGAATGAAATTGTACTGGTAGGCAAAACAGTAATGTCCTTAGCTGTCAACGGCTTAGCATTAAGTTATAATGAGCAATAACAAATGGCAATTTTGTATCATCCATTCTGGCTGGAAGTCATACTGAAATGGTGTACATGTGTCCAGTATTAATCAGTAAGTTAGGCAGACCCTAGATAGGAAGTAGGCCTGGTCCCTAATAATTGTAGGACATTGGATTACTAAACCTTTAGATGTTTGGGAGACAGACCACAGATAGGTAGTACAGCCAGGTCTCTGGTATGAGCTAGATGAATTACTATATGAGGTTATAAGGGTACGCATTAGTACAACAAAACACTATAGTAAGCATTAGAATAAGCAGGTATTCAGGGTCGAGCAGCCATACCTCTGCTAGTAGTTACAGTAGCTACCAGCAAGCTGCAGATGAATCCAGGGTCAGAAGACTTAAAGAATATATTAACTGTAGAGCAGTCTAGGTGGTGAGACCAGACTGTGGTCACACACTAGTAGGGCAGTGTGGCCAGCCACCAGCAGACTCTACAGCTGACACCCACAGTGTGACACCCTTTGCGCTACGGACCGCAGTGCGGAGGACCATTAGGGGTAGAGCTGTAGTTAAAGTCTGTTCTGTCTCCCAATAAACAGCCTGATTGGCTGGGCTGAAGGCAGCTTCCTTTGGTGGGGACTCGCAGTCACAGGCTCACAGCTGGCAGTGATCGGTGGGAGGCTGGGGAAGCCTAGAAGCAGCTTTCACCCCTCGCAACCCCTGTAGGCAATCTGGTGGGCAGGGAAGCTGAGTGAAATGCTGCTTGTGTTTCATGGGCTTTTAGAAAAAGCCACTGTTGGAGAAGCTGATGCTCTGCTCTTTCTGTTTCCTGAGAAACAGCTCGATTGGCTGGGCTAGAGGTGGCTTCCTTTGTTGAGGACTCATGATCATGGGCTCACAGCTGGCAGTGATCGGTATGGGTGAGAGGGGAAGCCTAGAAGCAGCTCTCCCCTCACACTGCTGTAGGCAGTCTGGCGGGCAGGGAAGTAGAGTGAAAGGCGTCTCGCATTTCATGGGCTTTTAGAAAAGCTGCTGTCTGAGAACTTGACGTGCTACTGCTCCTCTGTATCATGAGAAACAGCACGATTGGCTGGGCTGGAGGCAGCTTCCCTTGTTTGAGGCTCGTGATTCCAGGCTCACAGCTGGTGGTGATTGGGGGGGGGGGGCTAGAAGCAGCTCTCACCCCACACCTCTCAATTGTCCCTGATTATGAGGGACATTCTTCATTTTACCCCTCAAAATTGCTCTGTCCCTCATTTGTCCCTCATGGACATGTTGCTTTCCTCACAGTGAATGTGCTGTAAATTCAGTCTTTAAAGCAGAAAATCGTAATATTCCAAGATGTTAAATCTAAAATAAATGTTGTAGAAATACATAGTGATTTTCACAGTGTTCTGTGCTTGTATATGCATGTTTGAGAATGTGTCCCTCATTGTCCTTCAAATGAACATACGAAGAAGCCAGCAGAAGGCCATTTTGTCGATCAAGTCTGCTTGTATTGCAGGGTCCACAGCTTGAGCTAATGTCCCTGCCCTCCCTCCCCACTCCTCCCATCCTTCCTACCCATGATCCTTACCTTCCCCTATACCTATCCCAGCCTCTCTTAAAGCTGCCCACTGTCTTCAATGAGATGACCTCTTCTGGCAGTGCATTCCAAGTGTCCACCACCTTCTCTGTGAAGAAGTGCTTCCCTGATCTCCCTCCTAAACCTCCCGCCTTCCATCTTAAGACTGTGCTAGTGTTAGACTCCCCCTAGTGTTATGGTTGCCACTAAGCTTAAAGAGACTCTCCTTATCAACCTTATTTATCCCTTGCAAGTACTTTAATGTCTCAGTCATGTCCCCTGCCTCTCTCCTGTCTTCCAGTGAGTACATGTTCAGTGCCCTCAACCTCTCCTCGTATGCTTTACCCTGCTGACCCACTGTCATCTTTGTAGCCCTCCTCTGGACCTTCTCCAGCAGGTTAATGTCCTTTTTGAGGTGTGGGCACCAGTACTGAACTCCATACTGTAGATGCGGCCTTACCAGTGACCTGTACAAGGACAGTATAACCTCCTCTCTCCATACTACTGATCCCCCTAGATATGCATCCCAGCATCTTGTTTGCTGTTGTTGCTGCTTTCTTGCACTGCATAGAGTGCTTCAGGTCATTAGTGATCATCACTCCCAGGTTCTTCTCCTCCTCTGATGCAGATACTCGGACTCCACCCAGGTAGTACTCTGTCCTGGGATTCTTGGCTCCTATATGCATAACTTTGCATTTCGTGGCATTGAAGCGAAGCTGCCAGATCCTGGACCACCTTCCTAGCTTTTCCAGATCTTCCTGTAGGTCATGTATCCCTTCAGCTGTGTCCACTCACTCTCCCGCAGAGCTTGATGTCATCCACGAATAGGCACATTTTGCCCTTAATGCCATCCCCAATTTCACTGATAAAGACATTGAACAACACCTGCCCCAGCACAGAGCACTGTGGGAACCCACTGGTGACCTCTCTGGTACCAGATAACTCTCCCTCCACAACCACCCTCTAGGTTCTGTCCCTCAGTCAGTTTTCCACCCATCTTGCCATCTTTTCCCCAACCCCAAGATCCACCAACTTCTTGATCAGCCTTTTGTGGGGCACAGAGGCAAAGGCCTTGCTGAAATCAAGATAGAGGATGTCTCCTGTAATTTTGAGTGTCTGTGTCCCTCATTTCAGTGACAAAAGGTTGAGAGGTATTCTCACCCCTATTGACACCTGTTGGCAATCAGGCGGGCAGGGAAGCAGCGTGAATCGCTGCTTGCATTTGATCTTTAAAAAAACAAAACATATTTCCTACTACAAGTCAGGGCTACTGGCAAAACACATTCCTGGCACTTATGCAATCTCCTCTTTTTAAGGCGCATGTTTTGTTGACAGCACATTAAGTAGTGCACCTCCAATAGCAGTATTCACAGAAAGCCTCCTCCTTAAGACATTGATTCTTTGGGAAGTTGCTATAATTTTTAACACAACTGGTGACAAAATAAATACCATCTGTTTAATATTGACTGATTCCTTAGTGCATGCATGGTGGGGGATTACATTTCACTTTTTTTTCAGGAAACAGTTAGTGACACATCTGCCGTGTTGAAAAAGGAAGCAGTGAAAGTGCAACGAGGGTGAATAAATGTGGAGCTAAGCTACAGAGTACGTTATTTAAGGCATAGAAACCTAGGGAACGCTAGACAAAAAAAGACAAGGGTGCATTTTGGTTGCTTCCTGCCATCCAAGCAGATACAGCTTTCAGTATTATCAGAAATCATCACTATTTAAAGACCAGAGGCTATATCTACTAAAATATGAATTTAAAACTATTTTATAGAATGGGCCATAAAAGGGTTCCATCATTGGAATGCGGTAGCGTTCAAGCGCCGGGCAATTAGGGTGCCAATCAGCAATGTCTGATATTAGTAGTTGATGTCCCCTTAAGGATTTCTACTCCGGGGAAGGTGGACCTCAAGAAGGGAGTAGCGAATCCCACATTTGGCACCCTGGTTGCCCCATACCGTAATGCCAGTGCTCTGAGCACCGCAAGGCCCATAAAAATACTTTAACTTCATTAGTCGACTCAATACCTGTCACATGATTGTTAATTATTTCCTGTTATTGAATGGGCTTAGGAATCCCAGCAACTTCACTGATCTAAAACATCACCTGACCATTCATTAATATCTGGCATACCAGCAGTTTGTAATTAACCTGTCCTAATCTACCTAGCGACAGCCTAACTAAATGAAAATAAAACTTTTTTCCGTTAAGATAAAAACTTTTTTTACTTTTTTAAAATACAAAACCCCACAACAAGGCATAGCTTTTTTTTTCATTCACTTCCTTGGTTCATTCAAAGGCCTTCAGCCTTTGTTACCAAACTCACATATTCCACCTGGCAACAACCTAACTAAGGACAAATAGAACATTTTACCATTAAAAAGTAAGCTTTTTCTATTTTATAAGTGCAATAACCCACTCCAGGACATGGTTTTCTTGAGAATCCAGGGCAGGTTTTCTTGAGAATTAACGCACCTCCCAGCCATTGACCTCGTGCCTTCAGTTTGCCTGGGGCATGCATTAAGTCTCTAAAAAAGTATGCCCTGTTGTCAAAGTCAAAGTTTATTTGCAGGAAAATTCCGTTGAGCATACTTATTTACAAGGAGGTCCTGGTAGGACAGGTTTAGTACATAGACAGTATAACAGAAGGATGGTACAAAAGCAAAAGACAAATAATACTGGACAAATGAATAGACTGTACAAAGCAGGAGACGGGTAAATGGGTTATTGCTATTGTAGGTTATTGCTTACAAAACTGTACTTCTCAGCTGACCTACATTTTTTTTTTACAAATAAATGCCAATTTTATAAGTGGGATAACATTTTTGGGTGTGTAGTCATTAGGGAATAATACACTTCTCAGGTGACTGCGACACTGGCCTTTGCCTTATACCTAACAACCTGAAGTGTGCATTATTCCCTTATAACCGCATACTTTGCCATGTGTTATCCCTTTAGTATCGATCAGAAATTGGGAGGTAGTCACATTTAACTTTAATGGATTCTTGGTTTGTGGTGCTGTCCCATTACCAATATTTAAAATATTTTCTACTAAGAAGTAACTGTGTCAAAAACATACCATGACTGTCCCCAGCTGACCTTACAATTGCCGTGTTTGTGACATCACAGTCTGTTGCCATGGTGAGCACTGTGATGACATTACAAAAGCACAATAAAGTCATCCCAGTGGCGCTGAGGGCTGAGGCGCTGGGTGCCTTATCTCACGCCACGCCAGCGACCCGTGTTCGGGAATGAGCACGGGTTGCCAGGGGAAGGCTGGGAGTGGATAGAGCAGAGACAGATCCTTGGGGGCTGGCCAGAGTAGGGAGGAGTCAAGCATCATAAGAACAGCCTCCTTCCTCGGCGGGCGGCGGGCACATGAGTACTGCTGTAGTCTGCCACCCAGCGGAGCTAATGATGGGACCCACCCAATTATGGGGACCCTGTCTGATGATGGGGTTTATCATGTCTGCACCCTTCCTGAAGCATTGAGGGTCAGGGAAACTCAGTCTTCATGCCCAGTGTCAGTGCCATTTTGTATTCGACTAGCCAGATGTGTGAGATTGCCAGATGGCTGAGACATTCCCTTAATTATAGCCTGGCACCTCACCTCAGTCCTCCCAGTCAGCCCCCCTATTTGGGATTTAGCATTAGTCATTCATGTCAATAGGCTGGTTGTGTAGGCTATGGGTTGGAGCATCGAGCTGTGAACGAGTTTGGTACATTTAACAGACCTGAGCTTGATTCCCCCAATCTCCACTTTCTTACTCTGTGACCCTAAGCAAGTCACTTAACCTCCCTGTGCTCCCAGGCAAATCTCGACATGAGCTTTGGCTTGGTGTACTTTTCCCAACCAAAAATTTTAAGATTTAAAAAAATAAAATACATAAAGGTAGACGTAGCCACTTTTTTCCCTAGACTGCCAGAGTTGCTGATGGATATGATAAGCAAGAATAACTCCGGAGAAGTGCATAATTTACTCTCAATACTGAAATAAGTTTAAAACAGCATTCTAAAATAAGTTTAGCAAATTAAAAACCTTTAATAATTTACTGACCAAAATAGCTCCACAAAATCAATGTCACTGTTTAATGCTGTTTTAGCTGTTCTGCCTTATGCACTTTAGTTGTTTCTGACATGTCACTCATGTTCCCACGAGATTAAGCTAATGATGCAGGTCAGTTGTAAGCAGACAGATGCTAGAACAGTAATGTTGTACACAAAAGAAAGATGAAGACAGTTGTGAAGCTGCCATAGCTATGATCCTGGCATATCTCCCCTAGCTAGGGTTGGGAAGACCTGTTTAGGTGTTTTTTTTCATATATTTGTAAAACAATTAATTTTAGATAATTGTTCTATTTCAGTTACAACAGTACAATTGATTGCAACATTCTTAAAAGATTTCATCATATAAATTAGAGCGGGAAGAAAACAGAAAAATTAAAACATTTAATGTACATATGTGCCCATCACCAGGATCTCTTTTTCTAAGCCTTAGAAACATACAAAAATAGACTTTGACGGCATATAAGGACCGCTTGGCCCACCTAGTCTGCCCATTTCCCTACCTACAGGATAAGTCGCAGATCCTAGTTAACCAACAGCCTATTTCTTCCTACCCCCCCACAAAAATTGCCTTATGTCTGTCCCATGCATTCTTGAATTCTCCCACTGTTTTAGACCCCACAACCTCCTCAGGAAAGCTGTTCCATGCATCCACTACCCTCTCTGTGAAAAAATACTTCCTCACATTGCCCTGAGCCCCCCATCTTCAAATTGTGTCCTCATGTTCTTGCACATCTCTTTTTCTGAAAGATGCTACCCTCTTGGACTTTGTTGATTCCACTGAGGTACTTAAAAGTTTCTATCATGCCCTCCCTCCTTTCCTCAAGGGTATACATATTAAGCTCCTTTAGTCTCGCCCATACCTCTCAACTGTCCCTGATTTTGCCTCAAAATTTTCCTCTGTCCCTTGTAAAATTTCTGTTTTTGCGTAATGGGGATTGTAAGCATAAAATAATGTTAAACATTAAAGTTCTAAACTAGTTCTTCATCAGAAAATGCTTCTTACACTAAATCCTTTATTCCTAATAGCTTTCTGAGCGAGTATCACTAATTTTTAAGATGTGTCCCTGATTTTTTTAAGCCTTGTCCCTGATTTATGAGGTAAGAGGTTGAGAGGTATGGTCTTGCCTCATATCTCTTCTCTTGCAGACCCTGCACCATTTTAGTTGCCCTCCTCTGGACTGCCTCTATCCTGTCTATGTCCTTGCAGAGATGGGGTCTCCAGAACCGGACACAGTACACCAGATGGGGTCTCACCAACTGCCTGTACAGAAGGATAACAATTTCCTGTTTTCTGCTGGTGATGCCTCTCCCTATACATCCCAATATCCCCCCAGCCCTCCCTACTGCCTTCTCACATTGCTTGCTAACCTTAAGGTCATCTGATATGATTACCCCCAGGTCCCTTTTCATTTTTGCTGTTGTTACTACCTCCCCCCCTCCCATTGTGTAATCTTCCCCTGGGTTTTTGTTTCCCAGGTGCACTATTTTGCACTTCTTTGCATTGAATCCAAGCTGCCATACTTCTGACCATTCCTCCAACCTTGCCAAGTCCCTTCTCATCCTTTCCACGCCTCTTTGTGAATCAACCCTATTGCAGATCTTTGTGTCATCTGCAAAGAGGCATACTTTTCCTTCCAGTCGCTCTGCAATGTCACTTGTAAAGATATTAAAAGGGACTGGACCCAGTACTGAACCCTGTGGTACCCCAGTAGTAACCCCTCTTTCTTCAGAGTGGACTCCATTTACAATTACCTTCTGTGTCCTGTTGTCCAGCCAGTGTTTTCCCCAGGCTACCACCCTGGGACCCACTCCCAGGCTGGTTAATTTGACTTTTAATCTTTTGTGTGGGACTGTGTCAAATTTCTTACTAAAGTTTAGGCAGGCCATGTCCACAGCCCCTCCCTGGTCTACTACTTTGGTCACCCGGTCAAAGAAATCAATTAGATTTGTCTGACATGACCTTCCCACTGTGAACCCATGCTGCCTTGGGTCCTGTGCCCCACTGGCCTCTAGGTACTCAACAGTTCTTTCCTTCAGAAGTGATTCCATCACTTTCCCTACCACTGAGGTCAAACTGACAGGTCTGTAGTTTCCTGCCTCTGTCTTGCTCCCTCTTTTGTGAAGGGGAGTCACATCCGCTTTCCTCCAGTCCTCAGGTACCACACCATCCTCCCATGATTTGTTAAAAAGGGTAGTCAGTGGTGTCATTAGTTCTCTGCTTAATTCTTTTAGAATTCTGGGGTGAATTCCTTCAGTCCCCATTGCTTTGTCCACCTTCAGTTTTAGGAGTTCTTTCAGAACCCTTTCTTCTGTGAAAGGACTGGGGTCGACCCCACTATCCAGAGTGCTTCTGTTAATTGGATTAGGCACCTCCCCCTCCTCCTCTTTTGTGAATACTGAGCAGGAGTATTCATTCAGTATCTCTGCTTTTTCACTGTCCCTCTCTGCCCAACCACCGTTCATTCTATTCAGCCTCACTATCCCTCCCTTTGTCTTTCTACGCTCCCTGATGTATCTATAAAAGGTTTTATCCCCCTTCTTAACCAAGTTGGCTATCTTTTCCTCAGTTTGAGCCTTTGCTATTCTGACTACCCTCCCTACTTCCTTCTGCCTTAACTGGTACAGTTCTCTGTTCTGCTCCTTCTGTGTTTCCTTATACTTCCTAAATGCTATCTTTTTCTCCGTAACCTTCACCGCCATTTCTTTTGAGAACCATAGTGGCTTTTTCTTTCATTTTGATTTATTTGCTTTACACAAAGGCTTGTTGCCTCTGTGATGGCAGTTTTGATGTTTCCCCATTGTTGCTCCACCACCCCCCCAGCCTGTTTGCTAGTGCTTTTCTAAGGCACTCTCCCATCTTGCCAAAGTCAGCCCTCCTGAAGTCCAGAACCCTCACTTTTGTATGGCTTGACTCTGTAGCTGAGTTTATCGTGAACCACACTGTTTGGTGGTCACTTGTTCCCAAATGGCTACCCACTTCTAGATCTGAGATCCTCTCACTATCCTCATTTGAGAGTACGAGGTCTAAGATTGCTCCCTCACGAGTGGGTTCCAAAACTAGCTGTCTGAGGCATGCCACCTTAAGGGCATCGAGAATGGCCCTGCTTTTGGGTGTGGCTGCAGCAAAGGTGCTCCAGTTAACATCCGCATATTCAGGTCCCCATCAACAGTATCTCCACTTTCTGCCATCCTAAGGATGCCTTCTATCATATCTTTGTCCATTCCCTCCCCTGACGTGGGGGTCTGTATATAACCCCGTGCGGATTGTGGTGCCATTTCCAGTCTCTAAGGTGACCCACAGTGCCTACTCTCCTCCCTGTTTACTCTTTTGTTCAGTTGCTTTTATCCCTTCCCTTACATAGAGAGCTACGCCTCCCCCTCTTCTCCCCTCCCTGTCTCTCCTGTAGGTTGTGTACCCTGGTATGTTAACATCCCAGTCATGGTTCTCTGTGTACCATGTTTCTGTGACTGCTACAATATCCAGGCATCCCTCTTCCATCAAGGCCACCAGTTCAGGGAGCTTGTTGCCCAGACTGCGGGCATTGGTACTCATTACCTTCCATTTCTTGATGACCTTACCCTTTTTGCCCCACCCTGTCTTTATTGCTTGTCATTTTCTCCATTTTCCCTGCCCTTCTCCCTATCGACATCTCTGTCTTGGTGTTTACCTCGCTACTACCCTAGAAACATAGAATTTGACGGCAGATAAGGACCGCTTGGCCCACCTAGTCTGCCCATTTTCCTATCTAACAGATAAGCTGCAGATCCTAGTTAACCAACAGCTTACTTCCTCCTACCCCCCCCACTAGGACTGCCTTATGTCTGTCCCATGCATTCTTGAATTCCCCTACTGTTCTTGACTCCACAACCTCCTCAGGGAGGCTGTTTCATGCATCCACAACCCTCTCTGTTAAAAAATACTTCCTCATATTACCTCTGAGCTGTCCTTATGTGGCGAACGTCAAGGCCAGACAGCCTGTCAACCAGATGTCTCCCAAATGGCTTGCTCTTGACTTCGGGGTCTTTGAAGGTACCCCTTCAAGAACAACATCTAATGCAGTTGGTGGTGACTTGGGTCCTTCCAATGCCAGGGCCTATCACCCTATGGCTACTGCAGTTTTCCTCCATGTTGTTTTCCTCTGGGGATGACAGTGACACATCCTTCCAACTGTGTATACACATAATGATGTGTAATGCAGAGCCAGACGCCTCCAGCCTCACAATATGGTGCCCAACTTGTTTGGCTCCCTGGGGACACCACTTGGCAGGTGGGGAGTAGTTAAACCTGCCTCCACATCCAGGTGGGTACATCCACAGCTTTTGTCTAGCCCGTAGCAGTGTCTTGGCTTGGGGTGCAAAACTGGTCACTGGTTTGGCAAGTGGCTCCCCAAAAACTGGTCACTGGCTTGGCAAATGGCTTCCCAAAAACTGGTCACTTGTTTGGCAAGTGGCTTCCCCAAAACTAGTTACTGGTTTGGCAAGTGGTTTCCCCAAAACTGGTCACTGGTTTGGCAAGTGGCTTCCCAAAAACTGGTCAATGGTTTGGCAAGTGGCCTCCCAACTGCTGTGCAATCAGGCAGTTTTATATGTAATTAGAACTAAATCTGAGGATTCCATAATTACACTTAGAATCATATAACTGCATTTTTGTGCGTTGGACCGCATGTGATGTACTGTACAACGTTATGTGTATCAGTTAATGGCATTGTTGTTGTCATGTCACCCGTCCTCTCGTATATTCCTGGTGAACTGAACACTGTCTTCCTTGCATAAGTGAACTGATTTCCCTGCTTAATGTGACTAACTCCAGGTTGGCTGAAAAAGGGATGTCTGTCTCAGTGAGCCAACCCAGTTAACAAACTTCAATAAATAAATAAAATTAGAGGTTCTGAAACCTAAGGTCACACCTAAACTTTTTTTGTGATTGGTCGGTGGGGAAAGTATGACCAAAATGTTGCTGCCATTTTTTTTTTTTCTTTTTCCAATTGCTTAACCAGGTGAGACACACTAAGCTGAGAGCTTGTTTATAGGTGCAACCTGGGGGCACAGGGAAGTTAAGTGACTTATTCAGGGTCATACAGTATGCAAGTGAGGGCTGTGGGATTCAAACCCAGGTCTCGAGGTTTGCAGCTCAGAGCCTTAAACCACTGAGCTATACTGCCTCCCGCTGTTTCCTATTTGCCCCGTGGCTGCAATAGGAAACAGTTTTTGTTGGTCTTAAACACCATACTCTTTCACTGGCCTTATCGGGCAGCCTGAAGGTGATTCATACTAGCCCAAATTAACCAGGAGTCTAGACATCCCCGAGTCAGTACCAAAGTTAAAACTGACCCCTGGGTTCTTATTTTCAAGCCTCTTTTTTTGTGCCTTTAAGTAATCTGCATACAGTAAATTTGCATGATAATCGTATGTCAATTGTACTCTTATTGTTCATTGAAATTTTGAACAATATAGAATTTTTTATGTGGAAATTAATTTTGACTCAGTATTATCAAATGGGCCAAATTCTATTTTTTTGTGTTTTTTTCATACCATTGCAGTGAGTTGAAGATACTCAGTTACTCCCCCCCCCCCCCAAGTCATTCATCAACTGGGTCTGATTGGAAACATTTATTTATTTTATTTGAATTTTGTTGACCGAGTAAGCCCACAAGGCACACAGGAGGCCCTTTTTCAGGGGCGACCCAGGATTAATTACGGAGATAGTTCACATACAGTAGTCTGGACAGGTATGAATATAGTAAAGCACTGGATTGGACAATTACAGTACAGTGGACAAGTTTAGTTACAAAGAAACGTTGCTGGATGATATACACACATACTCAGTTTATAATTTATACAATTCCACGCTTGATAGTGTAACTTTTAAAAAATAACAAAATCGTATAGCAGTGACAACAGCAGACTGATCCAGAACAGCAGGCTCCACTTTTATCCTGGTTGTTATACTTACTGGGACTGGGATAGGGTAGGGGGTAGGCTTATACCCTGTCTAGAAAATGTGGCAACAGTTTGGGACACTGGACCTTAGTAGATAGATGGTGTTTGACTCTGGTTTAGCGATACTTTTCAAATCAGTGGAGTATTTTTATTTTTTTTAGCGAGGTTGTTTGAGCCTTTTATTCTTCAGCCCTTTCATTTCTGGTCACCTGTCTCCATAACCCACCTTACTGGTTCCGATTAAGTCACCCACAAATTGTCCTTCCCTTGGCGGGGGCCTGGAGGGGAAGATCCACCCTCCCACAGTCCACATCCACAACTGTGGAGCCTGCCCTGTCCATGGTGTGTGGGCTGCAGTGGCCAGGTGTCATCCTGCTGTTGGGAGTAGAAGGACTTCCTCCATTTTTTCATCCCTGGTTCCTCTGCCTTGGCACAGATGCTGGTGTGTGCTGTGTTGAGGTACACATGCACCATGTTAAACCGTGGACCCTCCCTTCTGTTGCTGCTTGTACCTGCAGCACCACCAGACCACCACCTGGTGGCAGTCAAGGGTTGAGTCAACAGACCTACTCTTAGTGGGAGAGCAGTCCATTGTATGCAGTCCTCTTCCACCCTGGGCAATTGTCAGCAACCATAGTTCACTCCTGAACCAAGGTAGTTGGGCGTAGACCACCCCCCGGGCAATCGACCAGAAGGACTGCCATTCTGGTCTTTGATAGCCCCTTCTACAGGAGTAACTTTGCCCAGATCTCAATCACCTATATGGGGAACAAAGATTTACAACAAACTGCCCCCAGAAATCCAGGCCTGCAGATCCCTCAACTCTTTTAACACCTTCCTCAAAGAGCTCCTCCTCGCATCGTCCACTTGTTGCTACCCCGACAGTCCCACCCCCCCCCCGCCTACCCACTAAACACAGCTGCACATCTCTCTGTGTAATCCTGCACTTACCCTCACCTTTTGCTTTCCCCTTGTTGGCAACTAACACCATAAATTAATCACTTGTTTACATAATGTACCATTAGGCTTCCGTGTCTCTGCACTATAAATACAATGTATATGTTGTGTATTCTCTGACCTTTCTTGTGCCTCTGCAACTGTAAATACAACGTTTATATTATGTATTCCTTTCACCTTTAACCATTTACTTGTACAGTGTATATATTATATATTCCTCTAACCTGTTTCCTTTGCTTCTACCACTGTAAATACGATGTACACATTATGTATTCCTCTCATCTGTAACCCTTCACTTGTTATTTACAATACTGGACGTTTGTGAAAATGGGCATTTTTGCTCATATACCTTCCAGTATACAAATAAACTTGATTGATTGAGGGTAGCAGTACTGCTGCCAGCCCATCAGCCCATCTAAGGAGAAGCAATTTTAAAGAAGCCATGGTGTTTGTCTTTTTACATTCTGGATGATTCAGATAACCCTGGTAATTATTCACTTCTTCGGATGACTGGACGGATGGGACAAGAGACCCCCCCCCTTGTCAGCCCCTCATTGGTGTTTTTTATAAGACTGAAATTTCCAGCTGCAAGTATCTTATTTTAGTCTTCAGCGTTATTTATTTCTGTGACTTGATCAGTATCTTTTTTTTTTTTTTTTTTTACAACTTGTTTACTCAGGAAAGTCCTGCTGAGACGCAGCATTTTGTTTCCATTGCTTCTACTCCTTTTTTTGCAGCTGCGTGGATGGAAACACTGTGAGGCGAAGAGACATGCTGAAGGTTAGATAGTGAGTATTTGGCTGTCGTGGGATTTGAATCTGTGATCTTCTGGTTGAAAAGTCAGTGCTCCAACCACTGGAGCACACTGCCTCTGTCTTCATATCATTTTTTTTTATTTCCAGTAAAATGAAGAAATGTAAAGATTCCTACAGAAACACCAAGAGGCCTCTCTCTTTTTTCCCCTAACATCTAGTTTTCAGGGATAACCTTTTCCTTCAGCAGCTGGGGGTTTTCATGTTAACAAACAAACAGTTTTTTAGAGACCGGCCCTGTCCGCACTACAGAGCAGTTATAGAAAACCATAAAACCCGATTATTTAAACCAGTTAAGCAAAAAAATAGGAAGGTGGGGGGAGTTAACAAGGAAGCATCACACACGGTGGCGAGGCATACTCTCAGTGATAATATGTGTGTGTGTGTGTGTGTGTGCGTGTGTGTTGTGACCCGACTTGCATTTCCTTCACACAGCAAATGGCATTTTAAGTGCCGAGGCAGCGGGCTCCAATTGAATTTGGTCAAGCCTAATAAAGATAGATCGAGACCCGTGGGCTGACACATATTGATTTTCTGCAGTCAGTTTTGTGGTGCACACTATTGATATCTCAGTTCGAAACTTCTGATGCTTTACTGACCAAGGTTGTCTTTATAAGGGACATACTGTGGGTATGCAGGGCCTCATAGTCTGAGAGACCATGAAGGGCTGTTTTTTTTGTTTTGTTTTTTCTTTTTTTGAATCCCTTGTTTATGCCTCTTGATGGTCAGGTGACCCCATGTGATGAACCATCCAGCCTTGCCACCCCCGCCCCCCCATTGTCAGGTACTCAACCCAGCCTCCCTTCGTTTCTGCAATGGCTTGCCCCTCACCGGCAGGGTTCTCCTGGAGTGCAACTTTCCTGACATGATCTGGTCAAGAGGCAGATGGGTGGTGTGGAGCTTGCGGTTTGGTCAGTTGTCATGTTACCGACTGACTGTTTTTCCCCAGGAGCTTGCCAGTTTGCAGTGATGCGACTTGGGGCAAGCACATATCAGCATCTGGAAGCAGGCCCCCCCCAAACACACACTTATACACACACACGCACGCGCGTACACGTGCACACACGGTGTCAGCCTTTGCTTGTGCTACCATCCATCCTCCATCGAGTATCAGCCAACCCTGAAGGACAGAATTCCCCTCTCCCTAAAGAGGAGAGCTGTCCAGTATGAAACTCACTCTTAAGGGCTAGCCCCCCTACAACCTGAGCCCAGTCTTGAACCTGGGTCACCAGAGTTGTGACTGGAAGCCCTACGGCTCCATTACTTGGACAGACAAGACAGGCTCCTTTATTAACATGAGATTATTTTTACCTCCTCCATGCAGAGTGGGCTGGCAGGTCATCCAGCCACCGGCACCAGCACCCCAGGAACCAGGTCCGGTCAATGACTCGCTCACCCCACAGGCTGGCACGCGTAGTCCCCCCCACGGGGGAACTGGATCCATACCTGGGGGTGCACCTTTCTAGCTCCTGGGGCACAGTGCACAGCCATCAGCCACCATGACCACTCAGCAATTTTCCCCCACGCTTACTCCCCTGTTGGAGCAGGAAGTGCAATGACGTGAGTGCACTTTTGCATGATGGCGCCTGCCATGCTGCAGCGCCTCTTCTGTGCGTCATCCCTGTAGAGCCCCTGACTTCTGTCAGGGGCCACTGCAGAGTGACACTCACCCCTTAACCCACCCCAGAGAGAGGAGAGCTGTCATGGGACACTCGATCCTCTCCCTCCCCTGCTGACTCCCGATGGCCCGAGTCCATTCCTGAACCTGGGTCGCCGGTGTGGCATCCAGCACCTCAACCCTCAGCACCACCGGACTGGCTGAGAAGGGTTCCTTTAAACAAGGTATTGGGCTAACCGTTAGTAGCTCATAGTCCAGTGATAACCATGTCTACATCAACCCTATATTAAACCAAGGCAGCAACCATTTCATTGACCCTTGAGACAGATGGCTATATCACAGTTGGTAAAGCTGCGTGCATTAAGAACAACTTCCCTAAGTGACATCTTTTTCAGTCTGAAGGTTCCAAGAAATGGCTGTTCCCTCCTATGGGTTGGCCCAAAAGAACATTTTATGATATTTCCGACTTTGAGGTGCTCTGCACAACTGTGCTCTCCTTTCAGTGGCATCAGCCAGATAGTTTCACTGTTTTCAACCTCCAGAACACACACACACACACACACACACACACCCTGTCAGGAAGCCCAGACAAATCAGAATAATTTTTCTGCTGTCTGCATACCAGCTGATTATCTCTGCAGAAAAATGTTGCTCCCGATTCCCTCATTAGGAGCTGATATTTCTTCTGCCCTTAAAAGAAGTTTAAAAAGGATTGCAACTTTGGTAGTGCTCAGGGGGTTTGTTCACAGTACAGAGGGCTGAGAGCTGTAAAGTTGAAGCACGTTTTACTCTCAGCCATCCCCACCCCCACCTATTCAGCAGTGACAAAACTGTTATTTGTATTTATAGAGCTTGTAACATGCTAGAATTGTTCCTTTTAAAGGAAAACACCACTTACCTGCTGGCGCTTTCCTGCCAGTACCTATGTCCCCAATTAGCAGTTCTATATGAAAAAATAAGGTTTTCTAACATCATTTAGGTAGTGATATTTAATTTTTTTGTAACTTATTTATTGCATCCAGCCATAAAAGACAGTGAATCCATCACAGCAAAATGAGAATTAACATTGCAACAATATACTGTAAATTCAACAGCATATCATGGTCCTCAGATGTCTGTCTAATACAGAGCAATTGCTAAGTAACACGGTGTATATCACTTCCCATACCATTCATGGATAGAGCTGAATGCAGTACCAAAATGGTTACAAAAAATTGTAAGGAGTGTTGGTCTGAATAAATCTGGTACACGTAAATATATATGATATGGGACTAAAGTTATATTGTCTTTCAGCTAGGTTAATTAGCAGCGTTCCACCTGTTGAGACAGTAGCACTCTCCCTTCCTGCTTTTCAGTTAGATGCATAAAGGGAAGCCAGAGTCCCAGAAATGTCTCTGATTGAAGCTGCAAATCAGCTATGAGTTTCTTCACCCAATAAATAAGTTTGACTGTTGCCACCCACTTCACTAATTGGAACACTATAGGGAGAGCCAGCATTTGGCAATGGTTTTATGAACAGCTGCTAATAGAATGCCTAAGAAATCCCTTTGGCGGTTGGAACATCTGAACGTTGGCCACAAACCCAGGACTAAAGTTTTGAAATCCAGTGGTCTGGTGGTTCCTGCCATTTCTCCAATTTTTGGGCCCAACTCACACCAGAAAGGTTGTGGGATGGGGCAGTCCCATAATATATGGCACGGTATACCCTCCCCCCCCACATTCCCTCCAACAGCTGTTGCTTAGATCACCTAGCTGTATAATGTTTAGTGTGGGAAGGGGTAAGAAAGTAATGCAAGACCACTTTTCACCAAAATTCTCACCAGTTGTTAGAGGCCAAAGTCCAAAATACCTCCTCCCAGACTGTTTTGCATTCCTGTGATAAGAGCCACACGGCAGTTTCTGTTTCCCAAGCTGTTTGGAAGTGGGGTGGGATGGTCTCCCTGCTGTGCAAGTAGCTTTGTATTATAAGGAAAATATGCTTGTTTTAAAGGTACCCTCCCTTGCTCCCTCAATTATCTGTATTATTAGATGCGGTCCACTTTGGAATGCCTGTATTTTATTCCCCTCCTGTAGAAACAAATTCCAGCCAGAACCGATAGGGCTGTGAAAAACTACCAAGTCACAGAAGTTACACATGTGCGTAGAAATTATTCAATGCCCAGGTGTAACTTGGTCTTTTATTGGCGGTGTTGCACCAAATTTTCAATATGGCCTTTTTTGGACCCCTCCTCATGAACAGTGCCAGTGTCATTTTGTTCAGTCGTCCCGAAAGGTGATTGCGCAGAGCAAACGCGCTATTCTGCGCCACAGGTGTAAAAACATATTTTGGGCAGGTTGTGGAAAATGACAGCTGTACTGTTTTGAAGGAGCTGTGCAAAAATGGCAAATGTGGAGTGAAAATATTTAAAATTGGCGATGTTAAGGGCATATGTAGAAACTGCGCAACGCACACTCGTAATGCAGTCATTTTTTGGATTTTTTTCATGAAATTTGCAACATGAGCTTTTTGGGACCCCACCTCATGAACAGTGGCACTGTCATTTCATGAATCGGTCCCAAAAGATGATTCCGCGCAGTGACAGCAAAATCACCTTTTGGGACCGAGTAACAA
Organism: Neoceratodus forsteri; assembly: GCA_016271365.2. Lineage (NCBI taxonomy): Eukaryota > Metazoa > Chordata > Ceratodontiformes > Ceratodontidae > Neoceratodus > Neoceratodus forsteri. Next base: position 202,474,076 of record CM028130.1, read on the forward strand.
AATGACAGTGACAGTTTTCATGAGGTGGGGTCCCAAGAACCCCATGTTGAAAATTTGGGGTTAAAATTCCAAACCATGGCTGAGATATCAGCATAAGTTGAAAACCCCATTGAATAGCTATATAGCACGCTTCCCTTTAATTCTTCTGTTCATGGTTGGGCTTTGAAGAATGCAGACATGTCCCGATCCAGAGAAGATGACAACGCCAACCTCCGGAGGTAAGTATGAGGTAAGGGTGTGTGTGAAGAGGTGGGTGCTCAGTGGGAGGGTGGAAAGGAGGACTGCAGTGATGACGAGGGACCATTTTCCGTTTCCCCAGGAAAAAAAAAAAACCACAACGAGAAAACATTTTGGCACACTGGGGTGGGCTCCCAGTGTACCACATGAATGCTGACATGGGGATTGGGCACCTCGATGTCGGGCAGGACTTGGGCAGGGAGGCACCAAAGAAAAAAGAAATGTCGATGAGGGACCGTTTTCTAATTTACAGTAAATTAAACTTCTGCACACTGGGGTGGGCTCCCAGTGTGCCACAAGAGATGTGGTTTATGACTTGTGGGGGAGGCACAGAAAATACTGAATGGTATTTTGCCATTTTATAACATGGCAGTTTGCGCACAAATCATGGCATCATGAGTTATTGTAGTGGAGATGCGGGTAGCCAAAAATAGTGCAGCTGTTATTCCGTAGACCAATCGTGGCAGTGGGGTTTAAGCTCCATTGGGCTTTCAGAAGGATACTTCCAAAAGCTCAACGGAAGGGGTTCTGCGAGCAGCCATTTTTAGAGCTACAGGACTCTCGCAAAATGGCTGTAGGCTCCGCCCACAGCCCTAAAAAGGACACTTGTAAATAGCAGCAAAAGTCTGAACATCTCAGATTAAATTCATGCTGCATCTGAGCAAAAGTTTTCAAGTTACCATTGTGTATAAATTGCCCAAAGCTGTCCAAATCAGACCTAGCATATCGGCCATGATAAGTGGCATCAGTTTTTGGAGTTAGAAACTCAGTACAAGAAGTAAATCGGGTGTAATATGAAAAGACCTGGCTAAAGATGCAGAGCCTTCCAAACTGCTTTCCAGTTCAGATAAAATTGTTGGAGCCAAGGGTAAGAGGCTGCTTGAGCAGTAAATGTCTCTAGAGGGGCATCAAATATCTCTCATGGAGCAAAACCTGTGTTGTATCTTTTTTTCATACTAGGCCAGATTCCTCTGCCCTGTCCTTCTTATACTCTATCCAGGGTATAAATTGTGCTAGCTGGTAATACAACTTCAGATTCGGTAAACCAGCCTCTCCCTTTGACTGTGATCTTTGCATGTCTCCCCAATTAATCCGTGCTTTCATATCAGATCAGACAAAACGATGGCGGGCTTTAATTTTTTTTCCACTTTGTACTAGGAATCTTAAGGGGAAAAGTTTGAAATAAGAACAGAAATCATGTCAACACATTCATTCATATAGTTTCCATCTTACTAAAGAGGGAAAGTGGGAGTATTCCCATCTTCTCAGATCTTCATTAGTTTCTGTAATTAACTAACCACAGTTTGCCTGGTATAGTCCTTTGAGCCCTGCCGGAATGTGAATGCCAAGGTACCTGATCTGAGTGGAGACCCATTTAAAGGGAATCATTTTTATTAAAGTCTGGGGTCTGTGCACCACTAATTTATTTATTTATTTATTTAAAAGTTGATAACCGGGAAAAGCACCATGAGCCAAAACTCGTTTCCAGGTGTGACCCGAGGGAGGGGAACAAAGGTAGAAAAAAGGCACAAAATCACAGCATAAAAATACATAGAAGAAGATCACCACTTCAGTCAGGGTTACAGACCCAACACAAAAGTTACAAAGTAACACAACAACAGCTGCAATAATATAGGGAACAGGCAAGAGTCAGATACTCTAAAGTGGGGAGTGAGGTCATACAAGCCCCCAAAACCATTTTTTTTTTTTTTATTCTTTATAGTGCCTTCCGCGGTGCTGTGACCCCCTCCCTCAGAGAGGGTACATCATCTGGTCCCACTCCCAGCTCGTCTGCCCCCTGAGGTTCCCCCACGGATTCCCCCTATGCGGCAGGGCCAGGTGGAGGGGCACGCCGGCATTCCCCCGCCAGCTGGTACGGAAAATCTGGTGGTGGGAGGCAGACTTCGCTGGAGCAGTAGGGTCATCACGGGTCCATGGAGCCTCGGCCTTTTTCCGTTTTCTCCCTTATTCCCCTCCGACATAAGTACGTCGTCTTCTAAGCCTCCCGACCTGTACTGCCCTTCAGCCACTGCTAGTGGGCAGTCAGCGGGCAGGAAAACTAGTCCCCTTCCCCGGAGAGAGAGAAGAGCAGGCCTCCGGATGCTCAATCCTCTCTCTCCCCCCCCAGTGGCCCAGGCTTGTTCCCAAACCCAGGTCGCCGACGTGGTGCGTAGGTGTGGCGGCCCAGCAATCAGAATTCTCAGCGCCACCAGGCCAGTATTAAAACCAGTTTTTTATGACAGTATCTAGACAGATATAATTAAGGCGGTAAATATTGGGGGCATTGGGAGAATGACTGATAGGGAAGATGCTTTAGAAGCTTCTTGAGTGAGAATAGGGAGGAACATGGATGGAGGTCAGGGGGTAGGGGGTAATTAGTATTAACTTCTGTGTAACTCTCATTTGTTCTGAAGTCCAGTGATTCACAATAAGCCCTCAAAACTTGTTGTAAAATAGGGAAGGTGCGGGTCGGGTTTCAAAGGTATAGCATTGTGTCATCTTCATAAAGGGAGATGCGATTTTCCACACCCCCACCACTATACCCTCCAGAGATTGGGCCCCATAACCAATGCAGCCAGTGGTTCAATGCTCAAAGCGAGCAAGATGGGGGATAAGGGACAACCTTCATGTGTCCTTCTATTAATAGGGAGGGATTCTGAGAAAGTGCCGTTAACTTCTACTGTTGCTGCCGGTTGTTGATACAGCCCCTGGAGCCATTTTAGATAAGTGCTCTCAAAACCAAATTTAGTTAAAGTTGCAAACATGAGATCCCAACTGAGCATATCAAAGGCTTTTTCGGCATCAGTTGTGATTGCTGTTTGTTGCTCCTTGGCGTGATGACCTACATGCATTGTATTCAAACATCTCTGGATATTGTCTGTTAGGTGTCTCTGGAGGATAAAATCCGATTGAGCCGGATGTACCAATCTATGTAAAATTTTATTTGTCTTGTTTGCTAATACTTTTGTGAATATTTTTGAATCTACATAAAGTAGAGACATGAGATGGTAAGAGTCGCACCTATCCCTTTGCTTCCCAGGTTTGGAGATCACCATGATGAAAAGCTGATTGCCAGGAATCTGGCAAATCCTCAGGCGTTTCTACAGCATTAAACACTCTGGTTAAGAGAGGGATCAGAAGGTGTTTAAATGTTTTTATAAAACTCTGTGTTGAACCTGTCTGGGCTTGGTGATTTGCCAGCCTGAATGTCCAGTATTACCTTTTCTACCGCGTCAGGGGTGATTGGGCATTCTAGCATAAGCTGTTCTTCAATGGTGAGACTTTTTATTTATTTAGTTATTTATCATTCGGAAAACACCTTCGAGCACAAGTGCTCTTTTGCAAAAGTTCCACGTCTGACAAGTACAGTGAACGAAAATACAACATACATTCGCCAGCTCAAGAACAGCCTTGTTAGGTACAAGCAACAGTAAATTATCAGTCAGGGAAATATACACACTCTAACATAGCAGTCCCAAGGAGACAACGTTTGCAAGTGCCAGTAATGTGGAAGCACAAACTAAAACATGGTATACTGGTCAGGAATCAATTAAAAGCAACAGCAGGCTGATTTCAAGGTGAGTTCTTCTTTTAGGGAGTTTTTAAATTGTGCCATTTTGGAAAGTCCCCACTAGGGATTCAGGGAGCTCGTTAAGGCATTGGCAAGCACGGACTGCAAAAGAGCACCTACCCAGGCTTGCTTTTCGCAAGGGGACTTCAATAGCTTATCTAGATGTATTTCTGGTGGAATATTGGTATGTGACCAGGCAGAAGAGATCTTTAGCCTCTTTTACACGGGCAGCACTTACAATGGCATGGTTCCCAGATGCTTGCTATGCTCTGTCAGTGCCGTCTGCTTCTACACACATACCATGTGCAATGATCTCGGGGCTCATCCAGCGTTTCTGCTGTCTTTCCTGCCGGCCGAGAGCCCGAGACTTTGGGGGGGGGAGGGGCGGTGCTTGAGTTCTACATTGGTCTCGGGGCCCTTCTGCCATTTTTCGCTGGTTTTTCAGCTGGTACAGAGCCCCGAGACATTTTGCAGTGGGGGTGTGTGTGTGTGCATCATTATTTAGGCAGCTAGAAGGCCGTGCATACATCTCAAAATCGTGGTTAAAATATACACACATTAAAGGAAGAATGCTGAACTTGCTGATGTGTACCAGACTGAAAACTGAGGGATAGAACATAAGAAAATCACACTGAAATGCCGACCATGCTACCGGGCATGTGTCTATATATACGCATATCCTTATGCATATGTATAGATGCATGCCCAGTAGCATGGCCGGCTTCGTGTGATTTTTATGTGTTCTAGCCCTCGGTTTTCAGTCTGGTACACGTTAACAAGTTCAGCATTCTTCCTCCAATGACTGTGTGTATATTTTAACCGCGATTTTGAGATGTATGCATGAACCTTTTGGTGCTTCAGCCTGTTACCTCACATGACCGGGTTGTTGCGATCACCAGGGGATGCTGGAGGGTCTCGCAGGACTTTCTGTTGGAGCGCTGTGAGCGCTCATGTGTGATTACATGGCAGCCCAATCTGTTCCACAATGATTCCCGCAAACGGCGAACCCAAGAAAACAGGGAACGTCGGATCAGTGAATGCTTATTTTGGGTACAGTGCGGGGTTGCCTGTACTCACAAAAAAGTGAATGTTGCAGTTACTCTGCACGAGTGACAACTGTGCAGAGCATGTAACATGCCCTTTTGATTACAGTTGGAGTGAGGCCCAACAAAGCTTTTTTAGCCATCAGACATCAGACTTTGGAGCTCCATGTCCGGAAACTCCTGAATGGCACCGAGCCTGGCCTGCCTGGCTCCGGGGGACGCATAGAAGGTTTGGGAATACTCTTTAAAGTGGGATGCTATATCCCTTGGTATAAAAGCTAGCTGACATTGTATGGGGTGGTGGAGTCTTTTAACGTAATGGTCCGCTTGTTGCTTTTGTTTTTTTTTTTATCAAAAAGCAAACAAGCGACCCGCCCTATTCCCATGTTTGTAGTACATCTGATTAATATACTGTAGTGTTCCTTCTGCCCGAGTATCTAGCAGCATTATGAGTTACCTTCTTGTTTTATTCAACAGTTTCAAGGTCTCTGGAGAACCTTCCTGTTGATGTTGCTTTTCAGGATCATTAAGCGTTACTTCCAATTTTGTTTGTTTGTCTAACCTTTGCTTCTTTAACCGAGAGGCATAGAACATAATTCGACCCCTTAGAGTAGCTTCTAGTGCATTCCATAACCATTTCCCTGGAGTGTCTGTGTCCATGTGGTCTTGAAGGTAACCTTCGATGGTATCCTCCGTAAGACTTTTGAATTTTTTTTTTTAAGGTTGAGCAGGGAGGTGTTCATTTGCCAGCAAGTTACTTTGGTCCAATCACCCAGCTTCAGAATTAATGAGACTGCCGTGTGGTCTGAGTAGACCAGGGAGTGGAGTGATATTGAAATTTTAATCAATGCTCACAAACCTCCACTTTGTAAGGCTGCCAGTAGCTATCTCATGGGAGCCACTCACTCCCTTGCCTAGGGTATGCTAATGTGCCCCCGCCGGCTCAGTACATTGGCCTGCAGGGGCACATTAGCATATCCCAGGCGAGGAAGCAAGTGGCTACCATTAGGTGGCTGCCGGCAACCTTACAAAACAGAAGTTTGCAAGCACTGATTAAAAGTTAAATATCACTACATAAATGATGTTAGAATTTTTTTTTCCTATAGAACCATTACTCGGGGCAGGAGAGCACCACAGGTAAGTAAGTGGTGTTTTTCTTGAAGAATGTGCTCTGTCTCACAGCTGCTGAACAAGTGGTTGGTCTGTCATGACAGTGTATGGCAGAACGGGACATGGGAATTGTAACTGCAGCTGTATTCCATCGAGGGTTAAACCTGCTTTTCTGTAAGTCCTAAATTAGTTGGCGGCCTGTATTCATTCACCCACGCCCGGGAACTCAACACTGGAGATGGTCAAAGTGCAAAAATTCTGCTTCTGTGACATTTCAATGATCTGACGTGTAAAGTTCAGTTTTCCAGGAATTCTGCAGATGAACCTGAGTTCTACTGAATGCTCATTGGAAGTTCTGGAAAGCGGACTAGCAGTATCATTAATGGAGTTTTTTTTGTTTCACAGCAGAGCCTTTCCACAGGTTCATTTTGGAGCCAAACTTGTACTTGAGAATTCTGCTCATGGGGGGAGTGAACCTGCAACGTGTCAGTCTGAAACTATCAACAGATATCAAATTGTGGGTTTAAGGCAGAGCTGGGAATCACTTTCATCATGAAAGCTTACCGAATACCCAGTAAAAAACAGGCTTTAGTAACTGAAGCAACCCTGACTCACTCCTCTCCTACATTCCAGAGTTTCAAGAATACCAGTTTTGGAACTTTGCTTAAGCCCCCTATCAAACTTTACCTACTGTGGACCAAAACAGTCCATTTTGCAGAGTTTTTAGTTGCTGAAATACTTTGAGGGAAGGGATCGTAAGTTCTCCTTGGCCACCCGATCCCTTCCTGGTGCACATCGTAGCCAGCTCCGCCCCCACACTCTCAGGTTGTATGATATAGGAGTTTGTAGAGCGCGGGGCGTGTTGCATTGATTAGAATGGGAGTGGAGTTTACAGTATATTGTTTAATGTTTTAGAGGGCCACTTGGGTCAAATTAAAGCTTCCGCTCAACAAATTAGGCTCGTGTTAGTTGAGCTGACGCTTGATTTGACCTCAGTGGCCTCTAAAATGTTAAATAATATATTATAAATTCCATTTATTTTAATCAATGCAGCATTTCACTCTACCCCTACCCCACACTACAAACTCCTACATTATAAAATGTGAGAGCACGGGGGCAGCATGGGGTGGAGCTGGCTACGATCTGCACCAGGAAGGGGAAGGGATCGGACAGCCAACGGAGAAATTGCAATCCCTACCCCTAACATATTTTGGAAACTAAAGACTCTGCAAAGTGGACTGCTTCAGTCCAAAGTAGGTAAGGTTTAAAATGGGGGCTTATCGGGTTGTTGAGTAATGAGCATGATTGTTGCTCTAAATTTAAAACAACAGTATTAGTCTGCAAACAATTTCATCTTGTAGCTTTTTAGCAAAAATGTATTTCTAATATTCTTAGATTCATCCTCCATGTAATTTTAGTTTTCTCTGGTATTTATAAAACAGTTTTTAGAGCTAATTTTGTAATTAATGACTCGCATCTTTAAAGATGGCCACCACTCTCAATTTTTTTTTATTTCTTCTGTTGAGGTTGCCTGTTAAGTGTATGTGCTACATTCATAATGTGGCTGTATTAGGATGGTGTTATCTAGCCAGCCCAGTGGCACTGAGGGTTGAGTCGCTGGACACCACACCTATCGCCACCCGGGCGACCTGTCTGGGAACGAGCCAGAGTCGTCGGAGGTTGGCGGGGGAGGGAGAGGATGTGAGAAGCTGCTGGCTGGCAGTGCTCCACCTTGGGTGGAGGTATCCAGCTCTCTTGGAGCCTGGCCACCCTCTGGTGGAGGCCTGAGGGACGGCGCCATGAGAGAGCTCAGGCAAAGGTCGATGGGGAGGGTTGAGGGGACCCGGTGGATGTAGCCAGGGATTTCAGATCTGCACACCAAGTGGACTCACTGCTACCCCCCCTAGTTAGGGTGAGCTACCCCGGCCCGCCTGGGGTGTAGCCAGACAATCTAAAAGTATACACCAGGACCATGTTTGTTGCCTCATTTGGCACAATAAATACAACTTTCGTATCTCATGATAGTGGTTGTTGCCATGCATGGGTAAATACAAATGTCATGCATTGTTCCCTAAGACACCCACATACCAGCCCAGAGCCTGTAAAGTTGTATTGTCCTTGGGATGCAAAGAGAGTATTAGTGACAAGTACTTTTAATTTTGACTCCTATGAATAAAATTACAGAAAAGTTCAGTATTTTCTTTGTTAGTTTTCATGGAAAAAGGAAGCAGTTCAGAGACTATTTGCTACCCCTCTTAAATAAAATTGCACACCATGGAGTGCTTGGAGTATGCCTGCCTACACCCTGGCGGGCCGGTCCAGAGCTGTGGTGCACATGTGCGCCTCCACGCGCATGCGCCAACGCTTCTGGGGGTCCCGGGGTAGCTCATGGGGAGAAAATGGAGGAAATCGTGGGGGCCGACGTGGATGTGCCCCTGGTCCGACTCTGGGATCTGCTGGGCACGATGGTGCTATAAGACCCTTGTAGATCGGTAGGCTCATGGACGAGTCGATCTGCCACGGAGGATAAAATAGTTAAAAAAAAAGGGATGGTGTCATCACATGTTTCTGATGGTAAACAGCACAGTACTGTACCGAGATTTTTTTTTTTTTATTGCGGGCACAGCCGTGGAACAAGAACTTTTAAAAATGTCAAAGTCCCATATCTTGGTTCACAAATGAAAGAAAAGGAAAAGAAAAATGGGTATCTAGATGTTGTTACCCAGAAAACATTATTGCTGAAAAGAAGTGAATGGCGACTAACAAATACTGCTGCTTTAACTGCTGCAGGTCGAGTATTGGAAAACAACTTTTATTTAGGGGTGAATTTCTCTGGCCCACAAACCACTATCATTTTTCAGTTACATTTCACTTTGTGGTAGAAGAGTGGGTCAGAAAGTACAGACAGACCACAGAAAAAAGTCCAAGGCACAAATAGCATTTTTTTTTTTTGCACTTTCTTTTTATCCCTTCCTTACTACCCACTCGGCCCACTCCTTCAGACCGATCACTCCCCTGTAATCCCTCCCACAGCATCTGCCCCTAGTGTGCAAGGCTTGCTCTGTTGTCTCCCTACCTTGCTCCTCTCTCCTCTGGAGAGCCTGCACAGCAGGGTCTGCCCATGGATAGGTGATCGGGGCTGGGATCGGTCGTCATCCTGGCCCGAGAGGGTGTTTTTCCACTTTTCTTCCCTTGGTCCCTCCTCCTCCTGAGGGTGTCTGCACAGAGGACTGATGTCTGGACAGACAGCATGCTGATGCATGCTGTTGTCAAATGCCCACAATGTCCTCCCCGACTCTGAAGAGCCACCTAGTGCCCCGATGCCCGTGCTTCCACCGGCGCAGGTGCGTCAGGTGCTCAGAGCACCCCAGGATCCCACCCCAGGAGGAGAAGAGCATCCGTTGGGATGCTCGATCCTCCTCGACCCCTCCCCAGTGACCCGAGTCCATTCCGAACCGGGTCCCGGCGTGGCGTGAGTATGGTGTCCAGCACCTCAACCCTCAGCACCACCGGGCTGACCACAAATAGCATTTTAATTAAAGCGTAATATCTTCTGTTGGATGGCTTCACAATGGTAAACGTACCTGAAAAACTGATTTGGCACTGCTTTACAGCAGTTGTAAACAGAAGGTTTGGCAAAGTCATTTGCACTCTGTATCTGCTTTAAAGTTCTTGCTTGTATCAGAATTGTAGACCCCCTTTGTAAGCAGTAAGAAGTAATACTTTGCAGCTTCAGGTTAAAGGGACACCATCAACCCCTTTACGGCTCAAAGTGTCTCTAGTTTAAAAAACATATTTTAGGGCTCAAAGTGTCTCTAGATTAAAAAACACATTTAGGGCTCAAAGTGTGTCTAGTTTAAACAAAAAACACATTTTATGATTGATTTATTTTTTTTTTTACCTTTGTTTTACCAGGAGAGACACACTAAGCTAAAAGCTTGTTTACAGGTGTGACCTGGGAGCACAAGGAAGTTAAGTGACTTGCTCAGGGTCATACAGTATGTAAGTGGGGGCTGTGGGATTCAAACCCAGGTCTCCAGGTTTGCAGCTCAGAGCTTTAAACCACTGCACTATACTGCCTCCTTACTGCGTTATACTGCCTCCTTAAGATTGTTCACATTCTGTAGAGACTGCTGATGTAGCTGGTAGCTTGATTCTGATTCCTTTTTGAACGTGAAAAACACACTGCCCACACTGGTGTTACCACACAGTCATATTTGTTTATAGCCCTTGATTAACTCCCACAGCATATTTGTGGACTTAGGAACACCCACTCATGATGCAGTGGGAGGAGAGAAGACTACTGCATCTGGAGTGGCTGCACTGTTTAAGGGTGTTCCTAATATTCAGAAAGTATGCAGTAAGAGCTGATCAAGGATTTGAAACAAAGCAATGTTGGAAATAATGACACCATTAGCATGCACTTAGTTCTGCTTAGAAAGGAAGCTGATAAACAGCCAACAACATCAGTGATTTTTCAGAAGGTAAGCAATCATAGTTTGATTAGGTTAGGTCTTTTTCTCAGCATTGTAGGCAATCTTCACCTCCTTCTCAGAAAACAGTGTGTGTGACAACAGCCCCCTTCTACAGCCTTCAATGGCTTTTTATTGATTTGTCAGATCTGGCCTCCCTGATCTTTTGTTCTCAAAACATCACAGTCAGCTTTCCTTTTCTCAGTATCCGGAGATGAACAAGCAAGTAGAAGAACAACCGTAGCTAAGGATGTAAACAATAACCCCTCCCTGCCTTCAAAGTTATTTATTCTTTTAACAAAAACTACCAGTTTTTAGGCATTTTATTTTTCATTATAAAAACAGGGCAGGGCTCTAACCCCGCTCTTAACAGAGAAATTAGAGTTGAAATGGTCAGACACAAAGGAGCACTTTTTTTCAAGAATTACAGAATTATAAGTGCGCTATTTTTCTAGATATACTGCCTGCTACACAAGAGAGAATGAAGAAGTTTGCCTTACACAGATGACATGACAGAGACCGTTGCCACATTTATAAGCTGTTCCCACCAAACATTTAGTTACATGTGGCTGTGAAAAAAGACTTCACTTTGATCCAGACCAGGTGAACCAGTGCATCGCTACGAAAACATATGAGCTAGCAAAAGAACAGACGACAAAAATAAACTTACTAAAATAAAGGCAATGGAAGATGGAACATAGAAGCAAAGAAAATGAGAGCAGAAAAAAAGCCCAGGGACCCATCCAGTCTGCCCACCTTCCCAAACTGTTCTGTGTAGGCACTAGTAGCCATCCTTGTCCCGTACCTCTGCCCTCCTGTTATAGCCATGTGCCTGTCTCAGCCTACTCTGAACTCCTCTCAGCTGTTTTGGCTGTCACCACCACCTCTAGAAGCCAGTCCCAGTTATCCAGCAACTCTTTCGATGAAAAGTGCTTGTGAACATCCCTCCTGAATCTTGCCCCCTGCCAGTTTCAATGAATTTCCCTGTGTTGCTGTATTCGTACTTGGGACATAACAGTGATGACTTACCTGCACTAAAAGAACTTTAGAATGTTGGACTTTTTGTTTTCTCCTTGACCTGTTGCCCAGGGTGTATAATAAAATATTTTTCTAAAGTATCATGTTGTTTTTTTGAAAAGCAACTAGCTGTACTCTATTAAATATAATACACTTTTGAATGTGCATACTCTGAGTCTTGTGGAACTTTCTTTTAAGTAAAATAAGTAATGTTGTCACAGGATATCACAGCATTTACTGTAGGACATGCTCCTTGTGTTTTGGCTTGGATCCCCACACTTGTAGACTTGTTATATTTTATTTTTAACGCTACCAACAGTCCCTATTTTCCCAGGACAGTCCCTATTTTAGGCAGCATGTCCCAGTGTCCCCACAGGTTTTGCAAAATGTCACTTTTGTCCCTTTTTTTGCTTACTTGTCCCTGTTTTGTCCCCTTTTTTTTTTTGCTGACTGCTAAACTGTGAGTGACAGTTATTTCAGCACCACTGTGGCACCGCTCGGGCTGGATAGCAGTTTGCAACTTCAATCCCTGCACCTATGTTACACTGCAAGCATATCAGTGGGAGCACAGTAAAGCATATTGTTCCTGTTAGATCAGACTGGGTAGTGGTGCAAACAGCACATGTGGACATCTGCCTTGCCAGCAGCTGAGATGGACTTCAGGCAGAGAAGAGACTGGCAGCAGGGAACTAAGGTACCTGAACCTGAACAGCTGTAGGGAAGTGTGTGAAAACAATCTGGTGTGGTGTTGGGAGTCACTGAAGTGAAGTTTGCTCAACAAATGAGGTGAATGTAAGCGGGCTGGATGGGACTGTCAGGAGGAGTAACACATGCAGCTCGAATGTCTGATCACAATTTAACGCAGGTTTGCTTCCAATTAACTTTCTGTACATCACGATGTGTTACTTGCTGCAGCAGAATGATGTATTGGTTTAAACTGAATGTTTGCTACTGGTGTTACTGTGGGGCGGCATGGCCAGAGCAAGCAGCAAAATGTAATTGACTGTACGCAGCATTGTCTGCAGTGGTGCCCATGAGAGTGACAGGGTGTTGGGGGGGGGGGGGCACGGTCAGGATGGACCGTCCCAGTTTTAGGCCTTGGAGAGTTGCTAGCTTTATTTATTTTGGATTTTCACCTTATTTGTAAACTGCATATTCTGCATGAGCAAATTGCAACAGCTGAAAGACTAACTGATTCTTTATTACAGGCAAGTAGTGAATATACTGAATAAATAAAAAAATGAAGGAAGAAGACAGAATTGTAAAAAGCATTATACATTTCTAATACGACTTGACAGTTGTATTGTAACTAACCATATGTACAGTAGAATGAAAAGAATCAAGACCGACTTGCTAGTTTCAGCTGATTGCCATTGTCAACCAGTGCCTGCTCTGTTCCGTGCTTTGTCGTGTGTCGTTAGACTGTTTACTAGGTAGAATATGTGAGTATAGTGCTGAAAGCTGCGTGCCTTAGAATGCACCTGAGTAGGGCATTCATTTTGAAGACACATATGCTCTGTTGAGAATTATTGAGTTTAAAATGTTCTTATTTTAATGGAAAAAGGTTTTATTTTCATTTGTTAAGTTATTGTTAGATTCCATCAGGCTAGTTACCAACTACACATTTACTGGGAATTAATGAGTGATCAAGTGATGTGTTTAGACCATTGAAGTTGATAAGAGTTAGATTATGTCAGGCTAGCTACCAACTGCGCATTTACTGGGAATTAATGAATTTTCAGGTGATGTTTAGACCATTGGAGATAATAAGAGTTCAGTTACGTCAGGTTAGTTAACAACTGCACATATATTGAGAATTAATGAATAGTCAGGTGATGTGTTTAGACCAATGAAGTTGATAAGATTCTGAAGCCCATTATATAAGCCATAACAATTACTGGTCAGCAGTTTTTCTCAATAGGCTGATCGAGTTGATATTTGCCGTAATAACCCGTGGGTTATTACAGCATTCACGCACACGGTCATTCAAAATGTGCGCTCCCTCATTGGCTCCCTTTCTGTGCAAGGGCGGGCTTAACAGTTTTGTAAACATGACAGCTCTGCCTCTCGCTTACCAAGGAGCCGCCACAAAAACCGTCAACTCGCCTTATTTTTATTTTTTTTTCCAACTCTATCTGGTTGATTCTGTTCTTTGTCTGTTTCGGCAGTGGAGCTGTGGCTTGACTGGCAGTGCGATCTGAAAAAAAAAGTAGGTAAAACAACTGATTAACCCCCCCCACCAAAAAAAAGAACAAAATTATCAAAATGAGAGAGTGACAGGGAGACAGAGATTGTGTGTGTGTGTGTGACCCTCCGTGACACATGGTCGCAGAAATCGGGCTGCAGAAAAATTGCTGACCAGCAATTATACAAAATAAAAGATGGGGAAGTGTGTCATAGGAGAATTTAATGCACGCCCTCGGTGTGCGATGCTTTAATAAACCCCTGTGGCTTTGCCCTCAGGGTTTATGTGGCATCCCACACTTTGGGTGTGCATTAAATTCTCATATCACACACTTCCTCATCCTTTATATTTGTACAATGAATCATTTGCATGGTGCTTTGCTGTGTGTTACAGTACACCCTTCCTCTGGCCGGGGAGTGGGGGTGGGAGAATAACTGCCCGCGTAACCATTGCATACACTGCTCTTTGGTTGGCAAACACAAAGCACATGAATGCCGGGTGGCACTGCGCACTCCCTGCTAAGGAGCACCCTTCGTATCAGAATGTGCCCAACCCCATGCAGGCCTTAGCGTGGCATTCAGGGAATTCACAGGAGATGTGCTGCTCTCACTGCAGCACTGGGCGCTTTCTTTTTTTTTTTTATTTCCATTATTTGTTTCTGATCCTCCATCCCCTGGTCCCTGTGCCCCCCCCCCCAGTCCCATCTACATCCCTCCAGCCCCATCACCAATGAGTCATGTCAGTGTACCTAGCCTCCCACACTACTACTACTATCGCCTCCTCTGCTCTGTTGGCCCCAATTAGGCACTTATCCCTTGCCCTACTCCTCTCCCCTGCCTACGGATCCTAAGTGGTACTTTCCCCTTGTCCTCCTTCCCGCCTTCCTCACAGATGTTAGTGATCCCTTCATGTATCAAATGTGATTTCCTGTTATGTCATTAATAATGCATCATGTTAAGCTGTACAGATTAATCTTCAATATTCTTTTTGTACAAAGATGTATTTCTTGTATTGCATTCTGTATATTATGTTGTTTGTTTCATTGCTGTATATACTGTAAGGCAAATGTGATTTGATGTGATTCTCTGTGCCTAATAAGTATGTTGTATAAGGGACCTCCTTGCAAATGAGCATGCTCAAAGGACAATATCCCTTCACAATAAACTGAACTGAACTGAAAAACCATCTCATGGACTTACCGGTTGTCTACCACTTGCCCAAGTGCACATATGGTGGTAGGTGGCCTGCCATGTCATTCATGAAGTGCCTGCGGGGCGGGGGTGCCAGAGAGGGTTGGGCATTTTTCTACCATTTTTTGTGCCCAAGGTATCAGTGTGCAATGATAGGCATGCGTTTATGGTGGCAAGCATGGGTGCTGGAATCTGTTGGCAGTCTGTCCCCTTTCTGATGCACCCGCATATGCTACCAACTGGTCTACTCCTGGTGGCAGTCTCACAGCGAGACACAAAATACCCCCACCTCGAGGGAGGAGAGCTGTCCCTGGGACGTTCATCCCCCCCAGCAGGCCTCCAGTAACCCGTGCCTGTTCCCAAACCAGGATCACTAGCACCATGAGTGGTAGCCCTACTACTGTGCCAATGGGTCCGCTTCAGCAGGCCCTTAATTTCCATTTCTGCACATAACCAGTGTTTCACCTGGAATAGTGCACAGTATGTATTGGGGCTGTCATTTCAAACAATGGTACTTGTTGTTCTCCAGTAACAGGGCACAGGAAAGGCACTTTGTATGTCTGGAAGGTCTGACACCAAGATGCCCGATAGTGGATAAAAGCTGTTGATAACATTTGGTGCCGTCTTTTCCTTCAGCAGGTCAAAGTTGTTGAAGTTTAAGCTTGCTCTACTGCGGTGCTGTATCATGTCTACATTGCTTCAGTCAACCAGTGCTTAGTTTTGCTTTTGGCCTGGTGTCATGAGTAAATTAAAGGCCTTTGGGCTGAACCTAGATGCAGAACTTAGGAAAACCATCGGAAAACGGGGACTGGCTGATTTTTTTTTTTATTTATGTTTTTAATATAAAAAGGATGCTAGTTTCTTCCAGCAAAACCATATTTATTCCTCCAGTGAGGGATTCCTCATAATTCCCTAATGCCTTGGGGCAGGAGTGGCTTATAAGTTATCTCCCTCAGAAGAGAAGTAAACACAGTCTCCCATTGGAAGCCATTAGATATTCTGTTTATACCACACAATGCTGACAGAAACACTCAATTTGTTATAAATTTTTAAAATCTTTTGATAGCAGCTGTATTCCAAGAGCAGTCAGATTCTATTATGAAGTGTTGTCAGGGAGCTGCACTTACATTGAACCCCACCTCCTCCCCCCAATCCCACTTGACATCTGTGCACCAGTCAATATTTTGCTAATATAATTGCACTTGAGTGAGCAGTGAAACTGTATTTCACTGATCAACTGGCCTGCATTGTTTTATTTCCAATTTTGGGGGTGTAGGAGATGGTCCTCCACTTTCTTCTATTCTCACACCCAAGATGGAGTAACACAGTGGGGAGCCAGCCCGTCAGTGCTACGGTAGGGTTACTCCTTACAACACCAGCAATCCAGGTGAGGTAATGAGCCTGGTCATGAGGGGCCAGCCGGGAGTCGAAGGATCAAGCGTCCCAGAAGACAGTCTTCTTCTCCGGATAGGGAGGGAATGCATGCTTGGGATGCTGCCACTGCAGTGCAGCCTTGCTATCTACAGGTGGGGCTGTGAGTAGGCACACCTTAGGGTAGAAGAGACACTGGCTGATGCCATGTGGCAGCATACTGAGGCAAGTCTGCTTGTGCATGGCATCACAAGATTCAATGTCTCGCGAGGGGTAGGGACAGAAAAAGATTAAAATGGCCTTGGCGCCCATATATAATGGGACGTGATGCATCCTGGCCCATGCCCTACTGCCACACCGCCTCCTTACAAACAATCACTGTTGGTGGTATATCCCTCACCCCGCCCCTGCGGTGGGGCAAACCGAGGCTCCATAGAAGGCTGATGGTGTCAGGCTGGTTGGAAATAGGGTCTTGGGGGAGTACACTGGAGCTCCTAAAGGAGTCGGGTACCAGGGATGAAAAGTAGGGGAACAAAGTACAGATTTAAAAAAAAAAAAAAAGGACAGCGCAATATGGCATTAGTTTGTATGATATGAGGAGGAAGTACTTCAGCAGTTTCAGTTTGTGTTTGCTTACCTGCTGTTATCTTTCCATAAATATCTTTTGGTTTTGTTTTCTCTCCCCCACCCTGGTATTTAAAGTGAGTTTGGTATGTGCCCTCCCCCTTCCGTTGCCCCAATACACTGCAGATGCTTCAGCCAGTGACCTCACTGGTTTAATCAGTCTGTGACTTCTGATGCCGATACTGCTACTGGCATGAGCTGTTCCAACCAGTGACATGATCAGCTGCAACAAGTCAGTGGCTCATGACACTGATACTGCCACTGGCATTGGTTGTTCTAACCAGTGACATCATTAGTTACAGTCAGTCCATAGCTCATGATGCCGATATACATGCGCTGTTACAGGCTGTGACATCATTGGTTGCAGTCAGTCAGTGGCTCTTGATGCTGATACCACTACTGACATGGGCTGTCAAATCATTGGCTGTAGTCAGCCTGTGCCTCCTGATGCTGCTACTGCTACTGGCATAGGCTGTTTCAGCCAACGACATCATCAGTTGCAATCACTCAGGGGCTCCTGACACCTGTACTGTTACTGGTATGGGATGGTCCAACCAGTGACATCATCAGCTGCAAGCAGTCCATGGCTCCTGACGCCAGTACCGCTACTGGCGTGGGCTGTTCCAACCAGTGATATCATCAGCTGGAATCAGTCAGCAGCTGCCATGCTGTTACCACTACTGGCAAGGGCTGCAACACTGAAAAATGGAGGAGCTTCTCACCGTGCTCAGTTTGCACTGAAGTAGCAATAAATGCAAGTATTAACTTCAGGAGCCCAGTCTAAACAAACAAAGAACCACAGCGCAGAAACACCAACGCAAGGGTTACCCTGGAAGGGCACTGGCAGCAGAGCCAAGTTTCAAAGAAATGCTAAATCACACATAACCCCAGTAATGCAAAGCATCATGGGAAGTATATGCAAATCACTTTGAAGAATTTAGAGTGGTTCTGCTTTAACACCAAGAGCCACTGACTAATTCCAGCCAGTGCTGTCACCTGTCACTGGTTGGAGCATCTACTGTTGGCATCGGGGGTCTACCTGCAGAACTGTTTTTAAAGGCCAAGAAGACAGAAGAGAACAAAAGAGAGCGCTATATACAGAAAGAGATCAGGGGGTAAGGAAACATGAATTAAATATGTTGAAGTACTTTCTGACCCCTTTAAAGCAACATTGTCAGCTCCTTAGGCCTCAGTATGTAAATACTTTTTATACAGTAGACATAAAAAAAATTTAGTAACCTGATTGGTCAGCTGAGGTGTGTACCCATGGGTAAATCCTGCAGTAATGCACGGCTTAAGGGCATTTAGAAAAAAACATAATTAAAAACACATTTCTCAATTTATTTGACATGTGGGGACATTGTATAATGGCAATAAGGCATTCCAGGATATAAGTAATAGGGGGATCACCCACTTCTCATGTGGTTGTCATGACACACCACACCACACAGAGTGTGGATGAATGCCCTAATAAACCATACCCTGCCATGCCTTACTGATCAATTCTTTATACTGTTATAAACTTATTAATTAAATATCCTTTTTATTTTCTAATGTTTGTTAAAATGTTTTATATATGTCAGGCCGGCTCAGTGGCGCTGAGGGTTGAGGTGCCGGATGCCTTACCTCGAGCTACTCTGGCAGCCCGGGTTCAGGAATGACCTTGGGTTGTCGGGGTGCCAGCGTGGGGGGACGCAGGAGCGAGTGAAGCCAGTAGGCTGCTCTCCTCTCCTGAGGGTGGTGGTTGTTACCCTCCTGTAGTTCTGCTCCCACCGGGTGGAGGTCCAGTGGGAAGCATAGGCGGAGGTGGCAGCAAGGACAGGAGGGCGGAAGAGACTGAGCTGGTGCAGCGGTGTGCGTGCCTCTACATGCACACATGGCCGTGTGCTGGGGCCTCGGTTGGGCGGGGTAAAAACCGACGGGGGAAAAAACTTCATAAAATTAAAAAAAAAATGTTTTATATGTCAAATTTGTGTTGTGCTGTTTAACTTGGGTGTGGCTGAAAATGAATCATGGTTATCCAACCCACCGCTGGTATAAATATATTAAAAAACATTTTTCAGTTACTCATCAGCTGTAGAGTTTGTTTATAGAGCTGGTTATTTTTTATTTTTATTATTTCTTCTTAGGAAAAAATTAAAACGAAACACAGCTTTTGGAGTAATTGTATCCACTCTTGTTTCAGATCCTTTACATCACCTCCCTGTATCCTTACTGAACATTCGGACTGCCTGCTCACAGTCCGGCCAGTCATGCTGTAGTAGTTCCCTCCAACTGCAGCATAACTGGCTAGAATGTGTGGGGACATTCCCAGGTTTCAGGAAGAATGCAGTGTGAGAACCTCAAGGACTGTAAACAGATTCTGTCCCTAACCACTGGTCCAGGGTCAGTTTTCTGTCATCATTGCTTAGTACCAGTTTAACTATCATCACTGGTTTGGAATCAGTTTACTATCTCTGCTAATCTGGAGTCAGTTTACTATCCTGAGCTGGAATCAGTTTACTATCTCTGCTGATTTGGAGTCAGTTTACTGTCCTGATCTGGAATCAGTTTACTATCGCTGCTAATTTGGAGTTATTTTACTATCCTGATCTGGACTAAGTTTCTTGTCATTGTTGACCTGGAATTAGTGTACTACTATCACACTGATTTGCAGTTAGTTTACTGTCACTGCTTATCTGGAACCAGCTTATTGTCACCATTGATCTAGAATTAGTTTGTCATTGTTGATCTGGAATCAGTTTATGATTGCTGCTGATCTGGAATCAGTTTATTGCTATCGCTGCTGATCTGGAATCTGTCTACTACTATCACCATAATTGCTTATCTGGAATCAGTTTATTATCAGTGCTGAACTGGAATCAGTTTACTACTATCACTTGGAATCAATTTACTACTATCACCACTAATTTGGAATTAGTTTACTATCACCGCTGATCAGGAATCAGTTTACTATCGCTGCTGATCTGGAATCAGTTTACTGCTGTCACCATTGATCTGGAATTAGTTGACTATCACCACTGATCTAGAATTAGTTTACTGTCATTGTTGATCTGGAATCAGTTTGCTATCACCACTGTACTGGAATCAGGGTGTCATCAGAAATCTTAGTAAATTAAGTAAATAAATCACCACTGATCTGTTGATCTGGAATCAGTGTACTATCACTGCTGGTCTAGAATCAGTTTACTATCCTCAACTGATCTGAAATCAGTTTACTGTCATCGTTGATCTTGAATGAGTTTATTATCACTGCTAATCTGGAATTAGTTTACGATCGCCACTGATCTGGAATCAGTTTACTATGGGAATACTTTACTTCTAGAGATAGTAACTCTTGAATTTAACTCCCTTTAGTGCAGATTTATGATTCCTGCACTATGGCACCTTGGATCACTCGCCACTCTGGTACAATCTGAGGGGAAAAGAAAGATTTCAAATGATGATTTAGGTGAGTTTCAAACCCACATTTCCCAGATCATAGTCATGTGCTCTGACCTCTGTACTTAGTTGTCTGCTGTTCTGCAAGTCTGAGGTTAGTCAGATTTTTGATGAAACAAGATTCCATACCAGTTTGGCATGTGATCTGACTCTGGAGCAGTTTGCCTGGTAAACTGACCCTGCAGCAGTTGTTATGTGTATAATCTACCTGCATTGTTTTGTGGGATAATTTTATCCCTAAGAGGAATCAGCAGTGTCTCTTTAAACATTAAAAATGGGGGTGGGGGGTGCCGTTGAGCAGCCTAAGAGGAAGCAACTTGGGCTCCCAGGAGAATAATTTTGACTTTATTATTTTATCTAAAATTTTACATCAACATTTGGCTACTTTAGACACATCTAGTAGCTGACACCTAAATCCATAAGATGGATAAACCTAAAATAACTGGTACCTTGTCCGAGGAATTCTTTAAGCCTAAGGGACAGAAGCAGAATGAAATACCTACACAGCAAGAGGCCACAACCTCGGGTGATTTGGCAAGGGAAGAAGTGACCTTAGCCACCATAAATAACATTCTGGGCCAGCTGGTGAGAACAGTCCAGGATCTCAACCATAAATTTTATGCCTTGCACGTGAGAGTGGCCGTCCTCGAATGAAGAATGGGCAGTGTGGAGTAGGGGCTCCAAGGAAACGATGCCTCAGTGACTAAATCCTTGGATGTTACAACCCGACTGGTGAAAGATAATACCATGCTGCGCCAGCAGCTGGAGAGTGTCGAGAACCAGGCCAAGGAATGGAACATTAGGGTTGTCGGCTTATCTGAAGGGGCCGAAGGTGAAGACTGCTTGGGGTTTGCCCAGGTCCTTACCTCCTCACTGCTGGACTTATCTGATGTAGAATCCTCCCCAGCCCTGGAAAAGGCCTTCCACATAACCCCACGATGAGCAGCTGCAACACCCGGTCCGTCCAGGACTTTCATGATTGTCTGCACGGGTGTTGGCATCTGAGACGAAGATCTTAGCTGCGGCCAGAAGAAAAAGAGCTCTTCGGTACAAAGAGGATACTATTTCTATATTCCCAGATCTCTCGTATAGTACCCGACAAAGGAGGAAGGAGTTTGATATTAGAGGTCGGCTCCGCCAGTTAAAAATCCAGCTCCAGCTTCTAATGCCTGCTAAACTGTGTGTTCAGTGGAACACTCAAGTCTATCTTATTACTGATAGAAAAGACGCAGGGAAACTATTGCAACGCATAGAGGCTGACTCAGTAAGGCAGTAGGGAGAGGAACACTCCTTGGATGAGGATTAACACCCAGTACCTAGGCAGTAAGTGCTTGAAAATGCCTTTTTAGGCATCTGACTTTGACATTCACTCTGTGGGGCTGTGTTTTGCTTTGAGACATCTGTTGACAGTGTGCTGATGCACGGCTTAAAAATGGTGGCCACATTTTGTTAATTTAACTTTTGAAGCCGCGCATCGCTGCTAGCTGCCATGTATTTATGATAGGCAGTCATACTGCCATTGTGTATGTCGCCACTGTTTACCGGGACTTACACACAATTTACAGCAGCCTAAATTGCACCATTTATGCGGATATAATATAGTAGTTTTTCTTAAGAATGTCTAAGTTCAGGGGCACAAGTTATTAATATGCCCGCAATGTTTAAAATGCAGGGTCTTCGTTTATTAAGTGAAGAAGTCTTCAGTTAAATGCCAGTAAGTGGCTTCTTTCTTTTTGGTGCAGTAGCTACTTTTGTCCAATGTGTTTTAATGATGTTTGTTTTTCTCCTTGGAGGTTAAGGGAATTTTTTGCAGTTGCTTAATTCCTTAGATTATGGAGGGACTTATAGACCAGTAGGTCACAATGATAACCAGGTATGAAGGGATAATCCTTTTCCCATCCCTCAGCAATTTCCTTGGCTGTATCCTAATGGAATTTTATTTAATGTAACAGTGATTCACTTGAATTTCCCCGCTTGCTTTTGCAAATGAGATGGGGTCCAAAATATAGCCTTTGTAAGAGAACTGTATCTCATAACGTATTAATGTTAACCTCCTGTGTAAAACTTTGTAAGTGATTTTCTTGCAAAACCAATAAAATAAATTAAAACAAAAACATTAAAAACTGGCTCTTGGGTTGGCCATCCAGTGTCCCAGCTGCCATTCTGGTGACCCGGATTCAGGGGCAGTCTTGGTTTGCTCATGTCAGGAGTCAGGCTATAGCTCAGGCAGCGGTAGCTGTCAATTGAGTTATGACTGGGTGGTGGGGGTTCATAGTGGGTTCTGGTGGCACAGTGACTTATGCAGAGGACCAGAGAGCTTGCTACCCTGCAGGGATGTGCTAGAGACTAAGTGTCCAAGAGAGAAAATTGTAGAAAGTGTTCCGTCTCTGTTAGAATGACCACTGTTTGTACACCATGGCCCCATGCCTGGCAGCGTTGATGTCTGCTATCAGATCTTCGTTTGGTCTGGGAGGGCCAGGTCTCTCCTGGAACACCGCCCCCACCCCAAATCACATGGGGAAGCTGTGAAGTTAGAAGTAGATAGGGCTGGGGGTTGCCAGTTATGCACTAGCAAAAATTGGGACACACTTCACTGTACCACAGAAAAGGTGCACAAATGGAGTGCAAACAATCAATTTTATTTGATTGCACATAGTATACAGAATGGATCAGAGCAGGAGTGGAAGAAAGTGTTTTGTGCCTGTGCTTTGTTAAGGCATGCTTGTCTGCACTCCATTTATGTGCTTTATCTGTGGTGTGGTGAAGTGTGGCAAGATTTTTGCTACTGTAGGATTTGGTTCAGTGGCTCCACCATACTCGGAGCTGCTGATTATTGCTTGGAATGCTGTCAGCGAGAGAGGCAGAAAAAGCTCTACAGAAGGCACATCATTCCAACCTAGCCGCTGACCTGGACTTGAGAACGGGCTCAGGATGCAGGAGGCCTTCTGGGGGGGGGGACTCCATTTTCCACTGCTTAACTGTCATCCAGCGGAGGCTAATACACATGGCTGGCTGCCTCCAGGGTTGGGGACATCTGCAGATGCCAATGCCTTCTGCGCACAACTGTACATGCCCATGCCATGTCTCTGCATGTTGGCAGTCCCCTGTGAAGAACACAGGGTGGAAAACCACGGCAGCAGCAGCAGAATGGTGATAGGCCCCTAGCAGGCACCCACCTCCAGACTGGATCCATCTCCCACGGGAAAACTCTGCTCCTGACATGAGGGACAAGGCATGGGGAGACTTGGATGTTGGGGTATGTACCTATGGATGGCAGGCAATGGGGCTGGGGTGGCAGTCAGGTGAGGGTCACCCAGTAGCAGAAATAACAGATTGAAAAAAATCGTTCTTTCCCTTATAATTCACATACAGGAAAAGCTTATTCTGGAAGTGAAGGCAGAAGGTACACATGTAAAGCATTTTTGTTTCAGAAGGGATTCTGACAGATTGCAATCTGTTTTGCTGCATTTACACCTACCTTAATAATCCACTGCAGAATATAATGTTTTGGAATGGTTCCCGCTACACAGAGGAGTGCAGTAGTGTATCGCAGTGCTTGTCATAGCTCAGGACATGGGAAGGAAACTGGTGTGGGTTTACAGAAAACTGCTAAACCGTGGCCACCTGACATTCCAGGGAATCACGCTTCCATGCCAGTGACCTGATTTGGGAGTCAGGTCTGGCAGGCGAGAGGGCTGAAGTAGCAGTGCTGCGTGGCACTGCTCCCGGCCTGGGAGGTGTGGTGCTGTTATTTCGCAGCCCCAGTGGTGGACCGGGATGCCTGCATCCTCCACAGAGGCATTGCTGCATGTGTGCAAGGCCTGATGGGGCATCAACCAGTGTTCAGGAGGTGGGTGGCATAAGGAGAAAAAAACAAACAGAAAAACCCATGCCTTCTGGCCACCTGTATGACGGTTACTGGTACATTAGTCTTGGGCCCCACATCAGGTGACTCCCCACTGGTTCCAGCATGGGATGGGAGTGGCAGATAGGGCTGAGAGGTCGCCAGCTCTAGGGCCTGAAGAAAGGCAGAGGTGGAAGTACAGCAACAGAAAGCTCTATAGGAAAACAAAAAAAAATGGCAAGTCATTTCAGCTCCTGGAGCAAAGGTATCAAAATGATTTGCAGGAAGCAGTTTACTTTACACCTACCCCTGTAAAACAGTTTGGGCGTCCAAGCCTATTAAAATGGTTCAGGAATGACAGAACTGGGTGTAATCTCTTGCTGGTGGATTCAGTGTGTTTGTGTGGAGATGACTATGATGTCATAAGCAGGGAATTATTGTTAAAGGTAAGCACCCCTCCCCCAGGTCAAACCTTACCTCATTGTTCAGTGCTGAAACACAGCACTTATGAATATGGTTAGATGGCCTAATGGCATGGAGGGGGTTGAGGCGCTGTACTCCTTATCTCCAGCCACGCTGGCAATCTGGGTTCAAGAATGGACCAGGGTTGCTCGGGAGCCAGCCGGGAGAAGGAGGATTGAGCGTCAACAGATGGTTCCCCTCATTTGGTGAGGGGGGACAGCGTGAGCCTCTGCTCGACTGCCAAACAGCAAAGGCTGGGTGACGTGCCAGGCGGCAGCCTCTCTGTGGCTGGGCGCAGGCATTTGAGAACATGTGACATCTTCACGTCACATGCCCATGCCATTGCATGCATGCCAGGTTTGGCGGACTGGGCCTAAAAGCAGAAGTGAGTGGCTGCGCACTAAGTAAGCCCTGCCCACCTTCCTCGACCTGCACTGTCTCCTCAAGTACTGCTGACCAGATCGAGAGACTGGGCGGTGGGGAGGATGGCCCTACCTCCCATGGCCCCATTACAGGGTGTAAGCCATGGGGGAACAAGGCAGGTAAGACTCGGCAAGAAATGGTGGCCAGTTGAGGGAAGGGGGTTAGGGGCTGAAGATCCAGCCAGCACCCTGGCCAGACAAAAGAGCTCTATGGGAAAAAAAATGAGTATGCTTCATCTGGGCCTTCTTCAACTAGAATATTTCTTGTTGGAAGTTCCCACACATCACGCTGTTACGGTGTGTGTCTGTCTCCCACAATGACACTCCACTGTATCACTTCCAGTCTCCCTGAGGCGGTGATTCAAACAAGTCAGCCAATTACTGGTGTCAGCAAACATGCAGCTATGGTTCAGTGGATGATTAGTGTCTAATATGAGGCTGAAGGAATAATTCTAACCTGTCTTTTTGATTGGAGAGGAACCATGCTCAGAGTGTATCAGAGCCAAGGGCTCTGTCTAGCATTTTCTGACAGTTTTGAAAGCTTCAGAATCAAAAACTGATTTTTAGGGGTGGCCTTGTCATTTGTTCGACATAAACAAAATTTCTTTTTAGTTATTAAGAGCAGGCATGTAGTCTGGAAATTCTGCCCTCCAAAACATGCAATGCAGCTTACTTGGCTCCAAATATAATTCAGTATGAGTTTTAATTTTCTGCCGCCAGTATTTAGGGATGGGGCGGGGCACACAATAGGGACATTTTTAAGTGCTTTTGATCACACTTTAGAGTTCTGATTATGACAAAACAAGGCCTCTGCTCAACTAACGAGGGCCTTGTTAACTGAGTGTTGGCCTTGATTTGTTATAATCAGAACTCTAAAAAAGTGTACTTAACAATGGTTAAAAAACTTCCCTGTTGTACTCTATGGAGGGCGCCCCTGCGCTCTCCCTGAACCGACATCATAAAACACAGTAGTGTGGGAGCGTGTCTCCGAATAGTTAAATGGAAGGGATCAGCTCTGATCTCATAGAGATCTCAGATCTATTCCACTCTCTAAACACTAGCAGTGAGAAAAATTAAATGTGTACTGAATTACACTTGGGGCCAGGTAAGCTTCATTGTGTGTTCTGGGGGGGGGGCGCAGAATTTCCAAAGAGTACAAACCTGCTGTTTAATATCGCAACAGAAGGAGCTCCTGGGATGGTATGAAAAAACAGAAGCAGGGCTCTTGGGGACACACGGCTTTACATCCTTGACGCGCTGGCATTCCATGGCTCATACGTCAGTGTGCAGAGTCCCTGGGATGGGCTGCTGGCTCCTCAGGATACGTAAGCTGCTGCACGGTGCCACCTTCTCATCAGTGGGATGCAGTAAAGTAGCTCCAGATTAACACTGTTGGACTTCCAGCATATGGACTGGGACCTTTATTTTTTTCTTTTGGGAGTCCCCCAAGAGGCAAAAGTGACCAAGAGCCCTGAAGACAGCAACGGCAGTTTATGACATTCCGCTAAAAAGAAAGAAATGAAACCAGCTCAGTGGTGCAGAGGACTACGGTGCTAGGTGCCTTACCTGCTGCCACGCCATTGACCTGGGTTCAGGTATGGACTTGGGTCACTGGGGGTCTGCTGGGGTGGGATAGGCTTGAGCATCCCAGGGATTGCTCTTCTCTGCCGGGGAGGGGTGGTCAGCTGACTTGGCCTTTGACTGTCAATGGGTCGAGGCTTGCTGGTAATGCAGGTCCTGAGCAGCTCACAGGGTGGGGCCATGGCTCTGAAGGGTGTATGCGCCTCCATGCACACATCCTAATATGTCGCTGCAGTTGGGGAAAGGATTGGGTACCGGGGTGAGGAGAGCCCTCCCTTCCTGGCCCCAATCACTGGGTGGGAGGAATCTGTGGGGGACTGAGCTACTGTGCATCAGGGGAGGTGGATGCCGGTTACTGGGAACAGGGACAGAGCTGAGAGCCTGCCCGCCTCCCTAGGGGAAAAAAAAAAGATACAGGGAAGGAAGGATGCCAGATGGAACAGCAGTCAGCATGTGTACTGAACTGCTGGCCTGGATTTGTACCCTAACCTTGGGCCACTGTGTACCGGGCAGGCATAGACAGGTTGGGTATCTCATCAGAACGCCTCTGGTGTCAGGGAGAAGAGGCTTAACACTGCACACTACCCCCCGGTGACCCCGGGCATTAAAATTTGTATGGGACTAGATTCCATTATCTGTTGAGAGGAATGGTTTGTGCGCCATGGTTTTTCCATCTATCTTGAAGTAGCAATGCATGTTTTTTTGATTTTTTTTTTTGTAAGCTCTGTTTATTCTCCTTGTCTGACAGAGGTTGTACCACCTCAGTTCCCTTTCCAAGCTACCCAGACCTACACTCTATAATCTTCCAGGTCTCTGTGGCTTACTGTCTGTGGTGGGGTCCTACACGACAGAGTGGCATCCTGAGTGGAATGAGATGGCGAGGAGACTGCCTTAGGTCAGTGGGTGTGGGACCTACAGGTGCCCAGGGCCGTAATCCTGCTTCAGTTGAATGGTCTGTCCCCTTGGATACAACCCAGTCCATGCCTTAGATGGACGTCTGGATGTCTACAGTTGTCCAGGCGATGCATCCGCAAGCAGTATGATGGCTAGGAGTGTCTTCACCTTCCCTGAAATAGGCCCCCCCAAGCTGAAATACCACCACTTGTGGTCACTCTGGTGACAGTAGCAGTGTGGGGTGTTACTGTCCTCCCTCCCTCCCCGGAGGAGGAAACGGTCATCTGAAATGCTCAGACCTTCTCCCACGGCAATCCCAGATCAGCTGGGCTTATTCCCCAACCCAGGTCACCAGCTTCATGAGTGGCTGTGCTACTGCCGTGCTGATGGACCAGTGCAGCAGTGCACGTTACAGTCAAAGTTCAATACCTAGATACCTTTTTATACTATTTTAGATTGCCCAGTTTCTCCTGTCTTATAAGAACCCCCCCCCACACACACACACACACACACAGTTTTGGGTGTGCTTGTGTTTGTTTGTTTGTTTTATTTTAAAATAGTTAAAGACTTTTTCCAGTATCCAGGAAAACATATTAAACCATAATATTGAGACCCAATTCATGTTATATTTAATTATTTTTCGGAATTCAGGTCTACCTCATTCTTTATTACACAGGATGTTTGCATGAAAACATTTCATCTGCCCCTAAACTGGATCTCCCCAAAAAAACTTCAATTCCCCGTTCGTAACATCATAATCTGTTACTCTGATAACCATTGTGATTTCACAAATGGAGGATTATGGCTTCAACGCGGGAGTAGCAGTAGGGTGATATGAACTATGACACATAAAGAACCTATTTTCCTGGAAATGTCCTCGGTAATAAAGAATTAGAGGACGATCGGTGGAGGCAGCCGAGATGCACCTCAGTACCTCGCAGTAAGTGGCACATCACAAAACACTGCATGACAAAAGGGCTTGATTGCCATCGAATTGCGCTGTTCCCTGCAGTATAGCACAGCATTTTGCAGCACTGCTGCAGGATATTGCATTGCTTCCTGGCTGGCGCTACTGTACATATAGAACAGTAAAGGAAAAACGTTTCTCTGGATACTGAAACAAAACATTATAAAGGAATGTTCCTTTAAATATAGTTATTCCTCAAGATTTTATCAGTGTTTTCTGCTAATTTTGTGCGTTAGTGTCCTGTGTGGTCAATGAGCATTGTCTGTTGAATGTTGGTTCACCTTATTCGCATGAAAAGAGACGTAAAATGATGGATGCTCAGGCCAGCCCAGTGGCTCGGTGCTAGAGTTATCACCTGACACACCGGCCACCCAAGTTCTGGAAGGGACTCTGATCACTGGGGGTCGATTGGCGGGATGAGGCTCGAGCATCTCAAGGACTGCTGTCCTTTCCTGGAGAGTTGAGTGCCTCTGATTGCTAGCAGGGTGGATGCATACTGTTAGTGCATCCGTAAGTGACATAGTGGGGAAAGGACGTGGTTCTGTAGTGCATGCATGCCTCTAGATGCACATACTTAGATGTTGCTGCAGCAGGGGCTAGTGGGAGAAAATGGAAAATGGAGCAAAGTGGGCTTCCTGAAGCCCTGCCCACTTCCTCCCTACCTCCCTCCTGTGCTGCCGCATGATCTCCTGAGTCATCTGCCATTATGTGCAGTGGGAGAGGGGACAGCCCTCCTCTTCCTGGCACTGCTACAAGGCAATCATGTTGCACAAGCTCCGGGAAGTACCAGGGGAAGCGGACGCTGGTTGGCAGACTGGGGACGGGGCCGAGAATCTATATGCTTAGAACCATAGAGAAAAAGCTTTATGGGGGAAACAATGATGGATGTTCAGAAACAGCTGGAAATACTGATGAATACCTGGGGATAACCACAAGGGAATCCACTTTTAATTATTTCAGATGCAAAAAAATGCTAAAGATGACTCGAGTGAAAAAAGGGCATCTGACATGACAGGAGAAAGGGCATCTCACTTGGCAGGAGAAAGGGCATCTTGCAGGAGAAAGGGCATATTACATGACAGGAGAAACAGCATCTTACATGACAGGACAAAGAGCATTTTACATGACATGAGAAAGGGCATCTTGCATGACAGGGGAAAGGGCATCTTGCAGGAGAAAGGGCACCTTACATGACAGGAGAAAGGGCATCTTACCTGACATGAGAGAGCATCTTACATGACAGGAGAAATGGCATCTTACATGACAAGAGAAAGGGTATCTCACATGATAGAAGAAAGGGCATCTTACCTGACATGAGAGAGCATCTTACATGACAGAAGAAATGGCATCTTACATGACAGGAGAAAGGGTATCTCACATGATAGGAGAAAGGGCATCTTACCTGACATGAGAGAGCATCTTACATGACAGGAGAAAGGGCATCTTACATGACAGGAGAAAGGGCATCTTATGCGACAGGAGAAAAGGCATTTTACATAACATGAGAAACGGCATCTTGCATGACAGGAGAAAGGGCATTTTACATGACATGAGAGAGCATCTTACATGACAGGAGAAAGGGTATCTTACATGACAGGAGAAAGGGCACCTTACATGACAGGAGAAAGGGCATCTTGCAGGAGAAAGGGCATCTTACATAACGGGAGAAAGGGCATCTTAAGTGACAGGAGAAAGGGCATTTTACATGACATGAGAAAGGGCATCTTACATGACAATTGTGAGCATATTACATGACAGGAGAATGGGCATCTTACATGACATGAGAAAGGGCATCTTACAAGACAGGAGAAAGGGCATCTTGCAGGACAAAGAGCATCTTACATGACAGGAGAAAGGGCATCTTATGTGACTGGAGAAAGGGCATCTTACATGACAGGAGAGAGCATCTTACATGACATGAGAAAGGGCATCTTGCAGGAGAAAGGGCATCTTACATGACAGGAGAAAGGGCATCTTACATGAAAGGAGAAAGGGCATCTTATGTGACTGGAGAAAGGGCATCTTACATGACAGGAGAAAGGGCATCTTGCAGGAGAAAGGGCATCTTACATGTCAGGAGAGAGCATCTTACATGACAGGAGAAAGGGCATCTTACATGTCAGGAGAAAGGGCATCTTACATGACAGGAGAAAGGGCATCTTACATGAAAGGAGAAAGGGCATCTTACATGTCAGGAGAAAGGGCATCTTACATGACAGGAGAAAGGGCATCTTACATGACAGGAGAAAGGGCATCTTACATGACAGGAGAAAGGGCATCTTACGTGACAGGAGAAAGGGCATCTTACATGACAGGAGAAAGGGCATCTTACGTGACAGGAGAAAGGGCATCTTACATGACAGGAGAAAGGGCATCTTCGTGACAGGAGAAAGGGCATCTTACATGGGAGAACGTGACAGGAGAAAGGGCATCTACGTGACAGGAGAAGGACTGACAGAGAAAAGAAGACAATAAAATAAAATGATATACAAAGTAGGTACAATAGCTTCACCAAATGTGCAGTGTGGTTTAACTGAACCATCCTAAAAATTTCACCTGTCAGGGGAGTAAGCCAACCGTGATAGTGGCCTGATTTAATTTAGAAATCTGTGTTCTCTGAGCCTTCTGAGAGTTAAAGGCCTTGGTTATTTAAAATGGTCTTGTTTAGCCCTGTATATATAGTACACTATTCGAAAATATTAACAACATTCAAAAGTACCCTGCTGCTACATTTTATATCAGAAGCATCTTTTTTTTAACCCTCGCTAATTTCTTTTGCCTTTACTAATTTTAAAATTTTTCACCTGGCAGTGCTGGATGTGGTGTATAGTAAAACATTATTTTGTATAACACTTAACCCAAACCACTTTAACAAAATAATGCAAGATGATAATGTAACCCCTAGGTGGCACTATCCCAAGGGCTACTACCCTTGCCTGCTTCGCTAGGAGCAGGTTAAGGGGCCTGAGTTCTGAAACGGGTGCCTCCACCTGGAGGTTTGGGTTGGTAGTGGTCAAGCTAATCTGAGCACAAACCTCTGGGACACTGTAACCCCCCCCCCCTCTTTCCTTACTAGTGGAAGGAACAATACACAATAATCACTTTCACAATACCCCTGATACACCACACAAGTACCCACACTGTTTGTACTTACCACCAGGGCTTTCCTCTGGCTTGACCCTGGGGACCCCCTGTAAAATAAGGTTATACACAGCAAATAACAGCAGTACAGTACTCTTGCACAAGCTGGAACTACAGTCAGGGTAAATGCAAAAAAAGAGTTATATCTGATTTATTTCTGGGACTTGAACAAGGGAGAGGCGTAATCAGGTTAATTTGCTTAAAAGCTGTATCAATCAAACAGTTATGCATGCACTTCAGGGTCCATAAACAGTCACACACTCTGGGTACCCTGGTGAAGAAGAGGTGGGCTAGCCAGGATCGTTGCCTGGGGTAGGCCGGCGTTGCAGCTGGTTGGGGCCCTGTGATGGAAGAAAACAACATGCTCCACACACACACTAATTGTAATCCGGAGCCGGAGGGCTCAGTTTGTGAAAGAAAAGAAACAACAAGACAATCAGATGACACACTTAGATTAAGCTGTTGTTGCAGGGAGCTACCCTGATGGTTATTCACGATACCCAAGACTGGACACAGGCTGGGCAAAAATTGAGACTGCAGGTGTTTGATCTGGAGTGCCAGGAGAAGCAGGGCCCACACAATTTCGCCGAGGCGTCATTCCTGTTCAAGCATGGAGCAGGGGGCTGATCCCCAGGCAGGTCTCTTGTCGATGGCTTTCTCTGTGCAGTGGGGTAGTCTGGCAGGGCCAGTGTGGCAAGGCCCAGACTGTATGGAGATGAACGCGGATTCAGTCCAGTCGAGCTGGACACGGCTTCCAGCAAGCAGAACACAGTTCACACAGTGGGGAATCGAATCACGACCCACTATAAACACACAGCACATTTATGTGTAAGGGATTCTTCTATACCAGGCAAAGCGCTCTCTGGTCACAATCGCAAAGTCTCTGCACACACCAGGAGTTTAGAGGTAGCTGGAAGTCCTGACAGGCCGATGCATTCAGCAAATTTTCGGTCTTCTTCAGATTGATCCTGGTCACAACTCAGTGGCTTACTTCGTTCTCACAAACTCGGATTCAGTCCGAACTGATTCTCTTCTCCCTCTCAGGGGCAGCAGGCAGGCATGCAGGCCAAAACTCAGGCCTTTCCACAAAGACTGTCTCAAGCTGTTGCTTCTTCAGCTTCCAACTTAGCTCTGACTCAACTGCCAGCAAGCCTGGGAATTTCCCCAAGATCCAAAAGGTTCGGTTGGCTGATTCATTTGTCAGTCACAACAGGAGCTCCCCCTTCAGGTGCAAAAAGACACCAAAATCCAAAAACTACAATTCCTACAGATTCTGACTCCAGACAGCTCCTGTAGTCCTGCTCCATTTTAGGTCCCACCAGTACTGATTGGTCCAGTTCGGCAGACCAGGGCCAGAGTGGTGGGGATAAACAAAACAGTTCTTGCTACAAAGAAGGCAGATTAGACAAACTACGTTATCATTATCACTCTAAATGATTTTCAGCAAATAGTTACATCTTTCAGCAGAGCTCCTTCTCAGATTACTTACGACTGCAATCCAGGCAGCTCTTAGACAGTACACAGAGGCTATACAGGCACTCTCTGGCAATCACATTTAAACTGCTAAAACGCAGGACACCAGCCTGGCAGTGAGCATTTAGGCAAGCTCAAGGAAGACTTTTCAGGAACCCCCATTTGTAGGGTGGTTACAATAACATACAGACAAAAAGAAAAAAGAAAGTTACGATATACTTTATGCACAGAGTTAGCAACGGTATTTATTTATATAAGAGATTTACCAGGAAGGCATGCTGAGCGGAGTACCGCTCGATTCCAGATGAGCCCTGGGGGGAGGGAATTACAGTAGTACAGTAAATACAGTAAATACAGCAGGAAACAAAAACATACATACAGTGATTAGGACAAGCAATGGATGAAGCAGTTATAACACAGTTGCATAGGTACAGGATCTTATTTTTTTTAGTTTACTACAAAGGGAGCAGCCTGAATAAACGGAGAGCCAGACTGGGCTAACAGTTGGAAGGAGGCGGATTGAGGGTGAAGCTAAGGGGGGTGGTAATAACAGGAGCAGTAGGTAGAGAAGTGCGTTTTGAGAAGGGCATTTCGTTGTGGTGTACTAGTGGAGTGTCTAATATCGGCTGCCAGGGAATTCCACAATTTGGGCAACCTGAAGCTAAAAGCAGCCTGGCCAGACCGGGTGGATCTGTGAGGCATGTGCAGGAGCCTGGCGTCTATGTTTCTGAGAGCGTAGGCAGGTGGAGAGAGGGCGGTTAGGGAGGAGGACAGATGGGAGGGTGTCTGTGACCAGAATTTATGCATGGTTCTAGAGCAGTGGAGCAATCGGCGGTTATGTAGAGAGGGGAGGTCCAAGGATTGGTAGAGGACACAGTGATGGGCGTTTGGAGGACGGTCCAATGAGAAACGGCAGAAGGAGTTAAAAAGGGGATCTAGCCTGGCTAAGGAAGTATGGGGGGGTGGCACAGTAGACAACATCGCCATAGTCAATAATAGGGAGGATCATTTTTTGGACTATTGCCTGTCTGGTTGGTAGGGGTATGCAAATTTTGTTCCAGTAGAGGGCTTCCAACATGGGGTGTAATTTTTTATGCAGAGCATCTATATGTGCTGAGAAGTCAAGATATTGATCTAACCAGACACCAAGATAGCGATATGTGGTGCAGGCCTCTATAGGTGAGCTATCCAGAGTATAGAAGCGTAGGGTGGAGCGCAAGCCGGGTTAGTTTGGACCGGAGCGAAGGTGAGGGAGACTGTTTTGTTTGAGTTTAGGAATAGTTGGTTAGAGATGAACCAATGTTGGATGGAGTCAAAATCCTTCTGTAGGCGGGCTGTCACGGCACTAGTAGCTGGGCCAGAGGCAAACAGTACCGTATCGTCAGCGTACATATGGATAGCCATTTGTGGGCAGGTGGCAGGCAGGTCATTTAAAAAAATAGAGAACAACAGCGGGCCGAGAACAGACCCTTGGGGGACTCCACTGGTGACAGGGAGGGAGGTGGATCTAGCCGAGCTAATGCAGACTGATTGGGACCTACCTGTCAAGTAAGAGTGGAACCAGTTATTTGCGTCGTCAGACAGTCCAGCTTGAGCCAGTTTAGCCAGCAGCAGGGGATGGGAGACGCCGTCGAAGGCTTTCAGCCAGGTCGATAAATATGGCTGCTGTTATTTCCCCTTGTCCATGCCCGTAAGGATGGCTTTGTGAGGTGCAGGAGGAGGTGGTGGTGGGTGATTTTCTCTGAAGCCGGCCTGGTAGGGGGTGAAAAATGATATGGTATCTAGATAGTGGTGGAGCTGGGAGAGTACAAGGAGCTCTTGAATTCTGGCTAGGATGAGGATCAGGGATATAGGACGGTAGTTGGATGGGGAGGAGAGGTCCCCTCCTTTGGGGGGGGGATCATGATTGCTTGTTTCCATAAGTTGGGGACCGCCCCAAGTTTAAAAGACAGGTTATAGAGCAGTGTTAGCGGGTGGGCTATGGCAGGTGCTGAGAGCAGGAGCATTTTGGAATCAAGACCCGATGGACATTTACCTTTGGTTGGGCTGAGTGTCTGCAGTATTCTTAGCACCTGGCCAGGTGTGACTGGGCAGAGAGAGAGAGAAGGAGGCCGCGGGGGGGGTACAGTGGGGTGAACAATGGGCAGTGGATGACGATGGGAAGAGAGTAGGGAAGAAACAGTGGAGGAGAAATATGAGTTAAACTTGGTGGCTACTAGTCTAGGATCCGTGATGATTTTCCCATCTATTTTGAGAGTGGGAATGGGGGGTTGAGCCGGTGGGGTAAGAAGTGATTTTATTGACTTCCAGAATTGGGTAGGGTGAGCGAAGTTATTTTTGAACGCAGATTGAAAGTAATTAGATTTGGCCTGTTGTATGAGTCTTGTACAGGCGTTTCTTAGCGACCGGTAGTGTTGATGAGCCGTTTGACCACCTGTAGCCTTGAAGGATTTCCAGGCACGGTCTCTGGCACGCAGGCGTTCCATGAGGTTAGTTGTTACCCATGGAAGGTGGGCTCCTCTTACTCGGGGATCTCCTGAGTGGAGCATGGAGGTCCCAGATGGCTAGAAAGTTTGTGGAAAAGAATTTCAGGGCCTTATCTATGGAGGTGGCCCTAGGGATGAAAGACCAGTCAATGCTGGTGAGATCGTTTAGGAAAGCTGCCAGGTCCAGATTTATAAGATCTGATGTGAAGCGTATGGGTGGGGGCTATGGGTTGGGAGATTTTGTACCATATAAATCATATGGTGGTCACTAAGGAGTCAGGGTAGTAGGCCAGCTTTGACGATCCGATGGGGTGTGTGTTAGTGCCCAATCCAGGTGTGTGTTTGTTGATTTGTGGTTTAGATGAGTGGGTTCCACCATTAGCTGGGACAAATTTGGGGCATTTGTTTGGTTTGCGATTTGGAGGCGCGCTGCCTAGCCAGTTCAGATTGAAGTCACCAAGGATGTGAAGTTCGCCCTTCCGTATGTGACCTCAGGGTGCCAAGGTGGTCGAGAATGCAACCCAGTGGTGTGTCTGGCGGGCAGTATGACCCTGCTATGTATACTGGGATTGAGTGAGGTAGGGTGATTTTGATTAGGAGGGACTCTATAGATTGAATGGGGGCCGTGGGGGTGGTTATGGAAAACTGGAGTTTGGAAGAGATATACATGGCAGTGCCACCACCTTTCATTTTACCCTGTCTGTCTTGGCAGATTAGGGAGAAACCGGGTATTGAGAATTCTATATCCCTGTTGTGATCCCTGGTATGATCCAGTAGTTCAGCAAATGCTAACACAAGACAATTGATACATTACGCCAGTCCTGAAAGGCCTTCTAGTTTGAGTCTACTCTTAAACAAGGCCGGAGATGCAGCATAAAAACCTCCCATGACACAGCACTCCATGGAAAAGGGGACAACACTGCAAAGGCCCTATCTCCCGTTGATTTAAGGTGAGGGGAAGAAACCTTAAGAATATTCTGCTCTGAGGGGGATCAGCAACTCACAGAGGTGTAGGGGGCCCAGCTTGTTCAGGGCTTTGAATATTGAAACAACTAGCTAGTTATCAATGTGCCACCTTCCAGGCAGCCAGCCCAGCAAGCATAGTGAAGGTGTAATGCCTTCCAGGCAACCAGCCCAGCTAGCGTAGCGTAGGTGTAATGCCTTCCAGGCAGCCAGTCCAGCATGTGTAGCAAAAATGTAACATGTTCTATTCCAAATGAACAGTTGTACCTGGAGGCAGACACTTCTAGTTCGCGGTTCGTAACCTCACTGTCTGTGATATTACAACAAGTAATCACCTGCAGCTGATCCATTTGTTCCAGAAGCTCCTGGCATTCGCATACATCACTCTCTGCCTGCCTTCCTGTTCCTTCCTAGGCTTCTCTTCCTAGTGACTGTTGAACCCCCATTGTTTCTCCTCTCTCTCCATCCTGCCCCTCCCTTTCTCCCGTCATGTGTGTGTAGTGTGTGTGTGTTTTTCTGTCTATGTGTGTGTTGGGGGAGAGGAATCTTGGCTTCCTTTGTTTCTTGGTGTGTGCTCCTGCACCCTTTCATTGCCCTCCGCATCACCTAGTTTAACATGTTGCCGACTGTTTCATCTAGTTGTTGCCCTAACCCACTGGTTCTCCCTCTGCTTAGATAGAGGACATTCTTTGCAAACAGCCAGCCATCCTCCCAGAAGGATCCCCAGTCCCCGAGTAGAGTAACCCCTCCGCATTTCACCAACAGCCCTGTGTTAAACACTTTAATATTTGATCCTTTCCGCTCTTGTCCCCACGTGGTACTGGCAGCCACTCTGAGTAGGGTACCATATCTGCAACTGTCCTGAACTTGCTACTGAATCAGCCCTTAGACTTTTCTACCTGCTGTTCTCCTGGTCATTGGTACCTAGTTGTATCACAACATATGGCTTTCCATGCTCTGATCTTGTCAATGTCTCCAGTGGGGGATTAGCCTGCCTGCAGTTGCCTGAGGGTGAAACAGAGTGGCTATATTCACTCCAGCCTCCTGTAGTGGCTGAAGGCGAGGCTGGGGTGGTAAGGTCAGAAGGACTGGGCAGCTGTAGAATGCTTCAGCTTTGCGACGTGCCCACCTGGGCCCCAGCTTGGGATCCTGGGGTTGGTTTTCAGACTTCCAGCCTCCCAGATGTCAGTTCAGTGTATTGCCCCTTCCCTCCCAGTCACTGCATGGTGACTGCCCTATGTGTTTCCTTTTTTTTGTTTTTGTTTAACAGTAGAGCTTTTTCTCCACAGTAGAGTCAGTCAGGTATATACGCTATTCTCAGAGATATAGTCTGAGCTGGCCCACTGTCCCCATCCACCCCCTCCGTCCCCCTCCCACTGACATCTCCCATGGGTCTCCTCTCTGTGGAATGGTCTACAGGGGGAGATATGTCCTCACCCTGAGGCAGTCCACTTTGTAGGGTTACAGCCAGCATTGTTGGATACCAGGACCCAGGGGAACCTGAGGGAGCCCAGGCCTTCACATAGATGGACATGGGTTTTCTCATGCTTTTTTCCCTTTGGTTCCTCCCTCCTCCCCTGGCATTGGCATAGCCCATCAAGTGGCCTCAGCTGCACACAGTGAAGTGGAGGGGCCAAACTCCTTTGGCCCACTGCAGCGGATGCTGGCGCCAAGGAGCTCATGGCATCCCTCTGTGACCACAGTGCATTGCCAAATGGCAGCTGCAGCGATCTGGCCAGACACTTGATGTGGCATCCAGAGTTTGCTCCTGAACTCAGGTTGTGACATGGGGCCATCAGGGCAGCCCTGTTTCCTTTGTTAGACAACAATCTGATTTCTGAAACATAGAGACGTGACCATGTTTTACCAGAATAACTGTGGAGCAAAGCTCATTTTGGAGGAGGTCTTCGGATGGGATAGCAGCAGAGAACAGTTACAGTTGTACAGAAAGTGTTGCTTACACAATAGTATAAAAATACAGATGAGCAAGTTAAGACTCTACGAATCAGAACTGAGCGGACAAGTCATGATATAAGTTAATGGGCCTCTGTAAGGTGTCTCTAATGTTAAAATAGACTCTAAACTTGAAATTTGGGTGAGAGGACCAGTTCTAACTGCCCAAACCACATGAAAGGAGTCTCTTATACCATAAAAGACACTCTGCAGAGGCTCTGTTTTTTTCTAGAGATTTTTTTGTCCATCATTAAGGGATGTACCTGATCCCAGGAATATACCCAGGTTTGGCTCATTGATCCCCAGTCTCCCCCAGGTCCAACACCCCCCCCCCCACCAACTTACCCCTGTAGTAGGAACTCTGGGTGGGGGGTTGTGCCCCCACCAGCTGCCCACTGTATGGGCTAGGAAAAATTATTGGGCAGGTACTGGGACCCAGAGGAATCCAGAAACCCAGGTCATCATGTAGATGGCTTATGGGTTTTTCTCCCTGGTTTCTTCCCACCCTCCCTCCTTCATTGGCACGGTGTAACACCTTGAGGCCTGTGGCTACACAGAGTGATGTGCCTGTGGAGGGAGAAGGTTCCCCTGACCCACTGCAGGGGTTGCCGTGTCACCAGATGCACAGCGCCATCCCTTCTGACCACAGTACACTGTCTGCAGTCAGGCCAGCCTCCCGCCGGGGTGTCCTGACTCGCTTCTGATCTCGCGTCACCCGCACAGCACCATAGTGCACTGCCGCTGGTCCAGCGGGGCAGCCCCCTCACAGAGGCCCTATTCACTTATTATAAATCAGTCGAGTTAGTTAGCATGATTTATAGTAAGATCAAGCATTTTGCTTTGAATTTCAAAAGTTGAATGATCCTCCCCCTGGCTGTGAACTGGCACAGTTCACTCCTGACGTTCCTGCGCTAGAGACCACTATAAAAGAGGTGCAGTGACTCTGTATGCTGATTTGATGAAATCACTTAAATGACTTACATGTAATTCAGTGTACGCAGTTATGAGGATCCAACTTTAGAACACATTGACTTTCAAAAAACACTAATCTGTAGGACGCAGCAAATGCAGCCAACATTGAGAAAACAGCAGTATTGACAGTAGCGTTCATGAGGAATAAACAGCTCGTGCAGTGTCAGCATTTACAGTTGTTGGTGAATGGCGGGCTCAGGAAATACAAGCAAAGTTAAGTGCCGTATGTCCTTAGCATTAGATCAACGAAGGTAAGCCAACACCTGGAGTGCCTTAATGCAATTAATATACTGAACAGTTTGTTTTTTTATTAATGTTTTTTATGGCCAGTCTGTCAGAATTATGGCTAGTCTATCAGAATGCTCTGCTCTCAACCATTGTTTTATAATTTATTCAATCTGGGGTCACCACTTTTGTAAAGGGCAAAAATGTAATATTAAACTGGTCCCCCAAACTCAAGGAGGCAGTATAGCGCGGTGGTTTAAGGCTCTGAGCTGCAAACCGGGAGACCTGGGTTTGAATCCCACAGCCCCCACTTGCATACTGTGTGACCCTGAGCAAGTCACTTAACTTCCCTGTGCTCCCAAGTTGCACCTGTAAACAAGCTTTCAGCTTAGTGTGTCTCACCTGGTAAAACAAAAGTAAAAAAAAACACCCATGCCCTTCCCCTGTTCATGACTGATGAATGATGCTCCTCCTCTACTGCAGTTTGTTGCGTCAAAGAAAAGTTTCATGGATTAGTAAAAGAGCGAGTACTTAAAACGCTGAGCAAGTAAAAGACTAAGTTCTCATTTATTCATTTAATTAAAATTGTTGCTAAGAAAGGAGGACTGAGCCAGAGCTCATTTCTAGGTGTGACCTGAGAGGGAAGTTACAAAAGGGAATAACAGTTAGCAACATACAGAACTGCAAAAATAATTCAAAGAAACACAAGCCTGACAGAAGCAGCCCCTAACAGGATGCGAAGAAAGCGCAACATGTAATAAATCGGGCAACACATTACATTTGAGTTAGAAGGCTAAGGAAGTGGGAGGGGGAGATACATACAAAGTGCAAAGGGGGAAACGGAAGTACAAAACAGAGACAGCAATGATATGGGCAAGGAGGCCGCAGATTGACAGTAAGAGATCATTTAACATACTACTAGAAACACCTATCATGCTTAGCTTAAAAACTCCCCCCAGACAGGAGCACAGAGCCTTACCATATAGAAAAATTGCCAGGGTAAAAGAAACATGTTTCAGGATGGCACGTTAGGAATGGAAGGGATTGCAGTTTGGCTACGAGGAGGCGGCAGCTCGATCTCTTCTACTTCTTTATTCAGATGCGGCGAAGTTCTGTGATGTAATCATTTGATATTAATGGGGTTGGCTTCTTAGGTACATTGTTTTTCATATTTTTGAGAGCGCTTATTTTAAATCAAAGCCACTGCTCAACTAGAACACGTTTCTAGTTATTATAACCTTGGAATGTTGATGCCTGGGGGTGCTGGCTCCACGGAGAGCTAA
The DNA here is from genome assembly GCA_016271365.2 of Neoceratodus forsteri. Classification (NCBI taxonomy): domain Eukaryota; kingdom Metazoa; phylum Chordata; order Ceratodontiformes; family Ceratodontidae; genus Neoceratodus; species Neoceratodus forsteri. The sequence goes on from CM028130.1 coordinate 202,515,003, forward strand.
ATTATGATTCTCTCTGTTCCTAAAGTGCCATTCTGAAGCATTTTTTCCATTACTCTAGCAGATTTTCTATAAGGTAAGGGTACTTGTGTGTCTTTGAATCAGTGGCTGAATCATGGGTGTAGGAAGCCATATTCCATGTTCTGCATGTACTCAGTGGTGTACAGTGTTATTATAGGGGGCAGCAACAAGGCTCTGCACCTTCAACATTCTTTCATGCAGCACATCACAGGGTCTTTTGATCCTTTCTCTGACTGTGTACTTGGGAGTCTCAACTAGAAGGTTTCACCACTGAAATTGTCTCAGAAATCTGTATGATCGCCTAGTATTCAATCTTTTTTAAAATAATTTATTTATTTATGAGCTGGCCAGGAAGGAACATGGATCTATTCACCTCATTTCCGGGTGCATCCTGGGGGATGGTAGTAATACAAATACACTATATAATTTAGCAAATGCAACAAAATAAACTGAAGAGAGAAAGACATCAGTACCATAGATGGGATTTGAACCCAGGCCACCCAGACTACTATTCTAGTTGCACTACCAGCTGCACCACCAAGACAGCTGGAAACCTGGGACTCCCAGAAGAACCTTACTATTTCTCTAAAAATTACATTTTCGTACAAAAGGGTGCAGTGTGCACATATATAAAGCAGTGTCAGTGGCTCCGCAGGTTACACACATGCCTGTGTTAGGCCTTAGTGTGGTGCTGCACAGATAATTACATTTTGGTACACCGAGGTGTGATGTGCAAATATACGGAACCAAACAAACTGAAGGGAGAGAAATAAATAAGTGCCTTAGCTGGGATTTGAACCCAAGCCGCCAGGAATTCTGTTCTGGTTGTGCTGCCAGCTGCGCCACCAAGGCCACTGGAAATGGGAGACTCTCAGCAGCACCTTACTCGTTCTCTAATGCACTGTCTTGTGCTGAATAGATAATTACATTTTCATACACAAGGGTGTGGAGTACACATATATGTAACCCAAATAAACAGAAGAAAGTAAGAGGTAAGTGCCTGGGTTCAAATCCCAGCTAAGGCACTTGTATCTTTTTCCCTTCAGTTTGTTTGGGTTCCATATATCTGCACACCACACCCTTATAGGTACAAGTATAGCAATAACAATAACAATAAAACCATAAGGTGTGCACACCATAGCAAGTAGCATGGCGACAGTATTTCCCTGTGCATGAGAGCAACAAGTAGCATGGCGGCAGTATTTCCCTGTGCATGAGAGTAACAAGTAGCATGGCGACAGTATTTCCCTGTGCATGAGAGTAACAAGTAGCATGGTGGCAGTATTTCCCTGTGCATGAGAGTAACAAGTAGCATGGCGGCAGTATTTCCCTGTGCATGAGAGTAACAAGTAGCATGGCGACAGTATTTCCCTGTGCATGAGAGTAACAAGTAGCATGGCGACAGTATTTCCCTGTGCATGAGAGTAACAAGTAGCATGGCGACAGTATTTCCCTGTGCATGAGAGTAACAAGTAGCATGGCGACAGTATTTCCCTGTGCATGAGAGTAACAAGTAGCATGGCGGCAGTATTTCCCTGTGCATGAGAGTAACAAGTAGCATACAAAAAATTGTATTAGTGCCACACGGGTTAACAAACGTGGTGATGTCATGGTCTTTCACTGTCAGTAAAGGAACACTAGTAGTGACCACTGTCAACAGTATTTAATTTTTCTAATTTGTAAGTGTAAGGAGAGTGTGATAATCAGGAACACAACACTTCATTTTTTATTTTTTATTTTTATTTTAGAAAGCCACATTGAAGGTTTTTAGTGAGTAAAGGCAGTAGCCATCTTTGTATGGAAGGTCAGTTCTGGGTGTAGGGGGATTGATTTTCTCACAGTGTGATGTGGCTACTAACAAATCCGGTCAGGTTCTGGACCAGGGTGACTGTGCATTATGTCATAACAATGCACGGTCACCTGACTGGCTTTACACTGTTCAGTTTCTTTGATTTTTAGAGACATTTTATAAACATTGTTATTGCTAGCTACAACCTTGGACTACATAGGTCCCCTTGATGGGTCGTAACAGCTATGTTTTCCACCTGTTTGGTTGACTGGCTTTGCAAACAAATGGCTGCATGGAATTAGTCACTTGTGTGCAACTAAATACAGTATGAATGATTTGAGAACATCTGTTTCAAATGAGAACTGAGCTAGACTTGTCATTTTTTGTTCCCATAGAAGCTGTTTTCAACAGGTTCCAATTATTTTGCCATTCTAGCTTTTCTGGCCTTTTAGTAGACTGTGTCAGGATTTCTGATTAATACACTGGTAGTATCACTTAAGAACTTGATACAGTATGTAGGTTATGCCCCTTTCAATCACAGAACTCCATAGCAGAACACAGAAGCATTGTGCCAACAGTGCAAGAGCTTAGCAAGGACATAAACTTGTATCAGATAGTCCTGAAATAGACTTCAGCACCAGAGTGCGAGTCAGACACACCCACAGAATTTACTCAAAGACCAGCAAAGATGAAGCGGTAACAGATTCTGAAGTATCAGTTGAAAAACCTCTTCAACAGAAAGTACAGGCTTGCAGATAAATGCAGTTTTCCTTTAAAGAGGATGTGGACACTCCTCCTAACACAACTCAAACAGTACCAGAGTACAACCATGAAAAAGTGCAGGAGCAGCTATGGATCCTACAACCCAGGAGATCCAGTCGGAATATGTACTTGCTGGCAACCCGAATGCAAACTTACATGGGTTTTCTGATGCAGCATTTGAACCAGCACATGTGGACAGCTCTGCTGAGCGCCCCAAAGGCTAACTGGCATCAGCTACACAGGAATTCGTTATGCTCACTCACACGGCTCTCGTCAGGTGGCGGAATGCCAGTTGTTATTAACTTATTTCAGACCTGATTGCTGTCAAAAAATGACAGAATTTAATTCCTCTCCTTCATGGGGATTAAAACCCCCCAGTGGGGCTGGAGGAGAAAAAAGTGAGCCGTCTAGGGCCTAAATGAGGTTGACAGTGTCCCATTAAATCTTAAAAGCCATGATTTCATTATTTTCCTAAATGGCTTGGGGCCGGTGGAGATGACAGACCAGAACAATTAGTTGTGCATAAATCTGTTTTCTAGTTATAACATTGTTTCCCTCTAATTTGTATACTGAAGGTAGCACCACAGCATTTGGGGAAGGCAGTGTGATTTAGTGGTTAGAACACAGAACTGTGAAACACGAGACCTCCAGATCTGAATCCAGCTACTACAACCACTGACAGGCTGACTGTGTGACCTTGAGCAAGTCACTTACCCCCAATCCCAGTTCCTAAACTGGGACCTAGCCAGCTTCAGGTCTGTTATGTTTTCCATCTCAGAGAAAGTACGGGTCAGGCAAACCAAAAGCGCGTTTGGCTGCTCATGTAGAGCTAACATTTCTGGCTGCACCAAATGCAAATAAAAGTCACTTAAAGAGACCCACCAAGGTAATCCAAAAATTCCTACACCTGGTATATTGGTGCAGTACCTGACAGGAAACCTCCTCATGGAATGTTTTCCCTAATAATGTAGTAATAAAAAAGTTTCAACGCTCCTAAAATCCAGAAAACTGGGTCCCAAGGGCTTCTCGGTTTCTGGTGCCGCCCACACTCCACCCCCATGCTCTGCCAAGTTATGACGTGATGCTAGGGAGATTGTGGGGATGCACTCCATTATACTCTATGGGTGGCACCTTTCTGATAATTTTTTTACATTATAATGGCAATTTGGTGAAGAAACATGGGCACTGGTCGAGCTAATCCTTGTTATGGAGCCAGTATGCCCACGACTTCCACCTTGATATCAACCAGTGCCCACGTTTCCTCACCAAATTGCCATTATAATGTAAAAAAAATGATTGGAAAGGAGCCGCCCATAGAGTATAATGGACCATGTCCCCGTGCTGTCCCTAGCATCATGTCATAACTTGGCAGAGAGCGGGGGTTGAGCGTGGGTGGCACCAGAAACAATGAAGTCCTTGGGACCCGGTGTTCTGGATTATACGAGCGTTGAAACTTTTTTATTACTGCATTATTAGGGGCAGCATTCCACAAGGTAGTTTCTTGTCAGGTAATGGATCCATATACCGGGTGCAGGGGCCGAGGCTGGTAAGTCTCTTTAATATCCATCAACCAATCAGAACACATAATTTGAGACACGACAACTATCTCTTAAACTGCAGTGGGGAACGTCAGTATCAGAAGTCTGATCCTGCAGAATTTAGAATCCAGGTTGCAACACAGCCTCTACACCCCATGAGCTGCCTGTCACTACAGTGCAGCTCAGAGGCACATCGGATGTGTCTTGGGTTTGCAAGCAAGGGACTAAGGTTTCCAGTTCAGGTAGAAACATAGCATTTTGAAGCTGGCCCATCGGCACAGCGGTAGCGCTGCCCCCTGCGATACTCGTGACCCGGGTTTGGGAACGAGGCCTGGGTCATTGGGGGGTCAGCCAGGGGAGGACGTCTGAGCGTCCCATAGGACGCTCTCTTCTGAAGCGGGGAGGGCTGTCACATTGCCCTATTATCGACTCCTGTGGATGCATGGGCGGCTGCACGGGACTCGTGGTGTAGGAAGGGGAGGACACTGTTAGGCACTTGTTTGAGACATACGTCAGCATGTCTACAGACTGGGCTTATGTCCTGCTTGCCGACGTCCTCAGGAGTGGGTTTCAGGGAAGCAGCCTACAAGTAACAAACCCCCACCACCACGCAGGGTGACCCCCTGACAGCTGGAAGAGGGAAAGAGCATGAATGGTCAGTATAACTGCCACCGAGCCCGCTGGCACTGGGAATAAAAATAAGTTTTAAAAAAATAAATAACATTTTGGTATTCTCAGCAAGAGGCTAAGATTCAAATCCTAACAGGGACTTGTACGTTTTTTTTTCCCAAAGAATTATTTTTCTGTTGGAATTTTTCATAAGCAGTAATCCATGATGGCCTTCATTGAAACAGCGGCTTTGACGTGAGCATCACCATGTAATATGAGGTAAAACTGCCAACCTGAGTGTTTAATCAGGCAACGTGTTGCCAGCCTGGTATGTTTTTGCTAACCAAAGTCATGCTGTGTGAGCATGAAAGTCTCTATAGTAAATTTTATAGAAAATGAACTTGGTTAAAACAACAGTTTGCAGCTGGCCTGTCTGCACAGCAGTAGAGCTATAACTTGGGATACCAGCGACTCCGTTTTGGGAACGAGCCTGAGGTTGTTGGAGGGCTGTCAGGGTAGGAGCATTAAGCATCCCAAGGGACGCTCTCCTCCTACCTACCGGCAGAGAAAGATGTGCTTCCGCTGCACTACCATTACCTGGGTGACCACAGGGGGCTTTGCAGTCTTGGGTGCTTGCACACGCGAGCACACACACGGGCAGGGAAAAGCGTGTGTGTCAGTGTGCCTGGTTTGATGCACCTGACATTGCATGCTCTCAGAGGGAGAGCTGAAACCAAGGACAACCATGTGCAAGCTGGGTAGATGAAACCCTGCCTGCCCTTCACAGCCAAATCAAGCATAATCCCCTTAGCCCTCCGAATGGTTTCGGCAACCGTGATGACCAGATTTAAGTTGCGGCTTCACTGTCGCAGCTCTGTACATGATACTCCTCCGGGAGTGGGGGGTTGCAAACTGAGGGTGCCCATCATGGTGTGTTGTGGGTGCTCCAGCACTCAGGAGGATAAGGAGTGGAGTGGCTCTGAAGGCCAGGTAAGGTGGCACTGGCAGAAAGTGAAAAGCAATCCAGACTGGTGGCCGTGGGCAATAAACAGAATTATTAAAAAAAAAGAACTAACAAACAAAACAATAGTTTGCCTGTGTAGGAAGTGCTCTCTTCATAATAGGAACAATCAGTGCTACATTCACTTTGAGTGCCTCCCATGCTGGCTGTTGGACTTTCCATCCTCTTACCAACTCTACCAATCTTGGCTCCTTTAAACGCGAACTTCACCAACATTTGGTGGCCAGTGCCTACTGTGATTGCTACGTTTAAATTGCTCTGCAGTACCCCCCCCATGCTCTCCCCCAACCCCTTAGCTCTCTGATAGTGCTTCCACATTCCACTCCTGCCTGCCCTAACCCCCCATAGATCCACTATGTACTCCCTCCTCACACTGCCTCCTCCCACACTTGGGACAGAATTATCCATTCACTACCACTCCCTCTTCTTACCTTTTCACCCCCTCACCCCAGTCCTTCCCCTTCCTCCTGCTCTCCCCTCGCCTCCCTCCTTCCGCCTCACACCCATACCCCCCTACTCCACCGACACCTTCCTCTATCGTACATTCCCCCTCAGACCTCTATTCTATCATCCTACTGCACTCCCTTTACTACTACGCTCCCACCTTAGATACGTTCTGTAAGCACTTAGTCTTCTCATCTCTCTGGCATCTGCCCAGGTACACACTGAACAATACCAGGAGCACTGTCCCAGTTGCTTTTCTTAGTTAATCTCATTTATTTACTGACAAAGCCTCTGGCGACCCCTTGTACAAAACCATCTGTAATGTCTGTACCTTTTCAATGCTCTGTTTTTTTTTTTGTATTTTTCACATGTCCTTGAAATATGATGTGGAACCTTTGTAAATGAGCCTTGGTTCAAAGGTGTTATCTGAAATACTAATAAATAAATAAATAACCAATAAAAGGGAGAACAGGAATTTGAACAGTTTGATAAAACTGTTTTAAATCAAATGTTTTTATTCAGGTAGAAATGTGTTTATTTCCTTTGCATATATTATCAGTGATTTATAATACACTAATATAGGGAGGCAGTATAGTGCAGTGGTTTAAGGCTCTGTGCTGCAAATATGAAGACCTGGGTTTGAATCCCACAGCCCCCACTTGCATACTGTGTAACCCTAAGCAAGTCAGTTAACTTCCCTGTGCTCCCAGGTCGCACCTATAAACAAGCTTTTGGCTTAGTGTGTCTCTCCTGGTTAAACGATTGAAAAAAAAAAAAAAGGCACGGAGATATGTTTCTTATAGTACGAATCCTCTTGTGTATGTGTTTTTTTTTTGGGAGGGTGAGTACTGCGAAGCTGGTATGAAAAGGTCAGCCTATTGAACTGAAGGCCTCGAAGGGCTCTGATGACAACAAAAATGCTTCCTGTTACTGGCCTGTCTTGGGACTGTGCTTTAAGTGAAGAAGCAGAGTCCCAAAATAGAAGACAAATATCACCAAGGAAGGTCACCTGCCTAGTGATGTGGCAGCTGCCATGGGTGCACCGGTTCACAAAGCAGGAAAGCTAGCAGACACCAGCTTCCACAAGCTACGAACATGCTAGTCGTAGAACAGTAGATGGGGACAGAAGTGCCGAGAGCCACCCCCCAGACCTACCACTGTATTACAGTTTTTGGTATAAATCCAAATTTCAGTGGCTTGTTTGTTTGTTTAAAATTGATTTTTATACAGTTTAATCTGTTGGGGAATAAATCCCCATTTACAACAAATACCTGTGGTACATTGCAAGAACAACAAAACAAAACTAAATAAGTACACACAATACAAAATTGGCTTGGTTCCAGTCTGTGTGCACCCCATTCACAAGGCTGTCACCACTGCCACAACGCCTGTTTAAAGCAGTAGTATTCGATAATCGGCAACAATTTTCATCATACTGTTTTTAGTAAAAATGTATTTCATACATCCGTAGATTCATAAACAGTATTGTTTCAGTAGAGGTGTGCAAAGTTGAGAAATCTTTGCTTTGCAAAACTTTGCAAAGTTGGCCAGCTTTGTGAAGCTCCAAGTGCTGACTTCGCAACATTTTTTACTAGATGAAGTGGCACTTTTTTACGCAAAGTGACCAAACTTCACTCATAAAGTTGCCACTTTGTGAAAAAAAGATCAAAAAGGGCCACTGCCTGAAAAAAACGTGAGGTCGTCGAAGTTGGTGATGCAAATAGGAACTTTGCAAGGATTCTCAAAGTTGAAGTTTCGCAACTTCACCAACGAATTTCAGCTTTGCTGCATCTCTGTTTTTTTGGTGTCCTCAGATATTTAAAAAAACAGCTATTTTAGCCTATTGTTGTAATTAATGACTCAAGTCATTAAAGATGGCCACCACTCACAATATTTAAAAATCTCTTCCATTGAAGGTACCTTTTGATGTTTAATGCTGGATTTATACTGTAGGTGTACTATGATGGTGATGACACATGTTTCCGGTAATAAACAGCACCACCCCACCCCAACCCAGAATGTTAAATTGTATCCCTGTCTTGTAAGATCACCACCTCCCTCCCCCATTCTGAGCCTGTGTTAGCAATTTGCTTGAAATAAGCAATAAGAAATGACAGGGCATTAGCACTGTGACAACCACACACCCAGGGGTGTAGCAAGGCATGAGGCCAGAGGTCGAGTGCCTACAGCCCCTGGAGGTGTGGTTGTCATAGTACTACCAATTCCCAGGAGTGTCTTAATGCACTTATAAAATGGGTTTGTGAGGAACATTTTTAAAATAAAAACACTTTCAAGTTAAAAAAATTGTCTCCATTTGTAGTACTGTCATGCATGGGTCCTGACCAATCAGGGTTCAGGGATTTTCCTACTCATTTTATTAAATAGTTAACGTTGAGCATCATTAAATGTGGCTGTCTCTGGGTTTTCTTCCATTTTTCAAGCTGTGATTAAGCAACCATCACTGCTTTAATGTCACTTTTCTCATGTATTAGCATGCAGCAGACACTGCTCGGGGGGTCGAGGGAAGTACCAGGTAACTATAGACCCATCAGTTTGACCTCGGTGGTGGGAAAATTAATGGAGAGTATACTAAAGGAACGATTGGGGGTGTACTTGGAGGAGGTGGGAGGTCTGGATAGTCGGCAACATGGGTTTGTGCCAGGTAGATCATGTCAAACCAACCTTGTGGAGTTCTATGAATGGGTAACATCAGAACTGGACAGGGGTAAGCCTGTGGATGTATTATTCTTGGACTTCAGCAAAGGCGTTTGACTCTGTCCCCACAATGGTCTGGTGGAGAAACTGATGGGTTAGGAGTAGACCCTTTGATGGTCAGATGGATTGAAAACTGGCTAGCTGGACGCACTCAGAGGTAGTGGTCTGTGGGAGCTCTCGAACCCTAGAGAGATTGGTAGTGGGGTACCGCAGGGCTCGGTCCTGGGTCTGATCCTGTTTAATGCATACATATCGGACATCAGGGAGGGTATAGGGTGTGAAATGAGTCTCTTCGCGGATGACTCCAAGATGGGAGCAGTAGTTGAGGGAGAATAGGGGAGGTTGGCCCTGCAAGGGGACCTGGACACCCTGGAAAGTTGGGCTCACACATGGAAATTAAATTTCAATATCACCAAGTGCAAATAGTTGCTTCTTGGTCGGGGAAACCCTAAACACAGGTACACCCTGGGAGGGGAGGCGCTGGAGGCCTCAATAGGGGAAAAAGACCTAGGGGTCATGGTGGATGCATGTATGAATAACTCTGAGCAGTGCAGGAGAACAGCTAGCAAGGCAAACAGGATGTTGGGATGCATCGTAAGGGGGATCACCTCTAGGAGCAAGGAAGTGATTCTGCCGCTGTACAATGGACTGGTTAGACCACACCTTGAGTACTGTGTACAGTACTGGAGACCACACTTGAAGAGGGACATACAGCTCCTGGAGAAGGTACAGAGGAGGGCAACAAAGATGACATGAGCGCTAGGGGATTTGACGCATGAGGACAGACTTGAGGAGCTCTGCCTGTTTTCATTGGAGGAGAGGAGAGACAGGGGGGCATGATTGAGGTCTCAAGCTACCTCAAGGGAATAAATAGGGTAAACATGGAGGGATCTTTAGACTAAAGCAGGGAGGTATCACCAGAGGGCATGGTTTGAAGTTGGAAGGTGGAAGGGTGAGGGGAAAGAGGAGGAGGTTTTCACTGAGAGGGTGGTGGACCCTTGGAATGCACTGCCTGGTGAGCTGGTTCAGAGATCCACAGTGGAGGGCTTCAAGAGAGGGTGGGACAGACACAGAAAGTGGATGTATCAGATGATGGCCTGTCCCAGGGGGTGGGGATGGATGATAGGGGTTTCTGGAGCACAAGGGATGGGAGGGTCTCGGCACCCAACTAAGGAACTAAGGTTCGAGCAGACTCGATAGACTGTAAGGCCTAATCTGCTGGCAAATAGTATGTTAGTATGCTCCCTGACCATATGGGATGCTGGGAACATCAGGGCTAACTGTAGGCCACAGAACTAAAAACATGGTGACCAAGCATGCGAGTTCATGCCCTCATGAGACAGCCCAGGGAGACATCAGCACTAACTCCAGGCTACGTAAACTAGCATGCAGTAGACACCACTCCCTCACCTTATGACTCACTGTAAACATCAGGGTGAACTGTAGGCCACATAACTAAATATGGTGAACTAGCATGCAATAGACACTACTACCTGGCCTTATGGGACACTGAGGACATCAGAGTTAAATCCAGGCTACAAAAATTAAATATGGTGAACTAGCATACAACAGACACCTGACCCTATGGAATGCTATGGGCATCAAAGCTAACTGCAAGTCCCAAAACTAAATGTGGTGAACTAGAATGAAACAGACACCATTCACTGACCCTGTGGTGCACCCTGGACATCAGCAGCTAACTCCAGGTCCCAAAACATAACATGGTGAACTAGCACACAACAGACACTGCTCCCTAACCTTATAAGATGCTTGGAACATCAGAGCTAACTCTAGGCCACAAAACATAAGCTTTAAGATTGTGAACATAAAATGACATGTGGCACCAGATATAAGTAGATTTGGCAACAAAAATGAAAATCAGGGAGCAGCACTAGGGGTTGCAAAGGAGGGCATAATAAAGTATATAATGTTAATGTACTGTAATTACTGGTTAGCCTTCAAAATACACTGAAACTAGCACTTTTAAAATACTGTAATACATGGTTGTGATATATCAGTTATGTGTTACAGAAGCAATAAGATACAACAGTGTGTGTGTGTGTGTGTGTGTGTGTGTGTGTGTTTATGTTTGTAAACTGTATGCCCAGGTGTGTTCTGAGGCATGAGGCACTAGTGCCGAGTATCGTCAATCTCCTGGAAGTGGTTTACAAACATAAACACACACCCTGAAGTATCTTATTGTGCTTATAAAATGGGCCCTCAATGTGAGTGTAGTAAAAACTTTCAGTATTGATCTGAGATTGGCATTTTCTAAAAAGAACAAAAAGTCCCTTTAGTGATTCACAAACAAAAACACACACACACTTGGGGAGGAGGTGTGGGACAGAGCTGGAAAATTTAGCTGTTCTATGTTACACTCAGGCCCCATTGTCGAGGCACGAGGGGGCATGGTTCTGTGCGGCACATAGACTGTACTGTTGGGGCACATAAAGGGGGTGCGATTCCGTGCAGCTCTCAGACTGTATTATGGTGGCATGATGAGGCAGCATGGTAAATGAACTGGCTGGTGCTGTATCCAGCCCAGCTTGGTGTACAGAACAGGGCTGGGGGTGCATGAGAGAACAGAAAATATAGTTACCTTTATCTGTGGCTGCAGTGGTAGTCAGAAACACCAACAGACATAATTAGCATTTGGCCAGGGGAGCGAGAAGTGCTGAATCACGCTACGCTGCTGGTGGAGCAACTAGTAAGCTCCCAAGTTAAGAGGGAGTGGGAATGGATTTTCCTTGCTAACTTCATTCTGTGGCATGCAGCCAGGCATCAGTATTCGTCTATGTGGGGATGCTGGATTGACTTTGACAGTAGGTTCCTGATGCTGGGTACAGCGTGCATTCTGAGGCCTTCTTATGCAGGTAGATTAAAAAAACATAACTAGATGATAGACTTGGGGGGGGTAAATATTTCTTATGTGTGATGAGCTCTGTGTGGTTATAACTGACGTGAGGATGTGTGGGTAGAGTCAACGTTTTTATTGGTTTGAAGAGCACCTTTTCCCAGTACAAAAAGTTTAAACAGGGAGCTCGTTTGCCTCTTGGGGAGCTCCTCCAGGCTATATTCAGTTTTTTAATACAGGCAAAGGGAGGGGATCATAATTTGCCCCTGAGAGGCTGGCTGCATGTTCCCTCTCCACTTCCTGAATCTGCAATGTGTTCCCGCACTCCAATATATTGACCCTTATTCTGATACACCATTGCTTTGTACTCATGATCTGACTGCATATATTGTTGTATTCCTTACCTGCATTATACCTGTATTCCTGTATGGACTATGATTTGCTGTTCATGTCTCGGTACGGTACTTGTTGTCTGTATACTTTTTTGTAGTTGTATTGTACCTTGTATTATATGAACAACCCAGGTCCGCCTCGAAAATGAGCATTGCTCAATGGTGTTCACTTGGTTGAATAAAGATTGTGATTGATTGACTCCGACCTACTGTGATGTTTTTATAGCAGAGCACAGAGGTATGCTACAGTCACTTGAATGAAGCGTCTTTTTCAAATGTAATTTCCTGATTGTAAATCGGGTTTTGGTGCCTATTGATGGCAGAGTTCATCTAACAGGAGGTCTGTTAGTTGAGCTGTGCCATCAGTAGGTACCAAAACCCGATTTACAATCAGGAAATTACATTTGACAAAGACACTCCATTCAAGTGAATGGAGTGTACCCCCGCGTTCTGACCTATAAAGACGTCACAAATGTCAGAGCGCGTGGGCGGATCGGAGTTTCAGGAAGTGGAGAGGGATCATGCGGCCAGCACCTAGGGGGCAAATTATGATCCCTTCCTTTCCTTTGGCACTTATATTAAAAAAAAACCAAAGATATCCTGGAGGAGCTGCCCAAGAGGTAAGGGAGCTCCCACTTTAGTCTTTTTGTAATTTAAAAACTATTGGGAAAGGTGCTCTTTAAAATGACAGGCTTTTTAAAGAGTTAGGAAACTGTCTAGACATCACCTTGATGGATGCCAGAAATTTATACCAAAAAAAAAAAATTATTGAGAGGCATTGATACTTGATTGTGGTGCATCGTGCTTGCCAGAAGAAGTCCAAAGCCATGGGTTTCCTTTTCTAAACTACATGGCTTCAGAACCTTCTCAGCCAATCAGGACACATAAAATTCCTTACTAATTTTATAAGAGATTTTATAATAAAATCCTCTCTGTTTTTCAATCTGTTCCCACTTCTGTTTAACAAATATATCTTCTGACATTTATAATTATTTAATTTGTTTTATCTTGGAGCATGAAACCACAAAAATAATTTATCTGGTTGATCTCGCCATGTTTAGTTTGATCACAATAGCGTATAAAAAAGTTAACACCCCACTTCTCTTCTGGCTGTCTGGTAGAACTGGATGCTCAGCACAGTTTGCTCTGTGAAGTATCATAAACAATTTAATCATAGCAGGATCACCCAGATATGTTATTATAGTTAATAATGAAGTATTTTCATGTTCATGAGATACAAAATTACAAAGGTCCAAAGAAATATGTGTTAAAAAGAGGGAGGAATGAATGTGGATTTCTCTTTTTTTGCCACAAAAGCAATCATAAAAATGAAAAATTGGACATGGAGAAATAGACTCTCGATGTGTGATGACTTATATAAACCTCCTGAGCTTTGCTATTGAGGTTTATGAGTTATCACACAGCTCGGATGTGTAACAAAACTCTGATTATGAGCTGACCCATCGGCACAGTGTAGCACTTCTACTTCTCATGCAGGTGACCTGGGTTCGGAAACTAACCCTGCTTATCGGAGAGCTGGCTGTCAGGGGAGAATTGAGCATTCCACAGGATGCTGTCCTCAGGGAGGGAGGGGGACCCACTATTGCAGTGCGACTGCCACCTGGGTGATCACAGAGGGCAGTGTAGGCTGAAGTGCTGACACAGGTGGGGTGGGACACCATTGACTAAGCCAGAGCTAATGTCAGTCATTCACATTGGCTCTAGCACATGCATCCCGGAGGTGGGGATAGAAAAGTGGAAAAGGTCTTGGCAGTCACAGAATGGTGGCCCTCACAGGGCTTGTAGATGCCACATCAGCCAACCCAAGATGGCTCCCTGCACAAAACTGTAGCCTTTCTGAGGGATCTGGGCCAGCCCAAAGACCTCCACTACAGAGAGGTGAACCGTGGTTGTACAGCAAGCAAGCAGATAATCCCTGGGAGAAGGAAGGTTGACAGGGTTGGAGCCCTATGAGGCCTGAAGAGGGGCCTGGTGTAAGATGAGCGGGTGGAGGCACACAATGTATGAGTAAGCAAAATCCTGCTATGGACTGGATGGAAAGAATCCCAGTTACAGTTACCTGATTGGCTGAGAGCTCCTCTCAGAGATGATTAAAGAGCTAGTGATGCCTCACAGAAAACTTAGGGAAAAAACATAATAATTAGGTACAATTCTGATTGCATTCCATTTATATTTTATATATTTCTCCTTCCCATAATTTATTACTAAGGAAATGTGTATGAATATATGATTGTTGTCCTTTAGAGTTTATTTTGAGTTGTGCTGCCTCTGTAGCTTACTCCCTACTCCAAGTCTTAATCCTCTGGTGTGACATCACAGTCTGTTGCCATGTGAGTAACTGTGATGTCACAAGTAGTGCTCTATGACTTCAGGTAGGGAGAAAGCAACAGGAATAGATGAACTCTTCAGGAGCAGAAATCCTGTTCTCTTACGAATGACCTTAGTAACAAATAATGGGGAGGAGAAATACAGAACTAATGGGAAATACAAGCTGGACTGTGTCTAAGTATTATGTTTTGTTAAAGTTCACCTGAACATGCTGCCAGCTCTTTAAATCCCACAACATTTATTTATTTATTTATTAGAACATCAGTTTAACAACATAGTCTTGTAACAACAAAAATAAAGAACCTGGAAACAGTTTGTTTACATTACTCAGTAGCATTCTGATACTGTGACCTCACTGTTGGACTAGAAAGCATGGCTTCTCTGGCATCAAATGCTGACCCCTGACTACCACAACATCCTCAGTTCCAGTGGTAAGAAATTTAATGTAGTACTCCCCAGATGAGCAAAACTCCTTCCAGCTGACTGGAACTTTTTTTTCAAGAAACCTCCATCACTACCACAACTGCTGCTCGCCTTCACTTTTCAATTTCCCAATGGTCCCCAGTTGAAAAAATGAAGAACGCACCAGAGCGCCACCGCAACAAAACAGATGAGTGCCTGGGCAACAGCTGTTACGACCCTCCTGGGCTGGGATAGACCCCCAAGCCCTGCTGCCGATAATTCCCACCACAGTGCTTCACACAAGGCCCCGATCACACCACCACAGCATTGTTCCTGCACACTGTTCCCACAGAGTAGAAAGTTACTGCAGCTCTAAACAACAGACCCAGACTGACCTATTGCAAATGCCACCAACTGCAACTCTTAATAGTATGCTCTGATTTGGCCAGTAAAAAACATTGGTGACCTCACCTGCCACCTTCAAACTACATTATACAATGGCAAGAAAGAATCTTGGACTGTGATTGGTCAGTCTGGGACTGGACCCGTGGTGTTATCCCAGCGTAACACCACGGGTCTAGTCTCAGCCTCCCTGTGAACCTCTTGATTGACTGTTTGGATTAGCATCTTCTCTTAAGAAATAAAAATATTTTTCCACACTAACAAAAACATTCCTTAAAATTATTTTTTTTGTTCTGTATATAACAACAAGCCATTGTATAATAGGAATAATGCACTCCAGGGTGTGTGTCGTGCTGGAATCAATCAATCAATCAAATTCTTTATTTATCCAGGCGAACACCATTGAGCAAGCTCATTTACAAGGTGGACCTGCATTGCACAAGTCAAGTAATAATGCATTTATATACAGACAAATAGACAGTAGATGCAAGAGAGTACAACAGTACAGGTAGGCCTGCAATAGACAGGATAAGTAAAAATACATTTGGGTTCAGGTAATAACGCCACACCTGGGGCATTGGACGTACTCGGCCTGTGGCCTCATGCCCACCCCCCAGGCGTGGCGTTACCCCAGCACAACACAACACCCTGTTGCGCATTATTCCTTTATTATAGGCAACTTTACAGGTGCAACAGCCCCCACTAATTGTATGGCAGTGTTCCTTTCTCCTTCCTAAAATGATTTCCACAACTAGCTCTCCACAAAAAAAAATCCATACAAGACAAAACAGAGACCTGCTCGTGTGTGTAAGGAAGGGGTGGAGACACATAACCAGCAATATGGAAACCTAGTTCATTTCAATCTCACTTTCCTATGTTACTGCAGTACCACCTGCTAGTGCTGGCCTTCATGGACAAAGTGAGAACTTCTCATTCACACTGAAAACAATCATTGGAAAATTATTTTTAAACTGATTTTCTTGTTTACATTTTTAATTTCTATAAAAACTTACCCAGTTCATAAGGGCTAGGACCCTGCATGGACAGTTGGTCCCAGGGTTAGTTAGGGTATGATGAGCAGACGGGATGGACCGTTACTCTTTTTATTTAAGAAATTGGTACATAGGAAAGGCACACTGAGCTGAGGTGCATTTTCAGCTGTGACCTGGGGAGCGGGGAGAATACAGAGAAAATAAAAATTATAATGCAACAAATAATGGTTACATAGGCAGCTTTACAGATGCAGAAGCACGTGGATACCACATGTAAAACAACAACATTGTGAAACGCAGTAATAAATGGATACTCGTGAGAGAGTCAGTAAAAGTGCCCAGTGGCTGATGGGGTGGGTGACAGTGCTGTCATTGTGTCTGTGTTTGTATGTTTCTATAATAGCAATAGTACACTCCAGTATATGGTAGTCATGGGATATTGTCACTTCTAGATGGAACAGTATTTCTTGCTATGCCACACCCTGTTGTGTATTATTGCCTACATTGCTTAAATGTACTACTTACCATACATTTTCCTCTCTATAATGAAGTGTATAACAACAAACCATTGCTTTTTAGTGCATTAGGATATTGTTCACTCACTGTTCTTTTTTTCTAAATTAAGTAAACTTTTACTGATGGTGCAAAACAAATTGGGAGACAGTGTGGTCCTAGTGCCTAGAACACCAGTTTGACTACTGGAAGATCATTTGTTCAAACCCCAGATTGGAGACAAACACTCACTATGTAACCATGATATGAGCAAGTCAGTGTGCCGACACAAGGTCAGCAGAAGCACAGCAAACACCAGCACAGTGACAGAAATCGCCTGCGAGGAAGACACTGGCGGTGCATTTCCTGGTGTTGCACCCCGGTCCAACTCCGACTCAGAGTTAGATCTTTAGAGACCGGGTGTGGAGGGCTGAGCCCCCCGATAGACACACACCAGAATCCGCAATGGCACAATGCCGATGCTCGGCATTGTGTCCGTTGCTGTGGGCGATGTCGGTGAGAGTGCTGTCGCAGCACTATAGTAAAACCAAGCACGTCAGTTAACAGCTCAGTGCCCTAGTCCACCCAGCTGTGGAAGTAAGTAGTAGCGATACCCCACTAATAACCAGATGTCACATTTCAGCTGGGTTGTCCTGGGTAAATGAGTTGTAAACAAACAAAAAAACCCCATCAAAAATCAAAACAAAATTGCAAGGAGCTGGCTTTTTGAATCCTGTTCCCAAATTGCAGTCAGCAAGGTCCCTGAACCTCCACGGGTTGCTCAGGACTTGAAATGCAGACAGCTTTGGCGCCAATTTTCCATTGATGAATGCGAATAGTAATGGGATCGGTGTAGAGTTATGAGAAATCTACCGCACAATCACAAGTGGCAGGCCAGAGGCTGGCTTGATGGATCTGTTTATCTTGTGTGTTTATCTCGGTCACTCTGTCTATCTGTCCATCTCCATTTGGCAGGCTGGGATTTTGAAGGACAAGAACTATAGGTAATTGATTATGTTAGTGCAGGAGAAGAAAGCAGATAAACTGCTCTCACCAATACTTTATTTGCACTGTATTTCTGTCATAAGGAAAAAGGCAACCCTTTGCTATACAAGTTAGTGCTGTATGCACAGGATGTTCATAATTTGCAAGGGACAGCGACAGCCTCATACATCCTCTGCCTTTTCTACTGTTTTCGTAATGCAGTTCATTCATTTTAGAATCCGCTTAGTGTGAAATGGATATTTGCAGAATATGAAATACAGAGAAAAAAAATGATCTGTGCAGTGGGACACCTAAGTTTAAAAAATGCATTCTCATAAACAGATTTACATGCCTCCCCGTGTTTGTAATCCAGCACGTCTATTTCTTCTTCAGTGGAACAGACATTAATTGCGTCCCCCCACCAGTTCCTTAAAACGGCGTCTGTGTTTTTTGGTTTTTTGTACCCATTCCCAGTTCATGCCTGCCTGTGCCCCCTGCCCTGCCTCAGCAATCTTCTCATCTCCTCACAGCCTCCAGCAGCAGCAGTTTTTGTTAGTCGGCAAAAACATTTATCATACAGTTTTTTAACAAAAAAATGTATTTCTCACATCTTAAGATTCATGCTCGGTATATTTTAGTTTTCTCCGATATCAACTGCGCTTACAGCTAGTTTTGTAATTAATGACTTGCACCATTAAACATGGCTGGCACTCGTCATTTTTTTTAAATCTCTTCTGCTGAGGATACCTGTGGAATGTACCTGCTAGACTCATACTATGGATGTATTAGGATGGTACTACCATGTGTTTCTGCTGGTAAACAGCACAGCACTATAAGAACATATTTAATTTGTTCATGGTAGGCATGGAACGAGATTGGGAACTTTAAAGCCTTCAATATTCCATATTTGGTTCAGAAATGAAACAAATGAAAGAAAAATGGAGAAACTGATATTGCCACACAAACTTTATTGCTGAAAAAAATAGATGGCTATGAACAAATACTGCTGCTTTAAAAAGGCATTTAAATACATTGTTATTTAACTGGTCTGCTCCAACTACAATGTCTTTAAACGGACTACTGTTAGTTTTCTACAAACAGCCCTTAAAAGGGGCTGTAAAGGACTAAATTTAGTCACAAGCTCACACTGCTTCCTAGCTGCTCCTGACACTGCTAATTGTGGCATTCTGGCAGCAGCTCCAAGGGGGGCCAGATTGAGCAGTCAGTGCTCAGTAACTAATTGCCCACAATGCCACAGACACCATTTTTAGTCTGTGTCACTGCACTTCACCATTTGATTGCGGCTGCACCTGCACCCCAGTTAATGCTCGTCTGAGCAGGCGTCAGATCACTGCAGTCACATGACACCCACTCCACCCCCCCCCCAAAAAAAAAGAGTCAAAGCCAGCAGTAGAGTTACGTGCCCCCAGCAGGCAGGCAGCAAGAGTATTTAGGTATCCCTAGTCATAAATTTCTGTTCTGGGGCATCTAAAGAATAGGAGTTTCGTGCCCTGGATATTTGGTATACTTGGGTAGCAAACAGGAGGGGCATCTAAAGAAGAGCAGTTTTGGAGCCGGCTCAGTGGCACGGAGGGCTGAGGCATGGGACGCCTTACCTGCTGCCATACTGGCGAACCAGGGTATGATGCGGACTCTCACTGCTGGGGGTCAGTCCAGGGATTGAGGGCTTACTTGCCCAGCCTCTGACTGCCATCAGGTGGAGACCTAGTGGTAGTGCAGGTGTGGGCAGTGTCACAAACGCACTCAGCAGGTCCGGCCCTCTGCTCCCACAGTGCCAACCTCTGAGCGCAGTATTGTGAACAGGTAACAGACAGTGTAACCCTCCTGTCTGCTTGTGGGTCCGAATCACCTTTAGTCTCAAGTTCCGGGGGGATTCAAACTGTGAACCTTATGCTAGCGTACCCAAATGTACAGGCTCAGACAGTCTGCTCTTCGGAGGGATGCCAGATATCTTTCGCCTAAGGGCACCTAACCAGGTATCCAAAATGAACCCTTAAAACTCTATAAAAGACCTTAGGTATATCCTTACCTTTTCCCAGTTTAGTAGCACCATCAAGCTCTGAACAGTTTTTGTCAGTCTTAACCCTTTCATGCAAAAAGAACTTCGAAGACACACCCAGGCAGTCTTTCATAAATAATATATTTACTAAAAATGGATAAAAATATGACAGCCTGTAAACACAGAACAATGTATCATAAGCATGCAATCACATAAAAGAAAACAAAGAAAACTACAGACAAACTCCTACCAACATACAGTTAGACTTTTTCTATCCAATGTACTACCTCTATAATGCTTTATAGTCGGATCTTGTCTCTTAAGAGCCCAAAAAAATATGTGTTACAAAGATAATACACTAGTCCTAGTTAAACTGTGTCTCTCTCTCACACACCCCTCTATGATGTAATCTAGCTCCTTCTTTTAGAATATAAAAAATATACAAACAGTGATCTTCCTGTCAGGAGATATTTTAAATAATGTGATTTCAGCAAAAAACTAATTTCCCAAATTATGACATTCTTTAATGAAACCTTTCCTTTGATCTTGTGTGGGTTCCTGTTCCCAAGGCATCAAAGATTTTGCAACTTTTCACACCATGGGGTTATAACATGTTTTTCCTCTAAGACATCATAAAAGTATACGAGCCCTATATCCTGTCAGCTGGGTCAGTTCTAATTACAACAGAAAAACAGGAGACCCTTAATTAAGTCTCTCTAGTCCTTTAATTACCTCCTGGTTTCAGGTTAATATATCCTATAGCTTCTCTGACCTGGGGGGAAGGGCACCCATAGCACAGGATGTCTCATATGAGACACAAACATACCACATTCTATATTACAGATATCATAGAACAATCATAACTAGCTGGCTAAGCATCACAGGCAGCATGTATGGTGGGACTGAGATTTTGTGGTGCATGTGAGTCTCTGTACACACGCATTCACGTTGGCCACAGCAGCAGAATGGGAAGAAGAATGGTGAAAGGGAGCTGGGGCTTAATGAAGCTCTGTTTGTCTGACTGTGGGTCTGTGCTGTTACCTGGACCTACTTGGTCCGAACTGAACTGTATCAGGGGGGAGGATGTCCCTTCTTCCCCTGTCCCCGCCACGGGGGAAAACTGTGGGGGTTGCTTCAAACTGAAGTAGGTCCCAGAGGAGTGATGCGCCAGTCTGTGGGGATGGGGACAGGGTAGATAAGCAGCCCCAGTGGTCCTAATAGGAGAAAAACCTCTATGGAAAAAGGAATAGGAGCACCCTTGATATTTAGTACACTTGGGTAGGAAATACGAGAGGCATCTAAAGAGCTGGGGCTGGATATTCAGACTGCGCCGGGCAGGGGCGCAAGCCTGGGCGCAGCGCAACTGGGTTGCGCCAGGGCAGGGACCAGCCGATATTCAACGGTGCTGCACCATGGCTCAGCACTGTTGAATATGGCACTGAGGGCGCACGCACTGCACACAGCACAGTGGCATTGCGCCAGCACAAGTGGCAGAAGGGAGCAGGGGGATGTGCCAGGACAAGTGCAGTTGCGCTGGGCGCATCAACCACGATATTCAACACTGGGCATGCAAATGAGGCCATTATGCATGCAAGGCGCAAATAGGGTCATTTGCATGTCATTATGGCCCCATTTGCATGTGGTGTGCTGATCCCCTGCGAATTGCGCCTGACGCCCAGCCAGGCTGCAACCATTGGGGACTGCCGTCCAGTGGATCCAAGGTGGTCTCTGCTCTCGTTCACCCGATCGCGGGCCTGTGGAATGAACAGGTCCATGGTGGACCAGTGGTGCCCTCCCCTTCGCCCGATCATGGGCATAAGTATTAAGACGGTCCCAGGTGGACCTGTGCATACCCCCCACTCGATCGCGGGCATGCGTATTAGGAAGGTCCCAGGTGGACCTGTGAATCCCCCCCCTTGCCCGATCGAGGGGATGAGTATTAGGAAGGTGCCAAGTGGACCTGTGAATCCCCTTGCCTGATGCGCAGGTGGCAATAGCACAAGGACCCTGGTGGTTCAGTAGGCCTCTCACTCCGCCCACTGGAGGACCTCAAAGCACTAGCACCCCCTATCATTAGGCGGCAGCATTCGCCACATGCCGCCTCGCCGAATGACAGCTGGCATAGCATTGTCTGTAGTTTTGGTCCACTGCGGATCTGGTCAGCATGCAGACCATACTGCACAACACAGGTTCCGATATGTGAATGAACCGCATTCATCTGGCTATTGGGCCTGTGTAGTGCAGTATAGTCTGCATGCCCGCTGGTCCATGCAGTGGACCAATAGGCGGGAGACAGTACTGTACACCGTCATTTGGCGGGCGCATGCGGGCAGGGTGCCGCCGCCCCATGACGGGGTGCTAGGTGCGGGACCCCAGTGGGCAGGTGAGGGGGTACCACTGACCACCAGGATCCTTTGTGCCATTGACGACACGATCAGGCGCTGGGAGGGGTCCCACTGGACCACCAGGGACTTGCATTGCACATATGCCCGCGATCGGGCAACGGGAGGATTCACAGGCCCACCTGGGACCTTCCTAATACTTTGCGCCACGATCGGGTGGTTGGGGTATCCACTGACCACCATGGTTTTAATGCACAGTTGCCTCATGATCGGCGACGGGTTGGGGAGAACAACGCCCAGGGCAGGGGGGTTTGGGGTCCGTGTTCTGAGTGGGCGGGTGGCCACCCATGGCTGGCGACTGCCATATTGCACCCTGCATTACGGCAGCTCACCTGTGGGTGGCCTGGACTTGTTCCTGGTTTTACCAGACACATCTTTGCACCCCCCTGAGCAGTGCAAGGCTGGTTTGTGCCAGCATATGGGCTGCACATCCTGAGCTGAATATCGGGATGTGCCGCGTATGCATGGGCACGCCCACACTTGGCGTCAGACATTGTTGCTGCACCCTCGGCGCATCGGGAGCCGCGCATCGCAACCTGCCCCTTTCAATGTCACGCCGGGGTGCATCAGTGGGTTGCGCATGGCGCATCCCTGTTGCGTAATGCGCAAACCTTTTGAATATCCAGGCCCTGGAGTTCCACAGCCTGGATATTAAGTACACTTGGGTAATAAATAAGAGAGGCGTTTAAAGAATAGGAGTTTCACAGCCTGGATATTTAGTACACTTGGGTAGCAAACAGGAGAGGCAGGTTGCAAGAAGTGGTGAGTGCAGGATCCTTAAAAGACACAAGGACAGGCAACCCGTTATTGCAGTGGTAGGGCTGCTGCTCGTGACGCCAGTGATACAAGTTCTGGAAAAAGCCAGAGGACACTCTCCTTTGCCAGTGAGGGAGAGAGAGAGAGAACTCCGCCACCCTTGCAGCTCCATCTGGGTGATCACAAGTGGAGCTGAAGTTTGTCAAGTCTCTGGGAAGGAAGAAGCTGGCTGAAACTGCATGGCTACATGCTCAGCATGTGTGCACTTTCTTCTTGCTGTCTTCCCGAGGGGGACTGGAAATGTAAACCCCCCAGCTTGTTGGAGCGGCAACCCCCAGCTCCCAGGCCCAGCACCACCAACTCTGTTTCTGCCTCCAGTAGATTTCAGACCTCGAATAGGTTTAGGGAGATCCAGACAATCCTACAGGTGGTTGACAACCAGGACATAAACAATCATTTAAAAAAAGACACAAGGGGAGAACAGATGTCCAAATTGTTAATTATATGTGTGTGTGTTTCAATTGTTTAACCAGGAGTAGCACACTAAGCTGAAAGCTTGTTTACAGGTGCGACCTGGGAGCACAGGGAAGTTAAGTGACTTGCTCAGGGTCACACAGAATGCAAGTGAGGGCTGAGGGATTTAAACCCAGGTCTCCAGATTTGCAGCTCAGAGCCTTAAACCTGTGTGTCAACCAAAGGCCTCAAAACCAGTGTACTAGGGAGTGCCGAAAGAGCGAAACACGTGGCTGTATTTGCTGCTCACGCTACAGGGAGTGGGACGTTGTTTCACGGTATGGGTGGCTGCTTGACAAAGCAAATCCAAAATTAGCAACTTGACCCAAGCACTTTCACAACTTCTAAATTCCTTTTCTCATTGGGGAGCTGCCGATTATGGCATATATAAGTTAAAACAATCGACCCAGTGCACCCCCCAGCCAAAAAAAAATTGGTAAGTCATTAAATTGTTACAATGTGCTTTCTGCCTGAGATGGCTACTCACTTATTACATCCCAGGGGGAGCGGGGTCTCTTAGTTTTGGCTCACTTTAGATAAGGTGCAGTCCCCAGCCAGTATGCTGGTGATTTCTGGGAAGCCAGCTAATGAAGACAGCCCCATATCTCCTGAACATAAACAAATCCAAAATTAGCAGCTCAACCCAAGCTCTTTCACAAATTCTAAATTCCTTTTGTCACTGGGGTGCTAGCGGTTATGGCATGCATATGTTAAAATGAAAGACCCAGTGTAGCTGCATTTTAAAATAGGGCCTCAGCCTATGGGAGGTCCACCTAGCTGACTGGTGACTGAGCTTAATTTTACACCAGAGGTCTGATTTGAAAAACTAAGAGGCCCCCGCTCACCTTTGGGATGTAATAAGTGAGCGGCCATTTCAGGCAGAAAGCACATTGTAACAATTTAATGACTTATTGTAAATATTCTTGGGTGGAGGGAGGGTGTGCATTAGGTCTCGTTTTTGCTTGAGAAAGGAGACTGACCTGCTACAGATTTGCAACAAGGGACAGAAAATGAACAAGGATTGGATTATCAGAAGGGGTAGGAGGATTGGCAGGCAGGGATAAGGAGACAGAGAGGAGGTAGATGGGAACAGTGGCAAGTCAGTATTTGGCCAGGAGGAAGTAAAAGTGTGAGATATGCCAGACCTCTAGGGAGGGGAAGGAGAGATTTGTATAGAGAGTGGTGATGGGAGATAGATGAAGCACTGAGGGCAAAGTGGCAGATGTTTTGAAGGGGTCCAGTACGGTAAGTGTCGACGTGGTGGCAGCACGGTAGACCACATCCATGCAGTCAGACAATGAGAAGTATTTATGGTGTCAGTATAGGTGGAGAAGCGCACATCTAGGTTCAGGCACACCTTTAAATACTAAGGGTATCACTTTAAGCAGGTCTCCATAGAAACATTGAATTTGATGGAAGAAGGAGACCTAAAGTCCATGAAATCTGCATTTGAAACTCAGCCACTCAAGTTTTAGTAGGAGCAAAGAAATCACCATTCATGCCATTATGGAGACAGACAGACGCTCTTGCACTGGGGAACGTTTTTCTTTGGTTATGGGGTCATACAGCTAGTGGATTTCTTTGGTGAGCTGGTGGGGGGAAAAGTGTTGTGGCTGCGGGGTGGGATGGTTGGGTGTACTTATAGGAACCGTTGACTCTGGTCGGGAGGGGGAGAGGCAGGTGGGAATATGGTTTGGGGTAGGGGAGGGTAAAAGTAAATTCACCAGGGCGGGGGGAGAAGAGGGTACTACTGGGGGATAGGAGGGATTCATTATTAAAAAAAAGATTTCAGAGATGAAAGGGGGGTTTGGAAATTACACACAGTGGGTGGCTGATGGAGTGTTCTACATTTTTTATGGCAGAGGGAAACAGAGCCACTAGAGGTCTGCAATTCGTGTTGTTTTTTGCCACATAGAAACATAGAATTTGATGGCAGATGTGGAACACTTGGCCCACCTAGTCTGCTCATTTTCCCTACCTGTTTCATATACCGCAGATCCTAAATGATCTGCAGCTCACCCTCTCTTTTCTATCATTAGAGTTCCTTTATGTCTGTCCCATGTGTTTTTGAATTCCTGTACTGTTTTGCCCCTACAACCTCTGTCAGGAGACTGTTCCATGGATCCACCACCCTTTCCGTGATAAAATACTTTCTCACATTACCCCTGTCTACCCCCCCCCCATTTCGTATCATGGCCCGTTGTTCTTGAACTTCTTTCTTTTTTTAAAGATGCTACCCTCTTGTACCTTATTTACACCCTTGAGGTATTTAAAAATTTCTGTCATATCCCCCCTCTCTCTCCCCTGTCCTCCAGGGAGTACATATTGAGATCCCCCAGTCTACCCTCATATGACTTTTTTGCAGCCCCAGCACCATTTTGTCACCTTTCTTTGAACCGCCTCTACTCCGTCTATGTTGTTCCAGAGATGTGTCCTCTAGAACTGGACTCAGTACTCTACATGAGGTCTCACCAATGTTCTATGCAGCGTCATCACCACCTCCTTCCTTCTGGTGGAGATACCTCTCCTTATGTACATCAGCATTCAACTAGCTCTCCTCATGTTGTTTGGTAACCTTTAGATAATCAGATATGATTACTGCCAGGTCCCTTTCCTGTTTGCTGGCCATCAGTAACCCCCATCATGTACTCCTCCCCTGCATTTCTGTGTCCCAAACATTTATGTACCTCACAGGAAGGAATAAGGTACAGGAGAATACTATTTTTCGGAAGAAGAGTTGCACAAGGACGAGGGACCACAGCATTGAATTGCCAGGAGGGAAATTCAGGGGTAACATGAGGAAGTACTTCTTTACAGAGGGGGTGGTGGACAAGTGGAACAGCCTGCCAGTGGAGGTGGTGGGGTGGAAACAATCAATGGATGTAAGAACACTTGGGATAGGCATAAGGGAATACTAATAATAAGAGGAGGGGGACAACCTGAAACTGTCAGAACATAACAGAAGACCACAGTAGTGGAGAAAGTGGGGCAGACTAGGTGGGCCAAAGGCCCTTATCTGCCGACAGATTTCTATGTTTCTAAATTTCTAAGTGCATGATCTTGCACTTCTTTGCATTGAATCTTAGCTGCCACACCCTTGACAACTCCTCAAGCTTGCTTAGGTCCCTTCTCATTTTATATACCCCTCCTGGAGTGTCAACCCTTTTGCAGATCATCATGTCGTCTGCAAAGAGACATACCTTCCCTTCTAGCCCCTCTGCAATGTCGCTAATGAAGGCATTAAACAGGACTGGTCCAAGCCCTGCGGGATCCCACTAGTCACCCCTCTCTCTTCAGATTGAACTCCATTCACCAAACCACCCTCTTTGTCCTACCTCTCAGCCAATTTTGACCCAGTTTACCACCCTCGGACCCACTCCCAGGCTGCCCAGCTTGTTTACTAGTCTCCTATGTGGGACGGCGTCGAAGGCCTTGCAGAAATCCAGGTAGGCCACATCCAGCTCCTCTCCATGATCCACCTCCCTAGTCACCCGGTTAAAGAAGTCTATTAGATTTGTTTGACAATATCGTCCTACTGTGTATCCATGCTGCCTCGGATCCTGTGCCCCATTAGATTCGAGATATTTAACAAACCTTTCTTTTAGTAGTGATTCCATTAGCTTCCCCACCACTGATGTCAGGCTGACTGACCTGTAATTGCCAGCCTCCTTCCTGCTCCCACTTTCGTGGAGAGGGACCTCATTCACCCTCCTCCAGTCCTTTGGTACACACCTGTTTCCAGGGATCTGTTGAACAGGGCTGTCAGTGGTGCTGCTAGCACCTCTTTGAGTCCTCTTGATACTCTGGGATGTATCCCATCTGGCCCAATTGCCTTGTTTCAGATTAGCGAATTCCTTTAAGACTCTCTCAGTGAAAATTGCGTGAATAGCATAATTTGCCAGTGAACTTGCAATTCAAATAGGTTCACTGCACAAACATGGGCAAGTCACTGCATGAAAACTACGCAGACTGCAGTTGTCAGCGTATCAGAGTTGCTAAAATTTGCTAATTTCATCTACTTCACCCCCGCTGTTTTTGCATATTCTTTACTTGAATTCATAAGTCATAATGCTCCTCTTGTGACATCACAGTCTATTGCTGTGGAAATTCCTGTGATGTTACCAGCAAAGGACTGTGACTTTGTTTAGGTGGGGAATCATCAGCGCAAATGAACTCTGAGGACAAATATCCTGTTGTCACAAAAATGCCCTTAAAATAAAGAAAAAAGAACAGAGGAGTACAAAAAATGTGTAATGTAAACTGAGCTGTGTCTCCAGTTAAAGAGGCAGCGTGGTCTAGTGCTTACTGACTTGGAAAGTCAAAGATAACAGGTTCAAACCCGACGCAAGGCAGTCTTGGTTAGCAGGGCTTGGATTTCACCTGGGGACAGGAACCTGCAGTGACTGTGGTGGGTGGGTGGGCAGAGTTTCTTGCATTTTCTCTGTTGTCCCTGCTGAGTTGTGTATGTTCTCTATGCCCATGAGGCACCGTCCCAAGGGACACACCGATGTGCGTGCACAGTTCCTACCCTTGCATGCCTGGTCTCCCTGCCGCACTGCCACCTGTGATTGCCCAGGTGGTGGTATTATAGCAGGAGT
Source organism: Neoceratodus forsteri (assembly GCA_016271365.2). Lineage (NCBI taxonomy): Eukaryota > Metazoa > Chordata > Ceratodontiformes > Ceratodontidae > Neoceratodus > Neoceratodus forsteri. Next base: position 202,543,055 of record CM028130.1, read on the forward strand.
CACATCACACCCACCCCAAAGGAGGAGGAGGAGAGTGTTATGTGGGATGCTCGATCCTCTGCTCCCCGCCAACCCTCCAGCAATTCAGGATTGTTCCTGAACCCAGGCCACCGGTGTCACATATCATACTGCAGCCATTGTGCCATCGTTCCTGCCTCATTTGACTTTGTTTGAGAACTAATCCAGCAGATCTACAAAGAAACTAGGGATGGGAGCACTGTCTCAGTCAGATTAGAACCCCCGCAGAATGACCGCCTTAACCTGACTCTGGAAATCAGAGTCATTTGTCAGTCGAACCTGTTTTGACCCAGTTCAGTCGATTTACCAGGTTTGGGTTTTAAAGCTACCCAGTTCTGAACCAATCCTGACAATGTAAATGATTGTGGAGCTTCATTCCAGAATGAGAAATACACTGGGCCCCATAAAATAGCTATTTTACATGTTAAATGGCAGAAAGAAAGGGGTTATGAAGAAAGTGAAGTGGTAACCTGATTCTGTCGTGTGACTCGGTCCAGATGCACCTCGGACATATAACTGGTCTGTGGGACACTCGAGCCTCCTCTTCCCGCCAGCTCTCTGATGACTCACGTTTACTCCTGAACCCAGGCCAGTCCGGAAAATGTCTCCCCGGTGATGGTCATAAGAAATGAAGCATCAAGTCTGTGTGATGCTGCAGATGTTTAGGTTTGAGGTGACATGATGTTACATTTTGCTAATTCTTAAATGGATTGCAGTTGTACCTGCCTGTGCCTTGTGTCTCAGCACTTTAAACAGCCCATCAATTGACACTTTAGCAAGATGCTTTGTACTGTGGTTTTTGCCTAATGTGCACCCTTTGGGCACTTTAAGGAAATAAAGTATTGTTCACAGTTCTTTTGCTTTGTATACCGTTTGAGTTATAGGATATATTCCCACAAATGGAAATGCCAAGAAAACAGACTGTGTGACCTTTGGCACCAGGCAGAGGTGTGCTAGGCTCACCCCTCTTCTCTTCCAACATAACCATTGATGGCGCAGTAATTGAGGATGTCTGCTCACTTAAGTACCTTGGGATCTGGCTGAACCGGCACCTCAGTTTCTCAGTGCATGTAGTAGGTGCCATCCAGAAGAGGCTGCACCCCAGACATGGTGCATTTTACAGGAATTGTTTTATCCCACTTCCTGCCTGTTCAGTGATCATCTTGAGGCGAGTAATCCCCATCCTCGACTGTGGTATTACAGTATACATTGCTGCTCCCAAGTCCACTCCAGAAAGACTGGATACCCTCTTTCACACTTTTTTCGCTATGCCCTTGACTGTTTCCCCACGTCCACCACTGTTCCCTATACTCCTCCCTCCTCTTCCCCTTCCTGAGGCCAGACGCCTAGCCCATTGTGCTTCCTTTATCTCTAAAGGCTGGCTTGGCTCCCTTCCCTCCAACCTTGCGTCTCACTTCTTACACCCTCTGGAAGTTTGGCTGTTGTTCCTCTCGCACTCCCCTCAGTCTACTGCCTGTCAAGCTGCCTTCTCCTTCCAGATCCTGATCAGATTAACCTGCATAAAAATAAATTTTAAACAAACAAACAAACAAGATCCTCAAACTTTGCAGTTTTCTCCTCCCTTACCCATCCGCTCTGCCCTCTTCCCATCACTCACTCTCCTGTCTTCTCTGTGACTTCACTACTCACTTCTGTTCTGCAGTTGCCCCGATACTGGTCCCCAGGGCTGCTGCCTACCACCCTGCTACCTCTGATCCTCCTTTGCCCTGCACCTACACTAGTAAAGTCCCCTCTTCCACCTCCTAACAGACAGTCTACTCCTGCCCTGAACTCAGTAGTGCCTCGACACATTGCAGCACGTTATTTTATTGTAATTGCAAATGCGGTTCTCCTCCCTCACTTTATTTTATTGTTACGTATTTTACTTCACGCAGTCCACGTCTCTGCACAAATTGTTACTTTCGTTGCTTATTTATCCTATTACTGTAGGATGGTTTTCAGTGTTCCACATTGTTCTCTCTGCCCCATGACGCATCTGGAAACGAGCTGTTACCAGCTTAGTATGTCTCTCCTAGTAAAACTTTCAAAATTAAATAAATAAATAAATAAATGTAACATTATAGTCCCAGGGTGTGCTTACATCTGTGTGTAACCCCCCTGCAAATGGGGGTTCCCAAAAGACTTCCAGGAGCTTGCTTGAATGCTCCAAGCCTGAATGGTGTTTGGCATTTAAGCCATTTATCAGTGAGTGTTTTTAGAACCTCTGGTACTGTCTTTAAGAGCTGTCTGCTTGGACATAATTAGTTTGTATGGGGACTGTGTGCTTTTTGATTGAGTACCACTCAAGCTACTGCCAATTCACTCCATTTTGCAGTCACTAGGAGTGCAAAGGAACCTATCTGAAAGATGTAACTGTTTGCCAGAAATTATTTAGAGTAATAATGAAATTACAGTTTGTCTAACCTGCTTTCTTTGCAGTCAGAATTGTGTCTGCTAGTTCTCCATTCTAGTTTGAACTGCTGAACTGGACCAATCAGTGTGGGGTAAGCTAGCTCTAAAATGGTGCCTTGGACTCATAATCTGAGCCAGCCACAAGAGGATTGTATGGGCAGTGACTCTGGGAGATGTAGTTTAGACTTCAGTGCCTTTTGGACCAACAGCAGCAGTCTATTGTGAGTGACAGCCAATCCAGTCGAAGAACTGGGAGGAACTCAAAGGAAGTGCCGTTCGGTCAGTTGGAGTTCAGTTGAGCTTTGGCAGTGAAGAAGGAAGGAGCCCTGTGCTCCTTCAGTTACACAGTTTCAGTCAAAAACGTGTGCAAGGCCCAGAGTTCAGTCTACAACTTGTGTAACTGACTTGTTGAGACTGAATCCGTCCTGTGAAAGAATCAAAAGGATCTCTGAAGAGTAGAAACCAGGCTCACCCTGTAGAAGACTGAAGAAATTGTTGAATTACACTCGTCTGTCAGGAACTGAATCTGCTGTGTTCTCCTGGTTATTGTGCAGTAATTAAGTATTGGATACAGATGCAGCCTGCCTGTATAGTGTGCTTTTTTTACCATATAAATGTGTGAGGAGTCTCTTTGAGATCAAAAGTAGCCCTGCTGACATTGAAGGACCATATCTTCTTTGGAGGTCGTGAGTACTAATTCGGGTCGCTTCCTGTTGAATTGCCACATTAAATCCAAATGGAATTACTGTACTGCTGACTGTTTAATTTTCCTTTTCTCTGTGTGAAAGGGCCTACCAGCTGCCACGGTTTGGACTAGCCACTAGGCTTGGGTACCCAGGGACAGTAACTGATAGGGATAGGCCTGTGCACAGAGCCATAAGTAGATTATTAGAGTGATAAGCTAATTAACCTGATTTCCCCTGTCCTTGTTATATCCCCTAAATAAATCAGAGCTGCTTGTTTCAGCAAAGTTATACTGCCTGAGGTATTTGTCTATGTTAAAGTACTGTACTGTGATTGTTGCACTGTATCTCATTTTACAGGAGGTCCCAGTGCGGAACCAGTCCTGGGGTAAGTGTATACTGTGAAGGTAATTCTGATATATTGTGGGGCCACTAGTGGGAAGAAGGGGGTTGCAGTGTCCCAGAGGGCTGTGACCAAGTTAGTTTAACTATGCAAACCCTGACCTCTGGGTGGAGGCACCGCCATTGGATCCAGGCCCCTCAACCTGTTAGTGGCAAATCAGGCAGGGGTAGTAGCCCTGGGATAGCGCCATTTAGGGTTACATCTTGGAGGCTCACGCTGGGATTGTGTGTCCTCTAGTGGCCATATTTACGAACCACTGTTAAGAAAAATGGGTACCCGACAGAAGTGGCTGTGCACCGGCTGGTGGAGTGGTGTACTGGGAGGAGATCGACCCTAAAATGCTATGCTTATCCTGGACATCCCCTGGGTATCAATACGGACACTGTGCAGGGAGTACTTTCCAAGGTGGAAGGTTTACAAAACCCTGTGGTGGTGGGTCGGCATGCTAATCTGCTCACCCACACTTTCCTGGCCCTAGTAGAGTTTAAGGATCCATAGATAGCTCCAAAGTGCCACAGACCATTACCCCAGAGGGAGCCTCACTGCTTGGAGAGTGATAACTAAGGACAGTAAAGACCTGGGGAATCAGCCCCACCACTATCTGAAACTTTTGAGGAGAAATTTGCTGAATGGTTGCTGGGAGAGGGAAACTGTGGAGGACTTGAAGAAACTATTCTTGCCACCTGGGGTGTTCCCCCCCAACACCCTCTCTGCTCCAGTGCCCGTAATGGTGGCTGAACCAATGCAGACTCCTATTTCTGCACCTGCCATTAGTCACGACTCTTACAGAAGGTTGAGGATCTTCTCTGGCACCCTCCCACCCCCAAAGGGGAGGATGACTGGAGACCTGGATAGACTATGTTGCCCCAAGTGCTAGAATGGCAATGCTCGGAGAAGCGTAAAGCAAAGAGGGTTAGTGAGAGCCTCGAGGTCCTGCCTGGCTACCATCCGTGCTAAACGGGCCAGTAACCCCTGAAGCGACTGCACAGGCCTATCTTGAGGCCTTGGAGAATGTGTATGGGAGCCCAGATTCTGATGAGGACCTATGGTGGAGAGTAAGAAATGCACAACAGTACCAAGGGAGTTGTTGTCTGTGTATGTCTCTCGGCTGGAAAATTGTTGCAAGAATGCCTCCAGAAAGGGTAGTTTGCCAGCGATTGAACTGGACCCAACCAGACTGGACAGAATCCTTAAGTCTGCCCCTTCTCAGAACTGCTGTTGCTTCAGTTACGCCTGGCAAATCGACTGGAATCCCCACCCTCCTATGATGAGTTAATGAGAGAAATTGAGGAGTTGAGAAAAGGCGACCTCGGGAGGTACCTGCACCAACAGCTGTGGCTCGACTGGTGACTGAGGGTGACCCATCAAGGAAGTTCAGGGGCAGAGGTTGACAGTCAATGAGTGCTCTGACAAGGAAAGATATGCCACAATGGGGCGTAACTGTTGAGAGAGATCCGGGAATTCAAAAACAGTCCCTTTATGAAGGCCACGCCTGCAATGTACGGGCCCTGATCTATATCCGACTGCATCTGCTATGGGGTGGGGGTACCCACCCATGTATCTCCTGCTGATAACAGCTCCAAACTCAATTCCTTGACCATGGAAGTGGAGAAACTGACGAGATGTCTCCAATGCTTATCACGCCCGAGACAGAGATGAACCCAGGTTTTGTGTTGGTAATACCCCGCCCTGGCTCCCAGTGTGGCGCCCGCCAGCTCAAACCTGCAGCATGTTTTGCTATAATTGTGGGAAAGATGGGCACATGAAAAGCGGGAATGCCAGTCCCCAAAAGACACTGGACAAAGTTGCATATAGGCTACAAGGAGAGCCTTTGAGAAGAAATCAGTGGTTAAGAGGTACCTACATGATCCCAGGAGGCAATTGTACGTTAATCACTGCCTTTTTGTGGTGCAAGGTCAGTTGCTCCAGGCCCTCACTACCGCCCCTCTCCAGACTGGTCCAGAATAGTGGGTCCCTCCATGGAGACCACTGTAAGGTGAGTATGGATGTCCAAGAGCTGTATTAGACAGTGGCTCCCAAGTGACAATTATGTTCCAGGATTGGTATCCAGAAGCATTTGTCAGATACCCTTACAACCATTAGAAGGACTGCATGTATGGGGGTTAAGTGAGAGCGCCTACCCTATTCGGGTATATCCGAATTTGGCTGTCTTTCCCACCTCCGTGGCTGGAGTGGCGAACAAGTAGAGACCCTAGCCTTAGTGTGTCCCCACTGGACTGTATGATGGTGTCCCTTTGTTGATTGGAACAAATGCATATGTTGGAAGGCTGCACAGTTGTGTTATGAAAAACAGGGTCAAAGACTAGTAGAGCTTTAAGAGTTCCGCTTTAATTAAGAAGGCCTATGAGGCACAGAAGATGCTGAAAAAACAGAACCAGAGGAACCGGTCGGAATTGTATGGAAGAAGGATCCTGAGTCTCTGATCCTGGCGCCAAATGCCCAGTGTACCTTACAGGAGAGGTCCGTATCAGAAAGGATGTTAAGAATAAAATATTAATGTTGGATGCACCAGGCGATGGAAAATTGCCAGAGGGACTGCTGGTCAAGCTTCAGTATTTTGCCCGCTAGAGCCCATGCTTATGCCAGAAGAGGTAATGGTCCAAGTTCATAATGTGTCTGAAAGAGACATTCGATAAACAGAGGTTGCATCCTGGCTAATGTGCATTGTGCAGACACTGCAGTGCTACCCAGCAGCAAGAGTTCAGGAAGAATGACAGAGTAACGCCTGACTTGTTTGATTTGCGCGACCCCGCTGCCAGCTGAATGGAAAGGGAGGATCAGTGAGAAGCTTGCCCAGAGAGACCAGGTGTTTTCTTTAAAGGATGGGATGTAGGATCGTGCAAGGAGCTGAGCACAATATCCGGCTGCATATTGAAAGACCATTTAAGTGAGAGGTCGGCGTAACCTGGCACCTGCTGACATAGATGATGTGAAGCGGCATCTGCAAGAGATGTTAGCTGCTGGTGTAATACAAGAATCCAGAAGCCTTGATGCTTCCCCATTGTGGTAGTGAGGAAAAAAATGGAACAGTAAGGATGTGTGTGGATTATGCACCTTAACCGGCGGACTATCCCTGATCAGTACACAATGCCCGCATTCAGGATGCTTTGGACTGCCTAGCGAGGAGCAAGTGGTTCTCTGTGCTGGATCCGCAGTGGGTACTACCAGATCCCGATGGCCCAGAGGACCGTGAAGAAGACTGCCTTTATCTGTCCGCTTGGCTTCTATGAATTCATGAGGATGCCTCAAAGAGAGTTTCTGGTGCCCCAGCCACTTTTCAACGATTGATGGAGCGTGCAGTGGGGGACATGAACTTACTAGAGTGCCTGGTATACCTAGATGATGTTGTGTTTGGCAGCTCACTGGAGGGAACATGAAAGCAGATTATTTAAGGTATTGGACCGACTGGAGGACTTTGACCTTAAACTGTCCATTGATAAGTGTCAATTCTTTCAAACATCAGTAAGTATGTGGGATTTCATAGTATCCACCGAGGAATAGAACCGACCGTAAAGTTGAGGCCTTGACCACTATCTAGCCAAAAATCTAAAAGAACTGCAAAGATTCCTGGGATTCTGTGGTTATTATCGGCGCTTCATCAAGGATTATTCAGAGTGATCCATGCTGCACTTAACCTTACTCAAGGGTATCCCCCAACCCACAAAAAATACCAAAAGTCAGCATCCTCAAGACTGAAAGAGTGTATTTTCATCCAAGTGAAGTATTTGGGGCCCGCTGGACTCCTGATTGTGAGACTGCTTTTCATGAGATCATATATCAACTTACCCATGCTCCAGTGCTGGCCTATGCCCGATCCAAGAAAACCTACGTCCTGCACACTGATGCTAGCTTGCAAGGGTTGGGGGCCAATGATGTTGTAAGAGCACGAGAGAATAGCCAGAGACCAGTGGCCTTTGCCGAGTAGAAGCCTGACCCCATCCAAAAGAACTATCCTGTACATAAGTTAAGTTCTAGCTTTGAAGTGGGCTATTGTTGACCAATTCCATGAGTACTTGTATGGGGCTAAAATACTAGTAAAACTGACAATAATCCTTTGACCTATGTGCAGACCTCAGCTAAGTTGGATGCCACTGGCCATAGGTGAGCTTTCTGCATTATCTACATATGACTATGCTCTCGAATACCGAGCAGGTCTGAACCACATAGATGCTGATGCTCCTCCCGGAGGCCTGTTCCCCAGAATGATTGGGTCCGATTGGCAGAACCTGATAGTCGGGCACTCTGCGGAGAGTTTGACAGGGAGGAACAAATGTCCCACAGACCAGATGGACTGCATAGTGGATTGTTAGGAGCCTCTGAGGTGTATACCTGCTGCTTATTGCCACTTTTCTGCAATAGACATTGGTGCACTGCCTCAGCTGGACAATGACAGTATTCGGCGGGCTCAATCCGCGATCCCATGATCAAAGCAGCTTTGAAGCCCTCTATGCAGGAAAAGATGTGTCCAAATTACGCTCCACTGATTTGAGAACTGCACTGTTATACAAAAGAAGGTCCTAAGTTGAAACTGATCAATAAACTGTTATACAGAGAAACAGTAGACAGAGGGGACAAGTAGACAAACAACAACTAGTGCTGCCCACTGCCTTTGAGACTCAGTACTGAGGTCCTTGCACAACCACATGGGGCACCTTGGTATAGACAGAACACTTGACTTGGTGAGATCCAGATTCTATTGGCCTAAGATGGGGGCTGATGTGGAGCAACACATTCTAACTTGTAGTCGCTGCTTACAGAGGAAAGCTTTGCCCCAGAGGGCTGCCCCCCTTGTTAACATCACCACCAGTGCACCCATGGAGCTGGTCTGTATTGATTTTCTGAGTTTGGAGTCAGATCAAAGAAATATCAGTAATGTGCTGGTGGTCACTGACCATTTCACGAGATATGCCCAAGCTTTCCCCCACCAAAGACCAGAAAGCATCCACTGTGGCCAAAGTACTTGTAGAAAACTTTTTTGTTCACTATGGGGCTCCACAAAGAATCCATTCTGATCAAGGGAGAGACTTTGAGAGTCGTCTGATCAAAGAGATGCTTTCTCTGTGGGGAGTGCGAAAGTCCAGAACCACTCCTTACCACCCCCAAGGGGACCCACAGCCTGAACGTTTCAACCAGACTTTGCTAGATATGCTAGGCACCCTGCACCCAAAGGACAAAGCCTAGATGGAGCCAACAAATTAGCACCCTGGTACATGCTTATAACTGCACCAAAAGTGCCACTGGATTCTCCCTACCGCCTGATGTTTGGAAGAAGCTCGACTACCAGTAGATGTGTGTTTTGGGGTCTCTCCTGATGGGGTTCAAGCTGACAACTATTTACAGTATGTGCAAAGTTAAAGGCCCAGCTAACTCATGCGTACCAACTGGCTCAAACCATGGCTGCCAAAAGAAATCTGGCCAACAAAGAAAGGTATGATAAAAGGTGAAAGCACAGGAACTCCAGGAGGAGATCGGGTATTGCTAAGAAATCTGGGACTGCATGGCAAGCACAAGATTGCTGACAGATGGCACCATCTCCCTCACATTGTAGTGGGCAAACTAGATGATCTGCCAGTGTACAAAGTAAGGCCTGAGAATAATTCAAAGATGTAAAACAATGCATAGAAATCATTTACTGCCCATTGGACAAATCCTGATTGAGTCTGAGCCCCAGAAGATGCCCCTCTGGACCAGTGATAGAGCTGCTGCTAAGAAAAGATCAAGAAAGTCTGCACCTACAGAAGCAAAGTTAAAGTGTTCCCTCCACAAGTCCCAGTTGAGCATGACTGTCAGTCCATATCAGAAGAAAGTGAGAGTGACTTTGAATACTATCCTTCTACGAACTGAGTCAATTGTTTCGGGCAATCCCCTAGTCAATACTGGAGACAAAGCTGGGCCTTCTGGACTGTCTAAGCCCCAACTTCATCCCTGGAGCCAATGCTCCCAGAAAGTGAAGTGCAAAGCATCAGATCAGATGAAATGGAATCATTGTGCATGGTTGAACTGTTTGAGCTTTCAGGGAGGAAAATGATAGATTAGGGCAGACTGGTGATACAACCGAACAAGAAGAGTATTTTGAGTGCCCTGACAGTCCACTGCCAGTGTCCAAAGCTCTCCATGCGAGCCAAATGTTGTGGACTCCAGAAACTGAACTCCTGGAGCTGAAAGTGCCCCAAGTTCTAGCCTCTCTACCCCCATGGAGACTCCCTGACAAGTGAGGACAATGCTGAAAATGAGGCTCAGAGTGCAGAGACTATAACAGTTCCCCTAGAAAGACTGGTCGAGCTGTAAAGCCTGTGGTGCACCTCAGTTATGATTCACTTGGGAGGCCTGTGGACTTGCCTCTCAATGTTGTCCATAAAGGAGTGTATGTGTCCCCGAGCTCATTGCCCAAACTGAGCATCAGTGCTAACTCCAAGTTACTTGTGTTGCCCTCTAAGTATGGTGCCCTTGCCCCGTCCAGCCCCAAGGTAACTGATAGGGAAGGGCCCCCCTCTCTTCAGGTTTCATGTACAAGAGGTAATAACTTGAGTTATGGTACAATGTGTGTGTAATACTGTGTAAAGAGTGACGTACTGCAATGTTTCAGAAATGTGTTCTTGGTAAAATGATATATTGACTGATGATTACATGTGTGAGCCTAATGCAAATGTATATGGTTGCAGTTAAAACTTATGAAATTACTTGCCAGACTTGGACGTCAAGCTTTCCCAAGCCAGGAAGGGTGTAACCCCCTGCAAATGGGGACCCAAAAAGACTTCCAGGAGCTTGCTTGAATGCTCCAAGCCTGAATGGTGTTTGGCATTTAAGCCATTTATCAGTGAGTGTTTTTAGAACCTCTGGTACTGTCTCTTTAAGAGCTGTCTGCTTGCAGACATAATTAGTTGTATGGGGGACTGTGTGTTTCTTTGATTGAGTACCACTCAAGCTACTGCCAATTCACTCCATTTTGCAGTCACTAGGAGTGCAAAGGGAACCTATCTGAAAGATGTAACTGTTTGCCAGAAATTATTTAGAGTAATAATGAAATTACAGTTTGTCTAACCTGCTTTCTTTGCAGTCAGAACTGTGTCTGCTAGTTCTCCATTCTAGTTTTGAACTGCTGAACTGGACCAATCAGTGTGGAGGTAAGCTAGCTCTAAAATGGTGCCTTGGACTCATAATCTGAGCCAGCCACAAGAGGATTGTATGGGCAGTGACTCTGGAGATGTAGTTTAGACTTCAGTGCCTTTTGGACCAACAGCAGCAGTCTATTGTGAGTGACAGCCAATCCAGTCAAGAACTGGAGGAACTCAAAGGAAGTGCCCGGTTTGCGTCAGTTGGAGTTCAGTTGAGCTTTGGCAGTGAAGAAGGAAGGAGCCCTGTTGCTCTTCAGTGCAGATTTCAGTCAAAAACGTGTGCAAGGCCCAGAGTTCGGTCTACAACTTGTGTAACTGCTTGTTAGGACTGAATCCGTCCTGTGAAAAGAATCAAAGGATCTCTGAAGAGTAGAAACCAGGCTCACCTGTAGAAGACTGAAGAAATTGTTGAATTACACTCGGTCTGTCAGGAACTGAATCTGCTGTGTGTTCTCCTGGTTATTGTGCAGTAATTGCGATTGGGATACAGATGCAGCCTGCCTGGTATAGTGCTTTCTTTTTTTACCATATAAATATGTGAGGAGTCTCTTGGAGATCAAAAGTAGCCCTGCTGACATTGAAGGACCATATCTTCTTTGAGAGGTCGTGAGTACTAATTCGGGTCGCCTCCCTGTTGAATTGCCACATTAAATCCAAATGGAATTACTGTACTGCTGACTGTTTAATTTTCCTTTTCTCTGTGTGAAAGGGCCCCTACCAGCTGCCACGGTTTGGACTAGCCACTAGGGCTTGGGTACCCTAGGGACAGTAACTGAGGGATAGGCCTGTGCACAGAGCCATAGGTAGATTATTAGAGTGATAAGCTAATTAACCTGATTTCCCCTGTCCTTGTTATATCCCCCTAAATAAATCAGAGCTGCTTGTTTCAGCAAAGTTATACTGCCTGAGGTATTTGTCTCATGTTAAAGTACTGTACTGTGATTGTTGCACTGTATCTCATTTCACAGGAGGTCCCAGTGCGGAACCAGTCCTGGGGGTAAGTGTATACTGTGAAGGTAATTCTGATATATTGTGTGGGCCACTAGTGGGAAGAAAGGGGGGTTGCAGTGTCCCAGAGGGCTGTGACCAAGTTAGTTTAACTATTGCAAACCCTGACCTCTGGGTGGAGGCACCCGCCATTGGATCCAGGCCCCTCAACCTGTTAGTGGCAAATCAGGCAGGGGTAGTAGCCCCTGGGATAGCGCCATTTAGGGGTTACATGTGTGTTTGGTTTGGAAAATTGCCCTGTTTTGGCAAACCAGAGGGGTTTGGAAAACTGACCTGTTTTGGCAAACCAGAGTAAATCAGAGTACATCAGAACCTTCTGAAAAAAGATCAGAGTCAGAATAAGAACCGGGTCACAGCTGACCCTCCCATTCCTAAAAGAAAGAATTTGAACATGCTATATCAGTAGGTCCTACCGCTTGGTCAACAGTACTCCGATGTAGGGCACTGCCTCATGGAATCTTCGGGGTGCTGTAATGACGGACATCCCCCATACTGTTTGGAAAGTGAAACAAAAAGAAGGATGTCCTGGCGGATATGTGGACAGCTGAGTGGCACACATGGGAGCAACTAATAAACACTTCTAAAGATTTAGGATCAAAGCATGTGCCTTTCATAACCTGCCTATGTTCTGAAGACTTTGTTTTATCTTCAAAAGAGCTAATTAATTTGAAGAGGTGCTCATACACCTGTAATTTCTTTGTTTCTGCTTCTTATCGCTCAGCCATGGACAAATTAGTCTTATTATGTTCAGTGCTTCACCAGCTAGTGAGCCCCTCTCCGAATTTCAAGGAATTATCTGCATATACATGCTGCTAAATTGATGCTGTGCTGTTTTTTTAATCCTGCCCTGAACCAGTCGTGTACTGTCATGTCCCGACTTCAAAAGGTGCCTTTGATTAAACCTTTTCAAAGCACTGCTGCTCCAGTATTCGTAATGGGATGAAGTTAATAGGGATGGTCTCCCAGTCTGTTTAGCTGGTCTGTGCCCTGAAAGGGAGAAATAATTACTCTTAATTACGTTTAATAGTAATAGAGGTTGTTAGTGCATTCATTCTGCGTGAGAGGATGATACAGGTCCTCTACATAGACTGTGGCACTTCTTTCTGCCTGGAATGGTTTGGTTGTGTGCTTCTCTTCACAAAAGTAAGTTTTTTTAGGCTAGAGAACTACTTTTCAATTTTCAGGATCAGTTCAAACATACCTGTAACCTCACTAATTACACTTGTGCGTGTTTTGGAGACCAAGGGCAGGATTTTCAAAGTCTGGTACAGGGCTTACGCCAAGCCCTGCATCACGACACTTAGGTTCTGGTAGTGCACCAACCCTATTGCTGCAGCTGCTCACGATTTTACAGTCTCGGGCGCGGTTGCGACAGTTTACATAATTGACGCAGCGCGCCAGATATCTGCTGCAAGTCTGTAAAAGCCCCTCACCCCAGGATTGCTGTGCAAGACCAGAAAAGGTGGTATAACTTATGGAGGTTGCTGCATGGGATAGAAACTCCCATTAGATCCCCTTGCATCGTCGGCGCATGTGAAGCTTGCGGCGATCTAAGTCATTTGAAAATCCTGCCCCAGATTTCAACGAAGAGCCTGAAAAAGGATTGTGTAGAAAGGGCTGCAGAAAAGCAGACCCCAAATTACTTAAATAAATTATTAAACAATGACTGGAAATGGAACGTTCTGATTGGCTGACCTACTCCAAAACAGTTATTATAATGGCTGGAAACTGTTATGTACAAAAACATTACTGTTAAAAAAATAAACATTTTAATTTAATAAAAGTATTTAGGCATGACCAGGGGTTGGGTTACCTTTGGTTATCCAGCCTTAGTGGAATAAGGTATTTGGCTTCTCCATGTGCGCCATGATCCCATAAGATTAGATTAACGCATGCTGCAATAACACTTCTTTTTTTCCATAGGGCCTTTTGTCTCATCACCACCACCTACTTCTGCTATCGGGCCCTGTATTGAGGGTCCCCTTGTCCCGTCTGCTGCTCCCCCCCCCCCCCGCTGTCATGCCAGCATGGATCCACATGGAGCAGGACCCGGGAGTCCCCTGGGGGCCGTCACTCATGGCGATGGGGGGGAGGCATAGGCTTTTTCCTGATTTTCTGCCCTGGCAACCACACAACGTGCAGTGGTATAATGGACAAGATCCACCTCCGTGGAGACGTCCTCAAACGCCTGTGATTGGTCATTGCTTTGTGCGCCCAGGATGTGTTGCCACCTGGACATCTCCAGGTGGCAGACAAGCAGCGGGTCACACTGCCCCCCCCCCCCCAAGGGAGGAGAGCTGTCTGTGGGGACACTCGATCCTCCCTTCCCCGGCCAGCCCACAAACAACTCGCATCCATTTCCAAACCCAGGTCGGCGTTGTGGCAGGAGGTAAGGCGCTAGGCACCTCAGCCCTCCACACCATTGGGCCACTACAATAACACTTTTGACATTTTTTATGAATGTTTTCAAGTATGATAAACCACTCTGGCAGTGTGTCAGTACCACAGTAACTTAGTTTCCTGGGTGGTTAAAGGCCCTTGGCTGCTTCTTGTGCCTCACAGCCATTCCGAGGTGTACAGTTAGTGCAGTATTGCCTCACAACGGACTGTTGATTATTCCCTACATAAGTCAACTCCATGTTGTATTTTGAAGGAGACCTATCTCCCAGTAGGGCATTAGGCACATACAGGTTTGGTAAGGGAAGGAATTCATGGACAACCCCTCCGTCCCCAGATACCCCTCAAGCCCTGTGGAGCTAGCCGGCCTGGTGGCGCTGAGGGTTGAGGTGCTGGACACCACACCTCGCGTCACACCGGCGACCCGGGTTCAGGAACGAGCCCGGACCACCGGGGGTCCGGCAGGGGAGAGAGAGGATTGAGCGTCCGAGGGACTGCTCTCCTCTCTTGGGGAGGGATCCAGGGGTAGCCCGGTGCAGCAGTGGCCCCCGGTGGAGACCGGCGGCACTGCTACACACTGAGCTAATAAGCAGTGGGGTTGACGTTGGGACAGCTGCTTGGCTGAGCGGCATTGCACGTCCCACATTGGGGAACATACATTATCCAAGAAAACGGAAAAACCCGTATTGGAGGGATAGATGACGGCACCTATCCTCCATGCCCAGCAACGGCTCCGACTCGGCTGGGGCCTCATAGCTCCTCCACCTCTGGTCCTACCCGCTGCAGAGTCTGCTTTCTAAGGAGCCCAAATTGAGCTGGCCACAAACCGGGGTGCTAGAAGGGGGGGACGTAAGAGCAACAGACCATAGCAGATTTCAGGGCGGCAGGCATAAAGAATGGGATGCCAGAGAGTGTTCCTCCAATCTGTGACCAGAGGGAAAAAGAGTTGACAAAAAAAAGCCCTGTGGAGCTGCCGGCCTGAGCCTGTCCTTTTCCTAGAGTCATGGCCCTGCCCCCATTCACTGAAATTTGATGGCATCTTAGTTTGGAGAGTGGGGGCTCGCTCCATAAAAGTTTATGGGGCTGTGTTTTCTAATATGTTTTTTAAACAGTAGAGGACCCTTTGGTGAAAATCAAAGGTACAGTGCAACTAACTACAGCAGTCTTATGTTTAACCTCTCCATCTAGGCCATTTGAATCTCCCTTTGCACTGAAACTGGCAGCAGCATCCCCCCCCCTATTCTGAATGGTAATGAGAACCATTAGCACAGGCTTGAGAGAATAAAGAATTGGTTCCTTTTGGTACACCTGGACTTCTTTATTATTGTTAGCACACCTCTTGCTATGTGATACCATTGTATATGCTTACAGTACCATTCTTATGGCTCTACCACAAAATGCTAACTCTCACTCACCAAGTATACAATAGCATGACTCCGTTTGCCCAACATTCACTTGTCTGACAGTAGAAATTTGCCCAAGGTGGAGATGATTTTATGTTTCAAGGGGGCTTTTCCCCAGCACCCCCCATACTTACATGTAATCACCTCCATCCAGGGCAAAGTTCTTCTGTTGGGCAAGTGCATGTCAGGGAAATGGAGTTGGGTTAGTATACGTCGGGCGAGTGACTGTCAGTATTTCATAGGACTCCCCATTCTTACAGAGAGCTGTCATGAATTTGTCATAATTCTGATTTTGTACACTCTTGGTGTCAATAAAGCTTTAAGTTTAAAAAAGAAAAGACCAACAAGGGGGTTCCTGAAGCCCTCCTCCCAGATCCAGGGCTGACCTCCACAAAAGATTTTCCAGGCTACTTACAATCAGGTTGTTCTGAATCAGACCCTGAAAAATATTGGCCAGGAAGGGTTAAGTCGGACACTACCTCTGAGGAAAGGGAGCTGGCGTCATCATAAGCGACTCCCCAAAGCAAGCTAGCCAATGCAGCAAGACCTACTGCAAGGGAACCAGGATGTTGGGATGTATTGGGTAGGGGGTTCAACAGCAGGAGGAAGGAGCAGGTACTGCCTATCTATATATCACTAATGAGGCCACAGCTGAAATATTATTCCCAGTTCTGGAGACCCCCCCCTTCCCAAGAAAGGACAGCATAGGGTAACCAAAGTGATTCAGGGCCAGCAGGACAAAGTCTATGAGGATCGCCTTAAGGCCCTGAACATGTATGCGCTGGTGACTGGAAGAGAGTGGGGGAGCTATGAGAGAGACCTCCCAAGTTCCTGAAAGAAATGAACAAGGTAGATTTTGAGGAAATACTCAACAGGACTGGTGAATCAAGAACAGGGGGAGATGAGTGGAGGCTAGCAGTGTGGAGAGTTAGAAGGGATGTGAAACTCTTTAATTTTACAGAGAGAGTGGTTGAACTGTGGAACAGCCAACAGACAGAGGTGGTGGGTGCAAAAATCATTGATGGATTCAAACATGTCTGAGACCAAGTAAAAGGCTTAATAATTACTCGGGGGAGGGAAGAAAGGGAAGGGGGTAAAGGGGGTGAAGGCAATCACCCCAGTTAAACATAATGTCTCAAGGTAGGATCAGGTTAAACAAGGCAGACTGGATGGACTAGTGATATTTTTCTGCCGACATTTTCGGTTTCCTGTTTCCGAACCTGGTAATTTGCATTTCTGTGCACTTTGATCATATATAAAACATATGTGAACATCACATTTGCATTTTGAACTTTTAGAACTTACTTTCTTTAAAGGGGATCTATTCTAGAACTAGCCTGGTTTTAGGAGCCTCTTTTCCTCAGTACTGGTTTTTCCTCTGTCCCTGCTGCCAAACTGCTGTATGTCTGAGTTGGAGTGAGAGGCGTTAATTTTCAATTAATTTTCCAGTTGCCATCTCTCTCCTGTAGAGAGAGATATGCAGCATATTTGGATGGAATATGTCAACAAAATTTACTCATAGATCCCCCCCCCCCCGTCAAAGTCATGTTATTGCCATGGGGGTTGGTAACATGTTGGAATTGGGGGGGGGGCATGACAAGGCTCGGCCCCCATAACTCGGAAGTGAGCCCCTGTAGCTATAACATCACTGCCAATGATTTATAATAGGAAGGGGGCACTTGGACCCCAGGGGTCCACAACAATCCCAAAGCTCATAATGTGCAATTCCAGCACTGACTGGCAAGTATAGTGTTAGGCATTTGACCTTGGAAGCCAGGAGTTTAAATTACAATCTGCAATATTGTTTTTTTCCTTGGCATGAGGGAACAATATAAACAACTTTGCTACAGAATGTAAAGTAATATTCCATGTTTGAAACATTCCCTTACAGCATGTTGATGGCCCAACAGAAACACATCACGCTGCTGTACCAGAGACCCAAATTCAGAAGCAGACTATGCATCTGGGCTGGGTGAAGTGCTGGCGGATGTAGCACATCTCAGCCCGGGGGTGGAGGGTGTCATCGCCTGTTGTGACCCCCTCATGGTGAGTGGGGGAGCCTGCTTGCACTGGGTTGGGGCGCTTGGTGTTGAGACGCAGTAGTGGGTGAGGCCCACATTTGGTGCTGTACAGTGGTGAGGAGGTAAGGTTCTGGGAGTAACAACTCTGCACACTCATACAAGACCCACTCCCAAAGAGTCTGTTGGGCCTATAATACCCTTGTGTATGGTCTATATGACAGTGCCGTACACTCAGATTCAACAATGCAGTCTATCGCCACTCATCCAGATGACTGTGTGGATGGATGAGGGATGCCCTGGCATGGATGGTCCAGTGTTGGTTGGCATCTTTATTGCTGATATCTCAGATGGGATTAAGAATAAGCTCAGCCTATTTGCAGATGACACAAAAATTGGTGCGGTGGTGGATAACACTGAGGAGTGGCTAGGACTACAGGAGGATCTGGCTGAGCTCAATTGCTGGTCGGACACATGGCAGCTGGGTTTCAATGCAAAGAAGCAACAAGTCATGCACTTGGGAGCAAGAAACCAAAGATTTTGCTACAGGGTGGGGGGATACAGTTATCCACTATGGAGGAAGAGAAGGATCTTGGGGTGCTATTCATAGGGCAGATGAACCATTTAGCACAGTGTAGGAAGGCAGCAGCTAAAGCTAATAATATGTTGGGGTGTATTGCGAGGGGAATCGCCTCCAGGAGGCAGGAGGGTTATCCTACCACTGTGCAGGTCGCTAGTCAGACCGAATCTGGAGTACTGCGTACAATTCTGTCATCCCTACTTAAAGAAGGATGTCAAGCTGCTGGAGGGGGTCCAGCGTAGAGGAACCAGGATGATTATAGGAATGGGGGTCAAACCCTATGGGGAGAGACTGGGGGAGCTCAACATGTACTCCCTGGAGGATAGGAGAGACAGAGGGGATATGATCGAAACCTTCAAATATATGAGGGGCATGAATAGGATTAGTACAGAGGGGATTTTTAGATTAAAGGGAGGGAGAGACACTGGGGGCACAGTCTGAAACTGGAGTGGGGGAAGGTTCAAGAGGGAAATGAGAAGGCACTGTTTCACAGAAAGGGTGGTGGCTGGTTGGAACGCCCTACCAGAGGAGGTGGTATCCTTAAAGTTGGTGGGCAGTTTTAAAAGGGGATGGGACAGGGTCAGAGGGAAGGTCACTACTGTAGGGGGGGCAGCTGCAGAGTAATTAACTGATAGCTGCACACTTGAGCAGACTCGATAGACCTTATGACCTGTATCTGCTGCCATTTTTCTTATGTTCGTATGAAGAGCCCCACAATGAGGGGCAAATCCTGGAGGAACAGAGTAGCTCATAAAGAATTTTGGGACTGGGTGGGTACAGTTGGTCTATCCAGTATGACCTTTGTCCTATCTGACTACTGAGATTGAGCCCCCTAATGATCACTTGTCTCCCCCTTCCCTCATAGTCCTCTCACCTCTACTAAACCCATGTGCTTATACCATGCCTGCTTGAATCCAAGCGCCTCATCCTCACACCTTTGGAACTAAAAGCTGTCAGCATCAGGACTACTCAGAAACCTTCATGGCACTTCTACACTCGACCTAGGTATCATCACCAGCACTTTTAATAATGCATTTACAAACCTGGACAGTGTCCTTCCACCAAATTTTTTCGATGACCTCCCCATCAGCTTCTCCCAAGTTACCTCCCAACTAGAACGTACAACCCCAAAGTTTTTTTTTAAGGAGGTCCCACCACAAGTAGCTAGAAAATACATTCAAAAGGCCATCGGCAAACAAGGGTACAGTGGTGACTCCCTTGACCTGAAACTGCTGGCACAAGTCCTCGATGAAATCTTAGAACCACTTACAAAGATCTTTAATCTCTCGCTTAGTTTGGGTCATTTCCCTCTCTGGAAGAAAGCCACTGTCACACGGTTCACAAAACGGAGATAGGACACTGCACACCAATTACAGACCTATCTCACTCCTCCCCCACTATCCAAAGCGCTGGAGCGAATAGTGTCGGACCAACTAGCTGAATTCCTGGATAAGTACAATGTACAGTGCCCAGAGCAGCATGGCTTCAGAAAAGGGCACAGCACCACCACTGCACTACTGGAATTTACAACCTTCATCCATGCCACGCTTGACAAAGGGAATTGTGGAGGGGCAGTATTTATAGACCTTACCAAGGCATTCAACACAGTTAACCACCCCCTACTGCTCAAGCAACTGTCCTCCATTGGGATCTCCAGCGATGCCCTTCCATGGTTCACCAGCTACCTTGATAATCGGATCCAACGTGTAAGGATTGCAGGGATCTCTTCGGATGAGAAACCGGTCCACTCCAGAGTCCCCGGGGTCTATTCTGGGCCCTCTACTCTTCTCCCTCTTCATCAACAATCTCCCCAGTGCCTGCCACCAAAAAATATTACTTATACAGACGATGCAGTCCTGTTTTCCAGCCACCATGACATTACAGTCCTTGAATCCCAGCTGCAGCTCGACTTCAATCGCGATCGAAGACTGGTTCAATTCTCATAAACTTGTCCTGAACCACAGCAAGACTAAAGCCATGTCCTTCTGTAACCGACAGACAGGCACAACTCTCTGTCCCTCACCATCAAGAACCACGCTGAGAACCACTCGAACATGTAAAGGAGTTCAAGTACCTTGGTATTACCCTGGATAGTACCTCTCCTACACTCGGCATATTGACACTGTTGCCAAGACCGCCAATATCACGGATTGGACTACTACACAAACACAAGCACTGTATGCCTGCGGATGCCCTTAAACTAGCCATCTACAGCTCTGTCACCTCTATCATTGACTATGGCTTTGCCATCTATGGCTTTGCCCCAACAAGTGCCTCCGTGAGGATCTCAGTTGCTCTCAACAAAGCCTGTAGACTACTGACAGGTGCAGCCTGACTAACTCACACCTGTGACCTCTATGCACAGGCCAGCTGGCTACCCCAAAGCAGCAGAATACAATACCAGACCTGCTTACTTACCAAAAAGATTCTCCTTGGTCTCATGCCACCTTGTGTTAGCTCACTCCTTACTACCTACAGTGGCACTCAACAAACACGTGGTGTCCAATCTATAACCTTTCAGGTTCCCAGATGTCGTACCTCCATGGGTCAGCGGTCCTTTATCTATAGAGCTGCTCAATGGTTCAGTTCCCTCAATAAAGAATCACTTTCCTCTAATACACTTGGATCCTTCAAAAGGAATCTCAAACTTTACCTCACCTCTACCACTCAATGTGACTGCTTTGTTGAACAGAGATCTCTCTAAACACCTCCCAGCTCACTCATGTCTCACAGCCTGACCTTTCCCAATCTCATTCCCTCTGGCACTGGGCCTTCCTTGTGACTCCTTTCCTGCTTCACATCTCCACTGGTACAAGACATTTTCCACTACCATCGGACAGTGGCCCATTAGCCTGCCAACTTCCTCTCCCGGTCGCATGCCTGCAATACTAACTGCCTGTGGTGCCCTCTTCTTATTGTTACCGCAGCCAGCTGCCTACTCAAGCTGCTCATTTTATGAATATTATCTCAAAGTATGTTATAACTGAGTATCTTTATTTTTTCTTTTAGTTGTTTTGGTTGTTTATTGTGCATTCTTTTACTACCTCTGTATGTATGTTGACCCTCATCCTTTGACGTGGAACCTTTGTAAACGAGCAGTTTCTACTCAAAGGTATTTGTAATCCGAGAATTTAATAAATAAATAAATAAAAATTTTGCTAGCTTGATGTCTCAGTGACGGTCTGGGGGCTGTAGCCGACACCGCCAGGGCGGGCATTAACAAGGACATACCTTGTCTCAGTGGCAACCAGGACCTCATCGGTGAAGCAGATGTGTCCTTTTCTCTGTGTCTGTCCTTATGACCAGGAGGCTTGGGATGACAACTGTTCCTTGTCCTTGTCCTTAGACTTCGATGGCCGCTTCTTGGTCGACAGTGAGAGAGAGAGAGAGAGAGAGAGAGGCAGATTTGGGCCCTTTTCCTTCTCCATAGCTATCAGTGCCTTTATTATAAGGAGATTTTCTAGAGCTGTCCTATGGCCACTGCCTTGTAGCTTGGTTGTAGCTCTTGCAAATCTCATAAGTTCTCACATTGTGAGACAGGCCCGAACTGCACACACAAACTGCGTGTGTGTCTTCTTTATAAATTTTATATCTGCAATTACAATATCGAAATAAAGGCTCTTTTGACTTTGGAGGCATACAGAGACAATAAAAGAACACTAAGAAAAGTAAAGTAACAAACGGTAATGGCTAAGCTGACATAATTTCCTTCAGAAGGTCAGATGACAATGATCAGCGGTCCGAGAAAGAACTGAGAAGCAATGGGGCCACTCATGTTATATATACGTAGATGCTGCACAGCATTGTAGGTGGCCCCAAAGCTAGCAAAATGTTTTTTTTTTTAATTGAATATGCTTTATTAAGTTTTTTTTAAACAAGACAACACAACACAGTCAACAATAAAAACCATAAAAGAAAAAAACCAGAACACCCCAAGCAATGTACAAGTATATAAAGCAGGGCTGGGAAAATAGGTACCATTGTACTGTGCAGAGTAGAGAAATGAGCAGGAATAAGCAAGCATCAAAAAAAAATCACCAAGGCCCCTCAAACAAGAACACTCCCAACCCAACCCCCTCCCCTCCACCAAGGGTTATCCACAGTTTAAGACCAGGACCTATAACAGGGGTGATGCGATAACAAAGTAATGACTGGAGGGACCAATGATGGCAGCACAGAAATCATATAGGGGCAAGGGTGGGAAACCAGTAGAGAACAAAAAAAAAAAAACAGGTAGCTTGGAAACATGTAAAGTATTGGGAGAGTTACAGGGTTAATAAGGTGTACAAGGGTCGCCAAATCTTCCAATAGGAAAGAGTTCTATGCGACAGATTGGCTATAATCCATTCAGCCTGTAAAGCAAATAGTGTTTCCCGATACCACTCGGTTAAAGAAGGAATACTTTGCACTTAAGCAAAATGTGTCTGAGTGGTCCTGACACAGACAGCTTATAGTTCTGAATGCGTGGTCTAATGGAGGAGATTCTCTCGAAGATCTGCTGTAACAGTAAGTTCTTAAGTAACTGTTCTTTTTGCAGTCTGCTCCACTTTTCTACCACTCCATCTGTGAAAAAGTACTTTCTCCTGTCCTTTTTTGAACCTGCCCCACAGGGAAGGGATTCTAGAAATTGCTAGAGGGTAGCCATCTTTAATGACTTGAGTCATTAATTATAAAATTTGTAAAACAAAAAAGTTTAAAAAATGTCAGAGAAATAAAAATATACTGATGGTGAATCTAATTATGTCAGCAGTATATTATTTTTAAAATGTTGTATGAGGAAATGCTCTACCTTCTGACAAATACTGCTGCTTTAAAGGTTCAACAGTACAGGCAAACAGCATTTCATGGGGAGTAACGCCTTACACAGAAGCCCAATCAGAGAGCCCCATGAGTTAGTTATAATACCATCTTACCTTGTGTTAGCAGTAGTGAATTTCTAACTGTTAGATTCTTCACCAGGGTATTTTTAAGTCATTCTGTCATTAAAAAAAAAAAAATAGTTTTATGTTAGGTTTGAAAATTAGTGTTGAGCTGCAAAAAGGTTAAACTTCCCCTTCCCTCCAAGCAGCTTTTTAAAAATCTTCTCCTTTAAAGTCACTCTTCAGATGCACTCGCTGTATCCCTAAAGGGGTTACATGTCAGGGTGTTACTAGCACGATTCCTGTGAACAGCACTGCATTTTGATCTACTTATAATCAGTTCAGTGGGCTGGGCCAGATGTCTGCTTTCAAGCACAAACTAACACAAACACTGGGTTCTTCCAAGTACAGGAACCACTATTGTCTGGGGGTCTCACAGGTAGAACAGACACTCATAAAAATGCAGCACTCCAAGGTCAGCAACGCAGGTTCAGTGTAGATAACAGGGCATAACAGGTTGCAGTTCTGTCAGCAAGTTTTTATTCAATAAGTGCAGTAAATCAGAAGCTGTGCTTCTGTATAGGTACTTGAGCAGAACATACAAATTGATACAAAAATTAATAAAAACCCCACTGTTGGAGCCACGTTACCCCAGCATTTCATACTATAAGGATTTTGTCAGTGGAGTGCAGCTTCTGGTTTACTGCACTCGTTGAATAAAAACCTGCTGAGATGACTGCAACCAGTTATGCCATTATCTGTTTTGAGTCTGTAGCAGTCATCTTGGACTGCTGTGTCTTCATGTTTATCTGTTTTTAGCCACGCCCGGGCTGCTTAGAACAATGCATCATAGGCCTGGCAAGGGAGCGGGGTGTTTTAGTCACTTCAGGATCAGTCATCTTATCTCCAGAATAAAATAAAACTATGAAGAAAAGACTGTCTGCCTAGTGCAGTGGTAGTGTTATGTGTAGTGCAGCTTTAAGAAATGTTATACAGTAGAGCTTTAAGAAATGTACTTCCTGTGACTCTTCCTGTGTGTGTTTGAGATCAGTTTTCCTCTTATGTCTGTGCTGAATAGAAGTAAACAGAGAAGGCCTAGATTTCTGTGTGATGTGTTTTCTTATTACCAAGACCCTGATGTGTTTAAGGTACTTATTTTCTGCCACCAAATACAACAGGTAGCGCTTCCGTTTGCCATCCAGACAGTACATGTTCACACCCCAGGCTTGGGTCATCTGGTGCCAACTGGTGAGGGAAGGCTCAGGCATCCGCCTTGGACATGTCCTCCCTTGGGGAGGGAAGTAGGGCAGCTACTCTCCCTGCACCTTGGTATGGAGAACCAGTTCAGATAAGTTCAGAACTTATGCCATTTTTTATAAAGAAAAACCCCTATATATATCTTTTTTTTCAGGTTCTGATAAGATTCTGATAATTTCCTCCAGTAGGTTTGTATCTGTTAAGAAGGCTAGTGGTGGTGGTACACAGACCCAAAAGGAGACTGGAGGTAGTAAAGTAAAACTCCAAGTTGCATTCCTTTCCCTTCACTGACGGTAACTTAAGGGTGAGCAATTATGGGTAAACAGTTTTTGTGCTTTCAGCTAAAAGGTTCTGAAAGTTCTAATGAGCTATGGATAACAATCAGAACCATTATGGCTTATCAGAACCTTTTAGAGTCTCAGAACCTTTGGTGGTTCTCCCATCTCTACCTGCACCACTGCCTCCTAAGTGCTTCTAAAAAGAGTTGAGATGTGGGGACAGGGTAATGCAAGCCCCCAGAGGCTGGGTTACATGGGTAGGCATTTGCTTCATGTTGTAAGAGGAGGGTGGGTAGAGCATCCATGAAAGGAGGTGAGCATTACAGCCCAACCCCCAAAAACAAAAAGGTATTATGTGGTTACTATCTTGCCTTTTCGGGACACGCCTCTATTGTGGTACGATAACTAGAAGGGGTTACAGGGTAAAAACTTGATAGACCTAGAATAGGTGACTTCCCCTTTTTGTACTGCACCCTCCTGGGCTGTCTTACCCACCTCCTTCTTATGGACTCCTCCCTCTGATCTCTCACCAGTCAAGTGATCTCTTCTGAGAAATAGCCCTCCTCCTGTGTCACACCAGTAGGGGGCACACAAAGGATTAATAGTCTGGTGTCTAGAGTTAGTAGTGGAGTGACAGCAGATAGGGGGTGCCATTTCACCAGAAGTTCCTTGGATTGGTAAGGGACGTTGCGGGAGATGGAAGGCGGTTCCTGGGTTAGGCCTAAAGAGTGTTAGAAATAGTATGAAATACCAAATAATATGATACGCTGGTGTCTTTGTTTATTGCTACCAAGTGGATCCTATTATTTTTTTTGTAACTAGTATTACTAATTTAAAAAGGTGCCCTGACTTCCATCAAAAAAAAGTCACAGTTGACATCAGCAGAACCTTTCATTTCCCAAAATTTGAATTTCAGTGCATTCCATTCCTTATTTATGAGCATTTTTTTTATGTCTTTTGACCTCATATGCCAGTCAGACCCCATAATCCCTGTCCCCTTACAGCCCCATCAACCACCATCTCTGGGACTTACTTGGCTCCAAGCAAGTCCCCCACAGATTTTCACCTGTGGCATGGCTGGAAGGGGGTGAGGGTTACCACCCCAGAACACGATCTGGATTGTCCTGGAGTCCTGCCCAGTTGGTGGTGTGGAGCCTTCTGGGGGATATGGTGTCACCAAAGCTGATCGGCGACCTTCCTCTGCAGGGATCAATAAATTTCAAAATTACGTACTTGTCCAAGGACAACTGGCCATACCAAAAATGTTAGTCCCAGTGTTTTGAGTAATAGTCCATCGTCAGAAGGCAATGTTTCAAGGGATATTACCAAGACTTAATGGGGAGGGAAAATCCTGCATCCTGTTTGGTCATTAGCCATGCATTAGAAGTGTGTAATGCACAGCTAAAAATGACTTTTGGCCAGCTGGATGCAGGACTATGGAAAAAACCTTTGCGCCATTTAGCTAGTTTATTTCAAAGCATTCATGAAGTACTGCTTTTTTTTTGCGGTGTGCTAGTAGTATCTATGTCAGCCCTTACAAAAAGTTATTCGGAATACCACTGTAATACCACTCATTTGCCATTGCAATACCGCTGTGATTACCACTGTACTACCATTAAGGTTTTCATGGTATCACAGTGGTGTGTTTCAATTCCATTGTGATACCATTGTACCATTGTCCTACCATATCAACAAAAATAATCAAAAATTAAACTACCATTGTACAACCATGATACCACTGGGTAGTACCATTGCACATTTTGTAGCTCACCACTGTGTTGCCATTGTGGTGCCATTATTTTGCCATTGTGTCACATTTACTAAGGGAGTGTACTGGATATTTGGACTAGGCGGGGGGAAGACAGGCTTTCCAGAGACCGACAGGTTGACTGCGCTGGTTCCAGGGGACACACCCCCTCCCTCTCTGGTTTGGAGTTCAGCAGTTCGAGGTGCTCCACAGTGTCCTTTTCATTCCTTTTACTCCAGCCCCCATAGTTAATGCTGTCTCAGTGTAGACCAGCAGTTGACTTTACCCAAACCTCCATAGTTAACGCTATCCTAATGTACTCCAGCAGTAGACCCTCCACCTTCCCCAAGGGACAGCAGCTGTACAATGGGAGCCAGGAAGGACCTATGGGAGGCAGCACCACTCTCGGTCAGTTACCAACCCAGAGCAGTCCCTTCCTGATCAAGACCCTTCCTGCAGCTGGTTCCCTCTGGCAAGTCATGATCTGCTCCCAATCTGACCCACCCCACACCCTGGCATCACTGCTGAGCACAGTCCCTGCATCATACCACCGGAATCAACTTTAGGGTCGCTCTTCTCCCTGCCTTCCGATCTCGGGCTGAGAAAACCATGGTGTCTTCAGTGCCCTGTACCTCCAAATGGAGTTCTTAAATACCCAGCCGTGCCAGCCTCACCACCCTAGTCCACTCCATTTTTCATTTCTTCCCTGTCCTGGAGTCTGTCTGACAGATGGTCACCCTGTTGCCTCCCACCCAAGAAAGTTGTCATTAGGACTCACCCCTTCATCTTGGCAGTACTGACAGCAGGGGAAGGACGGCAGCATGCAGGGTCAATGCTTAGTGATGGCCTGGGCCAGTACTTTCCTGGCTCAAAAGTAGTGGTCTGCTTTGTGTTGTTTGGAGCTGGCTGCTGCCCATTGGATCTACATGTGATGCTCCTTTGAGCTCTGTCTCTCGCTGAGAACTGCCGTGGTTGCTGATACTTGCGATTCCATAATTCTGTGCCTCACACATGGCAAGGGCAAGCCCATCTGACTTCTTACCTCACACCATTGTCGCATGCCTGTACCTTGTGTACCTGCCATCTGCCAATCACCATCCTTCGTATGCCGGCCTCCATGAAAGAAGCTGCAGTTAACACTTTTGCTGCTGCTGCTGAGCAGCTGTCAAAAAGCACTTTACTACAATATTGTAAATGTAGTTGTCTGTGGGCAACTGGCTGCCAGAGTTGATGTTTGTCTGGGTTGGGGATTTGGCAGCCCGAGATGTCAGGCTATGGGATTTGTCAACCCCTGTTCCTCTGGCATTTGTCTCCCCAGGGCCACTAATGTGCAGTGATGCACCTTGCGTGTCTGCATCTGAGGGTGGCCCTCCCACTGTTGAGGCTGTCCCACTGTACTACCACTTGGCCTCTGCAGTTCAGTAGCAGGACATTGGAAACACCCTCCTTGAGAAAGGAAAATAGCCCGTGGGATGCTCCATGCTCTGTCCCTTGACTGATCCTCATGTGGCCCAAGTCCCCTACCGAACCCATGGTCGCTGGCGTGGCTGGTGGTAGCACTACAGTCATACTACCAGTCTTGATGTTACTGAGTATTTTTATATGAAACCAGGATCTTTGTTCTTACCATTCAGCTACAGATGAGGCTTATTCAGCTTGTAATGTCAGTCATTGCTACAGCAACACCATGATGTCACAAGCAGAGGAGAATGACTTCAGGTTGTGTGTAAGCCTCTGCTATGAGGGAACTGTAAGGGACATAATAAAGAGATTTCATCCAGCCTTTTAACCATACCCTTCCATATGATTGCAGCTTAAGGGGAGCAGCATTAAATAATAACAATGAATACTTGTGATTTTGTTACTAAATATGTTTTATTAGGTTTTATACAACAACTCTGTGATCAGGAAATATTTTAAAAGTCTTGCACCAATGGAACCTTGAGATGGCCATGAATGTGCTACATGGTGATGTCATATGAGCAAGATAGCTTCATGTGTAACAGTAAATCAATCAATCAATCACTTTATTTAACCAGGCATAAACACCATTGAGCAAGCTCATTTTCAAGGTGGTCCTGGGCATTAATACAATACAGTACACTTCATAAGATTACAATTACGGTGGACAGCAGTGCAAAAAAAAAAAAACATTGTGAAGGTGCCAGTCAATATGGGCCTATACATACCGGTCAACATAATTAACATGTAAAGGTACATAATGATAAGTTTTACTGGAATGAGAAGAGACAACAATCCCATATAGTCTCTGCTAAGTAAGAGCTCATACCTAAATGAGAGCCCTGTATTTAATGTTCACAACTTGCACTATATGTTTAGTTTATATTTCTTTACAATTATGTAACCTGTGCATTAAAGCACACTGGTCACTCTATATTATAAACATAGAAACATAAACTTTGGACAGCAGATAAGGACCGCTTGGCCCACCCAGTCCACCCATTTCCCTAATTATTGGATAGGCTGCAGGTCCTAGTTAACCAACAGCCTACTTCCTGCTCGCCCCCCCACTAGAATTGTCTTATGTCTGTCGCATGCATTCTTAAATCCCCCCACTGTTTTTGATTATAAACTCCAATCAGGCATGATTTTGTTCACTCAGAGGTAGCATACTGCAGACATAGTTTGCAAGAAGAGCAGTGCCTAGAATCCATAAAAAGATGCAGGGAGAGCATTGTGTAGTATCCATATTGAAGGTCAGGAAGAGCATGTGTAAAATCCATAAAGGATGCCAGGAGAACGATGTGTAGGATCGATAAAGGATGCCAGGATTGATAGAGAATGCCAGGTTAGCAGTGTGTAGGATCCATAAAGTTTGCAGGGAAAGCAGTGTGTGGGATCGGTAAAGGATATAAGGAGAGCAGTGTACGGGATCCATAAAGTATGAGAGAAGAATAGTGTGTAGGATCTAGGAAACCATGCAGAGAACAGTGTGCAAGATCTATAAAGGATGCAGGGAGAGTGGTGTAGAATCCATAAAGGATGCCAGGAGAATAGTTTATATGCTTCATAAAGGATGCCAGGAGAGCAGTGTGTATGATCCATAAAGTTTGCAGCAAAAACAGCTTGCAGAATACGAAAAGGAAGCAGCAGAACTGTGTGTAGGATCTACGAAAGAATGTAAGCAGAGCAGGCGTGGGATCCATGAAAACATAAAAATGAAAGCAGTGTGCAGGACCCATAAAGGATGCAAGTACAGCTGTGTGTAGGATCCATTTAGGATACGGGAGGAGCTATGTGTGTAGGATCCATTTAGGATGCAAGTAGAGCTGTATGTAGGATCCATTTAGGATACGGGAGGAGCTATGTGTGTAGGATCCATTAAGGATGCAAATAGATCTGTGTGTAAGATCCATTAAGGATGCAAGTAGAGCTGTGTGTAGGATCCATTTAGGATACGGGAGGAGCTATGTGTGTAGGATCCATTAAGGATGCAAATAGAGCTGTGTGTAGGATCCATTTAGGATACAGGAGGAGCTATGTGTGTAGGATCCATTAAGGATACAAGTAGAGCTGTGTGTAGGATCCATTTAGGATACGGGAGGAGCTATGTGTTTAGGATCCATGAAAGGATGCAAATAGAGCTGTGTTTAGGATCCATTTAGGATACAGGAGGAGCTATGTGTGTAGGATCCATTAAGGATCCAGGTAGAGCTGTGTGTAGGATCCATTTAGGATACGGGAGGAACAATATGTGTAGGATCCATTAAGGATGCAAGTAGAGCTATGTGTAGGATCCATTTAGGATACGGGAGGAGCTGTGTGTTTAGGATCCATTAAGGATGCAAATAGAGCTGTGTGTAGGATCCATTTAGGATACAGGAGGAGCTATGTGTGTAGGATCCATTAAGGATGCAAGTAGAGCTGTGTGTAGGATCCATTTAGGATACGGGAGGAGCTATGTGTGTAGGATCCATTAAGGATACAAGTAGAGCTGTGTGTAGGATCCATTTAGGAGATGGGAGAAGCTATGTGTGTAGGATCCATTAAGGATGCAAGTACAGCTGTGTGTAGGATCCATTTAGGATACAGGAGGAGCTATGTGTGTAGGATCCATTAAGGATGCAAGTAGAGCTGTGTGTGGGATCCATTTAGGATACGGGAGGAGCTATGTGTGTAGGATCCATTAAGGATACAAGTAGAGCTGTGTGTAGGATCCATTTAGGATACGGGAGGAGCTATGTGTAGGGATCCATTAAGGATCAAATGAGGAGCTATGTGTAGGATCCATTAAGGATGCAAGTAGAGGCTGTGTGTAGGATCCATTTAGGGATGGGAGGAGCTATGTGTATGGGATCCATTAAGGATGCAAGTAGAGCTGTGTGTAGAATCCATTAAGGATGCAAGTAGAGCTGTGTGTAGCAAGATCCATGAAAGGATGCAAGTACAGCTGTGTGTAGGATCCATTAAGGATGCAAGTACAGCTGTGTGTAGGATCCATTAAGGATACAGGAAGAGCTGTCTGTAGGATCAATTAAGGATGCAAGTAAAGCTGTGTGTAGGATCCATTAAGGATGCAAGTAGAGCTGTGTGTATGTAGCAGGATCCATGAAAGGATGTAAGGAGAGCTGTGTGTAGGATCCATTAAGGATGCAAGTAGAGCTGAGTGTAGGATCCATGAAAGGATGTAAGGAGAGCTGTGTGTAGGATCCATTGAGGATGCAAGAAGAGCAGTGTGTATGTAGGAGGATCCATGAAAGGATGTAAGGAGAGCTGTGTGTAGGATCCATTAAGGATGCAAGAAGAGCTGTGTGTAGCAAGATCCATGAAAGGATGCAAGTAGAGCTGTGTGTAGGATCCATTAAGGATACAAGAAGAGCTGTATGCAGGATCCATTAAGTATGCAAGTAGAGTTGTGTGTAGGATCCATTTAGGATACGGGAGGAATGTGTGTGTAGGATCCATTAAGGATGCAAATAGAGCTGTGTGTAGTATCCATTAAGGATGCAAGGTAGAGCTGTGTGTGGGATCCATTTAGGATACGGGAGGAGCTATGTGTGGGGATCCATTAAGGATACAAGTAGAGCTGTGTGTAGGATCCATTTAGGGAGGCGGGAGGAGCTATGTGTGAGGATCCTTAGGATGCAAGTAGAGCTGTGTGTGGGATCCATTTGGGATATGGGAGGAGCTATGTGTGTAGGATCCATTAAGGATGCAAGTAGAGCTGTGTGTAGTATCCATTAAGGATGCAAGTAGAGCTGTGTGTAGGATCCATTTAGGATATGGAAGGAGCTATGTGTATAGGATCCATTAAGGATGCAAATAGAGCTGTGTGTAGGATCCATTAAGGATGCAAGCAGAGCTGTGTGTAGGATCCATTTAGGATATGGGAGGAGCTATGTATGTAGGATCCATTAAGGATGCAAGTAGAGTTGTGTGTAGGATCCATTTAGGATACGGGAGGAGCTATGTGTATAGGATCCATTAAAGATACAAGTAGAGCTGTGTGTAGTATCCATTTAGGAGACGGGAGGAGATATGTGTGTAGGATCCATTAAGGATGCAAGTAGAGCTGTGTGTAGGATCCATTTAGGATACGGGAGGAGCTATGTGTGTAGGGTCCATTAAGGATGCAAGTAGAGCTGTGTGCAGAATCCAGTAAGGATGCAAGCAGAGATGTGTGTAGTAAGATCCATGAAAGGATGCAAGTACAGCTGTGTGTAGGATCCATTAAGGATTCAAGTAGAGCTGTGTGTAGGATCCATTCAGGATGCAGGAAGAGCTGTCTGTAGGATCAATTAAGGATGCAAGTAGAGCTGTGTGTAGGATCCATTAAGGATACAGGAAGAGCTATGTGTATATAGCAGGATCCATGAAAGGATGTAAGGAGAGCTGTGTGTAGGATCCATTAAGAATGCAAATAGAGCTGTGTGTAGGATCCATTAAGGATGCAAGTAGAGCTGTGTGTAGCAAGATCCATGAAAGGATGCAAGTAGAGCTGTGTGTAGGATGCATTAGGGATGCAAGTAGAGCTGTGTGTAGGATCCATGAAAGGATGTAAGGAGAGCTGTGTGTAGGATCCATTAAGGATGCAAGAAGAGCAGTGCGTATGTAGCAGAATCCATGAAAGGATGTAAGGACAGCTGTGTGTAGGATCCATTAAGGATGCAAGAAGAGCAGTGTGTATGTAGCAAGATCCATGAAAGGATGCAAGTAGAGCTGTGTGTAGGATCCATTAAGGATACAGGAAGAGCTGTATGTAGGATCCATTAAGGATGCAAGTAGAGCTGTGTGTGGGATCCATTTAGGGATACGGGAGGAGCTATGTGTGTGGGATCCATTAAGAATGCAAATAGAGCTGTGTGTAGTATCCATTGGGATGCAAGTAAGAGCTGTGTGTGGGATCCATTTAGGATCACGAGAGGAGCTATGTGTGTGGGATCCTTAAGGATACAAGTGGGGCTGTGTGTGGGATATGTTTGGGAGGCGGAGGAGCTATGTGTGTAGGGATCCATTAGGGATGCAAGTAGAGCTGTGTGTGGGATCCATTTGGGATCTGGGAGGAGCTATGTGTGTAGGATCCTTAGGATGCAAGTAGAGGCTGTGTGGGATCCATTAAGGATGCAAGTAGAGCTGTGTGTAGGATCCATTAGGGATGCAAGTAGAGCTGTGTGTAGGATCCATTTAGCATACGGGAGGAGCTATGTGTGTAGGATCCATTAAGGATGCAAATAGAGCTGTGTGTAGGATCCGTTTAGGATACAGGAGGAGCTATGTGTGTAGGATCCATTAAGGATACAAGTAGAGCTGTGTGTAGGATCCATTTAGGATACGGGAGGAGCTATGTGTTTAGGATCCATGAAAGGATGCAAATAGAGCTGTGTTTAGGATCCATTTAGGATACAGGAGGAGCTATGTGTGTAGGATCCATTAAGGATCCAGGTAGAGCTGTGTGTAGGATCCATTTAGGATACGGGAGGCGCTATGTGTGTAGGATCCATTAAGGATGCAAGTAGAGCTATGTGTAGGATCCATTTAGGATACGGGAGGAGCTGTGTGAAGGATCCATTTAGGATATGGGAGGAGCTATGTGTGTAGGATCCATTAAGGATGCAAGTAGAGTTGTGTGTAGGATCCATTTAGGATATGGGAGGAGCTATGTGTATAGGATCCATTAAAGATACAAGTAGAGCTGTGTGTAGTATCCATTTAGGAGACGGGAGGAGATATGTGTGTAGGATCCATTAAGGATGCAAGTAGAGCTGTGTGTAGGATCCATTTAGGATACGGGAGGAGCTATGTGTGTAGGGTCCATGTGGGATGCAAGTAGAGCTGGTGCAGAATCCAGTAAGGATGCAGAGTAGAGCTGTGTGTAGTAAGATCCATGAAAGGATGCGAGTACAGCTGTGTGTGGGATCCATTAGGAGTTCAAGTAGAGCTGTGTGTGGGATCCATTCAGGATGCAGGAAGAGCTGTTCTGTAGGATCAATTAAGGATGCAGAGTAGGCTGTGTGTAGGATCCATTAAGGATACAGGAAGAGCTATGTGTATATAGCAGGATCCATGAAAGGAGGATATGGAGAGCTGTGTGTGGATCCATTAAGAATGCAAATAGAGCTGTGTGTGGGATCCATTAAGGATGCAAGTAGAGCTGTGTGTAGCAAGATCCATGAAAGGATGCAAGTGGGAGCTGTGTGTAGGATGCATTAAGGATGCAAGAGTAGAGCTGTGTGTGGATCCATGAAAGGATGTAAGGAGAGCTGTGTGTAGGATCCATTAAGGATGCAAGAAGAGCAGTGCATTATGTAGCAGAATCCATGAAAGGATGTAGGACAGCTGTGTGTAGGATCCGTAAGGATGCAGAAGAGCAGTGTGTATGTAGCAAGATCCATGAAAGGATGCAGAGTAGAGCTGTGTAGGGATCCATTGAGGATACAGGAAGAGCTGTATGTAGGATCCATTAGGGAATGCAAGAAGTGGGCTGTGTGTAGGATCCATTTGGAATGCGGGAGGAGCTATGTGTGTAGGATCCATTAAGAATGCAAATAGAGCTGTGTAGTATCCATTAAGGATGCAAGTAGAGCTGTGTGGGATCCATTTAGGATACACGAGGAGGAGCTATGTGTAGGGATCCATTAAGGATACAAGTAGGGCTGTGTGTAGGATATGTTTAGGAGACGGGAGGAGCTATGTGTGTAGGATCCATTAAGGATGCAAGTAGAGCTGTGTGTAGGATCCATTTAGGATACGGGAGGAGCTATGTGTGTAGGATCCATTAAGGATGCAAGTAGAGCTGTGTGTAGGATCCATTAAGGATGCAAGTAGAGCTGTGTGTAGGATCCATTAAGGATGCAAGTAGAGCTGTGTGTAGGATCCATTTAGCATACGGGAGGAGCTATGTGTGTAGGATCCATTAGGGATGCAAATAGAGCTGTGTGTAGGATCCGTTTAGGATACAGGAGGAGCTATGTGTGTAGGATCCATTAAGGATACAAGTAGAGCTGTGTGTAGGATCCATTTAGGATACGGGAGGAGCTATGTGTTTAGGATCCATGAAAGGATGCAAATAGAGCTGTGTTTAGGATCCATTTAGGATACAGGAGGAGCTATGTGTGTAGGATCCATTAAGGATCCAGGTAGAGCTGTGTGTAGGATCCATTTAGGATACGGGAGGGCTATGTGTGGGATCCGTGGGATGCAAGTAGAGCTATGTGTGGGATCCATTTAGGATGCGGGGGGAGCTGTGTGTTTAGGATCCATTAAGGATGCAAATAGAGCTGTGTGTGGGATCCATTTAGGGATACAGGAGGAGCTATGTGTGGATCCATTAAGGATGCAAGTAGAGCTGTGTGTGGGATCCATTTGGGATGCAGGAGGAGCTATGTGTGTAGGATCCATTAGGGATACAAGTGAGGGCTGTGTGTGGGATCCATTTGGAGATGGGAGGAGCTGTGTGTGGGATCCATTAAGGATGCAAGTACAGCTGTGTGTGGGATCCATTTAGGATACAGGAGGAGCTTATGTGTGGATCCATTAAGGATGCAAGTAGAGGCTGTGTGTGGGATCCATTTAGGATACGGAGGAGCTATGTGTGTGGATCCATTAAGGATACAAGTGGGCTGTGTGTAGGATCCATTTTGGGATGCGGGAGGAGCTATGTGTGTGGATCCATTAAGGATGCAAGTGTAGGCTGTGTGTAGAATCCATTAAGGATGCAAATAGAGCTGTGTGTAGCAAGATCCATGAAAGGATGCAAGTACAGCTGTGTGTAGGATCCATTAAGGATGCAAGTACAGCTGTGTGTAGGATCCATTAAGGATGCAAGTAGAGCTGTGTGTAGGATCCATTAAGGATACAGGAAGAGCTGTCTGTAGGATCAATTAGGGATGCAAGTAGAGCTGTGTGTAGGATCCATTAAGGATGCAAGTAGAGCTGTGTGTATATAGCAGGATCCATGAAAGGATGTAAGGAGAGTTGTGTGTAGGATCCATTAAGGATGCAATTAGAGCTGTGTGTAGGATCCATGAAAGGATGTAAGGAGAGCTGTGTGTAGGATCCATTGAGGATGCAAGAAGAGCAGTGTGTCTGTAGGAGGATCCATGAAAGGATGTAAGGAGAGCTGTGTGTAGGATCCATTAAGGATGCAAGAAGAGCTGTGTGTAACAAGATCCATGAAAGGATGCAAGTAGAGCTGTGTGTAGGATCCATTAAGGATACAGGAAGAACTGTATGCAGGATCCATTAAGTATGCAAGTAGAGCTGTGTGTAGGATCCATTTAGGATACGGGAGGAGCTATGTGTGTAGGATCCATTAAGGATGCAAATAGAGCTGTGTGTAGTATCCATTAAGGATGCAGGTAGAGCTGTGTGTAGGATCCATTTAGGAT
Source organism: Neoceratodus forsteri (assembly GCA_016271365.2). Classification (NCBI taxonomy): domain Eukaryota; kingdom Metazoa; phylum Chordata; order Ceratodontiformes; family Ceratodontidae; genus Neoceratodus; species Neoceratodus forsteri. Next base: position 202,579,102 of record CM028130.1, read on the forward strand.
ACGGGAGGAGCTATGTGTGTAGGATCCATTAAGGATACAAGTAGAGCTGTGTGTAGGATCCATTTAGGAGATGGGAAGAGCTATGTGTGTAGGATCCATTAAGGATGCAAGTAGAGCTGTGTGTAGGATCCATTTAGGATACGGGAGGAGCTATGTGTGTAGGATCCATTAAGGATGCAAGTAGAGCTGTGTGTAGTATCCATTAAGGATGCAAGTAGAGCTGTGTGTAGTAAGATCCATGAAAGGATGCAAGTACAGCTGTGTGTAGGATCCATTAAGGATTCAAGTAGAGCTGTGTGTAGGATCCATTAAGGATGCAGGAAGAGCTGTCTGTAGGATCAATTAAGGATGCAAGTAGAGCTGTGTGTAGGATCCATTAAGGATACAGGAAGAGCTATGTGTATATAGTAGGATCCATGAAAGGATGTAAGGAGAGCTGTGTGTAGGATCCATTAAGGATGCAAATAGAGCTGTGTGTAGGATCCATTAAGGATGCAAGTAGAGCTGTGTGTATCAAGATCCATGAAAGGATGCAAGTAGAGCTGTGTGTAGGATGCATTAAGGATGCAAGTAGAGCTGTGTGTAGGATCCATGAAAGGATGTAAGGAGAGCTGTGTGTAGGATCCATTAAGGATGCAAGAAGAGCAGTGTGTATGTAGCAGAATCCATGAAAGGATGTAAGGAGAGCTGTGTGTAGGATCCATTAAGGATACAAGGAGAGCAGTGTGTATGTAGCAAGATCCATGAAAGGATGCAAGTAGAGCTGTGTGTAGGATCCATTAAGGATACAGGAAGAGCTGTATGTAGGATCCATTAAGGATGCAAGTAGAGCTGTGTGTAGGATCCATTTAGGATACGGGAGGAGCTATGTGTGTAGGATCCATTAAGGATGCAAATAGAGCTGTGTGTAGTATCCATTAAGGATGCAAGTAGAGCTGTGTGTAGGATCCATTTAGGACACGGGAGGAGCTATGTGTGTAGGATCCATTAAGGATACAAGTAGGGCTGTGTGTAGGATATGTTTAGGAGACGGGAGGAGCTATGTGTGTAGGATCCATTAAGGATGCAAGTAGAGCTGTGTGTAGGATCCATTTAGGATACGGGAGGAGCTATGTGTGTAGGATCCATTAAGGATGCAAGTAGAGCTGTGTGTAGGATCCATTAAGGATGCAAGTAGAGCTGTGTGTAGGATCCATTAAGGATGCAAGTAGAACTGTGTGTAGGATCCATTAAGGATAGAGGAAGAGCTGTCTGTAGGATCAATTAAGGATGCAAGTAGAGCTGTGTGTAGGATCCATTAAGGATGCAAGTAGAGCTATGTGTAGGATCCATGAAAGGATTTAAGGAGAGCTGTGTGTAGGATCCATTGAGGATGCAAGAAGAGCAGTGTGTATGTAGCAGGATCTATGAAAGGATGTAAGGAGAGCTGTGTGTAGGATCCACTGAGGATGCAAGAAGACCAGTGTGTATGTAGCAGGATCCATGAAAGGATGTAAGTAGAGCTGTGTGTAGGATCCATTAAGGATGCAAGTAGAGCTGTGTGTAGGATCCATTAAGGATGCAAGTAGAGCTGTGTGTAGGATCCATTAAGGATGCAAGAAGAGCTGTGTGTAGCAAGATCCATGAAAGGATGCAAGTAGAGCTGTGTGTAGGATCCATTAAGGATACAGGAAGAGCTGTATGTAGGATCCATTAAGGATGCAAGTAGAGCTGTGTGTAGGATCCATTTAGGATACGGGAGGAGCTATGTGTGTAGGATCCATTAAGGATGCAAATAGAGCTGTGTGTAGTATCCATTAGGGATGCAAGTAGAGCTGTGTGTAGGATCCATTTAGGATATGGAAGGAGCTATGTGTATAGGATCCACTAAGGATGCAAATAGAGCTGTGTGTAGGATCCATTAAGGATGCAAGTAGAGCTGTGTTTAGGATCCATTAAGGACGCACATAGAGCTGTGTGTAGGATCCATGTAGGATACGGAAGGAGCTATGTGTGTAGGATCCATTAAGGATACAGGAAGAACTGTGTGTATGTAGCAGGATCCATGAAAGGATGTAAGGAGAGCTGTGTGTAGGATCCATTAAGGATGCAAGTAGAGCTGTGTGTAGGATCCATTAAGGTTGCAAGTAGAGCTGTGTGTAGGATCCATGAAAGGATGTAAGGAGAGCTGTGTGTAGGATCCATGAAAGGATGTAAGGAGAGCTGTGTGTAGGATCCATTAAGGATGCAAGAAGAGCTGTGTGTAGCAAGATCCATGAAAGGATGCAAGTAGAGCTGTGTGTAGGATCCATTAAGGATACAGGAAGAGCTGTATGTAGGATCCATTAAGGATGCAAGTAGAGCTGTGTGTAGGATCCATTTAGGATACGGGAGGAGCTATGTGTGTAGGATCCATTAAGGATGCAAGTAGAGCTGTGTGTAGGATCCATTAAGGATGCAAGAAGAGCTATGTGTAGCAAGATCCATGAAAGGATGCAAGTACAGCTGTGTATAGGATCCATTAAGGATGCAAGTAGAGCTGTGTGTATGTAGCAGGATCCATGAAAGGATGTAAGGAGAGCTGTGTGTAGGATCCATTGAGGATGCAAGAAGGGCAGTGTGTATGTAGCAGGATCTATGAAAGGATGTAAGGAGAGCTGTGTGTAGGATCTATTAAGGATGCAAGTAGAGCTGTTTGTAGGATCCATTTAGGATATGGGGGGATCTGTGTGTGGGATCTATTAAGGATACAGGGAGAGCTGTGTGTAGGATGCAAGTAGAGCTGTGTGTAGGATCCAGTAAGGATGCATAGACAGCTGTGTGTACGATCCATTAAAGTTGCAAGTAGATCTCTGTGTAGGATCCATTTAGGATGCAAGTAGAGCTGTGTGTAGGATCCATTAAGCATACGGGGGAGCTGTGTGTAGGATCCATGAAAGGATGTAAGAAGAGCAGTGAGGATGCGGAGAGGGAAGAAATAACCAGTGTGTTTGGTTTCTGTGCATCTCTCCAAGTCACATGCGTAAATTCTGTAAAGCCTGAAACTTGGTGCAAGGCATCATGGGTATGCAAATACTTGCATGTATCAGGCAGACAAGGCAGAGAGCCACAGATACCAAACAAGTGGGAAATTTCTCCCCCTCACTGCATCCTTTTATGCATCCTACAAGCTGCTCTTTTTGCATACTGCCTCTTTGGTATGTTACAACACATTCATGTGTGCTGACCTGGTACTTAGCTGGGACAGTGCTTGTACCCTTCCGCCTTTGCCACCCAGTCCCAACTCCCGCCATCTCTGGGACTTACCCATATCGACCTCTGGCCCCTGTGGCTTGCCCCCCATGGTGGAGTTCATGGTCAATGGGGCTGGACACTTGACCGCTCAAAGTATTTCTTATCCAGCCAGTGGAGTACAGGCACCTTGGTTGATGATGGGGGACATACAAGCAGACCTGATTTCATTCTGCTACAGCTTGTATTTTCCCATCTGTCTTCCTCCCCCAGTCTCTGAGGATATTGGTACTCGAATAGCTCAACAGTAGGAGTGCAGATGACGGAATGCCAGTCAAGAGCCCAAGCAATATCGATTAATATCCCCCTTCCCCATCTGCCACTACTGAGCATCCATCCGTTGTTAGCCAGGTGGCAGCATTGCAGTGTAAGCAGAGACCCTCCCTCCCCAGAGAAGGAGAGAGTCCTGTGGGATGCTCAATCCTCCTACTCTTGGCCAATCTGAGACAACCCGGGTTCAATCCTGAATCCAGGTTGTCACCATCACGAGTGGTATCTGTACTGCTGCAGCACCTGGCTGGCCAACAGCCCTTCTTTAAAAGGCAGCTTTTGGTCTGTAGAAGTCATGTCAACCTGCCCCATGCAAAGATTTGCATATTATATTCGGCTAATCTTTTTTTTTTTTATACTTTATTTTTAAATTTTCAGATGCTTTATAACAAAGCCAAAGAGACATCGTATCCATGACAGTCCATATAGTTATCAACTTTAGGGGTTGCAGCCCCTTTAATCATAGGATTAGTGCATCAAGGATATATTGATACCACATACGGGGGAAAAACTAAATGACAATATTTAAAATTATATCTAAAGCTTATGCTGCTTAAATTAAGCCCAAGAGCAGTATGACTTTATTCAAAAAAACTAAAGTCCACAAAAAGTCCAGCTTTTGCCTGCCTGAACTCAGGCTATTGGCGTCATACTAAAAACCTAAAGATAGTTCTTGAAATATAGTATGATCTGGCAGCCAAGTCAACGATTAACTATACTTTACTCTAAGCACAGAATCTGACATAAACCTCCAGGAACTAGGATAGTATTTTATACTAGGGCTCCTAAAGAGCCTTCCAGCACTAAAAGATTATTATTTAATAAAGGCTTGAAAAACCCAATAGTCCAGGGCAAAAAGTTCAGCAAGAAAGGCAGAAGTAAATATAACAGCGCTCATACCATTCTTCAGTCTCCCTCATCATCTCCTGATAGGTCCTCTGTTTGATTCTATTCCTGTTGTTGGGCGTGAATACGGGCCGTCCACTTTCCAGCCTCGATGGGGTCTGAAAATATCCAGACCTTCCCGTTGTGCACAACACGCAGCCTGGCAGGAAAGAGCACTGCGTGAGGGATTTGACTGTCTCTCGATTGCCTTCTGATACCGTCAAACTTTTTCCTTCGCATGCGGGTCGCATAACTTAAATCAGGAAATAGATCGCTCTATCATCTTACATTAGGGAACCCGCTCGACGAGCCAGTCTCAATATGTGATCTCTAGTCCCAACACCGTCAGTCACCAAAAGTAGGGTACGCTGTGTGTCCGATTATGACCTGTATCCTCGAGGTGTAATTCTATACACTTTTTGCAAGCCAAAAGGAGCCAGGGGTTCTTCTGGGGACAGTTTTTCTTGAAGCCATTCTTGCATAAACATTACCGGGTGATCTCCTTCTATCCCCTCGGGCATTCCTAAAATCCGTATATGAGTGGATCGAGCCTGGTTTTCGAGTGTCTCTAGCCTAGCCCGAAAGTGTGCGTTTTCTTTAATCAAGTTCACTGTAGTTGCCATGGCCGTCTCCGATTGTTTTTTGACCTCCTCCATCTTGATTTTAGCTTGTTCCACAGTCATTTCTACTACAGTCAGTCGGGAATTGAATGCATCTACTTCTGAATTCAGATCAGAGACCACAGATATCAGCCTCTGCAATTTCGTCCCAATCGACGATAAGGTCTCTTCGGGACCTGTGGTGGATGAGGCCTGTGCAGTCGGATCAGTCCTACCAGAGTGAGAGGATCCTGTGGCTTTTCCTCCCAAACCGCCACCTTTCTCTTTACGAGGATTATCCATAGTGTATTTCCAATGGTACTCTTCAGGATTTCTCAAACTCGCATTGATTTTCTCTCTACAACAGGTTAATTATTTCGATTTTTAGAGTATAAATTTGGAGCTAATAGATTTTGCTGCCAGTTAGCTCAGGCTCCACAGCGCCCCCCATATTCAGCTAATCTTGAGAGCTGAGGAGTTGTGGAGTTATGGTGAAATGTTTCCTACCAAGGCTGATCATAAGTGAGTCTTGACGGACATGGAGACCAAAGGACAGCAACCTTATCTTTGGAGCAGCATCATAGCAGAGAACTTGCTATGGAGGTGCTGCTGTACATGGTGCTTGTGACTCGGTACTCCTCATTCCAAACATTGAAAACGAGAATGCCTGCGATAAGCGGAGGTGGCAGTGGGTACTCTGCTCTAGCAAATTTAACAATAATATAAAGGGGGGGGGGTTCTCTGCATTGCCTCATGGGAAGTTCCAGCTAATTAGAAGACTTGAGCTTCTAGGGCCCTGGGTGACAGATAATTAATCTGCTGCAGAGGTGATCAGCTCAGCGTTAGGGTGGGGGTGCCGGACTTCCAGCATGCATGATGATGGAGAAATGTCAGTGGGGGGGGGGGGTTAGTTTGCCTGCCACCCTGACCAGAATATCTGTCCCAACTACCCCAGGTGGGGTAGCACAGACCTTTCTTTCCCTTTGAATATTTTTTTGTTTCTGCTTTATTTTCACGTGTCCCTTCTAGGTCTGTGCTTCTGAATCCCGATCTTTTTACTTTTATTTTCATTTGGTTTTAAATTCTCCGTCTGTTTTCTTTCTGTAAACTGTCTGTTGCAGCAGACTTTGCTTTGTCTTCCACAGACTCTTACATCTTTATTGGTTTCTATTGTTATTTTATATGTACAGTATGTCTCAAACTCAATTTCTTGTCCTCGGACTCCCCTCTGTGTCTTTCAGCTCATTCCTGCATTCAAGACAGCTCAAATTTCTGTGTGCGGCTTTTTTTCCCCTTGTTGTTTATGTGGTTGTTTTTAACTGTTTTTAGCTCTCCCCACTCTTGACTGCCCGCTGACTCACTGACTCACATTGCTGCCAGACTGGCTGCAGGGACAATGTCATGCTGCAGTGCACATGGGCAGTACAACAAGTCCACCAGAGTACAGAGCAGTATAATTTTATGTAGAGCCTTTTGAACAATACATCATATAATGCTTTTTAAGACCATAAGTCAAGTAAAACAGAATCAAAAACAAAGCAAGTGGCAGGTGGAACATCAAGGAAAAAGGACTAGGGCTGTGTGCAGGATTATGGCAGACCAGTCATTCAGGCTTCACGGACTGGAACTGTCTTCTGCAAAACCCTGGTGATTCGAAATCCTGCGCACATCTATATGGTTTAGCCATGGATGAGTTATGCATTCACCTATTACAAGGAGTATGTAAGCAAAATATGGATAATAGAAGCCAAAGGCAACAAAATGGATTACAAAACACAGTAACAACAGAACAATAGAACTAAGGCAAATGTATTAATACCACCACAGAGAGATCATTAACGCGACACTGTATGTAAGCAGTGAGATAAGACAGGGTGGCAGGAATGCTGAGATTACCACATGCCCTGGACAGAGTGAGACCAGATACTGCAGGCGAAGAGCCTTACCACCCTTAGAACTGAGGTAATTGCACCATAAATTCTACCCTGGAGTGTCTTATTGTATTTATAAAATGGGATTTTTTGTCAAATTGTCACAAAAGTAATAAAGAATAATTAATTAAAAGACATTTTAAAATATGGTTTTTGAGTTTGCCTTTTTATATTGTGTGGTTTTACATAATTGTGTGAAACACTTATTGGTTTGTGTAATCTACATTTCATTACATTGTGAAATACCAGTGCTTTGATAAAATTAAATGTGTATTGTGCAATGTTCTCTTGTTATTAAATTAATAAACATATTTTGAAAACAAAAATAGCCCTTTTACTAGTTAAACTGACAGCAGAGAGCACTGCTGTACAACTTAATGAAGGCCATGTTGCAGGGTGCCTTCGGTACTCCACTACTGTTCGGTTTTGCTTGGAATGATGCTTTGTTCACCTATACTGGTGTGTGAGACCAGCTCGTTGGTAACATCCAAAACCTTATGCTGCCCCTTTCCACAAGTACAGATGACTGCCTAGGAACACTACAGGGCTTTCCAGGGGACGCAAAGGTGGGTCAGTCACTGGGCTTCCGATTGGAAGACCAGATTCGCTGCAAACCGGCTCTCTTCAAGCAGGGGATTATTGGATATAAGGGAACATAATATGTTTGTCAAGGAGAAACAATAAAAGGATGTCACCACTTCCCTAGACCTCCATGCATTCCGAAGGGCTTGTGGGTTAAGTATATGGGTCCCGATTGGGACCCTAATCCACACTAGTGGGCATGGCAGGGGGCACAGAACAGTTACAGCAGTGGTCTAACCTGCATGCCATCCACAGACTACCTGAGCACAAAGCCAGGCATACCTTGCTTTGGGGATATTGCCCCCATTTGACTTCCAATGTGCCTGCCTGTCTCTTTTCACAGGTGGCTGGGGGAAGGGACTCTGGCAGCAGTGCAGAGCGGCTTATGGTGGCTGTTACTCTGAGTTTGTGGGGCACTTTGATGATGCTGCTGCCAAGTACTTCATATCTTCAGGGGGGGGTATTCTACAACAGTAAAGGCCCTCTGCACCCTTGAACAGCCCTGTGGATCTGGCCTGTTGTCAGGAGTAGCTATTATGGGGCATGTCATCTTAGAGTGCTTCCACTGTATTGCTCCAAAGACCCCTCTGACCCATGGACTTGAGCCTGGGACTCCCGTGTGGTGGCACAATGTGCTGCTTCCTCACCCCCTCCCACCCCCACCCCCGACCAATTTCTATCCTTGATTTCACTTATTTATCTCTCTTACAACTATTGGTTCTGTCACTGTAGAGGCAAATATTTGAAGCATAAAATAACATCAGATATTAAAGGGGAACATTTAGGAAGTGTGTCTCTTGTAGTTTGAAAGCCCATGAAATGCTGTTTTAAACAAGATATTGGGCTTACTTCTAGTTGGCAGCATTCTGGAGATATCCATGGCTATTTCTGCCCTATATTGATATAAACCTGCTGCCATTTGTGGGGGGAATCTTGTGAAGTCAGACATGGTGAAGCTGGGCATAAAGACATTGTAGTGAGATACAGCTTCCCTCTGTATAACATCACAAGGTTCATAAATGTTCCCCATAAACAAAACAGACTAGAGCCTTCCCATCATCACAACAGTAGAGTTACTGCTGGCCACGCTGGCGACCTGAGTTTTGATGTGAGCTTGTGTCTTCAGAGGCTGTCCAGGAGGAGGGTTGAGAATCCTAGTGGGTGGTCTCCTCCTCCTCCAGGGAGAGAAGTACATACTGCTGCAGTACCACAGCGTGAGTGATCACAGGTGCTGGTGCTGGTTTGGGGAGCTTCCAGCACACATGGGGGGACACATGCATTAGTGTGGCAGGCTTGCCAGCATCCTATGATGAGTGGCATGGGTCTATAGGAAAGAAAAGTAGGGAAAAATCAGGGTCTGCAAGGCAGATGAAATGCCACTCAATCCCCCGACCAGCTCAGGCTTGCATCCGCTTGGGCCTCTGGAATGGTCTGGAAGTGCCTCCGTTGTGGCAACCAGATAGTCAGTGGGTATTGCTGCCATGGGGCAGACAGGTCACACCTGTAAAAAAGCTTTCAGCTTAGTGTGCTACTCCTGGTTAAACAACTGAAAAAAAAAAGGGCAGGGCCTTACCTCAAGGGTGAACTGCAGGGGGCACATCACAGTGTGTCACAGGCAACACAGACATCCCTGAAGGTCCCAAAGGTGCAGCTGCAGAGTTTGGGTTGGTGGTACTGGAGGTGGAGGAAGGAAGTCCTCACAGATGCTTCGGGCATGATAAATAAAGAGATAACATGAACAAAAAATACAGATACGGCCTTCTTTAGAAAATGCATTTTATACTATGCTGCATATTTTATGAGCTTCCTCAGGCTGATATTAATAGTTTTACAGATGCTTCCCCTATTCTGGTCAGTAGTCCCTGATTTTTACTCAGGTGTTCTGATAGTAAGGCGAGAGGTTGGGAGAATTTTACACGAGCTGGGCATGAAGGCATTTTGTTACATGATGGTCTCCTCTGTTCCACCTTTCTGATTATGATATTTTTGTCAGGAGTTGATGACGGCTTCTTATATGGGTTTGTCTGGTGAAAATTCTTTGTTAGTGATGGTATCAGAAGATAACAGAATTACTAAGTTATGATTTGAGCATGGCTATATAAACAGCTAAGGCATTTTTCAAAGTTATCCAGTTTTTTTTCTGTTCATTCTTGACATGCTGTTAACATATTTGAAGCTATTGCATTTGTGTTTGCAGTCTGCATGTTGTTTTTTCCAGCTATGTTCACTGCTTTCAAACAGGCGCTTCCTATCTGTAATTAGGACACACACACACACACACACACACACACACACACACACACACACACACACACACACACAGAGTAAGGCTTGATGTTTATCTTCAAAGCCTGATGATGTCTGCTAGCTGGCTAATAGGAATAAAACCAGTTAGACTGGTGGGTTTTCCCCTTTGAACTTCAAGAAGTTTACACCCATCAGCCAGCTAAACAGTGCCATCGTCAGTCTTTCTAGCATTGGCCTTTGAGAGGCAAGCCTCCTGCATTTCTGCATCTATTGTCTGATACAGCACACACCTGCACAGCCCGCTACATTACAGTAACAATATGTTCGCTTTATGCATGTGCGCAAAAATGTGTATTCTCTCTTTCTCTCTTTGCTTGATTTTAAGAGTTTGTTTTCCTTTAATAATAGGAGGTTTGCTGAATGGTGTGGACACATACAAGAAGAAACTGTACAACCACTGCGGGCAAATGGGTAGGAACAAATATTTACTTTTCCAGACTGTGATTTTAAATGTAACACTAGCAAGTATGCTGTAAGTTTTAGTCCATTCAGAGAAGCAGTAAATGAAATGAAAAATACATGGTGGGTGATCCCATTTATTGGACAGACAAAGTAGGCTATTTGATACTTTCTATGGGACTGTGCAAGGACCAATATGGCCTCAAACGTGTCTGTATGTCGCTTCATCATCTTGACTTGCTGATGACAGCATGACGTTTCTTTTCTTTCAATTAGTATTTCTTGTCCTGTCTTCCTCACCCTGTACTCTTATTATTATGTACCACGATTGTATGTGTTATGTACCAACGATTGTATGTACTCTTCATTGCCTTTTATATTTATATTTTCCTGATTTATTCCCTCAGGACCTCCTTGTGAATGAACCTACTCAATGGAATTATTCCTGCAATAAACTTTGACTTTGACTCACCAACTCCATTCCAGGCCATTCCCCAACCTCTTCACTCAGCTTCTCTGGGACTTACTTGTTGTCCATCTGTCCTCTAGCAAGGGACCACGGAGCCCATTGGCCAGTGTGAAGCTTGAGGGGGGACTGGGCCTTAATACTTCTGTTTTTTTCCCTTTTGTTTTCTCCATGGGCTTGCAGCATGTGCAGTGGTACAACGTGCGATCTCTGCCTCCGTGGAGACTTCCCCAGCACCAAGTGGGTGGGCACCTTCCCTAGCACCCCGCTGCATTGCCATCTAGAACCTACAGGTGGCAGCCTCCTAGCATGACTCACATACCCCTCCCCCCCATCTCTTAGGGAGGAGAGCTGTCCTTGGGATGCTCCATCCTCCCTCCTCTGGCCAGCCGCCAATCAAACCACATCCATTTCCAAATCCTGGTCGCTGGCATGGCAGGAGGTGAGGTGCACAGTGCCTCAACCCTCCACGACATTGGACGGCTCGACTGCATAACATTTTAAAGAAAAATGTGCAAGTCTTGAGTTAACCCTCTCATCAAAGGCGACGCTCTGCATTAACATTTTTATGTTTAAAATCCCCCTTCCCCCATACTTAGTTTTTTTATAGCACTCTGTAAAGGACTGTGCTATAACTTACTGCAACTCACCTTGTCCTACAACCATCTCATAGCAGAAAATCACACTTCCTATTATCATTCGATGCAAATATGTGAAATTGACCACTTGCAGATCTTGCTGTGCAGAGTGAGCTGTGGCAGTGTGCTTTTCAGTCACGAGACGGTGGTGGTGGGGAGCGTGAGCTGTAGTAAGTTATGGAGCAGTCCTTCACAGAGGAGTATTATGGACTAATTACCGTAGCTATGGGGGAGGGGAAATTTAAGAAGGAAACCACTATTTGGGGGGTGTCTCCCTTGGTGGGAGGGTTATTTAAGATTTGCACAGTTTTCCTGTCAAGATTGTCTAAAAGAAATGTTTCATGAAGTTCAATAAAAGGCATCACCTGCAACTTTTTATGTTCTATTTTTGTTCTTGTACATGTAGTGCAGAAATGTAATATGGAGTGTCAGTGTCAGTAGAAAAGGGTCAAGTACATTTTGTCACAGTTTCACAGTGTGCAAAGATAGCTTAAGGGATCCATGTGGTGCCCTGAAATAACTAAATGCCAATTAAAAAACATGGTACTGGTGTGGTACTGGCATTTAACCAGCCTCTAATGGTCTAGTGCAATTGCCGAAGCATTTCAAAAAGAGTTTTTTATTGATGTAGAAAAAACTTTCTAAAATTTTCATTCACTCACAGTTATAGCAGTGAACGGCGGAATCAGCTCATTAAGCCACTGTAGCTGACCTAACGTTTTGCACTAGGGGGCACTCCATCAGAGGTTACTTAATGTCTGTAAAGCTAATGTTTCAAATAGACTAACCAATCAATAGTTCAACAGGTGCCTCTGAATACTCCTGCAAATTGTAATGAAGTGCAAGTTCAAGATGACCATAGATTTTTTTTTAATTTTTTTGTAATGTCGCTTGATGCCCTTAGATTGATTTATCTCAAAAATGCAGACTACGGTAGCACTCCCATCGAAAGGGTGCTGCTGTATGTCACATTATTGAGACATTGCGATAGCTCCATTATATAGGGCATTCACGCTACCTCTTCTGGGCTATGAATCCTCAGTATGGGCCCACACAATGTAGGGGGAATAAAATTGCTTGAGAGGGTACAAAAAGGTTATGAAATCTGTCACAAATACAATGAACGTACCATATGGAGAGAGGCTAACAAACCTCAAACTAATGCCATTAGAACTGAGGCAAATTAGGGGAGTAATGCTGCTCCTGTTTGGTGCTATAAACAACCCTGAACTAACAGCTTCACTGGATTTGGACATTTAACAAGATACGCTGGGCACAAGAAGCCATGTGTTATTGCAACATGGGGGCAAACTGAGATCCGAAAAAATAACATTTTTCTCTACACAGAGGGTGGTTGGACTGTGGAACAAACTTCCAGAAAATGTGATATTGACTAGGGAGAGAACCCAATTCAAGACTAAATTGGATAAATCTATTCTATAAACAGAACCAGTGAAAAATGACCACTAATTGTGAGGGAGCAGTTACTATGGCCGTATGCCTTTTTCTGCTCTGCCATCCATAGTATGATCTGTAGTATTAACTGTTCACCAGAAGGAATAACGTCGGAACTAGGGGACATGAGTGGGAAATGGGGCTGGGTGGGTGGAAAGGTGGGAGGGAGTTGAAGGATATCAGGAAGTTGTCCTTTACAGATAATTGTCCAAGGAGGTAGTAAAGGCAAACAGAATGACTAGATTCAAATGGAGGGGGGACGGGTATGGAGGGAGGGGAGTAATAAGAACTAGAGACACAGTACAAGAGGAGGATTGCTAAGATAGTATTGTAACTCGATGGACAATCAGTCTTTTTCCACCATCACTTTCTGTGTATCTTTGTGTCTAATACCATTCAGCTTCTAACTACCACTATATGTGGTTAATGATGATTCTGGATGTACCCAGTATGTTCACCCATGTATGGTTTGTAAACAGGGTCAGGACTCTGACTCAGACTGTGATGTCAGTACTCCCTACTGGTTGTGAACAGCAATATAATGTATGGTAGAACGTTGTTATAGGTAGAAATCTACCTTTTTATAACAACCTTTTACCATCGATGAGACTTCACGATGTTGTTAACACATCACTGGTACGTCACATCGTTGGGTTAACAACGAGGAACAGTCTGGGCATGCGTGCAGCTGGATCGGATGGCTTTGAAATGGCCGCAGCGGTGAGAGCAAAGCTGTGGTGACAATAAAAAACTGCAGTAAGGAGCTGCTTTCTTTTTAAAAAAATATAAATGGTACTGTACACTATAAAATATAATGTATGGTACATTGATGTTTAACGTTTTTTTAACCCATCTCGAGGTTGCCATGGTGACGTAAACCTCTCGAGCTTTGCATAAAGAGGTTTACATTTATACATCTAGCCAACCTCTGAATAACAAACTGGTTAACCATTGATGACCATACATTATCTTCTGTGTTTTGAGAGATTGGGGTGGTAGGGTTGTTTGAACAAATCAGTTTATTTTTTCTTTGTATCATTTCTTTACTTCTTTCATGTACCTAATGATCCCCCATTCCTTCAAGCCTCAACGGGCTTCTGCTGCTCTCCTGACTCGCACATTGCTGCCAGCGCCTGCCACTTGTTTCTCAAAGGTCCTCCATCACTATCCCCTTAAATCCAGTGTAACCCTGCTGTGGAGCTCCTTTGGGCTGCTCAGGGAGAAGCAGAAAAATCTCAGTGAGATGTAGTGGCTGAGGGGGCAGAACTGATGCCCACGAGGGCCTGGAGGTATGGGAAGAACTCAGAAGACCGTCAGCCATTCAGCATGCTAATTTTACCATTTTCCCTATTTGTCTGGCTAGCCTCCTTGTTGTGCCCCATACGATATTTATTTATTTAGCTTTTATTGACCAGGAAAGCACACTAGACAAACATTTGGCTATTCTCAGGTGCAACCTGGGAGAATTACATTGAATAGCAGACAAAAGACAAGGTTTACACAGAATTAAGCAAGATTACAAGGGATATACAACATATGCAGGGCACAACAATAGAGAGCATTTAGACAGCACAAGTAAAGTAATTAGAGATTGTCACAATATAATAGCTATCATGGGTGGGGTACAGGCCTCCCAACTCAAGAGTTCTCCCTGTCAACCTTCACTACTGGTGTCCCAGGTTTGGAGTGTGAAACTGCGTTGCCAGCATAACAGAGCAGTCCCCCACCCCTCACACCACTGAGCTGACAAACTAAGTGACTTAAAAAGTTCACCAGAATCTGCCACTTAACAAAAGATCTTTCTATAGGCAGTTTTTTTTTTTTTGTTTTGTTTTGTTAATATGAGTCTCATTAACAAAGTAATGTTGTTGGGACTGTTGATATTTCTAGTTGAGGCATATATGTACTTAGAGTTGGTATTTTATGCCATTAAATAGCTGTCTGCGTATGCCAAACACACATCCTTTGCTGTACTCGACCGTTAAATTGATGGTGTTGCTTAAAGGAAAAGGAAACACCAGTTCTCTCACATTCTGAAAGCCCTTTAAAATATTTTTCCAGCAATGTATTAGGCTTACCTTTTGGTGTCAAGGGTCCTATCTATAAATATCTAAACCAGCTTTACATTTTGTTTATTCATTTAGATATTTTCTCACTTAGATAGCCTCATTTAGGTGTAATGCCTATTTTCCAAGAGGGTCGGGGGAAGGGGGAATCCAGTAGCAGGGTAGCAAAATATTTTATTCATATAAATTCATACGAATCGGGATTAGGTCGATTGAGATATACTCATTTACAATGAGATCCACAGCATATTAAAACAACATTGTTCCAAACGCAAACTTACATTAAACGGTACAATAACATTGTAAGAAATAAAACAGGTATGTCATAAATAGCTATTATTTCATCCTGCAGTTCGACTAACATTACCCAGGATTGTACTACCCGTCTACCACATATATATGAGCTCTTAATTAGATGTCAATTATTTATTTATATATTTATTAAATTTTGGTGACCGGGTAAGCCCACTGAGTCCCGGAGGTCCCTTTTTCAGCGACGAACTATGAGAGCAGCAACATTGTCTCAGTTTGAGAGAGTCATCCCTTAACCAGGATTTTATTCTGTTCAGAGATTTATTCGCTTCTGCCTGTCTCAGGTGCAGGGGTTTATTATTCTAGCCACATGATCTTTTATATAGTACTGACTGGCATCCAATCTCTAGGTTGCACTTTGGGATTTCTAAATCTAAAATTTTAACCGATCTCAATGAATCAAGTTTAGACCTATGAACTACATTATCGGTAATGTAGCCAGGGAGTTTGCCGGTCAAGCCCCTTATTTATAAAGGCCATTAAGTGCTCCTTGCTGCTCTCATTTAAGTTTTACCATCCCAATTGATAATATAGGTAACACTTATGGGTTAATCCAGGGGTGTCTAGTAGTTATTGTTTATGTATTTGTTTCCAAAATGTTTCACCAGGAAAGACAACATGAGCTGAACAAACATCTCGTTTCCAGAAGCCTCCTGGGAGAGGGGGGTTACAGAAGATTGAGAGAGCATACAGAAGACATGTACATGCTAATAGAAAGTACAGTAACAGATACAGGTAGTGATACCATACCATAGCATAGCATAGCATGGTAGTACATGGTAAGGTAGCTCAGATAACATTAGTGAAGTGCTAGAGGTTCAGGATGCACACAAGCTGATTACGTGCCAGAACAAGCCCAAGGGGGCTAGTATGTGAAAGCGAAGTGGTGTAGTGGGTTGAAAAGAGGGGTCAGAAGAGTATGAATCTGGCAAGACTGTCATGGCAAGCTTCTAGTTTTTTTGAGATTACCTTTCTTACCACAAGAATAGAGAATATCACCATACTCAAACATGGGTATAATCATAGAGTCCACCACCCTCCTTCTAGTAGTAGTACTCATACAGGACCTTGCCCTACATAGGGCTCCCAATCTTTCACCCACACTTTTAATCAAGTTATTAAGTAGAGCATGTTGGGATAAGGCTACATTGCACACAATCAGAAAAGAGGATGCCAGTAGATACAGTAAATTTGTCATTGCACATGATCAAAGGACAGAATAAAATATGGCTATTTACGAATATATTGTCAATCTTGTATATACAGTTGCCAAGGTAGATTACAGTGGTGAAGAGGAAAAAAGAGGCAAGTTGGGGGGGAGCAGTACTGGTAGGGGATCACACAAGAAGGGATTGGTTTAGTAAGGGAAGGATCAGCAGCTATAGAGGTTGGTTAAGTGGTTGTGCAAGGCCCTTTAAAGAGATCCGCCAGTATACCTTACAGTGCCCCTGCACCCCATGTATAGGTGCCTTACCTCCACAGCAGTACTATGATTCCAAGCTGCACTCCAAGAAGTGATCCATTAAAAAGTTATTTTACTTGTAAAAAGCTTTAAACCGGGTCCCAAGGACTTCCTGTTTTTTTTTTTGGCGCTAACTCCACCCTGGCTTCGCTAGTGTAATGAGATGCTAGGAAGGCGCAGAGACTCCATTATAGTCAATGGGCGTCAGCTTTTCGGGTTGATTTTTGATATTAGAATGGCCACTGTGTAATGAAAGCGTGGGTACGGTCGACTAACAGGAGCCTTGTTAGTCGACGGTGCCCGTTCAAATCCACAGTAATATATAAAAATCAACCAGCATCAATATTCTAATAGGCTTTCGCCTTGTCTCTTCTAGCATCTTGACATCATGCTAGTAAGTGTGAGGGTGAGCTAGGTAGCCAAAAAAAAACAGGAAGTCCTTGGGACCTGGTTTAGTGCTTTTTACGAGTAAAATAACTTTTTAATGGATTATTTCTTGGAGTGCAGCTTGGAATCATAGTACTGCTGTGGAGGTAAGGCACCTATAAATGGGGTGCAGGGGCCAGTCTTAGTGGGGCTCTTCAAAGGCTTCCAACAGTTCTGTTGGCTTTGATTCTATCTGGGATATGGTTTTACGTGTTCTGGGAGAATTGAGTAGGTAACAAAAACAAAATATGCCAGCCCAGAGATCCCATGGAACACTAATAGTCAAGTCTATACACAAACATAAAATCGGGCTCAAACACTGACCAGAATAACAGTCCCCAATGCAGAAAAATTTGAAAAGCTCTAGTACAAATCCTGAAAGCCAGTTCTAAGCTCAGCATTTCATGCAGTCTTTGTGCTTTTTTTTAAGCGGTCTTGAAAAAACACAAGGACTGTGTAAATCACTGAGCTTAGTACTGACTGCCTGGATTTTTATCTTTTTTTTCAGATTGTATTTCTACTCCTGCCCCTTCCAGTGGTCCCCTTTTTGATGCTGAAGTACAGCCCTCATTACTAGAGATGCTGTGAAGTTTTAATTCACTGGCGAAGTTCCAGTGAAGTCGCCAAATTCGTCTCCATGGATCATTTCTCAGAGTTTTTCTATTTAATAGAAAATTTGCCATTTGTGACTTTGCCTTGCAACTTCACCTGTAACTTCTCCTTGGGGTACACAAAGATGAAGTTGGGTCAATAAGACTTCCACCAATGACTCCTTTTGTTTTGTTTTTTGTAGGCATGACTCTAGATTTACTAGATAAGTAAACCTAGAGTCATGCCTTAAAAAAAAAAAAGGCATGACTCTAGGTTTACTTACCTAGTAAATTTGACTCAGTCACATTTTGTCCAGTTTGTCTCAAACTTGGTATGGTATGGTTGTAGTCCAAGAGAGTGGCATATTTGATGCATTTTTGATGATTTATTGCACTTAAATTGTGAATCTGGCAGTGCACCACGGTCAAGTTGGGAGGTGATTTTGGGATGTTGCATAAAGCCGGCCGGCAAACAGCTCAGCAGCTTTCCAAGTAGGCATACATCTACATGAAAAAGTTAAATAAAAATCTTTCCCTGGTGTCTAATGCTCCCCCCCCCCCTTTGCCGATCGCCGGCCCGACGTGTAAAATACACTTTCCTTGGTGTCTAGTTGTCCCCCCCTCGCCAATCGCCAGCCTGATGTGAAAATGATGCTTTCCCTTGTGTCTAGTGGTCCCCCTCCCAAGTTGATCACTGGCCCAATGAGTAAGAAACACTTTCCCTGGTGTCTGGTGGTCTCCCCCCTCGCTGATCACCGGTCTGATGTGTAAAATACACGTTTTCTGGTGTCTAGTGGTCACCCCCTCTCACAGATCGCTGGCCTATGTATAAAATACACTTTTTCTGGTGTGTAGTGGTCATCCCCCCCCACAGATCACTGACCCAATGTGTAAAAGACACTTTCCCTGGTGTCTAGTGGTCACCCCCTCTCACAGATCACTGGCCTGATGAGTAAAAGACACTTTCCCTGGTGTCTAGTGGTCACCCCCTCTCACAAATCACTGGCCCAATGTGTAAAAGACACTTTCTCTGGTGTCTAGTGCCCCCCCCAATCACCTGCCCGATGTGAAAATGACACTTTCCCTAGTGTCCCCCCTTCCCCCATTGATGATCGCTGGCCCGATGTACAATAGACACTTTCCTTGCATGGACGAGAGTTGTGACGATGTTGCACGCACTCCGTATATGCAACCAACCCTCTAAGAGGCAGCCAATCCAGCACCACTAGATCTAACCAAGGCCTTTGACCTTGTGAACCATGCCCTCCTATGCCATAAACTAATTAATATGGGTTTCTCTGAAGACTCGCTTTCTTGATTCAGAAGCTACCTAGCTGGTAGAACCCAAGCTGTTAAATGCCGTGGTGTACTTTCCAGGATAGGCCTGTTGTGGTGGGTGTTCCCCAAGGGTCAGTCCTAGGACCCCTCCTCTTCAGTCTATTTAGAAACATTATAGCAACCGTCTGTATGGCAACCAACGTACTACTTTACGCAGATGACGCTGTTATCTTCTCCAGTGGCAAGTGCCTGGAAAAACTGAGACTAAGACTTCAGTATGACTTCACTGCCATCCAGGAATGATATACTGCCAACCTGCTAGAAATGAACACAAAAAAAACCCTAAATGCATAGTTTTTGGCACCCGTAACAAGATCCATACCTCCCCTAGCTTAACTATTATCACCCCAACTGGAACCCTCCTTGAACAAGTACAAACCTTTAAATATCTTGGGGTTACACTAGATAGTGCACGGTCTTTCAGTGCACATGTTGATCTGTTGGTCAAGGCAGCAAACTCTAGACTATGACTATTATACAGGCATAGAAACAGTTTCCTTCCAGAAATTAAGATACTACTTGTACAGTGCCTCCTTACAAGCATAACTGGCTATGGGAGTATGGTTTATGGCCCTGTGATTGATAATGTGCTGTCCAGAGTCAGGGGTCTTCTCTGTAGGGCTTGTCACTTTGCGTGTGGCCAAAAAAATGACACACACACACTTGTGTGCTATACAGCAGCCTAAACTGGCTGAACCTTGACATGAGGCTGCTTTTCCACACCCTTGTCACTGGCAAAAAAGCACTACAAAGCTTGCTGTCCCCTAACCTATGGTCAGTGTCCATCTCAGTGGATAGAAAATACTCCATCAGGGGAGTGGTGTGACATACTCTGCTGCTTCCTTAAAAAAGGACCTCCCTTGGCCAATCCTGTTTCTTATACCATTTTGCTAAGCAATAGAATGACCTGACTGACTCTCTAAAAAACGATTGCTCCATCGAGCTGTTTAAATCCCAGCTGCTTTCCTCACTTACCTCACCCGGAACATGCAGCGGCTACCACTGACCATCTTTGTTACCTGAAATGTATTTATGCGTGATGCACTTTCTCTGGCTGCAATACCAACTTGTAACTCATGTACCGTTTTCACTGTACCTCATCTACTGGTAGGTTATTGTCTTGCCTGTATCCAATGGATTATAATTGTAGTGTTACTGTATTGTACTGTACACTTGTAACAGACTCTGTAATTGTAATCTTACTGTATTGTACTGTACACCTGTAACAGACTCTGTAATTGTAGTCTTTTGTTGTACCCAACTCTGGACCCTTTTAAAATAGGCTCTGCCTAAAGTGTTTTATATGTAATCAAAGCTAAACTAAACTAAATTAAGCTTTAAAAACATGATATTCCACATATGGAACTAATATTCTGGTCTGTGTTGTAGCCTAATTTTTTTGTTCTTATACTGATGTTGAAAGTAGGTACAGTACCTGGATGGAAAGAGACCTGAGTTGATATGTATTTTGCCATGGTTAACACGTTGCTTAGATATTCAGGATAGGGGCATGAAACTACACAGCTCTGTCACCAGTAGATGGCTGCATATATCATCACTTCCACCATACACTGCATGTACTGTAGCTGCCTGTTTGTCATGGGCAGGGCTTCTGTTAACTCCATTTTGGGAGTATCTGACTTCCAAAAATAAGGCAAAAACTTCCAGAATAAAGGGGGAGGAAGTCATTGACTTCCAAATGTCAAAACACAAAAAACGGATGACTTCCAAAACTGAAGACATGGAAGACAAGAAATTATGGATTTTTCCTAAATAAATTGTATTTTACCATTAGTGTTTATATAAACATCCATAAACTGATCCTTCCTAGAATATTAGCTTCCAAACTGTGGGCTCTGGAAAGTATTTTGACTTCCAAAAAATTGGAATGACTTCCTGATTTTGACTCATGGAAGTATTAAGACTTCCGCTAAAAACAGATTAACCGAGCCCCTGGTCATTGTTCTAATGTCTTTAGCTGCCCTCTACTGGTGACGGTTCAAAATGCAGTTTCACAGATTTTTATACTCCTACTTTTATGATACTTACAAAATATGGAAACACAACTTCTTCAATTTAATTTTGGACTATGTTTATGTATATATGTATTTATTTATTTGTTGTTAAATCTTATAGACTAGGTTCCATGAAATACAAAGTCTCATTTACAGAATGTCCTGCAATCAAAAAAGGCAAGATTTTGTTGTGTAATTTCCATCGCTGTTTGGTTTTAATATTGAAGAACAGAGTAGGATAACACTCAGTTGTTTTTGGAATGCTATTCAACAACCACTTCTGCAGTCTACAGAGATTTGATCAATCCATCCATCTCAGAAAGAGAGCCCAATAAAGTTGTATGCGAGTCAATTTCAGAAATGCTCTCTTCCCATTTCTACCTAAAAAAGGTTTCAATTAATGATGTTTCTAAAACCTCAGGTCAGACTAAACACAGATAAATCTGCTGGCAGTGATGAATTGCCTCCTAGATTTCTTAAACTGGCTGCACTCCAGATTGCCCTACCAATTACCAAAATATTTAACCTTTTCTTCGAGACCCAGTTAATTCCTGCAGTCAGCCACAATGGTGCCCTTATTTAAGAAAGGTAAAAGTACCATTCTGGGCAACTATACAGAAGGCCCATCTGCATCCTTGTGGTCCTAGCCAAGTACAAGAGAGAATAGTCCAGAGCCAGCAAACCTCATACTTAGAGGAGCATAAGCTCCAATGCGAGGAGCAGCATGGTTTCAGTAAGGGCTGTGGTACCTGTACCGCGCTGGTCAGCTTCACAAACTCAGTGTACCAAGCTATGGACAAGGGCTTGATCACAGGTGCAGTGTTCATGGACCTAACAAAAGCTTTTGATCTGGTTGACCATGGTCTGCTGTTGCATATGTAACCCCTACACCCCTGCCTTTTTGCAATCGACAGGTGGTATGCTGTTGAAGCTTACAGCAGTACCAGGTGGAGGACTGGGTTCAGGGGAGGACTAGGTTACTCGGCACAAGGGCTTAGGTTTGGCTACTCTGTACAGGGGCACCCAAGTAAATCCGAACACAGGAAGCAATAACTGTAATGTCCAATACCAGGAATGGGATTCTAAAGTGTGGCTTTTATTCACATCCAAATTGAACAAACAAAGCATAGACAGACCCCCATGGGGCTACATTCCTGGTAATGCAGATAAGAGAAACAGAACACTTCCTCAACACTTCAGCCCTCAGGCTCTGGACCCACCAGGCACACAGCCTGGACTTGCACGCTGCTTTGGGTACACAGCCCGACTTGTACACTGTTTGGGGTTTCCCTGGCCCGGCTCCCCTGCCGGCCACTCGAACCCTGTCCATATGACATGGACACATTTTCCTGGTGGCTCCCTAAACCACCTTAGAGCCTTCGACTCCTTAAGGGAAATTTCCTTTCAGTCCCATGTCTGGGTACTTCCCTCAGCACTGGCCAAGTGCCTGAGGTAAAGTAAAAGGGCCACAGAGCAAATCCTTAGAGGTGAACCTGGTTACTAAAGATGGGGGGTTTCCCACCTCTAGCTTCCACAGTCCATACCCGGCCATTTCTCTGGACATTAAACAACTCTTTCTGAAAAGCTTGGCAATGTAGATTAAAGGGTAAGTGCATAGCACATTTCCTCTACATGTCTTGACTTTCCCCTTGTACTAGACTTGAACATACGTAAACATCTCTTTCTGAAAAGCTTGGCAGTGCAGATTAAAGGGTAAATGCATAGCACATTTCCTCTACATGTCTTGGCTTTCCCCTTGTGCTGGCCTTGAACATACTTTTACTTTGGCTTAGCCTATTCCTCTAGGCCTCCCACTGATTAAACAGTCCAATCCCCACTTTACAACAGTTCAGGTGAAACATAGGGCCCATGTAAGAGCAGAACTCACCCTTTGGTTGCAGGTGCCCCACAAGCGATTCTTCACAGCTTCTGGTACCGCAGCACAACTTAGGAAAATAAGGCAGCTTGTTCCCTAGCCGGAACCAGGAGAGTGCCCCTGGAACAACAGGCAAACCTTTTACCCCCATCCCCTCAGGGATGGGGCACAGAGACCAGAAACAGCGGTCTCCACCACTTCACGAGCAGCTTACTGTCTTCCTCTTTTGGTAGAAACACACACCTCTCCCTTAAAGTAGCTCTATATCAGAGCTTTGGGCTCCAAGAGCCTGTGCACAGACTGCTGTGCTCCTCTCTTCAAGACTGCTCCCACACAACTGCTGCCCATTGTTCAAAAACTCCCAACATTCTAACCTAACTCCCAACTGCAGATTCCAATGTGGCTCATGCAGCTGCGATAGTTCTATGGTGATGTCATCCCTCAGTTTCAGCTGAGACTGAGAACAGAGTGAGACAGTGTGAAATCCATTTAACTGGAGTTTCACAAGCTGCCTTCCCTGCCTACCACTAGGTCTTACTGGGATTCTAGTAACCCCGGGTAACAGGGGGGTTACACATAGACTGTGCTCATTGGGCTCAGGTTCTGCAGCTACCCAGTGGTTCTTGAGCTACCTCCAAGACGGGTCTCAATTTTTCAAGCTTGGTTAAGTAAACTATAGTGCAAACGCCATCGCCCATGGTGTGCCACAAGGGATCAATCAGTTCTTTCTCCTTTTCTGTTTACATTTTTTATTAACATCCTGCATTACTATTAAATCCCTGCTATAGGTGGATGACGCAGTTGTCTATGTCCATGGGAGAGATACGGCTGACATCAACAATACCCTTGTGTGTAATTCTCATTCTCTTCAACAGTGGTTCCTTAATGAAAAACTGGTACTAAATGTGTCCAAGATAAAAGCTATGCTCCTTGTCACAGCTCACAAAATCAAACGCCACTCCCACAACCACAGCGTTTCTACCCTGGATGGTACTCAGCTTGATTCGGTAGCTGAATTTAAATACCTAGGCATTACTGGAGAGCCATGTGTCTCCTTCAACAAATAATACCCTCAAGTCCATACATCAGAAACTGGGGGCAGCACTACCACATTCAAAGGCATCTCACAGTAGATACCAAAGTAAGGATAGCGCAAAACAGCCTGCTCTCACTACTGGACTATGGTGCCATAGTAACAGATGCCACCCCTAAGGCTGTCTGTGCAAGGAAAAAAGCCATATACCACAAAGTGGCCAGATTTGCTACCATCATGGGCCCAAGGGCCCATCACTGTGCCAGCCTCGAGTAGCTCAGTTGGTTTCAACATGAACACAGAGCACAACGTAGACCACCTGACTTTGTGTGTAGGACTCTATATGGAAACATGCCTCAGAGCCTCACTAAGCTGCTTGCACTTGTTAACCTCCCACACACCCACTCCACCACAGACAGTTCTCTAATGATCTCACTTATGTGAACAGGTATGGGGCAGAGCTTCTTCAGCTACCGTGCTGCCTCCCTCTGGAACTCAGTACCCTCATTCATCAGATTGTCAACCTCCCCTAAAGCCTTTGCACTTAAAATGAAGGATCATGTGCTGAACCTTAATACATGCCCTTGTTCCGCTTAACTCTCCCCTCCTGCTCTACCTCACAACCAGCGCCATCCACCTCTGTTCTCTTTGTACAGTTTCATGTTGTCATATTGGCTGTCACATTTATGTTTATTGCACTATGTTAAATATTGTGCAGCTGTCTTACATTTTGTACCTCTTACGTATCCTATTCACATTGTTCTGGCTACTGTATCATGTACTGTATTGTGTGCGGTATCATGTACTGTATTGTGTACTGTATCACGTATTGTATCATACTGTATCGTGTATTGTATCATACTGTATTGTGTATTGTATCGTACTGTATTGTGTACTGCATCATGTACTGTATCATTATTTTTGTCGTTTATGCATTGCTGCATTGTACTTGTAGTACCTGGGTTGTGCCTGAAAAAGACGTCTGGAGCCAGTGTACCTACCCGGTCAACAAAGAATAAGTAAAATAAATAAATGGTCAGGCAGCAAGCTATGCTTGCATCACCTCATGTATTGTGTACTCTTTTTTTGCAGATATAAAAGATTATTGTTAATGTTTAGTGTGTGTGTGTGTGTTAGTCAGCTGTGGTGAGATGTGAGTAGTGTGATGGCAAGCAGAATATAGTACCAGCTGAGACATTTCCTAGTCATCTTCTCTCCGCCACCACACACAGATCTGTACCTTCTTGTATCATTTATGAATCCTCCATAGTCTCCTCCTTTCTGGTCAGCATTTATTTCACCTCTTTCTTATTTTATGTATTTGTTGTTCACGGGGTAGGTGCACTGGTCCTAGAGACTGTTTTCAGGCCCAACCCCAGCAATTAAGATGGCAATACACCAGACCAATAGGAATACTATACATATAAGGCATAATGTATGCATAATCAACAACTAGTAATAGAAACAAGAAGAAATGCAATTCATACAGTACACAGTGAATGCATTAAAATGACTCAGATTAGCCCACCTTAATGTCAGAAGTCTCCTACATAACCCGGATGAGTTTACAACCTGGGCTTGCCATTATCTGCCTCATATACTCTGTGTCTCTGAAACCTGGCTTAAGCCCACAACACCTAACAGTTTTTGTGATATTGCAGGGTACAGCTTCGTCAGACGTAACAGGACCTCCGTAAAATGAGGTGAGGACACAATGATTTACTACAAGTCCTACCTTAATCTCTCCCCCCAGCTCCCCTCTGTCCCCCTCTGGGACATCCCTAGAACTGTGTCAGGGTATCCTAACCCTAGGTAATACCAAGAAACTGTGCATCTTTTGTGTTTACCTACCACCTGTTACTAGCCTTCAAGGTCTCCCCACCCCAGTTCATGCCAATGGTACTCTTGTGAATAATAATGAATTCATAATCCTGGGTGATTTTAACATAGATTGGCTAAAATGTAACAGACACTCATTAGAACTATCCCTAAATAAGCTGCTTCTCACCCAATCAATCTGCTATTCACTAGGCTTTCCAATAACGGACAAAGCGGCACCATTATTGACTGGGGGGTTAGTCCCTAATGCCGACAAAATAATTTCCTCTGGTGTCCTCCCTGACCCAGTGACCATTCCCCTGTCTTCTGTGTGTGGCACACAAAAGCCCCTAAACTTCCGCCTCGCCTGATTCACTTTCAAGATTTTTCTCGTCTGGTCCACTTCCAATTTAAAACTGAAGTGACCTGCCTCGAGTGGTCCTACATGTGAGCAACCTTTGACACTGATCAGGCTGTCTCTAATTTTAATACCACCTTCTCTTGCCTCCAGGACAAACATATCCCTCTTGCCACCAGGAGAGTCCATGGTCTGACAACCAAATGGCTGACTCGCCCTCTCCTATCCCTTCTAAAAGTGAGAGACAGAAGCGGGGCTTCTTTCAAGGCTACCAACTCTGTCTCTTACTGGTCCACCTATAGAACTCTTAGAAATAAATGCAAATGGGCTATCCAACAAAGTAAGAGTCATTCCTATAGAACTCAGCGTGCCTCCTCTTACAAAATCCCCCATCAGTTTTGGAACTGCATCAAAAAATTCTAGTTGGGCTATGATAGAACCCCTCCCCGTCCTGACTTTGGGACAGAAGGTGTGAATTGTAACAATCTCTTTACAATCTCCAACACTTTCAACAAGCTATTTTCAGACCTGTCTGCATACACCGAGGCGTTTTCCCCTGTTGTGAATTGTCCAAACTCTCCCTCAACTACTCCATCAGAGCAACACCCCCCCTCTTCACTTCAAACAAGTTAGTATCTCCGAAGTGTACAGACTCTTGAGTCTGATCCCTGAATCCAGATCCACAGGTTCGGATGGTATAGAGCCCAAACTTCACAGACTTGCTGCTTATGAACTGACACCTCCGCTTGCTAGACTCTTCAATCTTTCCCTCACCTCAAATGCTGTTCCAGCAGTCTGGAAAATGGCTAATATAGAAACAGAGAAAGTTGCCGGCAGAAAAGGATCCCTTGGCCCATTCAGCCCCCCCCCCCCAGCACATCAAACCCCTCGGTTCCATGCCTTACTTTTATTTAGCCCCATGTAGTTGTCCCAAGCCCTCTTAAATTTTCCTACTGAGTCTACCCCCACCACTCATTCTGGCAGCCTGTTCCATGCACCCACCACCCTCTCTGTGAAGAACTGCCCCCTTACATCTCCTCTAAATTCACCCATCTCCAGCTTGAATGCGTGTCCCTTAGTGGATTTGTTTTCACTCATTCTGAATATGCTACCTTCCCTCACCCAGTTTATTCCCTTCAGATATTTGAAGGTTTCTACCATATCCCCCCCTTTCCCACCTCATCTCCAGTGTGTACAAATTTAGTTCCTCCATACGTTCCTTATATGGTCTCCCCTTCAGCCCTTGAACCATCCTGGTTGCTCTTCTCTGGACCCTCTCCAACCTATCTCTGTCACCCTGTAAGTGTGGTCTGCAGAACTGGACCCCGCATTCCAGATGTGGTCTGACCATAGTTTTGTATATTGGCATGATCACCTCCTTTTTCCTGCTTGTGAAGCCTCTCCCTATGCATGCCAACATTCTGGTTGCCTTCCCCACCCCCCTATCGGTGTGCCCATATTTAAAAAAGGGAACAGCAAAATAATTAGGAACTACAGACCCATTGCCATTCTACCCATTTTGGGTAAGGTTCTGGAAAAAATGGTCTCCACCCAACTTACCTCAATCAATCAACATTTATTTATAAAATAGCGCTATTCCAAAACCATACGCAAGTACATAGCCATAAAATCCATGCAAACGAATACCCTTATAAAAATAGCTGTAGCAGATCAAATAAAATCAGGGAATGTTAGAATAAATAAGTGAGTTTTTAAAGCAGATTTAAAGCTCTCCACCATCAGGCACTGTCGAATCTGATGAGGTAGAGAATTCCACAGGGACGGGGCCACAAATTCAAATGCATGGGCCCCAGATGACTTTAAACGAACCCTTGGAATCTCTAGCAATCCCTCATCGGTGGAGCGAAGCATCCGTCAGGGGCAATAAGGATGAAGAAGATCTTGCAGATAACTCAGACCCTGTCCATGTAGGGCCTTATAGGTCAGTAAACCGACCTTAAAGGTGATCCGCCACTGACTAGGCAGCCAGTGCAGATCGCGCAGCACTGGCGTGACATGACAGCGACGAGGTAGCCCAGCCAACAGCCTAGCTGCTGTGTTCTGCACCAGCTGCAAGGGGCAGATATCAACCCCTCATAGCCGTAGATACAGGGCATTACAGTGATCAAGGCGTGAGGTTACAAAGGCATGAACCAAAACTGGTAGGTCATCGGGCGGAACTATGTGCTTGATCTGGGCTACATTCCTTAGATGGTAAAAGGCAGTCTTGACAACAGACGACACCTGATGTTTAAGCGTCAGTCTGTCATCAAAAATCACACCTAGATCACGCACTCGTTCAGAGGTTGTCGGCTGACAGCCACCGAGCCAAAGCCCTGAGGCTCGCCCCTCTGACGTCCCCTCTACCCGACGGCCCGGGTCCACCACCAAAACCTCAGTCTTGTTCGGATTCAACCTCAGCCAACTGGCACTCATCCAATCCTCAATCTTGGAAAGGCAGTTGTTAAAACTCGAGACAGCTCCCCCTTGATCGGGCACAAAGGACAGGTAGAGCTGAGTGTCATCTGCATAGCAGTGAAAACGCAGCCCATACCACCTTACAATTTCTCCTGATGGCAGCATATACACTACGAACAACATGGGGGATAGTACAGAGCCCTGCGGAACCTCACATGGCAGGGAGACCTTGTCAGAGGAGTAAACCCCACATACAACTCTCTGAAACCTGCCAGTGAGGTAAGAATGAAACTATCTGAGGATTGTACCAGACAGTCCACAGATTGACTGCAGACGCCCGACCAACACCCCATGGTCCAGTGTCAAATGCCACTAAGAGATCAAGAAGAACCAAGATGGAATGGCTCCTCTGATCTCTTGCTGTTAGAAGATCATTGAGAACCCGAACAAAGGCCGTCTCAGTATTATGCCATTTCCGGAAACTGGACTGGAGAGGATCGTAGATGTTGTGGATGGTCAAATGATCCTCCAGCTGCAGCACAACCACCTTCTCGATAACCTTACCCACAAAGGGCAGGTTAGAGATGGGTCTGTAGTAAGCAAGTCAGTCTCGGTCGAGAAATAGTTTCTTAAGAAGGGGTACCACTACCGCCTCCTTCAGGGTGTGCAGAAACACCCCTGAGTCTAACGAACACCAGACTATCTCAGCAAGGACTGGTCCGATGGTCTCAACACACCCCACAAGGAGACGCATTGGGCCAGGGTCCAAACCACTGCAGGTCGGCCACAAAAACTGGATAATCTTCACGACATCCCCGATCGCCAGCTGGCTGAAGTCAGACCAGACAGACCAAGGAGCTGCCACCTCCCACCGATCACCTCTGCCCCATTGGGGTGTCCCCTGCAAATCTCAGACCTGATGTCAGCAACCTTATCAGCAAAAAAGCAAGCGAATTTGTCGCACTTCCCTTGCAACAATGCTCTCCAAGACTGCAGACAGACTGGATTGCACAGTCTGTGTACAGTTTGGAAGAACTGAGCTGGTCGGTTTTGTGCCACAGCAATCTCCCTGGACAGGAACTCTGCCTTCTTACGGGAGATAGCTGATTGATAGTCCTTATAATGGGCTAAAAATCTAAGTCTGTCAGCATCCAGGCCCGATTTTCGGCAGCGACGCTCCAGCCTTCGTCCCACTTTCCTCAGCTCCCTCAAGGTCCCATCAAACCAAGAGGACCGAGGGCGCTGGGTAAGGGGATGGACATAGACAGGAGCAAGACAATCCAAAGCCCTAGGCACAGCATCATTATAACCCCGGACTAGGGCATCTGGGTCACCACTATCCCTCGGCAGCCCCGATAGGTCCAGCACCACCAACAGGCCATCGGGGGGGATAAACCCTTACCTCACTATCCACAATCTCCTCTCCCCAGCTCAGCATGGCTTCTGCCAGAACCACAGCACTACCACTGCGCTGCTCACGCTAACAGTATCTCCACCTCTCTAGACAAAGGCAAGCTTACTGGAGCCGTATTCATTTACCTCACTAAGGCCTTTGATATGGTCAATGACTGTCTTCTCAGCAGCAAGCTAAGTTCCCTGGCTTGGTTTAGGAGTTACCTTTCCAATAGACAGCAACGTGTCAGGTTCAGCTCCCCTATGTCTGACAATTTACCTACCACTATTGGTGTCCCTTAGGGCTCCATACTTGGGCCTCTCCTTTTCTCACTACATGTCAACTCAGTTCACCTTTGCTTTGCTTACAGTACCCCTCTCCTCTATGCTGATGACCTGGTTTTCTTCAACAGTGCACACAACGTAGTTGACATTAATAGTACCCTCACAGCAGACCTGAAGGCTGTTCAGACTTGGTTCTATGAGAACAGGCTAATAATGAACCGCACTAAGTCACAAGCTATGCTGTTCAGAACCACGTTCCGGTTAAAATCAGTCATGCTGCGCTCAGAATGATCTGTGATAATGGCTCCACCCTGGGACTCTGTAAACTCTTTCAAATACCTGGGTGTGATACTCTATTCCTCCCTTGACTTCTCTCTACATGTAACATCCAGCTGTAAGGCTGTTAACATCACTCTTGGACTTGCCTATCAAGCCAATCCAAAGTTTTCCCTATCCGCTCTCATTGCAGTAGCAATGGTCTCCTACTCCCCAAATTATCCTGTGGCCTGCCAATCTTTTCTAATGCCTCAAACTCTATCCTGCGTAAATGGGATGTAGCTTACAACAACATCTGTTGATTTGCCATTTCATGCAGTCATCTTGCTCATCACTGTACACTGTACTTCAAACTAGGTTGGCCCTCCCCTGCTGCTCTACGGGATCTCTCCACTGGTAGCATTATCTGTAGTATAATGCAGAACCAAGCACCACAGTCCTTTGCCTCCCTCCTGGTGCCTTATGAAAATACCTACTTCCTCAAATTCTCTGACCTTGACGTTCTGTCCATTCCCAAGACTAAGACCAGACATGGAGAGATGGCCTTCGCAGTTGCTGCTCTGAAACTATGGAACAGCATACTTCCTCACATTCGGCATTGCTCAGTTGCCCGTACCTTCCAGCATGAATACCAGACATATTTGCTTCAACAAGCCGTATGCTCCTGTTCCTAACCATTACCCACAGTGTTCGTCTAACCACCTGTATTTGACTGCTCCTTGCACTTGATTGCTCTGTCACCTGTTATTATTGTAAGTACTGTTGTGTTTCTGCCAGTTACCCTTCTCTTATGCTCCCTTACACGTGCCATATTGTTTTTCTCGTCACTCTTTTCTCACAGTATTGCTAAATTTACTGACAAGTATAAAATTGTACTCCTTTAGATTCTTTTGCTACTTTCATTGTTGCTGCATAGAAATGTACTCCGTCTGGTTATTATGCTTCTACTTTGTTGTTAATACTGTCTGCACAGTAATAGTCTAACTGGTTGTACTCTTGGGTCATGCCCGAAAATAGGTAAATGTTTGTCTAGTGCACCTTACCCGGTAAACAAAAACTAAGTAAATGAATAATATGCAATTAGTAACAGGAAGTTAAAAATAGGCAGTCAAGAAATACTTATAAATACATTAAACACTTACAAACACATACAAATCAATGTAAGAGAAGATCCTGCACTAATATCAAGAGGCAAATAACATGATCAGGGAAAACATTTGCAGGTCTAGGGAAGCTTCTAGAAGGTTATGTAAAAACGTACCTAGAAGAGAACCTGAAACAGTTAGGTCTGATAGATATAACCCAACATGGTTTTTCAGGGGGAAGATCGTGTATTAGTAATCTAATGCATTTCTTTGAACCAGTTAGCTCAGCGCTGGACTAGGGTCTACTGGTGGACGTGGTGTATCTCGATTATGCCAAGGCCTTCGATTCTGTTTTGCATAGGATACTGACGCAGGTTCTACAGGAATATGGAATAAACCAACTTTTACGTAATTGGATAAGTTCCTGGTTGGAGAACAGGGTACTGAGGGTTCAGATTAGAGGTTACTTTTTGGTATTGGAGGGTTGTAACGAGTGGTGTCCCTCAGGGGTCAGTTCTTGGACCCCTGTTGTTTAACATGCTGGTGCACTCAATGCAGGTTGCGGATGGTGCCTGAATATGTAAATATGCAGATGATACAAAATTAGGGATAGTAGTAAACGATGAGGGGTCAGCTAAGAAACTGCAGAACCAGCTATTGGCATTGGAATCATGGGCAACAAAACAAATGACAGTTTAACGAGCTAAAATGTAGGGTGATGCATTTCGGTATAAGAAACAGAATGCACAAATACAGTTTAAACGGTAAAACTATACAAGAAACAGATAGTGTGTTAGATTAGGAGTACACATATCAAATAATCTTAGTTTTGATAAACATAATATGGAGGAGGCAAACAAAAGTAATAAGGTTATGTGGAACATATTAAGGAATATAAAAAGTAGAAGTAAGGAAGTTTTGGTACCACTGTATTCTACTTTGGTTAGACCTGTACTTGAATACGGGGCACCTTTCTCAGCACCTCAGACAGTAGCTGCAATAAGCAGGGTAGAGAAGGTTCAAAGGAAATTTACAAAAAAAAGATAAGAAGTATGCAACATCTCTGTTTCAAAAGAGAGGTTGATAGGACTTAATCTGTATTCAGTGGTCTATCGTAGAGTATGGGGGGACCTATGGTATTCAGTGGCCTATCGTAGAGTAAGCTTTGCTTATAAAGATTTTAATGATGAAGTCATATGGGAGACAGCAGCATTAAATAAGAAAGCACAGGTTGATAGCTCTGATTTTCTGGAAAACAATGGCAAGCAACTCTCGGGCTGCACAGGGCTGGAGATGTCTCTCCCGGAATGTCAAAGGGCTTAATCATCCAGTAAAATGTACAAAGGTACTTCAGTTCCTAAAGTCCCAAGGTGCAGATGTAGCCCTTCTCCAGGAGACCCATCTGACCAGCAAAACTGTGCAATGGCTTGGAAAACTGTGGGTAGGCACTATTTAGCCACCTGTGCCACCACTAAGTCTAGGGGTGTTGCAGTTCTACTCCCTAAAGCTTTCCCGTGGCTGGTCGAGGACAAACGGACAGACTCCCAAGGACGATAGGTGGCGGTCAGACTTGCTTGCCTAGGGGGTAAGATGTTGCTTGCCAATGTATATGGTTACAATACAGATTCTGGTGAGGTGTACCCCGAACTAACCCATGCATTCTCAGAATTAACGAGTGGCTTCTCAGACATTCCTATCCTTATAGGGGGTGACCACAACCTAGTGTTAGATATTTTTCTCGCTAAATCTCTCCCCACCCCACAGACCCATCCCAAGACCCTAGCAAGTCTTAAGGATTTCATGGAGGAATGGGGACTCTGTGACTTATGGAGAAGGGACAACCCCCCAGGGTCGGGACTACTCATTCTACTCTGCGGTTCATCGTACACACAGCAGGCTAGACTTCTGGCTAGTTAATCATGCTGCTGCCCTGGAATTTGGAAACCTCCATTGGCAGCTTCATTATATCTGATCATGCCCCTGCCTCGATCCTCTTCTCCGGCAAGGGGCTTCTGCACGAGGTGTATATGTAACCCACTATTATTGCAAGATAAAACCTTCCAGACTTTTATTAAGGAGGAAGCCCGCCCTTACTTCTCTCTTAATCCGCTTGGTGAGGTTTCGGCCTCCACGGTGTGGGATGCTTTCAAGGCTGTCCTGCGAGGGACGATAATCTCTTTCATGGCAGCCCAAAATAAGGCACGCTCCCAGGAGCTATGTACTCTACAAGCCGAGCTTGCCTCACTAGAGAGTCAATTTAAACTTTTACCACAGCATCCCCTTGGGTTCCCCTTGTTACCTACCATTGTAGGTTAAATACCAAATTAATATACTCCTCAGTAAAAAAGCCGAATGGCAACTTCTGCGATCCAAGCACAAGTTTTGGGTGGGTGGGGAGAAGGAAGGCATGTTATTAGCTTATCACCTCCGCAAGCAGCAAGCTTCTTCCAGGATTTTGGCACTCAGGGACAGGGAGGGCCATATTCTCACGACATCTAAAGCCATCAATGAGGCGATGCGGCGCTACTATCACAGTTTGTATCAGACCCAGTCCAAACTGTCAGCAGATGAGCTCCCACTACGCATTTCGGCCCGGTTCAAGGAGATCCCCCTCCCAAAGTTCTCCCAAGACAACAGCGATAGTTTGGAGGCCCCAATCACTCTGGAGGAACTCCTATCAGTTCTCTCCCAAATGGCAAAGGGGAAAGCCCCTGGGCCAGAGGGCATGACTGCAGAACTGTACCAGCTTCTTAAACTTAAAATTATTAGCCCCCTTGTGAATGCCTTGCAAGAGGTCTAGTATGCAACTACACTCCCCCCCCCTTCCATGCGGGAAGCCCTTATAACTTTAATTCCCAAAAAATCTTCCGATGCATTAGACTGTGCGAATTTCCAACCCATTTTCCTGCTGCCAGTAGACACTAAGCTATTAGCCAAAGTCCTGGCAAATAGACTGAATCAGGTCCTTCCCATGCTGATTCACCCTTCCCAATCCGGCTTCTCCAAGGGAGAATCTGGAGCAGACAACCTGCGGCTTGTTCTGAATCTGAAATGGTTAGCACTTCACTCACCAGCGCCCATGGCGGCTCTAGCCCTTGACTTCGCTAAGGCGTTTGACTCATTAGAATGACATTATCTTCATAATGTTTTGTCCCTCTATGGGTTTGGGCTCTATTTCGGTCCTGGATCTCCACGCTATACTATTTACCCACGGCCCGTATTGTCACTAATAGAGATATTTCCACTCCCTTCCCACTGCAGAGAGGCACCAGACAAGGCTGTCCCCTTTCCCCTCTACTATTCATCATCGCCCTTGACACCCTGATCAGGAAGCTGCTAGGCACCCTGGATGTTACCGGCATCCTTGTCGGAGCCCACTCGTTTTTAGTTAATGCCTATGCAGACGACATGCTGCTCACACTATCCAACCCCGATCTATCTGTAAAGGCGGTGCTGTTAATTCTGCAGGAGTTCACAGGCCTCTCTGGTTTATCACTAAACCAGAAGAAAACAACGCTGGCCCCGCTGAATACAAAGTGTGGCCGCAACTGTCTAACAGGCACTGACATTACTTGGGCCCCCCAAGGTTTTCCCTATCTGGAGGTCTTTATCTCTGCGGTGTGGGGGGATCTTGAGAAGACCAACTTTGCCCCTCTCTTGACTTCTGTCTCAGCAGAAATGCAGAGATGGTGCAAAATGCGGCTGTCCTTAAAGGATAAAGTGGAGGCAATCCGAATTTTCGTACTATCGAGGGTTCTATACCTCTTCAGCAGCCTTCCCATCCTGTTGTCTCCTAAGCTTTTTTCCTCCCTTGACAAGCTTATTTCTTCCTTCCTCTGGGAAGGCAAGGCAGCACACTGGGGGCGTGCTAAGATGAGGGCCCATTGGTCTAAAGGGGGCCTTGGTTTGCCCTGGTTTGGAGGATACCACCTAGCCTTTTGGCTGGCTCAAGCCACTGCATGGTTTGTCCCTAGCCCCACTCCCCTTCCGCCATGGGTAACTCTTGAATCCTCCCTGCTCCCTGGCAATTCCCTTTTCACACTCCTTATGGACAAACAGCCACCCAAAAAACAAATTACTCCTATTATGGAGCATACCTGCAAGATGTGGCGTTGGGCTATGAACTTGACTGGGATCCCGAACTCGGACCACTCCCCCCGATTATTTTTGCCCCTTTGTGGCATAACAAATTAATCACCGTGGACCATAAACCTCTGAGTTGGCCCCATTGGACCTCTAGAGGCATTCATGTCGTGGGAGATCTTTCTCACCGACAGTCTGATGTTGATGTCTTTTGAGCAGTTGCAGACTCGCTTTGGCCTCCAGGGTCATGATTTCTGGAGATATCTCCAAATACATAATGCCCTTACCTCTTTCTTGGCCAAACACAAAGAGTTGGGTCCATGGGAGTGTCTTACCGTGTTGCACACACCTAAGCAAGGGCAGGGGCGGTGGGACTCTTCTATAAAGTGCTGAGAGATTCACAACCCGGAAACCACCTCTGCATGCCGAAGGGCGTGGGAGCTGGAGCTCCAATGCACTCTGACCTCACAGGTGTGGAGCAATTGTTTAAAAGTGGCCCATATAGCTTATGAGGATGCTAGGAGCCGCCTGATTCAACTAAAAATTCTCCTAAGGTGGTATAGGACACCTGCTGCATTCTTTAAAATCAGGGTGTTGAAGCATGACAAATGCTGGAGGTGTCAATCCTCCCCAGCCCATTTACTTCATATTCTTTGGTCCTGCCCAGCCCTTCAACCGTTCTGGACCTTAGTATTGCAAGATTGCTTGAGAATCGTGGGTACAAATCTCACCCTATCCCAGGACTCGCTCCTTCTAGGTGACTCCTCCAGGCTGGACCCCATTTCGACTCCACTTAAAATGTGGACCCTTGCCGCACTTATGGAGGCCAAACGGGCCATCTCTGATGAACTGGGGGCTAACCAATGCCCCCTCTGTGGCTGATTGGCGAGCTACCTTCTCTAGACTGGCATCTTTTGAGAGGCTCACAGCT
The DNA here is from genome assembly GCA_016271365.2 of Neoceratodus forsteri. Taxonomy (NCBI): domain Eukaryota; kingdom Metazoa; phylum Chordata; order Ceratodontiformes; family Ceratodontidae; genus Neoceratodus; species Neoceratodus forsteri. The sequence continues at coordinate 202,615,668 of CM028130.1, forward strand.
GCGGGAAAGGGCCAACTTCACAGATTTCACAAAAAACGGGATGCATACCTACATTCGGACTTATGCGCAATCCCGCCACCTCCTCCTCGCAACCCCCCCGGACTATAAGTGCTGGGACTGTGGAGCTCCCTCCTCCCCCACCAACGGTTCTGTTTTCCTTGTATGTTACTTACCCTTGATTACTGTCTTTCTCCTTTCTGTTTCCTGGGTACTGTATCTTGTTAGATAGTTGCCAGCAAGGTAGGAAGAAACGCATGTTTGGTTACTTCAACACCATGGCAGGGTCTCCCCTTGAAGTTTGTCCTGCTCATATATATTGCTTCGGACACTGCTTAGTCGATGATTAAACAAATGTATGATGGAGTTTGAGCACTGTTCTATGACAAAACCTTATGCTTCACTATGTATTTGGCTTTGATCGTTAGTAGACTAGCACATTATTCACTGTTCTCTATCTGTGTTAAATGGCAATAGGTGGCTATGTAGGTAGCTGGTTCATCATCATGACTGTAGTTTGCACTCTGTTATATGGAAAACAAAAACTCAGTAAAGTATTATACGTTAAAAAAAAACAGAAAGCACAGGTTGCACACAAAACAAGATCACATACTAGGCAACTTGTGGGAGAAAAGTACTGTACCACTAGGAGAGCTAGGTGGTACAATCAAAGAGTTGTGAATGCTTGGAATTCTCTCCCCCGGGAGGTGGTCGATGCAGGTAGTATGGACAATTTTAAAAATCTATTGGACATACATATGTGTCCAAAAAAGTGGGATAATTGACCACTCAGGTGGCAGGTTCTAAATTCGGCTATAATAGTCATTTGAACCTGAAAAACTCACCTATGTAACTAAGGTGTAGTCAGCCAGCTGTGTCATTTTAAAGTGATTTAAATTGGGACTTGGATACCAGGGAGCAGATGGAGCTAGGCAGGCCATTCCAGTGTTGGGGGCAGCAGAGAAGGCCTTTGTCGCATACAGGTAGCAAAAGGGGATTTATCTAGATGAAGTAGTGAAGATGATCTGAGGCTTTGGTTTCACAATTTAGGACTAAAGGTCACCTGGGGAGATGTGCTTCTTATCCCTTCATAGATTTGTCACAATAAGACAGCCTAATATGTACACATGGTGGGCTTGGTGGCGAGCCAGCCAAGAAATTGGTATAATGAACAGTGATAGATACTGAAAGGGTCATTAATGCATATCTACAAACATACATTGTACACTGCGTTCAGTCTTGACAGACTATTAGCAGAAGTCTATGAGAAGATGAAGGAGTAGCAGTGAAGTGGAGGGGTATTGTACCCCTAGCAATAGCAACACAGAATTTGATTTTTGAAGTAAGTCTCACATCTATGGTCATGAGATTTTTAAGTCTATAACCAATGCCCAGTTTCTGATTTATGCACATGACAGTGAGTGTGGCATGCCCGGAAAAGGTCAGAGAGGGGTTTAGGGTAAGACCCAGATACTTAAAGGAGGTGACTAGCTCAAAGAGGGTTCTATTGGACACAAGGATGCTGAAAGGGGAATCTGATCCACTTAATTGGCCTAGCCCATGTTTGGAGCCAAACAACATGACTTTGGTCTTTTTGTATTATGAAGAAGCCTGTTAGTTATGAACAACCCTTGAGCAGGGCCGCATTCTTCAGTGAGGACAGCAGAGATGCCATCAGGTGATTTGTCACTGTGGAATAAGATCAAGTCATCAGTGTAAAGTAGAGTATGATATGTGTAACTCACCTTAGAGAGGGAATCAATAAAAAGGAGGAAAAGTACAGGCCTGCAAATGGATCCCTGTGGTACCCCCACTTGAGACACTCCATCAGGTTGGAGATGGGACCCCTCGCCAGACAGACCTGCTATGATCTGCAAGATAGGTAGCTTGGAAACCAATATGAAGCTACTGTGGAGAAACCAGTGTTCTTGAGTTTGTGTATGAGAATGTCATGGTGCACCAAGTCAAATGCTTTTGTTAGGTTAACAAAAACTGGACCAGTCAACTTACTTTTATCCATGTTTTCTTTTCAGTTTGTATTATATCTCCAGTCTCCCGACCTGACCCCATCCAGACCAGTCCCCCCAGCCCCATCACCCAACTTCCCTGGGACTTACCCTGGCTCCGGCATTTTCTGCCACATAGCTCTAGAGGTGACGTGTCAGCGGTGTGGAGGCTATAGGGACCACACCATCATCCAGCTGCAGTCAGGGTTTTCTCCACCATTTTTTTCCCTGGGTCCACAATGGGTGCAGTGATGCATTGTGTGAGCATCACGTCCAGTGAGACACCCCCAACCTGCAGATGGAGACCCTAAACTTGCATCCTGCTGACACTCAGATCCTCTAGGTGGCAGCCAACAAGAGGCACATACATACATACCCACTCACATCCAAGGGAGGAGTGCTGTCCTAGGGAATGCTCAGTCTGCCTCCACCCCCCCTCCGCCAGCCCCTGAGTGATCGTTGTCCTTTCCCAAACCTGAGTTGCCTGCAGTGCGGTAGCCAGTGCCTCAGCCAGCCCTGTCACTGGGCAGCTTGTCCACGTTTGTAACAATATTGTCCGTGAATCTGACCAGAGCAGTAATGGCGCTGTACCATTTTTGAAAACCATGTTGGTGGGAGGAGAGAGGATTGTACTTGGATATATGGTCAGAAATTTGCTGAAAAATTATCCTTTCCAGGAGCTTACTCAGAGGAGAAAGGATGGAGATGGGACAGCTATTATCAAGCAGCTTTTCATGTATCTTCTCCCAGATTACAAACAATTTATTTACATAGGATAACCTAGCTGAGGTGCCATATATAATTTCCAGTGGGGTCCCGCTTCTGCTTAGGGTAGCGTAATGTCTCCTTGTACCGTTTGTACTTTGGTTTTCTTTTGCTGGTGACTGGAGCACTCCCCTTCTTTAATGTACAGTAATGTATTTCTAGAAAGGATAAGCATACTGTAAGGATTTGTTGATGGTAGGCCAACCTAATGAAAAGTCTGTAATGCCAAGAAATTCACGGACGAATCTGTGGAAAACGCAACCAGATGGTTCAGTCTTCTAGCCCAGCAAAGCCAAGAAGCTTCAGCTAGTACTTCAAAAAACAGAGTTGCTCCTGCCCCACCTGCCGTGCAGAACCATCTGCTGACTGACTCAGACCATTACAGGTGTCATCATCGTTCATCATTAATTTAACTAACTAAATAACCCCTCCCTTTAAGATCTTCTGGAACTCTTTGATGACTGTTTCATCTGCCTGCTACATATACAGTAGGTATTACACTGATAATTTAGTGTTTGTTAATTAGTTAATTAATAATGAATAATGATGCCCAGAATCATTTTTTTCTCCTCTTTTTTATTTGCCACCAAGATCATGGTTTACATTCGATTATCACTATAACTTCCTCTGCACTCAGGCTTGCCCTCAACAGGCACTATTTGTAGGCTAGGAGAGGTGTCAAACCACAGCCTCCTAAACAAACAAAAAAGGCTCTGCAGTGCACCACAGATTTTGTGTTTTTAATTATTATTTATCTTTTTTTTTTTTTTGCCAGTATGCTGCCTCTGCCCTTCTCCTGACGATCAGCGCAAAGGTTGCACCCTTGCTGTGGCAAAGAGAGTGAGCAAGCGACTGACTTCACAGCCAGTGCTAGTATAACCTGGTCACCACTGATGTTGCGGTTACTACCCCTGTCTTGTAGACACAAACGTAATTTAGGGACCTGGGTCATTAACTCCTGATTGGGGGGGAGCCTGTGTCCAAGGTTTACATAACATTGAGCAGTGCCTCCTCCCAGAGACAGTTAAAGCGTGCCTGGTGTCAGTATGGTACAACCCTCTGTGATGTAATGCCTCTCCACTTCACATAAACCAATGCAGTGCAACAGCAGTTTAGAAATACGGAACATAAAATTTTTTGGCAGGAAAGAACTGCTTGACCCACCCACTCTGTCCAGATAGTCCCTGCCTAGTCTATCTCCGCAGACCCTAAATGGTCTCTGGCCACCCTCCCTCCTCCCTGCCTATTTACTAAAGTTCCCCTATGTCTATCCCATGCATGCTTGAAGCCCCCTACTGTTTTTTTTTAACTCCACCACTTCCACTGGCAGTCTGTTCTAGGCGTCTACAACTCTTTCAGTGAAGCAGTACTTCCTCACATTCTTCTTAACCCCCCATTCATTGAATGCTCTCTGGTCGTGGTGCTCTTTCTCATTTGAAACAGACTCCCCTCCTGCACCCTGTCTATCCCTGTGAGGCACTTGTAGATTTCCGCATTCTCCCCTCTCGTCTTCTCTCTTCCAGGGTGTCCATGTCGAGATCCCACAGTCTCTCCTAGTAAGGCTTTTGGTTCAACCCCTGCACCATTTTAGTTGCCCTCCTCTGGACTGCCTCCACCCTGTCTATGTTCTTTCTGAGGGGCAGCTTCTAGAACTGGACACAATACTCCAGGTGGGGTCTCATCAGCGAGTGATATAGTAACAACACCACCTCCCTCCACCTGCTGGAGATATCTCTCTGTATGCATCCCCGCATCCCACTGACCCTTCCTACTGTTTTGTCACACTACTCTGCCACTCTGTGATTATCAAATATAATAACTCAAGGTCCCTTTCCTGTTTAGCGATGGCCAGTACCTCCCCCTCCACATCTGTTACTCATTTCTTGGGTTCTTGTGCCCTAGGTGTATGATTTTGCACTTTTTGGCTATGAACCCTACCTGCCATGCCTTTGACCACTCCTCGAGTTTCCCAAGGTCCCCATGCATTTTCTTCTTCCCCTCCTGAGTGCCTGTTACAGGTCATGGGCTCATCTGCAAAAAGGAATACCTTTCTGCCAAAAAATGTTATGTTTCCGTGTTTCTAAACTGTTATTGCACTACACTGGTTTATGTGAGGTGGAGAGGCATTACATCACAGAGGGTTGTACCATACTGACACCAGGCACGCTTTAACTTTCTCTGAGAGGAGGCACTGCTCAATGTTATGTAAACCTTGGACACAGGCCCCACCAGTCAGGAGTTAATGACCCAGGTCCCTAAATTATGTTTGTGTCTACAAGGCAGGGGTAGTAACCGCAACATCAATGGTGACCAGGTAACACTAGCATTGGCTATAAAGTCAGTCGCTTGCTCACTGTCTTAGCCAGAGCAAGGGTGCAACCTTTGCGCTGATCGTCAGGAGAAGGGCAGGGGCAGCATACTGGCAAAAAAAAAAAAGATAAATAGTAATTAAAAACACAAAATCTGTGGTGCACTGCAGAGCCTTTTTTTTGTTTGTTTAGGAGGCTGTGGTTTGACACCTCTCCTAGCCTACAAACAGTGCCTGTTGAGGGCAAGCCTGAGTGCAGAGGAAGTTATAGTGATAATCGAATGTAAACCATGATCTTGGTGGCAAATAAAAAAGAGGAGAAAAAAATGATTCTGGGCATCATTATTCATTAGTAACTAATTAACAAACTCTAAATTATCAGTGTAATACCTAGTGTATATGTAACAGGCAGATGAAACAGTCATCAAAGAGTTCCAGAAGATCTTAAAGGGAGAGGTTATTTAGTTAGTTAAATTAATGATGAACGATGATGACACCTGTAATGGTCTGAGTCAGTCAGCAGATGGTTCTGCATGGCAGGCGGGGCAGGAGCAACTCTGTTTTTTGAAGTACTAGCTGAAGCTTCTTGGCTTTGCTGGGCTAGAAGACTGAACCATCTGGTTGCATTTTCCACAGATTCGTCCGTGAATTTCCTGGCATTACAGAGCTTTTCATTAAGTTGGCCTACCATCAACAAATCCAAAGCAGAAGGAAAAAGAGACCATTGTGGTTCTCTAGGGAAGTGGCCCAGGTGGTGAAGGAAAAAAGGATGGCATTCAGGAGGTATAGGAAAAGGCAGAGGAAGGAATATGATGGGGGGATACCAAGTAAAACAGAGAGAAGCAGCCAGATGAATCTGATTGATGTCTTTGACTGGGTGACTTGATCAGGGAGGGCAGTGGACATGGACCTTCTAGACTTTAGCAAGGCCTTCGACACAGTGCAGCACAGGAGACGGATAAAGAAATTGAGCAACCTAGGGGTGGGATCCAAAGTAGAGAACTGGATTAGAAACTGGCTAACGGATAGGAGACGGAGGGTAGGGTGGTTAATGGCACTCACTCACTCTAATGATAGGAGAGTTATCAGCAGAGTGCTGCAGGGCTCAGTACTGGAACTGGTCCTCTTCAGTGGCTTCATAAGCCACAGTGCAGAAGAACTGGAAGGAAAGGTATTCCTTTTTGCAGATGAGCCCATGACCTGTAACAGGCACTCAGGAGGGGAAGGAGAAAATGCATGGGGACCTTGGGAAACTCGAGGAGTGGTCAAAAGCATGGCAGGTAGGGTTCATAGCCAAAAAGTGCAAAGTCATACACCTAGGGCACAAGAACCCAAGAAATGAGTAAAGGATGTGGAGGGGGAGGTACTGGCCATCACTAAACAGGAAAGGGACCTTGCAGTTATTATATTTGATGATCACAGAGTGGCAGAGTAGTGTGACAAAACAGTAGGAAGGGTCAGTGGGATGCGGGGATGCATACAGAGAGATATCTCCAGCACCTGGGCTACTTCCCTAGAGAACCATAATGGTCTCTTTTTCCTTCTGCTTTTAATCACTTCCTTCATGCACAGGTGATTCCCTTAATTATGTCCTCTCTTATTTTTCGTTACTGTACCTCTGTCCCTCCCTGACAATCCCACCCTTTGAGGTAGTTTCTAAGGTAGTCTCCCATTTCTTTAAAATCTGCCCTCCTAAGGTCCTGGACTCTCATCCTTTTGTGGTTTGCCTCTGTTCCCGTGTTAATGTTAAAGCACACTGCATGGTGTTCACTGGTACCTAGTGGGCTGCCCTCACTGGCACCTGCAATGCTGTCCCTGTTTGTAAGCACCAAGTCTAGCACTTCCGTGCCCTGAGTGGTTCATTGACTAGCTGCCTGAGAAATACCACTTGTGGGGAGTCAAGTATGGTGCTGTTCCTTGCTGAAGCTGCAGCTGGAAGTCTCCAATCCACATCTGGCATACTGAAGTCACCAGCCAGCAGCCCCTCTTCCTTATTTGCCATCTCGATTATGGCATTCCCCCAAGTGCCTTATCTAACTCCTTTCCCGTAACCAGTAAGGAAGCATCTTATCATTTTAAGCATAAACTCTCCGATAAGAATGTAAACAACAAAAGAACAACAAACTTTACATAGGGGCCTGGGCCCTAAATGGGACCATGGAGGTTAGGTGTAATGAAGTAGTGTTGAGGTGGCAGATCCAACAGTGCTGTCTGCACAGGCCTAGCCCAGCTGTGACTGCTCTTCAACTGCCCTGAGCAGATGTGGCCAAGACCAGCACTTTTTGGACTGTTGCAAAAAATTCCTGCTAGGCACAACCCTAACACTTAGCATGTCCCTACACCACAATTCACTGTACAGAATATGATCGTGCTCTCCTGTACTGAAGGCGCTACCCTCTCCCCACTGGGACCAGTACTTTTACCCTTTTAAATACTTTTAAGGGAGCTTATGGAATGTTACTGGGTATCCAGATGTAGAATCAGAGTTGGACAGATGATGTTGCACATGATGGGATAACGGTGGTGCACTTTAAATATTAGCAAGATCAGGGGGTGGAGCCAGCCAGCAGCCTGAGCAGACATGTCTGTGCACAGCTCTGTGTTTAAATTTCTTTTGGAATTGTATTTTGTCTCTAAATCGCTTCATTTTGATTTCATTTTAACCAAAAGTGACTTTAAGATATCTACTGGCCAGGATTAGCCCCAGAAAAGCCGATAAAAATACGACTTCTCAGGGAAAAAATGGTTTCCAAAGTTGGGCCTACCTGCCACTGCACAGCCTACATCGCAGAAGTACACCAACATTGAGCGTATGTTTACCATTTTACAAAAAATAGAAGATAAATTACTCAGACCAATGTGTCCTTGACTGCAGTGGACCAAAAGGTGAGCAATTTCGAGCAAGAGAGGGAAGAGAGCTCCAAGGTTGTGTAGGAGCTTGTTGCGCGTCAGGAAACTTCAGCAGCGGCACAAACACGGGATTCCAAATATTTATCTAACAAGGTAGAGATACTAGAAAATCAGATCCATGCTGCAAATCTCCGGGTGATCAGGTTCCCCGCTGCCATTCTGACTCAAGATCTGAAAACTACGATGATGGAACTGCTAACCAATTCCCTAGGTCTCTCCGTGGACTCGATACACATAAAAAGAGTGCTTCAGTTACCTACTCGTAGGAAACCATTTGCGGGGGTGGGGGGGGACAGACCTCTGGCGTGCTGGTAACCCTGGATTCTGTATAAGAGAGATTGTTGGTGTTGGCAGCAGTGAGAGACAAACGGACTCTTCAATACTGAGGCTCGAAAATCTCCATTTTCTCCGACATGGCTGCCCGAATGCAGGCGAGAAGAAAGGAGATGCTTCAATTTCGTCAGCATTTGGGGGACTATGGTATATCCGCTAATTTGTTCTTTCCTGCAAGGTTTCGATTTACCTATCAGGGTAAGAGCTTTTACTGAGGCTGAAGCAGTTGGTCGGTTCCTGGACAGTTTACCCTCTCGGGATACTCGGAATTCCGATGATGAACTCTCGACTGCTACCTGACAAACTGTGCAGCACGTAGATATGATCTGTGCACAAGGATAGACACTATAAAAATTTCGATCTTCTGTTAGTTGGCTTATTAATTAATGTCACAATTTAGTTTGTGGGGGGTTTTTAGTTGATTATTTTCCTGATGAGTGGGACAGGGACACTCGGTCTCCTTGTTTATCTGCCTCCTCTCTCCAATTGTGAGTAAAGTTTTTCTGTTAAAGTGACTCTTAATTTTGCATGGATAGAGTGATTATCTTACATAGAGAGGTTATACAGCATGCTGTACGAGTTACTTTCTGAAGGTCCATAAATGTTAAGGGGCCCAGAGGAGATCATGTGTTACCTAATGTAATTGTTATCTACTTCACTTTAGCAGATAGTATTGTTCTTTGGGGACAGCCCCAACCGCACCCCCAACTCCTTCAAGGTTAGCATCCTCCCAGACTATGGGTGATGTAAAGTTATAAATATCTGAGAGCAGTATATTTTAAGGGGTTCATGCTCTTTTTTGTAATTCTCAGCTCGTGTATAACTATATACCTGTGGATCATTCTTATTTTGGAGAATGTCTCTGTTTGTAAAAATGATAAAACTGCAATAAAGAATAAAATAAAAAAAAATAAAAAAATATTAGCAAAATCAGTGAAACAGGTGAAAACCCCATGCCTGAAGGCCATGCAGCTGTAAATAGTAAAACGTCAAGCCTCAGATGGATGTACTTGTATTCCTGGCCAGATACCCAAGTCTCACAACTGATTTCCAACTATTTTACGCAAAAGGTGGTTGTTGCAGGGCAAACCCTGAGTTTATTCACAGTATCTCCAGACCAGGGGATCTCCCTTGTGGTGCAGGGGTTGCATCTGTTAGCAGTGGTCCCACTCTGGCTGGTTTCACTCTCAGCCTTCAGTGGCTGTCTCTCTGATGCTGTTCAGGGGATCTCCTGGCTTTGGCAGTCAGTCAGCGACTTCCCTCTTTTGCTTCATCCTTATTATACGGCTTAGTCAAGGAACCGTGGGTCTGCATGTCAACACACACCACAGCCTGACATCCAGTCCCTAGTGGGTGGCAGTAGCCAATGCCTGGCTGTAGAAGTGGTTGGCCGACTACCCAGACTGACTGCTGGTTTTACTTGTCAGCTTTGTCATGCCTGCAGCTTGGCAAAATCTCTCACCCAAACTCTAGCCTGCTGATTTCTCTCATCATATGGGGTAGGCACAAAATTACCACCTTTTTGCAGGCAGGAATTCTGCTTCTGTTTCTTCCGCTCTCTTTTCTTTGGCATTCCAACAGCACCTCCAGTGGTTACCTCTGCAGTCACACGCAGACTGAAAGGGTCCTGCCACAGCCCCTGCTGTTCAGTGGTGCATATCTGCTCACCATTGGTCCCTGCAGCTGTCAGTCATTCTGGGCCAGGCTGGAGGTCCATCAGTTGACAGTTGATTGGCCCCAGATCTGCACCCAAAATTCTGCAGCCCTCCAAAGTTCCAGAAGCTCCATATGACCCCTTTCCAAGCTGACCATTCCAGGACACAACCTATTCAAGAGAGACAGAGTGGGTAAGAAGGGAGGAGGAGTGTTTTTTTATGTGAAAGATAACATAATGGCCACAGAGATTCTAGGGGAGCAGGAGGAGGGGAAGTACTGTGGGTTACACTAGAAAGGAAAGAGAGGGCATCCATCTGCACAGGGGTATTATACAGACCACCAGCTCTGGGAGGGGAGGGGAGGTAGACAGGGAGGTGATGCTGGCAATCCAAAGAATGGCACACAGGGAGAAGGAGGTGACTGGTAGGTGACTTCAGTCTACCAGACATGGATTGGAGCATCCCAAGGAGCAGAAACATTTTAGACTCCCTACTGGGGGCATTTCTGAGACAGCTGGTCTTGGAATTCACACGGGAAGAGGCAATATTAAACCTGGTCCTGACAAACCGGAATGGTGTTACATGGGTTACAGTTGGAGAACACCTGGAGAACAGTGACCACCAAACAGTATGGTTTGAAATAACGGGGGGGCAGAGCCAAAACAAACCAAGACAAAGGTACTAGACTTCAGTAGGGTGGATTTCGGAATGATGGGAAAATATCTGGAGAAGGTACTGGTAGATATTGAGGAAAGGGATGGGATTGAGGAACAGTGGGCAATGATCAAAACAGGGATTGAAATGCCAACTCCACTCTGTGTTAAATAAGTGTGCAAGGGACAGAGATGGAAGAGGCCACTCTGGTTTTCTAGGGAGGCAGCAGAAAAAGTTAAAGCTAAAAAACTGGCATTTAGACAATACAAGAGGACACAGGAGGTAGGGGACAGGGAGAGGTACCAGAAAAAACAAAGGGAGGCAGGGAAGCCAAGGTACAAATGGAAGAATGCATAGCAAACTCAGTGGTAAGGGGGCACAAGACCTTTTACAGGTACATCGACAACAAGAGGAGGACGGGGGATTGTGCATCTAATGGGAGAAGATGAGAGGAGTATAGAGGATGATCGACAGAAAGCCTATACACTGAACAAATACTTCTGTTCAGTTTTTACAGTGGAAGGAGCAGGAAATGGGCCAGCAATAGGAGATAAGGCCATGAAGGATACAGAGATGAACACAGGTCCTTTTACAACAGGAAGGGTCCTGAAATAACTGGCAGCAATCAAAATCAATAAGGCAGTGGGCCCCGAATGGAATTCACCCCAGGGTTCTGAAGGAGCTGAGAGAAGTACTGGTAAATCCACTGACTACCCAGTTCAACCTATCATGGGAAACAGGTGAGGTACACGAGGACTGGAGGAGGGCAGATGTGGTCTCGCTATACCAAAGTGGAAACAAGGAGGTAGCAGGGAATTACAGGCCAGTCAGCCTGACCTCAGTAGCGGGTAAGGTCATGGAATCACTGCTGAAGGAAAGAATAGTGGAACACCTGGCTGCCAGCAGACTACAGGATCATAGGCAGCATAGTTTTACGGGAGGCAGGTCATGCCAGACAAACCTCATTGAGTTCTTGGATTGGGTAACCAGGGGAGGTAGACCAGGGTGGAGTGGTGGATGTGGCCTACCTGGACTTCAGCAAGGCCTTTGACACCATGCCGCATAGAAGACTATTAAGTAAATTAGGAAACATGGGGGTGGAACAGAAGGTAGTGAAGTGGGTGGGGAATTGGTAGGCTAATAGGACTCGGAGAGTGGTGGTGAATGGCACTCACTTTGAGGAGGGTAGGGTGATGAGTGGGGTACCGCAGGGGTCGATGCAGGGTCCAGTCCTCTTCACTGTCTTTATTAATGACATTGCCAGGGGACTGGAGGGGAAGATCTGCTTGTTCACTGATGACACTAAACTCTGCAACAGGGTGGACATGCCAGAGGGAGTGGGTAGAATGAGGGGGATTTAAAAAAGTTCGAGGATTGGTCAAGGAACTGTCAGTTGGGCTTAGCGCAAAAAGTGCAAGGTAATGCACATAAGCAAGGCAAGGCAATTTTATTTTTAAGGCGCCCAATCCCGGAGGCTCGGGGCGCCGAAAATAAATGAGGATATACAGCAATAATAAAAACATAATGAAACCTCATTAAAAATCTAACAGGATTAAATACAGCAAAATAGAGGTTTCCAGAAATCAGTCATCAATGACTGTCCAAAGCTAAAGATGGTATCAACAGTTAAAAGCCAGGCTGAAGAGGTGGGCCTTTAGCCTCCCCTTAAACACCTCAATTGAGGGGGCCACCCGGACTGCAGGTAGAAGCGAGTTCCACAGGGTTGGCCCAGAAACATTAAAAGCACAGTCTCCTGAGGTCTTGAGCCGAACCCTGAGAACATCCAGGAGATCCCTCCAGGAGGAGCGGAGGGCGTGAGCCAAGGACACTGGTGTCAGGAGCTCAGACAAGTAACCAGAACCCAGCCTGTATAGGGCCTTAGAGATGAGAAGACCCACCTTGAAAAGGATCCTCCACCTGACCGGCAGCCAGTGCAGAGCACACAGAACCAGGGTCACATGGGGCACAAAAACCCAGGAGCAACACCCCATCTGGGTGGGGTGGGGGTGGGGGTTGGTGTAATTGTAAGCTCCAAGCAAGAAAGAGACCTCTGAGTGATCATCTCTGATGACCTCAAGGTAGGTCGGCAGTGTGACAAGACAGCAGGTAAGACTAGTAGAATGTTGGGATTCCTCAGCAAGGGAATCACAAGCAGAAAAAGGGAGGTAATAATGCCACTATACACAACACTGGTGGGGCCACACCTCGAGTACCATGTCCAGTTTTGGAGGACCCATCTACATAAGGACGTCAGTAGTGTAGAGGCAGTTCAGAGGAGGGCAACCAAAATGGTACAGGGCCTACATCACAAGCCCTGTGAGGCTAGGCTGAAGGAACTAAATATGTACTCTGTGGAACAGAGGAGGGGGGTATGATTGAGACATATAAGTACCTCACTGGGAGGAACAAGGTACAGGAGAATACAATATTCCAGAGGACAGTGGGGCACAGGATGAAGTTTGAGGGGAGGTGCCGGGGGAGTGTGATGAAGTACTTCTTCACAGAGGGGGTAGTGGACAAATGGAACAGACTGCCAGCAGAGGTGGTGAAGGCAGAAACAACTACTGGTTTTAGAAAACCTTGGGATAGGCATAGAGGGATACTGGTGATGGGGAGAGGGGTAAGTCTAATACCACCAGTGAATAAAGGTGCATAGGTGACACAGATAATGGGGCACACTGGGTGGGCCAAAGGCCCTTATCTGCCGACAACTTCTATGTTCCTATGTTTTTACATGACTAGCAGAAAGTGAAACCCCTGATCCCCATTGCCATGGTGATGATGACAGGGTGCACCACTGTGACGGTGTTACTGTGCTGCTTAGGGTCACTGGCCCCAAGTCTGATCTTAAAATGGGCCCCTGCCCTTTAACATTACCATATATCTGGTGCCCCTGCGTTTTCACCCAGTTGTTCTGCTGCCCTGTTGATTTGTGTTCATCAGGTGGTTCCTGCGGTTGCCGAGAGCACTCGCTCCATCAGCTGCAGCGTGTGGAACCTTTGAGACACGGTGAGAGCTGCTTGCATGTGGAGGTGCTGAAGAAACAATGCTCCCTCTTCACTCTGGTTTCCCACTGCAACACCCCCTGGTGGAGTAGAGGGCAACAGCAGTTGGCAGCAACAGTCTAGCCAGACTCTGCAGGGTCAGAGGTAAGCCCCCACGCTCTTGTGAGGGGGTTGCATTAGTGTCACTCATCTGTCAGCGTGGGTAAGAATGCCAGGTAGCCCGCCCTTTCTCTCCCACCCTCCCTGAAAGACTCATAAAATATGCTTGGCCTCAAGCCAGCAGTAGAGCAGGAATCCCCGTCCGCCAAAAGGCTGTGCAATTTCCCAGTGTCCCACCTGTATTTTGTTGGGTTGTCTGATGAGGTAACCATGACATGGAGTGTATTGTTTTGTTGTTCTATTTGTTTCTATATTTTTTGCTTACACTGAATGAAGAGGGTCCACAATCAGCACTGATTCTTGCCAAGTGAGGAGCACGACCACCATTTTCTAATTTATTTTTCTTCACTACAGTAATTCTTGTGAGCATGTCCTTTCTAAACAGCAAGCATCAGCGTGCGTTGGCGCTGTAAAAACAAACAGAGCAGCACGGGGAACTGACCCAGCAAATTTGCAGTCCCTGTTTGCCTAAACTTCCTACGGTGCTGAAGGGCTCTGTTTTTGAATCCCAACCAGTTAACCTAGATCTCAAAGCCTCATTCCGAGCTGCACTTTGGTATGCAAATGATGTTTGGGGGAGGTATTTGAGCAGTTACAGTACCCTAATTAACAATAATGTGCATACTGAGTTACCAATTATTTCACTTGAAAGCAAACCTTCCACCCTCAGAAATCAATTACTTTCCCATTAAATAAAACAAAAAACGCTTGAGGTGTCTTAGCAGCTAATTAGAAAACCTTTTTAATTAAATGGATAAAGCGTGAAGAAGATAGGAATCAGAGTGACAAAAACAAAAACTCCTCGAAAGATCTTCCACAGAGTTAACGGAGAAAGCAAGTCAGAGTAGGTTTGTGTAATAAAAAAAATAAAGGTTACTGTAGAAGCATCTTTGAAGCTGTTTGTCAAAATAATGACATCCTGTAGAGCAGCAGGAATGTCATACATGTCGATTTGTATGGGCTGGACATGCAGCTGGCATTTCTCTGTCAGTGGGAGTCCTTCTTACACAGCTGATTCCTCTGGAACCTCATACAGAGTCTTGTCCATAGTGGGAAAGGAAAAGAAAATATGATATGTTTAGTTTTCTGCTTGGTGGGGGCTGAAGTCCGCGTGCTTGACTGGGAGAAGTAACAATTTCTTTAAAATCTTATATACTGTAATGGGAAAAAGTGGATTCCTGGACTGTTCTACTGCAGGCAAGCTTGGGGGAAGTGGGGAGGATGCAGCTTCCTGGTGCTATATGCATGATCTGTCTGCCCTCAGGAGCTGGAAGAATCTATCATCTAATCTATTGTAAAATTATATTGTAAAACAGGTTTGAAAAATCAAGCTGTCTGATAGGCTTAGGAGTGACACATGGTGTCCAGTTATGTCAGCATAACTGGACAGCTGTGTTTTTGCAGCTGACTATATATTACTTTTAATCTCTTAGGATTATTTATTCAGGGCAGTAACATCCTCCAGTGTGTCCATTCGTGTCCACAATATATGGACGCTGTGGGGATGTTGTAATGCAGTGTAGCATTTTTTAGAACTGGGGTACAGTGATTAGTCATCTGACTTCCATCACCACTGTCCTGACCTAGTACAGCAACAACTGCAGTACAGAGAAGGCTATTTCCATGAGGCATCTGGGGAACAACTGATTGATATGACCACAGCGTGATTTTTATGGTTTCCAGCACCCAACTCTTACTATGCATCAGAGGACTCAGTTGCATAACATTGTCCCCAAAAATCTGACTTTCAGGATCTTCCGTTTTGTTTCATTTGGCGTTTTTGATCCTTGGTACCCTTCTAGTTGGGGAGCTCCCAGCTACCTCTCAGCCTCATCATATCTTTATTTGCCACTCTGACAGGGATCACCGTGATCAGGACCCGAAATTTACAATGACAGTCGTGTGTAACCCCTAGATGGCGCTATCCCAGGGGCTACTACCCCTGCCTGCTTTACCACTAACAGGTTGAGGGGCCTGGATCCAATGGCGGGTGCCTCCACCCAGAGGTCAGGGTTTGCAATAGTTAAACTAACTTGGTCACAGCCCTCTGGGACACTGCAACCCCCCTTTCTTCCCACTAGTGGCCCACACAATATATTAGAATTACCTTCATGATACACTTACCCCAGGGCTGGTTCAGGCACTGGGACCTCCTGTAAAATAAGATACAGTGCAACAATCACAGTACAATACTTTAACATAGACAAATACCTCAGGCAGTATAACTTTGCTGAAACAAGCAGCTCTGATTTATTTAGGGGAATATAACAAGGACAGGGGAAATCAGGTTAATTAGCTTATCACTTTACTATCTACCTCATGGCTCAGTCAGGCCTATCCTCACTAGTTACTGTCCCTGGGTACCCAAGCCCTAGTGGCTAGTCCAAACCGCGGCAGCTGGTAGGGCCCTTTCACACAGTGAAAAGAAAATTAGTTTAAACAGTCAGCAGTACAGTGATTCCATTTGGATTTAATGTGGCAATTCAACAGGGAGCGACCCTGAATTAGTACTCACGACCTCCAAACAAGATAGGGTCCTTCAACATCAGCAGGGCTACTCTTAAGCTCCACGAGTCTCTTCACACATTTATATGGTAAACAGTCACAGGCAAAAGTCCTTTAATGGCAGCAGGATTCACTTGAGCTGCACAAGCCTCCTCACACATTTATATGGTAAAAAAAAGAAAGTACTATACCAGGCAGGCTGCTTCTCTATCCCGATCGCAATTACTGCACAATACCCGGGAGAACACACAGCAGATTCAGTTCCTGACAGACCAAGTGCAATTCAACAATTTCTCCAGTCTTCTACAGGGTGAGCCTGGTTTCTACTCTTCAGAGATCCTTTGATTCTCTTCACAGGACGGATTCAGTCCTAACAAGCAGTTACACAAGCTGCAGACCGGAACTCTGGGCCTTACACACGTTTTTTGACTGAAACTGTGCGCTGAAGGAGCACAGGATTTCTTTCCCCTTCACTGCCAGAGCTAAACTGAAACTCCAACAGACAAAACCGGCACTTCCTTTGAGTTCCTCCCAGTTCTTGACTGGATTGGCTGTCACTACAATAGACTGCTGCTGTTGGTCCAAAAAAGGCGTCAAGCCAAACTACATCTCCCAGAGTCACTGCCCATACAATCCTCTTGTGGCTGGCTCAGATTATGAGTCCAAGTTCTGATTCGTCCAAGGCACCATTTTAGAGCTAGCTTACC
Organism: Neoceratodus forsteri; assembly: GCA_016271365.2. Classification (NCBI taxonomy): domain Eukaryota; kingdom Metazoa; phylum Chordata; order Ceratodontiformes; family Ceratodontidae; genus Neoceratodus; species Neoceratodus forsteri. The sequence continues at coordinate 202,632,672 of CM028130.1, forward strand.
CCACACTGATTGGTCCAGTTCAGCAGTTCAAAACTAGAATGGGGAACTAGGCAAACACAGTTCTGACTGCAAAGAAAGCAGGTTAGACAAACTGTATTTTCATTATTACTCTAAATTATTTCTGGCAAACAGTTACATCTTTCAGATAGGTTCCCTTTGTACTCCTAGTGACTGCAAAATGGAGTGAATTGGCAGCAGTTCGAGTGGTACTCAAACAGAGAAGTACACAGTCCCCCCATACAAACTAATTATGTCTGCAAGCAGATGGCTCTTAAAGAGACAGTACCAGAGGCTCTAAAAACACTCACTGATAAATGGCTTAAATGCCAAACACCATTCAGGCTTGGAGCATTCAAGCAAGCTCCTGGAAGTCTTTTGGGAACCCCCATTTGCAGGGGGGTTACACGTGCATTTGGTGCTGGGGTGTTTTCTGGTTTTCTCCCCTAATTTTCCATCCCATCCTTTTCCACCACCCCCAAGTGGCAAAGCATACATATGCAGCTGTCCCTGTGTTAGAGGGTGCTGCTATGGTGATGCAACAGCTGACACCACACCTCCCAAGTGAGGAATGTTGCCGGTTTCAGCCCTTGCCCAATGTGACTGCCACTTTGAGGGCCACTGGCATAGCATAGCAAAGTACTGCTGTTGGGCCATGGGCAACTTTTAGAACTTGACCATTTTTAATACTGGAGATCTCTTTATGAAAACAGAATTTTAATTTCTCTTCGACTTCATCTGTTCCTGTTGCTTATATCTGCCCTAAAATCCTAATTCTCTGCTTGTTGCTTTAAAACCTATTGACTAGGAAATAATTCTGATGTGAAGAACAGAGGAGTATATCTTCAGGGAAGGTGTAAGCAGCTGGGATAGGTCTAGCCCAACCAAATCTTGTTTTCCTGCAAACTTCTTTAGTGATAACGCACAGAATTTCCTGAAATGTTAAGATTTGTTGGAATGTTATAAGGGTGTATTCAGAATACACATAAGGAGCCAGAAGAACTGTGGGTCACCCTGGAAACAGGAAATGGGACAGCCATAAGAACTAGGGTTGTCTACAGGCCCCCAGACCAGGGGGAGGACATAGACACATTACTGTTAGAGGATATACAAAACATGACAGCTAAAGGGGAGGTTCTGATAATGGGAGACTTCAACATGCCGGATACAGATTGGTCAATACCAGCAGGAACATCTGCAGAACTAGACACATAGTGGATTCTCTGCAGGGGTGGGCCTCAAACAACTGGTACAACAACCCCACAAGAGACAGGGCTATCCTAGATCTAGTACTGACTAACAGGAAGGGATCACAGATCTCCAGGTAGAAGGTCACCTGGGCCAGTGACCATCACATGGTAGGTTCAATTTGGCTACTAAATCTAAATCATCCCATTCCAAGGCAAAAATATGGGACTTCAGAGGAGCTGACTTTGATAAGATGGGCCAACAGAGTTAAACTAGCCCTGGCAAAAAGAAACACAGGTGAGGGGTACAGGCAAAGTGGGCAGGCATTAAGGATGCAATACTTGAAGCAACATCCCATTGTGTTAGACAGAAAAGGAAGTGCAAAAGAAGAAGAAAACCACTTTGGTTCTCAAATACAGTAGCAGAAAAGGTCAGAGCCAAAAGGCTGGCCTTCAGGAAATATAAGGGAACACAGCGGATGAAGATAGGGAGGCATACCAAACTGCCCTAAGGGAAGCAGGGAAGGCAGTAAGGCAGGCAAAGTCCCAAATTGAGGAAACACTAGCACGAACAGTAAAAGAAGGTGACAAGACTTTCTATAGATACATTAGTGAAAGGAGAAAGTCCAGAGGGGTATTGCTAGCTTAATGGAGAAAAGGGGCATGTGGAGGAGGACCTGTAAAGGCATCTATCCTAAATAGATACTTTTGCTCAGTATTTACTGAAGAGAAGGTAGGCAGGGCCCACAGATCAGCACCATGGACACAGGGGAGGGAGGTGAGCACTACTCCCTTCACAAAAGAAAGGGTCCTACAAGAGCTTGCTAAGCTCAGGTGGATAAGGCAATGGGACCTGATGGCATACATCCCAGGGTACTTAAGGAGCTAAAGGTAGGAACTAGCAGAGCCATTAGCAGAACTGTTTAGTGAGTCTCTGAGCACAGGAGAGGTCCCAGAAGACTGGAGAAGGGTCATGTGATCCCGCTCCACAAGAGTGGTAGCAGGAGGAGGCAGGGAACTACAGACCAGTCATTCTTACCTCAGTAGTGGGCAGATTATGGAGACACTCCTTAAGGAAAGGATAGTGCAACACCTGGAATCCATAGGGCACAGGATCCAAGACAGCATGGGTTTACAAAGGAAGGTCCTGTCAAACTAATCTCATAGATTTCTTTGACTGGGTAACCAGAGTGGTGGACCAAGGGGAGCAGTTGATATCGCCTACCTTGACTTCAGCAAAGCTTCTGACACTGTTCCAATAGAAGATTGATAAATAAGCTGGGTAGGCCTGGGTGGTCAGAAGTTGGTCAACTGGGTGGCAAACTGGTTGACGGCAGAAAACAGAGAGGGGTAAATTGTATACAGTCAGAAGAGATGCAAATCACAAGTGGGTACTCAGGGATCAGTCCTGGGGCCAGTCCTCTTCAACATCTTTATTAGCGACCTTGCAGATGGACTAGAGGGTAAGGCTTGTCTGTTTTCAGATGACACCAAGATCTGCAACAGAGTAGATGATCCAGATGGGGCGGGCAGAATGAGAAGAGATCTGGATAAACTAGCAAAATGGTCAGAAGAGTGGCAACTGGGATTTAATGCAAAGAAGTGCAAGATCATGCACATAGGGAAGAGAAACCCTGAAGCCACTTATAGGCTGGGAGGGGAGTTGCTAGCAGTCACAAAGGAAGAAAGAGACTTGGGCATCATCATCACTGATGACCTGAAATCATCCAAGCAGACCTCTAAAGCAGTAGGTAAGGCTAGGGGGTGTTAGTGTGCTAGTAGGGGTATCACAAGCCGTAAGAGGGAGGTAATAATCCTCTTTACAAGACACTGGTTAGGCTCCCATCTGGAGTATCATGTGCAGTATTGGAGGCCACACCTTCACAAGGACATTAACCAAATTGAGGCAGTCCAGAGAAGGGAACCAAATGGTGCAGGGACTGCATCAGAAGACATATGAGGACAGATTAACAGAGCTCAATATGTATACCCTTGAGCAAAGGAGGAGAGAGTGATATGATCGAGGCATTCAAACACCTTAAGGGCATTAACAAGGTGAAAGAGTCTAACATGTTTCAATATAAGAAAAATAGCAGGACAAGAGGACACAGCATGAGATTAGAGGGGCCATTAAGGGGAATGTGAGGAAATTCTTTTCACAGAAAGGGTGGTGGATGCATGGAATGGCCTACCTCAAGAAGTGGTGGCTATGAATACAGTGCAGGGCTTCAAACAGGCATGGGATAGGCATAAGGGAGCAATACAAATGAGTATGAATAGATAGGCCACTGACAGAGCAAAGGCCGATGGCACATTTATAAGGTAGAAAAAGAAATGGGCAGACTGGATGGGCCTTGCGGTCCTTATCTGCCGTCAACTTCTATGTTTCTATGTGTGTAATTTGAATTCCATCTATCAGTTTGGAAAATCTTTGCAATGGAGAATGATTGAAATGTTAGATAATCCTCCCTCCCCAAAGGCTACACTCCTGACCACGCTTTTTCCAAACCAATACAAAATTTAATACCTTGAGTCTCAACATTTTTTTCTATATATTTTGTAGACTTTTTACCCCGTTTTTACCCCCATCCCCTGTCCCTCGCATGCATTGTAGAAGGCATGCGCACAGCCTGCATGAGATGCTCTCCTCCAGGCATCCCCTCCCCGACACCGGACTCCACCCAGTGGCAGACCACCGGGGGACCACCTCCCCAGGGAGAGGAGAGGAGAACTGCCGTGAGGCTGCTCAATCCCACCTCCCCACCCCGTGCCGCCTCCCCAACAATCCAAGGCAGTTCCCGAACTGGGGTCTCTAGCATAGCGCAAGGTAAGATGTCCAGCGCCTCAGCACTCTGCCCTACTGGTCCAGCTGAATCTGTAATATTTAAGTGTTAGTACAGGTCAGTAATATGAACACCTCTACACCCCCACACTGCCTAGTACCATCTCATAGCAGAAAGAGCTGTTCCACTCGTTACTTGTATGCAGATCTGCTCAGTTGACCAGTTAAGGGTCAAGCAACCCTCAACCTCTTGGGGGGAGGATAGGTTTTCTAAGATTGCAGATGTTCTCCTTTAAGGGGGGGTGTTTGGACACCAGCAACAACAAAATCACAATTATCAGCAGCAGAATTGAACTGCACTCCATTCTGAAAAATCCAAAATTTTCAAGTCATCCTGTGCTTCAAGCAACAGTATTTTTGTTAGTCGGTAAAAAAAATCATTATGTAGTTTTTTGCTCAAATTTATTTATTCCTTCCATTGATTCACTCACTCGAAGTGTTTTCTTAATTTTCTCAGATATTTTTAAAACAGCTTTTATAGCTAATTTTGTAATGAATGACTCTTGTTATTAAAGATGGCTGCCATTCAGACATTAAAAAAAATCTCTTCTGCTGAAGTCATGGTTACCTGTTATAAGTAGAATCGTACTGTAGCTGTAGCTGGATGGGACTCCTTCAAGTTTCTGTTGGTAAACAGCAGCACACCACTTTACCAAGATATTTAATTGTTTCATGATGGGCATGGCACGGGAGTGGGGACTCCTTAAAACTTCAGAATCCTATAGCTTCCTTTAGGATTGAAAGAACTCTAAAAGAAAAATGGATATATTGACGTTTTTGCCGGGAAAACATTATTGCTAAAAAAACTGTGACGGACCCAGGCCGTACATGTAATGCTGCCATCACCTTTGGTAAACTGGTGTGGTCCATTAAATTGCATTTCAGGGGAGAGGGCTGGAGACACCCTAGTCAAGTGAGCCACAAGGGCTTTGGCTATTGGTAAGGAAACCACTAATTTCTCTATTAAGTGGGCAGTCAGTAACCAGCCCAAATTTAACAGAATAACTCAGCTTTATTAACTGCTGACTACCTGCTAGAAGGAGAGTTAGTACAAACGTCAGCTTCAAACATGGCCCTCTTAGGCAGGCCAATCTATCCCTTCTCACCTGGTACTAGGTTTTAAATAGACCCAAATGGGAGCTCCCTTTACTCAGTCCTTGGGTGCAGCAGATGCAGAATCACTGCAGGCCTGTAGATGGCGCTGCGGGTTGGACAGTGTTGTTGCACTTTAAACAGAGCAACATGCTCAGTTTCCCAAACCCCAAAGGCCATGCAGTTACTTAATGGCAGAAAAACCCTCAACATGGGGTATTTTTTTAAAACAGAGCTTTTTAGCCCTCCATCGCCACCTTGTGCCTTTCGTTGGGCCTGATCTTGGGGTTCCCCTAGTCCCTTCAGCCACTCTCCCTGTTGTTTTGCCGGCAGGGATCCACATGGTGTGGGACCCGAGAGTCCTGAGGGCCATTATATATGCTGACAGGGGATGTGTTTTTTTCCCTTAGTTTTCTGCCCTTTAACTCTCTGGGGCCCCAGCGACATGGTGTCACACATGTGTGTGGAGGCGTGCATGCACCCTGGAACCAGCGACCCCGCTCCACCCACCCAGCCTAGTGCTAGTTCTGCATTTGCTCCTCACTACCACTAAGCCTTCACTGGGTGGCAGGAAAGAGCTAGGGAGACTCACCTCCCCAGTCCAGAAGAGAAGAGCTGCCAGGTGGCCGCTCAGTCCTCTCCCAGCCCTCCCCCCCAAGCTCATTCTTGAACTCTGGTCGCCAGTATGGGAGAGGTAAGGTGCACAAGGTGCCTCTGCCCTCTACACTACTGGGCCATCAGCATGGGGTATTTGTAATTCAGATGGCGAAACATGGTGAAATAGCAGGCGTTGTCCATTGCTGCACTGTTGCATACTCATGGTTCCCAGGCCACTGGATCGCTGCTCTCCCAGGGAGTCTATGATGTAGGTATGCCTTCTCCCTCTGCTTTTTGCTGAACTAGCTACCTTGGGTACTGGCTGCAGGCTCTGAAGACCTCCTTCCACTTGTTCTGGATTGCTGAGGTCCCAGTATGACCCTCATACATCCTGGCTTCCAACCCCCTAGATCAGAGGCAATCCAGCACTGTCCTGTAGTGCCTGCTACAGGACTTGGATCAGCAGCCCTTGGTCTTTTTCTTATGCTGCATCTTCAGCGTCATCCACTTGCTGTCTTGCACATGACTGCCACGCTGTGCCTCTCTGGAACTCAGCAGCGCTGTTCACAGTTTGTTCGCCACATCGAGGCCTGGTTTGGCGCAGCTTGCACCCACTTCCAGCACTACAGACGTTCCCGCCACAAGATCTCCGCTAGCTCCGCCCTCCTCCAGCGCAGTCCTGCCTTTATGGGTCCTGCTCACAGTCTGTCTTGGTTTGTGCCTGTGGCTATCACTCCAGAAACTTGACAGCCCACAGGACACAGAATAAGTGCCAGAACCTGATGGCCCACCTTTCCCCAGAAGCCTCCAAAAGTCCCTTCTCCTGCGACGGTTTCTGAACGTGTGGCTGGGCCTGCCTGAGCAGGTCCATCACAAAACTATATGGTGACTAGCATATCCTGCTGCTTTAATTACTGAGGGCGCTTAAATAACATCAGAAGCTTTACCCCTCATAGTTTATCTGCAGCAGATGCCGAGTCTGGAGCTGAAGTCGTAATGCCCTGCCTGTGACATCACAGTCATTTTCACAGTGACAGACAGTGATGTCACAAAGCAGGGCGATAAGACATCACCTCTTGAACAGATCTCATCTGTAGGTGAGCTGTAAGGGACACGGATCCAGTTGCCATATGTGGCTAGAGTCCCTTACTGATGCAGAACAGAATGAATTTAAATAAAAAATGGGAGGGGGGGATTGCGTAATTGAGTTCTTTTAATGTAAATGGAATTTTGTTTTTTTTTTGCTGGTGACTAAGAGTAGTTGTGTAAAGGAGCGCACACCGCAGCCTGCAAAAGTGCCACAGCTAAATAACACTGTAGTAAAACAGAAAAAGAGCTGGGTACACACCAACAGGTATAATCAAAATGCTTTAATGAAATCTTAAGGCATGAGAATGCAGAGGCAAATTTGCCTCTCGGGGTTGGGGCGGGGGGAGTAAACATGGTAAAAGAGGGAAGTATTTTTCAGAAAAAAATTTACTCAGGAACAAGAGGACATGCTATGAAGCTTCCCAAGAGACGCGAGGTAGTACTTTTTCCCCAGAAAGAATGGTGGATTCCTGGAACAGTGGTGGGGTTCAAGCATGTGTGAGCACAACTCTTTTTCTATTTGACTAACAGGAGTTGCTCTCTTTGAAAAAAAATAAAAGTGCATGGAATAAGTTTATATGCTGGTCATAACGTAGTGTAAGAATTTTGCCATTTGCAGACTGCAGGATCAAGAATTCTGTTTTTTTTTTTTTTTTGCTGGTGACTAACAGGGCTCACTCTCTTTTAAAAAAACACAAGTGCATGGAATATGTTTACAGTGCTGGCTGTAACCTTGTAGTGTAGACATTTGCCATCTGTAGACTGCAGAATCAAGGATTATTTTCTTTAAAAACAAAAAATGTGAACTACAATCTTGAATTTGCAAACAAGGTGGCTTACTATTCAGCTCAACAATGCTAGAGTCATTCTGATCCGTTGTTTTCGCATGCAAGGCTGCCGAGTTCTGTCATTTGGAACCAAATTGTAAAAGGCCAAAAGAGCTAAGGGAAAAAAGAAGAATTATATTCTGGAATTGCTTTAGTTCGTTTTATAATTTCAAATAAGCCTCTGTAGTTCAATAAGAACAAACGAAATATCACTGCTTCATAGGCCCGCTTCAGTAATTCTTTCTCTTTTTTTTTTCTCAAACTGTTCCTTTGAAGCTAAACGGTTGATGGATTAGCCCAGCACCCAAAGAAAATGCCCTCTTTTATGTTGTGAAAGCTTGGTAATTGCTGCGAAAAAGATGCTTAGTAGCCCATAATATTCATATAATCACATTAGTTTTGAATCCCACCTCAGCTGAGAATGTAGGAGTAATCCAATTCGGGGCTGTTCACCTCGGCACTCTGTTTTTTTCTCCGCTTCCTTGATGATTGTATCTTGTCTGCTTACCACAAAAGGGCACTAACAACAGGTCATACCAGCCACTGCATAGTAGGGGCACGCTTGGTGATTGTTCTGGAAGCCCCCCACTCCCACCTCGGTCCAGTTGCTGAGGTGCCATTTAGATTTGGCATCAGAAACTACACATAATGACTCCATACCCTTTCTTGCTAATAAATCTTGATAATTTTAGACATCAGTGTGTAGTACGATTTCTTCTCTTTTTAAAACGACTGCTGTGACCACATTTATGCAGATTTGGGCTAATTCCCCCAGAGGATGATAAATTGCCTTACGATTGAAAATGCTCAAATAATCAGCCACTTTCCTTCGTGATGCAGAGTTTTGTTCCCCATTCCTTTGTTCAATATCACTGCTTCTTTCCCCTCACTGAATGGTATCAGGATTAAAGTGGAATGTTCATGTCTTCAAAGCTAATTTACCAGGACCTTGAGGTCTTGATTAAGACACTGGCAACAGTGACTCATTATAGTTTTGTGTTCTAGCCTTTTATATCTGGCTGATCCTGTGAACACCCCCTGCCATGGCAGCTCGCCTCTGATGATACCAGCAGCAGGTTCAGTCGTAGGGGTCATCTGTGTGCTAGCTCCCAGCATATGTCTTTTCATTTTTTTTTTAATCTTGCTTTTTGCCCCTGCCATCGTCCTATTCCGGCTGTAACCTGGTAACCTCTGAGCCCCATCAACCACTCCCCCACAGTTTAAGTCAGTGGGGATCATTGGTGTGGGGCCCGAGAGTACAAGCATCCATTATTAATGGCATCAGGGAGACATACAAATTTTGGTTTTCTCTCCTCCTCCCCAGACTCAGGGCAGTAGCCCTATCTGCAAGCCTGCACATGGACATAGCGATAACCTGCTGAGGAGACATGCTGCCCTGGCCTTATGCAGGGGTCGCTGTGTCAGAGGAAATGCAGTGCCCACCCTCCCTGGTTAGAAGTGCTGCCACATGGTAGTGCTTGCCCCCCCCCCCCGGCCCTCCGATGTCAGAGTCCCCTTTCATTCCTTATCGATGCATAGGGCCAGGCATCACCAGTAGAAAACAGGAAGTTGTTGGCCCTCTGTACAGACAGTTGGTAAGACCACATCTGGAGTACTTTGTGCAGCTCTGGAGACTCCATCTCCACAAAGACATAGACAGGGTGGAGGCTGTCCAGAGGAGGGCAACCAAAATGGTGCAGGGTCTGCACCAGAAGACATATGAAGAAAGACTAAAGGAGCTTAAGATGTATAGCCTCGAGGAAAGGACGGAGAGGGGGGACATGATAGAAACTTTCAAGTACCTCAGGGGAATCAACAAAGTCCAAGACGGTAGCATCTTTCAGAAAAAGAGATGTGCAAGAACAAGGAGGCTCAATTTGAAGATAGAGGGGACGTCCAGAGGTAATGTGAGAAGTATTTCTTCACAGAGAGGGTTGAAGATGCATGGAACAGCCTTCCTGAGGAGATTGTAGAGTCAAAAACAGTGGGGGAATTCAAGAATGCATGGGACAGGCATAAGGCAATTCTAGTGGGGGGTAGGAGGAAGTAGCCTGTTGGGTTAACTAGGATCTGCAGCTTATCCATTAGGTAGGAAAATGGGCAGACTAGGTGGGCCAAGGTCCTTATCTGCCATCAAATTCTATGTTTCTATGTTGGTATGGAAGCGCATAATGTTTCCATTGGGCCACTGGGTAGCTCCCCCTTGAATTTTTCGGTTTTAATTAAGTATTATAGTGCATTTCTGCATGGACAGTTCTAATATTAAACTTGTAAGCTAAAGCAAGTGAACTATCCATTCTGGTATCATATTGTTTTGGCTCCCACGCTCTTCTCTGTGACTGAGAAGCTGAAGCATTTCTGGCCTTTACAGCATGAGTGCAGCCCAGCCACTGAACACATTGTTTCCTCTGAGAACATAAACCCCACAATGTGCCAGGGCATTCCTTTCAGCACAAGTCCCAGAATTCATCCAGCAAAAAGCTGTATGAAACAAAGAAACATACCAGTAGAATTTGATGGCAGATAAGGACCACTTGGTTCACCCAAGCTGCCCATTTTTACATACCTAAAGTATCATGGCCCATTCTCCCTCCCCCCTTCCTTTCCACGAAGACTCCCTGGTGCCTATCCCATGTGTTCGTGAACCCCAGCACTCTTTTCACCCCCACCACCTCCTCTGGAGGCTGTTCCAGGAAGCTACCACTCCTGTGAAGAAGTACTTCCTCACATCTCTCCTGATTCTCCCCCGCTCCAGCTTCATAGCATGTCCCCTTATTCTTGAGCTCCTTTTTTTCTGAAAAATACGTCCCTCCTGTACCTTATTTACCTCTGAGAGGAATTTTAAGGTCTCTAGCATATCCCCCACTCCCACCTCTCTTCTAGGGTGTACATATTGAGGTCCTTTAGTCTCTCCTCATAGGGCTTTTAGTTGCTATCCCCTGGATCATCTCCACTCTGTCTATATCCTTCCGGAGAGTTGGTCTCCAGAACTGGACACAGTACTCTAGGTGGGGTCTTACCAGCGATCTATACAGGGGCAACAGCACCTTCCTCTTTCTGCTGGTGATACCCCTTCCTGTGCACCCCAGCATTCCATGAGCCCTCCCAATTGCCTTATCACACTGCCTGGCCACCTTTAGGTCATCTGATATCATTACCCCCAGGTTTCTTTCCTGCTTGGTGGTCTTCAGTACCACCCGGCACTCGTTTTGTACTCCACCCCTGTGTTTCTGTGCGCTAAGTGCATTACTTTGCACTTTTTTTGCATTAAAACCTAGCTACTATACCCTTGACTGCTCCAGGTTTTCTCAGGTCTCTGCTTATCCTTTCCACACAAACCCTCAAGTGTCCACCCTGTTGCAGACTGTGGTATCATCTGCAAAGAGGCAGACCTTCCCCTCCAGCTCCTTTGCAGTGTCACTTTTAAAGACATTAAAGAAGACCGATCCCAGCACTGATACCTGAGGCACCCCACTGGTCACCCATCCCTCCTCGTAGTGAACTCTGTTTACAACCACCATCTGTCATCTATCCCCTAACCACATTTTTTTTTAAGTATACGATATTGGTTTTCCAGAAAGAACATTACAAAAACAGAACCAACAAATAAGACAGTAACATCGCCGCAGACAAAAACCCCACTCCCAATCCTCCTGTCTCACAAGTGGGGAAATCGTTATAGCCATCTAATATAAGAGGCATAGCACAAATATAAAAAATACATTATAACCATTAAAACATGTTGTATAGTCTAACAGTGGGAGAATTGCATCCATTGTGTCCCACTTGACATGAAAAATTTGAGGTTTATGTTGCAAGGAGGATGACATTTTTTCCATTCGTAATACTGACAAAATGTCCTTATGCCATTCTAAAAGTGATGGTGTCACCTGGTCAAGCCAGTGATGCAAAATCAGCTTTTTAATCACCTTAACTATCAAAGTGAAGTAGAACTAACAGGTGCCAACTAGAGGCTTAAAACTGAGTCCTAACAGGCATCTCTCCTTCATGAAAGTCCCTAACCAATTTCTTACCCACTTTAACAGTTTCGGACCCACTCCTGCATGATCCAGCTTGCTTAATAGTTTCCTGTGTGGACCAGTGTTGAAAGCTGTACTAAAATCTAGGTAGACCACATCCATCACTCCACTCCATTTCCTTGGTCACCAAGTCAAAGAAATCTATCAGATTTGTTTGACATTACCTCCCACTCGTGAATCCATGCTGTCTCGAGTCTTGTAACCCATTGAATTCCAGATATTTCACTGCCGTCTCCTGGATTCCAGTGATTCCATTAACTTTCCCATTACTGATGTCAGACTGACTGGCTTATGACTGCCAGTTGTCATCAAGGCACAGGTCAGGAAGCACAGGAAAACCAGGAGCAGTTGTAAAATTCACCAAAAATATTTATTTACAGTAGCAGTAACATGAAAAATAAACTTGTTCAGTATAACTATGTACAAAGGCAAAATAAAATAGTTTGCCTTTGGTCTCTGTGTCCCTTTCTCTCTTCTTCCTTGCAGTTGCAGCTTAGCTCTTATAAGTCTTTTCAACCCCCATCCTTAGCAGTCATCCTGTTTTTGTAAATATAAGGCAGGACCTGCTAGAACACAGTGTGCTTCTTGAATTGAGGTCCCCTTTTGCACAGTTTTTGCAAAAGGCTTAAAAATTGAACTCTGGTAGCCTCTAGCTGCCAACAGCTTTTTGCAGTCATCTCAAATTATAATTATATACATTTCAACAGTAATGCTATATATTTTCCAGACACAAGGGATCCCAATATCAGTTACATTTCTACATGATGATTGCACATATTTTTATATCAGCAGATCAAGATATGCAAGGAAGGAAAAACAGACAGCAAGGGAGGGCTGAGAGACAGTGAGAGGCAAAGAATTACAAGGCTGTCCAGGGTGATCAAGTCCGAAGTCTCACAGGAAAATTTGATTGCGCAACCAGACAGAGAAGAGACAGAAACGGACAGATCCTTGCATTTAAACACTTTCTCTAACAACTGGGACAGGGTCCTATTCCACCCTGTAACACCAGCCTTCTCCATGCTACCACTTTTGTGAAGTGGGACTGTATCTGCCCTCCTCCAGTCTTCCAGAACTTCTGTTTCAAGTGAACTGTTAAATAGGACTGACTGAGGAGCATCCACTACCTCCCTGACGTGCCTTAGTACATTCGGATGTACCCCATCTGACCCCATTGATTTGTACAGTTTCGGATTAACAAGTCCCTTTAGGACTTTCTCCTCCAAAAAATATCTAGTATCCACATCCATCCCTCTAGAGCTCATATTACATTTTTGTGGTTCTTCCCCTTCTTCTTCCGCTGTGAACATGGAACAAAAGTATTTGTTCAGATGTCTGCCTTTTCCTAGATCACCTCTACACAGTACCCCCCTCCCAATCCCTTTTTAACCTTATAATTCCTTCACTGGTCTTCCTCTTATCTCTTACATAACCCATAATATGTCTTGTCCCACTTGGTTACTGCTTAGGTTATTCTTTCTTCAGTTTGCATCTTCGCACTCCTTACTACTTTCCCTGCTTCTCTCTCTGTTTCTCCTCATATACCTCCCTATTCTCTTCCCTCTGCATCTCCTTATGTCTTCTGAATGTTACCCTTTTAGCTTTTTCCTTTTCAGCAACCTCTGCAGTCAGTCAGTCAGCTGTGCAGCATTCAAGGGTTCCCAGAGTTAGCACTTTGGCAAAAACTTTTCCTCTTCAAACTATTTTGTTCTTCAGTTCATGCCAGCTGTGTCTCATTGACACTTCATTTTGGACACTGGAGAAGGGGAAACCATTTTGCAGATCTAAATTCTGCATGACCTGTTGACAGAAAATGTCGAAGACTGACCCCTATGAGTCCTGTCTCTACTGCTTGTGTATGCAGCACAACATGGAGGGCTGTGGCCCTTGTCAGATGATGCTTCCAGCATCGCTGGGAGATCGTGTGGCCAGACTTCTCCTCATTTGACCAGTGGATCATGATACCAAAGATCAGCCAAAAGGTCGCAAGAAGGCCTTGGCAGCTGCTGCGTCCTCTGCTCTGCTTGCAGCTTTTGAGGAGGAGGCAGTAACTGCTATAGTGAGTACCTCAATGGCATGGGCCAGTGTCAGAGGGTCTTTCATGGAGGGCTTCCTTGAGATGTGTCAGGCCCTCCAGACCTTTGTGGAGAGCCCTTCTTGCCACGGCAACAAACACAAGTGCCAGTCATGGGATAAGGAAAGATTGTGATCCTCCCACTTCCTTGACTCCCCCAACTGCTCAACTGTGGGTGAGCTTCCTTCAGGCGAGGATTTGATTGACAGCTCCTCTGTGCCCTGTCAGGCTTGTCGACCTTGATACTGGTCAGGCAGACTGTCAAGATTTTTCTCGAGCCTGACGACCAGTTGTCAGAGGAGACTGATGAGGAATCAATCTCCCAGATGCCGGTACTCTGGTCCTCACCCAAGAGGATAGAAACATAGACTCTGATGGCAGATAAGGACCACTAGGCCCATCTAGTCTGCCCATTTCCCTACCTACAGGATAGGCTGCAGATCCTAGTTAACCAACAGCCTATTTCTTCCTACCCCCCACAAGAATTGCCTTATGTCTGTCCCATGCATTCTTGAATTCTCCCACAGTTTTAGACCCCACAACCTCCTCAGGAAGGCTGTTCCATGCATCCACTACCCTCTCTGTGAAATAATACTCTCACATTGCCCCTGAACCGCCTCCTTCTATCTTTAAATTGTGTCCCCTTGTTCTTGCAAGTCTCTTTTTCTGAAAGATGCTACCCTCTTGGACTTTGTTGATTCCACTGAGGTACTTAAAGTTCTATCATGTCCCCCTCTCCTTCTTTCCTCAAGGGTATACATATTAAGCTCCTTTAGTCTCTCCTCATCACGGCTTCTCTTGCAGACCCTACACCATTTTAGTTGCCTCCTCTGGACTGCCTCTATCCTGTCTATGTCCTTGCGGAGATGGGGTCTCCAGAACTGGACACAGTACTCCAGATGGGGTCTCACCAACTGTCTGTACAGAGGGATAACAACTTCCTGCTTTCTGCTGCTGATGCCTCTCCCTATACATCCCAGTATACCCCCAGCCCTCCCTACTGCCTTCTCACATTGCTTGCTAACCTTAAGGTCATCTGATATGATTACCCCCAGGTCCCTTTCCTTTTTTGTTGTTGTTACTACCTCCCCACCCATTGTGTATTCTTCCCGTGTTCTTGTTTCCAGGTGCATTATTTTGCACTTCTTTGCATTGAATCCTAGCTGCCATACTTCTGACCATTCCTCCAACCTTGCCAAGTCCCTTTTCATCCTTTCCACACCTCCTTGTGTATCAACCCTGTTGCAGATCTTTGTGTCATCTGCAAAAGGCATACTTTTCCTTCCAGTCCCTCTGCAATGTCACTGATGAAGACATTAAAAGGACTGGACCCAATACTGAACCCTGTGGTACCCCACTAGTAACCCCTTCTTCAGAGTGACCCCATTTACAATTACCTTCTGTGTCCTGTTGTCCAGCCAGTGTTTTACCTAGGCTACCACCCTGGGTCCCACTCCCAGGCTGGTTAATTTGACTATTGATCTTTGTGTGGACTGTGTCAAACGCCTTGCTAAAGTCTAGGTAGGCCATGTCCCAGCCCCTCCCTGGTCTACTACTTTGGTCACCCAGTCAAAGAAATCTATTAGATTTGTCTGACATGACCTTCCGCCTGTGAATCCATGCTGCCTTGGGTCCTGTGCTCCACTGGCCTCTAGGTACTCAACTATTCTTTCCTTCAGAAGTGACTCCATCACTTTCCCTACCACAGAGGTCAGACTGACAGGTCTGTAGTTTCCTGCCTCTGTCTTGGTCCCACTTTTGTGAAGGGGAATCACATCCGCCTTCCTCCAGTCCTCGGGTACCACACCATCCTCCCATGATTTATTAAAAGAGTAGCCAGTGGTTTCTACTAGTTCCTCCCTTAATTCTTTTAGAATTCTGGGTGAATTCCATCAGGACCCATTGCTTTGTCCACCTTCAGTTTTAGGAGTTCTTGCAGAACCCTTTCTTCTGTGAAAGGACTGATCGACTCCCTATCAAGAGTGCTTCTGTTAATTGGATTAGGCACTTCCCTCTCCTCTTTTGTGAATACTGAGCAGAGATATTCATTCAGTATTCCTGCTTTTTCACTGTCCCCCTCTGCCCACCCACTATTCATTCTATTCAGCCTCACTATCCCTCCCTTTGTCTTTCTACGCTCGCTGATGTACCTATAAAAGGTTTTATCCCCCTTCTTAACTGAGTTGGCTATCTTTTCCTCAGTTTGGGCCTTTGCTATTCTGACTTACCTCCCTGCTTCCTTCTGCCTTAACTGGTACAGCCTCTGTCCTGCTCCTTCTGTGTTTCCTTATACTCCGAATGCTATCTTTTCTTCTTGACTTTCACAGCCACCTCTTTGAGAACCATAGTGGCTTTTTTTTTTCATTTTGATTTGTTTATTTGCTTCACACAAAGGCTTGTTGCCTCTGTGATGGCAGTTTTGATAATTCCCATTGTTGCTCCACACCTCCTTCTAGCCTGTTTGCTAGTGCTTTTCTGAGGCACTCTCCCATCTTGCCAAAGTCAGCCCTCGTAAGGTCCAGTACCCTCACTTTTGTGTGGACTTGACTCTGTAGCTGAGTTTAAAGTGAACCACACTGTTTGATGGTCACTTGTCCCCAGATGGCAACCCACTTCTAGATCTGAGATCCTCTCACTGCCCCCGTTTGAGAGTATGAGGTCTAAGATTGCTCCCTCACGAGTGGGTTCTGAAACTAGCTGTCTAATGCCTGCCACCTTTAGGGCATCAAGAATGGCCCTGCTCCTGGATGTGGCTGCAGCAAATGTGCTCCAATTAACATCTGGCATATTCAGGTCTCCCATCAACAGTATCTCCCCTTTCTCTGCCATTCTAAGAATGCCTTCTATCTTATCCTTGTCCATTCCTTCCCCCTGACATGGGGGTCTGTACACAACCCCTGTGCGGATTGTGGTGCCCTTTCCAGTCTCCAAGATGACCCACAGTGCCTCCTCTCCTTCCTGTTTACTCTTTTGTTCAGTTGCTTTTATCCCTTCCTTTACATAGAGAGCTACTCCTCCCCCTCTTCTCCCCTGCCTGTCTCTCCTGTAGGTTATGTACCCTGGTATGTTAACATCCCAGTCATGGTTCTCTGTGTACCATGTTTCTGTGACTGCTGTGATATCCAGGCATCCCTCTTCCACTAAGGCCATCAGCTCAGGGAGCTTGTTGCCCAGACTACGGGCATTGATACTCATTACCCTCCATTTCCTGATGGCCTTACTCCCTTTTGCCCCATCCCTGTCCATCTTGCCTTTGTCACTTTCTCCATTTACCCCTGCCCTTCTCCCTATTGACACCTCTATGTTGGTGTTTGCCGCACTTACTACCGTGATTATTTGGGGGGGGCTAGGATTTCCTGCTTCTTTCGGTGCCTCCCCTTGGCTAGTTTAAAAGCTTGCCAATGAAGCATTTAAACCTATCACCTGGGATCCTGGTTCCCTCCCGGACAGATGCAGCCCATCATGCCAGTATAGGCTTGCATCACTCCAGATGGACCCCAGTCCCCAATGAAGCCAAATTGGCAGCTCCACACCAGTTTTCAACCACTGATTGAATCCCATGTGCGGGAACACCCTAGCCTCCTATGCCATAGATGGGTAGCACCTCCGAGAAGGTTACCGTGTGCTACTTGACTAAGGCCCTCCCCAATTCCACAAACTCTTCCTGCACTTCTCTAATCCCTTTCTTAGCCAGGTCATTTGTCCCTAGGTGGACAATGACATCCAGCTCCCTCCCCTGTGCAGCTGCTCTGGCAATCCTGAGAATTCGTTCCCTGTCCCTCCAAGCCATGGCGCCAGGCAGGCACCTTACCTCCCTCTCCCCTTCCTCCCCCAGTCCTACCTTCCTAACAATAGAGTCCCCCACCAGGAGTTGTTTCCTTCCCCTGCAGGGTCCTCTGCCACCCTCCTGTGGGTCTCCTTGTGGAGGTTCCCAGCATCCTCCTTGGTCTCCACTGTGGGTGCCTCCATAGAGGAACCACACTTTGCCAGAATGGCATAGGATTGGTGGAGAGGTACAACTGGAGGGATGCCTCCGTTCCACCACCCTCACCCTCCCTGAGCCCACTGTGGTCCAACCGCTCCTTTCTTGGCAACCTCTGAGGCAACGGCAGTGGCACTGGTGGTCCCTGGATGGAAGAGGAGGTCCCACAAATCCTGGCCAACTCAGCCTGGAGATGAGCAACCTTCTCCCTCAGCCCAGAGAGGTGCCTGCAGATGGGACAACACTGCATCCTCCAGAACATCTCCCGGAAGACTGCTGCTCCACAGCCACTGCACTGCACCACTCCAATCATGTCTTATTTCTGGCCCCTTAACTGTTTGCAATCCTTACTCTTTCCTCTCTTTTTTTTTTCTCTCTCTCCTTACTTTCTGCCAATGTGCCCTTTAAGCTCCTGATTGTCCTGTTCTGAGACAAGAATATCCTATATTTCTCAGTAGACCACTTACTTGCTCAGAGGCAGACCTCCAGCAGCTAGAGGGGGGCCGGAGAGCTACTCTTGCCCTTCTAGGATGGTGGGTCCTTGGTGGTTCTGTGATCACTCACTTCCTGCCCCTAAACAGGAAGTTCCTGCTGTCAGTCAAATCCTCTGCCTATAAAAACAGAACTAGCTTTGGATGTGGCCCATTCAGGTCTGCAGTCAGATCCACTTGGGGCCAGCCTCCACCAGTGGTCACGCCTCCAAAGCTAATGCTCTTTAACACTTCTTGGCATGTAGTCTACTGTGACCCTCTGGAGGCTTCCCTTTGACGTTGGCCCTTGGGTCGAAGAGATTGAAGCACTGCTTATGCTCTCAATCCCGCTCGACTTGGAGGTACTGTTGTCAACACTTCTCAACCTCCTTGTCCTTGGGCAAGGAGTGGCACCACCACAGGATGCAGAGACACTTCAAGGAGCTCCTCTGATAGCAGTGGACCATCGCGGGGTGGGGTAGGGCTCTACCCTTGGGACCTTTGGTCTCCTGGAAGCCATCAATCATGCCCTTGCCAGTCTATTCTCAACAGATGTCACTGCCATCTGCCTCTCCACACCTGCAGATGGAGCTTTCTCCACTGCAGCCCTTGGTAGAAGTCCTGACTAAGGACTCCTGTGCAGTGGCCATCTTGCCAGGCTGGTTGTCAGTGAAGATCACGCAGTCTGGGGTGGTCCATGGTGGCAGATGGTCAAAGACCATTTTTGAGGAATCTTTGGATGACTTGGATAGGTCGCCCATGTTATTGCCCATGTTTTCTTCGAGAACCCACACTTTCAACTGGGCTTCAGTTAAGAAGGTGTCCCCCGACCATGGGCTGGTGTCTTTTGGGGCTCTGTTCCACCTTAGAGTCCATGAATGCATCGTTTGAACCAGTTAAGAAACGGGCTAAGTACCCCTTCACTGATGTACTGAACAATGATGATTCCCTGTGGGTTGCCTTTCCTGCGGTAGGGGCCATCATGGAACTGGCCCTGGAGTTTTGGCAGTGTCTAGCATTTTGCCCGGTGCCCTCCACCTATTATGATCTGCAAATATGCGGTCCCTACAGGGTCTTTTTTGGGTTTCCAGGACCACTCTTCAGTTGTAGAGTTGGTGTCAGACTCAGCCCTCCAGAAATCCAATGGCCAAAGGGACATGGACAAGCCGTTTGACAAAAGTCATAGAAGCTTGACCGCACGGCCAAGAAGGTCTATGTCGCTTCTTCTCTTGATCTCTGTCAGGTGAGTTATGCTGTCCTGATGGCCAGCTTTAGTCACTCCCTGCTGGAAGTGCTGGATGAACTCCTCCCTCACCTCCCTGTTGACAAACAGTTACTGGTGAAGTTGGTCAGAGACCAGAGTCAAGCAGTGGCTAAGTATCAGCTTCAGATGGCTTTGGACATAAGCTACTCCTGTGCCCATTCCATGGCAGCAGCCATTGTAATGCATTGCAGAGCCTGGCTGAGGCTTTCCACCTTCACAGTAGATACTCAGCACAGGATGGCCAATGCCCAATTATTGGGCACCGACCTCTTTGGCTCTGAGGTGGAAGGACATCTTACCAGGACCGAGAAGTCCATTGCCATAGTAGGTTCTGTGGCTTCATCCCAGAAGGACCCTAAGATTCAGAAGCCCAAGGAAAAGACCTTCCAGTAATGGTCTTTTCAGCCACAGCAGCCTTGGCAGCAGCCCACACAGAGGAAACACCAGATCTGGTGGCTGAAGCCCAAGATCGGTGGACAGGGGCCAAAATGAACCAGGGATAGGGGAAGTGGTGCCCCTCCAGCCCCAGCGGCTGGTGCCTTCTCCAAAGCTGCCTGGATCAGGGGCGTCATCCTCCTGCCTGTCTAGTCCCTGACCCAGCTCCCAGTGGATGGTTGGCTACATTGGTCCGTCATTACTATGGACAAGTAAGCACTGGAGGTGATAGGCAGAGGGTTTCCTCTAGACTTTGAAGCTCTCCCACCTTACCCACCCCACACTCCTTGGGATTCTTGGGTGCTACAGAACACGCTGTCTCCCCTCAGGGAGGATGTTGCTCAGTTTCTTGCAAAATCTTCCCTCAGGGAGGATGTTGCTCAGTTTCTTGCGAAAGGAGCAACAGCATGTGTCACAGATGCCCTCGTGAGTCTGAAGTATTTGTTAAGGTACTTCCTGGTTCCGAAACAGATGGGAGGCTGGTGCCCCATATTGGAGCTGCATGACCTGAACCAGTTTATGTGGAAGTGCAAGTTCTGAATGGTCACTCTGAGCCAGACTGTGCCATCCCTGAAGCAGAGCATGTGGTTCTGCAGGATCAGGATGCATTCTTCCGCATTCCGGTGCATCCATCCGATTGGCAGTACCTCTGCCTCTGCACAGAGGGGTTCTCTTTCAGTTCAAGGTCATATTCTTCGGCCTTTTATCCATATCCAGGGTCTTCACCAAGTGCATGGCAGTGGTGGCAGACAGTCTTCTTGTAGTGCAAGGATATACAGTGTATCCCTACCTGGATGACTGGCTGATAGCCGGGCCATCTAAGGAGGCCATATAGCAGTTCAGAGATCTGGTCCTCCAGACCTGCAGAGACTTGGGCCTGTTAGTCAACCCAGACAAGTCTGAATGGAACCCCTCATAGATAATTAAGTTCCTTGGGACTGAACTAGACTCCTGAGGGGCCAAGGCCCATCTCCCCACCACCCACAGTCTGGGACACTGTTGGGGGATGCCTTTACAAGGCCCTGGACTCTGGGCCTGATATAAGGCTTCCATCCCTTCTCCTTGATCCACAAGTGGTGGTCAAGGCCCAGAAGGACAAGGCACGGATGATCCTGATAGCTCCAAATTGGCCCAGACAGCCCTGCTACCTGGATCTCCTCAGTCTTAGTAGCAGGCATCGGTTGCAGTTGCCTCTTCATGTGGACCTTCTGACTAGATAATAGAGGAAGGTCCTGCACCCAAACCTTCAATCCTTGCACCTCTTAGCCTAATTCCTGAGCTACTAGAGTTTCAGGCCTTGGTTGTTTTGGAAGATGTGCTACACATTGTGGAAGCCTCCCAAAAAGGGTAGGCTTGCCAGTGTTATGCATTTAAATGGAGAATATTATTCAGTTGATACCAGGGTAAGGAGCTGGATCCCATTTCCTGCCCTGTGGGGAGCATCCTGAAGTACCTTTGGTCCCTCTGTCAGTCAGGATTGTGAGCGACGACTCTTAATGTGCATCTGGCAGCTATCTATGCATACCGGGCATGGGCTGATATGCCAACGGTGGCCCAGGAGATGGTGGTTGGTCACTTTTTTAAGAGCCTGGACCACCTGTTCTCTCCAATGCATGAACCACCACCACCTTAGGATTTACTGCTGGTGCTGGCTGAGCTCATGGGCAAGGCAGTTGTGCCTATGCACAGATATGAGATTTCAGACCTGTCGTGGAAAGAAGGACTTCCTGGTGGCTGTCACGTCAGCCAGAAGGATTAGTGAGCTCCAGGTGTTCTCGGTGTAGTTTCCTTATCTGGTCTTCCGCAAGGACAGGGTCATCCTTTGCCCTCACCCGAAGTTCATCCCAAAGGTTTTATTGGAGCAGACTGGCAGCAAAGTGGATGATTGGCAGGTGGATTACATCCTGCATCGACCTCTGCTATTGGTTGGCTGGTAGGGAGCCTTCACGGGGCTTACGACTCATTCCACCAGATATATACCACTGCCTCAGTGGCTGCCTCCAGGGACATCCCCATACAGGAAACATACAGAAAATCAGTAGGGTTGCTACCTGCAGGAAAGCAGATACATTCATGTCCCATTACAGAGTCGACATTATGTCACATCAAGATGCTGCTTTTGGGGCCTTGGTAATCCAGTCTCTGTTCACCAAATAGGGATGCACACCTTGTCCCTTCCTCCTGGAGAACTGGTAGGAGTCCGCCAGAGTGCGGATAGTGAACTGCCCTTAGACATAAAGGTTAGTCACCGGTAACCGTAGTTCTAGGCGTGGTATACAGTTCACATCCATATAACCTACCCAGCCTCCCCTGGTAAGTGGCACATGGATCCCGGCTTCCAGCATGCAAAGATCTGATGTTACAGAGCAGAGCTGGACGACATACTGCCCAGTTGGCGAAAGGAGCTTAGCTTGAAGATGTCCGATGAATCAGATCGTTCCAGTGGAACTGTCTCCCACCCTCTTCTCCTGAACAAACTAAAATCAGCAGGTCTATCTGACTCCGCAACCAGGTGCTTCAACTCCTAGGTAGATCTCAATCAGTCAGAATTGGAAACTCACTCTCCCCCCCCCCAACCCATACACACTGGCATTCCACAAGGTTCTGTCTTTGGCCCTTTGCTTTTCCCCATATTCCTCGACAACCTCCCCTCAGTCTGCTCCTTTGCATCCGTCCACATGTTTGCAGATGACACGGTCCTGTTTTCCTCTGGCTCTTCTCCATCAGAGTTAACATAAAGGTTTCAGCTTGATTTCGACACTGTCCAGAAATGCGTCAGGGCTAATCAACTATCCCTTAATGATAAGAAAAGGTTCGCCTAGTGTTTCGGCACATGACAGAGGCTTTATAGACTCCCTTCACTCCCCACCTTCCTCACCCTCAATGGGGGAAAAATTGATGATGTACCCTCATGTCTGGCTTGACCGCCACCTTGGTTTTTCTCAGCACATAGATGCCACGTATAAAAAACTCCACCCTAAGCTCGGTGCACGTTATAGGAACAAAAGCTGCATCCCTATATCTACCCGCCGGGACATCATCACTAAAATGATCCTCCCCATTTTTGGTTATAGCGACTTAGTCTATGGTGCTGCACCTAAATCTACCCTGGCCAGACTGGATCTCCTCTTCCACTCCCTTTGCCGTTTTGCCTTGTCCTGCCCCCCCCCCGACTCACCACTGTTCTGTGTACATTG
Organism: Neoceratodus forsteri; assembly: GCA_016271365.2. Taxonomy (NCBI): domain Eukaryota; kingdom Metazoa; phylum Chordata; order Ceratodontiformes; family Ceratodontidae; genus Neoceratodus; species Neoceratodus forsteri. Next base: position 202,655,765 of record CM028130.1, read on the forward strand.
ATCTCTTCCTCTCTTCCTCCCTTCCTTGAATGACGGCCGTCTCATCCACTGTGCCTCCTTTATATCTAAATTCTGGTTGGCTTCGCCTCCTCCTTACCTCAGCCCTCTCCTCTTCCCTATGCCCCCTCTACGTACTCTCTCCATAACTCAGGTTATCGTTCTCGTTTGCACCCCTCTCATAAATCCCTAGCTGGCCAGTCTAATTTCTCCTTCCGCCTTCCTAATCTTTGGAACTCCCTTCCACTAACAGTTCATTCTGCCACCTCCAAACACTCTTTCCTCTCTCTTCAAGGCCACACTGCCCCCTCCTGTAAATACCCTTAGCCCCATTGTCCATATTTCTCATTAGCTACTCCGACCTCTATACTTCTCGCCATCCCACCTCATCCCCCTTCCTCTCCCTCCTTTCCCCTTCTCCACTTCCTATCACTCCCTTACTTTTTGCTCACTGACTCCCACCCCCAGTAATCACCGTTTTTACCCCTTCCTAATCCTCTACACTCCATTCCCCCACCCTATCCACCATAATCTGTTCTCTTCTCCTCTCCTCCCTCTTTTACTTCCACCACTACCTTACCTTTTCACCCCCGCCTCTTTTTCTCTCACCTCCTCACTTACTGTCTCTTACCCTTTCCTATTTTGTGAGGTTACCTTCTTGTGTGTGCTGGGTACTTCGCACTTCTGATGTTTAACCTGCATTATTATTTGCTCTGGTAATGTATATTATTGTACATACTGGGTATTGTTGTATTGTTATTACTGGTAGTGTATATTATTGTACATACTGTGTATTGTTATATTGTTATTACTGGTAATGTATATTATTGTACATACTGTGTATTGTTGTATTGTTATTACTGGTAATGTATATTATTGTACATACTGTGTATTGTTATTAAGGTGCTTCCACTTGTTTGTACTTATCCCTCCCCCCTTCCTCAAGGTGCATCTGGAAACTAGCATCATGGCTCAGTATGTCTTTCCTAGTAAATCTCTTTTTAAATAAATAATTTGCCAGAGTGTGGTGTGCATTGTATACCACTCATAGAACTACAGTTACAGGTGAGTAACCCATATTTACATACCCTCATGGCCCTAAAGTTGATTTCTGCAATGCATTTCTTGTGTTTGGCTTGTCCCAAACTCCCGTCAAAACATAAACGTGTTAAAAATTGACATTTTTAAGTTGAAGTGGGTGGAGTTTACTAGACTGCAGAATGTAACGATTGCAGTGAATATACAGATGCAAGACTTGTCGCAAGTAGAGGAGAGCTCCCTCCTCCAAAGCAACTGTTAATCACACTTAATCTTAGTGTGTGAACATTTTGCGGGCTGTATGAAATTGTGAGCCATGAACTGCCATTCTGTGATCCAGTGCCTTCCTAACACAGTGAATATGCACTAACATTTGTTATTAAAATTAATGTTATTCTCATAACTACATTGTGTATTATGTGCATCTGGTAAACAGAGCAACATTTTGGTTTGTCAGCGTGGTTCCAGGTGGTCTCTCAGTTTTTACCATTTCATGAGAGGAACCAATCAGCAGGCTGTATTCTATAACCCGTTCCTGTAATAAGATATTACAGCTATGCTGTTAGATCATTGAGTGCTGCAGTACTTTGGCATCCTGAACAAAAGGTAACGAGTTAGATCAGGCTAAATGGTTTTCCAGCAGTGCTTAGCATGGGGGATATTACTGCTCTTATGAAGAAAACTTTTGCAAAAAGAAACAAAGAGACTTTAAGTTAGATGTAGATTTTAAATAATAAATATCGGTTATGACTGACTTACAGAACCAAGCACCTAATTGGCTGGCAGGTCTAAACAAGTTTATTTTAAGAGACCACTTTGCTGAACAGCAAGACATTGAAAGCTAGCAGAAACATGCTGCCAGGGGGTACCCCTATGATCCACCAGTAGTGTGTTTCATTACCATGCGGGCAACCCAGGATCAGAAGTGAGCCCAGTCATGGAGCCTCATGGTCATGAATGCGGCCCTGCAGTACAGCTTCCAGGCCTTGGGGGCCTCCTCTGTATCCAGAGCTGCGTTCAACTCCTGTGGTGGTCAGATACACTGCACATGCTGTCCCTTCACAAGGGAACACTACTGTTAGCTGTGGGCAAAGTGAAAAAACTATGCAATTTGTGTAGCGCATTTGTAGTGTGCAAATTTGTGTTGTGAAATTTGTGTGATTGCATGAATTTTGCTATGCAAATTGCCACACTATGTACGTACCTTGCAGCAAATTTTACTACACTATTTACTGCATCTCACATCAGAAGCTGCAAATTGTGGAAATGCTTGTAGTTAAATGTGTAGTGCACAATTCACAAATACTGTGCGTACAGTGTAGTGGCTAAATTTGCTGCAATTCAGAGGCGAATTTTAAATGTAAAACACTCCTGATTACCACCTGTGTTAAAAGGAAAGTGGTGGGAAAAAACACTTACCGCCATCTCTTTGAGTCCTGGTGGCCATTTTGGGTCAGGTTCTGTAATGGAGGTTCCGACACCGTATGGCGGCTACTGAACTCAGTGGTCACAGGTTACTTTGGAGTACCATGTCACCAAACTGCTTCATGGTTGTTGGGGCAGGGAGGCTGGCCATTAGAGCTTGAAGGGAACAAAAAATTGCAGGGTGGGTATATAAGCATGATATAACAAAACGAAAGTAAGACTGCCTAATGGTTAACAATCAAACAAAACCCATGCAAGATAAAGTTTTGTGTGTAATAGTTAAACTTGAACAGAGTGAAAATGCAGATCACAAGAACTAATGATTGAGTCATAACTAACATCTGCGAAATGATGCATCATTCAAGTCCAAGACTGCCTTTTACCGAGAGCAAGAAACGAAGATAGCTTAGAGCCTGCTGGACTTTGCTTCATGGGAGTGGGGGCTTAGCCTTTGCGTGGCTTTTTATTTCCCTTTTCTTTAACTTCAAGGCAAATTACGTGCAAAGAAAAGCACATTGTACGTTTAAAATATGTTGTCATTAAGTGCTGTAGTTTGTGGCTGATAGTACTACCCGAGGCTGGAAGCCTTTTCTAATGAGGCTGAAGTGTCGGCGTGATCAGCTGGGTAATAAAGCTGCGCTCTCATGCCAGCACCATGCTGTTCCAGGGTATTACTAAACAGCACGAAATGTGGCACAGATGTTGGGGCAGCCATATTTTATACCCTCTGAAAGGTCATGTCGCTTGTTATTACATTCGAAATCAATATTAAGTGAGCGTTCCAAATTTCAGCTGTCAGTGAAATATATGGCTGTAGCAGCAAACGGCAGGCTGAAGGGTTCTTTCAGAGTCTTACTCAGAGACTGAGACTCTCGTTGTGTGAGCATGCTCTCAGCAGGGGGAGCTGACCCACATAGCTTCAGGAAACAGGTAGGGAGTACCAGATGCCCTACTTAGGAACACTGAACTGGCTAAAAATAGGTTAATCAGCTTGGAAAAGAAAAAAAACATTCAGGTTTGAAGAAAAAAATACACATTTAGATCCAGGTAGATCCTTAACAATTATTTATGTAGTAATTATATCCTGATTCTTAATATGTAATCAGCAAAGCAAACTGTCTTAAGAAAATGTTAGTAGCCATAACTTTACTGCTTCCATTTATTGACAGTCGCTAAGCAGGAAAGGTACCTTGGGGTTATCATAACTGGTGACCTAAAAGTGGCACAGCAGTGTGACAAAGCTACTGGTGGGTGGCTGGGGTGCATAGGAAAGGGGATCTCCAGCAGGAAGAGGGAGGTGGTGTTGCCACTATACTGCTCATTTGTGAGACCCCACCTGGAGTACTGTTTCCATTTTTGGACGCTGCACGTCATACAGGACATACAGTAGATACGGTAGAGCCAGTCCGGAGGATGGCAGCTAAAATGGTGCTGGGTTGCACCAGAAACAGAAAAGAGAGTGAGAGGGGGCATGATAGAGACCTACAAGTGCCTCACAGGGGTGAACAACGAGCTGGAGGGGAGTCTATCAAATGAGAAAAAACACCAGGACCAAGGGCCATGCGATGAAGCCGGATGTGGGAAGTTTAAGGGGGATGTGAGGAAGTACTACTTCACTGAAAGGGTGGTAGATGCCTGGAACAGACTGCCAGCAGAAGTAGTGAAGGCAAAAACAGTGGGAGGAATCAAGCATGTGGGGGACAGATATAAGGGAATATTAGTAAATAGGCAAGGAGGAATGAGTGTCACCCAAGATCGGTTAGAGTCCGAGGAACAGATTACACAGAGAACATCTGGGCAGACTGGGTGAGCAAAGCAGTCCATTTCTGTTGACAAATTCTCCATTTCTGTTTTTCTATTTTGCTATCACTGTAACAATACAGCATAAAAACAGATATACTGTACTTGAAAAAAATGCTTACAGATAATTCAGATAAAGTAGAAAAATACACCAAGGGTCTCACCAAATGACACATTTCAGTACATTTTTGCACTACTATAGAGCCATACTGAAGATAGGTAGGTAGACAGACAGACAGACAGAGAGACAGATAGATAGATGTATGGCTGGATGGATGCAGACTTCAAACCGCTGCTTCTGATCGCAGTACACTCACCACCACACTCACTAGACTGCCACTTACGTCATGCTGAATCAGTCTAAGGGATTCGATGCTGAAACCATGCCTCCTTTTATAGGAGGTCACTACACTATGGAAACTGATACAGACCAACACTCGAAGCCCTGACAACACCACTTCACTAAGGAAAAGCACTTAGGGGCGCACTATATGAGGGACACCACTACACTATGGAAACTGATACAGACCAACACACGAAGCCCTAACAACACCACTTCACTAAGGAAAAGCACTTAGGGGCACGCTATATGAGGGACACCTCTACACTATGGAAACTGATACAGACCAACACACGAAGCCCTAACAACACCACTACACTAAGGAGAAGCACTTAGGGGCACACTATATGAGGGACACCTCTACACTATGGAAACTGATACAGACCAACACACGAAGCCCTAACAACACCACTACACTAAGGAGAAGCACTTAGGGGCACACTGTATGAGGGACACCACTACACTATGGAAACTGATACAGAGCAACACACGAAGCCCTAACAACACCACTACACTAAGGAAAAGCACTTAGGGGCACACTATATGAGGAACACCTCTACACTATGGAAACTGATACAGAGCAACACTCGAAGCCCTAACAACACCACTACACTAAGGAAAAGCACTTAAGGGCACACTATATGAGGGACACCTCTACACTATGGAAACTGATACAGAGCAACACTCGAAGCCCTAACAACACCACTACACTAAGGAGAAGCACTTGGGGCACACTATATGAGGGACACCTCTACACTATGGAAACTGATACAGAGCAACACTCGAAGCCCTGACAACACCTCTACACTAAGGAGAAGCACTTAGGGGCGCACTATATGAGGGACACCTCTACACTATGGAAACTGATACAGAGCAACACTCGAAGCCCTCACAACACCACTTCACTAAGGAAAAGCACTTAGGGGCACACTATATGAGGGACACCACTACACTATGGAAAACCAGGTCAAGATCTTTCGCTGTGGTGGTCTGCTGTCAGCCAACAGAGCGATTCTTGTAGTTGCACCCCCACCCCAAACCAGCTCCGACTCGGAGTTGGTTAATTAGAGATGGGGGGGGGGTGTGCGGGGAGGCATAGCCTCCTGCATAGGGGGTGCGGGGGCAAAGTCCCCCCTGCAGAAAAACACTTCAGTCCGTCGGGAACAGTGCCGACTGTCGGCATTGTTCCTGTCGATGTGCAGGATGTTGACAGTGTTGTTGTTGACATCCTGTGGTAGAACCTCCTGATGGTATTGTATAAAAGATCCAATGGCAAAAACTTTGTACCCTCATGGAATATCCCTGTCTTGGGGGGGGCTAATTAGATGATAATCCCAATTGCCCTCCAGGCTCACTGGTTATTTAGGTGATTTGCTCCCCTCAATGGGGATATTTAAACAATCAGGTATGACAGGGTGTGTTTTATTGTGTAATAATGTCGCTGCTCGGGTGGGTTGAAGCACAAGGTGAAGCCGAGTGCTTCCACCTCCCGAGGAGTGACGTTGTTATACAATAAGACACACCCTGGAGTGCCTTATTGCTATTATACAATGGCTAATTTTAAAATAATAATAAAAAGTTAAAAAAAAATTTGTATGACATGTTATGTCTTTTTTCTTTGATTTTTGTGTGGGTGTAGGTTAAAAAAAAATTTCTTGAATATTTCTTCCACCACAGGGTGGCCCAGCTGCCAGAGATCTGCCTGCTGAGCCTGTCAAGTACTTTGTTTCGTCATTGGTCTGTGCTGTGTCATAAGGGTTTCCACTGTTCCCTTCCCTGAAGTTGGTTTCCACCTATTAGTGGATACTGACTGAAGTTTCACATATCCTTTTTTATTTTAAATCCACTCCATTTTTTTCTGTTGGTGATAAGCCCTTCAGCAAGTGTACAGCACAGCAAGTGTACAGTGGGACTGTTGAAATGGGTGCGCTCTGTCACGATGTCCGTGGCGATGAAAACTAAGGATCTTTAAAGTGCTGAGGTGAGTTTTATTCCCAGGTTTTAGTGCAGGCAACAACTTGTGCAAAACAGGATAAAAAAATTCTTTCATTTTACAAATGGTCACTGTCTGCTGCTTTTCAGCGAATTGGTCGAGTTGGCACGTGCTCACAGTGAAGGCCTCTAGCCGCAGGCTGTGGCACTTGGAAGAAAGAGATTTTTTTTAATGAACATGTGGCTTCTTTCCTTAATTGAGGAGCGTGGGATTAGGAAAAAAGATGTGAATTTCTAATGGGTTACTCTGTCTAACAAAAGGAAGGGATGAGGGATGGAGTATGTGTGTCTGTGTGTGTGTGGGAGGGCACACTTCGTGGCCGAAGGCTTTTACTGCAGCAGTAAGCTGTGGAGCAGTGGAATGATTTGTGACTGTTATGCAGTAATGTGTGTGTCTGGACTTCATACAGTGATGTTATTGCTCAATAGCATCACTGTCCCTGGCTCACACTGACCAATCAGGATACAAGAAATTTCTTTGCCACTGTATAATTTCCAATAGTCAACACTTTACCATCAGATATTCTCTGTGTATTCTACTGGCATGGTAGCACAAGTATATTTTGTTTCTTAAAACTTTAAAGATCGTCAGGTTCCATCGCTGTGAACATCATGACAGAGTTGCGTAGGTTTAACCTGTATATACCGTACTACAGTTACTATACTTTTTAGCTGCATACTCTTCATGGTTTTAGCTTAATGGCTCTTTTTAATACTCCGTTTCGTGTGTACTATAAACCTCCTGTGTATAATTACTGCTCTATGTAAATACTATGTAAGTGTGAATTCATTTTGTATATATTGTTTACTCAATTGTGATGTAACTGAGTCTTCCTTTGTATGTATTGTTAAACTCGCCTTTCCAGGTCCATCTCGAAAATGAGCTTGCTCAACGATGTTCGCCTGGTTAAATAAAGATTTTGATTGATTGATATTAGAGTTCAGTTGGTATTTATGTCAACCCCCCCATTTGTGACAGCTTATAACTCAGCCGTCCAAGGACACAGGGTTTGAAAACTGGCATACGCCCTCTTAGTTCTAGAGGTTTAGTGCACATTCATTTTCAAAGCAATTGATTCATTAGTTTTAGCACTGTGAAATTCATGAACTATGTAAAAAACCTCCAAATTAACACACTTTTCTAGGGGCGTGGAAATGGTTCACTTATCCACGCTCTGGCAGTTCCACTGGAGTGCTATTATTGGCCGGAACATCTTTAAGCTAACCTCCTCCCACCACCCAGGTGATATATTCCCCAACTCTGCCCCATGACATCAGATCTTTCTTCCCATTGGAAGAACAGGTCACCTCCTTTGCGCTCTGCTTAGGATTTTTCTGTGCCCTAGACGAACCTTTCCTTTGAAGTTTTCAAAGTTAATTGTTTGTATTTTTGTGGTTCATTCAACTCCATCTCTGGACCAAGGATGAAACACAAGAGACCGGGATTCAAAGTCTGTGTTCAATGCCGCCATAAAATGTTGGTCACTGATCTGCTTGACACATGCGTGTGCTGTCTGGGTGGGCAGCACGACATGGTTGAGTGCAGCCTGTGCTTATCCATGCTTCCAGAGTCCCTCAAGGACAAGAAAATCTGTCTGTCACTGGATCAGCCTTTGGAACAGGATCCGAATGATTACCCTAAGGACCGTAGAAAGCTTCAGCTGTAGCCAGATTTGCTGCACAGCTTGCAGCCTTTGAGATGGAAGCAGCGACTGCCGCAGCAGGCACCTCCTCGGTCTTAACCCTGTTCCTACCCAGGGCCAGTGTCCAAGGGTCTTCACAGACCAGTTCCGTGACATGTGCTAATCCCTCCAGACCTTGGGGGAGAGTCTTGCCTTCCGTGGTTCTAAATCTAAGTGCCACTGCCACCAGTCATGGTATGGTGAGAGATCACAATCCTCCTGGTCCCTCAATCTCACCTGCCTGCGTGAAGGCTGTCGAGTGCCCCTCAGCTGAGGGGTAGGTCAGGCAGGTTGAAGGCTCTTCGACTCCACCATTGAGCCAGTTCACCTTGGCTCTGGTTGACTAGACCATCAAGATTTTCCTCAATCCAGTCGACTCATCCCACAAGAAGGTGGTTTGGCACTTTTTCAGGGGCCTTGACCACTTGTCCCCTCTGGTTCATGAACCACCTCCACAGTAGAACCTACTGCTGGTCCTGGCTATGCTCATGGGCAAACCTTTCAAGCTGATGCACAGGTGTGAGTTGTCACACCTACCATGGAAGATAACCTTCCTCGTGGCAGTTGCATCTGCAAGAAGGATTGGAGAGCTCCAGGTGCTCTTGGCGGACTCTCCCTAACTGGTCTTCCACAGGAACAAAGTCATCCTTCACCCAAACCCAAAGCTCCTCCTGAAGGTGGTATCAGAGTTTCACCTTAACTAGGTGATTAACATACTGATATATTTTTAACAACCCATCTTTGGAGGCCAACCCTGGACCTGCAGAGAGTGCTCTCCTGTTATGTGAAGCCTATAGCTGGAGTTTGGGGACAGGCTTACCAGCTGTTTGTCATACTGCAGCCACACCTGTCAGACTGGCAGCAAAGCAGATGACTGTAAGGTGGATTACATCTTACACCAACCTCTGCTATAGGTTGGCTAGTCAGGAACCTTCTGTAGGGATTAGGACTCATTCCGCCAGACATACCGCTGCCTCAGTGACTACCTTCCGGGATATACCCATACAGGAGATCTGTAGGGATACTACCTGAAAGTCAGCACACACCTTTGTTTCACATTACTGCATTAACCTCAAGTGATGCCAGAATGCGTGTTTTGGGACCTCTGTTCTCCAGTCCGTGTTTGCCAACTAGAGGTGCGTGCCTTGCCCCCTTCTCCCAGAGAACTGCTAGGAGTCTGCCAGAGTGTGGATAAGTGAACCATAGCCATGCCCCTAGACGAATAGGTTATGCACCTGTAACCATAGTTCTAGGAGTGGTATATGGTTCACATCCGCACAACCCATCCTACCTACCCTGGCAAGTGGCACCAGATCCTGCTTGATTTTTACTTTTTTTTTAATTGGAAAAAAAAAAAGACATTATGGCCAGTAACAGCATTCCAGTGGAACTGCCAGAGTGTGGACGTGAACCATATACCACTCCTAGAACTAAGGTTACAGGTGAGTAGCCTATTATTTTTGGATATGGATGATAAAACAAATACTCTGATTTAAAACCTGAAACTTTCAGGTACATCAGCTATTATCCCAGAAGAGGGCCTTTAATTTATTTCACTATGCAGAAAGGGCAGATTAAGTAAGTAATAAGCAACAACAGGGTGTGCATTGTAGGATTTTAATGCACACCCCAGGGGTGTAGTAAGGCACAAGACTGAAACTGAGTGTCCTTATGCTCTGGCAAGTGCACTGGAATCCTATGATGCACACCCTGGAGTGGCTTATTACACTTATAAAATGGCTCTAGGTAGATTTTTTGGGGGGAGGAAAATGAGATTCAGCACGTGACCATCCGTTTATAGAGATTTATTGCACATGCATGTGACGTCTCCCAGCCAATGAAATTGCTAGATTTTTTTTTATTGAAGAGTTTCGAATATTTGTGCACATGCACAAATGGAAAAAAAAAAAGCCAGGACAAAACATATGAACAAATTAAATGTTTTTTCCCCATTCATGATTGACCACCAAGTCAATCATGAATGAAAAAAAAAAATCTTTGTATTGTCTCTCCCGCCTCTACCCCACCATCTTTTCTGACACTGATAAACGCGCACCCTCCTTCCCACCACTGGGTGCCCAACCCTGGTGTCTGCAGCATGTTATTTAAAAAAAAATGCTTTTTTAAAACTTTTGTGGCCACTGTGTGCCCAGCCTCGCTGACTTGATTACTCTGTCCCCACCCTCCCATGCCACCATCCCACCACCAAGTAAATCCTTTCTCCTCATCCACTGACCACAAGTTCCCATCCAGCCCATTCACGTAAAGTAACCTCCCACTTTCTGGCATCCATGCCACCCTCCCCCCCCACCATGGCCACCCAAGTACATAGTTAATCAATCCAATAGTTGCCAACCAGTGCAGCCCTCCCTCTACTTTGTCCAGTGACTGCCTTCTGCCTCGCCGCCACTGCTTGCTAATTAATTTGAAAAAGGCAAAAATAAAAAGGATTGAATTTGGTGTTCCTGAAAACATATTTTGAGGCCAAATTCAGACTACACAATTACATGGCCATGATGGAGATAGTAAGCCCAAAACTATTGAATTTTGGGGAAAAAAGGTTAAAGGATAAAAAGTTCTGGGTGGTTGAAACCCCCCCCCAACCAAAAAAAAAAACATGAACTGCACATGCGGTGAGTTATGGTTTTTTTCTGTATTTTGTTTTTTTATCACCTGTAACCTAAATATTTTTTTAACATTTTGAGCCCACAGTTTGGTAATGGACTCTATACCACCCCCCCAACCCTAACCACCCAAGTGACAACTTTCCGACCTACCTGACAGGTCTTTTACTTCATGTAGGGACCACATGGCTCTGTACAATGCATTCTACAGCTCCAGTGGGTAGACGCTGTGCAAAGAAGGCTACAGGTGTCTGTTGTTATATAACTTTTTTAAAAAGTAAGGAAATACTGTGTAACCCCTTATCTCCGGGCACCCTTATTTCCTCAGATTCAGAGTCCGTGGCAGTATTGGCGCAAATGTATTTTAGCGCTTTGACGGACTGCCTGACTGGCTTCAGATTATAAAACTGGAGCATGGATGACTGTCAGTATCTTCTGTCACTGCACTTACTATGCTTAACCTCTAGTTGCATACTCTCTTGGCCGGCTACGTGATGTTTTCTTTAATAGACTGTAATATAACAGCAGAATCCTGGAGCAACAGGAGACACTACTAACTGCACCTGCACGACAGCTGTACTCCACCTGACAGCATCAGCAGTCTGTAAGTTCTTTAAGTATGCCTGAAGTGACATAACTGCTTGATCGCAGTTTGGTGTAATCCAATAGCCAAATCGGCTTCTTAAAGCCATGTGGCATTCGGTGTTTTTGTCAGTTTACTTCCGTTGTAAATATATCTATGCAGAACGGAGCCTTTCTGTGGACATAGCAGAAATAAATTTACTACAGAAATAAGGGGTTATACAATAATAGTACAGCGGTAATGCTACCACTCATGACGCTGGTGACCCAGGTTAGGAAATGAGCCTGGGTTGTTGCTGGCTGGCTAGGAGGAGGACCGAACATCCCACTGGGCACTCTTCTCCAGGAAGGGAGGTCTGACTGCCTCGCAGTGCTACTGCCACCTGTGCTGGTGGTGGAGCAGCTTTTGAGACACGGGGGGTGGGGTTGGGATGATGAGATGCATTTGTGCCTGGACCTCGGTCCCCACGCCGGCATTCCCATGGTGGTTGGCAGTTTTATAGCCCAGGGAAAAAGTAAGAGGTTAATCCCCTCTGACCACGCTCTGTGACAGCCAGTATGTTCAGCCTGATGGTGGTATATTCGTCTTGCCCAGCAGAAGAGCCCAAAAAGATTAAAAAAAGTAAGGAAATTAATTATGAAAAAATATATGCTAGTGCATCTATTGGGGTTGAGGTAAAGCAAAGTGGGGGGTGGCAGGAAGTAGGCTGTTGGTTAACTAGAATCTGCAGCTTATCCAGTAGGTAGGGAAATGAGCAGACTGGGTGGGCCAAGTGGTCCTTATCTGCCATCAAAGTCTATGTTTCTATGTTAAAAGAAGTGGGGGAAATAAAGAGTTAGGGTTAAGAGTCCCTGGAGTCTTGCCGAGTCTGTGGTGTGGTGTGGTGTGGTGTTCCTCAGGGTTTAAATGATCACTTAACACAGTGTTGGCATTACCCTGATTTAGGCAGTCTCTTGTCAGATAAAATACAACACTGACACAGAAAATACTTGGATAGAAGGTGCTGAAGTTAGGGTAATGCCAGTACTGCGTTACATGATCGTAAAATCCTTGAGGAACAATACACCACAGATTCACAAAGGTTCTGGGACTTTTTATCCTAATTTTTCATTTCCCTATTTTTAATGTTTAGTGTGAACCTAAATTAGTGTATTTTTTGTTGTTGCTGTCTGCCCTCTCTCTCTCTCTCTCTGTCTATCTATCTACTATCTCAGTAGCGAATATGTGGATTTCCGTTTGATAATGTTGTTTCAGTACCAACTCGGGGAAGTGTTGTCACTTATATATGTTGGGTCTTCGGTTACTTGTTATGAAAGTAGACCGGCTTGGCTGAAAGACGCGTAAGAAAACTGCAGCCAAACAGGACAGCTTTCTCATTAACTAAGCCTTGATTGTCTTGGGCCGCCTCACACTATGCTGGCTGCTAATTATAAAGAGTTATAACTCCGCAGAAAACACTTCCTTGTAAGCAAAGCACAGCACCTAGCCTGCTCCGTAATCCAGTTCTATGGCTAGAGGATTTTAGTAACAAAACTGCTTAGGAAAGACAGACTGAGTGTAATGTGACACAGGAGAAAAATAAACCCTACCTTCATGGATAAAATGAGATGTAATTTTTTTGGGATTGCTGACAAATGTCTCAGAGTATTAAACCCTTTAGAACATATTTTGATCAGAGTAAACCTCAGCAAGAAAACGAAACAGCAGTCAGTTGCCAACTAAAATGATTCCAAATATTTGCACACCTGGTAGATTTGCGTTTTCATTTGTTTTCTATGCAGAGTACTTCATGTTTGCTTTATTTTGCATCATACCTGTAAGCATTAATGCATGACAAAGGAGGGCTTTACTAGGGAATTAATGCCCAGCTGGGGGGGGGGCCTCCAACCACCAACCGGGCATTAATTCCCTAGTAGAGCCTGACTTTGGGAGTGCATTAATGCGCTTGTAACATGGCAAGCACTTAGAAAAATGAACAAACGCAGATGTTTGTTGTGAAGAATAAGACACTGAGACATTGCCAACATTTCTACAGCATTTACTGGTTTTGTCTGATTTGACATTCATTTATATTGTGAGACTAACTTGAAATCCATCTTCATAGTTATAAGGATTTCTTCAGGCACTATATGTAAGTATCATCTATAATATCAAACTTTTTTAACATGCACAAAAAAAACCTCGCTAAAATAATCATAAAACATTTCTTGGACCTTCTCTACACAGGTGAACAGCATTATGAGATACTGTATTATTATATTTCTACCCGCTAACAGAATTATATCTCAGCATGCAACATCTGAATTGGGATCCTGTGCCTGTACAATACAAAGGTAAAGATTTTACATGTGGAAATACATCTTCTCCCGTTGGCCGCTGACACTGCTACGTTTCTGCTGTGGCCCTGAACTCGCTTCTCCCTTGTCAGAATAATAATTAAAATTAACAGTGCCATGGACAGTAAAATGGCAGAGGTTGAAAGGGCAGCCACGAACTGCACTCGTGAGTTCATTTTGCTGTTGATTGTTGCGCCATGTCTTCCGCAGTGTGCTCTTGTCTTCAAGCTTTCTTCCGCCTGCTCAAGTTTTGAGAGACTGCACGAGTACCATGGGGTGGTGGGTGGAAAATAACATGCTCATGTTTTATAGTTCTGTGGTGGTTATTTTATTGTGGTTAGAAACAGTACTACATTATGAAGTGGGCATTACTAGGGAATTAATGCCCGCTTCATTTTGTGCCACGTAGTGCTGTTTCAACCAGTGTGATTGCTCAATTTTAGGTCTTGACATGTTACAAACAGCTTCAGGGCAGACAGAATGATTGATTTAGTATGCCCGCCCCCCAGCTTAAAGGAAAGATCTGTTACCCTTTTCTTTAGATCACCCTTCAGTTTGAACTTGATGATTATTACAGTATCAGCTGATGGCACCTGTTGCAGAATTCTACTCCAAGTGCATTTACCACTGGTTCTTTGAAGTAGTTCTTTCTGTTTCCCAAGAATCTCCCTCCTTCCTTCTTGGTTTTGGACATCACACTAATACTAGACACATAATCAAGTTAAGTACCGATTATTAGGGTGCTGTCCACAAACTGGGTAAATTAAGGGCCCGCTCTTCAAAGGCACCCCAAATGCATCCAAATTACAAAGGTTGCAGGAGGCGCTGAAGAGTTGGCTGCAGTCTGGCTGTCCCTCGCGATCCAGTGCACGAGATTGAGAGGAGGGAACCAGCATCAACAGCAGCAATGGTCCAGGAGCATTGGGAAAGTGTCAGGAGGTGGTGAGGTAAGCCTCCTCTGGGGTTACACTTATCTCTCCTGCTTTTAACCCCATGGGTTTAACCTCCCCCCCCGACATGGTGGGATCTGGCCGAACTAGACTCAAACCTCCCACCCCCTCAGGATACTGAGACAGTAGAAGCTGGGGAGTGGCCGGAGGCAGGTCCAAACTCATCCCACTTGAGCCAGGGCATGTTCTCTTATTCTTCCCACTCCTTTGGAAGTTGGCACTGTAGGCCTCAAAGGCCGTGCATGCAGTGTGTGCAGGAGCACAGCCCAGCAGGCTTAACCTCCCACTGTATTTCTACTGCACTGTCACCCATGGACACTTAAGTAGCACTTGTTGTAGCAGAGGTAATTACTCTCCCTCGTTAGAGGAAGAGAGTGTCCTTTACGATGCCCAGTCTATCTGTCCCCTCCAACTAGCCCCTGATGATCAAGGCTCACTTTTGAACCCGGTCGCTGACGTTGTAAATGGTAGCACTACTACTTCGCAAAAGGGCTGGTTTTTAAGTGCCCCCCAGGTTCCCGCTTCTGACAATTTGGGGTCGACACAACTAGGCCCTTCCATGGGCCAAGATAGTGGGTGAGTGGCTGTCCTCACAGCCGGTCAATGCCACTCCTCTATCAGCTGACAAGCAGTATGTAAAGTCCATGCACCCTGCTCTTTGGCTCAGTTTTCTTTTTCAGTTTTCACTTTTGAAAAGCTGACACTGTGTGATTGCAAGGCATTGTAACATTCTGTAGACATTTCATGTCAATTATATGGTTTATGTTAAAGGGGAACGTACATAGCTGGCTCGTTGGTGCGGAGGGCTGAGGCACTGTACAGTGCCTCACCTTTCCCATGCTGGTGACCTGAGTTCAAGAATAAGCTCGGGTTGCTGGGGGTCAGTGGGGGGGGGGCGGAGAGGATCGAGCAGCCGCTTGTCAGCTCTCTTCTCTTGATCTGTAGTAGTGGATCCCAGCTCTTGACTGCCACCAGGTGGAGGCCTGGTGGTAGCACCGATGCACAGGAGACAAAACATAGGTCTGGTGGGGTGGAAGGAGCTGCATTTCTGGAATGCATGTATGCCTCCACACACATAGGTCCTCAGTGCTGCTGCGGCCATGGGTTGTAGAGGGAGAAAACAGTAGGAAAAATCACACCAGGGCCACATGAAGTTCCACTCACAGTACTTCAGCTGGCCCTTCCACTCCAGCTGATGGGCACTTCTGGATGTGAGTACTCTGGGAGCGAAGGATGGCCCTCCCCTCCCTGGTAGAGGGGAATCTGAGGGGGAGCTAGTTCCCCAGCATGGATGGAGGACAGGGATGGTCAGAGGTGCCTAGGGATGTGGCTGAATAGCTGCCCAGCCTGGCTCAAAAGGATAAAAACCTTTATGGAATAAAAAAGGGGGAACATCGATCAGTAAAAGACTCACTTATCAGTGTAGAGCTACCCTCATTCCTCCTGGTTAGTGGAATCCATACTGCATCTCAACAGAGCAGGTGGACCGGCTGCCAGGAAAGCGGAGCTATTGGTAGCACCTATAATAACAACTGCTAGATTAGTCCTCCATGGCTGATCCTCTGCTGTGATGTCCACTGTGGGAGATTTCTGGGATGTGCCCCTGGTGGCGCAGGAGTTAAAATATTGAGCAGGAGGCATGGCCAAATCAACCAGATCCTTCTAAAATAAGATTTTTGTTCTGCATAACAAGTGAGATCGGGCTGGCCCCACACTAACATATGGGGTATAAACTGAAGGATGCTCCCCCTTTATATAAAACATTGTCTTTTACTGCAGAGTTTGCATATTATGCTCAGTGCAAGTCCTCAAGTACTATAATGTCTTCCTTAACTCATTTCTCCACAGGAGCTCTCTGAAGTTGCACCACTTGTCTCCTGTATACTGTTAATAGTAAATCCTGGGCCTTTCTAAGCAAAATCAAGCTATAGTCAGCATGCCACAAACAAATCCTAATAGCTCAAGAACCATAAGTGCTAGACACAAAGAATGAGTGGCAAAGTTATTCAGCACAAAATTACCTTTCCAGTGGTGGTATGCAAAGAATAATATATAATTTATTTTTTTTCTATGCTGGTTGAAACTGCAAAAAAAATGTTTTTTTCAGTAAAACAGGCAACATAAGCCATACACACCATACCAGAAACAAATACGAATAACTCCTAAAGTATATATGATGTGCACAGAATATCAGTGGCAAAGTTGTTTGGCACAAAATTACCTTTCCAACAGTGCTATACAGTCAAATATGTATTATATTCTGTTACATTATATACTAAAATATATAAGTGACTTCTCCAGATGTTGCCAGGGTACACAGGAAGTCAGTAGCTGACTTCTGTAGGCGTTCTCAGGACACACCAGTGTATTTTATTGATGCCTACAAGCGTCTGCTAGAAGACAGTGAGTTAAGCAGAATCTATATGTGCACATATATACTGTCCATCTGTTAATCCATTTTTCTTTTTCATGTTTATATAAAGCCTGGTATTATACCTGTAAACGTATGTAATTACAAAAATGTCTCAGTGTATGAAGGGTTAACTTAGCTTCCAACATATTGCCATTTCTGTTGGTACATAATAAACCTTAATTAATCAAGCTTCTTGTCTGTTTTCTCTTTGGTTGGCGGGTGAGCCTTTATTGATCATAGATACATTAAACAACATTTTTTTTTTTAACTCTTTTTATTGCAGTGCCTTACCCTGAACTCTCTCCATATGGTCTCATGGCTTGTGCCATATCCCACCCTCCTGAAGTCCTCATCTCATCTCCTCTTGGGGCCCCAGCTCTCCATCCACTCACCCGGTCACCCAACCCCCCAGCTCTGAGTCCCCCCCCAAGGTGGGACCACCATTACTCCTCCTGGCACTCTATCTATTATCTAAATGAGCGACCAGGTGGGGAGGAGAGCAGAGGAGTGAACAGAGAGACCTGACATTGGGTGTGGTTGGCCAGCCCCCGGATCATCCTTCACCTATGAGGAGACAGGGAGTTTTAACTTGTACTTTCCCCTTGGCATGGCATGCAGTGGATGTCAGCGCAGTACTGCCCACAGACATCCTGCTGTCGCCAAACCCCTGCTGCTAAACCTTGCTGCTGAGCGATGCCCCCAGCCTCCGCCAGGTGCCGCTGCCAAGCGTGGTATTCCCCTGGATCCCACCCCAGGAGAAGAGAGCAGTCCTCCAAACACTCGATCTTCTCCTGTCCCACTGACCCCCGATAGCCCTGGCTCATTCCAGAACCCGGGTCGCCAGCATGGCGCGAGGTGTGGCATCCAGCGCCTCAACCCTCAGTGCCACCAGGCTGGCTACATTAAGCAAAATATTTGCCTCATGTAGCCTGGTGGATGGGGATAAGTAATGGTGTGATGCTGAATAGATCATTTATTTGAATGAGCTGCGAGTGACCTCAGATGACTTCATGGGTAGTGGAGCCATGAGTGAGGTCCTGAGGTCACTCACAGTGAGTTCAAATAAATCATGTATTCAACTTCACACCATTACATATGCGATTTGTGCAGTAGCTGTCTCAGTGTTTTTTTATATCACTTTTTTATTTTCGTAGTTTTGTGCTTCGTTGTTTTGTTTTTTTAAGGTCTGTTTTTAGTGCGCTGTTTGTAGTGGGTTACTAGGTATAGAAATTCAGTTGCCAGGGAAGCATGTTTGTTACCCTGAAGCACGCTATGTTATTGGCTGGGATTTTGTATGTAGGCGGGCTAAAGAGTGTGTCAAACATGGCAGTCAGTTTCTTGCTTAGCGGGAGTTAGACAGAGCTGCTTTTCAGTTTTGTTTTTTTCACCCTATCTGGTTGATCCCGCGTTCAGACAGTTTCTGCACAATGTAGCTTGCTGATCGTTGTTTCGGCAGATTGTGCTACAGTTTGTGTGTGGAGGAAGAGTTAGGAAGATTTGTGTGCCCAAAGAGTAAGTTCTGCGGGTTGCGGGCCAGCTGGGAGGGGAGAAGCGAGGTGAAAGATTTGAAAAAAATGGACTGTTGTTTTTGTCAGCTGCAGATGGGGAACTGTATGGAGGTACTGTGAGGAGAAGATGAGTGCAGTGGTATGAACATTTGTGAAGGGTTGTGTGTGAGTTTGCAGCCAAAATGGGCCCTCAAAGGAATGGCTTCGGGGGGGGGGGTTCTTAGTGATCTACTTCCAGCAGGAGGGAGTTTTATTGATGGCAGGGTGTTGGATAAGCAGTGGTTGATTGATGGCAGGGTGTTGAATAAATGTTAGAACCACCGTTTATCCAACACCAGTGAGAATAAATGGATTTATTCCACTGGTTATGTGCCCACGCCTATTGCATAAATGGATTTATTCCATAAATGGATTTATTCCACTGGTTATGTGCCCACATCGCCTATCGCAAAAATCATCTGCTATCTGCCTGCTTGTTAAGGGGAGCATAAATCTGTAAAGTTCAGGTGTGGAGCA
Source organism: Neoceratodus forsteri (assembly GCA_016271365.2). Lineage (NCBI taxonomy): Eukaryota > Metazoa > Chordata > Ceratodontiformes > Ceratodontidae > Neoceratodus > Neoceratodus forsteri. The sequence goes on from CM028130.1 coordinate 202,674,969, forward strand.
CCAATCTGCCGTTAGGAAGGGGTCTCAGATTCCATAGAAAGCATCTACCTTGTCAATCTCTAGAGAACCAGTTATTGCTGTTTTTGGTCATTTGCAGCACTGTTTTCTGGTTTTGGGGGTTTGCTCTCCCTCTGGCTAACAATAGCCTTTTTATTTATTTAAGATTTCGGAAGTTCACCTTTGAGCCATGTCTCATTTACAAAGGTTCCACGTCAGAGACATAATGACAGTTAGCAGCACAAATTCAACAATAGTGGTTATAGAACACATTAAAATACAACATGTAAGCCGCCAAGGGTTTTGTCACATAAAGTAGTACGAATAAAGTAGTACACAAGAGTAGTACCATGGTCCACAGGTGTCGTACAAAGTGAACCTGGGAGATAGGAATTGAGGAATTTAGGCTGAGGTAGGAAACGTTGCAGGGAGCTGGGATGGGTTTATAGAGAAGGGGAGTAAAAAAGCCGCCCAAAGGTCTTGCTGAGGAGAAAAAAGAGATTTCCGGTGGGCATGATAAGGATGTTATAGGTGAGAGAGGTGTGAGGATTGGAAGGAGGGAAAAGGCTATGATTGATGGGGAGGAGGTATGTCAGAGAGTGGAGGAGGAAGAGGAAAAGTTGAGGACGGTGGAGGGAGCTTGGGGCTGATAGCGGAGGGCAGGTTGTGAGAGGGCATCGACATTGACTGGGGAGTGGGAGATAGAGTGCAATGGTGGGGAGAGGGAAGGAGGGAAAGCAGGGGAAGGGCAGCAGTAGGAGCTAAATTATCCAAAGCAGTCACAGGAAGCACTCGCCACAAGATGCAGATGAAGGTTTTGCTTAAAGGTACCCAGCGCAGCAGTGTTAGAGATATCAGATGGAAGGGAGTTGAACCAGTTAGAGGCTCTAATTTTGTAGGAGCATTGACCTTGTGTAGTCCGGCATCGGGGAACAGAGAAAATTTGCATTTCAGAGCTTCTGGTTGGTCGGGCGACACAGTGGGGGGTAAGAATCACCTGAACCCCAGGAGGCAGTAGTCCCATCGAGGACTTCTTTGCAAGAATGCAAGTCTGGTATTTAGGTCTGCCTGTTAGCTGAAGCCAGTTTACCTGCATGTAGGTATCACAGGTGTGAGATGAGCGGTCGGCTGAGGTAAGGAGCCGACAGGCCTTGTTTAGGGCTATGGTTATGCAATGGAGAGCAGTGTCAGTGGCAGATCCATAGAGCACAAGACCATAGTCAATAATTGAGATGACTGAACTCTGAATGGCAAGGCTAAGGGCTTCTGTTGTGAGGCAGTTCTTATGTTGGTATAATAGCCCTATGCGTGTGTTTACTGCTTTAGCAACATTGTCAATATGTCTGGCATAAGTCAGAGAGCAGTCAAGATACACGCCCAAGTACTTAAACAGATAAACCTGTTCCAGCAAGGTGCTGGTGCTGTTGCTGATTGTTAGTTTGTGATCTTTGTGTATGTTATGGGTTCCATGGAACAGCATTGTTTTAGTTTTTCCACCCATGAGGTGGTTACTGCATTTGAAACCAACTTCTATTGCTAATCTAACCTAAACAGGATATTCAGGTTGTGTCTCCAAGCAGGTGTGTTAATGAAGCATTTGTATTGGTGTCCCTGTAGTTTGTTTTTTTTAACTCGTATTTTTATGCTTCCGTTACTCCTGCTGTGGCACTACTGGAACCACCTGTACCTCCACCCATCTACTGCCCTCTGACCTTACAGAACCTTGGTTTACCTCATGGGTGGAGTATGGGTTGGTGGAATATACCTATGGCTGCGCAAGTCATCTGATGATGGAAGAGATGGGAAGGACCAACTCAGATATAACTAGATCCCTTAGAAGCTGGAACTGGGGGCCAGGCTTTTTTCCATTTCTTCCTCACTCCGTGAAGATGTTGAAATAAAATGTAGACCAGTGTGCATGAACAGCACAGGTCCCCAGCCAACGTCTTCCCGTCCCACTTTTTCCCTCAGCTGCACTGTCACCAGTGGTCACCAAGGTGGTAGTATGGCAGTGAGGGTGACAGTCCTTCATCCCCAGAGGAGAGGGACTTGCAAAATACACAGTCATCCTCCCCAGTCTGGCCCTTGTCAACCCAGGTTCATTCCCAAACCCAGTACGTGCCATCATGTGCGGTAGCCCTACTTCTGCCCCCCATCCTGCTTGTTACCGGGGTCTTTCTTGCATTAAGTGTTGATAAACTGCTGCTGCTCTTCCTCCTCTGGCAGAGTTGGCCAATCGTTACACCTCTTTTCAATGCAGCTGCTCTGGGAGCAAATAGCCATAGTCTAGGACATCTCTGAGGCAATGTGGAAGCTGTAGATGTCCCAAAACTCAGTTCTTCCTAGGTCACATTTAAGTCTCAGCTCTTCAATGGATAGCATTATTCTGATTTGTTAATCTGTAAGATCCCAGTTCCACTACAGATGTAGCTTTTTGTATCTCTCCTCTATCATTCAGGATCTGGCCCTCAATGTGGAGGCTGTAATTGTTCACAGAACTTGAGTTTACAGTAGGAGAGACTAGAGCCCCAGTGCATGAGTTATGCCAGATCTTTCCCTCCTTGCACTGTTCCTTGTACAGTGGAGTGCACTTTACAACTTGCAGGCAGTTCAGAGGTTTAAGTAAATTACAGAGCATGTCCCTCTACTGCTTCTTTTTCCAGTGCAGTCCACTTTGGCACTGTGTTCGATTTTGGTTGTAGAAGTCCGTTCAGCATTTGGTGCATCATGAAAGCTGAGTTATATCAATTCAGCTATGGAAGTGCCAAACCTCCTTTGTTCTAGGGTGCTCAAGATTTCGATATATTTACTGTGGGGGGATTTAACCCCATAGAAAATTTCTTATGATTCTTATCAATTGGCATAAAAAATTTTGTCTGTATGTAGACTGATACGTAACTGAGTATGTAAAAGACACCTAGGGTGATCTGGAGACCATGTTTATTGAGTTTACCTTTCCTTACAGTGTAAGTTTCAATCTGTTTCATCTTTGTATTTCTGTGAGCAGGGTCTTTATTTTAGGCTTCAGGTTGGCTTTAACAAGTTCCTTCAGTTGTAGCGTGACTATTTTTCCCAGATATGTACTCTCTGCCCAGGGAACGTTCCATCACAAGTATGTTTGACCACTGTGCGTATTTATTGGAATTATCATCGCTTATCCCAAGTTATTCTCAGGCCCTTTTTTCCCCCTTTTATGCACCCATCTTCAGGGTGGCCCCATCAGGGCCTACTACCTAGCCCAGTACCGCGACATCTCTGGTGCTTACATCCCTATCTCCTTTAAGCCCCCAGCATACCACTTAAGGCAGACCCATCCTCAAATGGGGCAGGGTAGGGAAGCAGTTGTTCCGTCTATATAAGGACCCCCAAAGTAAAGTGGGGGGATGATCCGTCACCAGGGCCTGGGCCTGAGCATGCCCCGTGATCCTGTTTTCACGGATATTTTTCTGTTTGTTCTATGTTGGTTTTGTTTCCTGTCATGCATGGAAGCAGGTGCTCGAGCAACAGTGGGTTTAAGCATGGCTGAGAGAGAGTAAAGGGCTTATAAGTTACTTAGAAAGGTAGAAGTAAGGTAGGAAGTTGGGGGGTAAGGGTGAAAAAACAGTCTAGACAACAGGTCACAGGGTAGGGCATGGTAAAACTGGTCAGCTTAGGTAGACCAGTGGTCTTTTCTGGATGAACCAATGGTCTCCTGCTGGCATTTTCTGTGTTTCTTTGTCAAATGCATGTGCTGTTGCATGTGGCCACACAACACTTGGCTGGCCACCATCTCTTCCTTGCATCCCCTGCTGCACTACCACCTGTGGTCATTCAGATGGCAATGTGGCAGCGGACACTTCAGTGCTCTTTCCCTGAGAAAGGAGAGAGTCCTGCAGAGGCTAAATCCTCTGACATGCTTACCTAGATCTTACATACTGAACCTGATGTGCGGACCCAGGTCCTCACGAATAAAGAGAACTGTAAGGGGCCATGTAATAAGCCTTGTGGTGCACCTTTAATGAGTTGAGTCAGACTTCTTGCCATCCACTCTGGGGTTAGCTGCCGAACCAGTTGGCAACCTCTGAGCTCATATGTAGCTGGGCTAGTCTGGTCACTAGCAGGGGTGCTCAGATTATCTGGAAGTCATTCTTTTTGAATCCAGTGGATTTGGGGAAAATTTGGAGTCCAATTCTGATCATGCATTGGAACAGGATTGAAATTTCCTGCAAAATAAAACCTCCCCCTGCCTCAGTATACAAAAACAAGTAATAATGTATGAGTCCACTCTCCAGTTCACCCTGCTTTGTTCTGACCTTCCCCCTACTCCCACCCTTGTGTTCTCCAGACTCCGAATGTCTCCCAAACAACCTTACCTTCATGTCAGCTCGCTTACTTGGGGGGGGGGTCCCTCCCCCTAAACGTTTCTGGTGATCCAGTGCTCTCTGGTGGTACAGATGTCTAGCAGTTCCTCTCAGTTCTCTTTTCTCTCTCCAGTATCTTACTACCCCCCCCCCGCTACAGGCCCTGCCATCACCTCACTGCGTCCCAATGTTCTGAGTCATAACCTCGGCTCTTCCCAATTACAGATTATGCCAAATCACTAATATCCTCCTGACTGGATGGATTCATTCCATTTATTTCTCCCTGTCCTTGTGCGAAGCATCCACGACAGGCCAGTCTAACCATCAGATCCTCCTTCTAAGGCCTGGCGTCTGCTAGGAAAATTGGGAGTAGCCAGCAAGCACCAAACCCTGTAGTAACTATCCGGCAGCACACCTTGGGATGGATTTTCGAATACCAGTGATTGCCGCAAGTTCTGGGTGCAGCAAAGATATGGCGCACTGGACTTGCAGCAATGTAATGGGATTTTTTATCCCTTGCGGCAACTGGCGCAAGCTAGATCATCTTTTTGTGGTCTGGCTTGCATCAGTATCAGGGACGGTTTTCCTAGAACTTGTGCCAGAGGTTTGGCGCAAGCTGCCGTAAAGCGGGTAAACTGTCGTAACTGTGCCCAAGATTGTAAAATCTGGTGCAATTGTGGCAAGTGGGTATGGGGCATGGAAAGCGTTTGACACAGGCCTTGACACAAACCCTGCACCACCCTTTGAAAATCCATCCTCTAGTGTTCAGCTTCCCTGGAGGAAGGCTGAGCTAACCGAGGAATTGGTGTTGGTTGGCCAGTGCTGCCGCGACCAAGAGATTCAGTTACTGTGGGCTGCTGAGCCATTAGCACATGGCACACTTGAGTCATGACCAGTGGATGGTGCTAGCCCTCCAGGCAGCTACATAGAGTGGAGGACCCTCCAGCATATGGCAGTAGCACAGAGCAGCACAACTTACTCAAGGTAAGGTGGGAGGGCAGGGGTGGCGGAAGAAGGGAGGACTTTTGTTTAGGGTCCCAGACAGTTTACTCTCCTGTTGTTTTACGGGGTGGGGGTACTATAGTTGGATTTGGAACTGGATTCCTGATTCTGATTCTACAGCCAACCCCTTTCAGAATTTGGATTTTTGGCCTTCAATACCAAAAATCCAAATTCCCCCATAAAAGCCCAGAATCCAATGCATCTGATTTCATTGGACTGGTACCGAGCATCCCTAGTCACTAATATTCTGGGATTCGCTGTGTTGAAGGCCTTCGATAGGTCTCTGAAGATGCTGCCAACAAATTTTCCTCCGTCAGTTGCCAGCCTGATGTCAACCTGTTCTCATCATGTACCCTGGTTGCAGCAGTGACTATACTGTGGCCTGTACTAAACTCTGACTGGTATTCATTGAGCAGTAAGGTTTCGGTCAGGATTTTGACGGTTTATTCGTGTAGTATACACTGTAGTACTTTGGATATCACAGGCAGGAGGGAAATGGTCCTGAAGTTGTTCAGGTTGTCCAGTTTGCCTCATTTGTGGATGGCCACCATACTGGCAGTTTTCCAGCCACAACGAACATAAGATAACTCTCAAGAGTGATTGAACAGGTAGGTCAGTGGTCTGAAAAATTCTGGAACAGCGGGTTTTAGCAGTTTGGGGTTCCACACTATCTGGACCACATTTTTCCTGTCTTTTAAGTGGAGCACTTCATCCAGGACTTCTAAGGGCTCAAAATTAGAGATCGGAAAGGGGGTTTTCTGTTTGCTGGGGAAACTTGAGTGGAGGGAACTGGCGAGGTGGTGTGGGTGTTCCAGTTATCAGTTAGAGCTTTTTTGGTATTTAGAATGTCTGCATAAAAGAACTGGCAGTAGTGAAGAGGGTGTTTAAACAGCTGACCATGTTGTGGGGTGGGTGGCCGCTGAGCATACCAAAAGGTAGATTCTCAGAGATGCTGCACATTTTTGGGGCCCTTGAAACCAGTGCCAGTTTTCCAGAAATTCTTGTGAATATGGCTATTGTTGGAGTGTGCCATAGCAATAAAGGATCTCTTGGTTGCAGTGACAAAGTTTAAATATGTGTGTCGGGACTGTTTGTGGTTTCAAGTCAGATTGGCTGTTGAAGCATAGAGTTTTTGTGCCAGGCTTTGTCCCTAGTCTTCCTGAGCTGTGCAGGTTATGGGAGACCCAGGGTGCCGAGTTTAACCTCCCCTTGCAACATTTGATAGGAGCATGCTTGCTGCAAATCTCCAAGTAAGGATTAAGCCATGAGAAAGGATGGGTCTACTGTGGAATTAATCCATGGTTTGGGGAGGGTTGGTGGCCTCGTGCCTCAAATGACCCAACCATGGACTAATTCCACAGTAGACCCATCCTTTTATGTGGCTTAATTCTCTCGTAACATGGCATTGAATGTATAAGTAATATTTTTTGAAGAAATGAAAAGAGAGATAGTGATTTAAAAAACACGCTGCACAAATTCTAGAAAAAAATTCAAACACACCTATTGAACATCTCGTGGGTGTTATACATGTTCCGCAAACATATCTCTTATAACAAGTTTTGACCTTTGTACTCTGCAGATTTATTTTCAAACTGTGCAAAAACTTAGTTTTATTTCTATGCTGCTCGCTATTGCTGCTTCTCAACTCTTCCTGTGGTGCATTGTGGGAACGGTACTATGACATAAGTCACATTTGCATACAGCTAGGAGAGCAGTAAGGAAGAAAGTGAGCAAAGGAAACACTCGGCGGTGTCTAATTTTTTAACGAAAGAGTTTTTAACATTTGCATATTTATGTAGATAAATTTAAACATTTTTAACATTTTAAAACTTCTTTTAACTGCGGATTTGGCAACATTTGGACTATAGCAACAAACATGGTACATTATACTGTTATTCAATTGCTTTTAGTTCTGGAGGTTCGGTTTTCGTTTGACAGCTGGTTTGGTTTTAGGTGGTGCAGATTTACTTTGGGTACATTTGCTTTGACTTCGTAGTAGGTATTCACTCAACATGTATTTCCATCAACTCCACATATCGAGAACGTTACATTAAACTGCTCCATTTTATTTATTTTTTTTGCAAGGATATGATGGACTGCTGGGCAGATGGGTGGGAAACAGCAATGATTTGGCTACTGCTTTTTTGTTTGGTGGATTATAACGGTGCTACATGAGCAACCATGGTCTACTTTGGAGTTAGACCATGGTTGCAGTAGTACCACCTGTTATATTTCGACCAATAGAAATGATAGATTTCAGCATCAGTATTTATGCCATGTTACAAAAGCTCATTGACATAGAAGGATCAGGCATTATCCAGCTCAGATATCAGCTATAGCCTGATCCAGGGATGGCCACCGGATCACAAATAAAGCTGACAAAGTCAGAGTCCTTGTAACACCCTTATTACGTCAGTTTAGTGGGGGTCATGGTTACACAGCTTCTCTCTCATGTAGGAGATGGCAATATGATCACTTGGTGGTATAGCAGTTGCTGAGAACCCACGCTTCTATCTGATATATAGGTAAACCGTTATATCTGTACAGCCTCTGCCCCACCCCAATAATGGTCAAGCAGTAAATTAGGTGTCATGCTGGCCCCTCTCTTGATCATTTGCCTCTGTCATATCCCCCTGTTCTGTGCTCTGTACCCACACTACTAGTGATGGGCTCTCCTATCCTCTTATAAATTTGAGCTAATCACTTCATTCTTGTTCCCACCTCTGTAGCTACTGCAGATGCAGTTCCCTCATCTGTGCATGCCTCCTCCACCCTTACCGCTGTCCAAGATATTGTATTCCTTTGTTCCCTTCTGCAGTTCCTGAATCGGGAATGATGACTAACCTCCCTTGTCCATTTCATCTTCCCGCCTCCTTCCTTACTCCCCTCTCACCACTGTGTATGTGGTGTGCAGTACCATGTAACATACGTTTCGGTCAGTAAAGCACAGTCCTTTGTCTTCTGTTGGGGTTCAGCGGTCGTGTGATTTTCTGTTCACAAAAATGTGGAGTGCTGCTAGTGACTGAAACTTATATTCAGTGTCCTCTTCATTAGGAGTTTTTTTTTTTCCTGGCTGCATCATACGTTTTTGCAGTCATCGCCGATCTACGTCAGATGGGCATGATGCATATTGATACTCTGGTCTTCCCAGCTTAGTGCTCCTTGCATGCTGCAGTCGTTATTTCTTTTCTGTTATTATAGAGTAGGAGCCTGACTGTAATCATCCTCATGGACGCCCCGCCTTATGTGTTGCTATATGCCCTGTGCCCCCGCCTCAGAACTGATAAGTAGCTTTGGAAGCAAGGTCTTGAGGAATTTGATGGCTATCCAGCCTCTGTCTGGGGGCACCTAACAGCTTGATATTTTTTCTATGTTGGCAGTGTTCGGAATCGGTCATTTGGGCTGTTCTTTTTTTAACTCCCCTATGATGTTGAGTGCAACATTTTTTGCTTCTTCTGTTATCTCTTCTGCAACCGCTATTCTGTTCTCTGCTTTGGTGTAATGAGATGCCCAGTGAAATTCTCTATTTGGTCTTCTGTACAGGACAGTTTAGTTTTCTTCACTGCAGTGTCATTAGTAATGACTGTTAGGGCTTGGCTGAGACCACACACCTTCTTGAGCAGGCTTGGTTTTGACACCTCCTTCATTGCAGTTCACAGCAAGGTGCTAGGATTCTGTTGGGAGACTTGTGCGCTGACCTGAAGAGCTGTCCACAGCTCTTGTGTTCAGTATTATTCTGCTGCTCTTACTCTCCTATACAAATCTTTGTCTGGTTAATTGGGGTTCGTATATGTGTGTGTGTGTGTATATATATATATGTACTGTATATATGTTTCTCATTCAGTGGCCTGCAGTGAGACAGCTCTGCCACAGTGCTACTCAGGAACACCCATAGCACCTCATCGTTCAGCTTTGCCCCAGCTGGGCTGTTGAATTCCAGAACTATCCTGTGAATCCTAGTCTCCCATGGGACTTTGCAAGATGCAGCCTTTGTGTCACTGAATGTTTCCTGCAATGTTTAGGGGAGTAATCTTGTACATTAAATTGTTTTTTGTTCTCCGTTTCCCATAATACTTGCTACATTTTATCTCATCTGTTGTAATAGTTTTGAATAGTACTATTTGTGCTGCCTTTCTTCTGCCTGCTCTGGCTACTACTGTACCGTGTTTTTATTTCCTGTGTATCCCCTCTCCCATGGACACATTTCTTAACAATCTGCCACCTCGGCATGCTTTCTCCCAGCCAAAAATGTTAAATAAATGAATGGATCATTGACTAGCAAATTAATAACGAACAAAAAAACATATAGTCTTTTCCAGTTTAAAAATGTGTTTCCTAGTATTATTTTGTGTTAGATTTCAGTTTATCAGAGATACTAACAAGCCCAGTTTTTCCTTTTTATTATTCTCCTCCCCCTGCCCCACTGCCTCTGCATCCTAAGGCAGTTTACTTCCGTATATCATCAGTAGGCGCTGCCTTTTACAACCTTCATAACATTAGAGCACCAGATGGCATTTGCAACAACCTCTCTGTGTCCCCTTCCCAAGATCCACCCTCCCTGGAGTTGGTATATTTAGTAAGGGGGGGGTGTGGGGGTGCAGCTCCCTGCAAACAGAAAGGTCACCCTCGCCAAAATCTGGCACTCTATTGATGCGACGCTCTGAACGTAGCGCAGAGTAGTGATGGAACCTTACTTCAGCCAGATGTCTGCCTCAGCTGCTCCTCTATACTCTTGCCTCCAGGACTCCCATCCAGATCTTGCTGCATTCCAGTACCCCACAGCTTATGGAGGGACTCTGCCTGATTTTTTTTAAGGAGGTTTGCCGGGTAGTCAGTGAACGTGAGGTGATGAGACAGCACTGACATCATTTGCTACTGAGCAAGAATTTATGCCAAGAAATGGCCCTCTTTCCTCCCCTGATTAGGCCACGCAGCAGTGTTGCCATCCTATGGGTGAGAATAGCTAACATGGTGTGGTTACCCACAACATCAGTGCCACCACTTAATCTGCAATAGGAGGCACTCTATATTATGTTTAAGGTTTTGTCTTCCTCTGGCTTGCCAGACAGCACCCCCCCTCCAGCTGTCACTGACCTCCTCGTGGACTAGGTAGTTATCTGCCGCTTGCACAGAACCGTGATGGGGTGGCTGGCTGCCATGTCAGTCATGCATTGGCCTGCAGGGGCTGACAGCAGAACATCAGACCAGGGCTTTGTCCAACAGCTCTTTTTTTTTCTTTCTGAGGGTGATGGTATGCAGTGACAGGCACACATGCTGTCCTGGCATCAGGTGCCCCACCCCATCCATCTAGGTTCTCCTGCTGTGTTGCCACAATATGTCCACCAGGAGTTGGTCAAGTGGCGGGACACAGCAGCTCCCATCCCCGAGGGAGTAGAGTTGTTCTTGGGATGCTCATTCCTTCCTCCCCGACCAGCTACAGAGTCACCTGAGTCTGTTCCCAGATAGGTCATCAGCACAGTGAGCAGTAACATTATCAGGCAGGCATAGAAGGCACTCGGAAAACAAAGAAAAAGATGCGCACACACCAGATTCAGGTCAGAAAACAGGTTTATTGGTCTAAGTTCAGGATGCTGAGAACCATGCCTCATAGCATCCTGAACTTCAGCTAATAAACCTACTTTCTGATCTGAATTTGGTGTGTGCACAGCTTTTTCTTTGTTTTCAGAGTTTGATCCTGTACTGAAGCACCTTTGTGGCCCGTGGCATGCGCACCTTTATTGCCTCTCCTTGTAGGATGCACTCTTAACAGTGGGTAAGCCCCCGGAGTTAGAACAGAATGCCTCCATATCATGATCTGCACCCCCTTGTGTGGCGATCGATCAAGACTTTCCCGGGTAGCACAGCAGTGTACTAGCAGCTGGTGCCAACTGTCCAGGCTTTACAAGTCAGTGTTCAACAAATGCTCACTTTTACTTTTAACCCCTGTGGGTATGGTTTCTCTCGGTAAGGATTAACTTTGCTACCTTTCACAGAGTTTGCACCACTCTGGGTCCTCTGTGGAAATCCATCGGTTGCAAGTAAATTGCATGTTCAGGTTGCTTTAATCAGATAATTTTTTTCTCCCCTGCAAACAGCTCTTTCTCGAATTCCCTCAAAGCATTGCAAATATTTTCAGCAATTAGTAAACACGGTCCGTCAAGGTAATTATTTTCTCATTAGGACAGAAGTTAGTGTTTCACTCCTAAGCTCCCATATTCCAGCACTTCATTTTAATTGAATTCCAATCCAGCCTTCTGCTGATGAACAGTTATAAGCAGGGCAGTGAGGAAGATTGGCCATGGGCCGTATTTTTTTAATGTCAAAGTCCTACTGCTAGTTTCAAGGCATTGAGACACTCCTTGTAACTGTATGGAGAAAAAGAAATGCATAATTTTTTCAGTCTTTATCCACATTTGATCATCTGTCTAGGATGTTTTTCTTTGACCAATATTTTATTATATAGATGTAGGAGCACTAATGAGGATGCGCCCATTTTTATTGGGAGTGTCTCCTCATGCATTCTTACGATGAGAGAACTGTGAACCAAAGGTGACTGGTGATATACGAGCATAAGAATTTAGGCAAGAAATGTGAGAGTTGGCCCATCTAGTTGTTTTCTTCTCCAGCTCGGTGGCATTATCCTGTCACCCCTTTGTCTTTAAGGATAAATCCCAATTTGAGCCTGAACACAGAAGCAGTGCTGACTGACACCACCTGGTTTGAGTGTCCATAGGTTGTACTGTGAAGCTTCTCCTCCTGACATTTCCTTAGAATCCCTCTCTTTACGAAGGCGTTGAGAGTCCCTCCTTGTCCTTTCATTTTTGTGCATTCTGAACTGCTGCATTTGGTTTAATGGTGTTATCCCTTTTAGACATTTGAAAACGAATCACGTCTTCTGAGTCTTCCGTGGACAAGAGTCCCACCTCTGTTAGTCAGTCCTCATAGACCGTGGTTTGCAAGTCTTCACCCAGCTTGGTCACTCGCCCCTTCACCTTCTCCTTCATTAGTTACGGGGACCAGATCTGTACACTGTATGTAAGATGGGGTCTGACTCATGATTTGTAAAGGGGCATTACTACATCCTGTGATCTGCTTGCAGCATTGAGTTTCTTGACATTTGTTCTAGGTTGCTGGATCCAAAAGATGCCAGAGAGACACCCTTATTATGGGGGCCCTCCTGTCCCCTGCATGAGACACTCTTATTATGGGGGCCCTCCTGTCCCCTGCATGAAACACCCTTATTATGGGGGCCCTCCTGTCCCCTGCATGAGACACTCTTATTATGGGGGCCCTCCTGTCCCCTGCATGAAACACCCTTATTATGGGGGCCCTCCTGTCCCCTGCATGAGACACTCTTATTATGGGGGCCCTCCTGTCCCCTGCATGAAACACCCTTATTATGGGGGCCCTCCTGTCCCCTGCATGAGACACCCTTATTATGGGGACCCTCCTTTCTCCTGCATGAGACACCCTTATTCTGTAAAGAATATATCACATGCAGATGCCCGGAAGTGGGCTTGTTTGGGGTTAAAGTTTTAATATATTATTTATCAACCTACATCAATAATATATTAATTCTGCCACAGAGGCAATGGTTATGATTGTAAGAGTGGTGTTGCTTAACAGTCTTAGGGAATCAGAAACATTCTTATACCCTAAGAAGCACGTGGCAGTCATTCTTACAGCTTAATAGTGGTCTCTGAGGAATGATGATCAGTGTTCAGAAATGGACCGGGGTCATTTGGTGGTCAACTAGGGGACAGAGGAGTGCACATCCATTGACAGTTCTCCCCTTCAGGGAGGGGGTATAGTGTGTGCCACTGCTTGGCTACGACTGAGGTTAGGTGGTGTAGCAGTGACCGCCTTTCAATCAACCAGGCACAGATGCAGAGGGCGTTTAGCATTTTTATGGCATACGGCCACATTATTGCATGTGTACCTGCTTTCTGAATGGGGCGAAACTTGGAGGAAAATAACTCAGACTGGCAGGATGAGAATGGTGACCATGCAGATTCCACACCACGACCCAAAGGCGTCCATTCACCTGTGATGGTCAAAGTAGATGGGTTAAGTCCCTGGATGGTGGGTAACAGTGCTGGGGTTGCTGTCAAGAAGAGGGCTAGTCATGAGTTGCAGGTGGCAAAAATAGAGGATGGGAAAAGAAAAAGAGTGGCCAGTATTCCCATAAATATATTAAAATTTCTGTAATTTATAGTGTGTTTCATTTAAAAGGCTATGCCTGGGATTCAGTGGAGGAGCAGAATCAGGCTTCCCCGACTTCGGCTACATAAACATAACTCATTCAACCCTCTGAGCTCTAGTGGTGGCATCGCACCCCACCATTCCTCCTTCTCTAATACTGTCTTGCCCCTGTGGGGCCTTTTAATTTCCTCCGACTATGGCCATGTCCCTCTGGCTCCCTTGAGAATTATTGTAGTAAGAAGGCTACCACCAAACAAAAATGGCAAGTTGCACAAGCACAACACCATGTTCCCAATTCATACGATTCTAGTACCTCCATGAACTTAAAAACATACGTTTTAAAAGTTTGTTTTTTTAAATAACCTCCTTCCTCATTGTCCATAAGGTGACATTTCTCTTTATCAAAGCTTGCACGAGAGGGTCCCTTATGGCTGGATAATTCTCATTGCTGATTGGCTGAATCAACATTGGCAATTTATCATAAGGTTACCTTTATTTAATGGACTGTGAAACCAACTCCTAAAAGCTCATATTGTTCCCTGGTAAATGAAAGGTGCCTCCACTGGTTGGACTATCCCACAACGTTATTCATTGATTCTGGTTGCAGTTTATTTACACACTAAGGCAAGTGAGATGTACGAGAATGTCTTCTCATCACTGGGATTCTGCATTTTTGCCCACTTTGTTTTGTAGCTGGAAACACTGAAGCACTGGGAGGTTACATGACATTTTTCTAGTTGAGACAGTGAGCCAGGATCAGAAGACAATCTATAAAATGGGAAATAAAAACTGACCAAATCAAACAACTTCATTAGTTAAAACACAACACCTGATCATTAATTATTTACCTAGACACTGCACAGTTTGTAACTATAGCCAGCCCTAATCTACCTAGCAACAACGGAACTAAAAAAATAAAACCCTTTTCCATTAAAATAAAATGTTCCCACTTTTTAAACACAAAAAGCCACAACAGGGTATAGGTTTCTTCAAAATAAGTGCAGTTCCCAGGTTCATTCAGAGCAGCACAGCCTTTGTTATCAAACCTGCCTGTTCTATCTAGCGACAGCCTAACTAAAGGAAAGTAAAATCTTTTTCCATAACATTTTTTTTCCATTTTATAACTGCAGTAACCTACTGCAGGGCATGGGTTTCCTGAGAATTAATGCACTTCCTGGGTGCGTTGAAAGTCACTTGGCCGTTTTCCTCATGTCTTCCAATTCCCTCCCAAGGTATGCATTCATTCTCTAGAAATGCATGCCCTGTTGTAGATTATTGCATATGTAACAGGGTTGCATTTAGCATTTAGGTCAGTGTCAGTGGCTCACTAGGTAGCACACTCGCCTCTGAGGCCAGGAGATCAGAGGGCTGAGGGTTCAGTTCCCACATCTGGCACTTGGGTTAATATCCCAGTACTGACACTGTAGTGTAGCATGAGAGGGGGTGCTGCACTTCTGAGGTGCCGTCTTTCGGATGAGACGTTAAACCGAGGTCTCATCTGCCTGGATTGGTGGTAGTTCAGGTTGATGTTAAAGATCCCATGGCACTTATCAAAAAGAGTAGGGGAGTTTTTATTGAAAATACATCAATGGAAACACCAAAAAAACAAAAACACATACATTAGTTTTATACAACCATAATTATAAAGAAAAAACTACCAACCAATACATCATCATTATAATATTGTGCCATGTCCCCCTTATTTATATTTAATAAAAATCTGGAATCCTTTCCACCATTTAAATATTTTCCCAGCAGTCCCAAAGTGTTTGTCTTTCATATGGACAGATTTCATTGCCTCCATTATAAGTACAAAAAAAATTTCATATGACATAAACTTTTTTTCGTAGTACCCACTGGCATCTAGCATGCCACAAATAATATTTTAAACAACAAAAAAAACACAACTAGCGTAGCCCAATCATAAGAACCCAAAAGGTGAGGAAAAAAAACAAAAACCAAGGCCTGATAGTCGAGATTTTGTAGCCATGGAAGCTGTAGCTTAGCGCTTAAAAAAAACCATAACCCTGCAGCATAGGAACACTTGAATAAAAAATGATCCATAGTTTCCTCCTTTGCCTGACACAGCATGTATGGACAACATCTTTCGCCAATCATTTTGTGCTTAGCATTCCCCTTGACATTTAACCTTCCATAAACTGACAGCCATAGCACCTCCCACATATGAGAAGGAATCCTATGATAATTAAGTTGTTTAAGAACAAATTCAGTGCAAAAGGAAGGGCAATTAACAAATACAGGTTCACTTGGATACAATTTTTCCAGGAAAAAGAAATATAATCCACCCATTATGTTATCTTTAATACACTGAAAAGAAAGAGACCATTTAAACAACTTTTGAGCACACGGTGTAAAAAACCCTGGGATATATATACTTTTGGGAATCCGTGGGGTAAGGGGTGCCCTCCAAACACCAAAAAAGGGTTTAAAGTTATTCATTACCCATGTCTGCTGAATCAGTAATGGAAATGAGGGGTCAAAATTAAAGTTCTGAGCAAGAAAAAGCCCATAAAAAAAACTAAGAGGATCCACCATGCCCAACCCCCCTTTGGAAATAGGGAGATAGGTATAGCAACGTTTAATGGGGTTAAGTCTACTCCCCCAAAGCACTGAAAAAAAAAACATGCATACAATCGTGTTTCCAGGGCTAACGGAGGAGGATATACCAAGGCGATATATAACAGCCCAGGAATAATAAATTTTTTAATAACAAAAATCCTTTTTATTTTAGATAATCTCCATCCCTTCCACCTTTGAACCTTCCCTTCTGCCTTTTTCAATGCAATTTCCCGATTATCCACAGGGAGATTGTGAGCTCCAAAAATTACTCCTAAGATTTTACATGGTAGGGAAGAAAACACAATATCAGATACTGCAAACTGATCTTGATCAATAGGTCCTAAAAGCAACCCTCTAGATTTCTTTGTATTAATTTTTGAGTTGGAAACTTTCTCATATTTAGTGATACAACTTAGGACAATAGGAATTTGAACCAATGCAGTCAGAAAAATACAAATATCATCCGCATAGGCTTGGACAATCACCGTATCTGAAGGCAGAAGCCCAGAAATGCCTGGTATTCCATCCATCTGATCTAAGATTTTAAGTAATGGATCCAAAGAAAAAACATATAATAAGGGGCTCAAGGGGCAGCCCTGTCGTACCCCAAATTTAACTGAAACTGGGAGGGAATACTGACCTTTAATAACGGGATATACTACCACTTTGTTATACATTAATTTAATCCAATAAACAAAATCATGAGGTAAACCATATTTCTCTAATACTATAAATAAATAGGAACGAGACACCCTGTCAAAGGCCTTATTTTGGTCAAGAGACAGGATGCAATGCCAATTGGGGGACCTATTGGAAAACTCTATTATTTCCCTAAGAATAGTAAGTGCAGACAAAATTTTCCTATTTGGAATGCCGCAAAACTGAAGAGGATATAACAACTCAGCCGACACTGATCTCAACCTTCTATTTAAAATTTGGGATATTATCTTGAAGTCTGAGTTCAAAATAGTTATAGGTCTCCAGTTACATAAAAGAGTTCTATCACCACCCTTAAAAATAAATATCATCAAGCCTGCCGAAAACTGCACAGGTAAACAATGAAGACCATGTAGAAAGAAAAAAACTTTCTCAAGATAGGGAGCTAAAATCTCACCAAATTGTTTAAAGAATTCATAAGACAACCCATCCAACCCTGGAGAAACTCCACCCTTTAAGGAAGAAAAAACTTCCAAAATCTCTTGCTGAGATATAGAGTCAGCTAATTTAAACACTTCCCTGCCCAATTGGGGAAATATAGTAACATCCTGAAAAATCGTGAACATCACCACTTGGGATCAGAGGCCCTTCCTGTTCTTTTATATAATCCTGATAATAGAAATAAATCATCCTGGGAGGTTTTAAAATTCCTTCCTTATTTTGTAACACCTCTAATCCTAAAGAGTTTCTTTTTGTTCCTAAAGGCCTCAAAGGGTCCCTAATGGTGTTCTTTGAGTACCAAAGGAAAGCTCTGAACGTAAAGTCTGTGCTCTATCGTACTGACAATCCCTCATAGCAGACTTCGTAAGGGAGATTTGAGCCGTAAAATCATCTCTCGAAGTATTAGCCACTGAAAACAGCCCCTGAAGTTTCTTCCTGAGGTTTAAATATCGTAAAAATTTAGCAGTAACTCGTTGTTTTCCATATTTTTGGAAGAATTTCCTGATATCTTTTGTATCCACCCACCAGTCCCATAAATCCTCATATAAAACCATAACAGATACACGGGCAGCCAATAGAGAGGATATACCTTTTACAACCCCTGGGTCCTGCAAAACAGAAGTATTTAGTTTCCATCGTGGTTTATTTATAGGTTTGTATAGGGGGTCGATAAAGGAAAGAGTGATGAACAAGTGGTCAGAAAATTCAGTAATATGAGTTTTATGGACTGGAAGGGATAAATTCCTTAAAAAAAAATAATATCTATAGTAGATATTGAAGACCCCCTTCTAAAGGTGTAATTCAACCCCTTATCCTGATAACTCCTCCCATTCCTCAAACCTGCTAAATTAATAACTCTCTCTAAGGCAATAGTGTCACAATACTTTTCTTCCTGCTTTACCCTACTAAACCCAGAAATTTCACAATTAAAATCTCCCCCCAAAATAATATAACTAGAGGTAGCCAAAAAAGGGGCGAGGGCTCTACACATTGCCACCCTACCCGCCTTTGTCTGTGGCCCATAGACTATTATAAAGTGAAAATCAGCCTGTTTCCATACCCCATCGATGATAAGTAGTCTCCCTGGTATAAGATCCACCAATTTTTTGAGAATAAAATTAAAAGAACCAAAAAGAATCCCCACACCGTCTGCTCTATCTAATCCAAAGGACCAATAGGATGGTCCCCAGATCCATTCAGATTTAAAGGACCGACACTGGTCTGAAGTATAGACCCATGTTTCTTGTAGAAAACAAATATCGAGGCCAAACTGATGAAAAAAATAAAAAAGAGCATTTCTTTTGCAGTTATTCAAAAGACTGCTGCAATTTAGAGATCCAACATTAAGGGGAATCATAAACATTTAGGTTTTCTTCCTCCTTTTTTTTTTCTTCCCTTTATAATCTGTAGTAGAAGTTTTACTCCCATGGGGTTGTGATAAGGTGGGGGTACCAGTATCCATGTCAGAATCCCCTGTAACAGTATCTAAAATAGCATAAGAATTTTGCATCTCAAAATTAGGAATGTCTACTGAAGTCGGGGGGGGGAATGTTTTTTTTTGGGGTGGGGAGGGGGCCCGGGATAAAGGTTTAGAACTTCTAGTAACTCTCTTTTCCGCAGGGTTAGAACTAAGAGGTTTAGCTTTTGCAAGATCATGATAACAAACTGGTGGAAACTCTTTAGCATTAAAGGGGTCAGGAGGCCCACACCCTGCTTTAGAAGGAACAGCAGGTTCAGACCCCAAGGCCTCTTTCTCTTCCTCTACCCCTTCAAACTTTGTGATCTTAGTGTGAAGACCTTTTTTCTGATTTTTAGAAAGGGCTTCATCCTGAGCTTTTTGTATTATTAACTCGGGGCTACTGACAGAGACTTTGTTAGAAGCTGCCCACGGACAGTTCCTGTACCCATGACCTGACTCCTCACATAAGTCACATTTTACCAGGTTAGCACACTGAAAATTACCATGTCCAAGTTCCCCACATATCTCACATCTGGTGGTGTCACAGGAACTAGAAAGATGTGTCCTATTCCCACATCTGTAGCATGCCCGTGGCTGGCCAGCATAGAAACATACCCCCCTATCTCTCCCTAAAGAAAAGGAATTAGGAATGTGTTTAATTTCATTGTTAACTTCTTGTAGTTTCACCTTATACCTCCAACTACCATTCCAAAATAATTCAGAGTCTAATACTGCCTCAGGGCTACTTAACACCTCACATTTCTGAGAGAGCCAAAAGGAAATGTCATCAACGTGAACCCCTTCATTTCTGAACATTATAGTCACATATTTGATTAATGATGGAGTAAGGGGAGTAACAACAAAGGGAGACCATAACGGGGAAAATTTCAACTGGTTGTATCGTTGCCAAAATAAATTCAGCAGAAAGACCGATCTAAAACTGACGTCATAATTGTCCTCCCCTGAAATATTAATAAAGGCAAACACATCTTTGGGTGAAAACTGCAGAGATTCTTTTAGAAGAAGTTTCCCCACATACACACGGTCAGGCCGATCTACTAATCCCCCTTTATAGCGTATGCGGACAGCGTTTCTACGAGGGGCTGAGTCTTTATGAGATTGTGTAAAGAGATCTGAGAGTAGAGGTCTAATAGGGGGGGAGTCCACAGAAGGATCGGTGAGATTTATGTCGTCCACTATGACATTAGTTCTTACTTTCTCCGATATAGATGGTAAAGGATCAGTTAATTTATCAGTTCCAGGTTGCAGTGTCTGAGGCTCAGATACTTTCTGGAGCGCAGGAGACCACTCTGAGGGGAGAGAAGACAAGGGAGAAACTGACGACCAATCTGGGTCTGGAATCCACGTTCCTGAGGGGCTTAGTTTCCATCCAGAATCTAATAGCGCTTTCTCTGGAGCCCAGTCTTTATTATCAGTTATATTTTTAGCAGGTAGGGAAAATGCCTGCTGAATTAGTTTAGAAGTAGAAATCTTCTGAGGGAGTTTATTGTTTTTAACAGCCTGCTGTATGTTATTCATAGGCAAGTTCCAATTTGCTGCTGTTAAGGCAGCTCTTTTAATTTTAATTATATCTGTGGAAACCTTATTTCTGTTTGTAAAGGAAAAGGATGTAGCAAACGCTTGGCTAGAGGCATCTGTTTGGTATACAGGTTCCTCTTGTAACATACATACATTCGCTTTTTGCAGTTTTGACTCTTCCATTATCGAGGAACCGGAGCCAATGGTAAAAAGTTTTGTTTGCTTGTTGCTAGGCAACGCGCTAGCACCGGGAATATTTTGAAAGTTTGAAACTGTAGACTGACCTTGCAGTGTTTTGTCAGTTCCAATAATTTGTAGCTTCACCACTGGACTCGCTCTAGGCACTCGCTATAACCAGCGACTATGCTGCTACAGCCGAAATTCCTCCGGACAAACTCTTGTTCTGTATGGTTTGTAGAGTTGGTAGACAGGGAGAGTTCTCATCCACCTGTGCGGTGTCGCAGACTGAAGCAACAGCGTCCTCCGCAATGACAGGCTTGTCTACCGAAAACGATGTAGGCTCACTCGAAAGGAAACTATCCTCAGCTCCCTTATTGAAAGTAGAAGTTATCGAAGACACTGACGATTCGTGAGGTAAGGAGATCACTTTTATCATAGAAACAGTCATATTTGTATCCATACGATCCTTTGTAACAGCAGCATTATCCTGAAAAAAACCAAAAGTTCCCGTTTGTACTGCGGGACCGAAAGCCTCTTCTTTTTCGAGCCCCAAGGAGGAGGCTCGCTCCCCTGGCTCACAGACGTCCTCACCCTCCAACGAACTCTGCAGAGTGGCCATAACGATGGCCAGCAGCTCCACCTACTGTCCTCACAGTAGGGGAATTTCCCCGGTGTCCTGGCCAAATTTTCCTCATTCACTAAGAATACCACCGACAGCTTAATCTGGTTCAAGGTAGGTTGCCATTCATCTGTATCCCCCTTCCCCGGGTCGTGCCTGAAAATAGGCAGGATTTGTCTAGTGCACTTACTTGGTCAACAAAAACTAAATAAATAAATATAATAAATAAATTTATGTTATCAGGAGAATATCGCTGAACGTAAGCTCATTTTCAAGGCTGTCTTCAGAGTAAACGATATCACAGAGCAAGACATAGCATTGTTTATACAAGTGGTGTAAAACTAAGATAAATGTTTTTATAAAACACTGGTGGAGATTATGACAAGATAAAATGTAATATACCCATCTCACAAGCTATCTTATCATCTTGTGAGGTGGGTATGTCACAGATGATATCTTGCCCTGCTGAGCACATCACAATGGAATGCTGAACAGAGTAGAGAGCAACTTTCGCTAGACTGAAGGGATCATTATAGATCAGCTTCTTGACCCCTTGGAGTGCTCCGTTTTCCTGCAGAGGAGACACTTTTATTTTGTAGAATGTCTCAGGAATAGCCAGCGGTCCTGGAAACAGGGATGTTTGGGGAAGGTTCTTAAACAAGGAGGCAGTATAGCACAGTGGTTTTAAGGCTCTGAGCTGCAAATTTGGAGGCCTGGGTTTGAATCCCACAGCCCCCACTTGCCTATTGTGTTACCCTGAGCAAGTCACTTAACTTCCCTGTGCTCCTAGGTTGCACCTGTAAACAAGTTTTCAGCTTAGTGTGTCTCACCTGGTTAAACAATTGAGGAAAAAAAAAAACTGTTACTATATAATTAACTGCTCTCCGTCAATAATATATAACTACCTCTACTGAGGCCTCTCTTACGGTTGTAAGAGTGGTCTCACTTACATTCTTAGGGTATTAGAATTGCTTACTTTCAGTTCGCCATCCTCATACCATGAGAATGGGTGTCAGACCACTCTTACAACTGTAAGAGTGGTCTCAGCAGTGGTATCAACATATGCAGTAGCCATGTGCAGCATTGACGTCAGTAGTTGAGATCAAAGAGAAACCGTTGAATCTTCATACAAACTGTAGCTTTAAAAATTATAACTAGTAAACTGATGTTGTATAAATCAAATATGCAGAGGCCCGGCGCAGAATATGCAGTTTATCATAATTTGTGAGGGGGCAGGAATTTCATAACTGTCTTTGGCTCTGCTACTCGTGAGCTATGGTCCTGCAATTGGGTCACGGTTTACCAGCAATTCAAGATGGCAGGTTTTTGGGCAGCTGATTTGTCCAATGTCCCTTTGCTGATGCAGTTGACCGGCACTTTTGCCAAGGGTAATGCCAGGATTTACCACGGCTGAAAGGTGCCAGTTAGCCAATCAGGTTGCCGGATTCTCGGAGCCCATTGTATAATTGAAGATTAACTGCATAATTTGAGTTAGCCTGTTGCATATCCCCATATCGTGGCACCCAACTTACAAGTTAACATGTTGTATTTCAAGTTGTGTATATTACAGTCACTTTCTGAAGGTTGGGCACATTGCAGTGGACTGCTGAACAAATTAGAAATCAACTTCCACAATACTTTTCTTTTTTCAGAGTTTGGTTTGTTGTCTTGGCTTCCGCAGTCTGCCCCATCTGGACCAGTCCCTCCAGCCCCGTTGCCTAACTTCCCTGGGACTTGCTATACTCTGGTGCGTCCTCGCCACAGGAAACATAGAACTTGGCAGCAGGAAAGGACTGCTTGGGCCATCAAGTCTGCTCAGAAATTCCCTGCCAATTCTGTCTCTGCAGACCCTACCTGGTCTCCAGCGACCCTCCCCACCTATTCACCAGTACTCCCATATGCCTATACCATGTATGCTTGAAGCCACCGACTGTTTTCGCCCCTACTAGCTCTGTTGGCAGACTGTTCTAGGCATCTACTACTCTTTCAATGAAATAGTATTTCCTTACATCCCTCTTACCCCCCCTTCCAGCTTCATTGCGTGCCCTCTTGCCCTGGTGCACTTCCTCTTTTGAAATAGACTCCTGTCCTGTACCCTGTTCACCTCCTTGAGATACTTATAAGTCTCTATCATGCCCCCCGTTGCCTCTAGGGTGTATGTGTTGAGATCCCTAAGTCACTTCTTGTAGGGCTTAACGTGCTGCCTCTGCACCATCTTCTGCACTGTCTCCACACTGTCGAGGTCCTTTGTGAGATAATGGCCTCCAGAGCTGGATACTGCACTCTAGGTGGGGTCTCACTAGTGACCTATACAGTGGTAGTATCAGCTCCCTCCTCCTGCTTGTGATACCTCTCCCTGCGCACCACAGCATCCCACTGGCCCTGCATACTTCCCTGTAATACTGACCTGCCTTTTTTTTTTTAAACTTTATTTGTAAATTTTATGATGTTACAGCATTCACTGATACACATAAAAATACAGGATAAGGTATGCAAACCTCAACCAGGCAAGTACATTCTGAATGTAGCTAATTCAAGAAGGAGAGAAAAGAGTCCAAGCCTAGCTGGGTGTACCCAAACTATGAGTAGGAGAAAAAAGTCCAGACTGTTCCACCTGTAGGGCAATGATCCTCTCACCCGGAACGTTTACACCTAGGATCCAACACCAGGAGGCCAGCTTGCTTGTAGGATTCAAGTAGAGGAGGCAAAGGATACAAGGAAGAGCACTGTATAAACTGTAAGTCGGATAATCTGGCCCCAACAGAGCTAAATAACAAAACCCACAGCCTTATGCAAGCATGGCACCCTGCACTGTGGGGACAGGATATAATAAGGAGATAACAGCAGTTCACAAATTGGGACATGTCTTATACACCCACGTTATAACCAGTACAGTACCTGCCTTAGAACTATTTGAAAAGGTAATAAATCTGGAGCTACAAACGTGGCTATGTAAGTATTACTGATTACTGATCACAAACATATCCCCAATCAAATACCTTAGGGAAACAGGTCAAAATCTTAAACCTGTATGAACAGGGATAACCACAGTTCTCTCTCAGTAGAGAATCCATATTGTTCAGAAGCCCAGAGGTTATTAATAGCTTAGAGTCCCAAGGTTCCTATAAGCAACAATGTTGAGTCTTCATCTTCAGAGGAGCTATTAGTAGGGTGCAACGTGGAAATCAGCTTTTCTGCAAACAGGGAAGCTGCTTCAGGGTCGACAAAGACATGCGACTTATCTGCATGTCTAACAAGAAGTCTGGCAGGGAAGTTCAGTCTTGCCTCAATGCCGTTCTGAAGAAGTTGCTTTTTAATAATTTGAAGCTCCTTCTTCCTAGCCTGTGTCTGGGCGGCTAGATCAGGAAAGAAGGAGAGCCAGTTCCCTTCCCAGATAATCTCCCCTCTAGCACTAGCTGCCTGAAGGAGCGTGATTCGTGCTTCTGCCAGTGATAGAGTTGCAATCGCTCTGTGGGGTTGACGGGGAGAGTCAGCGCCTGTTTTAGGCTGCTGGGGAATAGTGAAGGCTCTTATCACTTGAATGTTAATGTCGGAAGGTAGGAGCTGAAGATCTTGAAAGATCAGTTGATTTATTGCAGTTTGTAATTCCGCAGCACTCGAGTACTTAGCAGGAAACCCCACTATCCTAATATTAGCCTGACGCTGTAGATTTTCTAATGTTTCAATTTTAGATTTGATGAAGTTGAGATTTTACCATAGCCGCATTGCATTCTCTTTGCCGATCCGACTCCCTCGTAAGCTCTTTAATCTCACTCGCATTGTCCTGAATAGATTGATCATTTTCCAACAACTTGGCTTCCACCGATGCCAGATGTTTGTTAGTGTCATCTCCTGTTGCCTGTATTTTCGTTAACAGAGCCAGTATTTGAGACATGGGAAGCTCTGGTGCTACCATGTCTTTACAGACACCCGAAGCCACACCGGGAGTTGGTGTCTGCGCTGCAAGATAAGCATCCATGCTCTGAGAGGGCTTTTTGAGGTTCCGTTTTGGACTCATTCTGCTCAGGATATGTTCCGACTGCTGATAGTTAACAATTCCCCTATGTCCAACTGTTTTTTTAAGTTAAAAGCAGGAACATAAGTTTGTAATCAGAAGAGCTGTTCCTTCAGACTGCCGCCATGTTGGAGCTCCACAGCATCCCCACCGCCTGCCTTTTTGAGGTCATCAGATATTAGAACACCAAAGTCTGTTTCCTGCTTAGTGACCGTCAGTACTGTGCCCGCTGTTTTGTCTGGATCAGTGTAGCTTGTAGACCCGTAAGCGAGTGGATTTCTGCAATCAGGCTTTGAAGACATAAAGGAATGAATCAGAATCTGTGCAAGAGGCCAGTGCTGTAAGAGAGGACCTTAGCAGAGTTATGTTTCTTAGGTGGACACATATGGATTCCTGTATACAGAACTTGTAACTTATTTTAGAAATTTAGGATGGTTTGGCCAGGGGAGGAGGTAGCTCTCAAGCTATAAGCAGTTGTAGTTGATTGTGATATTCAACAGTCAGAATCCAGAGAAATGTATTCTTTCTGAAGCATCACTGAGGAAGTGGTTAATAGAACCTCAGTTCTGGTAGCATATAATTGGAGGTAATTACCAGCAGTCATTCGTGTCTTTGTGTTCTTCAAACAAAAGCCTACATCAGCAGCAGGTGGTGCTGAAACTGTAGAATTAAATGACACATCTGGGTTTTTGGTCACAGAAGTCCATGCTATGTTTGTCAATGACATATTCCAGAGGAAGCATGTAAATACTGTACTGAGCAGAACAAGACCTGATAGGGTTGACCCCTGAGGAAATGGGATCAGCGCCAGAGGGGAATGCAGACGTGAGACGCAAACCGTGACCTCTATGAGGGATGTGACAAAGCAGCACAGGCCTGTAACCGGAAAAAAAAAGACAGACATGCCGTCTGATTTCAGCCAGGAAAAATGTCAGACGTGTCCACGGCAGTAACAGCATCCAGCAAGATTTGGGAAGTCAGTGTGCCAGAACCGAAAGTCAATAGTTGAAGATTAACACCTGTCCCATCCTTATCTGACCAGGAAAATCCTGGTTTGGGTTACTGTATCCTTAAAAAAAAAAAAAAAGAATGGAAGGTGTCATATTCTGTCACCAAAATGAAAAATCCTTGCTTTCATGAAGACGAGGCGTAGAATGTAAATAACCTAAAGAGGGTTATTACTGGCCTAAGCAAACCTCAGTTTCCTGCTTCCTTAACACCTTGGAACCTAATCCTGCCAGATCTCAAAAGCTAAGCAGGGTCAGGGCAACCAGGTGCTGCATGAAGTGATGTTGGTCGCTCTGCAAGGGGCACTCTCCCCTTGGTTAAAATTCACAGCCATACCGATGCCTTGAACACAGATCCTCCCTGTTGCTTCTGATCTTAAACTGGTTTGAGACGTACTGAGAACCTTCTGAATGACACACCTGCACATAACTTTGGCTGGATATGATCTGCTTATGTGCATACAAGGGTGTCCAGTTAAACTACCTGTGCAGGAGGCTATGGGGAATATTATGTGGGGAGGATAGCATGAATCCCCCAAGTCTGTAATAAGCTGAATCCAGCTTAGTGAGGAGTACTTTGGACAATTTCCATATAGAACATCACTGTAGTCAAGGACTAGATTGATGGTAGCATTTATCAAACTGACCTGCAGTTCCTCAGAACGGCCGTATTTGTGTAGGGGAAAAAGTGAAGTGCAAAGGGCAGTGGATCTTATATAACCTGACTGTATGCTATTGCAAGGAGACTGGGGAAGGCGTTCCCCTGAAGCCATACATCTCATGATTTAGAGGAGCTGGTGACACAGAAAGGCACAGTACACACTGTACTGTGTTACATGACAAAAAAGGTGATCTTGAAAAAAGCTGCATACCAGTGTTTCTGATCCAGTGATCAGAGAAAGATAAAATCTAGCCAGGAATCAAAAGTTACTGTGACCAGTGGTCTCTGCCGCAAGTTTGCCTTTTCTCCTGGATTTTTAGAGATTTGTCGCTCTGCAGTGACATCTTTAAGCTACCAAGTGCCAAAGGTGACACCAGCTGGAGAGGCAAATCCTACAGCGAGGGCGGGCATCGCTGTTGGCCAGCATACAACCCAGCCTGGGTGAAGCCAGGCAGGGCTGGATGCATAATTTATTTTGAATATTCAGGGTGAATATTATGTAACCCCTAGATGACGCTATCCCAAGGGCTACTACCCCTGCCTGATTTGCCACTAACAGGTTGAGGGGCCTGGATCCGATGGCGGGTGCCTCCACCCAGAGGTCAGGGTTTGCAATAGTTAAACTAACTTGGTCACAGCCCTCTGGAACACTGTGACCCCCCTTTCTTCCCCCTAGTGGCCCACACAATATATCAGAATTACCTTCACAGTATACACTTACCCCCAGGACTGGTTTGGGCAGTGTGACTCCTGGGACTCCCTGTAAAATAAGATGATACAGTGCAAAAACCACAGTACAATACTTTAACATAGACGAATACCTCAGGCAGTGTAACTTGCTGAAACAAACAGATCTGATTTATTTAGGGGATATAACAAGGACAGGGAAATCAGGTTAATTAGTTTAAGCATTAATAATCACAGTACTGTGCACATATTTCAGAATCCCAAATGTCCCTAATGTCACTCTTACTGGGTACCCAGGCAATAAGAGGCTAGCTTATTTGGTGCAGCTGGTTGGGGCCCTGAAGATGGAAAATGCATGCACAATACCCAAATTGTAATCCGGGCAGCAGGCTCAGTTCAGGAGAAAGAAAGGAAAAGTAATCAGATGGAACACTTGCAATTAGATGATGGCAGGAGCTACCTGATTTGTACTCACAAATTCAATGCTAAAACTGAATGGAAGGCAGATTGTCCTGGATTGCCAGGCGGAGCAGACCATGTGGACAAGGTCCTTGTGACTGGACCCCAAGGCAGTTCAGAGCAAATGGATGAAGTCTGGATTAAGCTGGGGTTTACTTGCAGCTTCATGCACTCAATTCACTGTACAGGGGATTTGGCAGCGAGTCCCCACTAGCACTACACACATTTATATGGAAAAAGAAAATACTATACCAGGCAGACTGCTTCTCTATCCCGATCGCAATTACTGCACAGTACCCGGGAGAACACACAGCAGATTCAGTTCCTGACAGACCAAGCGCGATTCAGCAATTTCTCCAGTCTTCTACAGGGTGAGCCTGGTTTCTACTTTTCAGATCTGCTTGATTCTCTTCACAGGTCGGATTCAGTCCAAACAAGCACTTGCACAAGCTGCAGACCGAAACTTGGGGCCTTACACGTGTTTCCCGACTAAAACTGTGCACCGAAGGAGCACAGGGCTCCTTCCCTCTTTACTGCCAAAGCTAAACTAAAACTCCAGTAGACAAAACCGGGCACTTCCTTTGAGTTCCTCCCAGTTCTTGGCTGGATTGGCTGTCACTCACAATAACCTTCCCCTGTTGGTGCAAAAAGGCGCCGACGTCCAAACTACATTTCCCAGAGTCACTGCCATTACAATCCTCTTGTGGCTAGCTCAGATTACGAGTCCAAGTTCTGATTCGTCCACAGGCACCATTTTAGAGCTCCCTTAACCCACACTGATTGGTCCAGTTCAGCAGTTCAAAACTAGAATGTGGAACTAGGCAAACACAGTTCTGATTGCTAAGAAAAGCAGGTTAGACAAACTGTATTTTCATTATTACTCTAAATGATTTCTGGCAAACAGTTACTTCTTTCAGATAGGTTCCCTTTGCACTCCTAGTGACTGCAAAAACGGAGTGAATTGGCAGCAGCTCGAGTGGGACTCAAGCAGAGAAACACACAGTCCCCCATACAAACTAATTATGTCTGCAAGCAGACAGCTCTTAAAGAGACAGTACCAGAGGCTCTAAAAACACTCACAGATAAATGGCTTAAACGCCAAACACCATTCAGGCTCGGAGCATTCAAGCAAGCTCCTGGAAGTCTTTTGGGAACCCCCATTTGCAGGGGGGTTACAATTATATTCAAGTCCCCAAATGTATGGGTGTTTGTTATTTACATTCATTATTTCTTTGCTTGTTAAAAAAAAAAGAAAAAGAAATTGCCGCTACCCTCCTCCCCAGACCAGTCCTTTAAAATACACAACCACCATCCCCTCACCCTCTGCCAGAATCCCAGTCCTACCTGCCTCTCCCCAGCACTCAAAATTTCATAATGTCTTGAATATTTAAAAAACAACTCCCTTCTGCCTCCATGGCCAGCTGCCATCTTTAGCTCTTGTTTTTAGAAAAAAATATTTCCTAGCTGTCCGCCTCTGGCCTAGTAAGCGGTGGGCCTACTTAATTTACATGCTGTGCCACTCCAAGTCCATGTGAAGGATTCTGGGTAGCCAGCGGACCATTAAGGTGATAGGATAGGGGCCCTCAGTTTTTTTAGGTAGTCTTACAATCCAGATGTTTGAGTGACATGAGTGGAGTTCTACATCTCTCTGCCTTCCCCTTAATCTTTACTATGATTGATTGCGCTGTGCTCAAGTCTCATGCTAAGCCAGCCACTTGTTCTTCCAAATCGCTAACTTGGTGTTCTGCATCTGTGAACCTGGGAAATTGGGCAGCCATATTTGCAAAACCTGCTTGCATTTTATTTTGCAGTTTAATTAATGCTGTAGTCAAATTACAGTATTATGTCTGCTGGGAGCAGCCTGTGTGTGGTCTGCCAATGGGAAGTGGGGGGCAAGATTGATTTCTGGATGTAGGCCCCTCATTGGTAGTGGCTGAAGTTGCAGAAATGTTGAGCTGCAGCCTTTTCTGTTGCCTGCTTGAGGATATTGTGTTTTTGTTTTTTTTTTATCCAAAAAAGCGAGATTTTGGTGCACAGAGGCATTAGATTATGGTGAATTAAGGAGGCCCGGTGGAAGAGTATAGGATCTGATGTCCACTGTCTTTGCCAGCTCAGCTGTGCCCCCAGCCTGTAATTGCTTTACTACTGAATACAGCACAACCTGTTCTTGTTACATCACCTCACTCTGGTCCACTTCGGGAAGCACGTTTTGCCTTTGAGGCCCTGTGATGTTGTGGTACAACAGGACTGGCTTAGGGATGCCATAGTAGATTTGAACTCCCCCACGTTCATGGTCATCTGTTGCAAAAACGTTTTACTAGCCCCACAGTCACTACTGCTGGAGGTG
Organism: Neoceratodus forsteri; assembly: GCA_016271365.2. NCBI lineage: Eukaryota > Metazoa > Chordata > Ceratodontiformes > Ceratodontidae > Neoceratodus > Neoceratodus forsteri. The sequence continues at coordinate 202,705,221 of CM028130.1, forward strand.
ACCGTTCCATACTGTTCTATTCTCGACTTTACCATGCACTGTATACCAATTGAATAAAAACAAGGACACCACGTTGGAGTTTCTGACTGCTTTACTCCATTGCTTCTCGTGCACTGTTACACCCACGTCCTCAGAGCGTGGTGACGTCATCCACATACACGACATCCCCCCTTTACTTAGATTTAAACTTGTTATCCATCACTTATTCCCTTAATCTTACGTATATTTATTTACTATATATATTTTTTATATATATATATCTATAGGTTGTTACTCTATGGTATAACTACTTAATAATAAAGTCCTTAAGTCTCTGAGGTAATTTAATTTGTCTATGAGGCCTGTCCGATCTTGGTGTTATAGGCCTTTGTGGTGATCCCTGGGTGGACTCACCCGATCTCTGTATCATAGGATCCTGACCTCCAATTTCCTTGGGTTGGTTATTCTCATTCATTTGTAGAGTAGTCTCTTCAGGCATATATCTTTTCACGAACGTTGTGTTCCTGCAATACCTTGCTCCCGTTGGTGACTGAACAACCACTTGATTTCCCTCTTTACTGATCACCGTATGTGGCATCTTATTAAAAGGTGTTACAAATTTATCTACTTGGTCTTGTTTCACAAGGACTTGATCTAACGTCCACCTCCAGTACTTGGCTGCGTTGGCTGTCAGCATAGGCTTTGTACTTCCCCTTTTCTCAGCATCTCTGTCTCGTACCTCTAGGTCACTCTCCAGTGTGGTTATATCTGGAAGTTTCCCCCTTAGTTTTCTCTTGAAAAGAAGCTCAGCCGGGCTCCGGCCCGTAGTAGAGTGATCAATGGATCTGTATACAGTAACATATTTGCGTAGCTCTCTTTTCCAGTCCAGCCCTTCAGCTTGTGCAATTCGAATCCTCTTCATGAGGGAGGAATTCTGTCTCTCTACCTCACCATTCGCCTGTGCCCATTTTGGTGTCGTCCTCACGTGCTGTATTCCGTTCTCCCGACAGAATTTCTGGAATTGAATCGACATAAACTGCGGACCACAGTCCGACCTGATTGTTATGGGAAGGCCATGGCGACTGACGATGGTCTCCAAACTATCAATCACCTTTTCAGCCATGGTGGATTGCATCACGTCATATTCATAATACCTGCTGTAATAATCGACAACTACCAATATTGACTGTCCTGTAGGTAGTGGACCCAGCAAATCAGTGGCAAGATCCTGCCACGGTCCTTCAGGTAACATCGTTGGTCTCAACGGTTCTGGTACATCTGGTCGCTACAATCTGGCAACCATGGCATGACTGACATATTTCTCTGCAGCCTTGTCCATTCCTGGCCACCATACTTTGCTCCTGAGGTGTTGTTTACCACATACCCAAGTGTCCCTCATGGGCTAAAGTTATAGCTCTCTGGTGAAGTCCATGGGGTAACACTGTCGTGTTCCCTGAGAACTAACTGTCCAATTGTGCTCAGCTCACTTGCTATGGGGCATGTGCCTTGCACCTCTCGTAGCACCCCGTCTCAATGGCACTTCTCACCTCTCTCAGTTCATCATCAATAGCCGATGCTTCCTTGACCTCTCTTGTGGTCAGCACACCCGGAGTTGCATTAATGGCTACAAACCGTATGTACTCTTCTGCTCCATGTGTGTGTGATTCCTTCATTGCCGTCTTTCCCAATAGATGAGACAAAGGGTCTGCTATGTTATATCTCCCCGGTATGTGCACAACTCGGAAGTCGTAAGGTTGTAGTCTCAATACCCAACGTTCAATACGAGCACACGGTTTTGAGCGCAGACTGTAGATAGCCTCTAGCGCCTTATGGTCAGTCATTAAATCAAATCTCTTGCCGTATACATATGGGTGAAGCTTCTCACAGGCCCAAACCAATGCAAGGGCCTCACGCTCCGTTTGTGAGTACCTGCGTTCGCACTCCGATAGACTCCTGCTCACATAACAGACTGGAACCATCTCTCCGTGTTGTTCCTGCACCAGTACAGCTCCTATGCCTACCGGTCCTGCGTCTGCTATCACTTTAGTGGGCGCATCCCTGTCGATAATACGTTGCCGCTTTAGCTAACCAGCGCTTCAGTGCTTGGAATGCCATCTTTTGTTCTGGTCCAAAATTGAATATTGTGTCCTTCTTTGTCAACTTCTGCAGAGGCTCCGTAAGCGTAGAGAACTGAGGGATAAACCTACTACTGTATCCCACTAATCCCAGGAAGCTGTGAACCTCTGATGCTGTCTCAGGCTCCCTGGCCTCGACCACTGCTCTTACTCTTTCAGTCGTGGGGCCTATGCCCTTTTGCGAGAGTAACATACCCATGAAGACCAGTTTGTCCATATTGAACTGGCATTTGTCTGGATTAAGCGTCAGGCCAAATTAGCCAATCTGTTTAGCTTGCTTAGCAGCCAGCGTCATAGCTCTCCTTGTCTGGGCCATGGACAATGATATCATCTGAAATGTTCTCCACTCCTCAATGCCGGCCAGTGCTGTTGCAATTTCATGCTGATACTGCTCGCTGCAGATGAAACTCCAAAATAGTCTTTTGTATCTGTCGTCCCATTATGCACTGCAAATGTTGTTATACCTCTTGATTCTGGTGTCAGTTCCAGTTGATGGTAGCCCCATTTAAGATCCAACTTACTGAATATGGTTGACCCGTTCATGCCTTGCAACAGTTCATCCACCGTGGGGATTGGGTACCTGACACGTATGATCGCCATGTTAAACTTGTCTCATGTCCAGGCACATCCTGATTTCTTTGTTTGATTTGATGCGATCACTACGGATTCACCCATGGTGTGGCCTCAACCACCCTCTCGATTATGTCCATGTCCAGTAGTTCCTTAATTTTGGTTTCCACCGCTCCTCTCAGGTGAAAGGTATTACGCCTAATGGGCTGTGCCACAGGTACCACCTTCTCATCTATGTGCAGACTTATTTGCTTTGTGTTAAGCTTTCCCACACCTTGAAACAATCCAGGGTATTGCTGCCTTATCTGCACTCCCACATCAGACACTGCTGCTACACTGACACCCAGCCTGAGTACCCCCAGTTTTACAGTGGTCTCTCTTCCCAGCAGCGGTTCGCCATGTCCACATATCACTGTGAATTCGGCCTGTGTACTACGATTGCCTATGGCTACTGTGCATGTGAAGATCCCCTTTACGGCCAGTGGTTCAGTTGCTGAATATGTGTACAGTTTCTTGTCGGTCTTTGACGATTGACACTTGATTCTTTTACTCTTCAGCATTTCCCAGGTCTCCTGGTCCACAATATTGCTGGAAGCCCCTGAGTCTATTAGCATCAACAGGTTGACTCCCCCCACCGAGAACATTGTTCTGTCCGTCGCCTTTTTCCTTTATCACAAATGCATAGTCTCTGTCTGGCTTCTCTGAATCGACACATTTAACTGTATGCTTCACATTTCCTTTTGTTTTACACATTCTAGCGAAATGATTTCTGCCTTTACATTTCTTGCACACCTGTCCTCGCCCTGGGCAAGTAGGGTCTTTTGCCAAATGATCTGCGTGGCCACATCGGTGACACACTTTCTCCGTTTTGTCTTTTCCCTCTTCTCCTTTTGGCTTTCTTCTGCGATGCTTTTCCTCATTTTTGAATACACGATTAACTGTTTCAGGTTTTGGGGCCTCTGAGCTCACATGCATCGTGGCCATTTGCACCTCTATTCTTTCACGCTGTGCGGACAGCTCAAGTAATCTCGCTAATGTCAGCCCAGATCCCTCCTCTAACAATTTGCGGCGTCCATATTCAGAGTTACAGTTACTTAGTATTGCATCCCTTATCTGATTGTCCTTATCGCCTGCAAAGTCACAATCTTTGGCTGATTGTCTCAGACGGGTAACAAATTGCTTTACGGTCTCCCCTGTCTTCTGTCTTAGCTGGTAGAAGGCCTGCCGCGCAAATGCAGTGTTCACTTGTGGCACAAAGTAGGCATTTAGTGCTGTTACCGCCAAATCATAGTCCATTGGCCCGCCAGTGTCCCCAAGCGTAGAGAAAATATCTTGTACATCTGTCCCTGCATGATGTAGTAATAAAGCTCTCCTCCGTTGCTTTGTAGCTGCACTCGCATCGTCAGCTAATATTAATCCTTTCCATCAGCAAACAGTTCAAAGATGTGAGCCATTGTGTCCATCTCGGCCCAAGCGTGGCTGGTTCACTGTAACAATCAAACTTTGGAATAGCACTTTCCATTTCTCTTGTTTTTCTGTTTGGTTTTTTTTTCAGCTCCAGGTTTAACCAACACTTCACTGATCCCACCTCGTCGCCATTGTTCTATTCTCGACTTTACCATGCACTGTATACCAACTGAATAAAAACAAGGACACCACGTTGGGAGTTTCTGACTGCTTTACTCCATTGCTTCTCGTGCACTGTTACACCCACGTCCTCAGAGCGTGGTGACGTCATCCGCATACACGACACAAACCTTGGTCTTTCCTCTTCTTCTTTTACTGCAACTTTCTGAACCATACTCCCTTTTAATCACTTGTGAATTTCCTAAGTGGATGCACTTTATTGAAGATGGGACAAAATTATTCTGGGTACCACATTGTGGTGCTTTGGAATGCTGTCCCTCCTTTGAAACATAGAAACATAGAAATTGTTAGCAGATAAGGATCGCCTGGCCCATCTAGTCTGCCCGTAAGCCCTTGTACGGGATTACTGCTTCCGACCGTTTGCTTTGGTCAGAGCTACAGTTACCCCAGCAACTTTTTGCATGAACCATAGAGACTTTTTGCAACTAGAAAATGTTTGCACATGCTGTGCTTGATCTTTCACTTATTAGGTGCCAGCAGCATAGCTGCAAAGCGCTTATTGTAGTCATGTTGCGCTCTTTTACACGTTAGTAAAGTTCAAAGGAGCGTTCAGTGTGAGTGATTCAGCTGCACGATATCACTTATAGGGCTTTTTAGGCCTTGCGTGAGGTTTCAGACCTACACAAATCGGGTTCTGTCCCCAGTGCAGAACAATTTTATCTTTCTCATTACAATTTATGTAGTATAAGAGAAATTGTTAGATGTCATCGATGATGATAGTGGTATATTTTCAACAAGATTTGAAGTTGTGTATATTGATAACTTAAAAAGTTCCAGCTCAGACATTGACACTACTTCAAACAGACTTTTAATTATGAAAATCCACTGCAGCTGCATACAGGATGTCTGCAGTCACTGCTGGATGTCCTTTGCCATGCATGCGTTTCCTGCATAGGATGCTTAGTACAGCAGTAGAGCTACAGGCTACGAGGCAGTAGAAGGCAGGGACCTCGGTTCAATTCCCAGAGCGGAACAGTAGTGATGTAGCATCGCTTTATTTGTAAAGTGTTTTTTCATGCTGTTTATGCTGAGCTCCATCTCCGACAAGTTCTTCAGGACTCACACCTGTGGGAAGAAGATCCCCAAGAAGGACGACCACAATGCCTGCATCTGCTGCCTCGGCTCAGACCACAACACCCAGTCCTACGAGATCTGCTGCCGCTTCAACCAGGCTATCAGGTGGAGCCGCCAGAAGGCCTTAGAATCATTCCTGCTCTTGCAGAAGGTCACCCGCATAGAGAAGGAGCTCCAGGCCAGGAGTTCTTCTGCCTTCTGGCCCAGTCCTCGGGCTCCCACTCCTTCAAGGCCCAGGACGAATTGGGTGGGAAACACAAACACCAGGACAAGGACCGGTCCTCCCTGGCCCATTCTCTGTCACCGCTTCACACGTCAGCCACGTCGGTGCCATCCTCCACCTCGGGGGTGGTCCCCATGCCACCCATGCCCTCTCTTCCACAGGGCTTCTGGTAGCTGTTCCTCCCACCAGTCTGACTTGGCAAGTGTCGATTCCTCAGGCTCAGTTCTTTCCTTGGTCCCACTGACTCCTCAGCCCCTGCTGTTAAGGCCCTTATTCTTAACAAGCCATCAGTCAGGTAGTGACACCAGTCTGGTCTCATCCAACGTGGGCTTGACACTCTCAGGAGTCTAACCTACTCCACAGATGCTGACCTCAGATGTTTCTTCAGCCTCTCGTCAGCCTTGGGGCCCCAGTCCCTATCGGCATTGACCCAGACCATTCCTTGGTCTTTCCCCCCTCTCTGATGGCGTCCCAGGTTATGGAGCCAGCCCACAGACCTCAGCCTGCTTGACCACTTTCTCAGGTCCCTCCGCCAGTGCCATCCCGCCTACACCTCAACCAGTGCTGCTGGGCTTTCCGATGTTGATCATGGCAGATTTCCAGTCTGTGCTTTACTCCCTGTGTGATTTCATGTAAGATCGGCTTGCCCCCCACCCAAGAGCCAGTTCTGCAGGGGCCTCCTAATCCTGCCTCTGCACCTCCCCACAACAAGAGGCCACGGCTTGCTCCCCATGATTGGGTACCTTCCACCCCCCTCAGGACCCGGGGGATAAGGATGAATGTCATCCCGACCTTCTTCCTCCAGATGATGAGGATGAAGGGAACACTGGGGATAACAAAGGTGTCACCACCTCCCACTTTACCTCCATGGTGCCATCTGATAGCAAGGAGACCTTGAAGTATATCACACGGTCCCCCGGATGACTCCTCCTGTGTGTCATGAGACAGTTACAGGCTGCTATGGGGTTTGAGGCAGAAGAGCAGGATCCTGCCAGGTGCTGTTTATCCCATTACCTAGCCCTGTCGGACGCCCTCCTCTCATCATCCCTCCTCTGATAGAGCCTTTTGAGGAAGGCACCATGGCTGCCTGGCATAGGCCTAGCTTGGTCCCTGCCATACTGAGGAAGGCAGACAAGTTGTACCAGGCTCCCATGGGGAAGCCCTTCTTCGCTGAGCAACCTCATGCAGATTCTGTGGTCATTAATGCTGCCCACGACCGCACCAAGAAGTCTAAGAATCTCAGTTTCCTTCCCCTGAACAAGGAATCCAGGAAATTGGAATTGCTTGGTAAGAGGACCTTTGCTTCAGCTACTTTGACCATCAGGGTTCTCAGTTACATCACCCATATGGTCCAGTTTCAAAATCAACTATGGACTACCAGAGAGGCAGCCAAGGCCTCCGGAGGATCATCTAAAACAGCAGTTGCTTCAGACCCTCCAGTCTGGGGCTGGCGTCGGCAAACATCTTTTACAGCCTGCTCACAACAAGCGCTGATGCCTCAGCCTGAGTGGCCACTGCTGGCATTTGCCTTCCGAGGAATTCTTGGGTTAGAGTCTCTGGCTTTGCCTAGGATGATAACAGTCCATCCTGAATGTCCCCTTTAGAGGGTACAAACTATTTGAGGCAATTGTGCAGGATATACTTTCAAACCTGCAGGCCTCTAGCTGCATGTTGCGGTCAGTCCATTCTATGTACCACACCCAACCCAGAAGTGGTCAGTGGGTGCCCTTTTGGCATGCTGCCCATAGGCCCAAACCCAGTGCCAAGCCTCAGGGTAAATGTAGAGCAGCCGCAGTCCTGCCTACAATGGCCTCCACCCCTGGGAAAAAAATCCAGGGGAGGTGGTGCGGCCTCGGCCGCAGGTGCTTCCTCAGCATGACTTCTTGCTCGACCACACCTTGACTGGCAGGGCAGGAGGTGGTCATAGGGGTCACTTTTTCCTGCACTTGGACAAGTGGAGGAGATCACCAGAGTTGCCTGGGTCTTGCAGCTCATAGAACATGGCACACTCTAGAGCTTCTGGAGTGCCATCCAGGAAAACCTCCGGTTCAGTCCTCTTACCCCCCCGGCCACATTCCAGTGCTCTGGGGGAAGGTTCACACTTTACTGCACAAAAGGGTCATAGAACCCATCCCCAAGACTCTGCAGGGCAGGAGGTTCTATTCCCACTTCTTCCTGTTCTCCAAACGTACAGGTGATCTCGGGCCCATCCTGGATCTCTGAGAGCTACATTTCTTCATTCAGTACAAGAATTTCTGGATGGTGACCCTTCTTTCTGCACTAGGGAGATTGGATGTGCTCCCTCGACATACAGGTTGCATACCTGCATATCAAGATGTGTACATCTCCACAACAGTGCCTCAGATTCCAGTTTCAGGGAACATACTTCTGGTTCTGAGCCTTGTCTTTTGGCCTGTACTCGGCCCCATGGGTGTTCACCAAATGCTTGGCAGTTGTGGCAGCCGTCCTCAGGAGGGAGGGACACTGTGTCTTTCCCTACCTGGATAACTAGCTCCTCAAAGCATATTACAGGGAGCATCTACTGCAGACTTGGAACATACCATCCAACTGTTCTAGGGCCTGGGAATCACAGTCAATATACCCAAGTCAGTCTTGACCCCTTGTCAGCGCCTTCAGTACATAGGGTCGGTCCTGGATACAGCTGAGGGTATTGCCTTCTTGCTCCAGCACAGGGCAGACCGACTAATGGCCCAAGCTCACCTGCTGTACAACAGAAGATATTTTTCAGCCAGAGCCTGATGGCTGCAGCGATTGTCACAGTGTCTCTAGCCAGACTGCACATGAGGATACCCCAGTGGACATTGAGGGGTCCAGTGGGACCAGCACACTGACAACCTGGAACAGCAGGTCATAGTCTCCTCTCAAGTGAAAAGGTGCTGCTTTGGTGGATGGAACCCTTTCTTCTTTCCTTCCCTCAGCAGATTCTCATCACAGATGCTTTGGGTCTGGGATGGGGACTACCTGGTGCCCTACCAAACACAAGGGACATGGTCCAGGTACAGACTACTTTCCATATCAACATCCTGGAGATGTGTGCCATTTTGTATGCCTGCAAGCCTTCCAGATTCGGCTATCCCTGGGACCTCTGCTAGTAGAGGTGGACAGCAGTGTAGTTCACTACATCAACAAGCAAGAAGAAACTCATTATGCCCTCTGCTGGGAAGTGATGAGGGTCTGGTACTGGACTCTAGAACACCCATGTTCCAGCATCCAAAATGTCCTGGCGGACAAGCTAAGCCAGTCACAGTCAGGATATGCAGTGGGGCTGCTGACTTCAGTAGAAGACCTGTTCGACAGGTGTGGTCATCCAGAGTTGGACCTTTCTGCGCCCTCACTCAACGCAAAACTGCCACTTTTTTGCTCACTCGCTCCAGGGTCTGGAGTTTTCTGGCAAAATGCATTGTCCCTTTCTTGGAAAGGGTGGTTCTTTTATGCTGTTCCCCCTTTCCCCTGATTCAGAGGGTGCCGAACAAGTTTCAAATGGAAGGGGCCACTATGATCCTCATTGCCCCCTTCTAGCCTTGTCAGAGCTGGTTTTCTTTGCTGCTGCAGCTGACATTGGAACCTCCAGTGCCTCTCCATCTGTGCACAGGTTTGCTTATCCAGGAGCAGGGCACCCTGGTCTATCTGGACCTCAAATCACTACATTTTCACACCTGGCTCCTGAAGACATGAAACTTGTCCAGATCTGAGGCGTCCCCAAGGTGGCTGATGTCCTGGTGGCCACAGGAAGCCCTCCACCAAGGCTACTTGTTCCATGAAGTGGAAGTGCTTTGCTCTGTGGGCTACCTCCCATCACTTGCACCCTTCACTTGTCCAGTGAATCAGATTCTGCAGTGCTTGCTGTCCCTCTTAGACTCTGGACTGACATACTTCTCCATTACAGTGCATATGTCAGCCATTTTGACCTTCCATGTGCCTGCCCATTGATGACTGTACGGTGGCACAACTGGAAGTGTTCCATACGTTCCTGAGAGGTATCCATCACTTGAAACCTCCCATCTACAATCCAGTCCCACCTTGGGACTTTAATTTTGTGCTAGAGAAACTTACTTTGGCTCCTTTTGAACTGGCCACGACATGCGAGCTATGCTTTCTGTTGCGGAAAGCATTATTTTTTGGTTGCTGTTACTTCTACTCAAAGAATTTCTGAGCTTCAGGTTCTGATGCGCGAACCTACTTATTTGGTTTACCACAAAGTCAGGGGGTCTTTGCAGATGAATCCTAAGTTTCTTCCTAAGGTGGTGTCTGTTTACTCTAAATCAAACCATCCACCTCCTTGTTTATTATCCAGAGCATGCCAATCCAGAGGAAGCATTGCTCCATACTTTAGATGTTCATAAGAATTCTGCATTACTATGCATACCATATGAAGGACTGCAGGAAGTCCTCGCAGTTTTTTGTTTCTTTCGCTCCAGGAAAGAGGGCATTCTAGTTTCTAAACAGTGCCTGCCAAATGGTTGGACAACTGTATTACCTTTTGTTACAGGAAGTATGGTAAGGACCTTCATGGAGTTGTTCGTGGTCATCCCACCAGAGGTATGGCCACTTCAGTTGCCTGCTTCAGAAATGTTTCAGCTGCAGAGATCTGTGCTGCTGCCACTTGCAGTACTGTCCACACCTTCACCAAGCGCTAATGTCTGGACAGTGCCTCTAGGTGGTGCCAGTTGTGGTCTAGCAGTGCTTCAGGGCCTTCTCTGTTAGGCTTATGGTATCCAGCCACCCAGACTGATTCTCCTGTTGTCAGTACCGCTTGGGACTCATTCTTCAGGTTTGGCCTGCTGTAAGAGATACCCTCAATGAAGATAGTACAGTTATGTAAGAACTTACTTTAACAGCTGATCTTCGAGAGGATCTCTTGCAGCAGGCCATGCCGTGCCACCCTCCATCCCCCTCAGCCCGTGGGCCTCTCTGTGTTTGTCTCTCCTTCTATGTGGACAGCCTTCTGCTTTTCTGTTATTACTACACTGGCAGGAATCTCCAGCTCTTCTTCAGTTCTCCAGCAGGAGATTGGTCGATTATGGTCTCCGGTGGGAGAACTGAGGAGGGCGTGGGGCCACCCACTCTTATAGGGTAAGGGTGATGTCAGCATGTGATGTCGGACTGGGCAGCCCCCTGGTAGATTGCTAGCTAGAAACATTTCTGTGTGCTCCTAGTGCCTGGGGGCTGTAGTTCTTCAGGTGTGGCCTGCTGCAAGAGATCCTCTCAAGATCTGCTGTTACCTCCTCCCAAGCCATGCCCTTTCATTGCCAGAAGACGCCTTCTTTCTGGGGATGGAATTATTTCATACAGATCTTCTTTGACTTCTTAAGTACCATGGCTACTTTGATTTTATTATGTGTGTGGGACTTAGTATTTGTTCTGTATTGTGACTGTACTGAATTGTAATTGTATTACTGATTTTTTATTATTGTGTGTGTGGGACTTAGTATTTGTTCTGTATTGTTGTACTGAATTGTAATTGTATTACTGATTTTTTTTTTTTTTTTTTGCCTTTTTTTTTACCACTCTATTTCTCTCCAGAGCCTAGGCATATTTTAGGATTATTACTGATTTTTAAATGCAATATTTTTGTACTGTACTATTTTAGTACCCAGGTCATGCCTGAAAAAGGCATTTTGGCTCCAGTGCACTAACCCAGTTAACAAAATAAAATAAAAATAAATACATTTTAATGAAGTCATTTTATGCAATGCATTCTATAAGAGAAGTCGTGGCAGGTAGTTCATAGTTAGGATCAAACGTGGGGATGCACCTTGGCATCTGCTGGTTTGGCCTAATTCACTTTAGAACTCAGATATGAAGACTAAAAGTGCTCCTTTTCATGGAGACCAAGTATGAAAATAGCCAATTTAAGCAGAAAGAAATGTTCACTTTTCAAAGATTTATTATGGGTGGGGGTGCACTGCAGTCTGGCTTTCTGAACCAGCCTGGAATTAATAGAAAGGAAAAGAAAATTGAACTAGCATGACACAAAAACTTAAATAAACACATATATATACCAGTTGATAATGTATTCTGACACTTCGTCCCGGGAGCAAAATAATCTAAGCAGCCATCTTGTCAGCATAGCCCCCCCCCCTTGTTAACTGGATAGACAAGTAAGCTGGCAATGGTACTTTTCCCCCTATTAGTTAGGCTGAGGTAGAAATACAGGTGCCAGCCCGCACTGGCCAATCAGCAGCCGACAGACTTTCTACCCCGTTTATGACATGCAATAATTACATTACACTTGAGGCTGCTTATTGTGATGCACTGTGAGCAAGACAGCCAAGTGTTCTTGGATATTTATCTAATAACAAGTGCTTAGGCTGAAGGTTTCCTCCGTGGCAGAGAAGGCTACGCAGTGTATTTCATCTTAACGTGTTTTTTTCTAATACGTTTAGCAGCCAATTTCAACTACTATCCATTCAATATGCAGGTATTCCCACAGTATTCCAAGGAACAGGTGCTGCAGCTGCTGTACCCGATCCATTGCAGTAAGTGCGGTGGAGATAGCATTGTGATTACTACCTATGAGAATCAGTGTGCTGTTATCCCATAGATGTAGAGAGACAAGAAGCTGCACTCATTAGCCTGGTGTAAATAACAACTGTAAATTTATTTAAACAAAGCAAGAAAACGCTTAAGAGCATATCGCACTGGAGCCTAAGTAGAGCCTATGATCTTTCAGTCACTCGGCCTTTGGAGGTCTCTTAGCAAGGCAGCAACACTGCAGTGAGCCTCCGAAGTAAGTCCTGCAGAAACGGGCAAGGCATTGCATTTTGTTTTGCATTATATTGGCTCCTGCTGCAAGGACTGGGCAGGACAGAGTTCCACATAGGGAGTTAGTAGCTGCACAGAAAGCATGGTACAGGCATTAAAACTCCAGTGCAAGGAAATTCAAAAGGAGATATTTTGACTCAGCTACTCTTTTCAATCCCATTCCGCCCACATTACAAATTAATTGGGGGGAGGGCATATGGTGAAGTTGCCAGAATAAATCCTTTTAAAAAGCCCAGCTTAGAAGTTGCGGAAATCTTTCACGTGACTATTATTACTCTGCTATCCCCATTTTCTCTATCACCCTCGGCAATAGGGTCACCATGACTGCACCCCTTCCCCACTTGGAGAGTGGGCACACAGCTGCCTTCAAAGCCCACACCAGTGGTGGTGCTGCACAGTAAGCCAGCAAGGGGTGCACGAAATCCATGTGGGCCGCCCCGCTTCTCTCTTCCCCTGCTGCCCCAACACAGCTGGTGTCCAGCCCGCCTCAGCGTGGGATTACACTTTCGATGACGGGGAACCCTTTTCCTGAGAAGGCAACATGATGCACTGTGGCGTTGCTGGACCAGTCTGGAAAGCCCTTTCTGACTAAGCTGAATTGAAAAAGCAGCCAATCCACACCATTCAGAAATGTAGGCAGTTCACCCACATCTCTTAGTATACTCCTTATCAATTAAATTAACTTCACATGCATTGATGATTAGTCTGTAATAAAAGCCAGATTCAGGGTGCCAGCCTGGGTGAAGCAGGTTTGCTAGGATCTGTGGAACCAGGAGACTCAGATTCATATCCCATCAGAGCCATCTACACGTAGTATGATCCTGAGCAAGTCAATTAACCTCCCTTTGCTTCAGTATACCTAAGCTTTTACCAAAGGGTAAAAAACCAGGAACCCGCAGAAAATGAGAGGTTACTTCTTTATTTGTCTAGCATGAATAAATAATATGTAAATAATAAAAAGAAAAAAAATTACCAAACAAAACAGTTAGCCATTGCTCCCTTTTTTCATTATGTGTTTCTGCTTTTCCGACCCCTGGCTCCTGTGGCATCCCTCCCTCCCCAAAACTGTCACTGACCCTCTCATGAACTTAGTGGTTATCCATCACTTGCATCAAGCAATCAAGCAGTACAGAAAGGTTAAGAAAGGGTGTGGGGGAGGTTAGAAACCATGGGAAGACTAGATGGATCACATGGTCCCCATCTGCGGCAATTTCTATGTTACTTGCCAGGGACCACACATGGTGGTGGATGGCTTGCCATGTGAGTCGTGTGGTGCCTGCAGGTGGTGGTGGATAGGACCAAGGCATTTTCACTGGGTTTTCTGCTGTGGTGCCGGTGTACAAGGACACATACATGTGGTGGTGCGTATGCATGCTTGCGCCTGTTAGCTCTTCCACTTCTGATGTCCTCATGTGAACTACCACCTGATCTCTGCCCGGCAGCAGTCTAACAGTGAGATGCAGAGTCCGCCTTTCCAGAGGGAAGAGAGCTGTCCCTGGGACATTCGACCCTCCCCCTTCCCTGGCTGGCCCCCAAAGACCTCTGCTCATTGTGGAACCCGGGTCTTTAGCATCGTGAGTGGTAGCTCTACCACTGACAGACCGGCTTTGCTTACTGGTTGTTAAGTGACTTTACTAATTTTTAAATTATTGTCATTGATTCCAGCAGAACAGAAGATGAGGAGGAGTCACATGATGCAATCTGTGTGGGAGGACAGCTTTAGATTGACTGTTGGGACCCTGCATAAAGCGTGGCTTTTAGCTACAATTTACTCAGATATGATCATAGTAGTACACTAAAACGTGGTTAAAAACAAGTAGTGAGCCAGAGGTGGAAGGAATCATGTCTGGGGATCAAGAAACGTCAGTCATGGATGTTGAATAGGCACCCTCACTCCTGCCGTGGCCCCTGCCACCCAAAGGCAAACCTCCACTGGATTCTCCGCGCGAGTCTGAGGGCATTAATGAGCTACTAGATAGATTTTCCACTGAGCTTGTGTCAATCAAGATGACTCTTCTTGAAGGCGCAGGAGACCTCAGAGTAATCAAGCCAGCCATAAAATACCGATAGCTCGGAGATGTGGAAGCAAGGGTCAGCTTGCTGGAAGAAACCAGTCGAAGAAAGCAAAGGGAAATACAAAAACTTCAGAAAAAGATCACCGAACTTGAGGACAGGGTCCCAGGAAAGAGTGAAGGCAAGGCTATACTTGCATTCATTCAGTTCCCTACTGCTGGATATGGTGGGTCCCCCCTTACGCAGAATGCTGTTCCAGTGAGAGAGCACACCACTCTCTAAAGCTTCTCTCTCCACCCGATGGTAAACCAGGGGCAATAATTATCAGATGCCTCAGCTTCCAGGAGAAGGTCTTCATACAGGCCAAAGTGAGAGAACAGCAGCTACTCTCCTGGAATGGGCAGAACATATCTTTGGTGAAGTGATACCTGCAATTCGTGCCAAGCAGACTGTGAATAAAGAGGTCAAGAAAGTATTGCACAGAGCACAGATTAAATTCCACATGCTCTACCCAGCACACGTGTTAGTTACCACAGCTAAAGGCATGATAGAGTTTCTCTCAGCATAAGTAGCAAAAAGAACCTTCCCAGACTTATCCCGGAATGCCACCTCTCCTTGGAAAGGCATAAGTGACAAGCTACCTTAACACACCAAATGAGCCATATTGAATCAAGGTACAAACTGTTTTCTGAATGTGAAACGAACTGCACTAATGTGTAGACTTCCTCCAAAACGGGAGAAGTACAGGCACACAAATTTCTTTTTAGTAACTTATTTATTAATTTATTTATTTATTCGAAAGTATCAGAAGTACAAACCTTTGAGTCATAGACTCATTTCTAAAGGCTCCACGTCAGTTTAGCAAGGACAACATAGTCAAGAAAAAATAACTGCTTACAGTACGACTCAGCACGAGATATAATACAACAATAGTTACATAGAAGATAGGCTTATAGAAGTGTCCTCTACAGAGTGGTAGCTAATACAGTTATTCAAGTGGGAGATATGCTATGGATCATAAATAATGGAGCGGGTGTACTATACTGAGTGGTAGCAAAATCAGGCAGTTAGAGTGATATACAGTGGATCACTAAGAAAAAAATGGAGCAGCCTGTAGGTAGACTTTGTCAGTGTGAGTGGGCTCAGATGAGGGGTCACCAACTAGAGTTAGATATGGTGGTGGGCCAGTTGAGGACCGTCGTGAGTGTAGGGCCCATTGCAGGCAGGTACATGTGTGGTGGTAAGGAGGTGGTTCTTGAGGGCCACTTTGTATGGGCCAAGCTTAGAGTGGCATGTGAACAATGGGGGCAGGAGTTAAACCATGTGGGGCCCTGATAGGAAAAGATCTCTGGCCTAGCATAGTCCTGACCCTGGGAATAGCCATAGTTGCATTGTCCGAGCTGCAGGTGTTTACCATGGGAGCGGAGGAGGTTAGGGAGGCCAGTAGTCCTGGAGGAGTCATACCAAGAAGGGAATTTTGGGCCATGAGGCAGGCCTGGTGCTGGACCCTTTAATCGAAGTTGAGAATCTGGGTGAGGGAGTAGAGTGTGCATGTGTGCATTGTATGGTCCGCACCATGATGGCTGTGGCATCTGCGGCAGCATAGACCAGCAGCCCATAGTCAACCAGGGACATGACTGATGAGGTGATAGCTAGCCTTAGGGCTTCTGGTGATAGGCAAGCCTTGTGGCGATAAAGGAGGCCGATATGTGCATTGGTAGCAGATGTGAGGGTGCTGATGTGTGCGTGGAAAGTGAGGGCAGGGTCAAAGATAACTCCCAGATATTTATAGGACGAGATCTGTTCTAGGGTGTAGAGTGACCTGGATTGTATATGCAAGTGGGCATTTTTAAATTTGCTGTGGTGATGTGTGAATAGTAGGGTCTTTGTTTTTTTTCAGATTTATGACAAGCCTACGCTCAGTAAACCAGTGCTCAGCCTGATTGAAAGTGTTCTGAAGTGAGGCCTGCAGATTGGTTGGATTAGTTTGGGAGGCAGAGATGACGGCGGCGTCAGCTTATAGTAGGATCTTTTCGGTGCATGAAGTGGGAACCGCATTTAGAAACAGGCTAAAAAGCAATGACCCTAGAATGGAGCCTTGCAGGACTCCAGAGCGGATGGGGTAGGTGCAGGATACTGTGTTATTTATCCATACACACTGAGACCTGGATGTCAGATAACTAGAGAATCAATCCAAGGGTCCTTGTGAGAACCCCATTTGGAGGAGGGAGTTTAGCAGTAGGGGGTGATTGACTGTGTCGAAGGCCTTGGATAGGTCAATGAACATGGCCCCTGCAATGTGCCCTTTGTCAAGTGTAGAGTGAATGTGGTTTGAGAATTCTAGGAGGGTCGTGGTGGTGCTATGCCCAGCACGGAACCCATGCTGTTCTTTGTAGAGCAGGTTGTGGGTTTCAAGGTAATCTGTCAATAATTTGCAACTATTTTATTTATAATGCAGATCTGCAATTGTGTAAAACCCTATTCATGTACAAAAATTAAAGCAGGACTCAGGCCAAAATTTTTGGTATCAATAAATGCAGAATTTGGATCAGCATATCCCCAGTCAGCCTCATGCCAAAAATGAGATCTGTAAGTTACTTCATTTAAAAGTTGCAAGTCATTTTGTAATCCTTAATTCACTACCTGTTCAAAAACGCCAGTTTCAGAGAAGAGCTACTAATGATGTCATCAGCTGAACTCACAACCTAGTCCTCCTTGCAAACTACCCTATATAACATATTTCTCCTGTGTTACTTAAAGGAAAACAGTCTAAATTAGGGAGCTCCCTCCCCCAAAAGGCTTATTGTCCGGTTTAGCTTCATGCACTTCAGCACTTTTCTTGCGCCACAATTAAGTTTATTTTATTTGCAAAAAGTCAGCGATCCGGATATAGACGGACACTGGGGAGGGGCTTCGCTGTAACGGTGTGGTGTCACATCGCTCACTTCAATTCTAATGTATTGAAGAGAGTGATGTGGCACCACACCCTAACAGTTAATGGCGCCACACCATTACAGTTAATGGTGCCACACCCTTACAGTTAATGGCGCAACACCATTACAGTTAATGGCGCCACACCATTACAGTTAATGGCGCCACACCATTACAGTTAATGGTGCCCCCAGCGTTCACTATACTTCTGGGTCGCGGACTTTTCGCAAATAAAATGATTTATTTTATTTATTGATTGAATTTTGGTAACTGGGTAAGTCCACTGAGACAATTACAGTCCCTTTTTCAGGGGTGACCCAAGAGGACAACAGAGAGCATAGTACAGTGCAAGTTACAGAGACATACATATGTGATACAAAACATCAGGCACTAAATACAGGCAAAGTCACATCATAAAGATAGTAATGAACAGGCTAGCATATATACAGATTGAAAATTAAACTCAGTTTATACTCAGAAATAAACTCAGTTGCGGCACGAGAAAAACGCTGCTTTTATTGTATAAAGCTAAACTGGAAGGTAAGCTTCTTGTGGGCGGGAGCCCCCTAATTTGGACTGTTTTCCTTTAAAACTGCAGTTGTAGTAAACATCTGAAAAGGAGCACTGACCCTGGGTAGGTCAGCATGTGGACTTCCATAGTGTAGATGCAAGTTACAGTACTTCAGAATGTGATGGGGGTTGGAATGCAGCAGCAAACATGGCCTTAGAATGATGAAGTTGTGTGCAATTTTGTAAATACTGCAGGTATGAGATTTGAAGGCCACCAGTTTGCAGTTGTGGAATGCAGTAATGATACAATCTCAGAAAGTAGCTGAGACACATTATTTTGGATTGTGGCAGTGACGCACAATTTCGAATGTGGTGGTGACACACATTTTGGAATGTGGAAGTGATGCACCATCTCAGAATGTTGCAGTGATGCACAATTTTGAAATGCAGCATTGAAACATTTTAAGAATGATGGCGAGGATGCAGGTTTGGGAATTTGATAGGGATGTGGCAAGGCTCACAGTTTTGGAATGTGCAGGGATGCATCATTTTAGAATGTGTATGGACACATAATGTTGGAATGTGATAGGGATGTGATGCACAGTTTTGAAATATGGTGGGTGTGTACAGTTCTGGAATGTGGCAGGGCAAGCAATTTCAGAATAATATGGTGTTCCCTTCATGTTCTGACAGTATGCATCCTCATTATATTCCAAAAAGCCAGTCCCCACAAATTCCTCGATGTGTGTCCATGTCGCATTCCGACACCGAGTGTCCCACACATTTTGAGATGGCACATCCCTGCCACATTCAGATTGCATGTCCCCCATTTTAAAATTGTGCATCACCTTGATATTCTATGCCTTGGTTCAGTGCTGCATTCCAAACTACCTCCTTACATGTTCTAAAGTGCAATACCATGCATCTGAACATTCTGGAAACACAAGCACTGCAGCCGACCCTATGTCAGTTTTTCTTTTTAATTGATTACTATAGCTACAGTTTCTTAAAGAGCTGCTGACACCTTCAGGAGAACTTTAACAAAACACAATATTTAGAAGCAGTTCAGCTTGTATTTTACATTAGATTTGTATTTCTCTTCCCCATTATTTATTACTGAGTATGTTTGCAAGAAAACAGGATCTTTGCTTCTGAAGAATTCATCTAATCCTGTTGTTTCTCCTACCTGAGGTTATAATGCACTGCTTGTGGAAATCACAGTTACTCTCGTGGCAACACATTGTGATGTCACAACACAGGATTAGGACTTAAGTAGGGAGTAAGCTTATAGAGGCAGATAAAATCTAAGAGAACTCTGAGGGATAACCATCTGTATTCATACACATTTACCCAGTAATAAATAATGGGGAAGAGAAATATGTAAAATACATAACGGTGTGCAAGCTGAATTGTATCTAATTATTATGTTTTTCAAAGTTTTCTGAGGCTTCAGTAGCTCTTTAAACTTTGGAGAAACAAGTCCTATAAGGTTGCTGATGGGACTAGACTGTGGGATTAGGTTATGACATCACCAGTGGCTCTTTACTGAAACTGAATTTTTAAATAGGTAGTAAAATCAGGGTTACAAAACAGCTCACCATTTTAAAATGAACTAATGTAGAAACCTAATTTTTGGTATGAGATTTATTGGGGTATGCTTAATCTAATTCTGCAATGTAGCTCTTTAGAGATTAACAGCAGATAAGGATTGCTAGGCCCATCTAGTCTGACCATTTTCCCTGCTTACTGTAAAAGCCGCAGACCCGACCTGATCTTTGGCTTTGTCTCTCCGTTCCTATTGCTAGGGTTCCCCTGTGCCTGCCCCATGCCAGTTCTGGTACCCAGTCTCCTTGGCCTCAGCAGCAGACCTGCTTAGTGATTGCCTCTCTACCCGGATCTGCTCTCTTGCAGTGCTTTTGTGTTTTGTGACTTGTATTTCAGCCTGTTGCCTGGCCTGTGACTGTGTATTTTTGACCTGTATGCTGGACTTCTTTGACATCTTGTATTCTTGTATTTGAGTCCTCCTTCTGTCATTGTCCAAATCAAGGTCCCAACATCACGATCCGTCTTTGCTTCAAATATTGGACTTAAACCCCAACCATTGCCTGTGGCATCAGTACGTGTTCTCCTTTGAACAGTCCTTCCTCCCTAGGCCATTCATGTCCAACCCTCTCCTATCTCAGCTGACTTTCCCTCTCCTTATACTCCCTCCCTTCCCACCCCACCTTGCCAGGCCATGCCTACAGTACTTATCAAGCGACTCTTACATCTCAATCTTCTTTGCTCTTTATGCTGGAGGAACTGCCACTCCTGCTCACCATGACTCCTCCAGTGATGTTTACTGTATAAACTTTAGCTCATTACCTTACATCCATATATCTATCTATGCAATTGTATTTAAATGGCACTACCTCCTGTTGAACCTATTGCTATGTTCTGGTGCAAGTATCTTGTCACACGATGGTTATATGTCATTATGTTGTTATTATTATTGTGTAATTGTTATGTACATTCACTCAACCTGTGATGTCTTAACCCTGTTAGCAATTGTTTTGCCCCAGGTCCATCTTGTAAATGAGCTTGTTTCAATGATGTTCCGCCTGGCAAAATAAAGATTTTATTGATTGATTGATTCTTATGTAATTGTACTTTATGTAATGACCCCTTATTCTGTAATTTCCTGTACCTCATGTTGAGGCCTGTGTCTGCTGTTGTTCTCCACACCTGTATTGCTTTATATGCCATAACTGGCGGTCATGCCTGAAAATGGTCCTTTGGATCAGTGCACCCACCCGGTTATCAAAGACATAAATAAAATAAATAAATTCAGAGGACGGACCTTCAGTCCCTGAACCTGGCAACCTGGTTCCTAAGTGGCTAGAGTTCCAGGCTTTGGGTCTCGACCAAGGTCCTCCATGTTTTTGAGGCCTCTCAGAAGGACTCAACTGCCAGTGCTGTGCTTTCAAATGGAAGAGATTTTCCATTTGGTGTCAAGGCAGGGAACTGGACCCCCTGTCTTGCTCTGCAGCTGGCATCCTGGGCTACTTGTGGTCCCTCTCTCCAGTCGAGCCTGGGGTCAAAGACCCTCAAGGTGCACCTGGCAGCCATCTCGGCTTGCCATGCGTAGGCTGGTATGCCGACAGTGGCACAAGAAAGGTGGTTGGGCGCTTTAGGTCCTTGACCACTTGTCCCTGCTGGTGTGGAACCACCACCACCACCTTGGGACTTGTTGCTAGCAGTGCTCATGGGCAAGCCATTTGAAGCAATGCACAGGTGCCACATCTCCACCTGTCATGGAAGACCACCTTCTGGAGGATATTACCATTGCTAAAAGGATCAGTGAGCTCCAGGCACTCTCGATGGAGTCTCCATATTTGGTTTTCCACAGGAACAAGGCTGTCACTTCCAAACCAAACATCCTCCAAATTGTTTCCAGAGTTCCACCTTAACCAGGTGATTAACCTCCAGTGTACTTTAGCAACCCAACCTCGGAGGCTGAGCACAGTCCACACGTTGGACCAGAGGCCATTGCTCACTTACTATTATGAGCACACGGCTGGAGTTTGGAGAGAAGTTTGCCAGCTCTTTGTCACCCATGCTGAAGTCACTCCTGGCAGACTGGCGGCTAAGTGGATAGTTGGCAGGCAGATCGTTTCCTGCATCAACCTATGGTATAGGTCTATGGGTAGGGAGCCTCCTGTTGGGCTAAGGGCTTATTCTGTTGGACATACCACTGCCTCAAGTGGCTGCTTCTGGGAATGCCCCTATCCAGGAGATCTGCAGGACTGCTACCTGGAAGTCAGCATAACGTTCATCTCCCACTACCACATCGACCTTGAGTCACACTGGGATGCTGGTTTCGGGGCCTTGTTTCACCAGTCTCTTTTTCCCAAGTAGGGATGTGCATCTTGCCCCCTCCTGCTGGAGAACTGTTAGGAGTCTGCAAAGTGCAGATAGTGCACCATATCCACGTCCCTACAAATGAGGTTACTCACCTGTAACTGTAGCTCCAGGAAGCGGTATCTGGTGCTCACCCACAACCCACCCAGCCTCCCTGGCAGATATGGATCCTCGCTTCCAGCATGCAAGATCTGACATTTTTATTTATTTTATATATACATATATATATATATATATATATATTTTAACCAGGAGAGACACACGAAGCTGAAGCTTGTTTACAGGTGCGACCTCAGAGACTTGCTCAGGGTCACACAGTATGCAAGTGGGGGCTGATGGATTCAAACCCCGGTCTCCAGGTTTGCAGATCAGAGCCTTAAACCACTATGCTATACTGCTTCCTCTAAAGAAAATTGAAAAGTTGATAACCGGGAAAAGCACAAATGAACAAGGACTCGTTTCCAGGTGTGGCCTGGGGAAAGGCAACATGGGAAAACAGTATGTTTATAGATGACAAAAACAGATCGGTAACAAGAAGCAAGGGTCACGGTTACAAGGCCCATAACAGTAGGTGACATCAAGGTACAGGAGTAACATTAAAGCAAAAAAAACAGTTTATCCACAGATAGCACCACATTTCAGTTATAGGACAGGCCGTTGCACCAAATAATAAGTAATGGATCAGGGCAAAAAGAAATACAGAAAGCAAGACACAAACTACAGCAGTGGAGTTCATATTGGACAAGGAGATATGGCTGTCCGGTATTTGCACTGTAGGTGATTGGTTAACTTACACTTAGAAGGCGGGGCTAGGGTACACAGGGAGCACTGTGGGTGAGGCAGAAGTCTGAGTAGCCCTTTTGAGTGAGAAGGGGGAGGAGGATAGTCTGAGGTCAGAGGGGAGTTTATTCCAGAGAGAAGGGAAATGAAAGGAGAAAGCAGATTGGCCAGATGCAGAGAGGGGGTGTGGGGTGACAAAAGTACACGGATCCTGGTGTCAAAGGGAGAAGGTAGAGGGAGCAGCTTGGGAGAGGTGGGCAGAGAGGCAGGTAGGGAGGGTCCCAAACCAGAATTTTGCAACAAAGGAGGCACAGTGAACCATTCTTCTGTGGAACAGGGGCAGAGTACAGGAGACAGTGATGGATAAGGGGTAGGCAGTGGTGAGGTGGCAGAAAAGAGTTCAGGAGGGTGTCTAATCTGGTAAGTGAAGATTGAAGGCAGTACCACAAACCACACTGGCATAATCGAAATGGGAAGGATAATTTTGGTAACCAACTCACGGCGGATGGGAGGGGAGGCTGGCCTTATGTCGATAAAGGACAGCCAGTTTGGAGTGCAACTTAATGCAGATGGCACTGGCGTGGTTAGAAAAGTCCAGATGGTGATTCAACCAAACCCCTAGATATTTGAAAGCAGTAACATTCTCTAGTGGAGAGACATCCAGGGCTGTGAAGACGGGAGAGGACTGGAGGGTGGCCCATTTTTGTCTGGAGCCAAATGTCATGGCCACTGTTTTTTTTTTTTTTGGCGTTAAGCTTGAGTTTGTTTTTCTGGAACCAGTACTGAACTCTATTGAAGTCTTCCTGGAGGGACTGTACACTGATGGCAGAGGGCCTGGAGATGAAAATAATGGTATCATCGGTACATGTGTATATTTGAGGATTTGCAGACTGAGGGAGGTTGTTTATAAATAGGGAGAAAAGGATAGGACCGAGGATTGAGCCTTGGGGGACACCGGGGAGGATAGGGAGAGGGGAAGGGAGGAGAGGGCATCACCTATTTGAACTGATTGCTGCCTGTCATGAAGGTAAGAACGGAACCAGTTTACAGACATCATGAGGCGGTGCCCAGGAGGATACCACCTGGGTGGGTAGGAGGAGCTTAGCTTGAAGACCTTCCAGCGAGATTTAAAGGGGAAGAAAGAACTGCCAAAGTGTGGATGTACACTATATACCACTCCTAGAACTATGGTTACAGGTGAGTAACCCTCATTTATGTTCAATCTGGTGTCACAGTTTTATTATATCATAGCTATACTACTGTATGGTGCGAGACTGGATTCTTGGACAGTGGCACCACCTGTAACAGTCAACATCTCTGCACACAGGCCTCTCCTGCATCATTATGAATGTAACCCCCCATTGGGGGCATACCTGATTGACCCTCGAGGCTGCCTCATATACCGTTTCTCCCGTAATTCTCCCAGTCCTGGCCCAAGTCCCCGTAGTGCTTCTGGATCCTCCCTCTGGCCCCCACAGTATTTTCTAGCCCAGAATGGGGCCAGAGGAGCTAAATCATGGAGCCGCCAGTTAGTTCTGCACTGCGGTGCAGTCCAGTGATCTGTATGAGCCGAGACTGCCTGCTGCCTAGGGGTAGTGTATTTTGGCAGCAGCGACAGACTGGGGGGTTTAACTAAAATGTGAAGCACTGTAGTGATCATTAGGGCAAAGGGGCCACTACAGAACTGTGGGGCTAGTGAAAGGTAAAAATGTTTATTATGGCTGCAGGAGGACTGTGAAGTGGGACTGTATGAACAGCATGGGGACACTGAGTTCCAAGAGCAGTGACAGGAAGAAAGTTGAATAAAAATGGCAAATGACCTGAAGGTGGGCAAGCAATGTGAGAAGGCAGTAAGAAAGCTTGGGGATACTGGGATGCATAGGGAGAGGCATCAATAGTAGAAAACAGGAAGTTGTTATCCTCTGTACAGACAGTTGGTGAGACCCCATCTGGAGTACTGCGTGCAGTTCTGGAGACCCATCTCCGCAAAGACATCGACAGAGTGGAGGCTGTCCAGAGGAGGGCACAAAATGGTGCAGGGTCTGCACCAGAAGACATACTGAAGAAGACTAAAGGAGCTTAATATGTATACCCTTGAGGAAAAAGGAGAGAGGGGACATGATAGAAACTTTCAAGTACCTCAAGAGAATCAACAAAGTCCAAGAGGTGGCATCTTTCAGAAAAGAGATGTACAAGAACAAGGGGCACAATTTGAAGATAGAGGGGACAGCTCAGAGGTAATGTGAGGAAGTATTTTTCACGGAGAGGGTTGTGGACGCATGGAACAGCCTCCCTGAGGAGGTCTTGGAGTCAAGAACAGTGGGGGAATTCAAGAATGCATGGGACAGACATAAGGCAGTCCTAGTGGGGGGTAGGAGGAAGTAAGCTGTTGGTTAACTAGGATCAGCAGCTTATCTGTTAGGTAGGAAAATGGGCAGACTAGGTGGGCCAAGCGGTCCTTATCTGCCATCAAATTCTATGTTACTGTGTTTCAAATTGTGCAGTTGCTTTGAAGAGCACAGGGACTGCTAACAGACTTTGGGGGCAGATGGAATTAAAAGTGATTCTGCTGGCTGCACCAGGGCATGAAAGTGGGGGCATCGGTGGACTGTGTTTGAAATTGTTGTTCAGCAGCCATGTCAGCAAGCGTTGTCCCATTTCAGCCAATTGGAAAGCCAGGATTGCTGCTAAGGACTGTGAGACTGCACAGAAGAGTTATGGGGGAAGAAACTGGGGAAATACTTGGTGCTGTTTCACTCAGCCAATCAGGCATCGAAGGAGGTTCATACATATTAATTTTCTAAAAGGACAGTGATGTTAGCCAATTAGGAGCTGCAGAGAGCTCCTAAAAAGTGAGAGACTTTTAGTCCCAAGTCAGTTCAGTGGGAGCCCCTCCAGAGGGAAGGGGGCTCCAGCCGCTGTGCAGAAGATGGGGCTGCAAGGCTGGGAAAGGGGCTGCCTGGGGGTTTCCAGGCACTTGTCCACCAGGGCCTGAGTTATGCCTTTCCCCAGGATAAAGGATTTTGATTTCACAGCTCTGCTGGGGGCTGCAAAGTCCACAACAGGCTGCTGGAAGAAGTAACTACAGCCACAGCAGTGAATGTTTTGATTAAAGGATCTGTAGAGAAATGGTAGTCTGTTTCTGTACCTGAACGGTGAAAAGCCAGGATTAAAGGAACAAGCATAAAAGGCCTAAGGAAATGGTTATGGTTTTTGGAAAATGGATTAACAGAAAAAGGACTGGGTTTGGTGTAAGGAAACTTGGTGTGGGAGTCTCCCTGACACGTCGGAGGCTTGACCAGTAAAATCAAGTAGTCTTCAAGAGGAGGAGAGAGAGCCTTTTCTGGTTTGTTAGCACCTGCGCACAGTGAGGAAAAGAAAAGGAACTGGCTGTATCAAGGGACTGGTCGAGTGAACTGGAGTTTGGTCAGTACAAAGTCCAGGCTCCTCGGAGGAGACTAAGGTGAATGAAACAAAGTCTCACTGGGACTGAGTGCTCAGTGAAAGTCCAGGGACGGAGTTCTGTCTGCAAAGAGCCACGGCTACGATGGTAGTGTGGCTGAAGGATGTTTTCTTAGCCATAAGTGGTTAAAACTAAAATTGAAAATTGGCCACCTGAGCTGAGCCCAAGAGACTGAGAATCTGCTCACTGTCAACTGGAGCAAGGTAGGGGAACAGCCAACCCCTACCGAATGGGGCCAGGGACGCATGCCTGAGTGCTAGGGCACTCTAGATCCAGTGAGGAGCTGGACCGTGGGGTCACTCCTGGGTCTGGGTTCCTTTGTGGCCTGGGGAGACCTGCGTTCACGCTCTGCATCAGGCCTGGAAACAGGCTGAAGGGGACAAGCTGCAAGACCTTCAGTCAAGTCGGAAGATCCCAACGGCGGAGTGCCTGCTCCACATCTCCAGTCTCTTCAAATCCAAGTCTCCGAGTTCTGCTGTTCCATCTTCCCCAGAAGCACAGTCACCATGCCAGCAGAGACTGTCGGTAGAACCCTGAGTAAAGGCAAGGATTGCCCTGCATCTGGGGGATGTAAATAATTTGTTTCAAGTTGTGCTCAGCGGCACGGTGAAATCCAAAAGCAGCTAATAAGTGTTCAAAAAGTTTCCTTTGATTTAAAGTAAGTGCGACAATGCCTGCTGACCAGCTGTGCCACAGACCTGCAACGTGTCAGCAACGGGAACCCAGCTAGGACTTTTAGGGGTCAAAAACTGGTACCAGTTGGGGTTGGTGTAAATGTTAAAATCTGCAGCAGTTAGCTAGTCAGAGAGTTGGTGGCTGCAAATTTTAAAGTGGGTTTTGAAATTTAAAGGGGAAATTATTGTTTTAAAATGCTAATCTCCGATGCCACATCCAGTTGCAAAATGAAAATGCTGTTTAACCTCTACTACACTTACCCATTCCTAACCCTTACCCTGTAAATAAAAATAGGGTGTGGTTGTTTTGGAAAAAATCTGATTTGTGAGAATATTTTTTGTGAGCATATTATTAACTTAAGTCAAAAAATGCCAAGTGTTGAATTTGGGGGTTTTGGTTATGGTAAATCCATGTGTTGGGGTGACTGTATGGGGAGGTGGGTCGTACAGCATCCCAGGGGTTGTACTGCTAATATCAAACCCACTAAACATGTACTCTGGGTGGAGGCACCGTGCTTATATTTATTCATCTTGGGAAAGAACCCCCGTAACAGCTAAATGGGAACCCAGGCCCCTCAACCTGGTTAGTGGCCACCAAGGCAGGGGTAGTAGCCCTCTGTAGACACAGCGTTAGGGCTACACAAACTGTGGATTCATGTAACATCAGTTTTTAGCTGTGAAGTGTGTAACCGATTCTAATTTCAGAACAGCGGAGGTTGTGGTATTTAGTCGAGTCACAGTTACTCTGAAAATGAAAGGGGGTTGGAATTCAGACATTACTCCAAGGCAGTGTTGAAGTTAAAAAAAAACACTTGTAAGGAAAATAAGCGGGAGAATCCCAGTGGAGAAAGATACATTTGAGACCAGCGCTCTAAGAGCAAGGAGTTGCAGATGAATTTGGTCATCGAGTGGACTTGACTTTGCTGCACACTGTGTAGTTCAGCAGTCAGAAAAGTAGATATCATCAAACATGCTGGCTTTGTAGGTCAAGGAGACTTCGCCCCTCTTTAGTTCTTTTTCTTGGTACTCTGCTTTCTGTGGCAGTTCTGCGACAGGAGGACAGAAAACTGCAACGGGGACATTAATAAGACATGACAGTGAGAACGGGCAGTCCGCTCCCGAGGAGCGAGAGGAGGGTTTTTAGGATAATGCAGGGGGCTAGCTGAGGAACTGCTGACGACTGATGTTTGCAGCTCTGCACCATATGAGAATTACAAGCCTAAGCAAGCTTCAGCAGAGAAAGGGCACGTCTCAAGCAGTGTGTTCCCTAAAGACAATTAAATGCCATTTCTTAAAGGCAAAGTGATAAACTTAGCTCAGAAAATGCAGTCCACTTTTCCCAACTCACTCTGTCATGTACTACTAGTCTTTTCTGGGTGTATTGAGACACACTGCTGAAGTCTCTCAACTGTTCAACCTGCAACAATTAAGGCTTTTTCTGTGTTCAGTTCAGTTTCAGTTTAAAGTTTATGTGTTCGAATAAAAGTCATTACGAAGAAAATGAAACGTTATACATACATCCATTATATAATAAATTGTGCAAAGTGCACATATAAAAATCCTCATATTATCACTTAAATAAG
Organism: Neoceratodus forsteri; assembly: GCA_016271365.2. Classification (NCBI taxonomy): domain Eukaryota; kingdom Metazoa; phylum Chordata; order Ceratodontiformes; family Ceratodontidae; genus Neoceratodus; species Neoceratodus forsteri. The sequence goes on from CM028130.1 coordinate 202,733,489, forward strand.
GCTATATACTGTATGAAACAAACAATGGATTATAGAAGCAATATATTCTAGATTACTATAAAATCATATATATTTTGTGATTAGTAGTATGGAGTGTCCAGAAAGTGGAGTAACTCAGAAGACATGCCTAACCTCTAGGAGAAGACACGTCTATCTACCCACTGTTTGTTTCCAAACACACATATATCATACTAACATACTATTTGCCAGCAGATTAGGCCTTACAGTCTGTCGAGTCTGCTCGAACCTCAGATCCCTAGTTAGGTGCCGAGGCCCTCCCCCCCCTTGTGTTCCAGAAACCCCTATCATCCATCCCCACCCCCCTGGGACAGGCCATCATCTGATACATCCACTTTCTGTGTCTGTCCCACCCTCTCTTGAAGCCCTCCACTGTGGATCTCTGAACCAGCTCACCAGGCAGTGCATTCTAAGGGTCCACCACCCTCTCAGTGAAAAACCTCCTCCTCTTTTCCCCCCTCACTCTTCCACCTTCCAACTTCAAACCATGCCCTCTGGTGATACCTCCCTGCTTTAGTCTAAAGATCCCTCCATGTTTACTCTATTTATTCCCTTGAGGTACTTGAAGACCTCAATCATGTCACCCTGTCTCTCCTCTCCTCCAATGAAAACAGGCAGAGCTCCTCAAGTCTGTCCTCATCACGTCAAATCCCTAGTCCTCGTATCATCTTAGTTGCCCTCCTCTGTACCTCTCCAGGAGCTGTATTTTCTTCAAGTGAGGTCTCCAGTACTGTACACAGTACTCAAGGTGGTCTAACCAGTCCATTGTACAGCGGCAGAATCACTTCCTTGCTCCTAGAGGTGATCCCCACGATGCATCCCAACATCCTGTTTGCCTTGCTAGCCGCCTCCTGCACTGCTCAGAGTTATTCATACATGCATCCACCATGACCAGAGGTCTTTTTCCCCTATTGAGGCCTCCAGCCCCTCCCAGGGTGTACCTGTATTTAGGGTTTCCCCAAGATGTAACACCTTGCACTTGGTGATATTGAAATTAATTTTCATGTGTGAGCTCAGCTTTCCAGGGTGTCCAGGTCCTTGCAGGGCCAACCTCCCTCTTCTCCCTCAACTACTGCTCCCATTTTGGAGTCATCAGCGAAGAGACTCATTTCACACCCTATACCCTCCTGATGTCCGATATGTATGCATTAAACAGGATCGGACCCAGGACCGAGCTCCCTGCGTACCCCACTACCAACCTCTCTAGGGTTCGAGAGCCCCACTGACCACTACTCTCTGGTGCATCCAGCTAGCCAGTTTTCAATCCATCTGAGCATCAAAGGGCTACTCCCAACCCCATCGGTTTCTCCACCAGACCATTGTGGGGGACAGAGTCAAACGCCTTGCTGAAGTCCAAGAATAATACATCCACAGGCTTTCCCCTGTCCAGTTCTGATGTTACCCATTCAGAGAACTCCACAAGATTGGTTTGACATGATCTACCTGCACAAACCCATGTTGCCGACTCATCCAGACCTCCCACCTCCTCCAAGTACACCCCAATCGTTCCTTTAGTATACTTCCATTAATTTTCCCACCACTGAGGTCAAACTGATGGGTCTGTAGTTACCTGGTACTTCCCTCGACCCCCCTTTATGGATTAGCACCACATGTGCCTCTCGCCAATCCCTAGGTACCCTCCCTGTCTCAAATGACCTGTTGAAGAGCTCCGCCAGGGGTGCAGCCAGTATGTCCGCCAATTCCCATAGTACTCTCGGATGAATGCCATCCGGCCCAGGAGATTTGTCTTTCTTTAGGGCCTTGAGGGCTAACCACACCCTTTTGGCGGAGATAGCATCATCCGTCCCCTCCACCTTACTGGCCTTTTTATCCTTATCCTGATGTGACACCCTGAGTCTCCTTCCCTCTTGCTCCATTTCTGTTGCTCCTGATCCCACTCCTGCCGCTTCTATCCCATCGTGCCTTGCTTTGTAGATATCCCACTCCTCCCTAGTGAACACAGAGGCAAAGTACTGCTCAATACCTCTGCCTGGTCCTCGCCTTCCACCCACCCTCCTTCTGAGCTCAATCTGCTGAGATGACCCTTAGTTTTTCTCCTCCGCCCCAATGTACCGGAAGAACCTCTTTCCTCCATGTATCCTCTGTGCCAGCCGCTGCTCTTTACTGGACTTTGCCCTCACCATCCGGTGACTTTTCTAGATGCAAGATAGTACATTTCCTTATCCCTATCCCCTCTTGTTGTTTTATATTTTTTGTAGACCGCCTTCTTTTCTCTGACCACTACCTGAACCTCACTGGACCACCAGCATGGTTTATGTGACCTTGCTCCCTTACGTTTTACCTTAGCACAGGTCCTGACTGCCTCATGAAGTCCCCGCTTTATGACCTCCCATCTCCTTTCCACACTTGTCATTGAGGTAATCCCTTCAAGTGATCCTGAGAATATTTCCATGCCCACAAAGTCAGCCCCCGAAGTCCACTGCCAGTGTCCTAGATCTCACCCTCCCTTCCCCCATGCTTATTTGAAACCAGACAGTATTGTGGTTGCTCCCAGTCAGGGGATCCTCTACAACCAGGTCCCTTACCAGATCCCCATCTGCCAGAACCATGTCCAGGACATGCCCCTCCCTTGTGGGCGCCATCACATGCTGTGTTCAGAACACATCCTGAAAGCCGTCCAGCAGCCTCTGCTCCTTGGCCACCTTAGAGGACATGGTTCCCCACTTTGTACCTGGCATATTAAGGTCCCCCATCAACACCACTCCTTCCCCTTTTGGTCCAAACTGGGCAATGATGTTGTCCAGCAAACCATCCTCCAGCACATCACCCATCCCGGGGCCTATATACTACACCTAGCTTGACCTTATCTCCTGCTGGGGATAGGTGACCCATAAGGCCTCCACGCTTCCTCTGCCTCTTCTACCCTAGCAATTTCTATGTCATCTCTAATGAACATAGCCACTCCACCCCTCTGCCCTCCTTTCTGTCCTTCCTAAGCATAGTGTACCCCGCGCTTTAGGTCCCAGTCATGGTTTTCGCTGGCCCACGCCTCCTGACTGCCACCACATCCACCGCCTCGAGAACAGCATGGCCTGGAACTCTGGCAATTTGTTTCCAAGCTCCTGGCATTTACTAACACGAACCCCACTCCTTATCCCTGATCCCCTTGTCGAACCCCACCCAGGTTCCTTATACTTCCATCCTCCCTCTGCTCCTCCTGAAACCTCCACCCCCAGTCTGTTTCCCCTCCCCTTGGGTTTGAAGGCTACCCTCATCTGGAGTAGAGGGCTTGGTCAGCCCCTTCCTTATCCCTCCCCCCTTCATCTTTCAGGTATTTTCAAGAATAGACTCAAACACATGATCTATGTCTTGACAGGGCTCCACCAGTTTTTAAATCCATTCTTATGCCACTGAGTATTTTTTACTTAGGTTCTCTTTTACCACTGGGTCATAACTGCCACTTATGGGTTTAGAACCTACAACACTCATATATAGGCTAATTACAGGGATACAACTAGTCCTGTCCCATCATACTCATGTTAGACCATACGTAATTGCTCCACTCCATGCTCTCCATACTAGGAAAATGCAGCAGCACATACAGTATTATGCAGACAAAAAGTCCCTCCCAGGTTCCAGGCCAAATCCCAAGACCACCATGGGCAGGGCAAGTCATACCTATGCAATTTCTACCAAAGTATTTCAAAATTTACATCTTCAATAATGTAGGTACTAATCATCTGACCTGAGTTTTTTACTTTAAAGAATTTCCTTAACTAGCGCACTTTACCACAATATTTAGCATGACAGAGCTCCTAAGAACTACAAGTGCAATAATACGTAGTCAGCGGTAAAAGCAATTAACCAGGTTCCCCTCTAAAGGGCCCAGACCAGCATTTTAGTTATTTCACGTGTTTCACCTGTTTCCCCTAATTACTCCTAATTGTTTCAGCAATAGAGGTTGAAAAAGTATGTAGTTTGCACATAGAGATAGCCCATACAATTACAAAAATACACTTTTGCACTTAAAGAACAACAGATGATATATCATAAATTATAAAATGGGCAAAGGATTTCATGCAATCTGATTGGTTGTTAGCCGTGTATTAGATGTGTCTAATGCACAGCTAAAACTAGAACCCCCATTTAGAGTACACAGGCCTGTTATTATAAGTTACATAAGCCACTCCGTGGATGTGCATTAGACAGTTCTAATGCACGACTAGGGGACTGGACACACTTGGCCTGTGGCCTCGTGCCTCACTACGTTCCCCCTAGCCATGCATTAGAACTGTCTGTTGCACAACCCGTCATGTCTTATTGCTTACGCATTACATTACTTGTGCCAAAAATCCGTCTTCTTGAAGTCAAGAGTCCAGGCACCAGAAATCAGGAGTCCATATGTAATTAAAGGAGCTATACATCAGTTTGTGATGAGTTCTTTTGACACATTCTGCCATAATCATAGTGAGCTCCTAAAAACCAAAACCAGTACTAATATCTCCCCGACGGAGTTTAGAAAAAACTTTCAGCTGGTCAAAAAAGCATTTATACTCTGCTTCGAATAATTATTTGCACATTAGAAATAAAGTCAGCAGCAGTTTGTTCCCCCAAAATTATATTTTTACAGAAAGAGGGTCCAAACATAACTCAGTAAAGCATAAAATATCATCTTCAAGATTAGGAACGTATCAGCCAGCTCCACAACCGGGAGTTCATTGGCAGCATTTCCAAAAATAAGCACATATGGGCTTTCCGAACAGACAGCTCTGTTCCTAGGAGTCTTGAGTGGCATTGACTGCAAAACCGTTTTATTTTTGCTTTTCCAGCTTTCCATTAAACAGGGCCAACAAATTCTGATATATAATTAAAAAAAAAAAAGGGGGGCTGACTTAGGTGTATGCTTCTGACTTCTGAGTACAGACTATCTCTACCACCTCACTGACAATGCCCCTCTGGGGCGGCTACTCCCCCCTCTGTCTTCAACCTCCCCACCACTCGACTCTAGCCTTTCTAACCTCTACCCTACATCCTCCCACCATTCTCCCAGTCCATTTCCCCTACTCTATCTCCTATGCTGTGTAATTGCATTACTCATCTTCCAGCTTGTCTACACCCAACATTTTTATTTTTGTTGATTTCTGCTGTAATGTTAGTACTAATTTAGTGTTTAACTCTCTACTTATGTGAATTGTACACCGATTGCAGCACAACCTGTAAATCCAGCAACGTAGAGACATAGAAACATAGAATTTGAAAGCAGATAAGGACCGCTTGGCCCACCTAGTCTGCCCATTTCCCTACCCAATGAATAAGCTGCAGATCCTAGTTAGCCAACAGCCTACTTCCTCTTACCCCCCCACTAGAATTGCCTTATGTCTGTCCCATGTATTCTTGAATTCCCCCACTGTACTTGACTCCACTACCTCCTCAAGAAGGCTGTTCCATGCATCCACAACCCTCTCCATGAAAAAATACTTCCTCTCATTACCTCTGAGCCGTCCCCCCTCTATCTTCAAATTGTGCCCCCTTGTTCTTGCACATATCTTTTTCTGAAAAATGCTACCCTCTTGGACTTTATTGATTCCCTTGAGGTACTTGAAAGTTTCTATCATGTTCACCCTCTCCCTGCTTTCCTCGATGGTATACATATTAAGCTGTTTTAGTCTCTCTTCTTATATCTTCTGGTGCAGACCCTGCACCATTTTGGTTGCCCTCCTGTGGACAGCCTCCACTCTGTCTATGTCTTTGCGGAGATGGGGTCTCCAGAACTGCACACAGTACTCCAGATGGGATCTCACAAACTGTCTGTACAGAGGGATAACAACTTCCTGTTTTCTACTGTTGATGCCTCTCCTTATGCATCCCAGTATTCCCCAGCCCTCCTTACTGCCTTCTCACATTGCTTGCCCAACTTTAGGTCATCTGACATAATTATCCCCAGGTCCCTTTCCATTTTTGTTGTTGTTAGTATCTCACCCCCCAACTGTGTACTCTTCCCCTGGGTTTTTGTTTCCCCGGTGCATTATCTTGCACTTCTTTGCGTTGAATCTGAGCTGCCATACATTTGACCATTCCTCCAACCTTGCCAAGTCCCTTCTCATCCTTTCCACCCCACCTTGTGTATCAACCCTGTTGTAGATCTACAGTATGTGTCATCTGCAAAGAGACATGCTTTTCCTTCCAGTTCCTCTGCAATGTCACTTATAAAGACATTAAAGAGGACTGGTTCCAGTACTGAACCCTGTGGTACCTCATTAGTAACCCTCCTTTCTTCATTGTGGACTCTGTTTACTATTACCCTTTGCGTCCTATTGTCCAGCCAATTTTTTATCCAGGCTACCAGCTTGGGACCCACTCCAAGACAGGCTAACTTGAATGTTAATCTTTTGTGTGGAACTGTGTCAGATGTCTTGCTAAAATCTAGGTAGGCCACGTCCATAGCCCCTCTCTGGTCTACTGCTTTATGGTGAATTACTGTATCACCTCTGCTGTAATTAACTGTAATTGTACTATTTGTCTGTACTGTACAAAATGATGTGGAACCTTCGTGAATGAGCTTTTAGCTCAAAGGTGTTAATCCGAGATGCAAATAAATAAATAAATATGGAGCACTACAACTTCTAAAGCATAGCTCCTCAGGTCTGCTTTTAGCAATTAAATGGCTGAGAGCATACATCCTGGCTCACACTCATACCTCGGTCCCGACCAGAAAAATCACCATAACCGGCCAGTGTCCATCAAGCCCACTAACAATAAGCAAAAACCAATTACCAACATGAATCTAATGTTAAAATAACATTAGTTTCATTCAAAAGTTATCTGACCGGAGGCAGGAAAGCTAGAAAAAGGATAAGAGTCTACAAACACTGAACACTCCCTTAGCGTGGTGAGGAGCGGAGTAGCAGCGTGGCCATCTTGTCGCTCTGCCCCCCCTCCCATCCCCTGAAACTATATTGGCTTTTCAGTGTCTTTGTATCTGCCCTCAACAACTGCCTCAGGTATAGTATGTATCAGATATACAGCATGTCTAACCCCAAGCTTGCAAAGCAGCAGCAGCATAACCTCGTGGTTAGGACTGTGAACCATTTTAGTCGGGGAAAAATAGGCAGACTAGGTGGGCCTTAGCAGTTCTTATCTGTGGACAAATTCTGTTTCTATGAGATCTGGGTTTGAACACCAGTTCCCTTCATTATCCATGACAGTGTGGTGTTACACTAGTAAATCTACACTACACGACCAGATCTATCACCCCCAATGGGACTCATCTAATAGTCTCTCCAGCCCACACCAGTCCCCATCCGCTCCCTCGCTTCTCCCATTTTTTCCCACTTCCCCCCTACCTCCCCCAGTTGGCCGGACAGCCTCAGATGCATGCCGCGTCACTACTTTGAATTATGTGTTTTCCTCTCCTCCTGCTTTCATCTGACGGTGCCTTCTGGGCTGATGTTTTTTCTCCCCTGCCCAGTAAATCCTATTGTAAGTTCTGTGTTGTTGGTTTTAAAGCTGATATACATTGTACAATACCAACATTTACACAATTGTTATTTTTTTATTGTCTAAGCAATCCTTGTATATTGTTTCTTTACTGAATTCCAGTAACTTACTTGTTTTGTCTCAACTCTGACGTGGAACCTGTGTAATGAGCTCATTTTCAAAGGTGGGAATCCAAGATCACAGGGAGTTAAACTCGCCTCTTTCAGTAAAGTAGTCTTTGAAACTGAAGTAGTCCAGTCTTTATAACCACCTAAGAGCCCACTGTATTTGTTTTGGTCCAGTAGTCCCCCTTCCCTTGACCATAATCAGGTCATAAAACAATGCAGCTGCTCCTTCTTTATTACAAAGCATGATGACATCATGTTTATTTCTAAACATTCCAGGTACTCTCATAACCGTAAGGGACACAGTAGCTGTATGTATAAACACATACTGCGACCCCACTTGGTTAGCTTGCTTTTATTCCTCTATGGATGTACTTAAGGTACCTTTACAGGTTTTACCCTGTGTATCTTTAATGTAACTATTCCTGCTGAACATGTTGACTGCTGCTTGGGATCCCAGTGAAAATGGGATGCTGCATCTTATGTGGTTATCCCGATTGGAGTAATTTCAAATAAATGTTCTGTTCTCACAGAAAACTAATCTCGGATCAGTCTGTCTGTGAAACTGAGACTGAAGCAGTGGTTATAAAACCGTCTGACTGGGGCACAGTGGCACCCAGTCCTATATCACTGCTCCCCGAATCCCAGTCTGCTTTTTGTTCTGAATATTTACACAGGCTATCTCCTGGGACACACAGGAATTGGGAGTTCGAGGGGGCTGTGTAGCAGTGGGACGTCACAGATTACAAACATCGATATTTTTAATTTATTTCAAAATATTTTACTAAGGAAATCCAATTGAGATGTGACTTCTTATTTACAATGGTGTCCCAGGGAGCAGGAAAGGCAGGCACACCACTGTAACCATGTTTCACTATTTCATCAGTACATAACAGCCCAGAGAGAATAGACATCGCAAAACAACATGTAATGATTAAGAAATACACAGAACAGCTAGCTTTACAAAAACTAAAAAGAAAGATGGTCACCTTCTTCAGCTTAGAAATAGCACAGTGGATCTGATAAGGGATAGATTTAGAGATGAAATAGATTATATGGTTGCCGTTTTTGCCACTCGGGTTTTTCCGTCCCTTGACTAGTGCCCCTGCCCCCCGCCCCATCACTGACATATTCGGTGGTCTTACTGGTTATCTACTACTGCAAGTGGCCTGTCACATAAGATTGTGTGGGGCCTGCAAGGGATGTCGAGCAGCTTGGATGTTTCCTTTTGCTTTTGCTTCCATGGGACGTCTGCATGCAGTGATGCCACGCAACTGCTGACCACCTCTCCAGGTTGACTGATCATGCTGGTGCTGTTACTCAGACTCTGCCAGGTGGCAGACAAATGTGTAACCCCCCTGCAAATGGGGGTTCCCAAAAGACTTCCAGGAGCTTGCTTGAATGCTCCAAGCCTGAATGGTGTTTGGCATTTAAGCCATTTATCAGTGAGTGTTTTTAGAACCTCTGGTACTGTCTCTTTAAGAGCTGTCTGCTTGCAGACATAATTAGTTTGTATAGAGGACTGTGTGTTTCTTTGATTGAGTACCACTTGAGCTGCTGCCAATTCACTCCATTTTTGCAGTCACTAGAGTGCAAAGGAACCTATCTGAAAGATGTAACTGTTTGCAGAAATCATTTAGAGTAATAATGAAATTACAGTTTGTCTAACCTGCTTTCTTTTGCAGTCAGAACTGTGTCTGCCTAGTTCCCCATTCTGGTTTGAACTGCTGAACTGGACCAATCAGTGTGGGGTAAGCTAGCTCTAAAATGGTGCCTTGGACAAATCAGAACTTGGACTCATAATCTGAGCCAGCCACAAGAGGATTGTATGGGCAGTGACTCTGGGAGATGTAGTTTAGACTTCGCCTTTTGGACCAACAGGAGCAGTCTATTGTGAGTGACAGCCAATCCAGTCAAGAACTGGAGGAACTCAAAGAAAGTGCCCGGTTTTGTCTGTTGGAGTTTCAGTTGAGCTCTGGCAGTGAAGAAGGAAGGAGCCCTGTGCTTTTCAGTGTGCAGTTTTAGTCGGAAACGTGTGTAAGGCCCAGAGTTCCGGTCTGCAGCTTGTGTAACTGCTTGTTAGGACTGAACTGTCCTGTGAAGAGAATCAAAGGATATCTGAAGAGTAGAATCAGGCTCACCCTGCAGAAGACTGGAGAAATTGCTGAATTGCACTCGGTCTGTCAGGAACTGAATCTGCTGTGTGTTCTCCCGGTATTGTGCAGTAATTGCGATCGGGATAGAGAAGCAGCCTGCCTGGTATAGTACTTTCTGTTTTACCATATAAATGTGTGAAGAGGCTTGTGTACCTCAAGTGAATCCTGCTGCCATTAAAGGACTTTTGCCTGTTACTGTTCACCATATAAATGTGTGAGGAGGCTTGGTTAGCTCAAGTGAATCCTGCTGCCATTAAAGGACTTTGCCTGTTGCAGTTTGCCATATAAATGTGTGAGGAGTCTCGTGGAGCTCAAGAGTAGCCCGCTGACATTGAAGGACCCTATCTTGTTTGGAGGTCGTGAGTACTAATTCAGGGTCGCCCTGTTGAATTGCCACATTGAATCCAAATGGAATCACTGTACTGCTGACTGTTTAAACTAATTTTTCTTTTCTCTGTGGGAAAGGGGCCCTACCAGCTGCCACGGTTTGGACTAGCCACTAGGGCTTGGGTACCCAGGGACAGTAACTGGTAGGGATAGGCCTGTGCACAGAGCCATAGGTAGATGAGTAAAGTGATAAGCTAATTAACCTGATTTCCCCCTGTCCTTGTTATATTTCCCCTAAATAAATCAGAGCTGCTTGTTTCAGCAAAGTTATACTGCCTGAGGTATTTGTCTATGTTAAAGTATTGTACTGTGATTGTTGCACTGTATCTTATTTTACAGGAGGTCCCAGTGCCTGAACCAGCCCTGGTGTAAGTGTGTACTGTGAAGGTAATTCTGATATATTGTGTGGGCCACTAGGTGGAAGAAAGGGGGTTGCAGTGTCCCAGAGGGCTGTGACCAAGTAAGTTTAACTATTGCAAACCCTGACCTCTGGGTGGAGGCACCCGCCATTGGATCCAGGCCCCTCAACCTGTTAGTGGCAAATCAGGCAGGGGTAGTAGCCCCTGGGATAGCGCCATCTAGGGGTTACAAATGCATGGTGCTAGAACCCCTCCCCTAAGAGAGGAGAGCAGTCTCTAGGACACTCGCTCTGAGCCCTTGTGACCTTGGGCTGTTCCCGAACCCAGGTCACCATTGAGTGTTGGGAGGTGTGCCATTCACTGCCTCAGCCCTCTGCACCACTGGGCCAGCACCAAGAAAAGCACATTTAACAGGTATGATAAGCCCTTCTCTGTTGACTGTAGCTGGAAACTAGCTTTTTAGAAAACACATTTTCCTTTGCACTGCTGCTTTAAGCAATAAGACATGAAATGATGCACGATATTATGGGATAACTGCACCTAAGAAGCAAGGTTGTACTGTATTATAAAATGGGTAGGGAAATCGCTCTGTCCTGATTGGTCAGCAGCTGTACATTTTGAGACTACAACCAGTGGTTAAAACAACTGCTGACAATCAGAACACAGCACACTAACATATCAATGGCGTTGTTTGTTTGTTTTTTAATCCTGATTTCCACTACAAACATAGCCACCGCCTTTGCTCAGTAAAAAAGTCAGCTAGGACCCTAAAAGAAAAATCTCCTCAACCAAATTATACGATCTTTCCCTTTATAATCCCCTCCTAACACACATACAAAAACTAAAAACTTGAGGCACTGCACAGTTTTATTTTCTGGAACGTCTTTCCTGATCATGAAAACTATACTTACCTGTAACCAGGAAAATCGTTGCAGCTTATTATGCGTCAGGAAAAATTGAATCCCTGGCTTTATTGAGGCCTTCTGTTGTGTGTGTGTGTGTGTGTTGGGAGGGATTAAATTCTCCCAGTGAAATTCTGCAGAAGTCTGATTTTCTGTATTCCATGATTAACAAATGTTCCTTTTATTTCAGTGTATAGAAAGATACGTGCTTGGCAGGCTGGGAGGGAGGGAGGACTTGTAGTTGGTTACATATAAATATACGACTAAGCCAGCAGAAAAAGGCCTTGTGACCTATCATATCTGCTCGAGTTTGCAGACCCCTCAGTGTCTACTGAGGGATCAGCCCTCCTCCCATTATCTGCTCCTTCCTCCCCGCTGGTGTCCTCTCTCCCCCCTTCCCCTTCCCTACAAGCAACTTTCCCCATTGCTCTGTCCCAACCTCTCTTGAAGCTGACCACTTCTCCGGCAGCTCATTCCTGTTAGTGTTAACCTTCTCCATGAAGAAGGGCCTCCTCATTTCCCTCCTGAATTTTCCTTACTTTTAACAAAAGAAAATACATATGTTAAATTTAAAAAAGCTGGCATTTTATTTATTTTTTGGTACATTTTCTCAGTTTATCCATTTATAAGTGAAAAAAGACACTTCAAGATAGATTTGGGTTATGTGATACTGTAACTGCACTTCCAGGTGCTGATAAGGCACATGGCATAAACCCCTTGTGCCTCACAACACTCCTGGGTGTCTCTTATCACATAGCAACCCACAACCTGTCATGTCTTATTGCTTACACACTCAGCCTAGAATGCCACCTTGAGACCAACAAATGGCTCCCCCAATTTATAATTTTCAAACCAAGCAACGAGGTTCAGAAAGTTAGAAACAGAACATGATTTCTTATTGGCAGTTCGATAATTTTCTATTTTAGAAATGATATTCAAGTCTGAATGATTCATTCATTTAACTGTATCCGAATAAAACTTTATGTGAAAAACTGTATGCTGTATAATTTTGCATGTTTGTGTACCATTCTTTTCACAGCAGCAGTAGTTTGCAGCTTTGAGTATATCTCACAGCTGTGCATAGAACTATGAGCACTGTTCAGATAGGTCAATAGTTTGTGCTTCAGATTCCATATGGAAACTGTAACACCACAAACACTTCAAATCACGGTTCCATGAAGAGATCTGTATAGAATGTTGTCCATAAAATAAAAATCAAAATACAGTTTTTTCACATAAACTTTATTCGGATATATTTAAATGTGGATTTTATGGAGGCATGAATTTCATTTTGTCAACAGGATAATTACAGGCAACAGCCAACTGACCAAAAGTTCCAGTCCCTTAAAGTATTTCTGACCCGTACCCCTTTGCTGGAGTAATGAACGGGCATGTGACTGCATTTGACCTATCACCACATTTCTTGTTTTTTTTTTGTTAGAATACTGCACTAAACCCCCACAGTGACTGTATCTGTTCCCTATGAACAATGCACCTACTTCAGCTATTAAAGTTGGTCCATTTTCTTGTATTTAGTCAGGAAAACAGACTGGCAGTAATCTAGACAACGCGGTCTGTAATGTGTTCTATAGTGTGTAACCCCTAGATGGCGCTATCCCAGGGGCTACTACCCCTGCCTGATTTGCCACTAACAGGTTGAGGGGCCTGGATCCAATGGCGGGTGCTCCACCCAGAGGTCAGGGTTTGCAATAGTTAAACTAACTTGGTCACAGCCTCTGGGACACTGCAACCCCCTTTCCCACTAGTGGCCCACACAATATATCAGAATTACCTTCACAGTATACACTTACCCCAGGACTGATTCCGGCACTGGGACCTCCTGTGAAATAAGATACAGTGCAACAATCACAGTACAGTACTTTAACATAGACAATTACTTCAGGCAGTATAACTTTGCTGAAACAAGCAGCTCTGATTTATTTAGGGGATATAACAAGGACAGGGGGAAATCAGGTTAATTAGCTTATCACTCTACTCATCTACCTATGGCTCTGTGCACAGGCCTATCCCTACCAGTTACTGTCCCTGGGTACCCAAGCCCTAGTGGCTAGTCCAAACTGTGGCAGCTGGTAGGGGGCCCTTTCCCACAGAGAACAGAAAAATTAGTTTAAACAGTCAGCAGTACAGTGATTCCATTTGGATTCAATGTGGTAATTAAACAGGAGCGACTGCAGAATTAGTACTCACGACCTCCAAACAAGATAGGGTCTTTCAGTGTCAGCAGGGCTACACTTGAGCTCCACAAGACTCCTCACACATTTATATGGCAAACAGGCAGGCTGCTTCTCTATCCCGATCGCAATCACTGCACAATACCTGGGAGAACACACAGCAGATTCAAGTCCTGACAGACCGAGTGCAATTTGGCAATTTCTCCAGTCTTCTACAGGGTGAGCCTGGTTTCTACTCTTCAGATATCCTTTGATTCTCTTCACAGGACGGATTCAGTCCTAACAAGCAGTTACACAAGCTGCAGACCGGAACTCTGGACCTTACACATGTTTTTGACTAAAACTGTGCACTGAAGGAGCACAGGGTTCCTTTCCTTCACTGCCAGAGCTAAACTGAAACTCAAACAGACAAAACTGGCACTTCCTTTGAGTTCCTCCCAGTTCTTGACTGGATTGGCTGTCACCACAATAGACTGCTGCTGTTGGTCCAAAAGGCTCAAGTCTAAACTACATCTCCCAGAGTCACTGCCCATACAATCCTCTTGTGGCTGGCTCAGATTATGAGTCCAAGTTCTGATTCGTCTAAAGCACCATTTTAGAGCTAGCTTACCCCACACTGATTGGTCCAGTTCAGCAGTTCAAAACCAGAATGGGGAACTAGGCAGACACAGTTCTGACTGCAAAGAAAGCAGGTTAGACAAACTGTAATTTCATTATTACTCTAAATGGTTTCTGGCAAACAGTTACATCTTTCAGATAGGTTCCCTTTGCACTCCTAGTGACTGCAAAAATGGAGTGAATTGGCAGCAGCTCAAGTGGTATTCAATCAAAGAAACACACAGTCCCCCATACAAACTAATTATGTCTGCAAGCAGACAGCTCTTAAAGAGACAGCACCAGAGGTTCTAAAAACACTCACTGATAAATGGCTTAAACGCCAAACACCATTCAGGCTTGGAGCATTCAAGCAAGCTCCTGGAAGTCTTTTGGGAACCCCCATTTGCAGGGGGGTTACAAGTGTAAGAAAAGAATACTTGTTGAGATGCATTTACTGCCTGCAGTAACGAAATTCATGTGAAGAAAATACTACACATACTTAAAAGAAGCACTTTTAAGGAGATAACTGACCTAATTTGAGTAGTTCTGATTTAAATTAGAAATAAAAGGCCCAAATGATATTACTGTCCTCATAAACAAGTCACTGGTCCCTTAGCATTTGTTAAGTGGGTTTCAGATGCTATGCTGGTAGTTTGCGCTGGAGGATACGTTTACTGTATTTGTCTGTATCACAATGCTGCAGTTTCTTTTTCTTGGGCCAAAAAAATGTATCTGTGTGCTATCACTGCAGTAAACTACCTTAAAGCATCAGTTAAGATTGTGGATGAAAATGGTACGTTAGGGTAGAAAAAAAAGTCCACTGAGCTTTGGTGAATTTGTGGGCTGTGTTTCGTAGTTTTAAAGTTTCACATGGTAAAGCCTTAACTCGGTCACTGAGAGCGTATGAAGTTTGGGAAATGTTGGCTTAGCCGTCAGGCAATTGTTCAAACCCCAGAAAATACCACACCACATATTTACAAAGATGTGGAGTGTTCTTTTTCACCTAACTACACATCTCCTTACTTTTGAGACTATTTTAACCCCAACTGATGCCTGTGCAGTCTGTCAGCCTGTCTGTCTGTCTATCTGTGTATCTGTTTGTCTGTCCCGCCATCCATCGATGTATCTGTCTGTCCGTTCGTCCATCCATCTGTCTATATATCTAGCTATCTGTCTGTCTATGTATCTGTGTATCGCTCTGTCTGTCCGTCTCTCTATGTGTCTGTACATCTGTCTGTCTGTCCGTCCATCCATCTGTCTGTCTATCCATCTATCCGTCTGTCTGTCTGTCTATCTATCGATCTCTCTATCTGGCTTGAAAAGACAGTGTGCAGACACCATTATGAAACAAGCCTTCATTTCCAGATGTGTGAGTAAGCTTCATTAGGTCTGTGTCCAAATTCCTTGCAGGCATGGGATTTTTTTTTTTTTTTATTGGAGTCCAACATCCCTGCAGGGAATACTTCACAGCTTGCGTGTACAACATGCTTTGTGCAGCACATGCTCCATACACAGTTCTCGAAGGAGTCAAGCGAGCAGTGCATCTGCTTTGTGGCATCTTCACAACAGAATGTTTCCCTCTGGGGTTCGAGCTGCTGTTCGGTTCAATCATTAACTTCCTCCTTAGACTATCCTTTCTCTGCAGGTTTATCCAATGACCACATGACATCTCGGCAACACTTGTGAAAGTTGTAGTGCGGCTTACGGGAATCACCACATGGTTCACTTCCATTGCTGATCCCTTTTCCTGGTTAGCCTGTTTAAAAAGGGTGTGCCCAGCACATCAGCACATGCAACCTCGATGCATTCAGCACTGGAATTTGATTCTGGATATGACCAGCATTGTTTCGTATCAAATTCACAGCCATTACCATAGTTGCAAAACACTAGATGACAGCTAACCTGTTGTTGTAGTGCAACATTTACTTCTGGGTTCTGTTTCACCTCTGACCTGACTTTTTGCTCCTGTTCAGTGGTCTTTTTGTATGTGGCATTTATCTCTGCCCTCCTACGTTTTCAAACATACCTCCAGCCCTTTCTGGAATCAACCTGAGCCCCAAAGGCAGCTGCCCAACCATTCTGTCTAGCTGGGAGGTTAGAGAGTTCCACTGACTTTTGAACATGCTATCCCATGGACTACCACTAAAGTTATTCAGTACTGCTTTTGGCTGTTATTCAAGGCTTCCGTTCCTAGATGGCGCTGCTCTGACTGGTATTTACAGCCTTCACTACTGGATTGTGCTGCTTTGACTGCTGTTTATAGCTTTCAGTTCTAGATGGCTGTGCTTTGACTGCTGTTCACAGTTTTTTACTACTAGACGGTGATGCATTTCCTCCTATTATAAACCATAACATCATTCCTAGCAACAAGGGCATAGCCACTAATACTCCAAGTAAGCCATGGCGTACAAAGTTTAGTAGCAGGGTAGCAACAAGCTGGCCTGCATTGCCTGCTCATTTAGTCCATCACATTTAAATTCCTTTGTTTGGGTTCACAGGCTTTCTTTCTCTTTCTGCTTTGTTTTTTTTTTTTGGGGTGGGGGTGGCAGAGTGGACCGCAGATGCTGAAGCTGAAAGTCTCAATTAGGTTTGCATGGTCTGCCTGCATAGTGATTGGCTGCGGCATTTGGTAAGAGGTGTGGCAAGTCTGGTGTGGCGAGCCTCAATGCCCCAGCAAAGTTAGGAAATACTGTTAGTTCAGTTGTACTATGAGCGAGAGAAGCAGTAGACGAACTGAGGAGCAGCAGATGGAAGAACAATCAGAGCCAGCTAAAAGAATGGAGACTTCATGTGGAGTGGCAAGTGGAGCGAATCTGCCTACCTGTGGGGAGAGAGAAATTTCTGCCATGGTCTTGGACCTGTGCAGTCAGTGGCATTTACCAGTGGAGTGAAGCACCACACTAGCAATGCAGACAGACAGCAGATCTAGTGTGGGAATCATCTGAGTGGAGCCAGGTACCTTGGATTTGAGTCTGGGGGGCAGGCATGAACATCAGTGGGGAGGGTGTGGCAGGTTGTGTACAAATCTGAAATTTCTGGCTACACCCCCTGCCTAACAAAGCCGGATTGTTTATTTCCAAACATTCTAGGCATTATTATAACCATAAGAGGCTGTCTCATGCACGGACATCTAAAATCTGAAGTTTTAAGTTCACTTGGCTCAGTCCATGCCACACGTAAGGATTCTATAATATTCTGCAAAGTAGAACATTTTGATTTTAAATTCAAATTACATTTTTTAACCAAAGGTCTAAGTAAATCATAAGCCATGACAGGGTGTGCATTATATATAGGATAACTGACTGGAGCGACCACAATACTGTCTGGTTTCAAATAAGCATGGGGGAGAGATCTAGGACACTGGCAGTGGACTCAGGGGGCAGATTTTGTGGGCATGGGAAATATTCTCAAGGATCACTTGAAGGGATTACATCAATGACAAATGTGGAAAAGAGATGGGAGGTCATAAACGGGACTTATGAGGCAGTCAGGACCTGCGCTAAGATGAAACATAAGCGAGCAAGGTCACATAAACCATGCTGGTGGTCCAGTGAGGCACAGGTAG
This sequence comes from Neoceratodus forsteri, assembly GCA_016271365.2. Lineage (NCBI taxonomy): Eukaryota > Metazoa > Chordata > Ceratodontiformes > Ceratodontidae > Neoceratodus > Neoceratodus forsteri. Next base: position 202,751,227 of record CM028130.1, read on the forward strand.
CGGCCAGAGAAAAGAAGGCGCCTACAAAAATATAAAACAACAAGAGGGATAGGGAAAGGAAATGTACCATCTTGCATCTAGAAAAGTCACCTAGATGGTGAGAGGGTAAAGTCCAGTAAAGAGCAGTGGCTGGCACAGGAGATACATGGAGGAGAAAAGAGGTTCTTCTGGTACATTGGGAGCGGAGAAAACTAAGGGCCATCTCGGTAGATTAAAATCAGAAGGAGTGGTGGTGGAAGAGGCGAGGGACCAGGGCAGAGGTATTAAATGAGTACTTTGCCTCTGTGTTCACTAGGGTGAGGGATGGGATATATACAAAGCAAGGCACGATGGGGATAGAAGCGATAGTGAGTGGGATCAGGGGAGCAACAGAAATGGAGCAAGAGGGAGGGAGAGGTACCCCAAGGGTGTCACATCAGGATAAGGACAAAAAGGTCAGAAAGGTGGAGGGGACGGATAATGCTATCTCCACCGAAAGGGGGTGGGTAGCCCTCAAGGCCCTAAAGAAAGACAAATCTCCTGGGCCAGATGGCATTCATCCAAGAGTACTGTGGGAATTGGCGGACATACTGGCTGCACCCCTGACGGAGCTCTTGAACAGGTCACTTGAGACAGGGAGGGAACCTAGGGATTGGCGAGAGGCACATGTGGTGCTAATCCATAAAGGGGGGTTGAGGGAAGTACCAGGTAACTATAGACCCATCAGTTTGAGCTCGGTGGTGGGAAAATTAATGGAGAGTATACTAAAGGAACAATTGGGGGTGCACTTGGAGGAGGTGGGAGGTCTGGATAGTCAGCAACATGGGTTTGTGTCAGGTAAATCATGTCAAACCAATCTGGTGGAGTTCTATGAATGGGTAACATCAGAACTGGACAGGGAAAAGCCTGTGGATGTATTATTCTTGGACTTCAGCAGGGTGTTGGACTCTGTCCCCACAGTAGTCTGGTGGAGAATCTGACGGGGTTGGGAGAGCCCTTGATGGTCAGATGGATTGAAAACTTGCTAGCTGGACGCAGAGAATAGTGGTCGTGTGGGGAGCTCTAAACCTAGAGAGGTTGGTAGTGGGGTACCGCAGGGCTCGGTCCTGGGTCTGATCCTGTTTAATGCATACATATCGGACATCAGGGAGGGTATAGTGTGTGAAATGAGTCTCTTCGCTAATGACTCCAAGATGGAAGCAGTAGTTGAGGGGGAAGAGGGGAGGTTGGTCCTGCAAGGGGACTTGTACACCCTGGAAAGCTGGGCTCACACATGGAAATTAAATTTCAATATTGCCAAGTGCAGGGTGTTACATCTTGGGTGGGGAAACCCTAAACACAGGTACACCCTGGGAGGGGAGGCGCTGGAGGCCTCAACAGGGGAGAACGACCTAGAGGTCATGGTGGATGCATGTATGAATAACTCTGAGCAGTGCAAAAGAGTGGCTAGCAAGACAAACAGGATGTTGGGATACATCATAAGGGGGATCACCTCTAGGAGCAGGGAAGTGATTCTGTCGCTGTACAATGGACTGGTTAGACCACATATTGAGTACTGTGTACAGTACTGGAGACCACACTTGAAGAGGAACATACAGCTTCTGGAGAGGGTACAGAGGAGGGCAACTAAGATGTTACGAGGACTAGGGGATTTGACGTATGAGGACAGACTTGAGGAGTTCTGCCTGTTTTCACTGGAGGAGAGGAGAAACGGGAGGACATGATTGAGGTCTTAAAGTACCTCAAGGGAATAAATAGGGTAAACATGGAGGGAATCTTTAGACTAAAGAAGGGAGGTATCACCAGAGGGCATGGTTTGAAGTTGGAAGGTGGAAGGGTGAGGGGGGAAAAGAGGAAGTTTTTTCACTGAGAGGGTGGTGGACCCTTGAATGCGCTGCCTGGAGAGCTGGTTCTACAGATCCACAGTGGAGGGCTTCAGGAGAAGGTGGGACAGACACAGAAAGTGGATGTATCAGATGATGGCCTGGCCCGGGAGGGGTGGGAGGGCCTTCTGGAACACAAGGGGGTGGGAGGTCCTTGGCACCCAACTAGGGATCTGAGGTTCGAGCAGACTCAATAGACTGTGAGGCCTAATCTGCTGGCAATTAGTATAGCAACGAAGTTTACACACACATGAGGAGTTAGATGCTACATAAACCCCGGAGTGAAGCTCAAGGGGTTTGTACAAGCCTCTAACCCTGAGTGTGTGTACTACCCCATATTTTATTTTTATATTATTGCTGGTCTTCCTTTGAGGCCACAGCAATTATATAAAATAGCAGTAGTTCCAAAAGTGCCATGCTCCAGTTCAGTTTTTTCGACCGTCCTTAGATTTGCGTTTTTGGAGGTTTCATATGTTTTTTTTAATGTTGAATCCTGTATCCTGAAGAAAATAACAGTATTTTAAATGTAACTTACCCTTGTGATTCTTTAGCAGCTGGGTTGCAGTTAAGAAGGAAGCAGCGAGCCAGGAAGGGAAAAACTGCAGTGGACATTTGTGCAGAGGGAGGAGAACCGTGTATGTGTTTGTCATTATAAATGCTCCTTTATAAAGGCAATTAAATCATGGTCTCCTATAGCAAAGGGAGACCCAGTTATTGTAGGATTTTAATGCACACCCCAGGGATATAGCAAGGCATGAGGTTGAAGGCCGAGTGTCCTTACACCTTTATGAAATGCATTAAATCCTATGATGCACGCCATGGAGCGACTTACTACACTTATAAAGTGGCTCTGAGTTGGTTGTTTGTGGGGAGGAAAATGAGATTCGGCATCTGACCATGCATTTCTAGAGATGTAATAATACATAGAGTAAACAATGAGGAAGTGTGAGTTACAGGATGATAATTCGATCAAAGGGTTTATGGAACAAAATAATCCGTGAAGCTGAAAGCCAAGTGGATTGTGATGTTCCATAAAGCCCATCACTGAACTGTCACCTTGCAACTCACACTTTCCCATTGTTTTATGTTATTATATTATATTCTCTGGATAATCCCACTGTTAAAGTAAGAAAGTGCCGGCCTGGTGGTGCTGAGGGCTGAGGTGCTGGACACCTACCTCGTGCCACTCTGGCAATCCAGGTTTGGGAATGACCTTGGGTCACAGGTAGTCAGCACGGGTGGGGATTAGGATCGAGCCTCAATGGCAGCTCTCCTCCCAGGAGGTTGTTCTCCTCCGTAGTTCCACCGCGGGTAGAGGTCTGGTGATGGTGTAGGTGGGAGGGGGTGACATGAAGGGAAGGCGCAATGTGCACATACCTCCACATGTGCGTGTTTGCACTGAGATGGGACAGGCAAAAAAATGGGGTACAAAAACCAATAAAATACTAATTAAAAAACTAAGAAAGTGCCACTAAAACAAACCGCTGCAGGAGTTTTCTTGACACTACTGCTGCTGTGCCTCACGTGTCCTGCATTCATATCGAGTGACTATTGCATGCAATGGCTCAAGCCCAGGATGGCTTTTCTTAATTGCCACATGGTGTAGCCAGTGTCCAAGCCCACAAGGGCTTTTCCAAGTAGCCGGAAGATGCGGACGTATGGTTTGAGACCAGGAGAGTTTACTTACTTGCCACACTGTAAAACCTATGCTTCCGTCACTCAGCCTACCACACCCCATTGCACAAAATTCCTCATTCAGCAGGACCCTTAAACATTTAGTAAACTAGCTAAAAGATAAAATAAAAAACCCACAGATCAGCAGCCGACAATGTTCTGACAAAGAGGCAACTTCCTGGTTCCCTAACTGGCTTGTCTGCTGCCGTGTTAGGATTTCCCCACTCTCACCCTTCTACTGTCTTCGGTGCCTAGGCTTCTTCTATTCCCAGCTCCGCAATATGGGCAGTGTCTCCCCATAGCTGACAACTGACTGGCAATCAACCCGGGACACCGCAAACATATGTAAGTAGACAGAAATTATCTTTCATATGCTCCATACTGTACCCTCTCTCTCTTTTATTTTTTTTTTTTATTATTTATTTCATTCTAGAATTACAAGTACCTTTGAGCCAAGGCTCTTTCACAAAAGTTCTGCATCAGTTGGAGATATTACAACAGAAACATGACAGAGCAAATGCAGTATAAGGCAGAATAAACAAAATAAACACACCGTTTCTCAATAATACAATGCATACTTATGGGTAATACAGCAAGGGAGGGGAGGGAGTACAGGGGGTTACAGGAGGAAACAGTGGGAGGTGTGAGCTGCTAGAGGCGATTGTCGACACATACAGAAGTGCTGTAAGTGAGGCTAGGAGGGAGGGTGGAAGAGGGGCGGAGGAGGAAGGAGGAGAGGTAAGGGGAAGGAGGTAAAGTGCTGTGCGGAGTAGAGCAGAACTAAGTGATAGATGGGAGGGTTGGCTAGGTGTGGTAGTCCCAGGTCCTGGAAGCAGTGAGACATAGTCAGAGTCTTGATTTGAAGAGACCTAGTGTGAGAGTGAAGGCGATCTCGATGTTGAGGCTAATCAACCAGCTGGAGGCCCTGTAGGCAAATGGACGTTGACCCAAGGACGTTCTGCAGCTCAGGACTATCAAGCGTTGAGATTCAGAGCCCCTAGTGTGATGGGGGTTACTACTTGCACAAAGAAGAGTTTGGACCACTGGAGGGGCAAGTCCCATGGTTATCTTCTTAGCCATAGTACAGGTTTGGTATTTTAGGTGATTGGAGAGTTGTAGCCAGCCAGTTTCTGCATATAGGTCACATGTATGGGTAAGTCGATGTGATCTAGTAATAAGTCGGTAGGCTTTGTTGAGTGATGTTGAAATGCGTCGGAGGGCAGTTGACGCAGCCGAGCCATTAATGATGAGGCCATAGTCGATGATGGAGACAGTAGAGCTTTGAACTGTGATGCTTAGGCTGCTGGAGTAAGGCAAGACCTGTACCTGTAGAGAAGACAAAGTCACGTGTTGGCTGCTTTAGCAACGTTGTCTATGTGGGCCCCATAAGATAGGTTACAGTCAAAGGTGATGCTAGATATTTTATGGTTTGAACCTGTTCGAGGGTTGTTCCTAGTCAGTTTGTGATGGCCAGGGGGGCAGCCTGTGCTTACTATGAGAGTTACTGAAAAGCACGGTTTTAGTTTTTTTATAGTTGAGGATGAGTCTCTGTTTACTAAACCAGTTCTCCACTGATACAAAACCAAGCTGGAGATTAGTTTGCAGTGATTGGGGGTCCTTGTGGGTGGAGTGAATTACAGCATCATCGGCATAGAGTAACATTTGTTCTGGGCAGGATTGAGGGAGTTTATTTAGGAAGAGGGAAAATAGAAGGGGGCCCAGGATAGAGCCCTGAGGAACTCCAGAGCGGACTGACATAGCGTGGAGAGAACACCAGCAATTTTACCTGTTGCGTTTCTGTCTTCCAGGTAGCTTTTAAACCAGGCCGTGGAGACAGGGAGAGTCTGTTTGACTCCCAACAAGTAGTGCAGCTGAGGAATGAAGTGCAGTGCCATTTTCATTCAGCTGAAAGCAGAGCGAATGAACACGACCCGGCGGGTGTGAGAGAAACTCCTGCTGCTGTTTGTTTTCATGATACGAGCGCAGTTTTCTCTCACTTAGCAAGAATCCACTGTTGGTGATTGATAGCAGTGATAATCCACCCTTAGAAATGGACTTTCAGCACCTGTCAATCAAAAAGTGTGGATTATCACATTTAGAAAAGTGTTTCTGTCCGTGGGTTAGTAGTCTTAGCCATGTAATATGTTTGTATAGAAATTTGTTGTAGCTCTTTATGGTTGTGGGTTTCTTTTCAAGTAATTTGTGTGCCAGAACTGCTCTGCTTTGCACTGCCCTCCCCAATAGGACTCGAGAATGCATTCATAGATATGTTTAGTCTCAACACAGTGACGGTACATATAAACATACAAATGAGTGCATTCTCGAGTTCTTTGGGTGAGGGAACTGCAAAGCAGAGCAGAGCAGTTCTGGCACACAAATTATTTGAGAAGAAACTATTACAACCATAAAGACACAGGAACTGTATATGTAAACATATTATAAATTATGTTAAAGACCTTACAAAAAAACTAGAATTTGAATTTAAAAATCAAAATGTTTTACTTCGCAAAATATTAAAGAACCCCTTCATGTGAAATGGACTGTGCCAACTGAATGTAAAACTCAGAATTTTAGAACTACATGCATGAGACAACCTCTTGAGGAATGTTTAGAAATAAACAATACTGGTTGTTTGAGCCTAATGTCATAATTTATATTATTATAAGGCAAGAGATATTCAAAAACTCTGATTGGTTGCCACAGTTCTAATAGGGTTCCATTAACTTAGGTTACCCATCATCCACAGCCTGATCACTGTGTATGTTTTGTTTTCCTCATCTTCATGAATGAAGTGCCAGCCGCTACCAGAGAGTCTCATTTTATCTATAAGACATGTTTGTCTCTGTTTCTGACACCCTCACAAACAGCAGTCAGCATTACGGGCACAACAGAGGAAATAGTCATCAGCTCAATCATTTAGTAGGTCACCCCAAAAAAGACAAAAACAAAAGTGCACTATAAATTGTAAATGTGGCACCCTGCAACAGCGGAGATCACAGCAATGATCGCAGATTCCTGTAAGGAGGCAGTATAGTGCAGTGGTCTAAGGCTCTGATCTGCAAATCTGGTGACATCCAGCAGACCAGACCTGGGTTTGAATCCCACAGCTTCCACTTGCATACTGTGTGACCCTGAGCAAGTCACTTAACCTCCTTGTGCTGCCAGGTCGCTCCTGTAGAAAAGCTTTCAGCTTAGTGTGCTATACCTGGTTAAATAACTAACTAACTGTAACAGCCAGTAGTGAACTTGTGCCATTAAAAGTTTAGAAAGCCCTGTCCTGTTCCGGTATCCTCCTAGTGAGTCAGAATGGAATGACAGTTCAGCAAAAAAATGGGAAAAACCAAGATATGACAGTTAAGAAATACATGTTCTAAGGGCGTGGATATGGTATACTTAGCCACACTTCTGGCAGGATTCCTTTCCCCTTTAAATCAGGGAAGAAGGTCTTCAGGTTGGCTCCTCCCACCCACCCAGGTGGTTTCTCCTCTGCAACGCTCCATGACACCAGATCTTCCTTTCCGCTGAAAGAGACAGGTTCACTCTGTGTTTGTGTAGGCCCTGTCTTGCTTTCAAAATTTCAAACCCATTTGGTCTTCAGGCTGCCTCATGGTTTCTGTGTTCACTCATGGACTCATCTGCTCCCAAGTCAGCGTCCAGTTTTACGCTTTCTCCATGCAGACAGAAAATGTTGCGCATGGACCTTCATGCCACGGGCATGTACCGCCTGGGCCAGGAACACGACTCCCAGGCTTGTGGCCTATGCTGTACTCTGCATCCCTCCACCCTGGAAGACCCGTATACTTGACTTTTACTGGGTCGTCCGGATGAGCGGGATCCTCCTGTTCAGTCCAAGGATGTCTGTAGGGCAGTCTCCACAGTTGCGGGGTGCGCTGAACAGATGGTGACTTTTGAGGAAGGCTGTTCCATGGTGTCCACGCTTGTCCCACTGGGCTTTAGAGCCTCTTTTACTGGGGTGTTCTGGGACTTATGCCAGTCGCTTCCCATGGGTTGAAATCCAAGGACTCCCAACGCTGAAGTTAAAAAGCCCTGTTGTGGGATTGCAAGTGCTCTTGGGCCTCGGTTCCCGTGCTCCTGCTTTGTCGACATTCATCGATGAATCGGCTTCAGACGATGTTTCTATGCAGGCAGCTGACCCCCCAGTGTGACAGGCCCAGATGTGGGCTGACCAGCTTGTCAAGATTTTTCTGTACCCAGTCAACCTGTTGTTGCAGGACTCCAGGGGATACTTCCCTCTCCAGGACTCCAGTCCTGACTTTTCAGTCCCAGGGTGGGTCGGATCAGCCCCCTGATCTGATCCCCAACCCTTGGGACAACAAGCTTGGGGGGGGGGTCAGGTGTCCCATGCTGGTTCCTGTCTCTCCCTGCTGTCCAATCCACCGATGGATGAGGGTTTGGACCCGTAGCTCATGATCAAGTGGCCCTCCCAGTAGTCGGCATTCGTGCTCTCGGGCAAGTTGCATTGCCACTATTCCTCCTCTTCAAGGGAGGACCGGCTCCATCGCAAGTTGCAATGGTGCAACGAGGAGCTTATGTGGCAGCAGCTCCTCTTGGGTACTATGCTTAAGCTGGTGCTGGATCCCTTCCTGGCACTCCCTTGGTTGCCACTGCCTCAGCCCTAATGGTTCAAGCTTGGCCGATCCTGCTCTCCGCCCATTAATGTGGAACCCTGTCGATTCAACCAAAGAATGGTCCTCCATCCAGGGATGCCTTACTGCCCTGGGCTTCCCGATGCGTCTGTCGGTCATGGTCACTTGGCCGACGAGTCCTCGCAAGGTTAGTGGGTACTTGGGGTCGGCGGTCTTCAATGAATCCTTGGAGTCGGAGGGTTCCTCAATGCATTCCAAGCTGGTTGATCTAGAATCCAGAGAGAATTTGTCTACACACCATGGTTCCACTTCCTTCAGGGCCATGCTCCGCCTCATCTTAGAGGCTACAGGTATCCAATTGAAGCCCGTCCAGAAACATGCTAAGTATCCCCGTACCAAGATCCTCGACCAAGACGACTCCTGGGAGTCATCTTTTCAGTGGCTGAAGCTGTTATTGGACATGCGTTGGAGCTCTGGCAGCATCCATCCTCCTGCCCTACTCCATTGGCTTGTATGGCCCCTAAGTATGTAGTTCCCATGGGTTCCCTCTCTGCTTTCACTGAGCATCCCTCGCCCGAGGGCTTAGCTACTGACTCGTTTTTTTTGCTGGATAGGCAATGTTAAGGATGTTGGTAACCTCCCCACAAGGAATCCAAGAAATTGGATCATGTACAAGAAAATGTATGTGGCCTCATCTCTTGACCTCAGGTAGGTTAGTTTGGCCTTAATGATGGCCCACTTCACTCATGCCTTATTGGGCACACTGGAAAGGTGCTCCTCGACCTTTAGTTGACGGGTCAAGCAGGTCTGATACCAGGGTCGTGCTGGTCCAACAGCAGCTCCAGACAGCTGTGGACATCAGTGAGTCCTGTGCCAGGTTTGTGGCTGTAGCTGTGCACTGCTGGGCTTGGCTGGATCTTGACCTTCAGCGCGGATACCCAGCATAAGTTGGCAGATGTCCCTTCCTGGGTACCAACTTGTTCAGGCCAGGGATGGATGGTCATCTCACTAGGACTGAGAAGTTGAGACCACCATAGCATCTGTCACCTTGGCCCAAAAGGACAAGGGCTCCAACCCCAGAAAATTCTTTGACCCCACCTGGCCCCTGCAGCCAAGCCTCCCCAGACCCTGGCTGGGCACCAGCAGTCCTGGAATCCCAAGCCTAAGTCGGTCACTTCCATCATCCAGAAGCCAGGCGGTCGAGGTTCAGCAGCATCCTCCACTGGCCCTACCTCCACCTCCAAGCCTGCCCAGTGACTGTTTTTTTTTTTTGTTTTTTTTTTTATTGTTTAACCAGGAGTGGCACACTAAGCTGAAAGCTTTTTTACAGGTGCGACCTGGGAGCACAGGAAAGTTAAGTGACTTGCTCAGGGTCACACAGTATGCAAGTGGGGGCTGTGGGATGCAAACCCAGGTCTCTAGATTAGCAGTTTAGAGCTTTAAACCACTGTGCTATACTGCCTTCCTTGGGGGGTGCCCCCTTCCTGTCCATCCTGTCTCCCCTGGATCCTCCAGTGGGGGGGGACGACTGCCACTTTCTTTCTGCCTGGTCCAGTATTACCACAGACAAGTGGGTGCTAGAGGTGATTGGTCAGGGTTTGCCGCTGGATTTATTTATTTATTCTTTTCATATAACTGTTTGGTCCCTGTCGCCTCCTCCTGACAACTGGCAACGGGGACACATAGGTATTTTACAGGTTTTCTCCCCTGACCCCCCCCCCGGGGTCCCAGCACATGGCCTTACGTGCATATGGAGGCACACTATGCACCCCATGGCACCAGCTCAGCCCCTTCCACCTCCCGTATCTGTTTGCAGCCCCCTCTCTGCCTACGCTACCCACCGGACCTCCATCTTGTGGGAGCGGAACTACGAGGGGTGCCAACCCACTTTCACCACCTTCAGGAGAGGAGAGCTGCCCATCGGTATGATTGATCCTGCTCCACTCTTCCCACCCCCCACACTGGCACCCCGAAGACCTGAGGTCATTCCTGAACCCAGGTCACCGGGGTAGCGCGAGGTGTGGTGTCCAGCACCTCAACCCTCAGCACCACCGGGCCGGTTTGCCTCTGGATTTTGAGGCTGTTCCGCCAAGCTGAGCTCACACCCTCGGGCAGATGTGGTGTCCACAGACATATTGAATCACCCCCTTGGGGCAGTATGGTACTCAGCTGTGCCTCGTGGCATATTACACTCCAAGGGGGTGAGTAACAGACAGTTAATGTAACCTCTGGTCGTACCTTATTGCTTAAATAACTGAAAGAGACACGGTATTTGTACATAATCATGTATTCACACCTTTCACTACTAGGTGGTGCTTTGACTGCTAGTCACAGCTTTTAGTACTAGATGGCGCTGCTCTGACTGCTATTCACAACTTTCAGTACTAGATGGCACTGCTCTGACTGCTGTTCATTGCATTCTGCACTCGAGGTGTTCCCTTTCTGCTCCACAAATTCTGTGTTTCTGTGGGAGGAGGGAGGGTCGCTGAGGACCTGCGGAGACAGACTAGGCAGGGACCACCTGGGCAGACTGGGTGGGCCAGGTGGTCCTTTTGTGCCAACAAATTCTATGGTTCTGTGTTTCTAGGTGGTGCTGCATTTAGCTACTGTTCAGAGCTTTCACTTCTAGATGGCACTGTTTTATACCGACAGAAACATTAGACATGCAATACATGCCAGTGTTCGGCATTATAGAGTTAAAATTTTGTGCTCTTTATTTTAATTCTGCAACATTATTTTCAGCTTATTTCTACATTTGTTCACACCAGCTATTTTGTTTTAGGTTAGGTATTTATATAACAGCAAACTGGTGACCATGTGACACAGTATTGCAGTATCCTACACAATGTGAGAGCTTTCTCAGCTCCTCAGTATGTTGTATTGCTGTGCTTTTTCCTCTCAGTATCTGACTTTCCTTTTCTTTGTTTTGTTTTGTTACTGATTTTGCACCATAAGAGCCTATTTGTGATGCATTCTGCAGCGGTGTAAGGACTGAGCAATAATGCAGGATCAGGGCGTGGGTCATGCTGGGAAAACATCACACATTGGGGTGGGTGGGCACGTGGCTGCAGTCCAACACACGAGAAATTATGTTATCGCTGTGACACACACCCTGGAGTGCATTATATTGGCTAAACTTGTTTATACACAGAATAAAAAAAAATAATTTTAACATAGTTTTTCAGTTGATTTTTTAGTGATCAACCAAAACCTTCATACAGTGAAGGTGGAGGCTAATAAAATGTAGTGTAGGTACAGTGATTACAGTTACGAGTATAGTTATTGATCATGCATGATGCTGTGCTGGGATAAGATTGGGCTGGCAGCATAGCCTAGAGGTTAGAGTAATGAACTGTGAATGAGCTTGGTACATCCAGCAGACCTAGGTTTGATTCTCGCAACCTCTACTTGCATACTGTGTGACTCTGAGCAAGTCATTTAATCCACCCAGTGCTCCTGGGTCACCCCTGAAAACAGGCACTTGTGCCTAGTGGGCCTTACCCAGTTAACCAAAAGAATAAAATAAAAAAATAAAAAGATCTTGGGTAAAGCCCTCCGTTGGACGTCAGCTTTCAGGATTTTTCTTGCCATTGTATAATATGTATGTTGTTTGTGCTGTGCAGAAGGGCACAATGCTGGCATGAGTGACTAGGATGGTGATGGGGTACCCAGGAGCCACACGAGGGATGGGCTTTTCTGGTTGTAGAGAATGCTTGTTCGATGTCCTTTAGCCATCACAAACATAGCCAGGTTAAAAGAAAGAAAACAATGTAAGCATTTAAATTTTTTTGTAACTACAGATATTTTCTTTTTAATTTACTCTTTATGCTCCCAACTTGTTGGCCCTCGCCCCTACAGCATGCCCTCCCATCCCCAAGAACCACTTTCTGTGTCACTTACATTTGTTCCTCTTAAGAGCACCCCTGCAGAGCCTCTGAGGTGGACCAAACCTGCCAGAATCCAGGACGGACAATTGCCCAGTCAGTGGTATGGGCTCATGGGTGATGCGCTTTATCCTTCCTGCTGGTGGACAGTTGTTTTCCATTACCATACCTCACCTAGGATGGCAGCGGAACATGCTTCCAAAGTGTACACACCTGTCATGTGAGGAAGCCTACACTCTAGTCCTCTCCTCCAGCCAAGCTGCAAACACCTCGTCCCCCCACCCTGTATTCCCACAGGAGCACATGTGCAACTAGCCATTCACATCCTCCACTCTCTCCCACTGTAACTCTGTCCTTGACAATACTCCAGTAGTCAAGACTCATTCCTGAATCCAGGTTGTCAGTGTCTCAAGGAGCAGCACTGCCGCAGCGCCAATGTGCCACCAAACTTCAGAGATTCGCTTATAACCTAGGAGGTTCCAAGGCTTCGTTATATTATATTTCGGAAGAGTCCTAAGGCCTGGACCTTAGCAACTTCCGCAGGCAACCACAGTATTTTAACTCCTCTCTGGTTAAATGTGTTGCCCTCTGAGGCCTCTTCTTTAAACAAAATCGGCCCTTTCAAACTCCAACTCCGGCAGCACCTGCTTGCCTCTAGTTGCTGCGACTGCTACTAGCCTTCCGGTTCTCCCCCCCACCCCCATTTCCCTCCTTTTACTTTGACACTGTCACCTCTGACTGCTCCAGTTCTACTTTCTCCTCCTTTATGCCCCACTTCTTCTCCCCCGTCCCCCTCTCCTATTCTCCCATTTTCTCCCTGCCCCTGTCTCTGTTCTCTCCTGCTCCCCTCTCTCTGCTACTCCTATACTTAGTCTGCCCTTAAACTCCTGATCTTACCTGTTTGTATCTTGCATTTTTGCTCGTCAACGCTTGTTTTGCTTAGTAAATTGCATATAATCTGTTCTTGCACCTTGTAGTATGTTATTATGTATTGTGTTATTGCATCACTACATGTTTTGTGATCTATTTTCTGATGTGTAGCCTTTGTAATGTGTCTTCTGACTCAAAGGTTTGTAATTCTGATACTTTCAATAACTAAATAAATAAAATAAAACTTCTTTAAAGAGTGAATACTTTTTCTAAAAAAAAATTAAAAATACTCCAAGGAGCTCTTCCAGTATGGAAATATTATTTTAGGCAGGAGATGAAAGAATTATTTTGGAAAGGAGATGAAAGGAGCTGAAAAAACACAAGCAGATAAAAGAGATGGTTTATAGCATCTGTTGCACTGTCCAGCTAGGGCCAGAGATAAAGCATGCTATACTGGCAGAGTGCATCGGTTTTTACAAGATGGAGTTAGTGGCGATGGATCAGTGCTTGCAGTATACTGCCCCCAGATCAGTGCTCACAGTAAGCAGACTCCAGGTAGCACTCACAGCACGCTACCGCTGCATCAGTGTTTGAAGTACGCTGCCCACAGATCACTGCTCACAGTATGCTGCCCCTGGATTAGTACTCCGTGTACACTGCCCCTGGATCAGTGCTTATAGTACTCTGACCCAATATTAGTGCTTACAGTACCCTGCCCCAGTATCAGTGCTCACAGTATGCTGTCCCAGGATCAGTGTTCCCAGTGTGCTGCCCCCCGAATCAGTGCTCACTGAACACTGCCCCAGGATCAGTGCTCACAGTATACTGCCCCCAGATCCCTGCTGACAGTAAGCAGACTCCAGGTAATACTCAGTACGCTACCAGTGGATCAGTGCTTGAAGTATACTGCCCGGATCAGTGCTCACAGTACGCTGCCCCCAGGATCAGAGCTCACAGTACGCTGCCTCTGGATTAGTACTCCACGACACTGCCCTGGATCAGTACTGCCAGAACAATGCCAAATCAGTGCTCACTAAACGCTGCCCCTGGATCAGTGCTCACAGTATGCTGATCCCAGATCATTGCTCACGGTATGCTGCCCCAGCTCAGTGCTCACTAAACGCTTCCCTGGATCAGTGCTCACAGTATGCTGATCCCAGATCATAACTCACAGTGTGCTGCCCCCAGCTCAGTGTTCACTAAACGCTGCCCCTGGATCAGTGCTCACAGTATGCTGATCCCAGATCATTGCTTACAGTGTGCTGCCCCCAGCTCAGTGCTCACTAAACGCTTCCCCTGGATCAGTGCTCACAGTATGCTGATCCCAGATCATTGCTCACAGTGTGCTGCCCCCAGCTCAGTGCTCACTAAACGCTTCCCCCAGCTCAGTGCTCACTAAACGCTTCCCCTGGATCACTGCTCACAGTATGCTGATCCCAGATCATTAGTCACAGTATGCTGCCTATAGCTCAGTGCTCACTAAACGCTTCCCCTGGATCACTGCTCACAGTGTGCTGATCCCAGATCATTGCTCACAGTGTGCTGCCCCCAGCTCAGTGCTCACTAAACGCTTCCCCTGGATCACTGCTCACAGTATGCTGATCCCAGATCATTGCTCACAGTGTGCTGCCCCCAGCTCAGTGCTCAATAAACGCTTCCCCCAGCTCAGTGCTCACTAAACGCTTCCCCTGGATCAATGCTTACAGTATGCTGATCCCAGATCATTGCTCACAGTATGCTGCCCCCAGCTCAGTGCTCACTAAATGCTTCCCCTGGATCACTGCTCACAGTATGCTGATCCCAGATCATTGCTCACAGTGTGCTGCCCCCAGCTCAGTGCTCACTAAACGCTTCCCCCAGCTCAGTGCTCACTAAACGCTTCCCCTGGATCAGTGCTCACAGTATGCTGATCCCAGATCATTACTCACAGTATGCTGCCCATAGCGTGGTGCTCACTAAACGCTTCCCCTGGATCACTGCTCACAGTATGCTGATCCCAGATCATTGCTCACAGTGTGCTGCCCCCAGCTCAGTGCTCACTAAACGCTTCCCCCAGCTCAGTGCTCACTAAACGCTTCCCCTGGATCAATGCTCACAGTTTGCTGATCCCAGATCATTGCTCACAGTATGCTGCCCCCAGCTCAGTGCTCACAGCATGCTGCTCCCGAATCAGTGCTCACTGAACACTACCCCTGGATCAGTGCTTACAGTACTCTGCCCCCATAT
This sequence comes from Neoceratodus forsteri, assembly GCA_016271365.2. Taxonomy (NCBI): domain Eukaryota; kingdom Metazoa; phylum Chordata; order Ceratodontiformes; family Ceratodontidae; genus Neoceratodus; species Neoceratodus forsteri. Next base: position 202,766,350 of record CM028130.1, read on the forward strand.
CAGTGCTTACAGTACAGTGCCGAATCAGTACTTGCTGAATGTTACCCGAGATCTGTGCTTCCGTACAGTGATCCCAGATCATTGCTCACAGTACCCTGCCCCGGTTATCACAGCTACAGAAATAGCAGGGCTTGTTCCCTCTGTGATCAAATTAGTAAACCTTAGAAAGTCACTTTCTATAACCACAGGTATAGATAAGCTTGAATTCCCCCCTCCATGTTCATTGAATGAGGCACCCCATTTACTTTTAGAGTCGCTTGAGGGTGGGTGGTAGTAATACATGTCCCTCTAACACTAATGTTGTACTTTTTTCTTTAATTAACTCTATCTGCTGAATTAACTCTTATCTGCTGAGAGGACAGAGAAAAGCTGGGGAGATGAGATTAAATTGTTGTCAAGGGGTGGCCTAGTGGCGCAGAGGGCTGAGGCGCATAGCGCCATACCTCTCTTGTGCTGGCAGCCTGAGTTTGGGAATAAGCTCAGCCTGCAGGAGGTCAGCCAGGGGGAGAAGAGCTGAGCATGCCAAGGGACGCGTTCCTTCTCTGGGAGGGAAGGCAGCCAACTCCGCTGCTTTACTGCCACCTAGGTGACCCCAGGTGGCAGTGCAGCTAGAGCGACTAGTGGGAAGGGGGGTCATCATCAGGTGCCGCATGTTATACCCAGGTATGGGGATATTCTTGGTGCATCCTTGTCACCAACGTCCCAGGTGAAGCAGGGAACCAAACAGAAAAACTCTAGTTGGCAAGATGAAGCCACACGGTCTGCAGGCCCTGCACCTAGCTACTCAGGCAGGTCCTTCCCACAACTGGATCTGTTTGCAGTGGCAGGTAAGGAGGGCCTCGCCACCATTCCAGAGGAGGAAAAGCTCAGGAACAAGGAGGGACCCACAAAGTCTTGGGACACACAAGGTGACTGCGGGATTAGGGGAAGGAGAAGGGGCCAACGGGAAACGTGAGAGGAAGAAATAAAAAATAATTAAACTATTGCCGGAGGCAGAAGCAGCTGCCCTTGTGAAGTAATTATAATCCCATTGTGCTGTAACGACAGGACAGCCTAGTCTGTTAACCAGGGATCTTCAAAGAATCCAAGGTTTTTCATGACAGGAAACAGTCCTGACCATGCAGCCACCCCCTGCTGAGGTAGACGTGGCTCAGAACAATGAGAGGAGTCTGTGATTCCATAAATCCCAAGATCCTGTTTTAGGCCAGCTTTCCAGAGAGGTGGCAACCCCATAAGACAAATAAAGTGTTAAATCCATGATGTCAGAGTGACATATTTAGTGATGTGGCATGGGAGACTGGCAGCTAAAGGCTTTTGAGGTCCTAGCAAGTCATTCAATGTTTGGACTCTAGACATACTGCAACAAACGAATATCTAAGAGGTAGAGTCTGGCACAGCGCACTAACGTTGTCCTGTGTGGTAAGAGTCTTTCTGCTCTGTTAGTTTTAGAAGTGGAAGGTTTTTCTATTTGTTTGTTTGTTCTCCTGTGTGCAAACCACAACCCCAGACACATCACATCATCAAAACGCAACAGCAGGAATGATGTGTCTGAGGTGGGGGTTGGCAGCACTGAATACCACCTTTTTCCCAGTTTGACAGAAAAGGTTGGCATATGATGACCCTCTGCCCTGGTCCTCTGATGTGGTGACCAGACTTCAGCAGGACTTCAATGATGTTCTGCCCTGGTTTTGTTCAAATCAGCTCTTCCTCAGCGCCAAGAAAACCATTTCCATGCTCTTGGGGACACGGCAGAGACTATCACAGCTCCCCTTCATCGCCACCTTCCACACCCTGGATGGGACTTACAGAGATTTGCACCTCCTGCAGATATCTTGGGGTCTAGCCTGACCAGCACCTAGACTTCCACACATACTGATGCCCCACAAAAGCTTCACCCCAAGCCGGGTGCTCTGTACCACAACCATGGCTGCATTCCACTGCTGGCTCACCCTGCAATTGTGCTGAAGATAATTCTCCCTATATTCGACTACGTTGACATTGTCTACAGTGCCACCCCAAATTCCACCCTAGCCAGACTGGATCCCCTCTTCCACTCTTTCTGTCGCTTTGCCGTTGACTGTCCTCCCACCACCCATCACTGTGTTCTCTACTGGACCCTGGACCTCCCCGCACTTCAGGACTGGCGACACTTCCACTGCACTAGCATCGCAGCTAAGTATAGGGCCCAATCCCTTCCTCCATATCTCGCCTCTGTTCTATCTGCCTCTACCCTCCCGGTGTATGTACTTAGGACTAATGACTCACGCCTCCTGTCTGTGCCACTATGTTCACCAAGACAGGCCAGTCAGCATTTAACTATCGATGCCTAAACTATGGAACTCCCTTCCTCATGATATTTGTCATGCCTCCCCAGGCAGCACCTTAACTCTCTTCTCAAAGCACATTTCTCCTCCACCTGCACATGCACCCATGTTAGCTCCGCGCCTGGGCCTTGCCCACTCCATTACAAGACTGTAAATAGGCACTGTATGTAAATGTTGTATTTTTATATGTATCTGTTTTTATCGTCGATGTCTCGCTCAGCTGCCGCTGTACCGTTCAAAGCTTTCTAAGACTTTTGCGCTATGGTTTCTGGACTTTGTAATATCAATGCATTCCTTTTTTCCCCCTATCCCCAGGAAGCTGGAATTGAGCAGTAGTCTGCTCAGCATGCCTTCCTGGTTAAACCTTTAATTAATTAATTAATTAATTAAATATGAGGTGGCTAATGAAGCCCCCATTGCCATCCCTCTAACTTGCACATAATATTTTGTGTCAAACTGGAAAAAATTGTGACACAAAATGAATGTTCAGGAATAAAAGACTGATGGCCGTCTCCCATATTGCCCGCACTTTGAAAGGCCTCCGTCACTGCTTCAGTGCCATGTAAATGCTCTATACGGATATATAAGCTGACTGTTTCAATAGTCAGCCAACAAAACCCTGGTTCCTAGACCATTCCTTCAATTTTAGTAATCAAATCTGCTATGTCTCTACGTAGTCAGTGACAATGGCACCAGTTTGCTAAGAAAATAGTTCACAAATTTGAGGGACCTCACTGTGGGACCCAATGCCAGACACTATGGATCATCCAGGAGGGTCCCTAACAGACTTTTGGAAGAGTGTCAAATCAAATGTAGGGCAGCCTGGGAAATCTGTCTTCTGACACCCCACAACACACATCTCTCCTCTGACCTTCAGTCCTCAAAACTACCGCCTTCTTCTCACTTCACTTATTTTCTTTCCTGCACATTATCCTCATGAACCTCCTTGCAATTTCCCAGCCCTTTAATTTCCTGCTCTTCTTCCTGCACATCAATTGAGCAATAAGGCATGACAGGGTATGGGTTGTGCTGGATAACCTCACGCCTGGGTGGTTGGGCATGAGACCACAGGCCAAGTGCTTCCAATGTCCCAGAAGTGAGGTTATCCCAGCACAACCCACACCCTGGAGTGCATTATTGCTATTATACAATGGCTCGTTGTTAGACAAAATAAAAAAAAAATGTTTTTAGTAGATTTTTAGTGTGACAATATAATGCAGTTTTGTCTGTTTGAACTATCCTCCCTGCACTCATCACTGTGTAATGTAGCTAGGAGGAAAAATGGTCATCCAAATCAATACACTGAGGTTGTGCTGGGATAACCTCACTGTGCCAGGGACATACTGACCAATCAGAGTCCAGGAAGTTTCTTGTCAATGTATAATCCCTGATTACTAGTTATACATTTTATACTGCTGTTTCTTTTGATTGCTAAAATCTAGAGGTTTGTCTGAGTTCAAACTATTGCTTTCTGTGTTCCATGATGTAGTTGTTTTTAAAATGACTGTTCTTGAACTACAGTATTTTAAGGGACACATGCATGTACAGTAGCAGACATGGTTTGACAGCCTATGAAGGATTATTTTAAGTATTGGGCATACCTGTAGCTGGAAGCAGTCCAGAGATATCAGTGATTGAGGTCTATGCAATATAAACATTAAGAGCTAGAGCTATTCTTAGAATTTTAGATGTCAGTGATGATCAAGCAGGCCCAATCTGCATTGAGTTAGGTACTGCTTGGTCATCACTGACATCACAAGGTTCTAAGAATGGCTCTAATGTAGTGTTTACTGGTATTGACGACTCAGTCGCCTGTATCTCTGACTGCTTCCAGCTACAGGTATGCCCAATACCTCATTTGAAAGAATTTTGTATGGGCTTTCAAACTATGTCTGCCACTGTACATGACTGTGTTCCTTTAAATCGTTGTGCTGTTATTGCATCGCTTAGTTGTGTGCTTCTTGTCGTTCATGCAAATGTGGAAATTCTGGACTGAAACAGAAGTAAAAAAAAAAGTTACTGTCCACAGATGGTTCGGTTTGTTCAACAAAATTGTTTGAACCCCACGGGTCAGAATTTGTCATCATTTGCCAATCTTTCAAGCACAGGCAGTGGGCCAAACAGCACAGAGTCCTCTTATGATTAGTTCCCCTTTTTTGAAATCTAATTGAATTAGCAAGTGAGTAATTTCTCTTAAGGACTGTGGCAACTTTGCAAAGTGCTTGAAAGTGATTTTTAAAGATTTTTAAAGATGTTGCTATTTATAATTATGGATGTAAGAAAATGTGTTGGCACCTGATCAGAAAGATCACTACTGGTTTGATTAGGTATACTAATGAATCTGCACCTAATCTCGCTGCAAGGAGTTAATAGGTTAATTGTATATATGTTAACTATGAATATTCATCAGAGCATGTATATAATATTGCCTTTTGTACATGAACACGCCATGAAGGAGCCCTGTAAGCAGAGCAATAGGGATGGTTGCACTTTATCCACATAGGCACTTTCTGGCTTAATAAAATTGTTTAATCAGAAAACTGTGTACTCCACTTTTTTGTTTTCTTTTCTCACTTTGAAATACTACAGTATGGCAGCGAGACTACCTTCAGAGACAGGGGTGCTCATGATGTTTTGTTTGCTTCACTAGTGTGAATAAATGGTGAAGAATGATTCCTGGAAGATATGAAAATTACATACTCATCGTAATTGTTGATTTTCTAGAATATCTTCACCATTCGTTCACACGCCCGCCAGCCATCCCCTGCTCAGGTAAGAGAGCCAGGCTCTCTGGGCAGTTCACCCTGTTATTACTCAGCACACTGGCATCCATCTTGCCACTTCCTCTCGGAGGTGTATTTTCTCCTTCCCTAAGTTGGAACATTCTGTTCATAACATGAAAACTAAAATGGGTTGAGTGTCTCTATACCCTTCTTCCAACCAAAAAAGAATCCTTAGGAGTTTTGCTCTCCCATGTATCAGCATAGTTCCTTCCTCTCCCATCTAGGGATATCTGTTCAGTATATCACTCTTGTTGCTGCCTGCAGCTCTGGCTTCACTTTACTGTCCACTTTGTGCCATGTGAAAAGTGCCTGGCACATGGTACTAGGTGCAGCTCTTTGCTGGTCCCCTGCATTAGAGGGAGAGGCAGGTGTGATAGGGTTTTCTGGGCTATACTCGGCCAGATTTGGGGGCTATGTTTTGCTATGCTATACTCACCAGCTTGGGAGTCCATCTTTTCATGCTTCATGTTTCAGGTTTTATTTCTTTTCTTGGATCCTTTGAGTGGCAAGAAGATACTGGCTGTGCTCCTGGACTCTGCTCTGTCACATTGTTATCTCCTCTTTGGGAACATGGGGTTTTACCCTACTAAATTGAAATTGTCCTCTTGGTAGTACAAAGGTTGTCTTTAGTAAAGGTTGGTGTTCTGCCATCTTAATTACACAGAGGTTTTGCTAAGTCCCTCTGTACAGGCCAGAGCTATTTGCCAGGGCTGCTGCCCTTTTCTCTTTTATCTCTTCCTTGGATAGATGATAATACGCTCTAACTCTTACACCTGCTACCCTCGTGCCACCCTGTAGGCCCTACTCTTAGTTCTTATAATTGGTAGGTTTATTTTGTTACTACTTTTATATCCTGTATCTTATTTCTGTTCTGCCAGGCTAGACGTCTATAGCCCCCTCTCTTTTTTTCCTCTCTCACTTGTTTCTCTTCTACTGGGCCAGCATCACTTACTGGCTGGCTCATGTGCACAACATCAGTACACTGGCCTCGTGGTGGTGCCAGCACCAACGTTGGTCCCCTCCAAAGCTGCAGAAAACGTTTGCTCGTGTGGGGTCTTGGCAACTCCAGCTAAGACCCATTAGTGTGAATGAAGGGTGAAGATATTCTGGAAGGCTAACAATTACGGTGAGCATGCAATTTTCATGTTTCTACTAAATGAGTCTCCTGTTACCAGCTCTGGTACCCACACACAACACTACTGGAGTCAGAGTATGCACAGCAAAAACCCCACTTACACTGACACCAACTATGGTAGAGCAGTGAGTGAGGAAGTACAGACAGACCACAGGAAAAGGTGCAAGGTGTAGTAGCTTAGCTCTATTTAAAACACAAGAAAAATTGACATTTTGTCAGATGGCTTCAGAATGGTAACCAGATTTGTCAGCTGCTTTGCATCAGTTATAAACAGAAAGTTCGCAAAGTCTGTTGCTCTCCATATCTGTTGTAAAATTGTAGATCTTCTTTCTAAGAAGTAGAAAAATACATGACAGTGTCAGGTTAAAGCTATGAATGTTTTAAATGTGTGAACATTGATGACTTATATGTATATAAGTTGAAAACTCAATAAAAAGAAGAATTAAAAAAAAAACTGTTTGAGAAGGCTAGGTCTTTCTTGCTGTCTGCTTCTTCAGGTGTGTCCTTTCTTAGGAGTTCAGCATGTGTCAAGAGCCCTCGCAGTCTTCTGTGTCTGTTTCTTGATTTTCTGATCTGACTTCCCTGACCTTTTGTTCTCAGAAAATCACACTCAATTCATTGTCCTTCCCTTCAGAGTTATTTATTCTTTAAAAAAACAACTAGGTTTTAGGGGGAAAAACTATCCCCTTTTCACAGCCTGAGAATTAAATCACATATATTTTAACAATTCGTAAGTGTGCAGTTACAGACCCTGTATGTCTCTAATTTTATTGGGGAGGTTCACCATCTTCTGTGGCAGAGAGAAGACAGGGAAGTACAAGAACAAGGCGTAAGGGGTATAAGGAGAGTTGCTGGACTGCCAGAGGAGCAGCTCCACAGAATATGGTTACGCAGCCAATTATACAAAAGCTATACAGAATAGGTAAAAGATAGGCCAGGATAGAACAGAGTAGGTTTTAATAATTACATTCAGTCCTATCAAACTAGAACATGGTCTTCTTGACTTTGTAATGGGGAAGAACGCCTAGCTTTGTGTCAGACACCTGCTTATTAGAAGGTGGGGGTAGCAAAAGGGAATGGTACAACCTGCACTGGGGAATGCTGGGAAATTTCTGGTCCAGGATGACACTGGGTGCAGAGCTTAAAGTTCTCTCTCACTTTGGCAGAGAAACAGTGTGTATTCTGTAACCCAGGCCTCTCCATGTGCTGAGGGATCTTGTAGTTGTGAGAGAGAGGGAGAGACAGAGAGAACTCAACAGTGCTGTATGATCATAGGAACGTTTTATTCGTGTGAAAGGAACTGTGTGGTTCGGCAATTTAGACTTCAGTTTAGTTAGGTCTTTTTTTTCTGTTTACAATTTCATAATTTTCTACTTTTTTCATACATACTAGAAATGTATTTTCCCCTAGTCACCCCTAAAAAGGGGATACGCTTATCTCAGTGGGACTACTCAGTCATCAAAATTCAAATAAAATATATATGTGTAACCCCCTTGCAAATGGGGGTTCCCAAAAGACTTCCAGGAGCTTGCTTGAATGCTCCAAGCCTGAATGGTGTTTGGCGTTTAAGCCGTTTATCAGTGAGTGTTTTTAGAACCTCTGGTACTGTCTCTTTAAGAGCTGTCTGCTTGCAGACATAATTAGTTTGTATGGGGACTGTGTGTTTCTTTGATTGAGTACCACTCAAGCTGCTGTCAATTCACTCCATTTTGCAGTCACTAGGAGTGCAAAGGAACCTATCTGAAAGATGTAACTGTTTGCCAGAAACCATTTAGAGTAATAATGAAATTACAGTTTGTCTAACCTGCTTTCTTTGCAGTCAGAACAGTGTCTGCCTAGTTCCCCATTCTGGTTTTGAACTGCTGAACTGGACCAATCAGTGTGGGGTAGCTAAGCGCTAAAATGGTGCCTTGGACGAATCAGAACTTGGACTCATAATCTGAGCCAGACACAAGAGGATTGTATGGGCAGTGACTCTGGGAGATGTAGTTTAGACTTCGCCTTTTTGACCAACAGCAGCAGTCTATTGTGAGTGACAGCCAATCCAGTCAAGAACTGGGAGGAACTCAAAGGAAGTGCCCGGTTTTGTCTGTTGGAGTTTCAGTTTAGATCTGGCAGTGAAGGGGAAAGAAACCCTGTGCTCCTTCAGTGCACAGTTTCAGTCAAAAAACGTGTGTAAGGCCCAGAGTTCCGGTCTGCAGCTTGTGTAACTGCTTGTTAGGACTGAATCCGTCCAGTGAAAAGAATCAAAGGATCTCTGAAGAGTAGAAACCAGGCTCACCCTGTAGAAGACTGGAGAAATTGTTGAATTGCACTCTGTCTATCAGGAACTGAATCTGCTGTGTGTTCTCCTGGGTATTGTGCAGTAATTGCGATCGGGATAGAGAAGCAGCCTACCTGGTATAGTACTTTCTTTTTTACCATATAAATGTGTGAAGAGTCTCGTGGAGCTCAAGAGTAGCCCTGCTGACGTTGAAGGACCCTATCTTGTGTGGAGGTCGTGAGTACTAATTCAGGGTCGCTCCCTGTTGAATTGCCACATTAAATCCAACTGGAATCACTGTACTGCTGACTGTTTAAACTAATTTTTCTTTTCACTGTGTGAAAGGGCCCCTACCAGCTGCCACGGTTTGGACTAGCCACTAGGGCTTGGGTACCCAGGGACAGTAACTGGTAGGATAGGCCTGCACAGAGCCATAGGTAGATAGTAAAGTGATAAGCTAATTAACCTGATTTCCCTGTCCTTGTTATATTCCCCTAAATAAATCCGAGCTGCTTGTTTCAGCAAAGTTATACTGCCTGAGGTATTTGTCTATGTTAAAGTATTGTACTGTGATTGTTGCACTGTATCTTATTGTACAGGAGGTCCCAGTGCCTGAACCACCCTGGGGGTAAGTGTATACTGTGAGGGTAATTCCGATATATTGTGTGGGCCACTAGTGGGAAGAAAGGGGTTGCAGTGTCCCAGAGGGCTGTGACCAAGTAAGATTAACTATTGCAAACCCTGACCTCTGGGTGGAGGCACCCGCCATTGGATCCAGGCCCTCAACCTGTTAGTGGCAAATCAGGCAGGGGTAGTAGCCCCTGGGATAGCGCCATCTAGGGTTACATCTTGGAGGCTCACCGCTGGGATTGTGTGTCCTCTAGTGGCCATATTTAACCACTGTTAAGAAAAAAATGGGTACCCTGACAGAAGTGGCTGTGCACCGGCTGGTGGAGGGTGTACTGGGGAGGAGATTACACCCCAAATGCTATGCTTATCCTGACATCCCCCGTATCAATACGACACTGTACAGGGAGTACTTTCCAAGGTGGAAGGTTTACAAACCTGTGGTGGTGGGGTCGGCATGCTAATCTGCTCACCCACACTTTCCTGGCCCTAGTAGAGTTTAAGGATCCCATAGATAGCTCCAAAGTGCCACAGACCATTACCCCAGAGGGAGCCCTCACTGCCTGAGAGTGATAACTAGGCACAATAAAGACCCGGGAATGAGCCCCCACCACTGTCTGAAACTTTTGAGGAGAAATTTGCTAAATGGTTGCTGGGGAAGGGAAAACTGTGGAGGACTTGAAGAAATTATGCTTGCCACCTGGGGTGTTCCTCCCAACACCCTCTCCCACTCCAGTACCCGTAATGGTGGCTAACCAACGCAGACCCTATTTCTGCACCTGCCATTAGTCACGACTCTACCGAAGGTTGAGGATCTTCTCTGCACCTCCCCACCCCCAAGGGGAGGGATGACTGGGAGACCTGATAGACTATGTTGCCCCAAGTGCTAGAATGGCAATGCTCGGAAGCGGTGTTAAAGAGGGTTAGTGAGAGCCTCCGAGTCCTGGCCCTGGCTACCATCCAAGCAAACGGGCCAGTAACCCTGAAGCGACTGCACAGGCCTATCTTGAGGCCTTGGAGAATGTGTATAGGAGCCCAGATTCTGATGAGGACCTATGGTGGAGAGTAAGAAATGCACAACAGTACCAAGGGGAGTTGTTGTCTGTGTATGTATCTCGGCTGGAAAATTGTTGCAAGAATGCCTCAGAAAGGGTAGTTTGCCAGCGATTGAACTGGACCGAACCAGACTGGACATAATCCTAAGTCTGCCCCTTCTCAGAACTGCTGTTGCTTCAGTTACTCTGGCAAATCGACTGGAATCCCCACCCTCTTATGATGAGTTAATGAGAGAAATTCGAGGAGTTGAGAAAGGCGACTCGGAGGGACCTGCACCAATAGCTGCGGCTATGACCCGAGTGACTGAGGGTGGCCCATCAAGTGAAGTTCAGGGCAGAGGTTGGCAGTCAATGAGTGCTCTGATAAGGAAAAAGATATGCCACAATGGGGCTTAACTGTTGAGAGAGATCCGGGAATTCAAAACAGTCCTTTATGAAGGCCACGCCTGCAAGTACGGGCCCACCTATATCCGACTGCATCTGCTATGGGGGTAGGGATACCCACCCATGTATCTCCTGCTGATAACAGTCGAACTCGATTCCTTGACCATGGAAGTGGAGAAACTGACGAGATGTCTCCAAATGCTTATCACGCCGCAGACAGAGATGGCACCAAGGTTTCCAGTTAGTAATACCCTGCCCTGGCTCCCAGTGTGGCGCCTCGCCAGCTCAAACTCCAGAAAGTATGTTTTGCTATAATTGTGGGAAGGATGGGCACATGAAAAGGGAATGCCGGTCCCCAAAGACACTGACAAAGTTGCATATAGGCTACAAGGAGAGCTTCGAGAACAAATCAGTGGTTAAGAGGTGCACGAATGATCCCAGTGAGGGCACCAAAATGCTAACTCACGCCCTTTGTGGAGGTCAGTTGCCCAGGCCCCCACTACCGCCTCTCCAGACTGGTCCAGAATAGTGGGTCCCTCCATGGAGACCACTGTAAAGGTGAATGGAGTGTCTACAAGAGCTGTATTAGACAGCGGCTCCCAAGTGACAATTATGTTCCAAGATTGGTATCAGAAGCATTTGTCAGACATACCCTTACAACCATTAGAAGGACTGCATGTATGGGGGTTAAGTGAGAAGGCCTACCCCTATTCCGGGTACATCCGAATTTGGCTGTCTTTCCCCACCTCCATGGCTGGAGTGGCCGAACAAGTAGAGACCCTAGCCTTAGTGTGTCCCCCCACTGGACTGTATGATGGTGTCCCTTTGTTGATTGGAACAAATGCTCATATGTTCGGAAGGCTGGCACAGTTGTGTTATGAAAAACGGGTCAAAGACTAGTAGAGCTTTAAGAGTTCTGGCTTTAATTAAGAAGGCCTATGAGGCACAGAGAGATGCTGAAAAAATAGAACCAGAGGAACCGGTCGGAATTGTATGGAAGAAGGATCCTGAGTCTCTGATCCTGGCGCCAAATGCCCAGTGTACCTTACAGGAGAGGTCCGATCAGAAAGGATGTTAAGAATAAAATATTAATGTTGGATGCACCAGGCGATGGAAAATTGCCAGAGGGACTGCTGGTCAAGCTTAGTATTTTGCCCGCTAGAGCCCATGCTTATGCCAGAAGGGTAATGGTCCAAGTTCATAATGTGTCTGAAAGAGACATTCAGAATAGAGGTTGCATCCTGGCTAATGTGCATTGTGCAGACACTGCAGTGCTACCCAGGAGCAAGAGTTCAAGGAAGAATGACAGAGTAATGCCTGACTTGTTTGATTTCGCGACTCCCATTGCCAGCTGAATGGAAAGTGAGGATCAGTGAGAAGCTTGCCCAGAGAGACCAGGTGTTTCTTTAAAGGAATGGGACGAGGATGCGTGAAAGGAGCTGAGCACAATATCCAGCTGCATGACGAAAGACCATTTCGTGAGAGGTCTCGACGCCTGGCACCTGCTGACATAGATGATGTGAGACGGCATCTGCAAGAGATGTTAGCTGCTGGTGTAATACAAGAACCAGAAGCCCTTATGCTTCCCCATTGTGGTAGTGAGGAAAAGAATGGGACAGTAAGGATGTGTGTGGATTATCGCACCTTAAACCGGCGGACTATCCCTGATCAGTACACAATGCCCCGCATTCAGGATGCTTTGGACTGCCTAAACGGGAGCAAGTGGTTCTCTGTGTTGGATCTCCGCAGTGGGTACTACCAGATCCCGATGGCCCCAGAGGACCGTGAGAAGACAGCCTTTATCTGTCTGCTTGGCTTCTATGAATTCATGAGGATGCCTCAAGGATTTCAGGTGCCCCAGCCACTTTTCAACGATTGATGGAGCGTGCAGTGGGGACATGAACTTACTAGAGTGCCTGGTATACCTAGATGATGTTATTGTGTTTGGCAGCTCACTGGAGGAACATGAGAGCAGATTATTTAAGGTATTGGACCGACTGGAGGACTTTGGCCTTAAACTGTCCATTGATAAGTGTCAATTCTTCAAACATCAGTAAAGTATGTGGGACACATAGTATCCACCGAGGAATAGAGACCGACCCAAGTAAAGTTGAGGCCTTGACCACCTGGCCACAGCCCAAAAATCTAAAAGAACTGCAAAGATTCCTGGGATTCTGTGGTTATTATCGGCGTTTCATCAAGGACTATTCAAGAGTGATCCGCCCTTTACTTAACCTTACTCAAGGGTATCCCCCAACCCACAAAAAATATCAAAGTCAGCGTCCCTCAAGACTGAAAGAGTGTATTTTCGTCCGGAGGAGGTGTTTGGGGCCCGCTGGACTCCTGATTGTGAGACTGCTTTTCATGAGATCATATATCAACTTACCCATGCTCCAGTGCTGGCCTATGCTGATCCAAGAAAACCTTACGCCCTGCACACTGATGCTAGCTTGCAAGGGTTGGGGGCTGTGTTGTACCAAGAGCACGAGAATGGCCTGAGACCAGTGGCCTTTGCCAGTAGAAGCCTGACCCCATCCGAAAAGAACTATCCTGTACATAAGTTAGAGTTCCTAGCTTTGAAGTGGGCTATTGTTGACCAATTCCATGAGTACTTGTATGGGGCTAAAATACTAGTAAAACTGACAATAATCCTTTGACCTATGTGCAGACCTCAGCTAAGTTGGATGCCACTGGCCATAGGTGGCTTTCTGCATTATCTACATATGACTATGCTCTCGAATACAGAGCAGGTCTGAACCACATAGATGCTGATGCTCTCCCGGAGGCCTGTTCCCCAGAATGATTGGGTCAGATTGGCAGAACCTGACATTCGGCACTCTGCCGGAAGTTTGACAGGGAGGAACAATGTCCACGGACGAGTGGACTGCATGGTGGATTGCTTGGGACCTCTGAGAATTGCATACCTGCTGCTTATTGCCACTTTTCTGCAATAGACATTGGTGCACTGCCTCAGCTGGACAATGACAGTATTCGGCGGCTCAATCCCGCGATCCCATGATCAAATCAGCTTTAGAAGCCCTCTATGCAGGAAAAGATGTGTCCAAATTACGCCCACTGATTTGAGAACTGCACTGTTATACAAAGAAGGTCCTAAGTTGAAACTGATAAATAAACTGTTATACAGAGAAACAGTAGACAGAGGGGACAAGTAGACAAACAACAACTGGTGCTGCCCACTGCCTTCTCGAGACTCAGTATTGAGGTCCTTGCACAACCACATGGGGCACCTTGGTATAGACAGAACACTTGACTTGGTGAGATCCAGATTCTATTGGCCTAAGATGGGGCTGATGTGGAGCAACACATTCGAACTTGTAGTCGCTGCTACAGAGGAAAGCTTTTGCTCAGAGGGCTGCCCCTTGTTAACATAACCACCAGTGCACCCATGGAGCTGGTCTGTATTGATTTTCTGAGTTTGGAGTCAGATCAAAGAAATATCAGTAATGTGCTGGTGGTCACTGACCATTTCACGAGATATGCCCAAGCTTTCCCCACCAAAGACCAGAAAGCATCCACTGTAGCCAAAGTACTTGTAGAAAACTTTTTGTTCACTATGGGCTCCACAAAGAATCCATTCTGATCAAGGGAGAGACTTTGAGAGTCGCCTGATCAAAGAGATGCTTTCTCTGTGGGGAGTGCGAAAGTCCAGAACCACTCCTTACCACCCCAGGGGACCCACAGCCTGAACGCTTCAACCGCACTTTGCTAGATATGCTAGGCACCTGCACCCAAAGGACAAGCCTAGATGGAGCCAACAAATTAGCACCCTGGTACATGCTTATAACTGCACCAAAAGTGATGCCACTGGGTTCTCCCTACCGCCTGATGTTTGGAAGAGAAGCTCGACTACCGGTAGATGTGTGTTTTGGGGTCTCTCCTGATGGGGTTCAAGCTGACAACTATTTACAGTATGTGCAAAAGTTAAAGGCCCAGCTAACTCATGCACTCAACTGGCTCAAACCATGGCTGCCAAAAGAAATCTGGCCAACAAAGAACGGTATGATAAAAAGGTGAAAGCACAGAACTCCAGGAGGAGATCGGTATTGCTAAGAAATCTGGGACTGCATGGCAAACACAAGATTGCTGACAGATGGCACCATCTCCTCACATTGTAGTGGGCAAACTAGATGATCTGCCAGTGTACAAAGTAAGGCCTGAGAACAATTCAAAAGATGTAAAACAATGCATAGAAATCATTTACTGCCCATTGACAAATCCTGATTGAGTCTGAGCCCCAGAAGATGCCCCTCTGGACAGTGACTAGAGCTGCTGCTAAGAAAGATCAAGGAAGTCTGCACCTACAGAAGCAGAGTTAAAGTGTTCCCTCCACAAGTCCCAGTTGAGCATGACTGTGAGTCCATATCAGAAGAAAGTGAGAGTGACTTTGAATACTATCCTTCTTACTAACTGAGTCAATTGTTTCGGGCAATCCCCTAGTCAATACTGGAGACAAAGCTGGGCCTTCTGGACTGTCTAAGCCCCAGCTTCATCCCTGGAGCCAATGCTCCCAGAAAGTGAAGTGCAAAGCATCAGATCAGATGAAATGGAATCATTGTGCATGGTTGAACTGTTTGAGCTTTCAGGGAGGAAAAGATAGATTGGGGCAGACTGGTGATACACTCTAACAAGAAGAGTATTTTGAGTGCCCTGACAGTCCACTGCCAGTGTCCGAAAGCTCTCCATGTGAGCCAAATGTTGTGGACTCAGAAACTGTAACTCCTGGAGCTGAAAGTGCCCAAGGTAACTGATAGGAAGGGCCCCTCTTCAGGTTTCATGTACAAGAGGTAATAACTTGAGTTATGGTACAATGTGTATGTAATACTGTGTAAAGAGTGACGACTGCAATGTTTCAGAAATGTGTTCTTGGTAAAATGATATATTGACTGATGATTACATGTGCGAGCCTAATGCAAATGTATATGGTTGAAGTTGAAACTTATGGGGTACTTGCTTGACGTGGACATCAAGCTTCCCAGGCTAGGAAGGTGTAACCCCTTGCAAATGGGGGTTCCCAAAAGACTTCCAGGAGCTTGCTTAATGCTCCAAGCCTGAATGGTGTTTGGTGCTTAAGCCATTTATCAGTGAGTGTTTTTAGAACCTCTGGTACTGTCTCTTTAAGAGCTGTCTGCTTGCAGACATAATTAGTTTGTATGGGGACTGTGTGTTTCTTTGATTGAGTACCACTCAAGCTGCTGTCAATTCACTCCATTTTGCAGTCACTAGGAGTGCAAAGGAACCTATCTGAAAGATGTAACTGTTTGCCAGAAACCATTTAGAGTAATAATGAAATTACAGTTTGTCTAACCTGCTTTCTTTGCAGTCAGAACAGTGTCTGCCTAGTTCCCCATTCTGGTTTTGAACTGCTGAACTGGACCAATCAGTGTGGGGTAAGCTAGCTCTAAAATGGTGCCTTGACGAATCAGAACTTGGACTCATAATCTGAGCCAGACACAAGAGGATTGTATGGGCAGTGACTCTGGGAGATGTAGTTTAGACTTCGGCGCCTTTTTGGACCAACAGCAGCAGTCTATTGTGAGTGACAGCCAATCCAGTCAAGAACTGGGAGGAACTCAAAGGAAGTGCCCGGTTTTGTCTGTTGGAGTTTCAGTTTAGATCTGGCAGTGAAGGGGAAAGAAACCCTGTGCTCCTTCAGTGCACAGTTTCAGTCAAAAAACGTGTGTAAGGCCCAGAGTTCCGGTCTGCAGCTTGTGTAACTGCTTGTTAGGACTGAATCCGTCCTGTGAAAAGAATCAAAGGATCTCTGAAGAGTAGAAACCAGGCTCACCCTGTAGAAGACTGGAGAAATTGTTGAATTGCACTCTGTCTGTCAGGAACTGAATCTGCTGTGTGTTCTCCCGGGTATTGTGCAGTAATTGCGATCGGAATAGAGAAGCAGCCTGCCTGGTATAGTACTTTCTTTTTTACCATATAAATGTGTGAAGAGTCTCGTGGAGCTCAAGAGTAGCCCTGCTGACGTTGAAGGACCCT
Source organism: Neoceratodus forsteri (assembly GCA_016271365.2). Classification (NCBI taxonomy): domain Eukaryota; kingdom Metazoa; phylum Chordata; order Ceratodontiformes; family Ceratodontidae; genus Neoceratodus; species Neoceratodus forsteri. Next base: position 202,782,930 of record CM028130.1, read on the forward strand.
ATCTTGTGTGGAGGTTGTGAGTACTAATTCAGGGTCGCTCCCTGTTGAATTGCCACATTAAATCCAACTGGAATCACTGTACTGCTGACTGTTTAAACTAATTTTTCTTTTCACTGTGTGAAAGGGCCCCTACCAGCTGCCACGGTTTGGACTAGCCACTAGGGCTTGGGTACCCAGGGACAGTAACTGGTAGGGATAGGCCTGTGCACAGAGCCATAGGTAGATAGTAAAGTGATAAGCTAATTAACCTGATTTCCCCCTGTCCTTGTTATATTCCCCCTAAATAAATCCGAGCTGCTTGTTTCAGCAAAGTTATACTGCCTGAGGTATTTGTCTATGTTAAAGTATTGTACTGTGATTGTTGCACTGTATCTTATTGTACAGGAGGTCCCAGTGCCTGAACCACCCTTGGGGTAAGTGTATACTGTGAAGGTAATTCCGATATATTGTGTGGGCCACTAGTGGGAAGAAAGGGGTTGCAGTGTCCCAGAGGGTCGTGACCAAGTAAGTTTAACTATTGCAAACCCTGACCTCTGGGTGGAGGCACCACTGCTGATCCAGGCCCCTCAACCTGTTAGTGGCAAATCAGGCAGGGGTAGTAGCCCCTGGGATAGCGCCATCTAGGGGTTACATATGTTCTATTTTACTGTCCCCCTGTGTTCCACACTGAGAGCACAGCACAAAATCAAAGTGAGGCCACTTCAAGTACTGAATCAGGATCAGGAGTGTCTGAAGTTAAGTTTTTTGTTTTTTTTAATGGCCAGACATTGTCATGTGTGGGCAAGTGCATAGGTGGAACAAGAAGGGAATGGCCTAGGTTGAGTTCACAACAGGCTGGAGGCAGCAAAGGTGTGGCACCTAATCTGTTGGTAGTAGGTGAGAAAACTTGCATTACAGCTGATAAAAAGTTTAGTTAGCGGCGAAAGTACTTACGTAACAAAAACTTCAGTAAAGAACCCTGAGGTACAACCACATAGAGAAAATTAATATATGGGGGCTGCACTGTGCAGTTTTCCATTCAAGTTGGCATTCTTGGGAGTTGTGTTACTAAGAAAGCCCCCTATGTTGCCCAAGATTGGACTAGAAAAGAGTAACTTTAGCAACCATAGTATGAAGATGTAACTTTTCTCTTCTCCTAACGGACTTGAAACATCCCCAGCTTTCCAGTAGAAAATGACAGGGATTCCCATCTCTTCTGGTAGACAAACGGTTATCTTTGAAAGACTGGTGTTCTTTCTGCTCTTTTCAAATGGAAATGTAAAGCACGCGAGTAGGGACTTGGTACTCCCGAGGTTTCCGCATTAGCTTGGCTTAGCTATAGCTCTTGAAAACCTTCCTAAATTAACCGTAAAAAGGGAGGAGGGGGTCCCAGTCTTTCAGAGGATTTTTTCCTGCTGAGAGAACTGCCCTTCCATTGATGGAGCACTTTTCTGATCAAGAACTTAGACAGTGGGGAGGGAAATCCAACTCCCCACTCCTTCATCACTAATGGAAAGTGCTTTTTATGCTTTGCTGCTGGAAATTAATTCAGTGTTGTTCCTCTTTTCGGCACATACTCCTTTGGGGGTTCAAAAAGGGTGAAACCTTGATCTAGTCTGTAAAAAAAAAAAAAAAAATGCTTGCTTCTGCTGCAGTCTTGCATAGAGAAGATTTTGTAAGCACACAGATTTGGGTGTTTAAGGACTAGGAAGGGTATGTCTAAACTAGGATACTCTGTATGACTGGCTGTTTGTGTTTGTCCCTGCCAGTACTTTAGTTTTTGTGGATCTTCATGTGTTTCTGCTTGGAGGAACCGAACCATTCTTGGACATGACATCTATGAACTTTTCCTGGACTAAGAAACTGCAAAACATCACCACCAGGTATTAGCATTATCATCATAAATCAACTTTTTTGGAAGCCATCAAAAGCAAACGTGAGATCAGTAAATCTATTATACAAGCTATGAGTTGTGGAGTGCTACATTGAATCCACATTTCCGTCTGACTGTTTCCTAAAGAATCTGTGCTTGTCTTTGAGGTCTATTCACAACCATTTTGGAGAACAAAGGGTAGATACTAACAACAGATTTTATATCCTGCATATACCCCAGGCCAATGTTCATCACTTTCAGGAATTTAATACATTCTGTGTCTTTGATCTACAGTAACAACAGTTTACTAAACCCCAGTAGTTCACCATTTCCTGTGAATTTGATTACTTTTCATCATCTGACTCCTGGTACCTTGGACAAGATTATTAAATTACATATCCCTGAACATAACTATCTGCATGGTTTAATATTACTACATCAAGAATGCAACTGTAACCCCTTGGTGGCACTATCCCAAGGGCTACTACCCCTGCCTGCGCGGCTAGTAGCAGGTTAAGGGGCCTGAGTTCTGAAACAGGTGCCTCCACCCGGAGGTCAGGGTTGGTTGTGGTCAAACTAACCTGGGCACAGCCCTCTGGGACACTGTAACCCCCCTCTTTCCCTTCCAGTGGCCTGAGCAATATACGATAATCACATTCGCAGTACCCCTTGTACACCATACCAGTACCCACACTGTTTGCACTTACCACCAGGGCTGGTTCCTCTGGCTCAACCCTGGGGACCCCCTGTAAAACAAGGTTATGCACAGTAAATAGCAGTAGTACAGTACTCTTGGCACAAACTGGAACTACAGTCAGGCTAAATGCAGCAATAAAGTCGGATCTGATTTATTCAGGGGACTTGAACAAGGAAGGGCGTAATCAGGTTGATTGGTATAAAGGCTATATTAATCAAACAGTTGTGCATGCACTTTAAGATGCTGGGTTTGACCAATAATCCCTCTTGCAACTTTCCATTTCCTGGAGCATCCAACATTAATATTTTGTTCTTTACATTTCTCTTTAGGCGGACTTCTCCATGGATTGTGCACAGGCGTTGGGGTCAATACCAAGGAGTCAGGTTCCTTTTCCACACTATCCCACTGGCTCATCTGGGTCCACTTCATCGGGTCTCTGTTGCCAGTCATAAGCCCTTTTTACTAAGGCTGGAATTCTTAGGGCCCATCCAGTCAGCTGCCCTTGTTTCTCATGGCAGAGTTGTGCTAGTCTCCCAAACATGTGGGCATTTGTTCCAATTAACAGGGGAACCCCATCATACAGTCTGGTGGGGGGACACACTAGGGCCAGTGTCTCTACTTGCTCCTCTACGCCAGTTACAGCTGCAGGAAAAGACAATCAGAGGAGGGCATATCCTAGATACAGATAAGACTTTTCGCTCAGCCCCCCTCATGTAGGCCTTCCAGGGATTGTAAGGACACATCAGATAAGTGTTTGTCATATCAGTCCTGAAACACAATGGTCACTTGCAACCCACTGTCAGGCACAGCCTAAGTAGGAATACCATTCACAGCCACATTAGTCTCCATTGAACGGCCCACTATCTTGGACCAGTCTGGAGGGACAGTAGCAGGGGCTGGTACAGATGACTTAGTCACAAAGAAGTTGGAGTTGGGATTTCCTGAGCCTTCACTGTGGTCATTTCCAGCGCCCCTCAGCCATGGTTTCACTTTCCGGAGCTCCCCTTGAAGTCTGTATATAACCTTATCTAAGTCTTTTGGGGACCGGCATTCTTTCTTCATTTGCCCCTCCTTCCCACAATTATGACAGAGTATGCTTTCTATAGTCTGGTGTGGCCAAGGCATCACATTGGAGGTTGAGGCGGGGTACCACCAACAGAAAATCGTGATTCAACCTCTGTCTGTGTGTGGTGAGCATGGGGAGACACCTCAGTAATTCCCTCACTTCCATAGTCAATTCATCAATCTTTGAGCTGCTGTCAACAGGGGATGCCTGGGAGTGCACACCCACTCCCATAGTGGACACACTCAGAGGGGTTTGGGCCCACTGTATCTCTAAAATGGACTTGTAGGGAAATGGTAGCCCTCATTTCTCGGACCTCTAGCAGTATCTCGCCCCAGGGCGGAGCATCCTTTCTAGCCTTCCAATGTTCTACTGGCACTGTATTGCGCCCCTAATCATTACTCACATGTGCATCCTCGGTCATCTGGGTAGCAGCAACAGCAGATACAGGAGGCCCCCACGTGGCTGCCTCCTCTCAGTCCTCCAAATTTCCTTCATCAGTCCGTCATAGGTAGGAGGCGCATTCAACGAAGCGGGCATGAGTTGGAGCAGCAATAATTCAGAGAATGGGTCTGACTTGAGAAGTTGGTCCAACCTATTCTGATCTAACTTTGCTGGGGCCATGCCACCTTTCTTTAGGTATTCCTGTAGCACCTCTTCGGTAGAGGCACATACATGGATAAGGACTCCTGGGTATTGCTGAGTGTTTTGACCCTCTACTCACAGGTCCTCATCTGAATCGGGACTCCCATACACATTTTCCAATGCATTCAAATAATCTTGAGCAGTTGCTTCTGGTTTACTAGCCTGTGTAGTGTGGACAGTAAGTTGGACGGGCCTCTGAGGCTTTCAACCACCCTTCTCCTCTTCGGGCATTGCCATTCTTGGATTTGAGGGGCAACATAGTCTATCCAAGTCTCCCAATTGTCCTCCCCTGGGGTGTGGGAGGGTGCCTGAAAACATCCTCAGCCGGCGATACGAGTCATGACTAATGGCAGGTACAGATATAGGGGCCAGCATTGGCACGGGCACAGAAGGCAGGGCGGTAACAGGTGCTGGAGTGGGAGGGGGTGTTGGGGAAGGAACACCCCCAGGTGGCAGGAATAGTTTCTTAAAGTCCTCTACGGTTTTCTCTTCCTCCAGCAACAGCTTAGCAAATTTCTCTTCAAAAGTCTCAGATAATGGTGGGAGCTCATCCTCCCCAGGGTCTTCACTGTCTTTTGTTATCACTCTCCAGGCAGCTAGGACCCCTTCTGAGGCAATAGTTTGTGGCACTTTAGAGCTGTCCACGAGGTCACTACAGTCTACCAAGGCCATGAAAGTTTGGGCGATCAGATCAGCCTGTCGACTCACCACCGCAGGATTTTTAAAACATTCAGCTTTAGAGAGTGCTCCCTCTACAGTGTCCTTACTGGTACCCAGGAGAATATCCAGTATAAGCAGAGCATTTGGAGGGTTGAGTTCCTGCCCAGTATACCACCCCACCAACTGGTGTACAGCCATTTCTACTGGGGTGGCCATTAATCTTTAACAATAATTCGTAATTTTTGGCCACTAGAAGGCACAAAATCCCAGCGGTGAGCCTCCAAGATGTAACCCATTGGTGGTGCTATCCCAAGGGCTACTACCCCTGCCTGCACGGCTAGTAGCAGATTAAGGGACCTGAGTTCTGAAACAGGTGCCTCCTCCCGGAGGTCAGGGTTGGTAGTTTTATTTATTTATTTATGAACATTCGGAAAAAAACCTTTGAGCGTGAGCTCTTTTACAAAGGTTCCACGTCAGGGTGGACAAACATATCAAAACACAAATACAGTGGTTACAGGTTTCGGAACATGTTCAGTTACAAAGGTTCCACGTCATGGAGGACAAATGATACAGAGACACCAGTACAGTAAATACAGAATTCAGGTCATTTACAGTTTTTTTAGGATTTGCACAAATGCAGTGGTTACAGACAACAGAAGGATACAGTCATACAAATTCAGCGCATTGGGCAGTTCAGTAGTCAGATTTCAGTGCTGGGTTTAACAACAGTGATGGGAGAGTCTATCAGGTCTTTCTGGGGCACACGCATTGTGAGATAGACTGTAGGTGCAGTTTGAGGCCATTTTTGAACTGTGGCAGGCTTGTGTGTATGTAGTTCCCAAGGGAGTTCATTTAGCCAGAGGGGGGCCTGGGTAGGTGAAGGCACGCTTGACCAAGTGAGGTTCGCCGGAATGGGATGGACAGTGCACCGCTTTTCTTCCCCTGGTGACATCTGATGAGGGAGAGGCCTCGAGCAGGTTTACTATGCAGGGTGGTGTTTTTCCGAGGAGAGCCTTTTTACCCAATAGACAGGTTTGGTATTTCAGCCTGTCTTTCAGGCTCAGCCAGTTAGTGCTTTTATACAGATTGCAAGTATGGGTGTAATGGTCTGCGCTCACGGTTAGGCGGCATGCCTTATTTAATGCAATTTGGACCCTATTGAGTGCAGTGTCAGTGGCAGCTCCATAGATCACAAGCCCGTAGTCTATCGTGGGAAATATTGAGCTGGAAACCGAGAGTCGGAGTGCTTCCGGAGTGAGGAAGTTCTTATGTCTGTAGAGGACCCTGATCTTTGTGTTAACTGACCTGACAAGGGAGTCAATGTGGTTTGTATACATGACAGAGTCGTCAAGATGACCCCCTAGGTACTTAAATGATTGTACCTGCTCAATCTGCTCACCTGCATTATTGAAGATATTGGGGGGGGGGGGAGCCTGCACTTATTGTAATGGCTGGAGTGGATCACAGCCTTGGTTTTCTTGTAGTTCAGTAGCAGCCTCTTCCTACAGAGCCAGTCCTCGAGTTTGTTGAAGGAAGTTTGCAGTTCTGTTTGTAGTGCTGCCTGGGAGGTGCCACTGCTTAGCAGCACAGCATCATTCGCATACAGGATGAGACTGGTGTTACAGGCCGTGGGCAGTTCATTAAAAAACTGCCCTGAGGATCAATCCTTGGCCCCCTGCTTTTCAGTCTCTTTATTAATGAACTGCCCACAGCCTGTGACACCAGTCTCATCCTGTATGCGGATGATGGGTAGTGGTCAAACTAACCTGGCACAGCCCTCTGGAACACTGTAATCCCCTCTTTCCTTCTAGTGGCCTGAGCAATATACGATAATCACTTTCGCAGTACCCCTTGTACACCATACCAGTACTCACATTGTTTGCTCTTATCACCAGGGCTGGTTCCTCTGGCTCGACTCCTGGGAACCCCCTGTAAAACAAGGTTATGCACAGTAAATAGTAACAGTACAGTACCGCTAGCACAAACTGGAACCACAGTAAGGTTAAATGCTGCAAAAAGTCAGATCTGATTTATTCAGGGACTTGAACAAGGAAGGATGTAATCAGGTTGATTGGCTTAAAGACTATATTAATTTTATTTATTTAGCTTTTGCTAACCAGGTAAGTGCACTAGCCATAAAATGACTATTTTCAGGCACCACCGGAGAGTACAGACATGCAGAAACTTAACAGGATAACAAATTATAAGTGCTTTACGACAATGAGTTAAAGAGGATACACTATATCAGAACATACAGAGTAAAGCGCTTACATACAGTGAGTAAAAGTGGATACAATATATCAGAGACATACAGAGTAGATCATTCATAAGTTCATTGGTGCCTACCCATGCAATGAATAGAGAGGACCTTGACAATAAATTATCAGGTGACATATCATATGAACAGAACAAGGTACACAAAAATAGGTAATACAAAAGGAAGAAATAACCATTGAGAGCAAGGGGTGTCATTAAGGAAAAGGTCAGTAAGTGAGGAAACCAAACTGTTATGCATGTGCTTTAAGTCCCCACACAGTCACAACCATGGGTACCCAGGTAGGGAGATGATAGGCTAGCCAGGAACATTGCAGCTGGTTGGGGCCCTGTGATGGAAGAAAGCAACATGCACAACACATACTATTTGTAATCCGGAGCCGGAGGGCTCAGTTCATGAAAGAAGAAGCAACCAGACAATCAGATGACAACACTTTAGATTTAGCTGTTGTTGCAGGGAGCTACCCTGATGTTTACTCACGATACCCAATACTGGACACAGGCAGGATGAAATCGAGACTGCAGGTTGTTGAGCTGGAGTGCCCAGAGAAGTGGGGCCCACACGAATCACCGAGGCGTCGTTCCTGTTCAAGTGTTGAGCAGGGGGCCGATCTCCAGGCAGGTCTCTTGTTGATGGCCAATTACATTCAGCAAATCTTTGGTCTTCTTCAGGTAGGAGCCTGGTCACAATTCAGTGGCATACTTCGCCTCCAAGTTTGGATTCAGTCCGAAAAGGCACAAGTTCCTCTCAGGGACAGCAGGCAGGCATGCAGGCCAAAACTCGGCCTTTCCACAGTTCTCCCCACGAATCTACGCTCAGGGCTGCTGCTTGAATAATTCAAGCTGTTATCTCTTCACTTCCCAACTCAGAACTGAAACAAGCTGCAGCAGCTTGGGAATTTCCCAAGATCCAAAGGTTCGGTTGGCTGATCTGTCTGTCAGTCACAAGGGTCCTCCTCCAGGTTATTTTTGTGCCAAAATGCAAAACTACAATTCCTACAAGTTTTGACCCCACCAAGCCCCTGTAGGCAGGCTCCATTTTAGAGTCCCAAATGTACTGATTGGCCCATTTCAATAGTCCAGGACCAAGATGATGGAAACAAACAGAACTGTTAATGCTTCAAAGAAGGCAGGTTAGAACAAACTGCAATATTATTACTACTCTAACAAATGATCAGCAAACAAGCACATCTTCTAACAGGGCTCCCTTTTAGATTAGTTATGACTGCAATCCAGGCAGCTCTTAAAGAGAAAGTACACAGAGGCTATATAGGCACTCTCTGGCAATCACATTTAAACTGCAAAAACGCAGGACACCAGCCTGGCAGTGAGCATTTAGACAAGCTCAAGGAAGACTTTTCGGGAACCCCCATTTGTAGGGGGGTTACACAACCTCACCTGTTCCTGCTGCACCTGCTCCTTCTGACCCTACTGGCATCCCACACTACCAATATATTTAAATGCCCACTGCAACCAACCTTGGATTGCCTGGTTGATAGCTCCTGGCACAGAAGTGGAATGGGTACCAGTAGTCCCAGCTGCAACAGCATTCATCTCTTCTCCCAAATACTAGGATACACGAACATGCTAATGTGCCCACGCGATCCTACCATCAAACTATTTCTCCTGTTCATTTTCTCGGAGTCAGGTCACTACAGACAACAACTAAGAATAAGTATAAGGGAAAAGTGCACATAGCGTCACTGCCGATATCTTAAGGAATCCCTAAAAGACTAATACTGCACTCCTGCTAATATCGGGCAACGCTCACCCCAGCCCTGACCACCCCTAGCTAACCCCTAGAGCAACGAGAAAAGGACCCTCTGCTAGCTAGCATCAGTATCTGAAGCCTTACCAAAAAATTAGATGTCCTCACTGCCTGGACAGTACAGCATAGCCCAGATGTACTATCTGTAATTGAAACTTGGTTGTCTCCAATTATCCCTGACACTGCTGTGGCAATACCTGGGTATACTATATTTCGGCAGGATCAACTGTCCAAAAAAGGGGGTCGCTGTGCCCTTTATCTTAAAGATTCTATGACAGGGCATGCCCTGACCCTACCCATTAATGGAGATGAGCTTCCGGTCCTTGCTATTAAAGTCATTCTTAGGGCCCATAACAAAGCTCCGATGATAGCCTCTGTATATATTTCACCCAAACTTACAACAACAAGTCTGAACCCATTCCTTACCTGCATCAGTAGTCTAAAGCTTAACTCAGAAGTCATAGTGCTAGGGGACTTTAACGTAAACTGGCTTGCCCCCAGTGCAAGCAACTACAAATTTTACACATCTAGTTACCTCACCCACTAGGATCAACTATAGAACAGGGACCAGTACCTTACTGGACTGGGTACTCTCAAATCGCCCTGATCATATTAACCACACTACAGTTCTCCCAGATGCCATTAGTGATCATTCCCCAGTCCAGTGCATATGGTCAAATAAATTCAATAACCCCCGTGAAAACTATTAACAGTTGGATGCTAATTAGGGACACCTTGCGCCACTTAAGGCACTCCTCATGACAACAAGACTGGTCCTGATTGACACTGCTGTGGATGTTGATGCTGCACTTCAGTACTTCATCTCAGAGTTCAGTGCAGCGTGTGATATCCATGCCCCCTTTAAGAAATGCAAAATTAAAGGCCTTGACAACCCTTGGATCACAGGCAAACTCCTAGACCAACTAAAAGCTCGGGACCTGCTATGGGCTTGTGCTACAGCCTCTGCGACCAAGCAGACTTTCAGGCATACAGGACCACCAGGAATGCCTGTACCAGAGCTATCCGCACTGAAAAAGCCAACTACTACAGGAGCACCCTGTCAAACTCATGGTCAGATGGAAGGAAATTCTGGCAAAGTCTCTCTGAAGTGATAGGGAAAAAGTCCAAAGCAACTCCTAATATGCTAAAAGTTGATGGCAGCAACACCCTGGACCTCACCACAATTGCCAATACTTTCAATCTGGCATTCACTGACCTTAGCCATGTGCTTCCCTCTAACTTCTTTGACACCAACCAAACCATGGCCTCCCGATATCAACAGACTCAGGATACAAATCATCCACATTTCTATTTCAAGGCAGTCACTGAAAGGGATGCCAAAATATACCTCCTCAAGGTGCTCGGAAAATCCAGATCAAGTTTGGACACACTTGACTTGAAGCTCATTGCCCTCAGCCTTGATGATGTCCTGCACCCTCTTACCAAGATTATTAACTGGTCCTCATGCTCTCCCAGTTCCTGCTCAAGTGGAAGTCCACCCTGGTGACCCCAATACACAAGTCTGGGGATAGGACATTACACTGTAACTACAGGCCCATCTTCATCCTACCCCCTTTATCCAAAGCTCTTGAAAAAATTGTCACAGACCAATTGGTGGAGTACATGGAAGAATGCAACTTGCAAAGCCCACAGCAACATGATTTCGCAAAGGACATAGCACCACCTCTGCCGTCCTTGAATTTACAGACCACATTCATCTGGCACTAGACCAAGGACAACTTGCCGGTGCCATCTTTATAGACCTCCGGAAGGCCTTCAATACAGTCAACCATCCATTACTACTGGAACGACTTGGCAACTTAGGGCTTTCCATGATACTTTACAACGGTTCAACAGTCCTCTCCAACCGGGTCACAACAGGTTAAGATTGGTGGCTCTCTATCCTCCAAACTACCTGTCCGGGCTGGTGTTCCCCAAGGGTCAGTATTGGGACCTCTTCTTTCAGCATCTTCCTGTACAAGCTCCCTTCTGCCTGTGATGAAAACATTATTCTGTATGCTGATGACGCAGTGATTTTCTCTAAGAATTCTGACCCCTCCCTCTTGGAGAAACAACTGCAGGAAAGTTTCACGCAAGTTGAGGCCTGGTTCGTCTCACAGAAACTAGTGCTAAATTACAAAAAAACAAAGACTATGCTGTTCCATGGCACACATAACAAACATAAACGCCAACAGTTGGCTATCAAAAACAGCTCAGATGTGACCCTGGACCAGATGCAGACTTTCAAATACCTTGGTATAACCCTGGACCCTACTCTGTCCTTTTCCAGCCATATCGATTCAGTTGCAAAATCTGTAAATATATGATAGTCCTTCTCTATAAACAGACACCGCTGACACCTAACGCCTTAAGCTAGCAATACACAGCTCTATTGTCTCCATCGTTGATTACGAGCTTGTTATCTATGGAGCAGCCACAGTTACAGCACTACGGGTGAATCATTGCAGTGATGAATGGGGTCTACAGACTCTTACTGGTGCTGCCCACCAGACGATACCTGCAACCTCTATGGACAGTCAAACTGGCTACAACTTCAGGGAAGGATTACTTTCCAACCTGCCTACTAGCAAAAAGCCATTGATTGGACTTATGCCCCCTGGGATTCAGTTTTTCTTAAGCCCAGCCAACCACCCCATTACACAAGAAGCTCTGACTATTCTCTGTCTGTTCCCGCTTTCGCACCGCCCAAGGCCAGCGGTCTTTTGCAGGTAGAGCCCCTAAGATGTTTAACTCCCTGGGGAGTGAACTCACCAACTTAGGCACCCTCTGCTTGTTTAGACACAAGCTACGTCAAACACTTGCATCCAGAGCCACCTGTGACTGTTTCTCCTAACCTCCCTGGTAGTCATTTCTGTTCTTCGCACCTCTCTACTATCACCACCTCTGCCTGCCACCACCCTCCCCTCCCCCATATATACCCCTGCCTCTCTCCCAGCCCTGGTCCACCACCTTCCCTCACCTCCTTCAATCCCTCCTCTCTCCTCTTCTTATCTTCTCACCCCACCCACTGTTGCACTTGTTCCCCGATCCTTGCCTCCCACCCACCTCTCCTTCTACCCTCCCAGTTACCCCTCTTTCTTCCACTTTCCCACGCTACCTGGCACAACTTACAGCAACTCAGTTTTTCCACTTTACCTTTCCTTTGACAATGCCTTCTGGTGGCTTTAATTCATGTAAATATTGTTTGTTGTGACTCCTCATTCTTAAATGTATGCTTGATTGTGTTGTTCTAACTGTTATTTATATTACCTGTAGCTTTTAGACCATGTATACCCTGTACTGAGTTTTGTATTCAGACTGCTTGCCTGCTAATCTCACACAAACTGTACTTCTATTCTTTGCATAATGACATGGAACCTTTGTAAAAGAGCCATTGACTCAAAGGTATTTATCCGAAATTTAATAAATAAATAAAATAAAGCTCCCTGCAGTGCCAGCCCCTGAAGTGGATGGTGATACTGAGTTCTGTTACTGAGTGGTATGGGCCATAGTGTATGTGTGTGTTTGTTAAAGGGTATGGGAGGGGCTAGTGTGAGATGATCAGAGCTGTTCAGATAATTGGTAATGCATTAACTGAACCATCTGTGCTCTGCAACCCAGGTATCCGCTGGTTAACCTTATCTGGGGTGGATGCACTATGAGCCAACTATTTTGGATATTTTTTTTGGTGCAGTCAGAATTAATTTGAAGAAGACGAATCAGCATTTTTATAGTGCTTTACGTATGCATTCTATCACAAAACGCTTTACAAGCAGTGCTAGATTGGTAGTGCCGTGACTGAATATGTAGTGGCGGCCATTTTACACGTGAACACCCACACATAGCCTTGGACAGTTGCATGAACTAGTTTTATATGAAGGAGAATGTTAGCCAGGACACTGGGGAAAATCCCCTGCTGTAGAGAAGAGTGCTTTGTGTTCCTTTACTTCCACCTGGACACCCACCAGGACAGAAGCAGAGATGGGTAGATGGGACCTCGGTTTAACATCTTACAGTACCCCCCCCAGTACTGCACTTGGGTGCTAGCGTTTTAAGGTATGAGCCCAATCCCGGTGTGGGACTATAACCCACAACCTTCTGGCTCAGAGGCGGATGCGCTACCAACTGAGTCACAGTGACACTCTGCTGTTATTATAAATTATTCTTGTCCAGGGTCATTATCTAGACTGCTTTGATATCCTAATAATTTCAATTCTAGGCACAGATATTTTTGTCCAGAGCAGATAATAAAGCAAGCTGGTCATTATCTGGATGAACTAACTAAAACTAGTTGGACATTTCTACCAGATAGGTCTGATCACAGTGAATTTCTGCCCTGGAAGTAAAATCTGGGTTGGGTACTCTATTTTCAGACCTGTCTGGTGGAGTGCACCGATAATGGATAATTCTCACACCAGAGTCCTTTAGCATTAGTAACAATAGCTGTAAGCTAACCAGGTTGAACTACCTCGGAGATGGAACCATGAATATTCTTTAAAATAGAGTGGCCAATCAGAATCAAGCAGGAAGTTGTGCTGAGTATAAGAGCCCACAGGGCTTCAGAATTTTGTCTCTGACTGAGAAACACTGCGTCTGAGGTGCTTGTCATTCTTGAGAAACAAAATTTTTGTCCTAAATCTTTACTTTTGTGCTGAGTTTGTAAGTATTTTACATTTTAGTATCATTTTAAGGAGTTTTTAGTGATTCCTTTCTGGTTCTCAGGAACCACACTTAACTTTCCCTTTTTCCTTGGTTCCTTTTAACTTTTCTGAGATAAAAATATACCGCTTTGAGTATTTCGATGGTTTTCAAAGTCTTTTAATGGAGACTCCTTTTTTTTAACCAGGAACCACTATTTTTTTCTGTATTTCTACTGAGTTTTGTTATTTTAAATTGTGGTTCTTTACTGCTAGGGAGTCGATTGCATTTACAGTTTTTCCATTTTGGGAACCAATGTTTTTCAGCTTTCTGACACATTGTTATGTTAGAAAAGTCAAAAAAGAGGACTGGACTGCATAGCCGAGCGGAGAGAAGGCGATCACCTATCCTTTTTTGTAAAAGAGTGGATACCTTGACAATTCGGTCCTGAGGCAGTGCCACTGGTGCAGCATATCCAGAAGGTGTGCAGAGTGGCCTTTCGAGGACGTCAGGATAACCCCAAAGTCCTGTGTACTGTGGTGATGGTTCTAGATGGTGTGGGCTCACGAGACGCCTGATGCTTCTTGCCCGATGGAAGAGGATTCTTCTCCACGAAGGCAACCAAGTGCAACTTTATCCTGATCTAGCCTATGCAACCAGGCAAAGGAGAAAACGATTTGATGGGGTGAGGGCAATGCTTTGAGAAGGAGATTCCTCATGGCCCAGTATTTCCCACATGCTTGCAAATTGTGCACCAGAACAAGATAATTCTTTTCCTGAACCGTAGACGCTTTGAAATGGTGTCAAAATGTGCCCTTCTCGCCTGAGAGAACAACAGGGTGAAGATAATTCATCGGAGGAAGAAGTTTTCTGAGGACTTTGGACATCTAGATAAGTTTGTCTCATTAGTGGCCTTGATGGAGGAGGAACATCTGGATATCGTGGCAATCACAGAAACATGGTACATACAAAACCATGACTGGGACATAAACATACCAGGATACACTGTCTACAGGAGGGACAGGGAGGGTAAAAGAGGAGGAGGAGTAATTCTTTACATAAGGGAAGGAATAAAAGCAACAGAACAAAAGGGTAAACAGGGAGGAGAAGAAGCACTGTGGGTAAATTTGGAGACAGGCAATGGCACCACAATACACACAGGGGTTGTATACAGAACCCCTTCTCAGGAGGAGGAAATGGACAGGGAAATGATAGAAAGTATACTTAGAATGGCAGAAAAAGGGGAGATATTGCTGATGGGTGATCTGAATATGCCAGATGTTAACTGGAGTGCAGTTGTAGCTGCCACTTCGAAGAGTGCAGTTATTCTAGATGCCCTACAGGGGGCATGCCTTAGACAACTAGTACTGGAGCCCACTCGAGAGGGAGCAATATTAGACTTGATTCTCTCAAATGGAGATGGAGAGAGGATCACAGATGTAGAAGTGGGTAGCCATCTGGGAACTAGCGACCATCGAACAGTATGGTTCACAATAAACACAGCAATAGAGTCAAGCCATACAAAGACAAAAGTACTGGACTTTAGGAGGGCTGACTTTGCTAAAATGGGTGAGTGCCTAAGGAATGCACTAGCAAATGGGTAGGAAGGAGGGTGGAAGAACAATGGGAATAATAAAACTGCCATCACAGAGGTAATGAGCCTTGTGTGAAGCAAATAAACAAAACAAGACGATGTAAGAAATCACTATGGTTCTCAAAGGAAGTGGCAGTGAAGGTTCAAGAGAAAAGAAAGCATTCAGGAAGTACAAGGAATCAGAAGGAGCAGGACAGAGAACTGTATAAGTTAAAGCAAAGGAGGCTGGGAAGGCAGTCAGAACAGCAAAGGCCCAAACCGAGGAAAAGATAGCCAACTCAGTTAAGAAGGGGATAAAACCTTTATAGGTACATCAGGAGCAAAGGAAGACCAAGGGAGGGATAGTGAGGCTTAATAAAGGGGAGGGAGGGTGGGCAGAGGGAGACTGTGAAAGGCAGAGATACTAAACAAATATTTTGATCAGTATTTACAAATGAAGAGGGAGGTACATAAACAAACAGTAGTAACACTCTGGATACAGAAGTTGATACCAGCCCATTTACAGAAGAAAGGGTTCTGAAAGAACTCTTAAACTGAAGGTGGACAGAGCAATGGGGCCTGATGGGAGTCATCCCAGAATTTAAAGAGCTAAGGGTAGAACTAGTGACACCACTGACTACCCTTTTAACAAATCATGGGAGGATGGGGTGGACCGAGGACTGGAGGAGGGCAGATGTGATTCCCCTTCACAGAAGTGGGAGCAAGGCAGAAGCAGGAAACTACAGACCTGTTAGTTTAACCTCAGTGATAGGGAAAATGATGGAATCACTTCTGAAGGAAAGAATTGTCAAGTATCTAGAGGCCAGAGGGCACAGGACCCTAGGAGCATGGATTCACAGCGGGAAGGTCATGCCAGACAAATCTGATAGATTTCTTTGACTGGGTGACCAAAGTAGTAGATCAGGGAGGGGCTATGGACATGGCCTACCTAGACTTTAGCAAGGCATTTGATACAGTCCCACACAAAAGATTAATATACAAGTTAGCCAGCCTGGGAGTGGGTCCCAAGATGACAGCCTGGGTAAAGAATTGGCTGGAGAATAGGACACAGAGAGTAATAGTAAATGGAGTCCACTCAGAAGAAAGGAGGGTTACTAGTGGGGTACCGAAGGGTTCAGTATTAGGACCGGTCCTCTTCAGTGTCTTTATGTTTACATCATGGAAGGACTGGAAGGAAAAGTATGTCTCTTTGCAGATGACACTAAGATCTGCAACAGAGTTGATGCACAGGGTGAGGTGAAAAGGATGAGAAGGCACTTGGCAAGATTAGAGGAATGGTCAAATGTATGGCAGCTTAGATTCAATGCTAAGAAGTGCAAGGTAATGCACCTGGGAAACAAAAACCCAGGGGAAGAGTACACAATGGGGGGTGAGATACTAACAACAACAAAAATGGAAAGGGACCTGGGGGTAGTCATATCAGATGACCTAAAGGTGGGCAAGCAATGTGAGAGGGCAGCAAGGAGGGCTGGGGGGATACTGGGATGCATAGGGAGAGGCATCACCAGTAGAAAACAGGAAGTTATTATCCCTCTGTACAGACAGCTGGTGAGACCCCATCTGGAGTACTGTGTGCAGTTCTGGAGACCCAATCTCCGCAAAGACATAGACAGGATGGAAGCTGTCCAGAGGAGGGCAACTAAAATGGTGCAGGGTCTGCACCGGAAGACATATGAAGAGAGACTTAAGGAGCTTAATATGTATAGCCTCGAGGAAAGGAGGGAGAGGGGGACATGATAGAAACTTTCAAGTACCTCAAGGGAATCAACAAAGTCCAAGAGGGTAGCATCTTTCAAAAAAAGAGGTGTGCAAGAACAAGAGGGCACAATTTGAAGATAGAGGTGGGGCGGCTCAGAGGTCATTTAAGGAAGTATTTTTTCACAGAGAGGGTTGTGGATGCATGGAACGGCCTTCCGGAGGAGGTTGTGGAGTCAAAATCAGTGGTGGAATTCAAGCATGCGTGGACAGTCATAAGGCAATTCTGTGGGTGGGGTGAAGAAGTAGGCTGCTGGTTAACTAGGATCTGCAGCTTATCCAGTAGGTAGGGAAATGGGCAGACTGGGTGGGCCAAGCGGTCCTTATCTCCGCCAAATTCTATGTTTCTATGTTACAGGCCCAAAAAGGAGGGAGTTTATTTTTCCTCCACATCTTGCCTTAACATTACTTTTGACCCATATTAGTTGAATTTTGTGGTGGACTTTAGTTTTCAGCTGGTCTGGACTTTCTATAACGGACTTGGGTAATATAATTACCCTCTTGTTACTGCAAATTCCAGCCCTGTTAATATAGAAAATGTCTCTTAAATTTTTAGGAAAGTTTTTACTTATCTGATGTTAGCTTACAATAAGTGCCTAATCTTTAAATGGGTGGTGTTGGTCTGATAGATTTAGGGGAACCAGATTATTTGATTGAGATCAGGGGATCTGTGTATTCTTCTTGGGCTAACTCTAATTTTAGTGTAGTTTACTCTGTTAGAGCATGGTGCCTAATTCCCTATTATAGGGACAACTGCTGACATTGTGAATTTGAACATTATTTTAACAACCATGCAGCTCTTGGACT
Organism: Neoceratodus forsteri; assembly: GCA_016271365.2. Taxonomy (NCBI): domain Eukaryota; kingdom Metazoa; phylum Chordata; order Ceratodontiformes; family Ceratodontidae; genus Neoceratodus; species Neoceratodus forsteri. The sequence continues at coordinate 202,800,683 of CM028130.1, forward strand.
CATTTGCAGCAATTGAACTACCAGATAATGTTAATTAACGCTTTTGTTATCCCTCACAGGACGTGAATTTATTTCATGCAACAGACCTTTTGATAGTATTAAAGAGGAGTGGCCTCATTCTACTGTACATACCTAAAGCTGAATGAAGATGTCATGACTGTATGTCTGCTCTTATAAATAAATAAACATAAAGTTCAAAAATAAAAGGACTGGACCCACAGGTTTTAAAATGGTATTAAGTGTGGTGTGTTTACAGTGCTTGGCTCCAGAAGATTTTTGCTCTAAATTCTGCTCAAAAATGATTTAAAAGAGTGTCAAAAGGCGAGACGAGATGGCCTCTAATAATGCTTCTCCCATTAAGGAGGGGTCTGCCCTGCTAAGCCTAAAGATAAGGACCCCTCAGAAAATGAATCTGATAAACAAAACAATAAAATGGTGACATGCCAAAAGAAATTGTAAACAGACCACTGAGTCTGTTCCAGCAAAAACTATGTAAAGACAAGCATACCACTGCCCCTCCTACGCCAAAGCAAGGGAGACGCCAGTCACAAAAGCATAAAGACAAAAAAAAGAATTAAGAAGGTCAGTCACCCACTGAGATCTCTGACCCTAATAACCCCTGTAAAAGAAATGGCAAGGCATGGCACCTGTACTGCTTCTTACAGGGTATGGGGTGTTTTCTCTGCTCCCCATCATGTTAACCCTAGCAGCTCTGTTCCAACCTTTGGGACATCCTGCTACTACATTCAGGGGATGATGATGAGAATGATTAAGAAAACAATGGGGACCAGGCTCTGGTGCTGGACATTTTGCATGATCCACGCTTTGGTACCTCTCCAAATGGCAAGGAGGACCTTTCCTCCCTCCTAATCTCCTTTACTAGTACGTGGTGGACACCCTGGATCTGCCTGATCAGGAGTCCATCGAGGAGGAGGATGATGAAGAGGAGGAAGACTATAAAAATATGATGGGTTTTCCTCCTACAAAAAAAATATTTTGCTTCCTATATGCAGATCCTTCAATAAATCCACTGTGAAGCTCCTGCAAGCCCCTATATCCTTGTTGGGAGTGGACAAGAAAGTAGTTAAAAAATATCCTCTGGCTAAAATGAGGCTGATTTTCGCTATACTCATCCCAGCCATGAAGGGGTGGTTCAGGCCACAGCCTGTGATAAGGTCCCTCTCACCTCTATGCCTCCTGAAAAGGAGTCACGAAAATTAGATGCTATGGCTAAAAGGTCTTGTACCTAGAGATGCAGCGAATTTAAATTCCGCTGGCGAAATGAACATGAAGTGGGCACATCGCGTGTAGCGGAGTGGGCAATGCAAAGTGCTCACTCTGCCTTGTCATTACCACTTTGCGTTAGGCAGTGAATGGCAATGTGAAGTGGCATGTAAGTCATTGTTTTAATGGATTTCGTGATTCCTCATTATGATTCTAAGTGATCCAGTTGGTGTTTCAGATTTGGCAGCCCCCCTCCCACACACATCACATGGTTTACAGTACTGTGTCACATGCTCTTCAGCTAGACAAGAAGAAAGTGAGTCATACACGAGACACTTTTACTTTCTCTGTGCAGATGGAGAGATAGTGTGTTTTGTGACTGCTGATACTTTGAGATCAGAGAGGAGGAGATTAAAACTTTGATTTAGACCCAACAGCTTTTTTAAAAGCTAAATTTTGTTGTTTTTTCTGTACTCTTTTTTTACTTAATTTGTTCTTTCTGTAAATTTTTTTTCTTGCCTTTATAAGTAGTTAGTTGTTTGTCTGTGTGACTGTGTGTGTGTGTGTGTGTGTGTGTGTGTGTGTGTGTTGTGTGATAGTGTGCGTAGTGACTGCTTAGACTGAGGGAGCTCAGTAGGAGAGATGGACCAGGGTGAGGGAATGTCTGGGACGGGGGGCAGCTCCGGGAGAGCGTGGTAGTGGTAAGCATCGTACCGTGCACATGTGTGGAGGGCGTGGGCGCTCATTCCTGTTGGACCACTTAAAACATGTGAGTGCCCCCCCCCGAAGCAGGACCAGCACCGCCTCCTGTCCTGACTCTGTGACAGTTGAACCACCACCAGCACCACCAAGTTCAGCACCAGGTCCTCTGGAGCAGGATGTGCCTGTTCCCCCGGACCCAGGTGTGGATCCCATTCCTGTTCGGCACCGTGACCAGCCGGCTGCCAGTTCATCTGGCCATCCCCTGCCTGTGCCTGGTCCTCCCCGCACCTCCGTTGTTTGGCAGTTTTTTGACTGTGTCGGGGGGGACGGCACTGTGGTCAAGTGCCGCCTATGTGAGGTGGAGGGGCGCTGCGGCACCCAGGGGACTCACCTGGGGACTGGGGGCCAGCACACCCATGTGCTCATTCACCAGCAGTTGGAGTGGCAAGCTGCCACAGAACGGACCATGCCTGCACCTGCTGGCCATTCTGTGGCAGAGGGTGCAGCTGTGCATGGTGGCATCCCTAAGAAGAGGAGGGCCACAGCAGCACCTGCTGCTCCACCATCACCCCCATCACACCACCCCCAACAGCAGGTTAGCCTGTACAATGTGTGGACCCCAGAGAACTGCATGTAACACAGGCTGACTTGGCAGTTCTCTGGAGTGCTGTTGAGGAGAACAATGAGAGGGTGAGTGCTGTGGAGCAGAGGCTGGATCACATAGAGGGACATCAGTTGCAAATTATGTCCATGCTGGAAATGCTGCTGGATCACCATGGGATCCCACATTAGTTTTTTTTTCCCCTCACATCATGTGCCCCCCCACACCTTCCTTGCTGTGTTATAAAATGTATTCCTCCACCATCTCCGACCCTTGTATGTAATTATGCCCTTTTTTGTTGTCTTCCATATGCGTGACACTTTGTATTCTGAGCAGTGCAAGTATACTGTGCTAAACTCGTGTGTACAGTCTTCTTTCCAGTCTGTGTATGTACTGCGGACACTGTCCAACTACCTGACTTAAAAACAAACATTAATGAGTACAATGGTGGGGTGGTGAAGCATGGAGAGATACTGCAAAACAGGCTTACAATACATCCAAGTAACTATTAAAAAAAATTAATGTTGTGATTCGTGACGTGATCGTGAATCATGATTTTGACTGCATTTGTGACCGCCATGATGAAGAAACATGAATGCCTATGGCTGTACTTCTCCGATGAGCTGTAGCTTAAAACTCCCAGACTTAAAAACACGTATCAGTGAGTACAATGGTGGGGTGGTGAAGCCTGGAGAGATACTACAAAACAGGTTACAATACATCCGAGTAACTAGAAAAAAATTAATGTTGTGATTCGTAACGTGATTGTGAATTGTGATTTGTGACTGCATTTGTGACCGTGATGATGAAGAACGTGATTTGTATCACGAGTGACTCGTGATGATGGTCCTGACTTAAAAACGCATATTAATGTGTAACCCCCCTGCAAATGGGGGTTCCCAAAAGACTTCCAGGAGCTTGCTTGAATGCTCCAAGCCTGAATGGTGTTTGGCATTTAAGCCATTTATCAGTGAGTGTTTTAGAGCCTCTGGTACTGTTCTTTAAGAGCTGTCTGTTTGCAGACATAATTAGTTTGTATGGGGGGACTGTGTGCTTCTCTGAGTACCACTCGAGCTGCTGCCAATTCACTTCATTTTGCAGTCACTAGGAGTGCAAAGGGAACCTATCTGAAAGATGTAACTGTTTGCCAGAAATTATTTAGAGTAATAATGAAATTACAGTTTGTCTAACTTGCTTTCTGCAGTCAGAACTGTGTCTGCTAGTTCCCATTCTGGTTTTGAACTGCTGAACTGGACCAATCAGTGTGGGGTAAACTAGCTCTAAAATGATGCCTTGACGAATCAGAACTTGGGACTCATAATCTGAGCCAGCCACAAGAGGATTGTATGGGCAGTGACTCTGGGAGATGTAGTTTAGACTTCGTGCCTTTTGGACCAGCAGCAGTCTATTGTGAGTGACAGCCAATCCAGTCAAGAACTGGGAGGAACTCAAAGGAAGTGCCCGGTTTTTGTCTGTTGGGAGTTTCAGTTTGAGATCTGAAAGTGAAGGGGAAAGAAACCCTGTGCTCCTTCAGTGCACAGTTTCAGTCAAAAAGCGTGTGCAAGGCCCAGAGTTCCGGCTACAACTTGGTAACTGCTTGTTAGGACTGAATCCGTCCCTGTGAAAAGAATCAAAGGATCTCTGAAGAGTAGAAACCAGGCTCACCCTGTAGAAGACTGAAGAAATTGTTGAATTACACTCGGTCTGTCAGGAACTGAATCTGCTGTGTGTTCTCCTGGTTATTGTGCAGTAATTGCGATTGGGATACAGATGCAGCCTGCCTGGTATAGTGCTTTCTTTTTTTTACCATATAAATGTGTGAGGAGTCTCTGGAGATCAAAAGTAGCCCTGCTGACATTGAAGGACCATATCTTCTTTGAGGTCGTGAGTACTAATTGGGTCGCTTCCCTGTTGAATTGCCACATTAAATCCAAATGGAATTACTGTACTGCTGACTGTTTAATTTTCCTTTTCTCTGTGTGAAAGGGCCCCTACCAGCTGCCACGGTTTGGACTAGCCAATAGGGCTTGGGTACCCAGGGACAGTAACTGATAGGATAGCCTGTGCACAGAGCCATAGGTAGATTATTAGAGTGATAGTTAATTAACCTGATTTCCCCTGTCCTTGTTATATCCCCTAAATAAATCAGAGCTGCTTGTTTCAGCAAAGTTATACTGCCTGGAGGTATTTGTCTATGTTAAAGTACTGTACTGTGATTGTTGCACTGTATCTCATTTCACAGGAGGTCCCAGTGCCGGAACCAGACCTGGGGTAAGTGTGTTACTGTGAAGGTAATTCTGATATATTGTGGGCCACTAGTGGGAAGAAAGGGGTTGCAGTGTCCCAGAGGGCTGTGACCAAGTTAGTTTAACTATTGCAAACCCTGACCTCTGGGTGGAGGCACCCGCCATTGGATCCAGGCCCCTCAACCTGTTAGTGGCAAATCAGGCAGGGGTAGTAGCCCCTGGGATAGCGCCATCTAGGGGTTACAAATGGATACAATGTTCATGCAGAATTAAGCACCACACCTGTCCAGTACTCTGAAGGGAAGCCAAAGAAACAACTGTGACTTAAGTTACAAATGGAGATTGGGCCCTATTGAGATGCAAATGCACAGACAGATTAAGATTGCGCTGTGCACTGAAGAGATGCAGACACAAAGGTGCAACACCCAACCAGTGCTCACCATCAGAAATTCAAATCTGGAAAAGAATACCTTTGCCAGTTGGGGGCCGGGGCCGGCCAGGCGGCGGGGCAGTGTAGTGCACTGCTGCAGTAACAGTCACTAGTACTAGTACCAGTAAAGATACCACAAAGAAGTACAAAAATCACACAGCTGCAGTGGATAGCAGCTTCACATTACCAAATTATTATGTGGCACAATAAAAGGTGTCTGATTTGATGACACCGCCACACACGTACTCACATACACACTAAGTAATGCATAGCAAATTGAAAACTTCAATAATATAACCACATATTTTAAACAAACTAAAATTATGCACTGCTACCACAACAATCAGCAAAAAAAGGCAAGAAATATTGAAAATATTACTGTGTGTACATTAACACAGTTATACAAGGAAAAATATCACCAAAACAGAAAGCACTGTCTTTTTCCTCCAGGTTAATCTACCTACACCACAGATACACCCCTCCCCCAAAGCACACTTCCACTGTCTCCCAGTACACAGACTGAATGTTGTACATTAACATTCAAAATCCATACACAAACAATAAACGTTCAATAATATGAGCACAAGTGGGTTTCCTATAATCGATGAACTAAAGTTTCAGCAAAAATTACTCAAAAGGCTTTTTAACAGCTTTTAGGTTTGAATGCAGAGAGCTCTCAGAGCAGATTGTCTCCTACAGCTTCTACACACGCTACCCCAAACTGAGGCTGCGAGAACAATCTAGAGCCCATGTGACCTGAAATCCCATGAATCACTGCAAAATATGCCTTTGGAGTTTAAAACAAAGCAAGTGAGGCGTAGTACATTGTTTTCAATGTACTTCGCTTAAGAATTGGTGGAGTAGTGGTTTGGGAAGGCGGAGTAGCAGCGAAGTCATTGTTTTCAATGGACTTCACGTTACCCATTATAACGCAAGTACTCCACTTAGCGCCTTGAGCACTTGGCCAGCACTTCTCATGACTCTATTCAGCTGAATCACTTCAGGAGCTTAATTTGGTCTTACCATCACTACTTATACCACAACCTCTTACTTGGCATACTCTGCTAAGCACAAGAAGACTCTTTGGAGTTCTGTACAGGTCATTCTGTCACACAGATCTGACAGGATGTTCCAAGACATTGCTGAAATAGTGAAATCTGTTCTGCAGACCACCAAATTCCAGTTTCATATGGCTGCAGACACTAATGACACAACAACAGGGGTCATGGATCAGGCTGTCTCGCCAGGCGCTTTGCCTGGATACAAACAACTAATTTATCCCAGAAATACCAGTCCAAAGCTATGGACTTCCCTGTGAAAATAATTCCCTGTCTGGGGACAAAACTGAAGCATACATGTTATGTCAGAACCCCCAGGTCGCACTGGAAGACGAATGAGCAACTTATTGTTCATTGTGCCTTCCTGGTGAAACATTTCAATAAATAAATAAAAATACACAAAAAAGGTGGAGGAGTACAAGTCTACCTATGAAAGCAATGCAACCAAGCAGAAAGCCTCGACATCCCAGAAGTCTAAACATTGGGGTAACAGAGGCAGGGGCTACTTCCCCAAGGCATTCTGTCTTATACCCATGCCTTTGGATTTCTTTCAAATGAGAGATAATTTCGAGGGAAGAGGCGGGAGGGTCAGAAGAGAGCTGCCACCATTCTTGCCCCTGCCATACAGTCAAAGTCCTAACTTCCGCAATCAGGCCACCTCCCCCCCTCCAGTAGGGGGCAGGCTCTCACACTACCTCCAAGCTTGGACCCACATCACCACAGACAAGTGGATCTTGAGGTCGTGGAAAAGATGTACCCTACAGTTCAAGCAGTTTCCTGTCCTTCGGGTCCAGCTCTGTCAAGACTCCTATCTCCAACAGAAAAATACCTGTTGGAGCTGGAGGTAAAACTCTTATTATCAGGGCTGTATCACAAGGGTTTCTCGTCCAGGCATAGGGAGGTGATCCTGCCCTCTACTGATCTTTGGTCAGGTCAGCACTTGGAGTACTGTGTGCAGTACTGGCGGTCGTACCTGAAGAGGATATTAATTTACTGGAAAGGGTGCAATGGAGGGCAACAAAAATGTTACAGGATAGAGGGAAGCCTACGAGGACAGACTGAGTGAGCTGAATATGCACTCACTGGAGGAAAGGAGGGATGGGGATATGTCTGAAACGTTCAAGTATTTGAGGGATAAACAAAGCTAACACTGAAGGGGTGTTTAAACTGAGGAGGGGTAGGGACATGAGGGGTATGGACTAAGATTGGATGGCGGAAGATTCAGGAGGGAGATGTGGAGCACTACTTACAGAGAGGGTGGTGTCTAAATGGAATGCTCTGCCAGAGAGAGTGGTATCATGCAAGACGGTAGGAAGTTTTAAGAGGGAGGGTCTGGGTGGAGGGGCCGAGGCCGTCATGGGAATCACAGATGGGGAGGGGCTGGGGAAACTGCAATCTAGGGTGCTAGCTGCACACTCGAGCAGACATTGATAGACTAGGTGGTCTGTTCCTGCTGGCAGATTGGTATGTTTGTATGTTCAAATGTTAATACACTCTCTGCCGTGGGAGACTGGCTAGCCTCCCTGGATGTCAGTGGCGCCTGTTTTCACATACCAGTAAGGCAGTCCCACAGAGAGTTTCTGAAGTTTGTGCTGTATCCAGGCCATTACCAGTTTGCAGCCATGCCCTTCAGCCTTGCCACTGCTCCCAGAGTATTCATCTGTAGTGGCAGCCCACTTGAGAAAGCAGGTCCATACCTGGACGAGTGATTCACAGTGGGCAAGACCCCTCAGCAAGTCAGAGAGGCTCTAAACCACACAAGACAAACTCTGTCCTTTCTGGGGTTTCTAATCAATGAAAGAAATCCCATCTGAACCCTCTCAGCTCCTCAGCTTCACGACAGCAGACTTGGATACTCAGCAGACAAAAGCCATTCTTCCTCAGGACAGAAGTCAGACTTTCTGACTGCAGCAAATTCTTTTCTGCTACACCAGCCAAGGCCTGTGAGGCATTTCTACAGCTCCCGGGCCACATGGCTTCCATGACAGCTGTGGTCCCAGGGGTAAGGGACATTCAGTATCATTTCCAAGTCCACTGGTCACAAAAGAAGAATTCTCTGTCTAAGCTAGTACCAGTGACAAAAACACTGCTTCAGGCTCTCGACTGGTGGAAAGAAGAGGAAAACCTCTCAGTGGGCATCCCCTTTCAGCTTTTCAGTCAGTGGCACTTGGACACCAAAGGAGTCCAAAAGCCACATAAATCTTCTGGAACTCGGAGCTGTGCATCTGGCACTGAAAGTTTTCACCCCTCAGGTCAAGAGAGACACTGTTCAGATCAGAACAGACAACACCACTGCTGTGTTTTACATAAACAAGCAGGGTGGCACGAGGTCTGCTGCCCTGTGCACAGAGGCCATGAGAATCTGGTCCCTAGCTTATTCCCTGGACGTGAGTCTCTCTGCCATACACCTTCCAAGCAAGGACAATACCCTGGCAGATGCTCTGAGCTGCATCAGCCAAGGTCACAACCAATGGACTCTGAACAGACAAGTCCTTGCACAGTCCTCGGGAGGTGGGGCATGCCACAGGTGGACCTGTTTGCATCCCACCTCAACTACCAGCTTCCTCTGTACTGCTCCAGACCCACAGCAATGGGCACACTCCCAGCACTAGTTTTGAACTGGACAAGGAACTTTTACATGCATTCCCTCCATTTCCTGTTACACAGAGTGCTGCTGAAGCTCAGGGATCAGCCAGCAACCATGATCCTCATAGCTCCAGACTGGCCAAGGCAAGCCTGGTATCCTCTCCTGCTGGCCATGTCCCACAAGAAGCCGATTCGACTTCCTCTGGCTCACTGTCTCCTCTCCCTACCACAAGTAGGGGCGAATTATCCAGACCTGGAATCCCTTCACCTTAAAGTCTGATTCTTGAGGAGCTAGAATGACCAGATACACAGTATTTAGAACAAGTTCTGAAAATTCTTCGCATGGCTAAAAAGCCAAGCACAAAGAAAATGTATGCAACTAAATGGAAAAGATTTTCAATCTAGTGCAAAGGAAAAATAGACCCTCTGAAGGCCTCTGTCCCTTTGCTTTTGGACTGTTTAGTTCATCTGCAATCATCAGGCCTCAAGGCCTCATCCCTGAGGCTTCACTTAGCTGCAGTTTCAGCCTACCTTTCCACTGGGAAAGAAAAGTCTATAATCTCTAGGCCATTTTCAGAAAGTTCTTCAAGGGCCTCCTTCATTTGCAGCCCCCAATAAGGGAACCTGTTCCCTCTTGGGACCTTAACCTCTGCATTGCTAAGCTCATGGAGCCCCCCTTCAAGACCATGGCTACAGCCCACATTAAGTACGTTACCTGGAAAACAGTACTTCTAGTGGCTATCACTTCTGCAAGAAGGATTTCAGAAATGCAAGCACTCTGCACTAAGCCTGACTACATGGTCCTCCATAAAGTCAAAGTAGAGCTCAGAACAAATAGGAAATTCCTCCCCAAGGTTGTCTCTGAGTTCCACTTTAACCAGTCCATTACTCTCCCTGTCTTTTCACTGACAATTCCACTCCAGGGAAAGAAGGCTACAGCCTAGATGTCAGGAGAACTCTTTCCTGTTACTTGGAGCAATCCAAAGGTCAGAGACTCCTCTACTCAGCATTTGCTCACCTATAGTAAGGTGGGCAAGGGAAAACCAGCCACCAAGAAAACTATCTATTGCTGCATAGTTCCCTGTATTCACTTCTGTTATGCCAAGGCTGGTAAACAGCCCCGTCAAGGCCTCAGGGCCCACTCTACTAGGGGCACTGCTGCCTCCGTAGCAGCTGTAAGGGACATTATCTTGCTAGAGGTCTGCAAAGCAGCTACCTGGAAGACTGTACACACAGTCGTAAAGCATTACTGCCTAGATGTACAGTCAAGGTCTGATGCCAGATTTGGCAGGGCAGTCCTGCAGAGCCTCTTCCCTAAGTAGGTTCTGTACCCATCTCTCAACTGTACTGCTTTGTAGTCTACTATTGTTACTGATGCTAAAGGACTCTTGGGGTGAGAAGAAAAATTTACTCACTGTAGTAATTCTGTTTCTTCCAAGGGTCCTTTAGCATCAGTAACCTCCACCCTGTCTCCTCAGGCACCTGCGTTAAGAAGGCTCTGCTTCTAGCGGCCCGGTGGCACTGAGGGTTGAGGCGCTGGACGCCACACCTGCACCACACCACCGACCCGGGATCAGGAGTGACCTCGGGTACTGGAGAGTCGGCTGGGGGGAGGAGGATCGAGCATTCCAGGGACTGCTCTCCTCCGGGGAGGGTAGGAAGGGATTACCATGGATGTACTGGCTCCTGACGGTGGCTGGGGGTCTGTGCATGCCGAGGTTAGCTGTGGGGTTGGCGTGGGCCGACGTCAGACATGCTGTGCATGGCAGCGTCCTTGGCATCATTGCACACCTGCGCCATGGGGGCGACCACATACAGAAAAAGGCTCCATGCGCACAGTAAAGGCAGATCATGTAGTCGCATCAGATACATCCAAGTCAGCTCCTGTGGTGTCCGCTCCCTGGCCTTCCATGGTATGCGGGCTAAGTACCCACTGCGATGTGGCTGGGGTGAGACGGACATAGGAGTTGGAGAGCTCTGGCTGGGCGGCGGGCCAAGGAGACAGCTGAATGGGAGGGACCATAGGTACAGCCCCCAACCGAGGAGTAATAAACAAATAAAGTAATAAGAAGGCTCTGCTTCTGTATCTTTTTGCCAAATTTGTTCAGTTTTTTTGGTTGTTTTTAAAGGATGTTAATGGTTAATTATAGTCTTTTTATAGTTCATGCTGTTGCATGGTTTTAAAGCTTGTTGGCACGGTCCTTTTAGTCATTGTTCTCCTTTCGTCTTCGAAAAAATTCTGAAGCCCTGTTTGCTCTGCATTCAGAACAACTTCCTGCTTGATTCTGTTTGGCCACTCTGTTTTAATGTGTAACCCCTAGATGGCGCTATCCCAGGGGCTACTACCCCTGCCTGATTTGCCACTAACAGGTTGAGGGGCCTGGATCCAATGGCGGGTGCCTCCACCCAGAGGTCAGGGTTTGCAGTAGTTAAACTTACTTGGTCACAGCCCTCTGGGACACTGCAACCCCCCTTTCTTCCCACTAGTGGCCCACACAATATATCAGAATTACCTTCACAGTATACACTTACCCCCAGGACTAGTTCCGGCACTGGGACCTCCTGTGAAATAAGATACAGTGCAACAATCACAGTACAGTACTTTAACACAGACAAATACCTCAGGAAGTATAACTTTGCTGAAACAAGCAGCTCTGATTTATTTAGGGGGATATAACAAGGACAGGGGGAAATCAGGTTAATTAGCTTATCACTTTACTATCTACCTATGGCTCTGTGCACAGGCCTATCCCTACAGTTACTGTCCTGGGTACCCAAGCCCTAGTGGCTAGTCCAAACCGTGGCAGCTGGTAGGGCCCTTTCACACAGTGAAAAGAAAATTAGTTTAAACAGTCAGCAGTACAGTGATTCCATTTGGATTTAATGTGGCAATTCAACAGGAGCGACCCTGAATTAGTACTCACGACCTCCAAACAAGATAAGGTCCTTCAACGTCAGCAGGGCTACTCTTGAGCTCCACGAGACTCTTCACACATTTATATGGTAAAAAGAAAGTACTATACCAGGCAGGCTGCTTCTCTATCCCGATGCAATTACTGCACAATACCTGGAGAACACACAGCAGATTCAGTTCCTGACAGACCGAGTGCAATTCAACAATTTCTCCAGTCTTCTACAGGGTGAGCCTGGTTTCTACTCTTCAGAGATCCTTTGATTCTTTTCACAGGACGGATTCAGTCCTAACAAGCAGTTACACAAGCTGCAGACCGAACTCTGGGCCTTACACACGTTTTTGACTGAAACTGTGCACTGAAGGAGCACAGGGTTTCTTTCCCTTCACTGCCAGATCTAAACTGAAACTCCAACAGGCAAAACCGAGCACTTCCTTTGAGTTCCTCCCAGTTCTTGACTGGATTGGCTGTCACTCACAATAGACTGCTGCTGTTGGTCCAAAAGGCGCGAAGTCTAAACTACATCTCCCAGAGTCACTGCCCATACAATCCTCTTGTGGCTGGCTCAGATTATGAGTCCAAGTTCTGATTAGTCCAAGGCACCATTTTAGAGCTAGCTTACCCCACATGATTGGTCCAGTTCAGCAGTTCAAAACCAGAATGGGGAACTAGGCAGACACAGTTCTGACTGCAAAGTAAGCGGGTTAGACAAACTGTAATTTCATTATTACTGTAAATGATTTCTGGCAAACAGTTACATCTTTCAGATAGGTTCTCTTGCACTCCTAGTGACTGCAAAATGGAGTGAATTAGCAGCAGCTCGAGTGGTACTCAAACAGAGAAGCACACAGTCCCCCCATACAAACTAATTATGTCTGCAAGCAGACAGCTCTTAAAGAGACAGTACCAGAGGCTCTAAAAACACTCACTGATAAATGGCTTAAACGCCAAACACCATTCAGGCGTGGAGCATTCAAGCAAGCTCCTGGAAGTCTTTTGGGAACCCCTATTTGCAGGGGGGTTACAAATGAATATTCATGGCTCCACCTCCGGGGCAGTTCAGCCTAGTCAGCTTACTGCTGTTGTTACTGATGCTAAAGGACCCTTTGGAAGAAATAGAATTACTATGGAAATTTTTTAATATGGCCGTCTGTTATCCATATTACCTGCTCCAGCCACAAATTGTGAAATCCAGCTGTATCCAAAAATATCAGTGGATTATCTGAGGATGTACTCTTGGCCCCTGCCACTACAGTCCAGGCCACTAAGGTATACTGTCGAACTCTTACCTTCTAATTGTAACCAGATTCTGGCTTGTGTTGCATTTTTGCCGGGAACCATCGTCATCGTGAGTCCTTACCTCTGTGGTACATCTGAGCCTGATGAACAGAATTCTTTTTATTTCAGCTGAATACCGAGTATCTGGGGCTGCTGAGTATGAATAGTCACCAAGTGTTCCAATTAAGTTACTCCACACCTTATGAACCAATATTTGAAACAGAGCTTTTACAGATAAGAACAAAAACAATGTACTGTGTTAAGTAAGGTATGGTATGCAAACAAAACAAAAGGGTAATATTAAATGCAGGCTGAAAATAGGAAATAACATTAGAATCGGCGTTTCAGTCGTGATTTTTCAGTAATTATCTGTATTGAAATTAATTACAGGCAGATTTCTTTCTCTCTCCTACAGGTGGTCGTAGGGCTAAAGCACAACTGGGATGCACATACTGTTAGCAGAGCGTCAGGCAGGAAACAAAACTCTGCAGCAGAGGTATCCCCACCTCCCTTCTGGATCCCACCAGTTTTATTTCCTTCCTTGCAAGTGGCAGGTACTCTGCAGCAGAGCTCTGTTTTATTTTATCAGAGCAGCTGTCTGAAAACATTGTTTCATCAGAGCAGCCGTTTGAGAGCTTTTCTATCTTCTTTTCAGAGTATCCTGCTAACTTGGCCCATGGGCGTTTTCTCTCCTCGATCCTTCAGTCGTGAGGGCTCCAGGCTCAGCCTGCAAGCTGCACAGCCTGACCCCCGACCCGCTACCGGAGATAGAACCACAACAGTAATTCCACCAACCAGGCGCACGGCGTTGGAATTTCCGCCAGATCAAGCAGACAGCAGTGGAGAAGGATACAGTGCTCACGGGACGTCCGGTATGTAGCAATGCTTGGTCACAGCCAGGTTGTCACAGAACCTCCCTCTTTTAGCTGTCCGTGTCCCGGGAACGTTCTGATGCCTGAGCACAATTTACTGAAGCCCACAGTGAGTACTCTTCTGTTTTTTTGGGCTGGTGGCAGGGCAAACCCGACCATTGGGGTGAGGAAGTCAACCCTCGATCTGGGAAAAAGAGCTTAAATTAGTGCTGGCAGCCATCTTTAGAGCCCCTATCAGGCAGATATTCCATGTGCCCCCTCCTCTTACAGTCAGAGCTCCTAAAGAGCAGGTCTGGAGCCATCTGTATTTTTAGGCCTGATAGGCCCTCTGGGAACTCATATATCCAGGGGAGCAACCCATATAGTCAATTGTTTGCCTGACTCAGGAAGGACCAGTTGTTGGGGAACTGCAGATACAGTGCCTTTTTCCACAGCTGAGCGCAGTCCACATCTGGGTCTGTTAGAAACATTTACCCCCAAGCTTTGCGAGCATGTCGTCAGACACAGTCCAGGCCAAATCATCGGACAAGCTGTCCAGGGGCAGAAAATGCCCCAAATGTAAATCTCCCCGTTGGCCACATTTGCAGGATCAGTGTGCTTAAAACGTGAGGAGGCAGCCTCCTGGGACTCTGACACAGGGGAGGCACCTCATCCTCCCGCCCCCTGGAGGGTACCCAGATCTCTCTCTCTCCCAGAGATGTCCTTGTCAGTCTCTCGCCCCAGAGAGTCTCAACAACAGATTTGGCTTTAGCTGGCCCCTGAGTTAATCGAAACGTTGAACAGGGCATTTGTCTTAGACCCAGCCTTGTGTGATTTGCAGACCCCTACCTAACCAAGCAGGGGCCCCAAAAAAGCTTCACGGAAATGCACTCCGTCCCCCTCTTTGAAAGATGAAGAACCTTCATTGGGATCATCACATTAAGAAAAAGAAACAAACCCACTCTCCTGCCACTAAGGACAAGGGGAGGCGGGGATACGCCTGCTGTAGAGCTTTGTTTCCTGCCTGACGCTCCGCTACAGGAAGTGCATCCCAGCTGTGCTTTAGCCCTATGACCAGCAGTCAGAGAAAGAAAATTTACAGGGATTTAAATTTCAGTTTCTTCTGCTTGCTTGGGTTCCATGTACAGTATGTGCACACTGCACACTTGTGAATGAAAATGTATTTATCTGTACAGCACCAAGTTGTGCATTAGAGAAAGAGTAAAGTTCTTCAGGGAGTCCCAAATTTCCATTTGACTTGGTGGCACAGTTGGTAGCACAACTAGAATAGAAGTCCGGGCAGCCTGGGTTCAAATCCCAGTTAAAGCACTTCTTTCTTTCTTCTGTTTGTTTGGGTTTCATATATGTGCACACTGCACCCTTATGAATGAAAAATGTAGTCATCTATGAAGAACCAGTTTGTGCACTAGAGAAAGGGCAAGGTGCTTCTGGGCATTCCGTGTTTTCAGTTGCCTTGGTTCCGCAACCGGAATGGAATTCCAGGCAGCCTAGGTTCAAATCCCAGCTAAAGCATTTAATTATTTCTCTTTTCTGTTTGTTTGGGTTCCATATGTGTGTGCAGGCGCACCTTGTGAATGCAAATATAAATATTTGTGCAGAACCACGTTGTGCATTGGAAAAGGAGGAAGGTGCTTCTGGAGTCTCAGCTTTTCAGTTGCTTTGGTGGCACCGCTGGTAGCACAACCGAATGGAATTGCCAGCAGCCTGGGTTCAAATTCAAGCTAAGGCCCTATTTCTTTTCTCTGTTGTTTGGATATTAAAAGGTAAGTTAGTTATTGAAAATAATTCCCTGAAGACTTAAAGGGACACTGTCAGCTTTGCCCCTCCGTTTGCTTCAAATCACATGAATGTGCCTCTTGGCACACAATAATAACGATTACCGTAGAATGCCCCCCGGTCTGAAATTCCCACTTTGTACCTGTTTTGCTGATATTTACCTTATAAGTTGTCCGCTCAATCTGAGTTTAAATCACGCGCCTACTGGAAGCATTTACCAGTTGGGAACGCACATCTGCCACGAGTGCGGTCCCAAACTGCATTCCTTTCATGAGCATAGTAGAAAAACAAGCTCCGCCAATCCACTGCAGTAATCCACATACTTTGTGGATCTCCGAAAACAAACCGAGCACTCAGAGTTGTACAAATAAAAGTTTTAGACTTGGCGAAAATCTTGCACATGCACAAGAGCAGCACTCTTGCGCTCTGCACGGGTTCTGTGCTAAGTCCATTCCTGTGCATGCTGGATTTCGCCCGGTCCAAAACTCTTTATTTGTATAACTCTGACTGTCTCGGTTTGTCTTTGGAGATCCCACAAAGTATGTGGATTACTGCAGTGGATTGGTGGAGCTTGTTTTCACTGTGCTCATGAAAAAAATGCAGTTTGTGACCGCTACTAGGCAGACATGCTCCCGCACCAGTAAAATGCTTACGTAGGCGGTGATTTAAAACTCGACCGAGAGGACAACTTATAAGGTAAATATCAGCAAAACCTGCATAAAGTGGGAATTTTCAGACATTGGGGTGGTGCATTCTACAGTAATCGTTTGTTAGGTGTGTTCCAAGAAGCTCATTCATGCGATTTTGAAGTGAACAGAGGGGCAAAGCTGACAGTGTCCCTTTAATCATAAAAACATTGATTCTGACTCTTAATTTCTTTTTCCAGCCTTCATTTAGTCTGACCCTTATGAAATGGGTTGGATCAAACAAGCAGTCTGATTATTCAAAACTTGTTCCACGACTGTGCACTAATGTCAGATCACTGCACAGTTCACATTTTACTGCCTTTTTCTTGATTGTATTGCTTAAACCCATTTTATAAACACAGTAACGTACTCCAGGGTATGCAGCAATGCCATAAGTTGGTGCACTTCCCAGCTCATTAACGGCACTTAGTTGGGCCTCATTCCTCACAAACCAGCTGTGGCATATACAGTAATGTAGCCTTACTGCATAACCTGCTTTGTGTTATTGCATACATGATGCAGGTTGGCACAAGCACTGACTCGTCCACCCTCTGACCTAGTAAACCATAAGAAAGGGGTCTTGTGCAACTGTAATAGCTTCAAAATCCTGAAGCGCTGAGTTCACCTGGCTTGGTCCACTTCCCAGATATGGGTTTCTCTAATTTCTTGCTATAGCGCTTTAATTTTACTTTCCATTTCAATTAATGTCACACCACATAGGTTTAGATTGTCGGGATCCAGACGGGCAGTAATGCAGCCTGGAAATGAATGCATGTTCTATGTGGTAGAAAGCACTCGGTGGTGCCTCGTGCCTCAGAGCCCATTTGGGCATGTGGAATCGACATGCCTGTCACATGTTAATACTTATTTGGGTATATTCCACAGGGCTTTTCTCTTTTTCTTTACTGTGACTTGTGCTTTTCATGAATATTTATTGGGTTATGTCACAAGTGGTCAGCAGAGAAGTTTTGGCCACAATATTCCCCCTGGACAAAAGATATGTTATTTCTGATGTTATAACATAATTGTGACCGACAATGGTTTAAAGGGGAACAGTCAGCACAAAGGGCCTCACACTCAAGTGTGAGCCTGGTCCCCTTCAAACACATTTTCATTTTTTTACCTTTGAAGTTGTTGGCAATTCCTGAGGAGCCCTTTTCTTCTCAGCATCCTGCGTGCCAGCAGGCAGTTGCTGATAGACTCCCCTGCTTTTGCAGGGTTATGAGTTGAGAGAAGAAAAGGTCTCCCCAGGAATTGCCAGCAAGGCAAAAGACTGAAAATGTTTGAGATACAAGTTAAGGAAACAAATTCGTGATTTACCAAACTGAATTTACCAGACCGTTAAGGATTTAGGATATTGGGATATAGTTGCTGAAAATCCTAAATCCTAATTGTAGATTCATATTGCATCCAAATCCAATATCTGAATCCAGAATCCGTGACTTCTGTGTTCAGAGTTGGTTAAATATCTCCCCGCACATCACTGTCTATCACCTCCCCTCCCTGTCAATGTCCCTAGGCCCTGAATGCATCCGATCAGCTCCCCACCCTGTAAACACCTAACCTTCTTCCTCCCAGCCCCTGCCAAAGTTTCCTCTTGTATAAATATAAGGCATTTAATAAATTGTAAATACTCTCCCACCTTTGTGAAATCATGAACCACCCACCTACCCGACCCATCAACTACACAGACCCTCCCCTTTCTTCCCTTAAGTACTTTATTCATTTTTTTACTTTGTCCCGGTCCCAACACACACATCCCTGATGCGATGCATATGCGTGTGAAGGCACGTACACATGCCTTGCGGGATGCCCCACCCTACCAGTCACTCCGTTACTGTCTACACCCAATGACCAGACTTCCATCTGGTGGCAGTGGGACTATGGACAGGTGACCTCCCCCTCTTCCCGGGAGAGAGTACAGCCAACTCTCAATCCTGCTCTCACCCCACCCCCATGGCAGCACCCCAGCGACCCAAGGTCATTCCTGAACCCGGGTCGGTCGGTGTAGCGTGAAGTGTGGTGTCCTGCACCTCAACCCTCAGTGCCACCTAGCCCCCCCCAATTTAAATGACAACTCTCCACCCTAGTCATGCTTTAGCATCCAGCCTCTCTCCTTCCACCAAATAAAAGGATATTAGGTGCACCAAGGATTCTGCAGAGGAGTGATCGTCATGCCCATCTCCAGTCAGTGTCACAACTAGTATGTATGTATGTATATATGTATGTAAGAATGTATGGTGACATCCTCCTGTAGCAACACTTCATTGGCTGACAAGCAGCCAATCAAGTGTTACTATAGGAGGACATTATCATTCATCCACATTAATTGGGACACTGACAACAAGCTTGATAATCAGTCCTGCACGGAGCACTAGGTACATCTAATATTCTTATAATTTGGGGCTTTTGGAGAGAGGAGGGAGGTTGTGTGCTAGAGGGTGAGTAGGATGCGGTGTTGTCATTTGAATTTGGGTGTTCAGGTAGTTGATGGAGTGGGGAGAGGTGGGTATTTCATGATTTGACGTGGTTGGGTGTCCGTATTTATTTATTTACTGTTCATTATTATACCCCTTATATTTAAAGGAAACTTTGTTGGTGGGGAGGGAGGTTGGTTCTTAGAGGATGGGTAGGGTAAGAGGTTCCATTTATTTATTTATGACTTTGTTAACTGGTAGGTGCACTGGTCCAACAGACCATTTTCAGGCACGACCTGGGCCAAAAGGCACAGGCAGGATAAATAGTTACAATAGTAGATAACACAAATTGGTTACAGCTGTGTACATTCCATATGCCAATAGGCAGCCACAATGCAGTCAGCAATTCCTGGTCAGGAAGGCAGTAGCAGAACAAACAAACGACAAGTGAGATGACATGTAACAGGTAGGTGTGTAAGTGCGGCAAACAGAGTAAAGAATAGCAGGTGAGATGGCAATAGTTGCAGCAGTGCAGTAGGGATCCGGGCTGGTATAACAGAGAATACAGATTCAGCAGCAAGTGTGAGAGCATGTGTAAATGAGGCAGTAGAATTGGTAGTAAGAGGTTACAACGCTAATCATCCCCCCTCGTGTCAAGTCTCGGCTGTCTAAGGGCCTGAGCAAGAATCTGAGAAGGAGATTTGCAGGTTGTGGTGGTAGAAAGCTGGGAGGGAGGGCAGTTACTTGTGCGTACAGGTGCAGGTGTCCCTAATGAGGAGCCAGACTTTATAGTCTTGCTTGAAGGCATGAGGTTAGTCAGTAGAGCTAAGGGGGGGCAGGCAGTCCATTCCATAGGATGGAGGCCGCGACCGATACGGCTTTGCTACCCATATTTGTGGCAGTACGCAGAGTTTCCAGTGGGGAGACAAGGGAGGAATGGAGGGGCCTTGGCAGGATGCGTGGCTTGAAGAAAGTGGATATGGGGGAGGCAGGACCACTCCTGATACAGGTATCGATGAGGCAGCTGGTAGTAAAGTCGAAGCGTCCTTGTAGGGAGAGCCAGTTTAGGGGGCAGTAGAGATCGCAGTGGTGTGTGGAGTAGGGGGCGGGTTACCTAATGTATTCCAGGTTTGGGGTAATTGCAGGGTGGTGGAAGTGGGTATATTTGATGCAGGGAGTTGGGGGGGACAGAGGGATTTTAACACCAGAACCGGATTTCAGACTAGGACATCCAAGGATAGTGAAGTTCAGTTGATGAATCAACCCTAGTCCTAATGACACTTTAAGTATTATTATAAACATCACCCCCCCCCACACACACACACACTCTGTGAAAGCAGTCAAAACTGTTGTAGAACCTGGCCACTGCTGTTTCTTTCACAACAGTGGCGAGATCTGTTCTGCAGATCTTTCTTTTCCCATTATCCTTAGCACCCCTTCAGCTTGGCATTGTGCTGCTGTGTCTTCAACGATCGCACATTACATGGAGACAATTAAGAGTAAATATAGCACATAAAACAGACGTGACTACGACTGATTTTCTTTATTGTACAGCTGAGCACAAGCAAGAGCCTGTAAAGATCTCCTAGTCCCTCTCACACAGTCAAGCAGTGCCTACTCACACCGTTTAGCAGCAGTACCATCTCACTTCCCAGGATCATCATCCAACTGATACAATATTATGACTGGGAGACAGGTGAGCTGGATAAGGGTCATGCGGTGGATGTTCTTTACTTGGACTTCAGCAAGGCCTTTGATCCGGTGCCTCATGGGCAGCTTGGGGGGAAGCTAACTGGTGTAGGAGTAGGGGCAAAACTGACAAACTGGATTACAAGCTGGCTGAGTGGGAGGTTACAACAGGTGGCGGTGGGAGGGGAGCTCTCAGCTCCAAGGCCGGTGATGAGCGGGGTGCCACAGGGCTCTGTGCTGGGACCAATATTATTTGGGCTCTTCATATCAGACATTGCGCGCAGGGTGGTGAGCAGGGTAAGTCTGTTCATAGAGGACACCAAAATGGGAGCAGTGGTGGATGGAAGGAAGGGATGGTAGCAGCTGCAGGGGGACCTAAGCAAGCTAGAGGAGTGGTCAGAGAGGTGGCAGCTGGGGTTCAGTGCAAAGAAGTGTAAGGTTATGCACTTCGGGGTGAAGAACCCATGGAGAGAATACTGGCTTGGGGGCGTAAGCTGGGGATCACTGAGGAGGAGAAGGGCCTGGGGGGTAATGGTAACGGGGACCATGAACAACATTGCCCAGTGCAGGAGAGCGGCTGCAAACCAAGCAAAATGCTGTGGTGCATAGCGAGGGTTTTGTTGTCCAGGCAAAGAGAGGTGATCTTGCCCCTCTACAGGTCACTGGTAAGGCCACACTTGAAGTATTGTGTGCAGTTTTGGAGGCCGTACCTGAAACATGATATCAGGCTACTGGAGGGGATGCAGAGGAGGGCAACAAAGATGATATATGGAATGGAGGGGACAGACTATGAGAGCAGGCTGGGAGACCTGAATATGTAC
Organism: Neoceratodus forsteri; assembly: GCA_016271365.2. Taxonomy (NCBI): domain Eukaryota; kingdom Metazoa; phylum Chordata; order Ceratodontiformes; family Ceratodontidae; genus Neoceratodus; species Neoceratodus forsteri. The sequence goes on from CM028130.1 coordinate 202,821,981, forward strand.
ACCCTGGAGGATAGAAGGGACAGGGGCGATACAACAGGGACACTGAAGTATCTGAGGGGAATCAGTAAGGGTGGGGAAGATGGGGTCTTTAAGCTAAGGAGGGGGAGGGACACCAGGGGACACGGGCTAAGAGTAGAGGGGGAAGATTTAGGAGGGAAATGAGGAGACACTATTTCACGGAGAGGGTGGTAGCAAAATGGAACACACTACCAGAATTGGTGGTATCGTGTAAATCTGTGAACAGCTTTAAAAGGGCATGGGATGGGGAACAGGGGAGAGTGAGGGTGGGGGAAGGTGGAGGGGAGCAGTGGGATGAAAAAGGGGAGAGGGGGTGGGGGCAGCTGCAAACTAGGGGTGCTAGCTGCACACTCGAGCATACCTAGATAGACCGGGTGGTTTGTTTCTGCTGGCACATTCGTATGTTTGTATGTTCGTAGGATGAAGTGTGAATTTTGGTAGGAAGGCCTTTGTTTTGCAGCACCAGACACCGGAACAAACTCTCTCCAGCTCAAGAATGCTTCTAGCTTGCAGTTGTTCAAGTCCAGTCTTTCAGGCCACCCCATGTACCCATATTTGTTTTGGTCCAGAATCCCCATCAAACTGACCATGATCGATTTACATAAACAGTTCTCCTGCTCTTTTGTTGGCGAACCCGTTTTGTTAACTACTTTGATCACACTTGAATGTACTTACCTTTAGAGTTTATTTTTCCTGTTGTACATTTTAGCAAGTATGTAACTATTGCTGCTGGGTTATGTTAACCTAACTGCTGCTATCCTCTATGGGACTCCCATGAAAATGAGATGCTGCATCTCATGGTGGTATCCCAGTTCTATTCATTTCAAATAAATAGAAATTTAAATTATGGAAATTGTGGCCTTGGGAATCCTGTGCCAGTCCCTGTAAGATACTATATGAAAAACAGAAGCCAGTCACTGAAAACCCTGCTTGTCAAATCTAACACCATTTAAGCATGTTGAAGGGAAAACATTTTGCCTCCTTCTCCAGAAAAATGTCCCAAAAAATCAGAGGATAAACTTTTTTTTTCCTAGCCTTGACCCCCCCTCACAGCTAAGAGCCATTTGTGGCTCAGTCTGCATTGACTGGTTTTTAATTTGGGGTGAAGGAATTACGGTATCATTCCTATCTTGTGTTGCCACCCCTGGGCTTTCATCTTTTGTAGGTACAGGGGTTCCTGGTGATAATGCAGTATTTTCTGGGATGGAGGTGGTTAAATCTTTTCTGTCCTTGGCTGTATATCCCAGAATGTAGTGGGCTAATCCATCAAAGGCCCTAAAAGCCTGGGTGAGTGCAGAGATGTTACTAACAGGATATGACTGGCCCTCTTCACAGAAAGATAAAAGCATCTCACAGACTCTTTAGACATTCCTGCCTAATGGCACCAGGAGGATGCGGCCTTGTTGTGCAGGCATCCCCCGCCCTCCCTGTAAGGCATACAGTTGGATGCCACATCTTAAAACGAGCAGCTGCCATAGCTGGAGGGGGACACGAGTGGCACAATAGTTGTCGGCAGCGCAGAAAATGGATCAATGCACTCTAGTCTCTGCACTCCCTCACACATAAAAAGTAATGCTGTCCCCACCATGTGATTTGCTGCCTCTTCCTCCTTTAGGAGTGACATCTGTGAGAGATCCTAGATTACATTTTTTATTAGGCATGGCTATAAAAAGGTGCGAAGAGTATCCTTCCCCTTCCCCAATCCCATGCAACATACACTGACTTGATGCAAAGGTTTGAGAGCTTACAGCTACCGTACACATAAAGTAGCTGAAGGGGCCTTTATTTCATGTATTTTGAAGGTGCCGTGATAGTTAACACTGGAGAAAACTGTTATTTATATTCACCCCATCTGTCTAGGAGACATGGTGAAGCAACACAGTAAGTTTAAGAGAACTATATCTGTAAGCTTAATTAAGCCCTTTACTGAATAGCATTCTCATTTTTCTTAAGAATAGGCCTTCTTTTAATTTAAAAGCTGTCCGAGAATCTTTATAAATGTGTTGGACCTAGAGATTAAACAGAAAGCACTTGAGCTTACATCATAGATCACTGATATGGGATCGCGGGGTGGGGGGACGACGACTTGTTTCCATCTTTTTTTTTTTTTAATTAAAGTTTATTGACATCAATCAGGTACATCAAAACAGTAGGTACAGGTCTCCTCCATCATCCCATAATAGTACATTGCATTAGAGAATTCATAAGCTTATTTAGACCGACAGTAAGCATTTTGATAGGTTGGCTGTTGTTATTTGCAATACATATAGTCCATTTCAACTAGTTCTTACAACTTTCTCCCCTTCCTTGTAATCAACGTACCCCCAACCTTGACTTCCCTCCTCCTCCTCAGAGGTGGTATAGGAGTGAGTAAGGCTGAACAGGGAAGGATCAGAATTCAGCCAGATCTCCCATCTTGTCTATCTCCAGGTGTAGAGGTGGGACTTCTAATTTATTTTGAAGGTGAGCTCCTCCAGTCCAGAAATTTCCTGTATCACCTGTATCCGATCTTGTGTGGTCGGGGGCTGAGGTTTCAACCAGGACCTGGTAATAGCTTTATGGGCAGCTGTTAGGAGGATAGCCCACAGGTAGAGTGAATCCACACCTCTAAAGCCCAGTGGGGGGACTCCTAGGACTGCACCCAACCAATTCACAGGGAGCTGTAGAGAAAAGATACCCCGAGAGCCTGGGACACCCCTCCCCAGAAGGCCCAGAGTCATGGGCAAGCCCCAAAAATGTGCAAATGGTTTGCTTCTGATTCTCCACAGACTCTCCAGCATGTCGCTGGTTTAGCAGGGTATCTTCTATTTAAGGCCCTGGAAGTAAGGAAGTACCGAATCCTCGTCCTCCAGGCAAATTACTGCCAATATGGAGACCGTGTGGTCCCTCTAACTATTTGAAAGACAGTGTCCCAGTTAAGGTCCCCACAGTCCTGACCCCCCTCCTCTGCCATCCCTCCTTGATTTTTTGCCAGGGGATTCCCTGCTCAGATTTGCTAAAGATTTGTAGTTTGCAGAGATCAGACCCCTCTGAACCCGAACAGATTGACCCATTTGTAAATCTGTCAAAAAGGGAGTAGCCCTATCTGGGTTCCAGTCCTCTCTCCGTAGAGAAGCGATATAGGTCCTAACCTGAAGATATCTAAAGTGGTCTGAGTTCCGCAGACCGAATGTGGTTTTAATGGTTTCAAAGTCTAGAATAACATCTCCCTGCAGAAACTGTTCCAGGCACCTGAGTCCAGCTCTGTCCCAGATCCTAAAAAGTATGGTCCTGGTATGCTGGAGGGAAACCAGGATCCCAGGCCAGTCTAAACATGGGCCAAGTTGAGGATTTTAGTTAGTATTTTTGCCAGATCCTATGCACTGCTCTCACTGTATCCCTGACTGCAGTCAATTTTGGGAGTGGAAAGTTGTGAGTAGTGAGGGGGAACACTAGTCTAGTTTCAAGGGGTGGGCCCAGCTCCTCCCCCCCCCCCATCTCCGTCCAATTTGCAGAGTAATTAGGATTGGACCACTGAAGGGCCGCCCTCAGTTGTGCTGCAAGGAAATAATCTTCTAAGTTGGGGAGGGAGCAACCCCCGCCACTTTTATGGGTCTGCAGGATTTTTAAGTTTATTCTGGGTCTTTTATGATTCCAAATAAATTTTGAGATCATTTTGTGCCAGGTCTGGAAGTGTGACTTGTGGATAAAGAAGGGCAGGCATTGGAATAAGTATAGGAACTTAGGGAGCACATTCATTATAATAGCTTGGATCCAAGAGCACATAGGAAGTTAATGAGGACCACCTCTCAAAATCTTTCTCTCATTTGGCTTATTGGAAATATTGGGAAGTGTGCTTGTAATATAAATGCCAAGGTATTTCATCTTCCTGCAGCCCACATCAAGGGAAGGAGGTCACAGATGTCCTCTGAGGGGTTGTAGAAAAGCAAAGTACTTCTGTCTCAGTTCTATTGAGGAATAACCTGGTGTCCCCAGACTCCTCCAGGATGGACCACACCTGTGGGATGGACTGCTCAGGCCTGGAGAGGCACAGCAGTACAACGTCTGCATAAAGGGATATTTTTTGATGCAGGCCCCCACCTTCACCCCTCGACCCCTCTGGTTTCCATACAGCTTCCGCTAAGGGCTCTGTATAAAGGGCGAACAAAAGGGTCAAGAGAGGGCATACCTGATGGTGCCCCTACCCAGCCTAAACCTGTCGGACAGCCCCATTCATCCTAACATAGGCCTGTGGACAGGATAAAGTACTTAATTGTGTCTTTAAAGGACTGCGGAAACCCATGTATTCCAAAACCAGAAATAGGAACTCCCATGAGACATTGTTGAAAGCTTTTGGTGTCTAGACTCATGAGGCATGTGGAGGTGTGGGAGTGTTGGATGGCATCGACCAGGTCCAGGGCAGGCACGGACACTATCAGGGCTTGCCGGCCCATTATAAACCCGTTTGATCTAGATGGAGTAGGGTGGGTAGAAGAATTTAGACTGGTTGCTATTATGGAAGTAAATATTTTGTAATCTGAATTAAGAAAGGAGATAAGTGGTATGATTCATAACATGTAGGTCTTTTCTTCTTTATGAATAAGAGAGATGGTGGCGTATTGCCGGGAGCAGGTTTCCTGGCTCCAAATACTCAGTAGACCTGAAACAAGGGGGCATCTCCATTTTGAAGGTTTATACAATTTGGCACTGAAGCCATCTGGGCCAGGAATTTTCGGGTTTTAAGTTTTTATAGTAGTTAGTATTTGGATTGGGTGATTGGCCTGGTCAGGGCCTGGGCCTTCTCTAGAGTCAGGGAAGGGAGAGAGAGCTACCTAAGATAATCTTTTTCTCTTGCAGAGAGAATTCCACCTGGGGCTATAGAGTTTGGAGTAGTATGATATGAAAGCTTCTGCAATTTGGGATGATTGGTTGACTAAGCAGCCAGTGTGTGGAGTGGCAATTTTAGTAATAGTGGCCCTGGCCGTGTGCTGTCTGAGCCTGTATCCTAGGAGCTTGGTTCCCCTGGGGCCTCCCTCATAATATTTCTGTTTTAAAAGAGCTTTCTCCATTTCTGTTTTTTGCAGTTTCTGCAGGTGGTTCCTATCAGCTCTCAGCTCCTTATCCCTACTTTCCTCCCATCTGCCTTTCTGGGCATCTTCAAGTTCTTTTATTTGGGTGAGACAATCTTGCTGCTTTTGCTGGAGTATTGTTTTCCTGTGAGATGCTATGGAGATTAGCCTTCCCCTGAGGGTAGCCTTGAGGGTATCCCATAGGATCTGTGGGGTTGTACCAGTTGGGATATTCTCCTCCAGGGTGTGTTTAATGTGCTTCCTAAGCTCCTCCGCTATAGTTTTATCCTGGAGAAGGGAGGTGTTCAGTCTCCAGCGAGTCATCCACTTAGGTAGGTCCACATCTACTTCTAGGAAAATGGGGCTATGATCTGAGAGGGTGGAAGTCCCCACCGACATGGAGGGGAAGCTGGGAAAGTCCCTAGTAAATGTTAGGAAAGTGTCTAGTCTGGAAAAAATCTGAAATCTCAGAGAATAATAGGTGTATTCCTTCGCTGTAGGGTATTTTTCACGGCAACTGTCCACTATCCCCATTTGGTCAATAAGTATCTTTAGAGAACAAGCTCTCCAGAGCTCTGGCTTAGGTATCTGGGAGGTAGTGTCCAGGGCCCTTTCAGATACCAGGTTTCAGTCCCCACCCATTATCAGGAGGCCCCTGGTCTTCTCAACAATAAGCTGGAAGAGGGATGAATAAAGGAGAGTGATGACCCGGCGGAGCATAGACATTTACCAGTGTAACCTGAAGTCTTGAAATGAGCCAGTTACAATAGTGTATCTTGCTCCAGGGTCCTCCACCTCCTCCTCTTGCATGAATGGGAAAGTAGCTGAGAGTAACATGGCCACCCTTCGCTTTCTACCCGAGGGCAAGGATGAATGAAACACATGGGGGAAGGATCGAGACCACAACTTAAGAACTTCTGTGGGTGACAAGTGTATTTCCTGCAGGGAAATATCACATTTTTGTGTTGCTAAATATCGCTGAATCTGCTTCCGCTGAATAGGTTAGAACACCCATTTATATTATAGGAAAGAACCTTTGTATATTGTTTAGCCATTTGATTGAGTTGGGTCCTTTTGGCCCAACTGCTCAATGAACTGTGTACATGTACTGTTCTATCTTTTTGTTTTTCCTAGGTCTCTTTAATCCAAATTGTGACCACTTGTTTTACCTGCTACCCTTATCCTTTAGGACGTTGCTCCCCAGTATGATGACTACTGCCTTCCATACTTGAACCATACTGTTATCTACCTTCTGCTTGTAATGTAAACACCTGGCGTTCTTGTAATGACCCTGTTTTTGTCTGATGTTCTTGAATGTACCTTGTACTTGTTGTGCCTGATGTTCGTGAATGTACCCTGTAATCTCCGGTCGCACCTGAAATAGGCACTTGGTTGTCTAGTGTGCTTACCTGGTAAACAAAAGCAAATAAATAAAATTTGAATGACAGTATAAAAGTCCAGTTAGCTTCCAGGATATGGAATACCCTGCACGAACCCTGTCCCAACCAATCTAGTTTGATAGTCTGTGTACCTTGCTGTAAGTTAAACATAGAACCAAGAAAACAAGTTAACAAGAACAAATCCACAGTGGAACATTCGAACTATAAAATGTGTCAGGCCTCATTAAACTGAGCCATAAGCAAGTGATGTGGCAGGCAGTCCGAGGTTAATAAATCTCAAGCCACTCTGCCCAATATGTTGTGTAGTGGCTTCAAGGTTAGCTGAAAGGTGGACTTCAGCCAAAAGTGTAGCTTGCGTTCATGAAAAGGAAGATCAAAACCAAGATGAAGATTCCCTGTGGCTCCCAGAAATTTCCTGGGTATGTCCTACCTTTCTTTTGTCTGCAAACATCTGAAGCAGCAGCCCCTCTGAGACTCCTCTCCTGCTACATAACTGTTTTAATATGGAAAGGAGGAGATTCGCCTTATCTGGCTACTGGTAATAAATTCTCAAGTGGCAGAGATGTCAGAATCCCTCACCAAGGGTGGTCTAAAGAGGGTAGGTGAGGGTAGAGTCAGGCTAAACAATGCGGCCATTCACCTCCCCAGGCCATACCCAGCTCCAGCCCAGAAGCATAAACAGAGCAAAGATTAGTAATTAAACAGTAGAAAACACATTTAATAACATTGTATGCCCCAGTCTCTTCTTCTGTAATATCAGAGTATCACATGTTTCAAAAAAGTTTCAAGATCTTCTTTGATCGGGAGGGCAGGGGCCTTTTGCAGATCAGTGGGAATTAGAGCATGCTGTGTCGAGGGGGCAATGTAAAACCCTCTCTCCCCTCACACTTTCTGCTCGCCTTTCGGCTAAAGGCGCATGGCGCCTATGATAGACAGTTACAGTTAAATGTGAGTCCGGAAGCCAGTAAAAGAAGAGGTTGAGTCCCTTCTGAGCTCACGGTCACTGTAAAAAGCCAGGGAGGTCTGGAAGGGGTCAGCCGATATATTCAACGAGCCTCGGTGAGGCCCACTCAGTCCCCTTCCCCCCCCACCAGGCCCTCCTCCGTGGTGTCAAGTCAGTGTTTGGATTAGCTACAGGGCTGTAATGAGCATCAGTCATACTCGCTGCGTCAATGCGTGGAAATGCACCCAGTGCCCTTCTCAGGAGTTGCTCACCATCAAGGTCTTGGTGGATTCAGGGGCTGGGAAGTAGCAGAGACATTGGAGCCGAGCCATTCGGGAGTCTGGGGGGTGTGGGCATTGAAAAAAGAACATGTGGGCCAGACGTGGTGCCAGGAATGTGGCAGGATTAAGGCTTTCATGTCTCGAGGGCTGAAATCGATTCTGCATCAGCGGCTGTGCATGAGTCCTCGCCATTTTCCTGGAGATGGGTCGCTTTTTCTATTCACAATGGGTGGATCTCCATATTTCCAGAGCATCGATGAGACATCTGCCCCGAGGTTTGTCTGGGGAGCCGTCTGTGATGTACCTGGGCAGGAGGCCCCCTTCTGGGCCACTGTCCATGTTGATGCCAGTAAGTCCCTTTCTAGTTTTTCCTTTATCGGGGGGAGGGGTGCTGATTCCCAGTTTGTCTAGGTATGGTGAGGCAACTAGGAGGTCTCGGAACACTTTAACCCCTTGCTCTCTAGTGACTTTGAGTCTTGCGGGATAAAGGATCTGTACTTTGATGTTTTTAGCTTTGAGTTGTTTTACTATAGGGTTCTGCGTGCCTCTTGAACCGCCGAAGTGTGGTCGTTGTCGATTGAGATTTTGTACCCCAAAAATACCCAAGGTCTCTTGCTGCCAGGCTCTGTGACGCAGCTCTTCCTTGCTCTTGTATGAGGTAAGGTATGCAATGAAGGATCTGGGCCTTGCATCTGGATTGCGGGGCCATGGGCTGAGGGACCGATGTGCCCGGTCCATCTCAAGATTGAAATCTTCTGACAGTGAGAGCGCATTCCAGAGCAGGTCTTGCAGGAATGCAATGGCATCTCTGTTTTTGTCTTCAAGGCCCTAGAACTCCGTAGATTCTAATGTTATGCCGCCTTCTTCTCCTTCAAGGTGTCCAGACGATGCGTGAGCTCTCTGTCTCAGGCAAGTAGATATAAGATGAGCCGGTCATGTCTGTCGAGCGCTCAGATACTGATTAAGGCATAGTTCAAGTTGTTCGGTCTTAGGATCGATTTTGTTCATGTTCGAGCATAGCTCGGTTAATGTCAGATCTATTTTTGTCACCGTGCGAGCCATCTGCATAATTGTGGTGACAAGATCATCCTAGGTCACTTCGCCATGAGGCAAAGTCGATTGCAAGTCCTCTGGTACCTCCTGGTCTTCGTTGGAATTTACTGTGTCAACTTGAAGAAGCTCCTTCAATTTTTGTGCTGGCATGGCCAGAGGTTTGCCTGACTTGTGCCTTTTGGATTTTGGTGAAGACATCTTTAAATGGGTGATTGAACCAGATTGCAAGCAAGGAAGCTGGAGCTTTGAGGTTAATTGGCCATCAAGGTTGCTGACATCACCTCGACTTGTTTCCGTTTGTTAGAATGGACTTTGCTTGACCAGGAGGCGGCTACATCCTCGTTAGTGCCGGTATGGTTACTGCTTGTAGCGCCTGTGATCAAAGTTCAGGAATGAGCCCTGAGACCGGGGGAGGGATGGGGAATAAGGATTGAATGTCCCTAAGGATACTCTTCTCCTCTGGGAGGGAGCGTCATGGGTGTCACTTACTGCCACCTAGTGGTTCATTGATGATAGTGCAGCTAAAAGTATTAGGGTGAGGGGATGCCATCTCACATTACTTCTTCTGTTTTTTTTTTGTTTTTTTTCCTTTTATACTGCCCTCCTCGCTGCACCAGGATCCTTTCTTCTGGGATCCCTAGGTCGTGTGTGTTCCCATAGTCCCACCCCAGGTACCTCCCTCCGGGTGCCAGCAAGCCTGTCCCCGGGCGGGGCAGAGAGGGGCTCCCCCAGTCCTCTCTTAGTCCTTAAGTCTGTGTCGGAAGGCCTCGCCAGCCCCTTCCATGGAGTCTGGTTATGGGTGTTCTCGGGTTGACCGGGTCCCGTCTAACGGAGCCTGGTGCAGGGTTTTTCCGTTTTTCTTGTCTCCCTGCCCTCAGGACATCCGCACGTTAAGGAAGCCTAGGGGTGAAACACGTCATGATGTGCTGGCACTCTGGCTCCCGACAGACGTCCTCCCACCCTGCTGTGTGCAGTCTTGCTGCACCCCCACCTGTGGTCAACCAGGTGGCGGTATAGCAGCGGGACTTGCATCCCACCCCACCCGGAAGAGGAGAGCAGCCACTGGGCGCTCAATCCTCCTCCCCCCAGCCGGCCCTCCAGCTGCCCGAGTCCGTTCCCGAACCCAGGTCGCTAGCATCACGAGCGGTAGCCCTACTGCCGCGCCAGCGGGCCGGCATACCTGACATTACTTCTGACGGTACATAACACTTGGCATGTATGGCTGCACTCTGTCCTTGCTGACGATGTCCCAAAGGAGTGGGATAACAAGAAATCAAACAAATGCCTGTGACTCCGAAGGATGAAGAAATCCAGGTACACTTGAGACCAGCACAGCCTGCCTGTCACCTCCCACTAACCTGAGTGGACAATACGGCGGTTGAATTAGTAACTTGTGGTAGGGGTGTGTGGTTGCTATGGAGCTTTGAGGGACAGTAAATCAGTGAGGAAGGGGACATATACTGTACAAATAATAAAAAAATTAAAAAAACTGCAGCCAATGATTGTGACACAGCTAGACTGGTTGATGGGGATATTTTTTTATTATGATTACTTCGACTCCCAATTTTTTCCTTGTCCAACCTCAGTTGTTGGGGTGGCCAATGCTTCACCCTTCTGCCAGCTGGGGGGGACAGGAGACATGAGTGGCTTTCACCAACACCAATCCTGCTCTATTATTAGCTGATGGGAAGTGTGCAGTACCCAGTGGTACACCTCCCTCAGTCCCTCTCCAGTAGTAAGCACTTCCACCTCCCTCATTTCCAATATCCAGGAACATACCTTCCGCTTTCCCTTTCCAGGAGCCTCAGTTCTTACCCCTTCCCCTGTCCCTCCCCAGAATCCTAGCACCTAACTTCCACAGCATGCCCCATCCCAGCCCCCCAGTGGCGGCATGATGGTTAATGCAGGATTTCCTGTATCCATCGCAGTGCCAGAGCTGCTAGTGTCTGTCCTCAAAACTGGATCACCCAGTTTGCAATGAAAGGTGCTGCTGCTACTGTCACATGGTCCATTTGGGGAAGGTAGCTGGGAAATTGTTGGTTGTTGTCAGATTTACGTTATTCACTATAACTTGCTACAGTTGCCAAAAACAGGAGGTCCTTGAAATGTGACATACTGCACCTCTGTAGGCCTATCTTGAATAAATTATTTTAAGTAAGTAAATAAATTGGGGAAAATGGGGCTTGTGTTTGATCTGGAATTCCACACTGGATCCAGATGGGGTTGTGCGTGCATAGCGGTTGTGTGACACTCTGCCCTTAGTGGGGAGAAAACAAAAGGGTATCAAAAATGTAAAAACAGAATAAATAATAGACAGATGTTTCATTTTGTTGGAAGCCAATGCCTAGCAACCTTTTTATTTATTTGTTATGTTTGACCAGCAAAGGCACACTGTGCTGTGACAGCTCATTTCCAGGTGTGGCCGGGGGGGGGGGGTACAGGGATCTGTATTATTTATTTATTTGTAATGTCTGGTAAGGAAAGGCACACTGCACGGTGACAAATCATTTCCAGCTATGTCCAGTGAGGTGGGAGGATGTGGGGTGTTACATGGGACTGGTTTTATTTTTTATTTGTAATTTCTGACCAGAAAAGGCACACTGAACTCTGACAGCTCATTCCCAGGTGTGTATTGGTGAGTGAGTAAAATGAGATGCATTTTATTTATTTATTTATAATTCTAAATAGGTCAAGAATTGGCCACTGAAAACACTTAAAATATGGAAACGAAACAAATTTAAAAATAAATTATTTTTGTTCATGTCCACGTTCTCTTTAAACAGATGCTCAGGGAAATACCTGTAGCCAGACTGATTTTGAAGAGTTTCTGTCCTTAGTCCTCCTCCGACTAATCACAGGACCTTCTTTCTACCAGCCAACAGACTTCCCCAAGAGTCTCCTGAGACAAAGCAGGGATGGGCAGCGTAGACCCTGTCACAGTAATGTTTGACCAGGCAAGGCACACTGAGCTGTGAAACCCCATGTCCAGGTGTGTCGGGGTCAGTGGGGTGGAATGGGACCCGTTTTATTTATTCATTTATTTATGTGACCTGTTTGACTGTGAAAAGCACACTGAGCTGTCACAGCACGTTTCCAGGTGTGTCCTAGGTAGTGCATTACTTGGGCCCTTGTCTGTCTTGTCTATCGATGTTCATCTCTATGCCCTATCTGTGGTAAACTAAGCAGTAAGAACTTGTTTCCAGGTATGTCCGGGGGTGGTTGTTGTTACATGGGACCTGTTTAATTTATTTTCTGTAACGTTTGACTAGGAAAGGCACCCTGAGTTGTTGCAGCTTGTTTGGAGGTGTGTGCTGGGAGTAGCTTCCATGGGACCTCGTCTGTTTTATTTATTTATTTGTAATGTTTCACCAGGAAAGGAACACTGAGTTGTGACAACTCGTTTCAAGGTGTGTCGGGGGAAGGGGTCTGTTTAATTTGTCATATTTGACCAGTAGAGGCACACTGAACTGTGACGGCTCATTTCCACGAGGGAGCGTTACATAGACCTGTTGTGTTTATTTGTAATGTTTGAGTAGAGGCACACTGAACTGTGACAGCTCATTTCCATGGGGGAGCGTTACACAGACCTGTTGTATTTATTTGTAATGTTTGAGTGGGGGCACACTGATCTGTGGCAGCTAATTTCCAGGTGTATCCTGGGGGATTATATGGGACCTTTCTTATTTATTTATTTATTTGTAATGTTTAACAAGAAAGGCACACTGAGTGCTGACAACTCATTTCAGGTGTGTCCGGGGGTGTGGGGCCAGGGATTACAGGACCTGTCATTGTTTTTTTTTATTTGTAATGTTCAACAAGAAAGGCACGCTGAGCGCTGACAGCTCATTTCCAGGTGTGTCCCCAGGGGTGGGTTACATGGACCTGTTTTATAACACTGCAAGCTCTTGGGTTAAATCCCAATACTGACACTGCGGTGCAGCATGAGGGGTTGCTACATTCCTGAGGTGCCATCTTTCGGATGAGATGTTAAACCGAGGTCCCATCTGCCTGTTCTGGTGATAGTTCAGGTGGATGTTAAAGAGCCTATGGCACTTCTCGAGAAGAGTAGGGGAATTTTTATTTGAAAGGTTGAGCTACATTACAATACATAAACAATAATGCATATACAGCAGAATATCTAACATAAAAAGCAGATACATATTTACACTGAGAGAAGTCAAGAACATACATCAAGAAACACTGGAGCATCCTTTTTTTTTCCCCCCCCAACAACTTTTTCTAGCTTCGACACCCCTGCTCCTCCAACTCTACCTCTGGGCCTGAAACCTCCTTACTGGCACCAGCCCGCTATCCCCTGGCTCTGAGCCCCCAAGGTGGGAATGCCCTATCCTCCCAGGATGCTCTATCTACAATTCGGGCCAGGCTGGGCACAGCCCAAGAGAGGAAGGAGTCTGGTCAGTGGCATGTGGCGAGAGGTAGGTGGTGCCGTTGCCTATCCCCGAGGGCGGGGATTTTCTGCTTAGGTTTTGCCCTCGCCCCCAACCCCCAGGCAGAGCCACGAGCATGCAGTGGCGCCAGGATGTCCGTTGTGGCTCACGTCCCTTCTTTTGCATTCTGAGTGAGTGCAGTACCTCCAGTCTCTACTGGAGGCCACTGCGTGCTGGGCAGCCCCTGCCCCGAGAGAGGAGAGCAGTCCTCTGGACGCTTGATCCTCTCTCTCCCCTGCTGATCCCCGATGGCCCAGGCTCATTCCCGAACCCAGGTCGCCAGCATGGCACGAGGTGTGGAGTCCAGGGCCTCAACCCTCTGCGCCACTGGGCCGGCCACCCACTAGATCATCATGGATCCCATAATTCACAGTTTTCCCATAACAAATGACACGTTTCAGTAGAAAATAAACCACTGTCAACATTTTCACTTTTTGTATTGATATACAATGTTACTAGTTATTTCAACATAGGGACTACCCTCTGTTGTGTTATCCATACACAGCGAGATTGCCACAGGAAGTACTTAATTATTGCAAAACAGTATAGAGTGATTCGAAATGCTGTTTTCCGAACCTCTTTCCTTTGTTCGAAATATAAAATCAGCATAGGACAATGACCTGAATAATGGTTCCTGCCATTCATTAACCAAGGTATCCCAGAAAGCCGTCACATAAGCACATTCATTAAATCAGTGTTCTTGGTTTCAAGAATCTGCACAAAGGATTCTCTAAGACAATACCTTTCTGCAAGGGTTTCTATTTGTTGTTGTTTCTAACAGCTAGTAGTCCATAATTACTAAGCCAAATAATATCCCATGTATATGGAGGAAGCCTTTTGGATTCAATAATTTTAGTGTACTATTATACTTAGACATCGGACAATTAGGAAAGGACACAGTTTCCTTTTGTTCTGTTAAGATCATGATTTTATAAATTTTTTTTCTGTCTTGGGTCTGTATCATTTCTTGAGAGATTTGCCACTTAATAAGATTCTTGATAAATTCTACCCCAACTATGGGTAAGGTAACGATAGTGCGAAGAGGTCTTGTTTTCTTCTGGGAACATACAGGTAAACAGGGGACTAGCCATTCTAAAACTAGTGCTTGCCAGATTTTGTCCCCTGGCCTTAGGGCGTAACCCACGGTATAGTCTATGAAGATACTATAAAAAAAAAAAAAAAGCAATTGAATACACTGTATTAAAACCACCTTCCATGAATGGCCTGTAAGTGAATTCTCTTTTGATAGGGTTCAACCTACTCCCCCAAAATGCTTGAAAAAAAATACTGAGCAGAGGAGTTACCACAGCCGGGTGGAGGGGGGTAGACATAGCTAATAAACAGAAAGAGTGGAATTAGGAGTGAGTGTACCAGAGTTACTCTCTTCTTTTTATGCTTGCTTGTGCGCATGCGCAAGAAACATTATGTGGCAGCTTAGGAGAGCAGTGGGTTTTGGTGGTGTGGCACTGTGGTGGCCAGTGCCACCACTGCATTCTTGGGCTTGGCCCTTGTTTCCCAGTGTGGTGGCACACTGCTACTGACACTAGTTCAGCCAGCGTGCCGCCAACTTGAAACGAATTAGCCGCTGCAATGAGGGTGACCCGTCATTGCAGGGCGGTCTGCCTGCTGTAACAGTTAAAAAGCATGGCAGCAGCTGTCACCATCCGCTCACAGTCCCCATAAAAGCCAGGGGTGCCCAATCCCTGTCGGCGTACCTCAGCCCAGTTCATTTGCCGTGGGGGCAGTCACGTCGGCATAATATCCCATTTGTTGTGTGCCAGCGGGGTGCCCAATCTCCCCTCGGCATCATGCCCCCCAAACAGGCTTTCTTGCCTATGGGGCCCAATTCTAATAGACTGAGCCCCTCCCAAAATCGCAGGTGGCACACTGGGGCCCACCCCAGTGTGCCCAAAGCAAACCTGCAAAAAAAAAAACCTTCTCATAGCGTCTTTTTCCCCCTGAAACAAAGAAATTATCCTCTCTGTCGGGTCCCCTCCCCAACCCACACCCACCCTCTGTGCACCTCACCTCCCACACCCCCACCCCATACATATCTCCGGAGTCCAGCGTGACAATCTTCGATGGACCGGAAACACATCTGCACTCTTAAAAGCCGACCGCGAACTGAAGAAATGCTAGGAAGATGTATAATGGCATAAATGGTTTTTTTTCAACTTATGTGGATATCTCGACCACTTTTATGACTTTTGGCACCAAAATTTCAACATGGGGTTCTTGGGACCCCTCCTCATGAATTCAGTCACTGTCATGGCGTTATGCGGTCCTGAAAGGTGATATTGTAGTCACTGTGTGGAATCACCTTTTGGGACTGTTTAATGAAACGACAGTGCAACTGTTCATGAGGTGGGCTCCCAAAAAGCATATGTTGCAAATTTGGTGAAAAAATTCCAAAAAATGACTGTGTTACAAGCATGCATTGCACAGTTTACACACATGCTCGTAACTTTGAGAATTTTTGATATTTTTATTCCAGATTTTCCACATTGCTATTTTACATACCTCTTTATGAACAGTACAGCTGTCATTGTTGACATCCTGCTTGAAATGTGTTTTCGTACATCCGGCGCACAGTTGCACGGTAGCTGTGGGAAATCGATGTTTGGGACAGATGAAGAAAATCACAGTGACACTGTTCATTAGTGGAGGTCCCAGAATGTCTATGTTGAAAATTTGGTGACAAAATTCCACAAAATAACTGTTACAAGTGTGTATTGTACAGTTTCCATGCACACTCGTTACTTCGAGAATGTTTAATATTTTCATTCCAGATTTTTAAAATTGCCATTTTTGCACACCTCCTTATGAACAGTACAGCTGTCATTTTTCACATGCTGCCTGAAATGTGGTTCTCCTCGACCTCACCATGCTGTGGCATCAGAGACTCCAGTGGATGGGTCTAGTGGACAGTCGACTCCCTCTGCATGATAAACTGCAAACCCTCCACAGTCTGTCTATCCTGAGCAGCAGACATCTCTGGTGGTGAGGCCATAGCTATAGACTCAGTCTACACTGATGGAACCTTGGACGTCACCCTCTCTCGTTGTCCATGCTGATGTCACCATTTGCAGTGATGACATGTCAGGTGGCACCAGACCCCCTCTTGACAGTCTTTGCAGTGTCAGGAGAGGGACTGGCACCAGTGCTGTTGTCCATACTGTTTCTAGTTCAGATGTCACCATCCATGGTGTTGCTAGTCACACTGAGGAGTATGACAACTCTGGACAAGGTGACGGAGGTGACCACGGCCGTGGTGTCTGTCTTTGGTCTGGCTCTGGGAGAGATGCTGATGACATTGTCTTCCAGGAGGTTGTCCATGACACCAAGAAGGGTGATAGCTTCAGGCATGACGTTGAAGTCGGCAGCAAGCACACTGTTGAAGGCGGTGTAGACCATGGTGATGGGGATGACCCTATCTCTGAGGCTGTCGGCAGATCTGAGATAGAGTTTTCTCTGGAGCCATTGTATGTCACTACCACTGATGAGTATCGGGGTCACCATGTAAGACTTGTACGGCTCCACTGTCCTCACCTGGGGGTTTCCACATGGGCACCAATTGGGTCACTCTTCAGATGTGGAGGACTCCCATTGGATGACTTGCCTGGGCCCTTCCTCAGGTGAATACCTCTACACAGTTCCACGGCCAGGATGAGTCCTCAAGACCTGGAATCTCAACCCTTTTAGAGGGGACTTATTGATTCCTGGATGCCCTCATTGGTAGGTCCTGAGGGGCCCCTTACATGGGAGAAACACTGGGCATGGATCAGTTTCTTAGATGTTTAGTCTAGAGGGTCCAACAGGGCCCAATCCAGGCCCTTCTCTCTGGTACTGACCCATTTCTGGAGGCTGCTCGTCATCTTCAGTGACATCTTCTGGTGAGAACAAGTCATCTGTCCACCTACCTTCTGCTGCTGAGTACGTCCTGTATTGCTTTCATGTCTGGTGTTTTGTCAGGTGAAACATTAAAATCCTATGGCACTTCTCAAAAGAGTAGGAAACTGCCTTGGCCTAATTTCCTCCATTCACTAAAAATACCACCAGCTTAACCTGATTCAGAAGGTCAGTTTGTACAGTATCTGTATCCTGCTCCTTGGGATGAGGCTGAAAAGAAGCAGAATTGCCTAGTCCTCCGTTCATGGTCAAGAAAAATTAAATAAATGAAACAAATTTTAATGGGTAGCGATGTGTGACGATGTAAACGGAGTGGGAAATGCAATTTTGTAATCAGCACATATAATGGTGCTGGTTGAGTAGTCATGATTGATTTAGGTAGCAGTGTTCTAGTTTAAATAGCAAAGTGTTACATTAATCCAGGTAATTCTGTCCCCTCCCTTTTAAATAGACTGTAGTTGCTGTGGTGCTCATGATTGAAAGCGTCTTGAGTCCTTTTTGGGGGTGGAGAAGATTGATTATCGCTAGTAATAAATGACTACTTGTGGATTGTTCTGTATGTGTCCTGAGTACTTGAAGCTGAACAACAGGAATGTTCAGTAGAATGAGTAATGTCTACATTTATCGGGGGAAGGAGAGAGAATCAAGCAATTCATATTTAATTGCTATCCATAGATGAAAAATTAATCGTCTGAATCTTGTGATTGCTCCTCTCCTTTTTTTTATCTAAGCGAGAGTAATTTTCTATACACAGCATGCTGTGATCAAGTGTTAAGGCAGTTAATTATTCAGATTAATCACTTCCAAAGCAGAGGTAGCATTTTCCTGGCAGAACCCGACTTTGGTCTGAGTGAGCATCGGAACACAGAAGCGGTCTCTGTCTGGGGTATGCTGGTGATGTTTTAGCTGTCATGTGCAATCACGCTTCATATCAGTGTTTCAAATCAGAGTGACAGAGCACTGAAGGAAAGTGGCCCCAAATGTGGAACCATGCCAGGTGGAAGAGCTTCGCTGGTGAAACTTTGAAAAGTAACTAACTTTCACTGGTTTCTTGCACTTCCTGCAAAAGAGGGAAAAGGAAAACAAATCTGAACCTACTTTTTAAAACTGTAAGATATTAGACCTCTACAAGTTTCATTTGCTTGCAAAGTGTTCCAGTTCCTACAAGATTTAAAGTATTTTTCCTGTTTACCAATGGGAATCACTGGATACCTTGGGTAGTTGAGTGGGTAGAGAGCCCTTATTCTTACATGCTTATGAAGCAGGAGGCAGACATGATGGACCTCGAGTCCCTTCTGACCTTAAATTCCTATGTTACTACAGTATGTTACACTGTGGGTGGACATGATGGACCTCAAGTCCTTCCTACCTTAAATTTACTATGTTACTACAGTGTGTTGTACTGTGGGTGGACATGATGAACCTCGAGCCCCTTCTGACCTTAAATTACTATTGCTGTGTTTAAAGCACCATTTTTATTGATCTACAGAAAATATCTACACATATTATATGACAGATTTTACACCTAATTTTATAATTCATGCCTCTTGGCTGCAGCTGGATGGCTGTATCTTATACCATACCAGTCTCACAGTAAAGAAAGCCTCCACTGGACTACTGCCCCCTGGAGTGCAGAATCTCCTTATCCCCTCACATAAGCTATGGCACACCAGAAGCTCAGACAACTCCTCTTTTCAAGGGTGTCGTACTTCACAAGGGCAGCGGTTGTTTGCCTTCAGAGCCCCAAAATGTTTTAACTCCCTGCCTAGAGAAATTACTGACACGACTACTCTTGGCCCATTTAAACGCAAGCTCCAGGACTACCTTGTTACCAGAGCCTCCTGTGACTGTTTCACCTAATCCTAGGTTCTTACCATTTCACTACCCTCTCCCACTCCCCTGCCCTCACATACTGTGGCTTCCTAGCTGCCTGTGCCTGTTGCCTGCCCATTGGTCATTCCCCTCCTTTTCCCCTACTCCTCCGTGCCCTTCACTCCTTCCCGTTACTCTTCCCTCCTCCCACCCCCTCACTATCCTCCTCCCCGTCCCTATTTCAGTCCTCACCTGCCACCCCTGCTCTCCTGTTCACATCATTTCCTACTATCCCAGCAGCTCCCTCCCTCCCATCCCCATTCTATTCACCTCCCATTCCACACCCTCCTCTATCCTCCTCTATCCTCCCTGATCCCCCTCACAGTCACCTCTACCACCACTCACTTCTCCTCCCTCTGCTATCTCTTAACTGCATCTACCCTCTCGTGCTATCCGTCCACCCTTCCAGCTCAATATCAACCCGCTGGAGGTGTCCCTCCACCCTGACACTGCTGTGAACCAGAGCATTTAGGCACTGGTACTCAGATACAGCATACTGTTTGACAATGCTTCTGGCTGCGCCGTTTTTACAATCTTGTGCAACTAACGTGCAAAAAAAAAAAAAAAACCTCTCACCCTCATGCTGTTGTATATACAACTTTCGTTTGTTATGACTGTATGATTTTGCTACCTATATGTTTGTATATTACCAACCTTTCTGTACTGTACCCTAACCCCCAGATGTCTTTGACATGGAATCTATGTAAAAGGGCCTTTGGCTCAAAGGTGTTTATCTGAAATGAATAAATAAATAAATTGTAAGGATTGTACATAGCTATTTTCTTTATCTGCTGTATCTTCAGTCCATTGTCTGTAATTCTCTGTGTTGCACATTTGTCAGTACAGTTCATGGTTGTGCCTGAAAATAGGCATTGTGCTTAAAGTTGAACCAGCATAATATTCTATGGTGATCTGCATATGTAGCCCATGATGCTTTGCATTGTGGGGACATGTGTGATTTTGAAACTTGGCTTCCCAGCCAAATGCCCTATGGGGTAACCATTGCCTCAGTGTTTGCGCATAGAGGTTCTTTGTCTTTTAAACTGTTTTTTGTTTTAATTGGGTTCACCACAACATAACCCAGATAGACCATCTTAGGGTTGCTGGTTTATTCCACTGCAGTGTCAAACAAATGAGGCATACTGATGAGTCCTGGTAGGACAAAACACATGTCTATGTTTTCTGTTGGCACCCTTTGCAGATTGTGTGAGAGGCTTTTTGGCACCATACATTTCTGTTTAAAGTTGAACCAGCATAATGTTCTGTGGTGATTTGCATATGTAGCCCATGATGCTTTGCATTGTGGGGACATGTGTGATTTTGTATTTCTTTGAAACTTGGCTTCCCAGCCTCAGTGTTTGTGCATAGAAGTTCTTTGTCTTTTAAATTGTGTGTCTAGTGCCCTTTACCTGGTTCACAAAAACGAAATAAATAACAGTACTGAAAAGGTATCAATAATGGTGTCAGTGGTTTGTGATTCAGCGTTGCTGTTTTCCTGACAGGCCAGTGTACAATTTTTAAGTTACGCTTTCCCCAGGGCTGGGATCCGTGTATTATAACTGCAGGATGTTGGGCTGCATAGCCAGGAGGATCGGCAGTAGATGGCAGGAGGTGATTCTGCCCATGTACAGGTCACTAGTGAGGCCACATCTGGAGTATGCGGTGCAGTTCTAGAGCCCTCATCTTAAAAAATATATCAACCTGATGGAGTCCAGAGGAGGGCTACAAAGATGACTGTGGGGCAGCAGGGTAGCTTGTGCAAGGAGACACCGAGGGCCCTGAACATGTACTCCCTGGAGGACAGAAGGCAGAGAGGAGATATGATTAAGCCCTTCAGGTACATGAAATGATTCAGTAGGGTAAACAAGGAGGATCTATTCAGGGAAAGCTGCATCAAAACTACAAGAGGGCATGTCCGTAATCGGGGGTTCAGGAGGAAGTTAGGGGACCGTTTTCACAGAAAGGGTAGTGACCAATTGGAACGCACTGCCAGAAGGGGTGATCTTAGCGAGGACAGTGGGTAGCTTCAAGAGGGGCTGGGATAAGCCAGCCAGGTGGCACTGAGGGTTGAGGTGCTGAATGCCACACCTTGGGTCATACCGGTGACCCGGGTTCAGGAATGAGCCCGGCTCGTTGGGGGGGGCCAGGAGATGGACTGAGCAGCTATCATACAGCTCTCCCCTCTTGGGTAGGGACTCAGCCATTCCCGCTGCAAGGCTGCCCCTGATTGGAGGGTCAGAGGTAGTGCAGTTGGGCATGGCTAGGATAGGAAAGGTGCTGCTGGTCGCTGTGTTCATGTGCCTCCACACGTGTACAAGCACCTGCGGCAAGGGTGGGGAGAAAACTGCAGAAAAATTTGAGCTAGCAGGCTCCATGACAGCTCTGCAGCACCTATGCCAGCTCCTTGGAGTCTAGATGTTGGTCTCCGGTGGGGCAGGGAAAGTCGACACCCTTCGCCCCCGGCCCTGCCATGGGGAGGGGGGTTACTCATGGGGGATTGCCAGGAGGCATGGGTGCAGGCAGCAGGGACCAGAGACTGAGCCCCTCCGAGGGGGTCCGGAACCGCCTGTCAACTCCACTCATGTGTCTCTGTCGTCAAGTAAGGCAGGGAGGTGACGATGGGGACCAAATAGCATAATAAAAAAAAAACAGAGGGGCTGGGATAGATACAGAAGGAGGATTAAGATCATGGGAGGGGAGGAGGATGGGATAAAATAGTCAGGGAGGTGGGAGCAGGGAAATCAGCCTGAGCTAAGTGAAATCTCTGCCAACAAGCAGACTTGATAGACCAGAAGAGCTAATTCTGCTGGCTACAGTACTCGTGTGTTCATATGACATCTGAACTTTTAGAACTTCTCCAACCTATCGGTGTCACACCCCACTCAGCAGGTCAGGCCCTCTGCTCCCACAGTGCCAACCTGCGAGCGCAGTATTCTGAACAGTTAACAGAACAGGGTAACCCTTCTGTCTGTTTTGTGGGTTCGAATCAAACTTTGGTCTCAAGTTCTGGAGGATTCAAATTGTGAACCTCTTGCTAGCGTAGCCAATGTACAGGCTCAGATAATTCTGCTCTTCAGGGGGGCCAGATATCTTTTGCCTACGGGCACCTAACCAGGCATACAAAATGAACCCTTAAAACTCTATTGAAGACCTCCCAGTTTGGTAAAACCAGTAAGCTTTGTACAGTGTCAGCTTTAACCAAATATGCTTCCCTTGTTAAAAAAGAATTTCAAAGGCATATCAGGTAGCCTCTAAACATAGAGGTTTACTTAAAATAGATAAAAATGTAAAATGTAAAACACAGAACCATATATCACAAAACATACAATCTTTTAAAACAATAAGGTTTAAAATGTGCAAATTCCTATCAATAATACAGTTAGACCTCTCTACCTAATGTATTCTTATCTTCTTATAGTGCTGTAGATGTTTCTTTTTCAGAGTCCAAACATGTGTGACAGTAAAGGTCTGTTACAGCATAAGTAAACACTGTCCTGAGCCTGCCTTCTCCATGATGTCACCCAGCTCCTCCTCTGTTTATTAAAAATTATACAATCAGGATGTCTTGTGTCGGAGGTAAATTAATAGGTGACATCAGCAGAAGAAACTTGTTTCCCCATATGACTTCCCAATTAAGTCTGTAATTTTCCAGGTCCCTTCTTTCATCCATGAGCAGCTTCCTGTCTCGGGGACATCAAAGGACTTTTTATGACTTTGCAACCCTGTGACATAACTATTCATCAGTCTTTGCCCCCTCCCTCTTCTACTGATTGATACTGATTTTTCCCATTTGCAGCTTATAGTCTTCGCCCACTAGAGGGGTTTTTCCCCAACCGTGCCAAAGCTGCTCTACATCTCCTGACTCTCTACTACTACTGGACACACTTCCTTTACTGCTCAGCTGCTATGGGTACCTACACTCCATTACTAAGTCTGCTCTCGTTCATCCTCTTGGTACAGATCTCACACTGACCGGAGCACCTTTCCTCCACACTAGGCACCTCATCCCCAGACTATCCCACAGTGACTCGGCCCTTCCCCACCCTTGACACAACCATGACCCCCCAACACCGCCACCCTGCCAACACCCCCACTCCCTCCGCCCTCCAAGACCCAACCTGGACCCTGCTGTCCCCTGCCATCCCCACCCTTCGCACTTTATGTATCCCTTGCACCCTGGATTGTAAAGTCTCAGCTGGGTGTCAACCCAAGGGTCTCCATCGCCACCGCCACTAACTAGAATAATTACACTGCTATTATTATTATCTGGCAATGTACATCCAAACCCAGGACCTATGGCTTCCAGACATTCTAAAGCCTGTACTGCAGCTGGCCTCCACTTTGCAACCTTAAACATTTGCAGTCTCCTAAATAAATGTGCTACCCCCCAGTGCTGGGTCGTTCAGCATCAACCTGACATAATTGCACTGGTAGAGACTTGGCTCTCCCAAATCCACCTCTGACTCCACTGTCACTCTCCCTGGATATACCATCTACAGGGAAGACCGAGTAGGCAAACACGGTGGTGGTTGCGCACTACTCGTACGGGACTCCCTTATAGGTCAGGCACTCCCAGCTCCTAAACTTGATTATGGAGCGAAGCCCTCACCTTAAAAATCACACCTGACTCCACCCGAGGCCCTCTCTTCCTCACAGTCTCCTACGTAGTACGTACCCCCGAGGAATCAAAACCAAGTGGTCCAGTCCCTCATAGACTACCTCACATCTCTCCCTCAAAAAAGTGGAGCAAGTCATCCTAGGTGATCTCAATGTTAATTGACTTGCCTCCCCTGCCTCCCATATAAGGGACTCCTTTGCTGCCCTGGATATGTCCCAGTTAGTCACCCAGCTCACCAGATTCAACCACAGAAGTGGCACCAGCACTCTCCTAGATGTTGTTATATCTAACTGACCCTACAAAATCCAGGATGTCACTGTCCTCCCCAACTCTCTTAGTGATCACTCCCCAGTCCTCTGTCTCTGGTCATCCTCCACTCTGAAGCCAGTGTCCCAGGCCACTCTACGCCACCGGGCCTCAGAAAATTAAAACAATACCTAGCCCAGCTAGACTGGTCCCCTATCCAGCATGCCCCTGACATTGACTCAGCTCTTGACCACTTCACAGATACCTTCTGTAAGGCTTGTGATCTTTTCGCCCCCCTCCCAAGGATCTGCTCCAAAAAATGCAATGCCACATTGATCACCCCACCCCTCCTCCACAGACTCAAAAACAGAGATAATCTCTGGCACATTGCTATAGAATCTGGAAAGGCGTCTGATAGACAGGCCTACAACGCAGAATGCAATAAGTGCACTTGGGCCATTAGGCGGGCCAAGGCAGAGCACTACCAGACCATCATCGCTTCCACTTGGTGTTCAGCCCGGACATTCTGGGATAATATGAAAGAACTAAATGGGAAGTCCCGCTCCCACCCACCATCTCTGCTCTCCATCAATGGCACTTCCACCACAGATCCACTTCTTCTAGCTGATTGCCTTAACACTGCCTTCTCTGACCTAAGCTCGGTCCTCCCTAGCAGCATCTTTGACCCAATCCCCACCTTTCTCCCTCCCTCCAGTCCTGCATCGCCCACCATTCTACCTGCGCACCCTATCTCCCCAAGGAGCCAGGCCACACCTGCTAAAAGCCTTAAGCAGCAATAATCCCAGCAGTGACACCCTAAACTCCAGGATCCTCCATATGGATGAAGTCCTAGTCCCCCTGACTGACCTTCTAAACCAGTCTCTATGCCTGGGTCAGTTCCCAAGTGCTTGGAAAACTGCTGAAATCACACCCATACATAGGAGTGGGGACCTTCCCACCCCCAACAATTACCGCCCATCTCCATCCTCCCCCCACTCTCTAAAGCCCTTGAAAAAGTGGTGTTGATCCAGCTCTCTGAATACCTAACCAAGTATGACATTATGTGCCCAGAGCAGCACGGTTTCTGCCCAGGACACAGTACAACCACGGCTCTCCTGGAATTCTCCCAACAACTGCATGCTGCTCTCTTCTCTGGCAGCCTTGCAGGAGCAGTGTTCATTGACCTCTCCAAGGCCTTTGACACTGTCTGGCATCCCCTTCCCCTTGACTCAGTCCACCAACTTGGCTTCTCTGGCGGTCCCATTTCCTGATTCTCTAGCTACCTCTGTGCTAGATCCCAGCATGTCAAGATCAGCGGCTCCCTCTCCAGCACTTTTACCGTTCGCTCCAGGGTCCCTCAGGGCTCCATCCTGGGTCCAGTACTTTTCAGTCTGTACCTCAACACCCTGCCCAGCTCATGTACTGGTAAAATGCTCCTCTACGCCAATGATGCAGTCCTTGTTGCCTCACATCCCAATCCCACCTCCCTCCAGTTATCCCTCCAGCAGGCTTACAACCAAGCTGAAAGGTGGTTCGGCAACCGCAGACTGGTCATTAACCTAAAGAAAACCAAATCAATGCTCTTCTTCCACCAGCAAAATAAAGCTAAAAATGCCACCCTCTTGATTATCCCCAGCACTCTGCACCTGCTAGAACAAGTGACCACATACAAGTACCTAGGCATCACGTTCGATACTGCCCTCTCCTTCCACCCACATTAATGCCCTGTCAGCCACCATTAACTCTCGGATTGGCCTGCTTTACTGGTACGAGGACTGTCTGCCTCAGGTTGCTCTTAGGCTGGCCATCACCTCCTCCGTCTTGTCCCTCGTGGACTGTAAGCCCCATCTATGCTGCAGCTGACAACACTGCCTCTCCAAAATCAATTCTCCATCAATAGGCCTGTAGGCTCTTGACTGGTGCCCCCAGCCGCACTCACACCTGCCTTCTCTATACTACCACCAATCTGCTTAACTTTAAAGAGCGACTGCTCTACCAGACCTGCCTTCTTGCAAAGAAATCGCTGCTAGGGCATTCCCCACCCCGGGGGTCTCCACCTCCCTACAGCGGTCATCATCATCCATCACCACCTGTAGCTCTGTTAAGGCCACTTTCAAGGTGCCCAGAACCAAGACCCTCTTGCCCAGAGATCCTTCCTCTGCCGAGCCCCCACCTGGTTCAACTCCTCCTAGCTGCATCTCCAGCTTGCCAAAACTGGCTCCTTCAAAACAGCCCTTCGGAACCATATCTTTAATACCCGCTGTCGAGGTGTAACTAACCCCATGTTGTAACCTGTGGTACCTGGCTCGCCTTTGCCCCTGGCTTGACAATGTCCACTGGACAGCCTCCTCCCCAGACCCACTCCTTCCCTACTAAGTCCAAACAGGGATGTAACCCACTGTCTTCTCTGAGGACCTGCTATATCCACGAGTGTAACTCACAATTTTGTAACACTATGTAACCTAAGTAACATACAAACTACTACATTATGTAACCTAAGTGTATCTATGTTAAATGTAACTTTTACTGCACCTGTAATGTTATCCTCTGTTTTAATCTGCACTGTAATAACTGTCTTGATGTCTGCCCCCCATGCGACGAGGTGCCTTTGTAAATGAGTCTCTCTGACTCAAAAGGTTGTAAACCCGATTTGTAATGAATAAATAAATAAATTGAATAAATAAATAACCTGTATCTTTCCTCTAAATGCCATAAAAGTTTATGATTTCTAGCCTAGCAGCTGGCAGCTGCAATTAAGCTAGATAAACAGGAGATCCTAATTTAGGCCTCTTCCAGCCTGTAATTATCTCCTGGCCTTCCAGGTAACACCTTGTAGCTAAAACCTGGGGGGCCGGGGTGCCATTCCACAGGCTGTTTCAGCATGTCTCAAGAAAGACACTCAGTAATACATTTTTAAATTACAAAAATCATACAGTGATCAGAACCAGCTGTCCAAATGTCATAATCGGCTCCTCTAGGCAGTTGGTGGCAGTGCCCTGCTCCCACATTCTCAGAGGTGCTAATTCCCTAAGAGCACTGCCCATTGAGCTGGCCTGTTAAGCATTGTATTACAAAAAGCAAGCAGGGAGAAGGCTGACATTTGCACAATCTTCCTTGTGGTAATATAATTGATCCAGTATGTTTAAGTACTAAGACATAATAAGATGTAATGTCACCATGCAAAGTCATTACATGTAGAATTGGTGGCTATTTATAACAAGCATGTGTCAGTGTTATTCCAGTTATAAATGTGCCTGTTTTCATTTTTTTTTCTTTTAAAGGCTAATTTGTGGGTATTGGATGGTTCAGTGGATTGATAGCAGGTTAAGGAGCCTTTAAGTCACTGGTTCAAATCCAGCCCAGGTCAGTAGTGGCTGAAAGTCAGCTTTACCTGAAGGCTGTTCAGTAGCCTATATAAAATGAGTTGTGGTGGTCTCAGTCAAGTTCCCAGTGGGCAGGTGCCCACATCACAAAACCATTAACATAGCTAGCAGTAACTGACACCCTTGTTGGTAGTCTCACATGAGAGTTGAATGAGCATGGAGTCTAAACTAGCCTTTTGCCAACGTGATGGTCCCTTCATGACAAGCAGGGCAGTGAGAGGAAGCTTGCACAGTGCTCTCCCATTCTGTACTGTCATGGATAAACAGAGGGCTTTAGTTGCCAATGCTGTCAATCCAGAACTTTTCTTGAGCACTAAAACTTGGCACACAGGAGAGGCAGTATAGAGCAGTGGTTTAAGGCTCTGAGCTGCAAATCTGGAGACCTGGGTTTGAATCCCACAGCCCCCACTTGCATATACTGTGTGACCCTGAGCAAGTCTCTTAACTTCCCTGTGCTCCCAGGTTGCACCTGTAAAAAAGCTTTCAGCTTAGTGTGTCTCACCTGGTTAAACAATTGGGGGAAAAAAAACACAGAAGAAGTAGGGGAAAAAAAATTATTCGTTCAGGGGTGTTGTGTTGATATGAGATAGGTTTAATAACCACCATGTTGGCATTATGTGCAGCAGCAGCTGTAAAATTCTATTAGGATGGCATCCAATAAGAATTGTCCTCAGTGGTCATATCCTACCTACCCCCGGTCTGCCTGAAAATAGGCAGGATTTGTCTAGTGCACTTACCGGTCAACAAAAACTAAATAAATAAATATAGGGTGCTGTGGTTAAAGCTTGGAGCTATAAACCTAGAGACCCAGGGTCTGCTTGCTCACCTTGTGACCTTGAGCAAGTCTGTCTTTCTGTGCTTGCAAGGTTACTTATTAGTTTTGATCAGGATGGACACACCGAGCTGGCCAGTTTGTTTCCACGTGCGTCGCTGAGGAGAGGAGGTGGGATATTGCTAAATCGGGAGTAAAATATCGTGAACATGTCAAACAATAAAGTGCACAACAAAGTGTGAAATATTGCACATAGGCAGCTCAGGCACATAAAGATCAGCTCTGCACTTCAGAATGTCTTTTCATAAATAAGATGTTTCAGCTGTTACAGTTTACTAGATAATACGTTTTTTTTACATTGTGTTCCTTTCCAGCCATAAAAAGCACAGATCATCCCTGATCATCAGTACTATAATTACTAAACTCTAGCGGTTTCCTTACAGAATAACCCACTCAGTTAGCCCTCAAGTGTTTGCTAAACTGCAAATGTAGCCAATAGTGCTCACTGGATAAGAAAAGTTACTTAGTATCACAGCTCTGCTGTTGTAAATTGACAACCAGTGCTTGCTGTGTCCATGGTCCCACAACATCACTGTCACATGGGACAGGAGGCATTGTAGGAACAAGAAGAGCAGTAAATCATGCTAAGATGGAGATCCACAGGGACCATAAAACCAACATAAAACTAGCAGGCTAATTTATAAAAAAAAGCTCCTAATGGCAGACAAAGGAAAGGACACGCCAGGACTACTCAGACAAATCAAAACACTCTGCACAACATGTTTTTGCAAATTCTGACTGTACTAGTCCTTTAAACTTTTGTTATAATAGTTGATCTTTAAAAGAAAACAGCCTCAGTATCAGAAACAGTAGTAGAGCAAGTGTCTGTTAGATGTCAAGTGTTGTGGGTCTGGGTGAGATGGGATGTGAAAATATCTTGCAAGCAAAAGTGGACAACAATGTGAAACATTAACACAAGGAAAATAAGGTGTTACTACATATATAATCAGTGCATTACATGCAGATTGTGCTTAAAAGCAGTACTTGTTAGTTGGCAAACATTTTCATCATGTAGTTTTTTTAAGTCAGAAAAGCAAAACATCTCCACAGCAACTGAGGTGTATATGTTGAACCAAGTACATAAAGTGAGCAAAGACAGCACTCTCAGCTGGAAAAATGAAAAAAAGCTTTATTATTTAAAATTCTAGGCCGCCATTAGCTGGTCCACTACTGAGCCACACCTCGACTGGTTTCGTACTCACAGGTACATTATCAGGAGGATGATTGTGCAGTGTCAGTATCAGGCTTAATACAAGTCCTCTTAAAGTGACAGTGAACAAATTTAAACACACACATATGAATGAAGTGCAGCAGTGCTCAGCTAAGTGAAAAACACCATATTCCTAAACCTAAAACTAACAAATAAAGTGTTGATGCAGCAGGAACGATTGCAGTGGGTCATTTCTGGCTATATACATTTCATGATCCAAAATACAATTTTTTGAAAGTGTTCCCATTTATGTTTTATGCAGTACTTGGTCTGAGTTCATAACTCTGTTATCTTATGCCAACTCCTGGGACCAAAAGTGTAAACCCAATAGGAGGAGGATGACTAAGGATCTTTCCCTCCACTACCCGAAGGAAGAAAAAATGTTTTATCCATTATGAGATGCAATGTTAACCAGTATATAAAACAGTAGAAACCTAAACATCAAATCCGTTAAACCAGCATCCTGTGGAACACTATGCATTCCTAGACAGATAACGGGGATGCACACAATAATTTACTTAATCTTCCCGTTTTTTTTTTTTTTTACTCCTCTCTCCTCGCAGCTCTCCCTCTTTGGGAGACACCTATAGCCTTTTCAGCCTCGCTCACCTACCTGGTGACTGGTGCAGTCCATCCCCATGGAGCCATGGTTATACCCCCAGGCGGGTATGGGGTGGGGCCCTTACACCCGATGTGTCTATATTTTGTTGGGACGCTGTCTCTGGGCGGTAGGGCATTGAAGGTCGGGGCCTGGTGCTCCCGTCTGCTGGGGAGGCTAGTGTTTTTTCCATGTTCATTCGGTGCCGTAATAAGCGGAAACGTCAAGGCTGAAAGCGCGGCGTCTGTGTCAGCCTCTGTTAAGTGTCAGGCTTGCTGTACCTCGGGTCTCCACCGGGGCCAGACAGAGGCGAGCTCTGGTTCCCCCTCCCCCAGAGAGAATGAGCAGTCCTTAGGATGCTCGAGCCTCCTCCTGGCTCGCCCTTCCAGCTCCCGGTCGCCCCCGAACCCGTTGTTGGTGTCGCAAGCGGAATTCAACCGCTGTGCCAGTGGCTGCACTTAATCTTCCTTTAATGCATTGAAGCAATTCTATGGAGTTTTTTTAAGCAAAATTGTATTTATGACATCCTTACAGTCATAATGGGTATATTTTATTTCCTCAGATATTTAAAAACACAACTTTTATAACTGTTTTTGTAATTAATGGTGCAAGTCTGTAAAGATGCCCTCCACTCACAATATTTAAAATCTCTTCCACAGAGGTATCTTTTGATGCGTACTGGATTTATACTGTGGAAACATTATGATTCTGCTAGCACATGTTTCTGTTGGTAAGCAGCACCACGAGTGATTTGTTTAATTTTTTTCATGGTGGTCATTTCAGGGAGCAGGAGCTTTTAAAATGTCGTATCTCTTTTGAGGAATGAAAAGAAAATTAAAAGGAAAAGAGATTTAGTAATGCTTTTCCCAGAACACGTTGTTACTAAAAAACAAGCATTTGTCAGTGCCAAACGTTTGATGCTTTGGAAGATGTCTGCTCCTGCACCTTGTTTATGTCCTTGAGGTACTTGAACGTTTTATGCCCTGTGCCAGACTACCCATCTTGTTAATCAGCTTTCTATGTTGGTCGGTGTCAAAGGCTTTCCTGAAATCAAGGTAGGTGACGTCCACTGTCCCTCTCTGATTTACTTCCTTACTGAGGCATTAGGGGTTTCTAATCCCTAACGCCATCCCCAACCCACCCTGCATAAACTGACAGGCATTGGGGTGTGTCTTTGGGTTGGCAGCGTAACGCTCACGCCATTCCACCTCACCACCACCTGAAAACACTGACAGGCATCACAGTGTGCCTTGGGGTCTTTGGCCATTGCACTCACCCCATTCCATAAGGAAATAAGCTGAGATGGGTGCAGCATAGGAGAATGGGGTGA
This sequence comes from Neoceratodus forsteri, assembly GCA_016271365.2. Classification (NCBI taxonomy): domain Eukaryota; kingdom Metazoa; phylum Chordata; order Ceratodontiformes; family Ceratodontidae; genus Neoceratodus; species Neoceratodus forsteri. The sequence continues at coordinate 202,853,170 of CM028130.1, forward strand.
ACATTGGGACCGAAGACCACAAGGCACACCTCCTGCTGCCACTGGGTGTAGGTTGGGGTGGAATATCGTGAGCATTATAACCGACATTAAGTCACTGACACCTGTCGGTCTCTCTGGGTTGGGGTGGGGGCATTACAGTTTGAAACCCTAACACCCTGGGCGTTTGTTAGTAGTTTCATTCCAGATTTTCAAAATGGGCTTTTTGGGACCCCACCTCTTGAACAGTGGCACTATCGTTTCATTACTCAATCCCGAAAGGTGATTTTTGCACAGCAACTGTGCCATTCAGCACCATAGGTGAAAACACATTTCAGGCAGGATTTGAAAAAATGACAACTGTACTGTTCATGAGGAAGTGTGAAAAAATGGCGATGTTGAAAATCTGGAATGAAAATATGAAAAATTGGAGAAGTTACGAGTGCGCAAAGAAATTGTGCAATGTGCACCTGTAATGCAATCATTTTTTGGAATTTTTTTCACCAAATTTTCACCATGGGCATTTTTGGACCTCTCCTCATGAACAGTGGCACTGTGATTCTGTTACTGTCTCCCGAAAGGTGATTTCGCGCAGTGACCACAAAATCACCTTTCGGGACTGAATATGACGATGACATGTTCATGAAAATGAGGTCCCAGGAACCCATATTGAAAATTTGGGACTAAAATTCCTAAAAATGGCTGCGATATCAACTTAATTTGAAACCCCCATTGACTCCCATTATACGGCTTACCTTGAAATCTTCCGTTTGCCGGTCATCTTTGAAGAGTATAGATGTGTCTCGCTGTGTATACTAAAGGAACGATTGGGGGTTTACTTGGAGGAGGTGGGAGGTCTGGATAGTCGGCAGCATGGGTTTGTGCCGGGTAGATCATGTCAAACCAACCTTGTGGAGTTCTATGAATGGGTAACATCAGAACTGGATAGGGGTAAGCCTGTGGATGTATTATTCTTGGACTTCAGCAAGGCGTTTGACTCTGTCCCCCACAATGGTCTGGTGGAGAAACTGATGGGGTTAGGAGTAGGCCCTTTGATGGTCAGATGGATTGAAAACTGGATAGCTGGACGCACTCAGAGTAGTGGTCTGTGGGGGAGCTCTCGAACCCTACAGATGTTGGTGAGTGGGGTACCACAGGGCTCGGTCCTGGGTCCAATCCTGTTTAATGCATACATATCAGACATCAGGGATGGTATAGGGTGTGAAATGAGTCTCTTGGGATGACTCCAAGATGGGAGCAGTAGTTGAGGGAGAAGAGGGAGGTTGGCCCTGCAAGGATCTGGACACCCTGGAAAGCTGGGCTCACACATGGAAATTAAATTTCAATATCACCAAGTGCAAGGTGTTGCATCTTGGTCGGAAACCCTAAACACAGGTACACCCTGGGAGGAGGTGCTGGAAGACTCAACAGGGGAAAAGACCTGGGGTCATGGTGGATACATGTATGAATAACACTGAGCAGTGCAGGAGAGCAGCTAGCAAGGCAAACAGGATGTTGGGATGCATCCATGAGGGGATCACCTCTAGGAGCAAGGAAGTGATTCTGCCACTGTACAATGGACTGGTTAGACCACACCTTGAGTACTGTGTACAGTACTGGAGACCACACTTGAAGAGGGACATACAGCTCCTGGAGAGGGTACAGAGGAGGGCAACAAAGATGATACGAGGGCTAGGATTTGACTTACGAGGACAGACTTGAGGAGCTCTGCCTGTTTTCATTGGAGGAGAGGAGAGACAGGGGGACATGATTGAGGTCTTCAAGTACCTCAAGGAATAAATAGGGTAAACATGGAGGGGATCTTTAGGCTAAAGCAGGGAGGCATCACCAGAGGGCATGGTTTGAAGTTGGAAGGTGGAAGGGTGAGGGGGGAAAAGAGGAGGAGGTTTTTCACTGAGAGGGTGGTGGACCCTTGGAATGCTCTGCCTGGTGAGATGGTTCAGAGATCCACAGTGGAGAGCTTTAAGAGAGGGTGGGACAGACACAGAAAGTGGATGTATCAGATGATGGCCTGTCCCGGGGTGGGGATGGATGATAGGGTTTCTGGAGCACAAGGGATGGGAGGGTCTCGGCACCCAACTAAGGATCTAGGTTCGAGCAGACTTGATGACCATAAGGCCTAATCTGCTGGCAAATAGTATGTTAGTATGTTAGTATGTGCAGAAGATCACTGCTCCCGGCGTCTGGAGGTAAGTATGGGGTGAGGGGTGCAGGCAGGTGGGTGCTCAATGGGTGGGTGGGAATGGGAAGTGGGACTGGGGAGGCGATGGTGGACAGGATGAAAAAAAAAAAAAAATTGGGGGACAGTTTCCTTTATTTTACAGGTAAAAATATACATTTAGGCACACTTGGGTGGGCTCCCAGTGCAACAATAGTGTGTGTGTGTGTGTGTGTGTGTGTGGGAGGGGCATATCGACAGGGATTGGGTACCCCGATGTCGGCAAATATTACTAATGGGTTTTGGGGGAGGAGGGGGTGCATCCGACACCGGGAATGGGCATCCCAGTGTCAGAAAAAAATAAACAATTACTTTAGCACACTAGGGTGGGCTCCCAGTGTGCCACATCAGTGGGGGGAGAGGAGATACATGCCGACATGGGGATTGGGCAGCCCAGTGTTGGCTTTCTGTGGAGTATGTGGCAGGAGCCGCTGCCCGCTCATTTCTTTATGGAAATGTTTCACCAGGAAAGGCACATTGAGTAAACAAGTTGCTTGTGGAGCAAGGCCCGGGGACAGAGTGCTCGGCTGCAGGAGCCGACCTGGTTGCAAGGGGGGGGGGAGGTGGTGCTGCAATGACACAGAACTGTTCGTGATTGCAGTGGCAGGTTTCTTTTAACTCCTTGGCTCTCTCTGAAGCTGCTGTCATTGGCAGCTTCCCCATCGATTGGTGGCTGCGGGAGGTACCCAGAAGCGTCCGTTGCATTAGGTGGCAGTGACACACCTCTCATTTCACGTTATTGTCCCAAAGGATTTGGTGCACAAGCATATCAAACACAAAAATGACATGATGAGGAAAAAAATACTGCTGCTTTAAAAGGGAACACAGGTGTTCAGGGTTGTTTAAAGTCTGAAAGTAGCCAATGAAACACTCTTCAAAATGAGGTATTGGTCAGCTTTTGGGCTTACTTTTTGGCCACAGTAGTCCAGTGATATCTCTGTGTAAGTCAAACTCCAGTAGTGTCGCTAGTAGCCGCCTAGTGCTGCTGTGATATGCAGAGTCCTGCTCATTCTTCACTGCTCCTCGGTGGCTGAGTAGGGGGTGCAGAGGTGCTATAACTAACTGTGCGGAGGGGGGGCACTTCTGTAACTGATGACACTTGGGGCGGTGCTGTCTACTGATGATGTCAGGTGTGTGGGCTGCTATAACTGATGTGGTGTAAACTTAAACAGAGAAAATGCCAGCATTTGCACTCTCATTTTTTTGTTTTAGCTGGGAAGAATGTCCTCAGATTCCCTAAGAATACTTGCTCCTATTTACTTATTCATTAGTTTTTGTTTACCAGGTAAGGTACACTAGACAAGTCAATGTCTGTTTTCAGGTATGACCCTAGAGAATACAGCTGGTAAAAAACTCAAGAACAATACATAATACACTTAACATCCTTCGTTGAACAGGAACAGACTCTTAAGTGCAATAGTCAGAAGGTGTCAAGGAACTGGTTTTGTCTTGAGATGATTGGCTACCATCGTGGTACAGAAAGTGATATGATGTTGCTAGTGATACCGCTGCCACTTGCAAAACTGCTTCTTACTAAGCATATCTGTGTTTCTAACCCCCCCCCCCCACTCTCACCCCGATCCCAGACTCAGACTGTGGAAAATGACTAACGCATGATCAGCCAGTACTGAAATCTTGGCAGTGCTGTAGTCCTGCCAGCCCTGGTCAGCATAACCAGCTGGAAAATGTGTTTCAGGAGGGCTACCTGGACTCGGAAGCACAGTGGTTTCGGGACGCCAGACCAATCCATTGATTTCCAGCTCCGTGTGGAGCCGCACGCTTCTCTAATTATGAGAAGTTTCTCCTGTAATGATGATTGACACATCTGGCAGTTTTCATATGCAGCCTTTAATCGGTGTGTTTCATTCCTTTTAATATTTATAGCTTTTCCTCCTAATAACAGCGATGTGTGCTGGACCAAGACGGGGAGTGCAAATAGGAATGATAATAACAAAATTGTTTCCATTAGTGATACAGAGATGTGCGCTTCCTTTTCTAGACCCAGTGTAGAATCTGTATATAATCAAGTTTATAAGCTGCCACTAGCCAAGTAGCATTTTGCTGAGAATTTCTGTAGTTGGCTACACATTCCATTGTTCAAGTAGCCAAATTGCTACTGCAGTTCCACAGCCTACAGATAAAAAAAAGAGTTTTAAGGTTTTGACTGGGAGTGTTTGTCTTTTGGTTGAAAGGATCAGGTGGCAGTGTGCTAAAGTGCTGCAGGGTTTTCTGCTTCTAGCTTAGCAGCTGTTGTGCTAATCATGTTTGGGTTTGAGACAGAGGGATGTGGCTAAAGTTCACGGGGCAGATCATTCAGAACATTTGCATGTGCGCTTCCAGTGGTCTTCTGAAGGGTGGGACTGCGCTCAACAGCTAAGAATAGAATAATCTGATTTTACAGCTGAAGAACTCCATTAGACAATATCACAAAATAATTTCATTTTTATTTTTTAATTTTTTATAAGAACTTTATTTGTGCCCTCCTTCCTTCCTTAGCAACTGACTTCTGAAGGAGTCCCAGTGTACCCTATGCCCCTACCAGACTATGCCATTGGCACACTTTATAAATGTCATAATTCACAGTCAGTCTCATAATTCATGAACAGACATAAATAACAAGATTTTAATGTCAATCAACAGCTCTGAAAAACCTTGTACTCTTCACAGTTAAATTGTGAACAAACACCTTGCGCTCCCCATCTCAGACTGTCTGAGCCACTGACAAGCATGCCTTTGCTGTTTACTTTTCCAAGTAATGATGATAGGGAAAACGTTATCACCGAACAATAAAATGCGAATAATACAAAGAAAACAACATACAACGTGAGGTTAGTAACCACTTACTTAAAAGAAGTTGTTGACAATTGTGAAATTTATAAAATTCCAGTCAATGACCTGAGCATCATCTAGCAAACTTGGCTTTCACATTGCTTCCCATTACATTTTGTATAGCCTTGTCCGTATGATATATAAAATAAAAGATTGGCCAGCTATAAATAACAAGAGAATAATTCAGTCTGGGTTTATGGAACACGTAAACCACTCTGGCTCGCCATCATGGATTTTAATGTTCCGTAAATCCCTCAATTGAATTATTCCCTTGTAATTCACTAAAATACCACCAACAGCTTAATCTGGTTCAGTGTCAGTTGGCATCCATCTGTATCCCCCTTCCCCGGGATGAGGCTGAAAATAGAATTGTCTAGTCCTCTTTTCCAAGTCAACAAAAGCTAACTAACTAAAGAAATAAATTCACAGATAGCTATCATTTGCTTTCGATATAATATTTTCAGGAGTAGTCAAATTGCACATTGCAGATGCTTGAAATACATTTGTTGAACATGAATGCCCCCCAATAACAATGCAGTGTTGCAGTACTCTATATACTTAGGCCAAACTAAAGGATTGTTGCGCTGCTTATAGCTGGTGCAAAATGCAGCGGCAAGGCTGATAACTGGGACATCTTATACTTAGCACATATACGATCATACGAACATAAGAAAATTGTCAGCAGATAAAGACCTAGTGGTCTATCAAGTCTGTTCGATTGTGCAGCTAACCTTATTCTGCAGCTGCCCCTCTTCCCTTCCCCTCCTGTTACCCTCTCTCTTGCCCTGTCCCAGTCCTCTTTGAAGCAGCCCACTGTTCTACTGGACACCACTTCCGCCAGTAAAGCATTTCACCGCCGCCACCCTCTCTGTAAAAGTGTCTCCCCATCTCCCTCCTGAACCTTCCTCCTCCAGTCTCATATCACAACCCTGGGTGTCCTCCCTCCCTTACTTTGAAGGGTCTCTCCATACCTGTCTTGTTTATTCCTTTCATGTACTTGAAAGTTTCAATCATATCCCCGTCCCTCCTCTCCTCCAGCGAGTACATGTTCAACTCCTCAGCTTCCTCTTGTAGGTAAGTCCCCAGACCATGGATCATCTCTGTTGCCTGCACTGCACCCCTCAGTAACTAAGGAAAACTACACCCAAAACTTGAAAAAATATATGTTGTGCAGAGTGTTTTCATTTGTATGTAGCACGTTCTAGTGTTTCCTTCTCTTTGACTGGTATTAGGAGTTTTCCTAAATTAGCCTGCTAGCTTTGCAAGAGTAGTTTTACGCCCCTGGAGATCTCCATATCAAATAGCTTTACTGTATTTCTTTGTCCTACAATGCACCTTGTTTCATGTGATGGTGATGTAGCAGAGCCCATAAATCCAGCAGAAAGCATTGCATTACAATCAGTTCACAACAATAGAGATGGCTATATTTTAAAATCTGTAGAATTCAGCTTGGTGACCACCCTCATCCTAAAGGTTTTACTGTCCTGAAAACTTTGCTGCTGGTAATTTTTGTGCAGCTTGTAAAGCTTCCAAGATATTTAGTTTGTTTGGCATGTGTGTGCTGAATGTTGGGTCTCTCTTACATCACAGTCACATGAGACAAGATGCACTGTGGGAACCAGAAATACAATTAAGCTGTCAGGTATGAAGATCCCCAGGGGTCATAAAACTAGCATAAAGCTAGCAGGCTAATTTGGGAAAAACTCCTAATACCAGTCAGAGGGAAGGAAACACTAGAACTTCACATACAAATTAAAACACTCTGCACAACATATATTTTTCAAGTTTTGGGTGTAGTTTTCCTTTAATGTCCCTCTTCAGACACGGGCACCAGTACTGCATGCAGTACTCCAGGTGCGGTCTAACTAATGATCTATACAATGGCAGAATCACCTCCCCCCTCCTCGAGGATATACTCCTTGCAGTACAACCCAGCACTTTGTTGCACTATTCATTTCATACACTCTTCTGGTGGATAGTGGTTCCTCTATGGAGGCACCTGCAGTGGAGACCAAGGAGGATGTTGGGAGCCTTCTAAGGAGACCCACAGGAGGGTGGCATGGGACCCCACAGGGAAGGAAACAGCTCCTGGTGGGGACTCAACCATTAGGGGGTAGGAAGTGGGGAGGAAGGGGAGAGGGAGGTAGGTGCCTGTCTGGTGCCATGGCAGAGGGACAGAGGCAATCCTCAAGATCGGGGAGCAGCTGCACGAGCGGGAGCTGGATGTCATTGTCCACCTAGGGACAAATGACCTGGCTAGGAATGGGATCAGAGCAGTGCAAGAGGAGTTTAGTAGAGTTGGGAGGGCTTTAAACAAGTAGTGCATATGGTAACCTTCGGAGATGCTGCCTGTCTATGGCAAGGGTGATGCTAGGGTTCTCCTCACCAGGGAATTCAATGAATGGTTGAAAAACTGGTGTGGAGCTCAGGGTTTTGGCTTCATTGGGGACTGGGAAGCCACCTGGAGGGATGCAGACCTATACTGGCGCAATGATCTGCATCTGTCCAGGGGGAACCAGGATCCTAGGTGAGAAATTTAAATGCTTCATTGGCAAGGATTTAAACTAGCCAAGGGGGGAAGGCACTGAAAAGGAGCAGGAAAATCCCAGCCTCCCCCCCAAAACATGGTAATTAGTGAGGTAAACACCAAGGTAGAGAAGTCATTAGGGAGCAGGACAGAGGTAAATGTAAAAAAGGCAAAGGCAGTAAGGACAGGGATGGGGCTAAAAGGGGTAAGGCCATCAAAAAGTGGAGGGTGATGAGTACCAATGCCCGTAGTCTGTGTAACAAGCTCCCTGAACTAGTGGCCTTGATGGAAGAGGGTTGCCTGGATAGTGTGGCAGTCACAAAAACATGGTACACAGAGAGCCATGACTGGGATATCAGCACACCAGGATACACAATCTACAGGAGGGACAGGAGGGTAAAGAGAGGAGGAATAGCTTTCTATGTAAGGAAGGGATCAAAGCAACAGAACTTAAGAGCAAACAGGGGAGCAGATGAGGCACTCTGGGTCACCCTGGAGACAGGAAATGGCACCACAATCCGCATGGGAGTTGTATACAGACCCCCATCTCGGGAGGGAATGGACAAGGAAATGATAGAAGGTATACTTAGAATGGCAGAAAAAGGGGATATATTGTTGATGGGGGACCTGAATATGCCAGATGTTAACTGGAGCACCTTTGTTGCAGGCACATCCAAGAGCAGGGTCATTCTTGATGCCCTAAAAGGGGCATACCTCAGACAGCTAGTATTGGAACCCACTCGGGAGGGAGCAATCTTAGACCTGGTACTATCAAATGGGGATGGAGAAAGAATCTCAGATTTAGAAGTGGGCAGCCATCTGGGAGCAATCGACCACCAAACAGTGTGGTTCATGATAAACACAGCCATACAATCAAGCCATACAAAAGCAAGAGTATTGGACTTTAGGAGGGCTGACTTTGGGAAAATGAGAGAGTGCCTCAGAAAAGCACTAGCAAACAGGCAAGAAGGAGGGGTGGAGGAACAATGGGAGTAATCAAAACATCCATCACAGAGGCAACAAGCCTTTGTGTAAAGCAAATCAACAAAACACAAAGAAGGAAAAAACCACTGTGGTTCTCAAAAGAGGTGGCGGGGAAGGTTAAGGAGAAAAGGACAGCTTTCCGGAAATATAAGGAAACACAGAAGGAGCAGGACAGAGAACTTTATCAGTTAAAGCAGAAAGAGGCAGGGAAGGCAGTCAGAATAGCAAAGGCCCAAACCGAGGAAAGGATAGCCAACTCTGTTAAGAAGGGGGATAAGACCTTTTATAGGTACATTAGGGAGTGAAGAAAGACCAAAGGAGGGATACTGAGGCTTAATAAAGGGGAAGGAATGTGGGCAGAGGGTGACAGTGAAAAAGCAGAGATACTAAATGAATATTTCTGCTCAGTATTCACAAAGGAAGAGGAGGGGGAGGTACCTAAACCAAACAAGAGAAACACTCTGAATATGGGGTCGATACCAGTCCATTTACAGAAGAAAGGGTTCTGAGAGAACTAATAAAATTGAAGATGGACAAAGCAATGGGGCCTGATGGGATTCACCCAAGAATTCTAAAAGAACTAAGGGTAGAACTAGTGACACCGCTGACTACTCTCTTTAACAAATCATGGGAAGATGGGGTGGTACCTGAGGACTGGAGGAGGGCAGATGTGATTCCTCTTCACAAAAGTGGGAGCAGGACAGAGGCCGGAAACTACAGACCAGTTAGTTTGACCTCAGTGGTAGGGAAAATGATGGAATCACTTCTGAAGGAAAGAATTGTTGAGTATCTAGAGGCCAGTGGGGCACAGGACCCAAGGCAGCATGGATTCACAATGGGAAGGTCATGTCAGATGAATCTAATAGATTTCTTTCACTGGGTGACCAAAGTAGTAGACCAGGGAGGGGCTGTGGACATGGCATACCTAGATTTTAGCAAGGCATTTGATACAGTCCCACACAAAAGATTAATACACAAGTTAGCCAGCCTTGGAGTGGGTCCCAAGGTGGTAGCCTGAATAAAAAATTGGCTAGACAACAGGACACAAAAGGTAGTAGTAAAGGAGTCCACAGTGAAGAAAGGAGGGTTACTAGCGGGGTACCACAGGATTTAGTACTGGGACCGGTCCTTTTTAATGTCTTTAAAAGTGACATTGCAGAGGAACTGGAAACAAAGTATGTCTCTTAGCAGGCGACACAAAGATCTGCAACAGGGTTGATACACAAGATGAAGTAGAAAGGATGAGAAGGGACTTGGCAAGGTTGGACGAATGGACAAATGTATGGCAGTTCAGAGTCAATGCAAAGAAGTGCAAGGTAATGCACCTGGGAAACAAAAACCCAGGGGAAGAGCAGACATTGGGGGTGAGATACTGACAACAGTAAAATTGGAAAGGGACCTGGGGTAATTATATCAAATGACTTAGAGGTGGGCAAGCAGTGTGAGAAGGCAGTAAGGAAGGCTGGGGGGATACTGGGATGCATAGGGAGAGGCATAAATAGAAAACAGGAAGTTGTTATCCCTCTGCACAGACAGTTGATGAGACCCCAGCTGGAGTACTGTGTGCAGTTCTGGAGACCCCATCTCCACAAAGACATAGACAGAGTGGAGGCTGTCCAGAGGAGGGCCACCAAAATGGTGCAGGGTCTGCACCAGAAGACATACGAAGAAAGACTAAAAGAGCTTCATTTGTATACCCTTGAGGAAAGAAGGGAGAGAGGCGACATGATAGAAACTTTCAAGTACCTCAAGGGAATCAACAAAGTCCAAGAGGGTAGCATCTTTTAGAAAAGAGATGTCAAGAACAAGGGACAATTTGAAATGGGGGCGGCTCAGAGGTAATGTGAGGAAGTATTTTTCACGTGAGGGGTTGTGGATGCGTGGAACAGCCTCCCTGAGGAGGTCGTGAGTCAAGTACAGTGGGGAATTCAAGAATGCATGGGACAGACATAAGGCAGTCCTAATGGGGTAGGAGGAAGTAAGCTGTTGGTTAACTAGGATCTGCAGCTTATCTGTTAGGTAGGAAAATGGGTAGACTAGGTGGGCCAAGTGGTCCTTATCTGCTGTCAAATTCTATGTTTCTGTGTTCTTTGCAGCTGCCTTCCTGCATTGTGCCGAGTTGTTCATTGACCCTGTAATGAGCACCTCCAGATGCTTCTCCTCCTCCTCTGTCACAGCTATCTGCACTCCCCCAGCTGGTAGCTCCTCCACAATGCATCACCTTGCCCTTTTTGGCATTGAACCCCAGTTGCCAGGTGTTTGGCCAGGTTTCCAGCTTTGCCAGATCATTCTGCAACCCCTGCCATCCTCTGGGTTATCCACCACCACGCCTATCTTGGTGTCATCAGCACACAGACTGATCTTGCTCTTGATGCCCAGTGATATGTCTACAATGAATATCCCAAACAACACTTGTCCCATCACTGAGCCCTGTGGAACACCACTCGTCAACACCCTTGGTGATGAGAGCTCCCCACCCACCCCCACCCTCTGTTGCCTTCCCTGAAGCCAGTTCACTACCCATCGCACCAACTTTGCAACTACCCCTGTGTCTTCTAACTTACTTCCTAGCCTCCCGTGCGTCACTGAGTCAGATGCCTTACTGAAGTCCAGGTACAGAACATCTGCTGCATGGCTCCCTTCCAGTTGTCTAGTTACCCAGTCATAGTATTCCACCAGGTTGGTCTGGCAGGATCTGCCAGTGACAAAGCCATGCTGTCTGCTGTCCTATAGCCTACAGCCCATTGGCTTCCAGGAGGGACACCATCCTGTCCTTCAGGATAGTCTCCATTAACTTACTTACGATGGATGTTTGGCTAACCAGTCTGTAGTTCCCCTTGGGGCCGCTCTTGTGGAGGGGGCTGCGCGTGAGCTCCAACCTCAGTCCTGGTACACACCCTGGTGTAGTGAGGGTGTTGAATAGGTCTGCCAAAGGGCTCTGTGAAGACCTCTGCCAGCTCCTTCAGTACCCTGGGGTGAATGCTATCTGGCCCTGGTGCCTTGTCCACCCTCAGTGCCTTGAAGCCCTCCAGAGCCCTGCCCACCATGATTTCCCATCCATCACTTCCCCTTCCATTCCTGCCCTCCACCCCCTTGGGTATCACCCCCTTCTCTTTAGCAAATACCAAGCAAGTAGTCATTTAGCACTTCTGCCTTTAAATATTGCTACCCACCCCCCTTCCTAATCCTTAAAGCTCCTTTTCTCCCTGTTGTACCTGAAGAAGTCCTTCTCCTCTTCTTAATGCCCTGCGCTAGCCTGAGCTCCTTAAACGCCTTGGCTGCCCTTACTGCCCTTGTCACCTCCTTCGATTCCTTCAGGTACTCCTCCCTATCCTCCCCCCTACCTGTTTTTTTGTACCTCCTAAAGGCGGCTTTTTTCTTCCTTACATTTTCCATGACCCCCTTGGTCACCCAGCTAGGTTTCTTTACCCTAGCCTTCTTGCTCTGGGCCTTGCTGCAGGAGCTGGTTGCCTCCACTATCCCCATCTTTATTAGTTCCCACCTCTGGTTAATGCCCACGCTGGGTTGAATTCTGGCCAGGTACCCTTTTACTATTTCCCCCATCCTCCCCAAGTCAGCCCTCCTGAAGTCCAGCACCCTTGTGCCAGATTCCACTCCTTCCCTAACCATATACAACGTGAACCACACTGAGTGGTGGTTGCTCCCCACCAACGATTCTTCTACCTTCAGTTCCCTCACAAACTCTCCATTTGCCAGCCCGAGGTCAAAGGTATTCCCTAATCTGGTTGGTTTGCTGACCATTTGCATCAGAAAGCTGTCCTGGAAGGCATCCAGCAGTACCTGCTCTCTTCTGTTCTTGGTTGTTGGGGGACTCCAGTGCACTTCTGGCAAGTTGAAGTCCCCCACGATCAGTACACTCCCCTTCTCACAGGTCCTCTTGATCTGTCCTGCTAGTTCCCTGTCTAACTCCTCTGTCTGAGAATGTGGCTTATACATCACTCCCATCCTGAGAGTCCTATTCTTGGAGGCCTGGATTTGCATCCATAATGACTCTGTACTACCCTCCTCCCCTTCTTCCTGTACACACTTTACAGCCCTTCTCGTATGTACAAGCGCCTTCCCATTCACTCTGTCCCTGTGGAATATCCTGTACCCTGGTACTGACAGGTCCCAGTCATTATATTGGGTGGCCCATGTTTCTCGGTGATGGCAAGCCATGCCCACCTGCCTCTGCTGTGAGAGTCTGTAGCCCACAGTTTTCTTCCCAAGGCTCCTAGCATTCAAGGTAACTTCCACCCTTCACCCCCACCCTCCTTTACTAGCATCACCACTAGTCCTTGGCCTTAGTCCTTTGTCTCTGTTATGGGGGTAAGCTCATATGGCTTCCTATCCAGTGGTCTCTGCATGCCTCTTGCCCATTTGCCACCCCCCGCTCCTAGATTAACTTCCCCTCTTCTTCTATAAAATCATCCATCCTCTGTTTCAACACTTTCTTTCCCTCCCCACTCAAGTGCAGTCTATTCTTGGTGTAGAAACTGTCACAGCATGTTGGAATAAACTTCAGATGAGGCAAATTTACAGGTTTAAAACACACCGTGGTGTGATATTTATTTTTCCAAAGTCTGAAAAATAATAAATGAAAAAAAATTGCAAAGAAAATCACTACTTAACATCAGTAGTTACTCACATAATACAGTCCTGGATCTTAGAGTTCCTAAGACCCTTCTCATCTGCATTCAACAGCTTGTCTGTGCAAACAGTAGAACCTCTTCTTCCTCTCTTAGGGCTGAGCCCCACTGGACTGAACTGAACTCAGTGAAGAGTTTTTATATCTTTGGTGGAGGTCACTTGACTGAGCCTTTCTATCTATATGGCTGGACATGTTTCAAAACCAAAGCGGGTTTTGTTTGAGGGGACTTCCTGGTTCAGTTAAAGATATAGTGTATACCTCCACGATATTGACTCTATATCTCTGATCCACAGTGACAAAGCACTTATACAGTAACAGGTTTATTGTGTGAATTTATGAAAATACCTTAAGGATTTCTTACAGCTGTACTAATCATGAAACTGGTATTCTTTTATATGGCTTCTGAATCCTTTTTTATTTAAAAAGGCTTTATTAACTGTATTTATTCCTATTTAAAATAGCCTTCATGCTTTTGCACAAAATGCCTTATACACTTTACACAACACCTCTCCGGGAGTTTGGCATAATTCAGGGACTGGATGGATGGAAATGGAAAAAGAATGAAAAGAGAGAAGTAGTAGGAAGTTTAGTAGGGAGAGTAAAGAGCTACGCTAGGTGGCCAACCTGGGGAGAAGGGGGGTTGAGAAGAAAAACAGAAAAGTGTTAACTTTTTGGTAGCTAGGAAATAAGGAGATTGAAAAGTGGTCCATCAGGCACAGCTGAGGGTGTAGCCTAACTCCACCACAGAGACTACTGTCCTCCCAGGTCCTTCCCCACCCACCCTCGCCCCCACCAGCCCATACCCTCTGGCATGACACCAGGTTCTTAGCCATCCATTAAATTCCTCTGTTTTTAGCTTTCTTGCTGCGCTCGCCCTGGGCACTGGAAGTATCTCTGGGAAAGTTACTGATCTTCCTGCCCCCTCACATATTTGTCCTAGTTCCTCAAACCTCCTCTGGACTATATCTACCGTCTTGTCAACCAGGTCATTCATCCCCAAATGTATAATTAAATGAGACTTCTCCCTACCCCTTCTAGCATATTTCAGAACAGATTGTCCCACCCTTTCCGCTGTCATTCCTGGCATGGCCTCCACCCAAATGCGACTATGCCTCTCCCCCTTGCTACCCTACATGACTCCTCTTAGTATTGAGTCCACCAGCACTAAGATTCCACTCCTTTTTCCATCTGCTTGCTTCTGTTCCTCCCCACCTCTCCTTCCCAACTCCTCCTCTTCCTTCTGTACAGTTGTTCCCCTTCTGCCCTCTGCAGTTCCCCTGCAGAACTTCCCCCCAGTTCCATCCTGACTACCATCAGTTACTCCTCCAAGCTCATCCCCTCTCTCTTCCTCCTTTCCCTCTAGAACTGTGAAATGATTTTCTGAAGACCTTCTCTTATGCCTGTTTCCTCCTTCAGCATGCTAGCCCGTTCCCTCCTTTCGACTCCATGTCTGTTACCACTTCTCCTCCTCCCCCCACCAATCCCTGTCTCCTCCTTCCTGTTTTCATCTGTCCTTTGACCTTGGTTCCCCCGACACAGTGCCCCTTGGCTTGGGTACCCCTGTGTCAGCGCCCCCTCCTCTGACCCTCTCTTCTCCTCCCCTCTGTCGGACCAAACTGACCTCCCTCCCTCCTCAGCTCCCCTCCTAACTCCCCCCGCTGTTGGGCCATAACCCCCTCCAGCCTGTCTTGCCTGCCTTAGCTCCTCCTGCAGACTCTTGATCACATTTTTAAGTTTCAGTATTTGGTTATACACTAAACATCCCCCCACTCTCCACGCAATTTTTAAAAAGATTGGCGCACCGCAGTGGTTGCAGCTTACCACCCTTCCCATTTATTTCTTCGCCCACCAGCGCTCCCAGGTGAAGGATACCCAACGCTTCCCCAAGCCTTCCCATTCTACCATTGCTAAACATTCTCTTCCTTTTCTCTAATTTCCTTGCCCCCTTGTATACCCTTATATAGATTGAGAAGCTTCCTTTAAAGCTCAACCCTCCTTTTCACACAAACACAGCTGTTACAACTATTGAGTAGCCTTCTTTTAAACTCCTGTCTCCTTTTCATAATTAAAGCTATTAGAAATTAATTAAACATTTTTAAGCATTACAAAAGTGTGCCTTAAAAACCATAAAATCCTTCTCTCATTTGCAGTATAAGGCCAATTAGTAGAAATGCAATAACTGGGTAGAATACCTAATACTACAGTAGATTATGCACTTGCCAAAAACTGCCTGCAACATATTAACAATCCTGCTTGGTTGATTCCCTGAGTAATCTTGCAATGGTGTCACCCCCACATCGCTGACAAAGCAGAGTCATTGATTTTAAAGTATTCACAGTACCTTGCTTTTTGACGCAGGTTCACACTAGCCAAAATGGTCCCTGTCCCAGAGCTCTCCTTGTGCCCACTCCTTTAAACTCCGCTCTCCCCTGGTTGGTGAGACCCACTTCTGGGAGTGCTTCTGGTGTCAGTTTAATATGGAGGTGGTATGGGGCGTATGGCGCAGGTGGTTGGGAGACAGTATCTTCAAGATTGGTGCTCTTCCTCCTCTGGCGCCTGATTAACTCTGGCTGGAGCCCTTATCTCACTGCTGTAGACGCCGACCTTCCCAGCTGCGGATGCGGCTCAGCTTAACTGCTGCAGATGTGGCTCTCCTCTCGCTTGCGGTTGCAGCCACTAACCCTCCCAGCCATGGATATGGCTCATCATCAGCCACGGATGCGGCTTAACTCTCCCTGAGCTGCTCTTTTGGGTTCCTGTACGACTGGCCCTGACTTTATAAGACCAGCCGCTTTCAGGATTGGCGCTCTTCCTCCTCTGCTACCTTCCAGTCCTCTATTCCATTCTCCTCGGGAGACATCCGTGACTCCCAGGGTAACCTTGACTCACATGTGGTGTGCCTCCTGTGGTTTGCCTGCCAAGGTGGGGTTCTGGATTTCAGCTCCTTTGGCAGCAAAAACCCTCCCCCCATATCCGGTTACTACAGTAGAGGCATCCATGGAAACCAAATGTGGAGTCCCCGAAGTGAGGTCATTCCAAGCTGGTTGGGGGGGCAAAACTTCATCTGCTTTGCAGGTGCTATTTTCTCCTACTGTTATGTGCCTTCCACTGAGAGCATGCTTTTATTATTGGTGCAGCAATGAATGCACAATTGCACATGCTTCTACCGCCGCGGCCTGCGAGCTCCATAGCTGCACCACTGCCTTGATCACACAGGTGGCAGTAAAGCAGTGGATGTGCATTTCACTCTCCCTCCCTCCCAGAGGAAGAAAGTGTCTAGTGGGATGTTTTCTCCTCCTCCAGGTGGCTCCCAGTGACACAAACCTACTTCGGAACTCAGGTTAGCAACATCCCAAACAGTAGCTCTGCAGCTATGCCGCTAGTTGGCATCCAAACAGTGGTAAACACGGTCTTCCCACATTGAAGGGGGAGAAGCATTGATGGATGCTCAATCCTCCTTACCCCACCAGCCCCAAAGTGACCTTGGTCCATTCGTGAACCCAGGTCAGTGGAGTGACAGTAGGTGAGGCATCCGGCACCTCAGCCCTCCGTGCCACTGGCCCAGCTACAAGTTTGCTATAGCTCAGATTTTCTTAGACAAGATTGTTTGTGGTGGGGGGATGAACCTGCAACCAGCTGTTTTACAGTTGTGTGATTTTACCCTCTCTACCATTCAGCCAGAACTCTGTTTTTGAAATTCTTTCCCCTTTTTCTTTATTAGTGAGGAAAGTGACATAAAAACAAGATTACTGTCCCTTGGATCTTTATTTTGTTTTGGCTGCTTTTCTGTACATGACATAATAATGCCCTGTTTATGACATCATCATTATCTCTAGAGCTGGGTGTCATAAACAGAATTGTTTCAGAGTTTATCGGGAAAAGTCAGAAACAAATTGTGACTGCAAGTAGACAAGCAGACAGAGCAAATAGGGCAGAGATCATGTTTCCATGCAAGTGTCCTTAGTAATAAAGAAAGAAGGGTGACAATTACAGAACAAGTGTGAAACAGAAGCAAAATTGTGGCAGAAGATGAGAAGCGATCAATGGGGTTTTGGTGCTGAATACAAAATAGTCTGATGCAGTGAAGATAGTTGTGGCACCACCCTGTGAATAAGGGCAGAAAACTGTCTATTCAAAGAAACGTGCAGTTTATTCAACCATATGAAGTCACAAACAGTGGTGATCAGAATGTTCTACGTTTCACCCATGCGTTTGGGGCTTCCTCACAGAATGACATTTCAATCAGATAGTTCACTCATTGTACACTATTTACAACTGCCACAACCATTCAGAAGTCGCCAGTGCAATTTAAACAAAATCATGTGACAAGTATAAGGATATTTCAATTAAGCTGTCTTGTTCAGCAAATTACATATTCAGTTCAAGTCTGATATGTCAGGAAGATATCAAGGCAACAGAAATGCTAGGGGAGTTAGGAGGCTGGAGTTACTGTGGGGTCACCACAGGTTAAAAAGTTCTTGTATACAAAGACCCAATGTAATTGCACTTAATATACAGATTTTGGAAATAAAATATCACTCTTGGCTGTAGCTGTATGTTTATTCATGTTAATTGTGCACAGATAATTTGTGTCGGTAGATATGTTTAGAAACTGTACGTATGTATTAGTGAACTTTAGATTATTTCTAAGTTTTGTATTACGTCTTGATGTATGCTATGTGTCTTTATTTTTCAGTTAATAATTTTATTAATTTTCAGCATACAAAAGCATATCACACAGCAGGTACAGAAAACAGTCTGTAACAGCAGAGAAGGAATTAGAACATTATACCCAGAGTCATATAAAATACAGTCTATCAGGGAAATTGTAGCCTCAAATGGGCATCAGAAGGGGTAAGAGGGAAACCCTCTAATCTCTGCTCTGATCAGTGCACAAAGAAAAACAGAAGGGAAAAAAAGAGTCCAAAGCTGGGTTTCTCTGATATGTACCACTATAAGAAGAGCAGAAAAAACAAGGGCACTATAATTAATAGGAGTCAGTACAGTTTCTATGGCTAACTATTTCAAGCTAGGGGTAGGGGTCACTCATATCGGGAGTATCATATTAGGGAAAATCAGCAGAGGGGCTGTCGGCGGAAGCTCATCTTATTCCAGTCCTGAATTTCAAATAGGCTCGAGAGGGGGCCCAGCAAGCTACATATGCATTAGGTTTGTTAAGGGCAGAACAGGATAATCGATCAAGTGTAGCAGGGAGCATGAGAGCATGGTAAAGTTCTGGAATGGTGGGAATTTCAGTGGATCTCCATCGACACAGTATTAGGCGTTTGGCGGAGATACCTACGCGGGCCAACCATCGAATTTGGGAGGGGTTAAGGTGTCGAGGGAGGTGGGCCCAGGATCAATAGAAGGGGGTCAGGTTGTAGTTCTAGGCCTAGAATACTATGTGTCTTTAAACATGTAAGTTTTTTTTTTATGTAGTGTTTTTGCGGGTCATGCCTGTAAAAGGGCCATGTGGCTTGGAGCTTTTTTTTACCCAGTTAACAAATAAAAATTAAAAAGATATCAAGGCAACAGAAATGCAAGGTGTTTAAGACGGGCTGGAGGTACTGTGGGTCACCTTGGAGACAGCAGCTGGTGCCTTCATTTGCACACGGTGGATTTATAGACCTCCAGCACAGGAGGAGGATCTGAGCAAGGCAATAAGGGAAGCCTTCAGCAAGATGGCAGATAAGGGGGCAGTACTGCTGATGGGTGACTTTACCAGATATTGATTGGAGCGTGCCGGCCATGACCTTGGCTAGAAGTAAGGTCATCCTAGATTTTCTTCAGGGGGTGTTTCTGAAGCAACTACTCAGGGAACCCACTCATAATGGGGCAATAATGGAGCTGGTGCTTAAGAGCAGTGACAGTGTTGTGTACATCAGGACGGGCTGCCACTTGGGGACTGATGATCACCGGTCGGTGTGGTTTCATATTAGGACAGCAGTGAAGGTGATCCATGCAAGTATGATGGTCCTGGACTTCAGAAGGGTAGATTTTAAAAAAATGGGTAAATGCCTCAAGAGATAATCAGGTTGGGGGTGGGGAGTGCCTGATGGGGTGGAAGGACAGTGGGCTAAACTGAGGGTGGAATAGTGAAGGCAGCAAACCTCTGTTCAACAGAGGTGAGCAAAAGCAGAAGCAAAAATAGACCAGTATGGTTCTCAAGGAGGGTGGCGGCAAGGGTAAAGGAAAAAGGGCAGCATTCAGGAGATAAAGGAGACACAGAGGAAGAGGATAGAGAAGTGTTCCAGCAAACACAGAGGGAAGGAGGGAAGGCGGTGAGGGCCACTAAGACACAAACAGAGGAAAGAATAGCTGGGGGGGGGGGGTAACAGAGGGGACAAGATCTGTTTTAGGTATACAGGTGAAAAAAGAAAGACGTAGGGAGGAAATGTGAGGCTGAGGAGTGCATAATGAGACTGTGCAGAGGACGATCAGGAAAAAAGCAGATATTCTGAACAAATACGTCTGTCTTTACAGTGAAAGGGGAAGGGGATGGATCACACGTAGCATACAGAACCACTGTAGGATGGGGAGTAGACACAAGTCCATTCGAAGAGGAAAGAGTCCTGAAGATACTTTTAAATTTGAGAGTGGGTAAGGCTGTGGGGCTGGATGGGGTACATCCAAGGGTATTAAATGAGCCTTCAGGGAGGTACTGGCTGAAAATCTGACAGCCTTATTCAACAACTCACTAGATACAGGAGTGGTCCCAGAGGACTGGAGAAGGCTAGATGTAATTCTGCTGCATAAGAATGGCAGCAGGCAAAAGGCTGGCAACTACAGGCCAGTCAGGCTGACATCAGTACTGGGTAAACTAACAGAACTGCTTCTAAAGGAAAGACTTTATCCAGTGGGTTACAGGACCCAAAGCAGCACACACTGAGGGGAAGGAGTTCATGTCAGACAAACCTGATAGATTTCTTTGACTGGGTGACCAGAGAAATAGATTAGCAGGAGCAAACACGTGGCCTGTAGACTTCAACAAAGCCACTGTGTGTCACATAGGAGCTCGTAAAAAAATTGGGAAGCTTGGGAGGTGGGAACCAAAGTGGTACACTGGATATGAAATTGGGGAACAGATAGGAGATGGAGGGTGGTGGTTAACGGCATTCACTTGGGGGGGGAAAGAGAGTGACCAGCGGGGCTCCTTAGGGCTTAGTACTGGGTCCAGTCCAAGTGACATTGCAGAAGAACTGGAGGGAAGGTATGCCTTTTTGCAGATGACACTAAGATCTGCAATGGGCTGGACACTCCGGAGGGGGTGGAGAGAATGAACAGAGACCTGAAAAAGCTCAAGGAATGGTCAAGGGTATGGCAGCTGGTTTTCAATGAAAAAAAGTGCAAAATCATGCACCTTGGATGCAGAAACCCAGAGACAGAGTATAGGATGGAAAGGCAGGTATTGACGGTCACTAAACAGAACATGGATCTAGGGGTAATCATAACCGATGGGCTTAAAGTGGCAAGGCAATGCAACAGAGCAGTAGGAAAAGACTGTGGGATGCTGGGGTGCATAGGGAGGGGTATAACCGGCAGAAGAGAGAGGTGGTGTTGTCACTGTATCAGTCACTGATGAGGCCTCCCCTGTAGTACTGTGTCTAGTTCTGGAGACACACCTCAAAAAGGACATAGACAGGGTAGAGGCTATCCAAAGAAGGGCAACAAAAGTGCTGGCACTGCACCAAATGTCCTATGAGGAGTCAGACTGAGGGATCTAAACATGTACACCCTGGAAGAGAGGAGGGAGAAGGGGACATGATGGAGATCTTTAGATACCTCATGGTGGAGAATAAGGCAGAGGAAGGGAGCATTTTTTCAGAAAAGAAGGTGTACAAGAACTAGGGGCATGCAGTGAAGCTAGAGAGGGAAGATTGGGAGGGATGTGAGAAAGTGTTCCTTCACCGAGAGGGTGGTGGATGTCTAGAACAGTCTTCCAGTGGGAATGGTGGGGGTGAAGCATGGAATGGGTATAAGGGGAGCCTGGTATCAGATGGGGGGGAGACCAGGCAGGGTCTGCAGGGGCAGAATAAGCAGAGAAAGAAAGGCAGACTAGGTGGACTAAGCAGTCCTTGTCTGCCGACAAATTCTATGTTCCTTTGTAGTATGCACACAGATTTTCTACTGTTTTCTGCATTTATTTATATATTGTTGATTGCACTTATTGGTAATTTGTGCTTGCTGTATGTTTTGCAGTTTAAATAAATAAATATCTCACTCTTCAAAGGGGTAAGGATTATGTTTGATTAATGACAGCAATATAATCTCCTGTGTAAAAAATAAAAAATATAAAAAATAAATAAAAAGGACCCCCCTCCTTGATATTAAGCCTGGCTCCCTTCAGAGAATGTATTGCTCCTGATGAAGTGGAACATATAATTGAGTAAGCATGAGAGCAAACTGTGTCCAGTTAAAAAAACAGTTGGCATCATTGGCTACACAAAATTGTTTGTTTATAGCAGTGGCTTGTTGGGCGTCTAGATGTTGCAGTGACTGCACTGTGTCTTTGATTCTTAATAGGTTACCTGCAAAAATACTAAAAGTTTTATGTCACAGCAGTTGTTATGCATACCTTTCCAGGTATGACTTTCTCTGGTAAGCTGCCCTTGAAATACCAAGTGATGGCACATACAGTAAGGAACGGAGGATTGGAATGCTATAGTTTATTTGCCAGCTGCAGAATGCCCCAACCAACTGGACTATCAGTTTTATTGAATGGGCTACAGAGTGGATTACTTAATTGCAGTAGCAGTGGAATATGTCTAGATGGTGGCTCCGTGGTGATGAACGACATCTCTCTGGAACGCTGGTGACCCATCGTACCTTGGTCCTAGGGTGTTGGAAGCGCAGAGGGGTGGCAGGGAGGGTGGCAGAGCATCAGCACAAATGCTGTCCTCTCAGGGAGGGCTCAAGCACTGTCCATGCTTGGAATGGCTGCTGGAAGTTGGTGTATGTATGTATGACATGGTGACCACACATCGGTGCTCTACTATCCTAGGACACAGCTGTGGACATGCTTTGGGAGGGTGGGAGCCCACCAAAACCAGGGAAAAAATGGCTGGCGGCTGCTCTAAATGACTGTAACCGTGTGTTCTATCCTATGACACCCCACCCTGTTAGTAGTACACACACCCCAGCCCTGGTCCCAGGGCCTCTCTGCTGCTGCTGAGGGTTGGGCCCTGAGGAAGAATAGACCCAGATCCAAGGATCAGGTTGGGAACTGGGAGTCTGGTGGTGTGTCAGAATGCCACAGTGAGTCTATCATGCAGAGGATTGGAGTACTATGAGGACCAGAAGGAGAAAACGCTGGGGGCCATGGACAGGAGGAAAAAGAATGGCAAAAGAATATATCCAGTATACTGATTAGCAAATAAAAGCCGTGATTATTGTTTTCTGTTTTGTACAAATGGATCTGTACAGATGGGGGGATGGTCTGCTGGTCACCTCTGTTTGATTCTTGACAGTGGCTACACACTGCTTGTCTTGGTTTATCCCCTTGTCTGTTATGACCCCCATGTCCTTTTTTTCCTTGACTGTAGCAAGAAGAGCCCCCAACAGTGTGGAGGGCCCGCCTCTGTTTTTCCTTCCCAGGCTTAGCACTTCGCATTGGCTATGCTGAATCTGAGGCTCCAGGGGTCAAACCAATTGCCTGTCTTGGTCAGGTCTTCCTGAAGTTTGTCCCCACCCTCAAGTGGATTCATCACCACCCTGGCCAGCTTAGTTCTATCAATGAACTTGGGAAGCCTGCTGAAGATACCGGCTTTCAGGTCATTAAACATGTTGAAGAGCAGTGGCCAGAGCACCGATCCAGAGTAATGCTGCTGAATACTGCTCTCCGCAGATTAGTGCCCATCCACCAACACCCTGTGCTTCCTGCCTCCAAGTCAGTTAGCAGTCCACCATGCATATGTCTCTCTTGTATATCACACTGGTGTGCTTTGCCCAGAGCTTGTCATGTGCCACATTATCAAAGGGCCTTGCTTATGTCCAGATAAACTGTGTCCCCACCACCCTGCCCCAGTCCACCTCCCTGGCCACTTCCTCAGAGCAGGTATTCAGATTGCTTTGGTATGACCTGCCTCTCATAAAGCCATGCTGTGAGGGGGGATAAGAACCATGACCACAACCAAGTGCTCCATTATTCTGTTCTTGATAATTGCCTCCGAGACCTTGCCCAGCACTGCTGTTAGACTGCCTGGCCTGTAGTTGCCTGGGTCAACACACATAAATACAAATCACTAGGATTTGAATCCTGCATCTGCAAGGTTGTTCTGCTAACCTGGATGCAGCATCCTGCAGTCCTGCTGTCCTGGTTGTGGCACTTGGGGTTAGATCATACTGTGGTTCTGCTGTCTTACTTGTGCCGCTTGGGGGTGCATTATCCTGTGGTTCTGCTGTCCTGTTTGTGCCACTTGTGGGTGTGTTATCCTGTGGTTCCGCTGTCCTGGTTGTGCCACTTGTGGGTGTGTTATCCTGTGGTTCCGCTGTCCTGGCTGTGCCACTTGGTGGAACATCATCCTGAGGTTCTGCTGTCCTGGTTGTGCCACTTGTGGGTGTGTTATTCTGTGGTTCTGCTGTCCTGGTTGTGCCACTTGGTGGAGCATCATCCTGAGGTTCTGCTGTCTGGTTGTGCCACTTGGGGTGCATCATCCTGTGGTTCTGCTATCCTTTTTGTGCCACTTGGGGTTGTATCATCCTGTGGTTCTGCTATCCTTTTTGTGCCACTTGGGGGTGTATCATCCTGTTGTTCTGCTGTCCTGCTTGTGCCACTTGAGGCACATGCTCCTGGTAGGAAGAAAAGGGGGTTATGTTTCTGTTTTCTCAGGCAGCGCTAGCATCTGGGTAGGTTGCATTAACCGACCAACTTGAACTCCCCTCCCTCCAAAAATACACATAATACAGTAAATATCAGCTGTCGAAACATAAAGAGTGGTTGTGATGTCATTCTTGTTTCTTGTATCATGACGTCATAATTCACTTGAATAAATATGAACATCATTGAAGAAACTCTACTGAATTACAGCCCGTTCCACACGTTTACATAGTAATTGGCTGCTGCACTCACAGGTGCACACAAGCAAGGAGCAGACTGTACTGGGGAACAAAGGCCCTGCTCACTACAGGTGCACACAAGCAACGAGACTGTACTGGGAACAAAGGCCCACACAGGAACCCCTCACAAGCTGCTGCACACTACGGGTGCACACAAGCAAGGAGCAGACTGTCCTGGGGAACAAAGGCCCTGCTCACTACGGGTGCACACAAGCAAGGAACAGACTGTACTGGGGAACAAAGGCCCCACACAGGAACCCCCTCACAAGCTGCTGCACACTACGGGTGCACACAAGCAAGGAGCAGACTGTCCTGGGGAACAAAGGCCCTGCTCACTACGGGTGCACACAAGCAAGGAACAGACTGTACTGGGGAACAAAGGCCCCACAGGAACCCCTCTGACTGCTGCACACTACGGGTGCACACAAGCAAGGAGCAGACTGTATTGGGAACAAAGGCCCCACACAGGAACCCCCTCACAAGCTGCTGCACACTACGGGTGCACACAAGCAAGGAGCAGACTGTACTGGGGAACAAAGGCCCCACACAGGAACCCCCTCACAAGCTGCTGCACACTACGGGCGCACACAAGCAAGGAGCGGACTGTCCTGGGGAACAAAGGCCCTGCACACTACGGGTGCACACAAGCAAGGAACAGACTATACTGGGGAACAAAGGCCCCACACAGGAACCCCCTCACAAGCTGCTGCACACTACGGGCGCACACAAGCAAGGAGCGGACTGTCCTGGGGAACACAGGCCCTGCACACTACAGGTGCACACAAGAAAGGAGCGGACTGTTCTGGGGAACAAAAGCCCCACACAGGAGCCCCTTCACAAGCTGCTGAGCACTGTGGGTGCACACAAGCAAGGAACGGACTGTCCTGGGGAACAAAGGTAAAGGCTGCCTCCTCCCTTCTAGGCACTGTCTGGCAGAGTGTCTCAGCTCTCATTTTTTCCTAAGTGTAAATGTTCTCCCCTGCAGGTTATAGTACCTGGCCACTAGGAGTCAGTCTTGCACTTTATGTTTACTGCTGCCTCCTACCTAGTCCTTCCATTGCTTTCTAGCCCTCACCACCCTCCCACACTGGGCTACGCCCTCCCTGGAATATTTTTTTAAATTTGCTAGCCCCCTTCCAGGGCCGGATTCAAACCCTGCGCCTGAGGCAGACACCTTTCCTCTGCGCCATTGTGCCTGCCCATATTGCCTCCTCCTGCCTGTATACTCCTTCAGTGCAGTACCTTCCTACATCACACCATGGTTCATCTATGGTACTATTTACTCATACTATGTGGCACGCCCCCCCACCCCCATGCCTCTCTGCATCCTGCAACCTAGTCAGCTGGAGCTCCACGCACTCACACCCTTTCCCAAGTAACTCCAGGCACCTCCTGCATGGCTTTGCGTGTTCAACACTCCATATCCCCAACTTGCCAAACAGCCCCCCCCAGCACCTCCCTGCCCCCATATACTATTCATTGACTCCTTGCAATCCCTCTCCATCCCCACGATAGTCACCAGCCCTATCACACCATACAATACCAGCCACTCAAAACTTAAACTGCTAAGGCAGCTTTAAACGGTTACTCGATTTTCCGGGCCTGTAGGCTTGGTAAAAGTGTGGGGGGGAGGGGGCGCCGTGCGATCTACATAAAGGACTCCATACAAGCCCTCCCCATCCCTCTTCTCACCCTTGTCCATGGTGCTCAAACCCTCACAGTCAAGTTCCTATTGGGAAACCCAAGCAAGACTCTGTTTCATGGTAGCCTACATCCCACCGTGCAACCAAAAACCGGCGTTTGCAGAACTCATGTCCCTTATCTCGCAACTTCCCTCCAACAGTGAAATCATGGTTGCTGGGGAGTTCAATATTAATTGGATGTCTCCCTCTTCCTCCCCTTACATGGACTCTGCAGCGGCTCTCACCCTTTCCCAGGTAGTCCAGACTCCCACCTGGTTAAATGACAAAATTGGAAGTTCTGCACCAATTAACCTCATTTTCATTAATCCCCCTCAATAATCTATTGCAGATCAAAGACTTCCCAGACACTCTCAGTGACCACTCTCCTGTTACCTGCCAGTGGTCAAGCAAGGCCCTATGTCACTCCCCAGTAACCTCATACCAGAGGCACTTCAAAAAGGCTCCCTCTCCAAACAAGTCCTACTTCAGGGCCTGTGATTGGTTCCCCATTGATTCTGCCCATAACATAGATACTGCCCTCTCCTATTTTATCAACACTTTTAACACCGCTTGTGACCTCTTCACCCCTTTCTCTAAACAGTGCGCAAAAAGCAAAGACACCCCTTGTATCTCACAAGTGCTACGTGACCTGATGCGCCATCGGGACAATCTCTGGCACAGGGCACTGGACTCCCGTCTTCATGATAGGCAGCTGTACAGGGAGGCTAGGAATAAATGCACCTGGGCTATCTGCCAAGCTAAAGCGTCCCACTATTACCATGCCCTCAGATCCACTTGGAGCTCGGGCCATAATTTCTGGAAAAATATTAAAGAGCTCAGTGGAAAGGTGGTATTCCCCGCCCAGCTTAATGTCAATGACTCTAATGTCCAGGACCCCTGAGCCATGTCAAACATCCTAAATGATACCTTCTCTGACTTCAGCAGCGTTCTTCATCCCAACTTCTTTGACCCCCCCGATATCCACTCCTACACACACCACACGTGACAGTATCCCCCAATTTTGCCTCCAGATCATCCCCACAAGCGTCGCCAGAAGATACCTATCCAACTTTCGGAGCAAGTTTCGACACAGTGGTGACACCCTGGACTTAAAACTCCTTCGCCTCACACTAGACAAGGTGCTCTCCCCTCTAACTAAAATCCTTAACAAGACACTCTGCCTAGGACAGTTCCTTACGCCCTGGAAATGTGCAGTCATCACCCCCCCCATCCTGAAAGGAGGTGACCGCACTGCACCACACAACTACCGACCCATTTCTATCCTCCCCCACAAAAGCCTTGGAAAAAATAGTTTCGGACCAACTTATAAACTATCTCACCAAACACAACCTGCTATCCACCGCACAACACAGCTTCTGCAGGGGCCACAGTACTACCACTGCTCTCCTCGAATATACATCCTTCACACATCATGCCCTCGACAACAGCTACATGATTAGATCAGTCTATATCGATCTTACCAAGGCATTCGACACCTTTGGTCACGCCTTGCTTCTAGACACACGTCCCTCCTTGGGCCTCTCCCAAGATTCGGGCTCCTGGTTCTCGGACTATCTAGCTGGCAGAACCCAATAAGTAAAGATTGGCTCCACTATTTCCTCCAGCTGCCCTGTTCTTTCCGGTGTCCCCCAAGGCTCAATACTCAGCCCCTTCCTCTTCAGTCTGTTTTGAAACTCCCTTCCCAACTCCTGCCCTGGTAATCTGCTTCTGTACGTGGACAATGCCGTCATTTTCACGAGTCATCCACACCCGCTCCCACTCTCCCACTCACCCTCCAAGATCCATTCAATAAAATAGAAAATTGGTTTGTGGCCCCACAGACTAATCCTCAATTACAAAAAAGCCAAATCCATGCTTTTCACCCACCACCAGAACCCAAACTGTGACTACCACCTGAACATCCATAACTCTATAAATGCCCCACTTGAGCAAGTCGCTACCTTCGAGTACCTGGGTGTTATCCTTGACACATCTCTCACTTTCCACCCTCATACTCAGCATCTCTCCTCTGCCCTTAATTCCAGGATTGGTCTCCAGTACTGTCTCAAGCACTATCTCACCCCTAAAGCGCTCCGAATTGCAGTATCCTCTTCAGTCCTCTCCCTCCTGGACTATGGCATTGTGATATATGGCACTGCAGTGCTGACCCGACTACCCTCTGCCGTGTCATAACCACGTTAAATAAAGCCTGTCATGTATTCACAGGTTACGACATGCTCATGCACACCTGTGGCTCTACAAATCTACTAATTGGCTAAACTTCGACGGGAGGCTAAGATATCGTACTTGCCTCCTTGCAAAAAAGGTACTTCTCGGACAAGCCCTACCTGGACTGCACTTGCTTGTCATTCCAGCGCCTCCTTCCAGAGCATCCAGAAGCGACTCCAGGTCATCACTCTTTATGCCCCGCTGCCGGACCTCCCTATGCCAAAGGGCATTCCTTCATCAGGCCCCAAAATGGCTAAATGGCCTCCCCGCTACTACCACCTTGGAATCTAAGCTGGCCCTTTTAAAATGGCACTCTAAAGTCACCTCCGTGAGGGAACTTCATGTGACTGCCCCGTGCCCAGCCCGGACACCTCTGGATCCCCACTGGCCCAAACTCTAGTGTATCGATTGACCTTTATGTTAAAGTCGCCATAGAGGGCATCTCAGCTGTTGACGATGGGTAAATTAACTACCCTAGTTTGTGTTCTACTGAATGTACAGTTGTGAACGCCAGGTCTGCCTGACCTAAGATTGTTTGACTGTTGTTTCTTCTCCATATTATGTAATGCTTCTTCGCTGTTGTATTTATATGTAGTTGTTGTAACCACTGTACCACTATGTACTCTTCTTACCTCTGTACTGTTGACGTGGAGCCTTTGCAAAGGAGTCTATGACTCAAAGGTTGTAATTTCAATTATGTAGAAATAAATAAATAAAAATTATCCATAGAGTAGAATTCCAGCACGGTTGTATAGCTGCGTCTCACAAGTTTTTGCACAAAACATTACACGTGTCTTTTCACCTGCTACTCAAATGAGGATTTTTGTCACAGCCCAGTGTTACGTAAACCTTTCTGAATATCATTATATTTTTGCTTCTAGTTTCGTTCCAACTTATAGATTATCTCACCAAACACAACCTGCTATCCCCTGCACAACACAGCAACTGCAGGGGTCACAGTACTACCCAATTACCTACAGTACTTTCCCATTTGCAGTTTATACTGATCTGCCACTAGAGGCATCTTATTTTTACTATTAATCCTCCATCCTCTGCCTTTTCCTGTTCTAATCACCGTTATCCCCTGCCTTGTTCTCACTTTTAGCATATAGTACTCTGAAGAAGAAAAAAAAAACTACTCCATAGCGGCAGTCACACTCACTGAAGGTCAGTTACTCCCCTTACTCCCCCCAATAGAAATAGCAATGGGCACCACGGCTATCACACTCAGCCTACTCATGGTTACCTTTCTTGCTCTGCTCATGTCCCATCCTGCACCCCTACCCTCCACCCTGAGCCCCACCCCCCTCTACCACCCCACAGCAGCCACCCCCCACCCTGGACACCCCTAGTTTCCACGGCACCCACCTCCAACCAATACCCCTCCCGGGACACCCTGGGCCCAACTCTTCCTTGCCATACCTACCCTCCGCACCCTACCCATCCCTTGTACCCCCACTAGTAGGACCTCACATCAGTACCTGGCTAAGGGTCCTGGTTGCCACAGACCGCTCATCAGATTAATTGCTCTACTTATTCTGCTGGCCGTTGTCAACTAGCCACCCCACACCCCACTCTAGTACTGGCCTCAGCATTGCATCCATGAATATTTGCAGCCTCCTAAAAGAAATCCGCCGCTCTCCAGTGCTGGGCTGTACAACACCATCCTGATGTTATAGCGCTAGTCGAGACCTAGCTCTTGAGAAAAACTCCCGACTCGGTTATCTCCCTCCCTGGCTACACTCTGTTCAGGGAAGACCGTATAGGCAAACGTGGTGGCGGGTGTTCAGTCTTTATGCGTGACACACTTTTAGGCCTTGCTCTTCCTGCCCCCAAGCTCGGTTTTAGTGCCCAAGCCCTCACCCTCAAGGTTACCCCTGACCCAGCCAGGGGCCCTCTTTTTCTCACAGTCTCTTACATACCCCCGAGGGACCAGGGACCAGCTGTCCACTCCCCCTCATTGATTACCTCACCACACTCCCACACAAGGCAGAGCAGCTCATCCTAGGTGACCTTAATGTCAACTGGCTGAGTACCACTGCCCCCCATATCAGGGACTCCTTCACTGCCCTAGATAAGACCCAACTAGTTACCTCACCCACTAGATTTAACTGGTCAGGCGGCTCCAGCACCCTCCTAGATGTAATTCTGTTGAACCACCCCCATAAAATCAGGGATATTAATGTACTACCAGACTCTCTTAGTGACCACTCTCCTGTCCTCTGCCACTGGTCATCCCCCACACCAAAACCAGAGTCCTGGGTCACCTCGCGACGGCGCTTTCACCCCGGGGGTCTCAGAAAGCTAAAAATGCACACAGCCCAGCTTGACTGGTCCCCATTCCTACCCGCAACGGATATTGACTCGGCCCTAGCCTATTTCTCCAGTGCCTTCAGCAAGGCATGCGACCTTTTCGCCCCCCTGACCAGAATCCATACTAAGGAACACAATGCCCCATGGATCTCCCCATCCCTCATCTAAACACTGAAACAAAGAGATCATCTCTGGCATATTGCTGTCAAGACAGGCAAACTGGCTGACAAACAAGCCTATAATGCATCACATAACAAGTGCACCTGTGCTATAAGGTAGGCTAAGGCCAAATATTATCAAGCCACCCTTGAATCCAGTTGGGGCTCATCCCATGCCTTCTGGGACAATATGAAAGAGCTCAATGGAAGAACCCATTCCCTCCACCATCACTACTCTCCATAGATGGTACCGTCACTGCTGATCCTCCCCGCATAGCCGGCCCAGTAGCGCTGAGGGTGAGGTGCTGAACGCCACACCTCGCTCCACGCCGGTGACCCGGGTTCGGGAGCGGACTCAGGTCGCTGGTGGGTCGGCCGGGGGGAGATAGGCTTGAGTGTCCGACGACAGCTCTCCTTCTCCGGGGAGGGTTACGGCCTTAGCCCAAACACTTGTCTGACCCCATGCGGAGGCTCAGGGTACTACAAGCCCCAATTGTAGGGGAACGGGCGGCCGCTTTACAGTGCGGACGTCAGCTCTTGCCGCCTTGACGTCAGGGGGTTGCGCACTGTAGGGGAAGGAGAAAAAGGAAAGATGCTTGCTGGCTCCAGGAAGACAGACTTCCCAGAGCGTGCCTCCGATGTTTCCCCACTCACCAGGACCACCATCTTGGCCTGATGAGATTAGATTACAGCGTGTCGGACCCCGCCTCATCCCTGCTTGGGGGAGGAAACTGAAGCTCTGTGGAGGAGCGAGAGGTGACTCCTGGTGGGTGTGTGGTAGGAGGATGACTTGGTGGATGTCCTGAAGGGTCGGGGCTAGCAGGTAGTGAGGAGAGATAAAGAGTAATTTCAAAAAAAAAAAAAGAAAAGATCCTTCCTCGCATAGCTGAGTGCCTCAATATGGCTTTCTCAGATCTAAGCTCTGTCCTCCCCAACTACTTTTTCGACCCTATCACTGCCTCCACCCCTTCCACCTTGAATCACCCCCCTTCTACCTGCGTGCCATATCACCCCTTGGAGCCAGGCCTCATCTGCAAAAAGCCTTAGCTAGCAACAACCCCAGCTGTGATCCCCCAGACTCTAGGATTCTCCGATTAGTCCTAGATACTGTACTAGCCCTTCTCACCAAACCTTTAAACCAGTCACTATGTCTTGGTCTATTTCCCAGTGCCTGCAAAATTGCAGAAATCACCCCTGTCCATAAGAGTGGAGATAGAACCTCCCCTAACAATTTCAGGACCATCTCCATTCTCACCCCTCTCTCCAAAGCACTAGAAAAATAGTGGCCATTCAGCTCTCCGAGTATCTGGCCAAATAAAGACCTGCTGTGTCCAGAACAACATGGATTCTGCCCTGGACACAGCACCACTACAGCCCTCCTGGAGTTCTCCCAGCATTTCCACTCTGCTCTCGACTCTGGTCATGTTGCGGGTGCAGTGTTCGTTGACCTCTCCAAGGCCTTTGACACTGTCTGTCACCCCCTCCTACTTGACTCCCTCCACCAACTTGGCTTCTCCCCTGGCCCACTGGCTTGGTTCACCAGTTACCTCTCTGCCAGATCACAGCGCGTGAAGGTAAGCAGCACCCTGTCCAATACCCTGCCCGTTCGTGCGGGGGTCCCCCAGGGTTCCATCCTGGTCCCCGTTCTGTTCAGCCTATTTTTCAATACCCTCCTCAGCTCCTGCTCAGGCAATATGGTACTCTATGCCGATGATGTGGTCTCCTTGCCTCCCACCCTGACCCTGCATTTCTACAAGAATCCCTGCAGCACACATTCAGCCAAGCCGAAAAGTGGTTCCTTGACCACCGGCTGGTCATTAACCTCAAAAAAACAAATATATGCTTTTTTCACATTACCAGAATAAGGCCAAAAATGCGACCCTCTGCATTCTCCCCAGTAATGCTCACCCTCTTGTGCAGGTGTCATCCTACAAGTACCTGGGCATCACCTCCGACTCGGCTCTTACATTCCACACCCACATCAATAGCCTGTTCTCAGCCGTAAACTCTTGGATTGGCCTTCTCTATCACCACAGAGATTGCCTCCCCCAAACTGCTCTCCGACTGGCCATCAACTCCTCCATCCTGTCCCTAGTGGACTGCGGCCTACCTATCTATGCTGCGGCCGACAATACCGCCCTCACCAGAATCCAGACCTCGATAAACAAGGCCTGAAGGCTTCTGACCGGTGCATCCCTCTGCACCCATACTTGCCTGCTTTATTCCACCGCTAACCTGCTCACCTTGGAGGAGCGCCTGTGCAACCAAACCTGCTTACTTGCCAAAAAATCCCTGCTAGGACTCTTCCTTCCCCAGAGGTCACCGCGTCCCTGCGGCTTGCATCCCCATCTGTTGCCACCCGTAGCTCTTTGGCACCCAAAGCTGTAGTTGCCCTTAATCAACCTAATGTTGGGGTCCCTCCCCATTTCTTGCCCATAGCCTTGACAATGTCCGTTGGACTGCTTCCCCCCACTTCCTTTTTTTTTTTTATGCGATTGCTATTTACTGCATGTAACTTTATCCTGTAAACCACTGTCATATTGTGTTCTTTTTGTTATCTGTATTGCACCTGTGTGTTACCAGTGTTGTATCTCACACTGTAACCATGTCTACCCTCCCTGCGACAAGGTGCCTTTGTAAATGAGTCCCTGACTCAAAGGTTGTAAATCTGACTTTCAAAATAAATAAACAAAAAATATCATTCCCTTGGTATCAAACAGGTCCTTTGCCTGCAAGTCAAGAGGAAGGAATTACTTGACTAAATGTTTTTGTGTGGTTTAAGCAGTACACTGGTTCCCATGGCTCCTACTACACAGTCAACCTCAAGGCATTTGAATGAGTGACACTGGGAGAAAAACATACTCTTAAACCTTCATTTGAAAAACATCACTCCTCTTTTTTTTTTTTAAGTTGGAGAAACGTTGCTTATAACCGAAGTCCGCTAATGTCTAGGGTGACAGTTAAAACCAGTGGAAGTTGTATTAGTGTGGTCTCTCTCACTCTCTGGGAGGCTTTCAGGGTGAAGTAGGACAAAGAGCTGTAACAAACTGAACATAACACAGGGTGGTTAGGTTAATAATAAATACAGTCTAATTACTATTGAGTTCATGAATAAATAAATAGTTTTTTCAAAGAGAAGCAGCCGGGTCCAATAAATAACAGCTCTGGCAGGTTAATAACTGTATTAGTATCTCCCTTAATTGACTTTAACCTTTCTTGCATGTGTTAGCTATTAAAAAATTAAAGAGGTAGGAGCTTGGAGACGTAAATTCACGTCAGCCTGTGGGTAAATGTGTTTTTAATAAGGTTGCTGCTGTAATGAGGAAGGGAAGAATGGGAGCCTGCTCAGGTGGTGATGGTGGTAAAATGGTTACCTCGTTTCAGAGCTGTGCACTGACTGCATGGCACGTGAGAGACACAGTGAAGTGGAAAGAGCATTGCAGGTCCTGTCAAGTCATACAGGGCTCATCAACACAGTGTGTTGACCCAGACTCACAGAGCCATGTGTCTCAAGGTGGATAGACCATGGTCTTAGAAGTCAGCCTGCCAGCTGGGAGAGGAGAATTGAGTTGCCACAGGAGATTCGCTCTTCTCCAGGGGAAGGAGGGCTGTAGCTACCAGTACCCAGCCACCACTTTTATTTATTATTTTTTTTTATTTTATTTTAGTCTTTGGTAATCGGGTAAGGCCCACTAGGCACAAGTGCTTGTTTTCAGGGGCAACCTGTATAATATTTCACTTTAGTTGCTTCTTACAGGATTGCTGGTTTTAGGAATGACTGGACACCATAAGTAACTTCTAACAGCTCTGGGGTTTATTCAACAAACATACATTAGATAGATCAGCAGGCCTCAGCAGAACTACTACTACAATCTGCTCGTGCAGTTTCTAAAACCCAGTTTCCACTCCAGACATACCATTGGCCCAAAACTGCAGGGGTGTGTGGACTAAACCATTCTACACTGTTACTAGGGTAAGTTACCATATACTACAACCTGGGAGCACTGGGGGGGAGGGGGGTCAAGTGACTTGTTCAGAGTCACACAGTACACAAGTGGAGGTTGGGAGAATCAAACCTAGATCGCTGGATGTACCAAGCTCATTCACAGCTTGTTACTCTAACCTCTAGGCTATACTGCCACCCCCTTGTGGGACTGTGGGGGTGGTGCAGGATGGAGCTCATGGAGGGAGGGGGAGACACCAGTTGGCTTGACGGAATGCTGCAATGCCTTGCGTGCACACGACCGCCATGAGCCCAGCATGCATCTTTTAGGGAATGGGGGAAAATGGTGAAAACTATCCTCACAGCCAAGCAGGATGAGGCTTCATCAGTACTCTCAGGCCTGAATGGCAGGTGCCTAGGATAGGTGCAGACAGAGGCAGCTGTGGGTGGAAGGGGAGAAAGTAGTAAAAAAAAAAGGATGGAAAGACCAACTTCAAGTTTTTAGACTATGCTCGACAGATGTCTGAAAGAGAATGGCATTTCAAGTTTTGCTGCTTGGGCAACAGGGAGGTAAACTAGCTGGGCTTCACATGGTCCTGCTTTTTTCACTAAACCTCTTATCTTTGTACTTTTTCTGATGTTTAAATATTAACCAAAATCATAATATGATGTAAACAGATGAGACATAAGTAGACCACTAAATATAATTGCCTTTAGACTGTGCTCCAGGAGGTAAGATGAGTAATGGCGTATTTTACTGATTTTTATAACTGCTCTTTATCACTTGGGCTGTAGCTCCTCCTCTGGTGCCCCATCTCGACACTGTTGCTCAGTGTGTGCAGACGCGGACCCGAAAGTACCATTGATAGTCACTGAGATGGCCAAAGATGTCTTCCTCCCAGGTTTTTCCCCTGTAGTCACTCCCCACTCAGGTTATGCCTCCTGGGACAGGCCTTGTTAGCTGCAGCTTCCCCAGTCTCCTTGGTCCACCACAGGGGTTGCTACCACCTGCTGTGCTCCTCAACTGTGGCCTGCCAGCTCCTGGCATTCCACAGATACCACAGGGTCCTACCACTGTTGCTGCCGTTGGGCCACTGTAACACACTACTGCTGGGCCACTACAACATGCTGCCTCTGGGCCATTGTGACATGCTACCTCTGGGCCATTGTGGCATGGTACCTCTGGGCCATTGCGACATGCTGCCTCTGGGCCATTGCGACATGCTACCTCTGGGCCATTGTGACATGCTACCTCTGGGCCATAGTGACATGCTACCTCTGAGCCATTGTGGCATGCTACCTCTGGCACATTGTGGCATGCTACCTCTGAGCCATGGTGACATGCTACCTCTGGCACATTGTGACATGCTATCTCTGAGCCATTGTGGCACGCTACCTCTGAACCATTGCAACACAGAGATTTGCATCGAGGTGAATGGGTGTAGTTGCTCGGTCTTATCTGCATGTTTTTTATTTATATGATTTATGCTGTACGTTTCTTAGTGGTGATTTGACCTTTTAAATTTACTTGCTTGAAATGTTAAGGTTCTCTACTGTTTGGTATTTTTCTGGCTACTGTTTGGGTACCAGTGTTGTCTGCCCTTTGACTATATTGGAAAAAATCTTGAACAGAGAAGATTTAAAAAGATACTTTGGTTCACATCTGAAATAATAAGCCGCTCTAAACCGTTTTTTTCAGCCGTTTTTCTGCCATTTTCCAATAGTTACTTTGCCGTCAGAACAGATCTAATTTGAACTTTCTGAGTATGAGTGGACTGTATTAGTTAACTCCCTTGTGATCTTCAGTGAGGTCTTGGTCTGACGTGTGCTTTGTCTTTACTGATCAAAATGGTATTTACAAGGAAACAAGCTCTGCAGGCCCAAATCATTACGGATGATGAAGAGAGACTGAGAGAGCTTAATATGTATACCCTTGATGAAGGGAGGGACAGAGGACATGATAAAAACATTTAAGTACCTCAACGGAATCAACAAAGTCCAGGAGGGTAGCATCTTTCAGAAAAAGAGATGTGTAAGAACAAGGGGGCACAATTTAAAGATAGAGGGGGGACGGCTCAGGGGTAATGTGAGGAAATTTTTTTTCACGGAGAGGGTGGTGGATGCATAGAACCACTTCCTGGGGAGGTTGTTGGGTCTAAAACAGTGGGGGAATTCAGACATGCATGGGACAGACATAAGGCAATTGTAGTGGGGGGTGGCAGAAAGTAGGCTGTTGGTTAACTAGAATCTGCAGCTTATCCAGTAGGTAGGGAAATGGGCAGACTGGGTGGGCCAAGTGATCCTTATCTGCCGTCCAAGTCTAGGTTTCTATGTTTCAAAGATACTTCTAATGTGCCTAATGACCCTAAAGTGCCTAATGTGGTTAAAGTTGGCATGGAAAAACAGCATAAAAAGTATAAAGTGAGTGCTGCACATATGAGACAGTCTAAAATCACAGACCATCTGAAATGTATTAATAGTTATGAGAAAGTTTCCACTCCTGTAACTCAACATGATACCAGCTTAGTGACATCTTGGGACTCTTTTGCAGCTGCTATGGACTGTAATACTCCTATCAAAAGTGTTAAAGTTGTTTTTTATCACATAGTATTACTGAGTCATTACAGCCACCCTCACTGATTTTCCCTGATACTCAGAATGTTACCATTGCCGTTGATGCTCCTAATAATGAGTTTCGTGATTTAAAAATGAATAACTCTATCAATACTGCTAATAATGATGTTAAGATGATGTTTATATGATGATGTGAATTTAAAGATAGAAGGAGGGCGGTTCAGGGGCAATGTGAGGAAGTATTATTTCACAGAGAGGGTAGTGGATGCATGGAACAGCCTTCCTGAGGAAGTTGTGGGGTCTAAAACTGTGGGAGAATTCAAGAATGCATGGGACAGACATAAGCCAATTCTTGTGGGGGGCAGGAAGATATAGGCTGTTGGTTAACTAGGATCTGTGGCCTATCCTGTAGGTAGGGAAATGGGCAGACTAGATGGGCCTAGCGGTCCTTATCTGCCGTCAAAGTCTATGTTTCTATGGGGGATTTGGTAAATGAACATAAGAAGAGAAGTAGACTTTATGGGATGGTAGCTTTGGGTTTCCCTTCTGATACCTCATAACAGCTCCTGTATCTGATAGCTTGTTGGAGAGTTTATTAGGTTCTGATACTCTGGAATCCTTAGAGTACTCCGGGAAATTAGTAGATTTGGAAAATAAACTAGATAGCAATTCAGATTCAGTCTGTACCATCCCAAGTCCATTGTCTGGGATAAATGATAAGCTTAAAGCTATCTCAGCAGACCTTCAAACTACAATTAAGGGTCTGAAGTTGCTTGATACACTAAATATACATTTTAATAGATCTCAAGCTACACTGATTGATGTGGTGGTAAATCCAGGATTTGTCAATTCCCCCATAAAGACACCGAGGATTGAATTCACCTCAAATAACAACTTGATTGATTTTGGTGATAATAATAAATACCCCACATCCCTGAATAATGATTTGTTACATCTGCTTAAATCTTCTTTTTCAGCGAATGTACTTATTATGGAGCAACTAATAGCAATCAAAGAAGATTTGGAGACGGTTAAAGTTAGTTTATTTAATAATCAGATTTCCATTGACAATTTAAATAATAAGATGGAAACTTTCAATCGATCTCTGGAGAAATCAGTTTCTATCCCGATTCTTGATGAAGAGGAGGTTGTATCTAAGGATACAGTATGGGATATATGGGATCAATTCTCTATACTGATTATTCCAGATACTCCCAAAATATTTAAAACAACTAAAAGGGGGAGGGAAGAGTTAAAAAAAGGGGGGGGGAGAAAAGAAAAAGTTAAAAGGTGAAGGTAGTCTGAGAGGTAATGGTGCTGCTGGCCCTTTAGTAACTAGAAACTAGTAACTAGAAATAGTTTTCAGGATGATGGAGGTAGTATTGATGATCTTTTAGTAATTAATAATAGTTCTCAGGATAATGGAGGTAACTTGCAGGTTAAGAAGGCAAATGGGGCTTTTATTGAGGTCATTAAGACTAATGATCTCTCAGACCAAAAAAGGTCTCTAAAGTCAAATAAATGCTTTTCAAAGGAGCATTGAGGATCTGAAATTAAAAATAAATTTGACCAAAATTAAAACTATAACTTTTGGTTCTAATATTGTTAAATCCCACTTTAAATTTGGCAAACATAATTTAGATGCAACAAAATAGTATACATATCTGGGTTTAATTTTTACAAATAATGTTATGTGGAAACAGCATAGAGATATGGTACATAACAAAATAAAAAAAAACTATGAATGGGTTAAAGAAATTCAATTATTCTTATGGAGACTTCTCAGTAAACCCATTACTGAGAGCTATTAAAGCTAAAAGCTGGACACAGATGTCTTATGCATCTGGAATCTGAATTGTAAGGATGTTGAAGAATGTATGATCCCAGTCTACAAGGTCTTACACTCAGAAATACGAATTCCTCAATCTTGTCCAGCAGTATATTTGCAAGCATAATTTGGACTGATTAATGTAAATGCACTTACAGAAGGTAGAAAAATAAAATATTGGTTACATTTAACAAGAACTGATAAAGATAATTTAGTTAAACAGTGTTTTTTAGAACAACTATTGTGGACTAAAAATGATTGTGGGAAAAAGTGTTGGCTGCAGGACCTCTATAAGAAATTAGATCAATATGGGTTGAATTTCTTAAAATCATATTTTGTAAAGAATATTAAAGTAAATAATAATTACACATCTTTCATCCAAAATACGATGAATGAATATTGGAAAAAAACAAGATATGGATAATATACATCTATCTAGATTCTCTAACTGGTACGCT
Source organism: Neoceratodus forsteri (assembly GCA_016271365.2). Taxonomy (NCBI): domain Eukaryota; kingdom Metazoa; phylum Chordata; order Ceratodontiformes; family Ceratodontidae; genus Neoceratodus; species Neoceratodus forsteri. The sequence continues at coordinate 202,892,616 of CM028130.1, forward strand.
TCTAACTCTCTAAAGACATAATATATAGGAGTTACTGGGAAATATTAGAAAATAGGGTAGATAGAAGTATCTTCTTTAAAGCCAGACTAGAACTTTTTGATAACAATATTTTTAGAACCAGATATTATAAACTTCCAAAGGAGTATGAATTGTGCGATTGTAATGTGGGAATAAGAGAGGATCTCAACCATGTTTTATGGCAGTGTCCTTGGTATACTAGACTACGACAGTATTGGTTAGATTCATATATCAGTTGGCATACAATAACAAATAGTGAATTTACACTTATTGTTATGAACACAAGTGATGAGATCACTGTCAAAAGAATTGTAAATTATTTTAAATATGCTTCCAAAATTAGGAGAGAAAAAAACTGAAAGAGACGTGGTTGATGATATAATGAATTAGAATTCACCATATTGGAACGGATTTCCTTTAGTTAAGCTTTCAGCATAGTCAGCCAGATTGGGAGAAATCGGATAATTCAGCTGTTCAGATTGTATAATATGTAATTTGCATTTCTCTTATTAAAGTGAAATGAGTTCATTTGAAATAATATGGATTAAATGTACTAATCATGATGTGTTATTTGTAAACTGATGTGAAACTGCTGTCATATTTAGATCTTTTAGGATAAAATATGTTCTTTGAATGTTTTTACTATGAGATTTATATATTTATAATTCAATCAATGTGAGTGTCGAGTCTAAGAGATTTTATGGCAAGATATATGTAATTTATATATAATTACCGGTTTCCCTTTTTTCCCATAGGGAAACTGTGGCGTAATTTGCTGTAATGAAGGAGTGTTCATTATGGCAAACATGTCGTTTCCTCACTTGAATAAGGCCATTGCACTTCCTCGCTTATGCACACTGCCTGCTCGGGAACCGCTAAGTGACAGCAAACTTCTACCCTCGACTAGGCTGCAAGTACACAAAAAAAAAAAAAATCTGCCTCAGTCAGTGCTGTGCACAAAATAAAAAAAAACTAATTACAAAATCAAACTGCTGACTGTGGCCATGCACTTCACCTTCAGCGAACCCGGCTGCACAGCTATATTTTATTTTATACAATTGCTGAGGCAAAAAAAGGGAAACCCAGCAATTATATAAAATAAAATATGGGTCTGGGAGCATAAACTCAAATTCACACACACCCTCGAGGTTAGATGCTTCACATAAACCCCTCAGGTGTGTGTAAATTCTCATTACACACCCAGACCCATACTTTGTCCTATATAATGTGCTTGTTTTTGTCTTTTTCTAATGGCCTTGTATGGCTAAACAATAAACGTATTACTACATTGCAACACACTGCCTATGAGCCATTGCGACATGCTACCTTTAGGCCATTGCGACACGCTACCTCTGGGCCATTGCGACATGCTGCTTCTGGGCCATTGCGACATGCTACCTCTGGGCCATTGTGACATGCTACCTCTGGGCCATTGTGACATGCTGCCTCTGGGCCATTGTGACAAGCTACCTCTGGGCCATTGTAACACGCCACTTGGGCCATTGTGAATGCTACCTCTGGGCTCATTGTGACATGCTGTTTGGGCCATTATGAAGATGCTACCTCTGGGCCAGCCGCGACATGCTACCTCTGGGCCATTGTGACATGCTACCTTTGGGCCATACCTCTGGGCCATTGTGACATGCTACCTCTGGGCCATTGTGACATGCTAGCTCTGGGCCATTGTGACATGCTATCTCTGGGCCATTGTGACATGCTACCTCTGGGCCATTGTGATATGCTGCTTCTGGGCCATAGTAACATGCTACCTCTGGGCCATTGTGACATGCTACCTCTGGGCCATTGTGACATGCTACCTCTGGGCCATTGCGACACGCTACCTCTGGGCCATTGTGACATGCTACCTCTGGGCCATTGTGACATGCTACCTCTGGGCCATTGTGACATGCTACTTCTGGACCATTGTGACATGCTGCCTCTGGGCCATTGTGACATGCTGCTTCTGGGCCATTGTGACATGCTACCTCTGGGCCATTGTGACATGCTACCTCTGGGCCATTGTGACATGCTGCCTCTGGGCCATTGTAACATGCTGCCTCTGGGCCATTGTGACATGATAACTCTGGGCCATTCCTCCAGGCCATTGCGACAGGCTACCTCTGGGCCATTGTGACATACTACCTCTGGGCCATTGTAACACGCTACCTCTGGGCCATTGTAACATGCTGCCTCTGGGCCATTGTGACATGCTGCTTCTGGGCCATTGTGACATGCTGCCTCTGGGCCATTGTGACATGCTACCTCTGAGCCATTGTAACATGCTACCTCTGGGCTATTGTGACATGCTACCTCTGGGCCATTGTGACACGCTGCCTCTGGGCCATTGCGACACGCTACCTCTGGGCCATTGCAACACGCTACCTCTGGGCCATTGTGACACGCTGCCTCTGAGCCATTGTGACACGCTACCTCTTGGCAATTGTGACACGCTGCCTCTTGGCCATTGTGACATGCTGCCTCTGGGCCATTGTGACATGCTGCTTCTGGGCCTGTGTGACACGCTACCGCTGGGCCTTGGGACACATCACCACTGGGTCTTTTTTACCCACTACTGCTTGGCCATTGTGACATGCTGCTTCTGGGCCTGTGTGACGCGCTACTGCTGGGCCTTGGGACACATTACCACTGCGTGTTTGTGACCCACTACTACTTGGCCATTGTGACATGCTACCTCTGAGCCATTACTACACGCTACCTTTGGGCCTCAAGACACATTACTACTGGGTCATTGTGACCCACTACTGCTTGGCTGTTGTGACATACTACCTCTGAGCCATTACAACTTGTTACTTCTGGGCCTAGCGACACATTACTGCTGGGTCATTGTGACCCACTATTGCTCAGTCCATTGCAATATGCGACCTCTGAGCCATTAACAAATGCTACCTCTGGGCCTTTGGACACATTACTACTCGGTCATTGTAACCCACTGCTGTTCGGCCATTGCAACATGCTACCACTGAACCATTCTGACACGCTACCTCTGGGCCTTGGGACACATTTCCACTGGGTCTTTGTGACCAGGATAGTGTCAAAATAGCGTTGGCTTAATAGCGCGGATCAAAAATGTACATCATTGATAACATGAGCCATTACAGCGCAGCAATCTGTGTGCCATTAATCTGTGTGTCGTTCAGTGTGGAGGTTACAGTATAATGTGCAGGTGCATTGTGCCTCCCCAGTGCCACCAGGGGCCCTGCCTCACCCTCCCGCACCCCTGCACTAAATAGTAACAAACTTCATAGCAGGCAGCACAGGCCACATGGCAATGTGAAGGAAACCACCCCAGGAAGCCCAATGGCACACAGATTAAGGGCACACAGATTGCCATGCTGTAATGGCTCATTGTCATTGTGACCCACTACTGCTCAGTCCATTGCAATATGCGACCTCTGAGCCATTAACACATGCTACCTCTGGGCCTTTGGACACATTACTACTCGGTCATTGTAACCCACTGCTGTTCGGCCATTGCAACATGCTACCACTGAACCATTCTGACACGCTACCTCTGGGCCTTGGGACACATTTCCACTGGGTCTTTGTGACCAGGATAGTGTCAAAATAGCGTTGGCTTAATAGCGCGGATCAAAAATGTACATCATTGATAACATGAGCCATTACAGCGCAGCAATCTGTGTGCCATTAATCTGTGTGTCGTTCAGTGTGGAGGTTACAGTATAATGTGCAGGTGCATTGGCCCCCGCACTCCCCCCAATGAGGGGCCCTGCCCCCGACCCCCCTCCCGCACCCCTGCACTAAATATAACAAACTTCATAGCAGGCAGCACAGGCCACATGGCAATGTGAAGGAAACCACCCCAGGAAGCCCAATGGCACACAGATTAAGGGCACACAGATTGCCATGCTGTAATGGCTCACGCTGTTAATGATGTGTACTTTTGCACACTTTTGATCTGCACTATTATGTCCACACTATGTTGACTGGATACCATTGTGACAAACTACTGCTGGGCCATTGCAACATGCTGTCTCTGAGCCATTATGACATGCTACCTATGGGCCTTGGGACATATTACCATTGGGTCATTGTGACTGGAATAGTGTCAAAATAGTGTCGGCATAATAGAGTGGATCAAAAGCATGCATCATTAACAGTGTGAACCATTATAGCGCGGCAATCTGTGTGTTGCTAATCTGTGTGTCACTCAGTGTGGAGGTTACAGTATATGACGCCCCCTCTACCCCCTGCATTAAATATAGCAACCCCACGGCAGGCATAGACATGGTAATGTGAAAATAAACCACCCCAGGAAGCCCAGTGGCACACAGATTGGCACGCTGTAATGGCTCATGCTATTAATGATGCACGCTTTCGCGCACTTTTGATCCACTATTCTGTTCATGCTATGTTGACTGGATACCATTGCAACATGCTACCTCTGGGCCATTGTGACACGCTGCCTCTGGGCCTTGGGACACATTACCACTAGGTCTCTTTGACCCACTGCTGTTTGGCCATTGCAGCATCCTACCTCTGAGCCATTAAGATGCACACCCATTGGGTCATTGCAATACACTATGGCTGGGCCATTGTGATGTTCTACCACTGGGCCACCCCTGTACCCATTCTCGGAGCCAGTTCAAGGTCATGCTGTTTGGCCTGTCTTCCTCGCCAAGTGTCTTTACTAGATACCTAGCAGTGGTGGCAGCCTTCTGTCAGGGTTGTGACATCAGGGTGTATCTGTACCTGGAGACTGGCTTATAGCAGGGATCTACAAGGAGGCAGTGGAGAGGCCCTCCAGACCATTAATGACTTGAACTTCCTGGTCAACCCAGCCAAGTCAGAACAGGTCCCCATGTAGGTGATCAGGTTCATTGGGGCAGAAATTGACTCCCTTTGAGCCAGGACCCACTACCTTCCTGCAGACGGGGCATCAGACCTTGCTTCCTTTACCCAGTCATTTCAGGTTGGGCAGTTTTTCCTATCATGGGATTTTTTCCAACTCTTGGCATACATGGCAGCTTTGACCAGCATACTAGGTTGGGCACAGTGGAGAATGCTCCCCCTCCAGTGGGAGCTAGGCCACTCATGGTCTCGGCTATGGTCACCTAGACTAGCCAGTCTTAATTATCCAGCTGATGTGGGATGCCATTGAATAATGGCTGTCTCTCCAGAACCAGGAGGAAGGAATTCTTTCTGTCTGCCCTGAGCCATCTGTCACATTGACGATAGAGAGGGCATCGCATTGTGCCTCTTGTGGTGTGGGGAGCTCACTTGGGAGACCATAAGGCCCATGGGTTCCGGTCATCCCAGGAATCCTGATGCCACATTAGCTTGCTGGCCCTCCATGCAGTGTGTCTGGCTCTGACAAAATTCGCTCCACTGATTTCTGGGTGGAGTCTTTTAGGTCCAGACTGAAAACATGACCACAGTGCTCTACCTAAACAAGCAGGGTGGGATGCATTCCTTTCCGTTGTGTCAGGATGCTCTCCACACATGACTACAGTGTTCTACCTGAACAAGTGGGGTGGGACACCCTCCCTTCCACTGTGTCTGGATACCCTCTGCACTTGGTCGCTGGTGCATAACTTGCAAATTGATCTCCTGGCAGTGCATGTCTTGGGAGAGAACAGTCAGCTGGTGGACGCTGTCAGCAGGGTCGGAGAGATGTGGTACGAGTGGTCTCTGCACCAGGACATGGTATACCAGCTGTTTTCCTTTTGGGACACCCCTTTGGTGGACCTGTTTGCCTCATGAGAAAACAGAAAACTGAAGCTGTTCTGTGCTTGCTTCCCTTAGACTGGGATGGGGCATGAGATGCCTTCTCTCGGTCCTGGATCCCGGGCCTTCTATATGCCTTTCCTCCCTTCCCCTTGATCCACAAGTGTCTGTGCAGTTCTTCACTTACCACAAGCTGCTGAATGCTGATTAACTCCCCTGTTGTCAGATGGGGTTCTCATTATAAGACAGAATAGCTCAATGGAGCAGAGTTGCTCTCTAATATTAACTCCTGAGATTTTTCACATCAACCACCCCCATCCCCCACTCCCAGCTCAGTCAGGTACATAGTGAATGATTGCCGCATCCTGACTGATGCATATCATGTTCTTTTCATGGCTGTCTGGCTAGAAAACAGGCATAAAATCCCCTTCCTTCATTCAGTTTGGCCTTGTCTTGCAACTGGATGACGACCAGATTTCTGATTCTTTTCCATGATAATTGCACATGTTAAGCATGTAATTCACACTTTGGGGTGCAGGTATGTCTGCTTTCCTGAGAGACGGCAAAATTCGGAGATGAGGATGTTGTTCAGATGTGCCTAGCTCTGAGCGGAAAGGGGCGTTGCAGTAATTACTAGCAATATTCAAAAGATAATGGGCTCCTAATTTGTGTAACACAGGAAAACTCCAGTGCACCAGGGCTGTGTTGAAGTGTATGTAATTACAGAAAACCTGAGGGAAGAAAACTGTTTGTGGAAAAGAGGCTGAAATTGAAACTCGGCAGTTACTAATGTCTGTTTGTTAAAAGCTACTAACTTTAATCTGGAGTGAGTGGAACACGAAGGTCTGCAAGTCTTAAAATAAAGGAGATGCAGTGAGGGTTTCTGTGTGCTAGTGCAACTCAGATTTTTGTTTATTTTTACTCCACAGTCCCTGTTGTCATGCAGGGATGTATTCTGACTCAGGGACGTACCTTTCTCTAGCTAATTCTGCCGTCATTCTGATGGCAGGAATGTTTTCTGCCCTCAGTTTCTTCCCTCATCCTCCACCCTCCCCATATGGCCTGAGAAATGCCCTGACAGCTAGGACAGCATCGTGTGACCTTGCAGAGGAGTAAGCTTTCTGGCCTGATCATAGGAGTCACTACATGCCAGAATCTGCCTCCAACCTTCCCCAGCCAAGGCACACTGCTCCTTGGCAGCTGCCTACGGTCCAACCTGGCCCCGTCACAAGGACTGGAGTCCACTTCTGAACTCTGGTCGTCTGCATGGTACCTCAGTGCGTTGCTGCTGGGCCATTGGGGCAGCCTTACAAGTCAACATTTACTCTGATAACCACCACTACTCACAAGGTCTGTAATGGCACCTGGGTTTTGATATAGTTTAAAGATTTGCTTGTGGTGCAGTGCCTCCTCCTGTGGGGATCCTTCTAACAAGTATGCTGCCAGAGTGCTTCCCCACAGGATAATATGTGATTCCCCCAAGTAGTGACAGGCAGCCTAACACCTTCTACCCCAAACCCCGAATAATAAAGGATACAGTAATAATAATCTATGCAATGATTACCAAGGAGTCAGTAAATGTATTAAAAAATAGGGTAGGTTTTATTAGGAGGACAGGTACTAAGAAACAGGGTCTGGATGGAAAAGGAAAGGAAAGATTGATCTTGCTTTGAGGATACCTCGTGCAGCAGGTGACACTGGTAGGACTAAACCACCAGGCACTAGGACCACAAGGAAACTTTCTAGTTAGCAGTCTACGAGACGGGGCCACCCACCACCGACGTCACCCTCTGATGTTGGCCTAGCCTGTAAGAATGGACAGCCCTCATAGCCTCTTCTGTTCTTTTCGTGCCATCAACCAACGCATGTTGGACCTCTGGAAACTGCTGCAGCTTCAGATGACCTCCATTTTTGTGTGCTTTTCAGCATTTTTCTTTCTTTCTCAATGTAGTTCTTTTAAACCATCATTTTGTTGGTTTTCCTTTTTTTTTTTTATGTCTTCAAAACTGACTTCGAACTCGGATCACTCCACCAAGTGTGCCTGCGGAAAGCAAATCCCGGAGAAGGACAGCTATTCTGCCTGTGAAGTCTGCCAAGGGTTCAAACAGGTCACCCAGCGATGCCATCAGCAGACCTTAGAGGCTTTTCTCCTGAAGCATAAGGTTGCCTCCATGAAATGGGAGCTGCAGGCCAGGAGCTCGTTGGTGTCCCCGGCCCAGCCCTTTGGCTGTCAGTCCTCAAAGTCCCGAGACAAAGCCAGCAGGAAACACAAACACTGGGATGAGGACCGAGACAGGCCCCAGTCCTCCTCCTCCTCCCATTCATGGTCTTCTCACCATTCCTCAACCGTGAAGGGGTCTTCCTCCTCTGTGGGCGTCAGCCCTGGCTGCCGCGCACACTCTCTCTCCTGTGGGGCTACCAATGGCACCACCTCCTGGCACTCTTACAGTCTCAGGCGGAGGCATTTCAGGTTGGGGCTCGCTCCCTGACCCTCAGCCCCTGCTGCTGAGGCCCTTTCTAATGATGGGTACACAGCATGGTGGCTTGGCTGACGTGTCTTCAGCCAGAAGAAGCCAGGTTGTTCTCTGACTCCTGACCGCCATCCGCAACCCATGCAATGATCTCCTCTTTGGGGTCCGCCGCCCTTTCTCCAGTCTAGGAGCTGGTGCTGCAGGACACCGGCACCTCCCCAGGGCCGAGTCCTCCACCACTTTTGCTGGTAAGGGCTATTCCTACCCTGGTGCCCTTCTTACTTCAGCCAGCGCCCATGGGACCTCCACTGGCCTTGCCTCAACCAGTACACATTGGGCCTACACCAGCTTTGTCTCAGCTAGCACCTGTCAGGCCTGTGCCTGTCTACCCTTAACCAACACCCATCAGACCTACGCTGGTCTACCCCTGACCAGCGCCTGTCAGGCCTACTCCGGTCTATCCACAGTCAGCACCCACAGGACCTACACTGGTCTATCCTTATCCAGCACCTGCTGGACCGACGCCTGTCACACCTGATTTTTCAAGGCCTACTTACATCTCTCTTGGGCTTTATGCGGTTGCAGGTTCCCTCTCCTTATGGCCCGATATCTCCCACTCCCCAGGAGCCTTCTCCGGGGGGCCATCCACCCTGGTACTCCCACGGCCAACTCCACCACCTAGGCCAGCTCACACACCCCCAGTGACCCACAGACGAGGGGGATGAGTATTATCCAGGCCTGCATTTGCCTGATGAGGAGGAGGATGATCAGGATGGAGATGAGGGGGACGACGGAGATATTAGTGTCTCACCTACCCCCTCCATGTGCTCCTTTGAAGGGGAAGGGACTCCTAAATATGTCCCCAAGTCCCCACTGGATGACCGCACCTTCACAGTCATCATGCGACATATTCAGGAGGCCATGGGGTTTGAGATGGAGGAGCAGGACCCAGAGTGACACCGGGCTCACTATCTACATTCATCAGCTGGAGACTCCTCCATTGGTGGTCCTTTCTCTCATAGATACCTGTGAAGACGCCACCATGGCTGCATGGCATCGGTCCAGTCTGGTCCCAGTCATGTCGAGAAAGGCTGATAGGCTGTACCATACTCAGTGGAGAAACCGTCTCTCAGGAAGCAGGTGCAAGCAGACTCTGTGGTGATAAACGCCGCTCATGACCACACTAAATGGCCTAAACATCTGTGTTCCCTGCCACCCATCAAGGAGTCACATCATTTGGACCTTCTGGGCAAGCGGACGTTCACCTTAGCCATCCTGTCAGTCCACGCCCTCAATTACTTGGCACAATTGCTCCAGTACAAAAATGCCCTGTGAGACCAGATCAGGGATGCCGTTCAATCCTTACCTGACGACCCTGCCAAGCAGCAATCCCTGGGTTCCCTCAGGTCAGCCTCTGACATCGGTGCCCATTAGCTTTGGGTGGCTTGCGATGTGGTGGATACATCGGCCCAGGTGGCAGTGGGTGGCATATAGTTGCATCTGCACTCTTGGCTTTGGGTGTCTGGATTCACCCAAGATATCCAGTTATCCATCATGAATGCCCTTTTCAGTGGGTACAAGATATTTGACGGAGATGTTGAAGATATTCTCTCCACCCTACGGGTGTCTGGTAGCACCTTGAGATCTGTACATCCCTATGTACCACACATAGCCCAAGTCTGGGCAGAGGAAACCCTTTCATCAGGCTACCCACAGGCAAACCTGAATGTCTGCCAAGCCTTCGGAAAAGTGACAGGAGGCATCTGCCCCACCCCACCCCCACCCCTCCGCCAGTAAGACTTTGCAAGGAGGTCCCGCAGCCACGGCTGCGGCTGGACCCCCTCCCTCCAGACATGCAGGAGGTGGTTGGAGGGGTTGCTTCTCCCTCCATCTGGACAGGTGGTGCACGATAACTTCAGACAGTTGAGTGCTGCAGCTCATGGATTAAGGCCACTCCCTGGAACTTTTGTAGTGACCTCTGGACAAACCCTCAGTTCTGTCCTCGTACCTTTCTGGTCATGTCCCTCTGATCTGGGAAGAGATCCATGCTCTGCTTTGCAACAGGGCCATAGAACCCATTATGCAGTCCCAGCAAGGAAAGGGGTTTTACTCCCATCTCTTCCTGGTCCCCAAATGTATGGAGGACCTCTGGCCCATTCTAGACCTCAGCGAGCTGAACCTGTCAATCCAGTACAAACAGTTCAGGATGGTCACCCTTCAGGGACTTTATTTGCTTCCTGAACATGCAAAATGCCTATCTGCATGTAACCACCCCACATTATTTTACTCAGTTAGCACCCCCTTATTTAATCACTGGCACCCATACTTTGGCATGCACTCACAATTTAGAAATGGTACCACCCCTAGCTTTGGGAATGTGTACTGAAGTGTCAGGGTAATTAATGGGTCCAGTTCCCTGACCTGACTTCCAAGGGTTGTTCCGTGTTCCGGGAATGATCTCTCAGAATCGGCAGGATCAGCCACCCTATTCAGAAATTCAGCTAGACTAGAGTGAAGTCTAACCGGATGAGCTGATGATGCACGTGGCTGTGTCCAAATAGGTTATTGTTGCTTTATAACCACCCTACTTCAATCATGGTCTAATCTATTTGCTTAATTAAAATTACCTTATCCTAAACCTTTGTAGTTGTTTTTTAATATTTTTGTACAACTTATATACCAATAATCATAATTCAGTTTTACTCCTGCATTGTAAGTCTGCAACTTTATAAGTAAAAATATTTAATTGAAAAGAAATACCAGGAAATGTCATATTGTTTTAATTCTTTACTTAAAACTTGTATACAAAACTAACATTATTTTGATCAGCAGTGCAAGCAAACAATATATTTTTCAATTGGAGAGGAAGTCTCTGCTGCTTTTAGATACAATCATACAGAAAAAAATAAAATGAAAACGAAATGCAAGGATCATCCTTCTCTGCTCCTAATGTCAGCGATATAAGCAGTTCTTACCACACAGAGCCATAACCTGATATCTCGAGTGAGACCCCATCTGGAGTACTGTGTGCAGTTCTGGAGACCCAGTCTCCACAAGGACATAGGCAAGATGGAAGCTGTCCAGAGGAGGGCAACTAAAATGGTGCAGGGTCTGCACTGGAAGACATATGAAGAGAGACTAAAGGAGCTTAATATGTTTAGCCTCGAGGAAGGGGGGGGGCATGATAGAAACTTTCAAGTACCTCAAGGAAATCAACAAAGTCCAAGAGGGTAGCATCTTTCAAAAAAAGAGATGTGCAATTACAAGGGGGCACAATTTAAAGAAGGGGGGGCGGCTCAGAGGTAATGTAAGGAAGTATTTTTTCACAGAGAGGGTTGTGGATGCATGGAACGGCCTTCTGGAGGAGGTTGTGGAGTCAGAAACAGTGGTTGAATTCAAGCATGCAAGCATGCATGGGACAGTCATAAGGCAATTCTAGGGGGTGGGGGTAGAAAGAAGTAGGCTGCTAGTTAACTAGGATCTGTAGCTTATCCATTAGGTAGGGAAATGGGCAGACTGGATGGGCCAAGCGGTCCTTATCTGCCGTCAAATTCTATGTTTCTGTGTTTATGTTTCTATGTTAAGGACGTGCTGCCACAGCTCCCTCCTCCCTTCTGCTTACCTTGACTGATTTTTCTGCTGGTCTTCATAGTATGCCAAGGCAAACAGTTGGGCTGGCTTTTCAGTAGTTTCTATGTCATGGGCTGGGTTTAAATAGTCTTCTGTGATAGAAAGTAATTTTATATATCAGAAGACCACCCGTTATTTAACTTTCTATATCAGAAACTATCAGTACCTTGAAGCATCTAATTAAAAAGGGCTTGTCAAGTGAGCATCAGGGTTGTTACTAACAATTTTGATGTCATACTACAGGGAATAGTATGACGGGCGGCGGCCAAATACAAAAATAATTTTATTCTAACCAATAGCAGACATTTATCTAGGGTAGTAAGTTTATTTTTGTAATGCTTTAGAGATGCTGGGCTTCACGTAGTCATCTGATTGTCTGACTGAGACATCTGGTTGTCTGGCTTACAAGAAAGAGCCTTATCATGTGATTTATGAGAAGAGCATCTCAAAAATGTCTTGGTTTGTAATTGTATTATAAGTCATTTAATATTTTAGCAAGCAAAGAGTTTATAGTTAATTATAAGTATTCACACCAGTTAATAAACAGACTTAGTAATTTATTTTATTTATTTTATATTTCGGATGACATCTTTGAGCCGAGGGCTCTTTTACAAAGGTTCCATGTCAAGGCAATAAGGACAATAAGGTACAAAACATAACATGATCATTACAATGGAACTTACAAACAAAAAAAAAAGACAAGTAAGGTTACAATAATAGCAGCCAAAGGCATTGTCAAGGAATTGTGTTGCGAGTTACTTATACAGTACAAGTCATAGGCGGCTCAGTGACGCTTTGTTAGGAGTGGGTTAGTGGGAAAAGAGAAAGAAGAGTGGTGGTGAGGGGGTGGTATGGGAGAGAGAGAGAGGGGGAGAAATAGGGAGGGCATTGCGTTGGGTATGTGGTAGATGGGAAACAGCAAGAGAGGAGGAAAGGGGGGGATGTAAAAGAAAAGGAGACAGATTCATCCTATACCCAGTAATGGGGGATAGGAGAAGAGGAGGAGCTGAGGCAGTGAAGAGGGATGCTTAAGGGTAGTATGCCTGGAGGGGATTATAAGAAGCAATCACAGAAGGCACTAGCCACGAGGTGTTGACGCAGTTTACACTTCAAAGCACCAATCGTGGCAATGTAAGCCTTAGATATGTTTCGGGTTTACCATAGAGTATAAAATAGAGCTGTTTGAAATGTCTAATTGCAGAATATTTTTCTTCAGCTTTGTTTCGTGTTTTGTCACTCTATCACAGGAGGCAGTGCTGCTTGTCCTTTAGGTGGCTTTGCAGTTTAGCCATTTACAAGAAAAACGTCCAAAAATAACTTAAGCGTCTCATCTTGTGATTTATCAGAAACAGCCTCTCTAGGTGTCTGGTATGTACCCTACTGTCAATAAAAAAAAATGTTTTTAGCTCGCACTCAGTTAATTCATGTTAGCAAATATTGATACAGAATCAAAATCATATTAATAATCATTCAACTTAATTCTGAGTAATCAATAATTCATGTTAACAGATATTGATAAAGATACAGAATCAAAATCATATCAGCAATCGTAAAACATGTATAGGTATTTTAGTTTAACTGTAAATGTATATTTTGGCAAGAAAGGCTGAAACCCAAGCTGTAGGGTGTTAATATTTAAAGCTGTTTGTTACTTTATTGCATTTTAAAACCCATTAAGCAGAAAATATTTTTATTTGACATTGTTTAAAATTCATTTAAATCATTTATAATGTCCAGTAGTGGATCCCTTGGTGCGATGTCTGGGACAGTCCATCTTTCCATGATATCTTCAATTTCTTGATCTATCTGTTCAATGGTTAGATGTATTGGGGTGAGCAGACCCACTGGGGGCGTAGGCTGCGCAGTACTGGGCTCATTCTCCTAGAGCTCAAGGGGTTGGGGTGTACAAAACAACAGTTTGGTATTTACAAACCAGGTCCTGGGGAGAGATTTTTTGCTAGGCTCATGCTAGACCTCTGTTCCAGAGGGGTACCCATTAAATGCACACAGGAAGCAATAACGTAACTGTCCAAACCATAGTTGGGGTTCTAGAGTGGGACTTTATTCAAAAGATGTTCTTTAAAACAAGGCTGGACCCCCAAAGGTTTACACTTCTTGGCACTCTTTCTCTTGCAGAAACCAAAATCGAACTGTAACTGACAGAACCTCATTGTATTTCAACCACAGTAAGACATAGGACACCTGCATTTGTATTCCCACAGATGTAGGACATAGGACACGTGCATTTACATTTGCACTAAGTGCCATCCTGGCCGCAACTGTAAACACACTTTGCCAACCATTGGCACTATTTTTCCATAAACTGTGAAGAAACTGTAACCCACTACAGGGGTAAAATTCTCTTCGGACATTTGGCCATTTGTCTAGAGTAACCAGGTACCCTTACTGAACCTGTTAGACCTGAACTGGTTACTCCAGATGGGGTTCTGCCCACCCTTTGCTCCCAAATTCATACTCAGCCATTCTTTCAGAGTTACACCTTAAACATTTGCAACACCTCTTGAAATGCAACGAATGAAGACTTGGCATTCAGCACTCAAAATCACCACCTAGGTAGTGAAAAGGTAGGAAGGAGGGAGGGAGGAAGGCAAGTGTAGGGGATAGACGGGGGAGAAGAGGAGAGGAGGGGTAGTTGGTTTAGAGGGGAAGGTGGCAGGAATGGAAGGGTGTATGTGCTGCAATCAGGGGATGTGTAGAAGTGCTATAGTCATACCTCTGGACATCACACACCTCTGCCAACTTTACTTCAAAAACAGTCTTGCACATCTGTACTTACAGAAAGTTGTGCCTTCCCTTTAGGCATGGAACACAACAGAAACAGGTACTTGTTCCCTCTGGCAAAAAAGTCAGATTTCATTCACTGTCCGACATTTCAGATAGCTTCAAAACATCCTGGACCAAACAGGGGACTGCCCCTTGGATCCACCGAACTACAGTTCCTTTCACCCCTCCAGGGATGAAAATCTGGAGATCCTGGTGAAGAACGGTCTCCATTACTTCACTTGGCAAGCTAGGGAATATCAGAACTAGGGTGAGAAATCCAGGGCTCAAGACTCAGAGCCCACTGGCAGAGCAGCTCTCACTCCCACACTCTCTAATTCCAAAAAACATTTGACTCTCACTGACTGCTGTCTCAACATTCTATCTTTCACTTCAACAGTTGACACAAGGGTTATGCTGCTGCGAGAGTTCCAGATGAGCTCATCACTTCAGTCTGAGCTGGAGCCAAGTAAACAGAAGAGTGAGCAGGTGAAAAAACATTTAACTAGTTAATCACCAGCTGCCTCTCCTTGCCTAACACTACTTCTGAGGGGATTCTACTAACCCCAGGGGACTAGGTGGTTACATGCATATCAAGGTATGCACCTCCTACAGGCACTTCCTCAGATTTCATTTCAAGGGAGCCCATTTCCAGTTCAAGGCTTTTCAGTTTGGCTTATCTTCAGCCCCCTGGGTGTTCACCAAGAACTTGACAGTGGTAGCAGCTGCCCTCAGATGACAAGGGTTCTATGTGTTTCCTTAGCTGGACAACTCCGCTGTCAGCACCATCCAGGGAGAATCTGCTCCAAACCCTGGCTTATACCTACTGACTGTTTCAGGATTTGGGGGTCACGAGCAACCTGCCCAAGTTGTTTCTGACCCCTTGCCAATGACTTCAGTACATTGGGGTGGTATTGGATATGGCTCAGGGGATGGCCTTTCTACCCCACGACAGAGCAGAGTGCCTGATGGATCAAGCCTGTCTGCTCTACTCATACCGTCGCATCCCAGCACAGATCTTTCTGTGCCTCCTGGGACTCATGGTTGCAGCCCCTAGCCAGGCTGCATATGAGGATTCCTCAATGGATGCTGCCAGTCCAGTGGGACCAGCATACAGACGACCTGGAGCAGCCAGTCCTGATCTCAGAGCCTGTCAGGAAGGTGCTGTTGTGGGGTGGCTAGAGCCCAGCAACCTCCTGAGAGGGATGCCATTCTTCTTTCCACCCCCCGCAGTAAATCCTCACAATGGATGCCTCAAGTCTCGGCTGGGGGGAGGCTCACCTGGGTGCCCACCAGACTCAAGGGACGTGGTCCATGGTAGAGGCAGAACTCCACATAAACGTCTTGGAGATGCGAGCAGTTCTGTATATCTTGCAGGCTTTCCAGACCCAGCTCTCCCTTGACCCACTGCTGATTCAAACGGACACCACCAGCGTGGTTCATTACATCAGCAAACAGGAAGGGACTCATTTGTACCCTCTATGTCGGGATGCAAGGAGGGTCTGATATTGGGTCACAGATCATGGCATGGATCTCTTGGCCGTCCATGTTCCTGGTGACCAAAACGTCTTGGCAGACAGCCTGAGTCGGTCTCAGTTACGAGCTCATGAGTGGGAGCTCCTGACCTCCATGTTGGAGCATCTGTTCGACCGGTAGGGTCTTCCAGAGTTGAACCATTTTGTATCCCAACTTAAAACAAAACTGCCGCTTTTCTGCTTGCTCGCGTACTCCAGGGCCTGGACTTTTCTGGTGAGATCCATTGTCCCTCTCTTGGAAAGGGAGATACCTGAATGCCCTTCCTCCCTCTCTTCCTGCTCCTTTAGAGGGTTCTGATCAAACTTCAGATGAAAGGGGCAACTATGATCCTAATTGCCCCCTTCTGGCCTCATCAGATCTGGTTCCCCTTGCTCCAGCAGCTGGCAATGGAACCTCCAGTTCCCCTATACACAGGCTTGCTGTCTCTCAGGAGCAGGGCACCTGGTCCATCTGGACCTCATATCTCTCCATCTTCATGCTTGGCTCCTGAGGGCATAGCCATTGCGAGGTTTGAAGTATGCCCTAAGGTGGCGGATGTTTTGGTGGTAGTTGGGAAACTATCCACCAGGGCCACCTATCCCATGAAGTGGAAGCATTTTGCTGTGTGGGTTGCTTCACACCAGGTAGACCCCTTCACCTGTCCGGTGAATCAGATCTTGGAGTACTTGCTGTCCCTCTCAGACTCTGGTTTGAAGTATGCCTTCATTAAGGTACATCTCTCAGCCGTTTCTGCTTACCATGTACCTGTCGATGGCCACAGTGTGGCTCAACTTCCATTCGAACCAGCTACGAGTTGCGAGCTATGCTTTATGTCATGGAAAGCGTTATTTTTAGTTGCTATTACTTCTGCTCGAAGGATTTCCAAGCTTCAGGCGCTCATGTGTGAGCAGCGATATTTAAGTTTCCATAAAGACAGGTACTGTTTGCTTACCAATCCTAAGTTTCTCCTAAGATGGTGTCTTAGTTTACTGTGAATCAGTCCATCCACCTACCTGTTTATTACCTGGAGCATGCCAATCCAGGGGAAACATTGCTCCATACTTTGGATGGGCATAGAATTTTGCTTTACTATACACCCCGGACAAAGGACTATAGGAAGTCCTCCCAGTTGTTTGTTCCTTCGCCCCAAGGAAAGAGGGCGTTCTAGGGACATGGATATGTTGTTCATCCACACTCATTGGCAGTATCCTTGCCGCTTTAAATCTTGCCGGAAGGTCTTCAAGCTTGCTCCTCCCACCCACCCGGGTGGTATAACTCTCGGCTCCGCCCCATGACGCCAGATCTTCCTTACCGCTTGAAGCTCAGGTTCCCTCCTTAACGCCTCGCGCTTATGACTGGTTCATTTCTCCGCTTCGGATTTTAAAATAAAAATTTGCAAAAAGACTTCAGTCTTCGATCCCTCGCGGCTGCGATGGACAAATCGACTCCCGGATTTCGGAGATGCCCATGCGGGCAGAAGATGTCTCGGACGGATCCACACTCCACGTGTGTCTACTGCTTAGGCCCTGAGCACGACCCGCAGGCTTGCGACCTGTGCTCATCTTTCTCGGCCTACGTCCTCGAAGACCGTGCTGCCCGATTGCAACTGGGCCGTCCCGAGAAGCGTTTCCCTCCGGTGAAGTCCAAGGAGGCCCCATGTGTCCGCGCGGGCGGGAGCTGGGGCGCGGATCAGCTCGAGCGGATGGTCGCAAGAGGAGCAGCGCGGGCGTATCTTCCTCGGCCGCGGCATTTATCCCGCTCTCTCTGGGTTCTTCCTACGGCTTCTTTTAAGGAGCTTTGTCTGTCCCTCCACTAAAGGAGAAGGCCTGCGTCTGCTGGACCTTATTCTCGGTCCAAAAAGAGGACAGGGTAAGTCCTCCGTCGACGCTCTTGGGAGCGGGAAGGGTCCTCTCCGGGCCGCCGCGCCGTCACCGCTCGCTTCGCCACTGGCCTCACGGTGTCCCCGCCAGGTCAGTTGACCGAGATTCCACTGATGAAGTCGAGATTTTTCTCGACCCATTGGACGGGCTGTCGCCTTTAGCAGCCGAGATTCCCCTCTCCCCGGTTCCCCCGGGAGGAGTTGAGGATCCCGTGGGCTCGCCTGTGCCTCCGGTTCCGGAGCACTCGGATGGACCTTCCGAGCCGAAGGGAGTGCCGGTTCCGGCCGACACCTCCCCGCACCGACCCCGGAAATTCCGGGACTCTCGGTCTCGGTCTCGGACCTCTTCGCGGTCCAGCCGTTCCCACCGTCATAAAGCGGTCTCGGTCTCGGCACAGCGGTAAGCGGCGTCGCGCTCGTCTCGTCCTCCTCCTCCGGATGAGGGAGGCTCGGCGTAAATTCGTCAGACGCTGCGAGGACCTTATGTTGCAACAGCTCCTCCTGGCGGGGAATAAGCCGACTCCGGCGCCTTCCCGGCCATTAAGTACTGTCACGGAGCGGCCGACACAACCCCTCGACTTGTCCGAGGAGCCTATACCCAGGCCGGTTGTTCGGCCAAAACCAGCTGCTCCACCGATTGCGGTGGAACCTCCGCCTCCACAGCCACCAATTGGGGCTCCGACCAAGGATTCTCGGTCGGCTAAGGGTTTACCCCACCGGCTGTCAGTTACCCTCACTCCCGACCGACCTCGGCAGGTGAAGGGTGGCTCAGGCCAGAGGCAGCTCTTCGAGGACTCTTCCGAGTCCGAAGATGATTCCTCTTTCTTCTCAAGCGACTGGACTTGGAGTCTTCAGGAGGTCAGTCAATGGGCGATAGCCGGTCGTCCTTCCTAGGACTGCTTCGGCTCATCTCGAGTCTACGGGATGGAGCTCGAACCGTTCCAAAGCAGGCCGGGTATCCCCTCACCGAGATTCTGGACCGGGGATTCTCCGACGGAGGCCTTTCCGGTGGCGCGAGGCCATAGTGGGTCCGGCACTGGAACTTTGGCAGCCCCCTGCTTCCCTGCCCTGCGCCGGCCAGGATGGCCAGGAAGTATCCGGTCCCCCGGTTCCTTGTCGGTTTTGGAACACCCTCTGCTGAGGGGTTGAGACACCACAGCGTTTCCGCGCCACGGCAACGCCAAGGATGTGGACAAACCTCCTGACAAGGAGTCCAAGAAATTGGACTATGTCGGGAGGCGAAAAGTCTAGCTCGTCCTCTCTCGGCCTTAATCAGGCCAGTTAAGCCGTCCTCATGGCACATTTTCTCATGCCCTGTTGGGCTCCCTGGATGAGGTCATCCCTCATCTTCCCGCCGATCTGCAGACTACGGTTAAGCAGGTGCGGACCAGGGCAGGGCAGTGGCCAAACAGCAGCTCCAGACTGCTTTGGATATAGGGGACTCATGTGCCAGATCGGTGGCGGCCGCAGTGGCTATCGTCGGCCGGCTTGGCTGAGATATCCACCTTTACCCGGATACCCAGCACAAGTTGGCGGATGTTCCCTTTTGGGGACTGACCTCTTGACCCTGGGGTGGAAGGTCACCTGCAGAGGATCGAGAAGTCCAATGCCACCTTGGACTCGGTCTCTTCCGCTCAGAAGGACAAGGCCGCCAAACCACAGCCTAAGCCCTTCCGTCCTTCTGTGCCCCGGCGACCCGCCCAGCAACGCAGGGCCAGCAGGCTCGGCCTTGGCATCCCAAACCCAACCCGCCGGCTTCCTCTAACAGGCAGGCAGGAAAGGGCCCAGGAGGTCCCTCGGCGGTCCCTCCTCCAAGCCTGCCCAGTGACGGGCTGAGGGGTGTCGCCCCCATCCCCGTCACCTTACCCCTGGGTCCCTGGGGGGACGGCCCGCACTTCCGTTCCACCTGGTCCGCTGTTACCACGGACAGGTGGGTCTTGGAGGTGGTGGGAAGAGGCCTGCCTCTGGAATTCGAGCAGGCACCACCCTTCAGAGCCGTCGCCCCTCGGGGGGCTTCGGGATCCCCAGCCTCACTGGCGGCTCGTCGAGCCGACATCGCTCTCCTCCTCCAGAAGGAGGTGGTAAGAGAGGTGGTGGACCCTCCTTCAGACCCAGGGTTTGTGTCCAGGTACTTCCTGGTTCCGAAACGGACGGGGGGCTGGCGCCCCATTCTCGACCTACACGACCTAAACAAGTTCCTAAGGTCTCGAACCTTCAGGATGGTCACTCTGGCTCAGATAATACCATCCTTGGAACGCGGCGTGTGGTTCTGCTCTCTGGACTTGCAGGACGCGTTTTTTCACGTCCCTATCCGTCCGTCTCACCAGAGATTCCTTCGCTTCCGAGCGGAAGGATCTCTCTTCGAGTTCCAAGCCATGCCCTTCGGCTTGTCTCCAGCTCCCAGGGTCTTCACCAAATGCATGGCAGTGGTGACAGCATTCCTGCGGCGCCGAGGGGTCCGGGTGTACCCTTACCTGGACGACTGGCTGATAGCAGCTCCTCCAGGAAGGAGGGGTGGTCCAGAGATCTGGCCTCCAGGTCTGCTCTCAACTGGGCCTCCTTATCAACGAGGCCAAGTCGAGACTCGAGCGAAGCAGGTGATTCTATTCATCGGGCGCAGCTCGACTCTCTTCGAGCCAGGCGGCTCCCGGCGGACAGGGCGAGGTTCTTTCCTCCTTTGCCCGATCATTTCTGGTTGGGCATTGCCCTGCCGGGACTTCCTGCGCCTCCTGGGTCTCATGGCGGCCTGTACCAGCGTGGTCCGTTGGGCCCGCTGGAACATGCGTCCCCTTCAGTGGGGACTGGCCAGCCAGTGGTCACAACGCTGCGATCCCTTGGACCAGCTTGTGTCGGTGACACAGGGGATGTGGAATGCTCTCCAGTGGTGGACCGTTCCAGATCATTTGCAGGAGGGCATCCGTTAAATCCGCCCGAGCAGCGGTCTCTCTGTCGACCGATGCCTCTCTGATGGGTTGGGGTGCCCATCTGGGGAACACCGGGCTCATGGCCTCTGGTCCCCGCGAAGTCGATGCCACATCAACCTGCTGGAGCTCGGCGGTCCGCCTAGCTCTCACCGCCTTTGCTCGTTCCTCCGAGGTCAAGTGGTCCGGAGTCCAGACGGGACAATACCACGACCATGTACTATCTAAACCGCCAGAGGCGGGAGCGCGCTCCATGCTATGCAAGGAAGCTCTCCGCATTTGGTCACTCGTCGCAGCCTGGAGGCGGATCTCCTAGCCATTCACGCGTGGCAGGAGCCTCCAACACCCTGGCCGATGCCCTAGGCGGATAGGGGCTGCATCCCACGAGTGGTCTCTCCTGCGGAGGTAGTACAGCATCTGTTCTCCCTTTGGGGCACACCTCAGGTGGACCTGTTTGCCTCCATGGAGAGCGCGGCTGAGTCTGTTCCATGCCCGCCCCTCAGCAGGGCTCGCTGCAGGGGATGCCTTCTCGAGGCAATGGACCCCGGCCTCTTTACGCCTTTCCCCATTTCCCTTGATCCACAAGGTGCTTCTCAAGGCGAGGAGGGACAAGGCGCAGGTGATTCTGATAGCCCCAGACTGGCCTCGCCAGTTCTGGTACCCAGATCTCCTCAGTCTCAGCTCCAGGACTCACGGCAGCTTCCAGCTCGCCCGGACCTGCTCTCAGTCAATCAGGGAAGGTGTTCCATCCGACCTTCAATCCCTGCACCTGACGCCTGGTTCCTGAGCTGCCAGAGTTCCAGGCCTTGGGTCTTTCCGACGAGGTCCTCAATGTAGTTGAGGCGCCCCGTATGAGTCGACTCAGAAAATGCTATGCCTTCAAATGGAAAAGGTTTTCCATTTGGTGTCAGGGCAAGGGCTTGGACCCTTCCTCCTGTTCCTTGGCAAGCATCTTGGACTATTTATGGTCCCTTTCTAGTCAAGGGCTTAGGTCGACGACCCTAAGGGTGCACCTGGCAGCCATCTCTGCTTACCGGGCGCGGGCCGGGAAGCAGTCGGTGGCGCAGGAGAAGGTGGTCTGGCGCTTTTTCAAAGGCCTTGATCACATTTCCCCTCCAGTGCGGGAACCCCCACCTCCGTGGGATCTACTGCTGGTACTGGCAAAGCTCATGGGCAAGCCATTCGAACCTATGCACAGGTGTGTCTCTCTCACCTGTCGTGGAAGACCGCCTTCTTGGTGGCTATCACGTCAGCCAGAAGGATGGGAGAGCTCCAGGCGCCCATCGAGAGTCTCCTTACCTGGTCTCCACAGGGACAAGGTTGTCCTCGCCCCACCGAAATTCCTTCCAAGGTGGTGTCGGAGTTTCACCTTAACCAGGTGTTGACTCTGCCGGTGTTCTACCCCACCACTCCGGAGGCCGAATATAGGCTCCATACTCTGACCTTAGAAGGGCGCCGCTATTATAAGGAGCGCACGGCTGAAATTCGGGAGAGGTTCGCCAGCTGTTTGTCACCTACGCTGAAGCCGTGATCTTGGCAGACCTGCAGCCAAGCGGACGATAAGCAGGTGGGTAACCTCCTGCAGTATCTCTGCTATAAGTTAGCGGGCATGGAGCCTCCCAGAGGGATAAGAGCTCATTCTACCGCCATACTGCTGCAACGGTGGCTGCTTCCAGGGGCGTCCCTATCCAGGAAATCTGCAGGGCTGCTACCTGGAAGTCAGCAAACACCTTCATTACCCACTACCACATCGACCTTGAGTCACGCCGGATGCTGGTTTTGGGGCCTCGGTTCTCCAGTCTCTTTCCCAAGTAAGTATATGGGGTGGCTCTTGGCTCTCCCTCCCGGAGAACTGCTAGAGTCTGCCAATGAGTGTGGATGAACAACATATCCATGTCCCTAGAAATACAGGTTACTCACCTGTACAGGAGTTCTAGGAATGGTATGTTGTCATCCACACGACCCATTCGGCCTCCCGCTCGACGCACAACCCGAGCTTCCAGCGCGGCCAGATCTGGCGCCATGGGGCGGAGCCGAGAGTTATACCACCCGGGTGGGTGGGAGGAGCAAGCTTGAAGACCTTCCGGCAAGATTTAAAGCGGCAAGGATACTGCCAATGAGTGTGGATGAACAACATATACCAATCCTAGAACTCCTGTTACAGGTGAGTAACCTGTATTTCTGGTGTCCAAACAGTGTTTATCCAAATGGTTAGCCAGTTGGGAGCTATGACACTGGCATGACGACAAATACATTGATGCCCTTGACCGTGCCAGGGAACCCATTGACACCCCCGACCCTGACGAGACCCTGAATGGGCCAGCAACACCGCAACATACAAAGCGGGGAGTGCTTCACACCCATACTATAGATATCTAACTCCATGTTGACAGACAGTGGAGTTAGATATTTACCACCACCGCGCTTCTAGGGAACTCTGCTACAAAAACCCCTGTCACTGCCGATATAGGCGCAATGGGGTTTTTCTGTGGGGGGGTTCAGTGTACCGGTATCGCTGTAGCGATGGTATGCCAGGCAGTTGTATTGTTTTCTGTTACAAGAAGTACGGTAAGGATCTTTCTGGTGTGGTTCATGGCCTTTCAGCCAGAGGCATGGCCACTTCTGTGGCATGTTTCCAAAAACGTTTCAGCTGCAGAGATCTGTGCAGCTGCTACTTGGAGCACTATCCATACCTTTACCAAACACTACAGTCTGGACATCGCCTCTAGGTGTAGGTCCAAGTTTGGCCTGGCTGTTACACAAGGCCTTCTCTCTTAGGTCCTTATGGCCAGCCACCCAGACTGTCTCACAGTTGTTGCCAGAACTGTTTGGGACTCGTCCTACCAGTGTGACCTGCTGTAAGAGCTACCCAAGAAGGTACCCTCAAAGTAAAGTAGTACAGTTGTGTAAGAACTTTCCATAACAGTAGATCTTTGAGAGGATCTCTTGCAGCAGGCCATGCTTTCCCTCCCTACTTCCCCCTTTTGCCTCTTTCATGGCCTTCGGGCCTTCTTCCTAGCTCTCCCTTTCTATAGTGGAGACCTTCTGCTTCTTCTCTTGTATACTCTAAGGATAACTCAAGTTCCTCATCGGTTCCCCTAGCAGGCTCTTGCTTTTGGTCTCTGTAGGACAACTGAGGAGGCTATACGAGCCGCCCACTCTTATAGCTAGGCTGACGTCAGAGGGTGACATTGGTGGTGGGCGGCCCCCTCTGGTAGACTGCTAGCTAGAAAGTTTCTGTGTGGTCCTAGTGCCTGGTGGCTTTGTTCTACCGGTGTGGCCTGCTGCAAGAAATCCTCCCAAAGATCTACTGTTATGGTGAGTTCTTACATAACTGTACTATATTCATATTCTACTTTTTATTTGTTGTTAAAAAGTTCTTGTGCCCAACCTTGAAGGGCGATTCTTGAACAGGGGACAAACAGGGACACCCTCCTGTTTGTTTTAGGTCCCAGCAACTACCAGTCTCGAGTCCTGGGGTCTAGCACACCCAGGTAACCAATCCCAATATCACACACTCTTCGGGGAAAGCAGCTCAATACTCGACCCAGCGGGCATACAATCAACCTGGTTCACAACGCCTTGCCGACTTAATTGAGACTTGGGTATTTTCTTACCTTGCTGGATCTTTACACAGATCCTTGTTAGCGTAGCTGCATAAGGTGACACAATAAGCATTTAACAGCTGTATTAAAATATTAAGAGTGTTCCACCATTCACACACAAAATGAGCATGTCTCAGGCAGCGTTTTAAGGAAAAACAAAGTTTATTAAAACTAAAAAATAGTAAACATATATACATTAAGGGTACAGTCAGAAAATAAATGGACAGTTATAAATAAAGCACCTTGCACTGAATAACTAATTGCTATCTCAGTCTTTCAGTTAGCAGATGGTTTAGGCTAAAGTTACCTATCTTGGCAGATGTGTCCAAAATACCAAGACGATTCTTAGAAGTCCAGAAAAGAGTGTCCCTTCCAAGTTCAGAACAAGAGTCTGTCAGTCCCTTCAGCCAGCTTGGCAATAATAGAGTTAAAGTCCCACCCTCCTTGTGATGTCACAGCACATGAGGTCACTTTTAGTCCTGTAATTAATTTGTAACATGCAGCTGCATAGGTAAACAGGTCAGGTTACTACTTAATTGGAATCTGCAAATACAGCGATATTTTTAATTACAACAAGACAATCTCTTCTTCCCATTACAGCATGGTTTTTATAACAGATTACAATATCCCTTTGATCTCTCAGGAAAACTCTCTGAGAACCACCTCTCAACATCGTGAGATTCTTGACATACACTGACTCGGAAGCATTCTCCCTCGTTAACTCGTAAAAAGGCAATATTTTCACTTCAAAGCACCAACTCTCTGAGAACATGACTTTTATGATTTCACACAGGTTTTTGTCAGGCAAGTGATAGTTTCTTTGAAGTTAGCTGTTTCCTTCCACTCAGAAAGAAAAGTACATTTTCAAAAATCTAATGTCCCAGGGTGCCTTGCGCTGACTGCCATGTTTCACAAGCAGAAGTCAAAACATATATTTATATCAAAATTATATACACATAACTGGCAGACGGCGATTCCTGTCACACCACTTACCTTAATTATGGTATGGTATGGTATGGTTGGGCCAAGGAGGGGAGACCTCCCATTCAGAGTCCAAATCCAGTAGAGGTGTAGACTCTCTTATGAATGAGCAGTGCAGAGCCTGAATGTGCCAATGTCATCCTCCCACACAGGGAGGCCACATCGCCCTGATGTTGTGCCTTCCTAAGACGCTGAGCTGTGAATGCGTGACTAGGCACACAATAAATGTGCACACAGCAAGCCCCACTGCATCTCCTCTCCCAGTGCCATGCTCTTGGAGCTTGCACCAGCTAGGCACCCCCAGGTGGCACTCAAGTGACTATATCTATCTATCTATCTATCTAGTTATTACTGGCTGCCAGTTGGGGATGTAAGAGTCTGTTCAGATAAGTTCAGAACCTCCCAGAACCTAGGCCATTTTCTGTAAAAGAACCTTATCGGAACCTTTTTTCGAGTTCTGAAAAGATTCTGATTATTACTATTATTATCATTAATAAAAGATTAGATTTGGAGCTTTCTGTATTCCCCAGGCAGGCCTTTATCCTAAAGCAGGACTGTGAGTGATAATAAGAAAGATGGTCAGGGTGCTGGTGGTGGGGTGGGATGGACCAAGTGAGAAAGGCCTATATTAAGTGGTCATACTCAGCGGAGTTACAGAAGGGACACTAAAGACACTGGCCTACATATTCAAATGGTTACCATGGCATTAACTGGGTTAATGCCATGATAACTGTGATTATCGCCGTCCAGTGGAGAGGGGAGCTATATTCAGAGGCTCTGTGAGCAGCAGGCTGACCAGAGAGTGCGACTCCGAAGAGTACACTACTTAGCCCATGCAATTATGGGACCCCCATGCATACTGGGCGCAGTAGTATATTCAGCGGTTTCGGCAGTGCCATTTAACACTGTCAAAACCCTGTCTTTAACCCTGAGCATTGGTGCCCACCCCCATCGACCACCATATAACCATACCCCCCACGGTGATCTGGTGATCCCCCACCCCTGATTGCCAGAATATGCTGTTCAAAGTAGTGATACCACCATTTGTTTTTCATATCCCATCGTGCTGGTGTAATGGCCCCTTGGCTTCCCCTGCCCACTCATTGATGCCAGTCCAGGGAATATGAGATGGCAAATGGCACAACCTTCCTTTTACCACCTTGGCTAGCTGGTATCTGACAGGCATTCACAATCATGCATACCATAGAGTCAGCTAGTGTGGTGGGTATCCTGCCCTCTTGGTGGTGTGTGAGCCTGTGGGGGTGTCCGCACAGCTACGACCAACTCAGAGATTTTCTCCTCCATGTTTTCCCCCCACTGAGGGTTCTGACATGCACTGATGCACATGCATGTGCAGCAGAGTCTATTGACCAACCCTCCCCCCTCTATTGAGCGCCTGCTAGGCTGCCACCTGGCTTCCACCAGCTGGCAGTCACTGAGCAGGATGCTGAGTCCTCCCTCCCCCAAGGGAATTGAAACAGCCATGGGACACTCAATTCTGCCTCCCCCAGCAGACCCCCAATGGACGCAAGTCCATTTCTGAACGCAGGTTGCTTGCATAGCAAGTGAAGGGACTACCGCTGGGCTATTGAGTCAGCCCTGAACCTCTTTGTAATGTTGCCTGTTCTCTAATAGTCTGCAGGGCTGGATATGGGGGAGTCACCCAATGTGCATCAAATACATTCTTGTTTTTATTTGCCTTTACTAGATATACAGGCAAGCATGGTCCAGTGGCTGTGTTATCTGAAAAACAGGGTCTGACAAGTACTACATGCTCTTCCTTATTACTTTTTTTTTTTTGGTTAATTAAGGCTCCTTTAGAATCAATCTGTTTCAAACTGGTGGTGCATTTCACCTGAATCTGTGTAGATCCTTAATCGATTACCTGTCGGGAGATGTCCCAGCTGCTGTGGCAGAACACCTTAACTTAATCTGTTTCGAATGGAGTTGGACAGGGCTTGATTATGTTATGTCGTTGGAAGCTAATCTCTGTTGATATGTATCTCAATGAGAGTAGTTTAACGTAGCTCTTGCTGAGTTTGAACTTACTGAAGAAAAGTTTTGCTTAAATTTTGCTGCGCTCAGTAAATTTGAGATCTGTTTTCAATCGGTAGTTTTTGTTTTTTTTTTGGTGCTCAGGGCAGCTGTACTCTCATCAGAATTTACAGTTTGTCTCCTCCAAAATACTGAAATTTGCATGGCAGGGAAGAGTGACACTTTCACCAGTAATCAGGTAGCAAATATAGTAGTGGGGTGATGGAAGAGACTTAGGCCAAGTCCACACTACACCAGCTCCACCCCTCTGTAACATCACTGGGGGTCCAAACCGTTACCGCAACAGTTGTGTTTACACCTGTAAAGTTACAGGAGGCGTTTCTGTAACCATTGTTGAAACCACTCGTGAGGTGGTTTCAACAACGGTTATTGAACCGGATCCACCGCTGTACCGCTACTGCCAGTGTGTGATGCGTGAGCGCTGCCCCCAGCAGTGCCCGTAGTGCAGTGCGAGCTGCATTGTGGGATTGGGTGCCGACCACAATGGTCACCCGGCACCTGCAGTGTGGACTGGTGGTAACGGATCCATACCGAACATTGCCGCAGTGTGGACACACTGTACCGCTTACCGGCTGTAACGGTTTATAACCGTTACCAGGTCATAGCGGTGTAGTGTGGACAGGGCCTAAGACTCCATCCTGTCTTGCTGGATAAGCCTGACTATACCCAATTTGAGTGTGGACACACATGCAAGCATTAACAGCCAGTATCTTGTTATCCCTTACTCATGCCATGTAACCTTCAATGCCATTCTCCCTCAGGGTATACCTTCCCGACAGAGACACCAATACAGCGAACTACGTTGATGCTGATAACACAGACAGTTCGCTGTACTGGTGCACCAGAGACCTGGGCACACTGTCTTCTGGTCCTGCACCCCCTCCCTGAATCAATTCCAACTCAGAGTTGATTATATTTAGAATGGGGAGTTTGGGAGCAAAGCCCCCTGATAGAAAAAGAGACTGGGAGTCCTTCTGGATTTATGTTGACCGCAACTTGTGGATACATAGGAGAGACAGCTGTCTAAGGTTATTCCAAGATATTTGAATTGTTGAACTTGTTCAAGGGGGCTCCGAGGTTGTATTTTTATTAACATAACATGCGACCTGTGCTTATGTCGGGGGGAGGAGAACAGCAGAAGCTTCATTTTTTTGTAGTTCAGGACAAGTTTGTGCATATGGAACCATTTTTCAACTTCAAGGAAACCTGTTTGAAGATTGTCGTCGAGCACAGTGGGATCAGTGTTGTTTGTGTAGATTACGGCATCTTCAACATAAAGGAGTGTCCTAAATTGACAGGATTGGGGTAGGTTGTTTAGCAACACACTGAACAGGAGAGGGCCAAGGATGGACCCTTGTGGGACACCAGATCGGACAGACTGTAGTTCGGAGACGATATTAGATATTTTCACCCGCTGCGACCTATCAGCAAGGTAGCTTCCAAACCATTTCAGTGTGTTTTGTGAGACACCAACTGTGGCAAGTTGAGTAAGAAGCAGGTTGTGATTCACGGTGTCGAAAGCTTTCGTAAGGTCAATAAATGCAGTGCCAACAATCTTGTTATTGTCGAAGGACTGATGTATGTAGCTGGTAAATTCAAGCAAAGATGTGGTGGTGCTGTGTTTTTATGTTGGCGCGCTTGCGCAGCCAACATCTTGTGGTAGTGCAGCTTTGGAGGCGCGGTCACTGTTGGGTGAATGCAGGGCACGCACCAGTAGGTGCGTCCCTCATTTCCCAATCAGCCTGCATGCCGGCACCACACCATACATACATAATGTGGCGAACACATCTAAGAAAAGGTCTGCTGCAATCCGAGCAAAGCTCGTCAGATGCAGCGGACCTTCCCTGGACGTGCTCGCCAACATTATGAGCATGGCGGCACAGTGGTGCCCAGTCCCCCTGTCAGTTTCCCCAACCCCTGTGTATGTGCCGACGGAGGAGCCCATTCCCTGTCGGCATAAATCACCCTCCCCATTGTTAAATGCCAAGGGGGTGCCCAACCCCCTCGGCTCGGCCCTGCTTTCTTTGTGTGTGTGCCGTGAGGGGCCTCCCCATCGGCATAAAGAAATCTCCCAGTTGCTAAATGCCAAGGGTGCCCAATCCCCCTCAGCTCGCCCCACTTTCTTTGTGTGCCGACAGGGGTGCCCAATCCCGTCGGCATAACATCCTCCCCGTGTTGTGTGCCGACAAGGGTGCCCAATCCCGTCAGCTACGGCCCCCAAACATTTAGGTGGCAGCTGGGGCCATCCCAGTGTGCCAAATCCCCTGAAACAAAAACTGTCCTGCAATGTCCTTGTTTTTTTGTCACCGGTAAAACGAAATGGTCCCTCGTAGTCTCCCTGCCCCCACCCGCACCCACCCTCTGCACACCTGCCTCCCCACACACACCCCTCACCTCATGCCACCTGCGAGTCCGGTGTGATGATCGCGGTGGACCGGGAAACACGTCTACATTCTTCAAAGCCAACCGTGAACTGAGAAATGCGGTAAGCTGTATAATGAAATAAATAGGGTTTTTCAACTTTGCTGCATATCTCAGGCATTTTTGGGAATTTTGGCCCCAAATTTTCAATATGGGGTTTTTGGGACCCCTCCTCATGAATTCTTGCACTGTCATGGTGTTATTTGGTCCAGAAAGGTGATTTCGCAGTCACTGCGCGGAATCACCTTTCAGGGCTGAGTAATGAAATGGCAGTGCCACTGTTCATGAGGGGGCTCTCAAAAGCCTATGTTGCAAATTTGGTGGGAAAAATCCAAAAATGACTGTTTATGAAGCTGCATTGCGCAGTTGCTATGCACTGCGAAGCTAGCGACCGCCAATATTTTCACTCCAGAGTCTCAACATTGGCATTTTACCACACCTTCTTGTGAACCATACAGCTGTCATTTTTTCACATCCTGGCCAAAATGTGTTTTCGCACTTCCGGCGCAGAATAGCACGGTCGCTGTGCGAAATCAGTGTTCAGGACACATTACAAAAATGACAGTGACACTGTTCATGAGCAGAGGTCCTAAAATGCCAGTGTGGAAAATTTGGTGACAGTACTCCATAAAATGACTGTGTTCGAGCGTACGTTACGCAGTTTGCATGCACGCTCGTAAGTTTGCAAACTTATAATGTTTTCACTCCAGATTATCAACAGTGCCATTGTTCTGCACCTCTTAATGAACAGTACGGCTGTCATTTTTCACATCCTGACCAAAATCTGTTTTCGCAGTTCCAGCTCAGAAAAGCGCGGTCGCTGTGGAAAGCCCATGTTTGAGACATATTACGAAAATGGCAGTGACACTGTTCATTAGCAGATGTCCTAAAATGCCTATGTTGAAAATTTGGGGACGAAAGTCAATAAAATGAGTGTTTTACGAGCATGCGTTGTGCAGTTTGCACGCACGCTCGTGACTTTGTGAATTTGTAATAGTTTCACTCCAGCTGTTCATCATTGGCATTTTTCCGTACCTCCTTATGAACAGTACAGCTGGCTGAAATGTGTTTTCGCACGACTGGCGCAGAATTGCACGGTCACTGTGCGAAATCAGTTTTCGGAAATGACGGTGACACTATTCATTAGCAGAGGTCCTAAAATGCCTATGTTGAAAATTTGGTGCCGAAAGTCCATACAGTGACTGTGTTGCAAGCGTGCATTGCGCAGTTTCCACGCACCCTTGTAACTTCGTCAGTCTGCAATATTTTCATGCCACATTTTCACCACTGGCATTTGCGCACACCTCCTTATCAACAGTCCAGCTGCCATTTTTCACAGCCTGCCCAAAACACGTTTCCGCAGGTGTGGCACACAATGGCATGCTCGCTGTGCAAAATCACCTTTTGGGACACATTAACAAAATCACAGCACTATGCGTCTCTATCTCTGCTACTACCAATGCCAGCGCGACAACATTCGACATTGACAAATGCTTGTTTTCTGAAGCCACGTTGCTGGGGACATTGTAGGTCGTACATTTCAAGGGAATCAACCATTTGACTGGAAACTATACGTTCAAGGACTTTTGATAGCAGGGGGAGTATTGATATCAGCCTGTAGTTAGAGTGCTGTGTAGGATCCCCGGATTTATGCACAGGGGTGACCAATGCAGATTTCCAGACTTCTGGGAACTGTGAAAGGGAAAGTGATAAGTTTAGAATCTTGTTAACTGGTATCTTGTTAACTGGTACTGGCCAGAACTATTTCACTGAGAAAATCCCTTCTGAATGTGCCTAGAGAAAGACAGTATCCCTCCACAGAGAAAGGCACAGTTGTACGATTCAAAATATTGTTTTAGGACAGGCAGCAAGTGAGGGTGATACAGAATTTATAAAGCAGGAAAGTGACATTATGTTACCTGAATGTGAACTTTTCATTAGTTACTTGCATATTACTGTTGTAGAGCAAATTATGTGGTTAGAGTCCTGAACCTGAATGTGAAGTGTTTCCTCTGCTTGCTTTCTCTCTCTCTGTCTTGTAGCTTGTTTGTGTTGGTTTGTTGAGGGAGGGAGGGAGAGAGAGAGAGAGAGAGAGAGACTCATGTGTCGGTAGGAAAGTGACTTTATGTTACCTGAATCTGAACTTGTTCTTAGCTACTTGCATATTACTATTGTAGAGCAAATTATGCGGTTAGAGTCCTGAACCTGAATGTGAAGTGTTTCCTCTGCTCATGCGCTCTCTCTCTTTCTCTCTCTCTCTCCATGCCTGTCAACCTCTTGTCTTGCAAATCAGGGACATGGCTCCGCACTGCATGTAACTTATTTTTTTACATTTGTCCACCCAGCCCTTACATAACCAGTTTATCTCTAAGTGGATCAAATCAACCACAAATCTAAACAGTATTATCTACAAAGAAATCCATGGCTGTTTTCCAGATCAATCCATCAACGCAAAAAACAAGTGGGGTAAATTGTTAAACCTCAATATATCCAATGCTCAATGGCACAGTTGTTGGCTCTCTTTTCATAAAACTTTTAAAGATAAGCGTAGTTCTCTAATACAGACAAAAATTCTCCATTTATGGTATAGAACTCCAGCTGTGCTGCATAATATGGGCTTATTGAACAATAACGACTGTTGGCGCTGTAATTCTCCCAGCGGAGATCTATTACATATTTTATGGTATTGTCCCCCCATATTTAACCTTTGGCGTAATATCCATCATTTTGCAATACGAGTGATTGGTCAGTCTTTTCCATTAGACCCTAAGCATTGTATAATTGGCATCTTCAATTTTCACTCATATAAAATATCCCATTTTCAGAATAGATGGTTGACCATATTATTCCTTCAAGTTAAACGCCTCATTCTTATGCATTATACATCTAGTACAAACCCCCGTCTCCCAGACACCCTCAAACAATGATCTCAATATGTTTCTTTAGACCATATGTCACATATTTCTTCTGGTCAACTCAATGGATATAATAAATGTTGGCAGGACTATGTTATTTACCTGGATACGCCTAAGCCTTCTGTTAGTTAATGTATGGATTGACACACTTAGTACTTCATGCAGCATTAATCGTCTTCATTTTTTTGCTACTGTAGTCTCACTTCTTTTTTCTCTTTCCTCTGCCCTCTTCTTCTCACTTTTATCTCTAATTTCATTTCTTCTCTTTTTTCTCTTCTAATTGTTTTATTCCTGTAACACTCAAGTATTTCTAAGTCTTCCTGGCTCACATAGGACTCTTTGCATTGTAATACATTTTCCATTACGTTATCATACAAATATGACCTTACACATCTTCGTTGTATTGTATATTTATACTACCCCTCTAATATGAATAATTTGTTTTCCTCCTTCAATTCAATGGTTTGTAACATTTCATTCAGCACTTATAATACAAGATTCCATGTCAAATACTCTACAATGTTTGTGATCACAAGCTGTTATTTCTCTTTTCTGTATGCTTGTACAGTATGTGTTTATGTATTTGGAAGACATGTGTTATCTTGCTGAATACTTTATAATTCTCAATAAAAAGATTAACTACAAAAAGAATCTTGTGCTCCCCCAACTCATGCTATGTAATGCCATTCTCCTTCAGGAATCCCTTGGGAGGGAGGGAGGACATCATCAGGGAAGGAGGAGTACATAAAAGTGAGGGGTATATCCCTCAGTACACACTGAAGGGGTCTGCAAACTCGAAAAGACATGATAAACCATAAGGC
The DNA here is from genome assembly GCA_016271365.2 of Neoceratodus forsteri. Taxonomy (NCBI): domain Eukaryota; kingdom Metazoa; phylum Chordata; order Ceratodontiformes; family Ceratodontidae; genus Neoceratodus; species Neoceratodus forsteri. Next base: position 202,926,335 of record CM028130.1, read on the forward strand.
CTTTTTCTCCTGGCTCAGTCGTATGTTCGTAACCTTCAATGTCTTCATGTTTTATTTGGCAACTAGAACATTGCATTGGCTACATAATGCTTGTACGAAATATATGTTTTAGAATATTTTGAGGTATTTGCCCATCAGTCATGTACCAATGTAGTAAGTAAATGATTTCCTTTGCTAAAAATGTCTGCAAGGTTGGCGCATTGGCACAGCGATAGCATGTCATCTTGTGATGGTGGCGAGCCAGGTTTGGAAACAAGCTGAGAATTGTCTGAGGGCTGATAGTGGGAGGGAATGAGGATGGAGGGTTGTGTAATGTGCTGCATTAATGTCACTTGGGTGACCATAGGTGGTGGTACAGTTTTAGGGTCCTGCAGTGTGCACGGTAAGGGGAGAGTGCATACGTTGAGTGTGTCAGGTTTACCGACTCCTGAAGTTGCGTGCATACTTTCAGTGGTTGAAGAAGCATGGGCTGAATGGCAACAAACAAACAGATGATACTGCCCACCCCCACAACCAAACCAGACTTCTTCCGCTCTACCTCCAGGATGACCCTGAGAGGGCATCCTCCTTGGGAGCCTGGATGGGAGGGTCCTCTGCTGCAGAGGAATAGACAGGACTGACCCACTGGGACTGAGGAAACACGGCAATAGGTCAGGAATGCCTCAGGGTTCTAGAGGATCAGAGCTATCTCGCGATCTTGGGACCAGCCCTGGAGCTTTGGCAGCATTCAGAATCCTGCCTGGTGCCCTCCACCCATATGGTCTGCAAGGTTACGGTCCCCAAAGGCATAGTTTCTGGGCTCTCTGATCACCCATTTATGGGGGTTTTGGTTGCAAATTCTGTCTTCCATAAATCTGAAGGTCAAGGGGACATGGACAAGCCTCTAGACAAAAAGTCCATGAAGACTGACCATGCGGCTAAAAAGCTGCATGCTGCCATGTCACTGGTTCTCTGTGAAGCCAATTATTCTGTCATGATGGTGAATTTTGGCCATTCCCTCTTGGGAGTGTTAAGGGAGCTCCCCCCCCCCCGCTTCCAGCTGATAAGCAGCTTCCAGTGAAAATCATCAGGGACCAGGGTCAGCTGTTGGCTCAACACCAGCTTCGGACAGTTTTATTCATGGGCGACTCTTGTGCCTATGCCATGGCTGTGGACGTTGCCATGAGTCACTGGGGCTGGCTGTGGCTCTCCACCTTCACCGTGGACATTCAGCATAAGCTGACCAGTGCCCCCTTCTTGGGCCCCTGCCTCTGTGGCCTGGATGTGGAAGGACATCTAATGCAGACAGAGAAGTACAATGCCAGCCTCAGTTTAGTAGTTTATTTATTTAGTTTTTTGTTTGTTGTGCATACCATGCCAACGCGGATGAACTGTCGAGGCAGGGCTAAGTGCATGGCACTTTCCTTTAGGCGCTCCTCAGTGCCTACAGGAATGGCAGTGTCTCTTGGGGGTTGCTGAAAAGAGACATATCTCAATTTTCTGGATGTGTGACAGGAAATGTGACCAGATTCATTTTTTTCCTTTTTCTGTTAGTTTAAATATTCGTCTGGTAGAGGCTCTGCTTGGAGTGAACACAAGACGGCTGCCAGGTCAAATGTACACAGGCAGCTAATGAGAGCTGGTTACCCATTGTGTTGGTGCTGACATTCTTGTGGGGAGGTTAGCAGTAATTGCTGACAGGATGAGTATGGAGGAGACAATTAAACCGTAATCCCAGTGGGGATTCTTTCCTGGGATATGTTCCCATGTCAGGCAGTGGACCCAGGTACATGTCTTCAAACTTCAAGAGATAGCAGGAAAAGCTAAGGAGATGGGGTCATACACATATACACACACACACACACACACACACACACACGTAGGGATACTGGGGGGGCTGGTACTCCAGGGAGAGGTCACTTCTCCATAGCTTGAGTACATAAAAGGGGAAGGAGTAGGAAACTCTCTCTCTCTCTCTTTTTCTGTCTCTCTCTCTCTCTCTTAGACATTCGACATGTGAAGCAGAGGGCTCTGCTGGAAGTTAGCTTGGTAAGGAAGCACAGCCTTAGGGGGAATGTCTTCTGTAGCTAGCGGCAGGTAAAGAAACTTTAGGTAAGGCTGAGGTTTGAGTTTTTTTCGGACAAATCATCTGTCTGTTTATCTTACTTTATTTTCTATTCTCAGTAAATGTGTAAACCTTTTGTCTTACTGAAAATATATCCTGTTTGTATCTTCTAGTAAAGAATCTATTTTGATAGAACCAGTGACTGCCTTATTTTTGACAAGGTGATTTCCTGTTTGCAGTCCATCTCCAAAGTGCTTTGTACCAATAATTATTGTGTTGACCTTCCTGACCCCGAGCAGGGCAAAAATGGATTCCTGATAAAATTAGGTGGTTGCAGAGTATTAGAAGTCTCCAAAAAAGCTGCCCTGTTAGCTGGGATGGCCCAAGGGACAATTTTTGTCACATATCTCCATAGGCTCCTGGATTCCATGTTTAGGAACAATGGAAGTGCTACAAAACAACCGAGTTGTCCAATAAAAGCAAGATGATAAACATCACTCACAGGGCCTATTTACTGTCAGAGGCGTCCTTCCACTCTCTCAGAATACAAACTGTGGTGGCGGCTCGGTAATAGTAAAAAGAAGCCAAAGTCCAAAAGGCAGTCACAAATTACAAGAGAACAACTCGGCTCACTAAAAGAACACTGCAGTCCACTCGTTAGGACACATGAAATACTTTATTAGGTTTTACATACTACACAGAAGAGCACCCCCTCCTGTGGTCACGTGGTCGACGTTTCACGTTGCACTGACACTTTATCATAGATATAGGAATGCTGACACAGCCCCCTATTTATAGTGCACTCAGTGATCTCCCCTTAAAGTGATATCCATTCATGTACTAGACAAGAATAAACAATAGTATAAATATTTAAATAAATGCTCATGTGGCAATATCAAAAAATAAATAAGTATACATAGAAAAAAACATTTAGTTACCCCATATATAAAGTGCAGACGTGCTCTCATTTTACCTTTTCTTACTCCCCATTATTTTGAATGTGCAACAGTTATCGTACTCTTATTCTGAATGCCTCAAATTAATACTGGCACTGTGTGTTAGTATACAGTCCCCTTAGTTTAAAAAACAGTTTTAGCTGTCATATTTCTGCTAATTCACATATACACTTGCTCACCTAATATGGGGGGGGGGGGCACAGTAAAGGGAACTGGATAAACGGGAGAGGAAACATCAATGCTTTCATATAACAGTTAATTAAAATTAATCTGAAAATGTATATATGTATCAAATGTTTATATAGGTTGAGACTTAAGTTTGCAGAGACTATAATAAGGCGCAGTGTCTTTTTTGTGTGTATATATATATATTTATATATATAATAGATAAACCACTCTGAGGTGTCTTGAGGTCCACGCTCCGATATCTATACGTGGTAGTGCGTATATCAGAGCACCCACTCGACACCTCAAAGTGGTTTATCTATCTTATAAAATGTGAAAATTGTTTTGAGGGGGTAAAAGTGTAGGTGTGCGGTCGCGACTCTGATATACGCAGACGATCATGTGGTGCTCTAGGTCCAGTAATTAAGCAGCAATTTCCTTACCCATTTTATAAATATATATATATATATATATATATATATATATATATATGGGATGCATAATGGGCACGAGTGAGATATGGAAAATATTTTCACTCCTTTAGAGTGACCTCAGAATATTCGTCACTCATGATTATCCAGAGGTCCTTGTGCAGGAGTGAAAATATTTTCCATATCACACAAGTGCACATCATGTATCTGATTTGTACAATAGGAGTGTGTTTTCTGCTGTTTTTTGTTTGATGACATCACCACAGTGAAAATAAATCCATTTATTTTCACTGTGTTGATGTTATCACAGTGGTTATTCCACAGCAGTGAGAATACATGTTTTTATTCAACGAGTTATTTGCTCACCCCTATTGTATGAATATAAATATATATATATATATCTATATTAATAATATATATTTTTGGAATCTGAGAGATTCAGAGTTATTTTCTTCTCTTTCTGAGAAAAGGTGCCAATTGGAAGTGGTCACTTAGGCCCGGATGACTATTGGCTTTGTCTCTATACTGCCAATATGTCTCCCTGCATAGGAGTCTGTTATCAAGGTCTCCTCCTCCTCCTGTGGGACTCATTGTCACCTTTTCTACTCCCCTGAAGGAGAAAGTGTGTCCTGGTCCAGTCCTTGTGCAGTGTACTGCCAATGCGTTCTCAACAGAGCCATTTCTAAAAAGTCATAAGTGTTCCAGAATTCTCACTTTGAGCTTTCTGTGGGTTTTTCCAATATAGTAACACCCACAGTTGCAAATCGCAGTGTACACAACTGATTCTGTGCTACAGGAGATAAAGGAATTTACCTGCAAACATTTACCTAGCCTAGTGAACGTTAAGTCAGGTCCCACCTTTATGTAGTCACCGACTGAACAATTCCCACACTTAAAGACTCCACCAGGAAGTCTGCCCTTCTTTTCTGGGGCTGGTTCCAGGCTGTGCACCAGGATATCCAGAAGAGTTTTGCTCTTACAGTAGGTAATCATGGATCCATTAGCAACCATATCTTTAAGGGCTGGTTCAACACCAAGGATGTGCCAATTTCTTCTAATAATCTCTTGGAGGTCTATGGCCTGTACGTTAAAAGTGGTAATTAGACTGGGGCCACGAAATGTTTTCTCATTTTTGTTTACATTTCTGTTACCACTATTCCTGTTCTGACTGTTAGGCCCTGTCTACACTGCACATAAAATCTATAACGTTTTGAAACCATTACAGACCGAAAACGTTACAGTACCATTGAAAGCGTTTTGAAAATGTTACAGGATTTTACTTGTGTAGTGTAGACAGGGCCAAACAGAGTTTGAAAACGTTACAGAAACCTTTGTTGAAACCACCTCACAACAGGTTTCTGTAATGGTTACAAAAACGCTTTCTGTAACGTTACCAGTGTAAACACAAACCGTTACGGTAACGGTTTTACAGAAGAGATTTTTAAGGGTAGTGTAGACAGGACCTTAGTTACCAATAGCGTGTGTTTATTAGATTGACCTTCTGTTTAGCTGTGTCCAGACATTCTATGCTGCACCCTCTTTCTTGAAATCTTTTTGTTAGTATTTCTGCTTCTTTTTTGTACAGTTCTGGTATGCTACAATTGCGTTTCACATGCATGAATTGGCCCACTGGTATGTTTCGTGTCACATGTCTGGGATGGCAACTCTGAAAGTGTAAAATAGAGCTTCTGTCGATGTTTTTTCTAAAAAGGCTGGTACAGATTTCCCCTGTCTCATTCTTGGAGAATTCCAAGTCCAGAAACTGGATCCTAGTTTTGCTACGTGTTAGAGTGAATTTGATGATAGGATTTGTGCCTGCAAGGTATTTAACGAAATTTCCCAGTTCTGTGTCTCCCCCTTTCCAAATAAATACAATATCATCGATAAAACAACGATAACAGTCAATTTGTTCAAAAAATGGGTTAGCGTTGGGTTCGTAAATATCTCTCTCAGAATGTGGATCAGCTTCTCCAGTTGATAAGTTCACCTACTTTGTGAAACACATACTTATTTAAAAACCCTCAGTGCCTGAGCAGTGTTTGCTAACGTCTTCTTCATAGGCACCTCTGGGTTTTGGTTTCATCACTTTGCTGTTAACATGTTTGCTTTTATTCCTAGGCTTATCCTCACAAGACCAACACTTTGTAAGAAAAGATATCCCCAAACACACATACAAAAAAAGTTATATGGGATCCAAACGTTATATACTTAATCTACTTTAAAATGGCCCATTTCCATTTGACTACAAACCACACACGTACCACTGCATCAGTCCAGTTTAGCACATATTCAATTCCACACGGGACATCACCCATGTTAGGACTAGTACAATCTAGTTTAGAATGGATTTGATTACTCAGCATTCATGTTAAGCACAGCATCTATCCGTTTTTCGTTTTAAATCAGATTGTTAACAAATTAATGTCCAGTGGTCACCATAGTTTGAAAATTCATGGAAAGCTCTTTCAAACGAGGTATTGGGCTCACCTGTACCTGAACGTACTTCGGTGGTATAGATGACTGACTATGTATAACATTAATTTTACGTTGCAGCCATTTTTAGAACATTGTTATTCCATCGAGGAACAGGCACTAACAACTGAGTCGAGCACAGCTTGTTCCTCAGTGATATCATGGTGTTTTGCAAGTGGCTGCACTGTAGTATTAATAGTAGTAATAATATTAAATGGACTAGATCATCTATTTCTCTGGAGTACTTCCAGCTACAGGTGAGCCCAATATCTCCTGTCAAACAGCTTTATATGGGCTATCAAATGATGTGAGCCCCAGTACATTAATGTTTCTGGTTAACTTCTTGGATACCTGGTGTTGTCCCTGCCAGTGTATACCCCACCCAGCTCCATCATTTCTACAATGGCCAAGATCCCAACAACTCCCCCTCGTGGCAGGATATACTTCCCAGACTACTTACACTAACTGTGGGCCGATCGGGACATGGGGCCAAAGCAAGTACTAGGTCCTCATTCCAGCGTTTAGAGATTGTAACAGTTTTCCTTGATTGGATGCTTTTTAAATATGGAGAATTCAGTGCACTAGCCCAACAGCAAATTTTACAAATTTATGACTCTTTCTGCTTGAACTGGCCATTGACTTATTCTTTTTTCTACAATAGGAATTGGGGTGTCTGTGGGTGTTCTTATGAGGGCCTTGTTGTGAAGTTGTTCAGCTAGCTACCAGTCATCAGGGTAGACAACCCATCAGTTGGGTCCCTATTCTAAAATATAACTGTTTGAAATGACTTCTTTTATGTCAGGTGCACATCCTAAATTAGCTTCCTTTAATCCTTTAATTAAGGTACATTCGCCAACCACTGGGCAGGTAACTAGTGCAGAGCCAGCCAATGAGAGAGCCATGCATCTCCCAAGCATAAGACAAACACAGACTCGGCAGCTGAACCAACCCTTGCTCGTTCACAAACTTTAAATGGTTTTCTCATTAGGGATGCTACCGCTATGTGGCATATAGTGCGTGTTAGAGTTTATAAAAGCTCCAGCCTTTCTTTAGTTGATCCTTCTGTCCTCCCTAGACTAAGAACAGTCACAGAGAATTGTACTTAGCCCCTGGAGAAAAGCAGAACAGGAAATCATCTGTTTGGAGATTATAAAAGCTTTAACATGCACTGCAGGCTATCAAATAAACCTTAATCTCTCCTTGCTCTGCTTGCAACACCTTTATTAGTCTGTTACAGTTATGCTTTACCTACGTTATGTGACAATGGCACAGTGTGTGCAACCATTGTTAGTAGCTTTAACTGACATGCGGTCTGTAATGTTTTAATTATTCTCTCACAATGCCTCTATGTGTGCTGCTGTGATAACTGTCTGATCATCTTCATTGTTAATACCTCTGTACTCAAACGTGGACATGGAACCTTTGCAAATGAGCACTTGTGCTCCAAGGTATAACGCTGAATGAAGGAATGAATAAATAAATAAATAAAATCACCCCCTGCTGCCTACTGCTCTTATGTTGCAAGGAATTCTGGGATTTGTAGTAACAGGACGTGTCAGCCTAGAAGTAAACAGAATTAGTCTGACAAAATCTACTATACTACAATAAGCAGGAAGTAAACCAAAATGTTTTTGAGTACAGAGTGCACATTGGGACCACACTTGAGTGTGTGGTCTTTGTGCTGACTTTTCCCTGTTAACAGCAGCTTTCTTGTGACGATGATGAATGAGCATGCAACAAACATGGCTGCCTGAACTTATGGGACAGTAAGTATTCCCAAACAGCTAAGAATACTGGTAAAAACTCTGTGAGAGCCATATTTAAAGGTGCTCTCCTTTAATTTGTTCAAATAAAAAAAAATATATATGAAAAAGCCTCAAAATGGGGGGCATCTCACAAGACAGGAGAAAAAGGAGAATTTGAAATAGTATAAAAAGGTACACATACAAAATTCTTACCAGAACATGCTCTACTGATTTAACCGAGCAGTTATTATGCCGGTGTGGAAGCGATGTTGGCCAGGGGAGGTGGATTGAACATCTCAGGGACAGCTGTCCTCCTCTGTCAGTGTGGGGGACATCATGCCCTACTACATGCCTGCCACGTGGTTCAGGCTGGGTAGTAGTGTAGTCGCAAATGCCCAGCTGGGGAGGGGTGCCACCAGATGCCAATGTGATTGCACACCAGCTCCCATGAGTTAAAAATGGAGGAAAAAACCCTGGCAGGTAGGATGACGCAGGCCCGGTGCTAGTGTGCCAACTGTGGCACCAGACCACCCATCACGTTGTCTGGGACAAATGGTGGGATAAGTCTGAGGAAAGGTAGGTGTCAGGGCTGGGTGTGCAAGCCAGGGTGCCTAGGAGACAAAATGTACATAAAAAAAACACTTATTCATAGGCACAGATCAAGAGTAGAAGAGAAAGAAAGGGATGTTCAATAGAATTCTTATAGAAAGAGTGGGGGGGAGGGATCCTGCTACTGCAAGACAGTTTGATCCCAATTAAATAATGATGTACTAAAGTAGAAATGTGTGAGCAGTGCTAACCAGCATGTAAATCAGACACAAAATGTACGGCATAAGGATTTGCAGGTGGAAAGTAATGTGCCATAAAGCCTGTAGTAAGAGCCAATATATCCTGTTCCTAGAGCTCTAATGCTTCTGCTGGGGACACATTTGTAATACTTAAGAACTCATGAATAGCCTGCCTACCAGTAATTGCCACTGCACCAGCTTCTACCCATAAACAATACATGACTTAAAATGTTTGTAGCTGGGACTGTGTGTAACAGGGAATTGCAGTTTTCAGAAATGTACAGTATTTATTTATTTATTGTTTTGTGAACTCTTCCTCCCTCCCATGCCCTCTGGCTAGGGAACACCTTCCACCTATGCCAGAGCTACCTCCAATTATGCAAGACTCCATGTACCGACCTAGTACAACTCAACAGCCCACCCACATCACACTACTATGTTGCCCCGAGGCTTGTCCCCCTCCAAAGTAAGGTCTGCATCAGCTCCTCTGCAGTACCTCCCCACTTCATGCAGTCACCCACATTGGGGTGAAGCTTGGAAGTGCCCCCAAGAATTTGCAGAGGCAGCCTGACAGTGGATGTGTGGGGAGCAGGCAGTGTTTCATCTGTCTGACACCATTTTTTTTTTCACTAGAGCCCTCACACCAAGAGCGTGGTAGCATCATAGGGTGCCAGCAGACTAGATGCATCGACACACACTGACTCCCTGCGCTACACGCAAGCATACCGTTGTACCTCCACTTGTGGTCACCCTGATGGTGGTAAAACAGCAGACTGCATAGCTCACCCTCCCCAGGGGAGAAAAATGTCTGATAAAACAATCAGTCCTCCACCCCTGCCCAGTCCTCTTGACTGCTCTGTCTGATCCCAAACCCAGGCTATCAGTGTCACAAGGGGTAGCGCTACCGCTTTGCTGGAAGGCCAGCCAGAGATCTTCATCAAGGATATCTCCTCCATTGAGCCTCACCTTTGGAACTGCAAGCTGTCTCCATCAGGACAACTAGGAAGCTTTTGCTAACTGGGGACCACCCACGATGGTGTGCGACGTCAGCACCTGTAAAACATGGGGAGCTGCATTGCTCCTCAGTTCTTTCTTCTGCTATTTGGCCAGAGTTTTGAGCATGGCCAGTTTTAGGATTTGGGGGCCCCCCAGCAAACTTCATGATAGGGTCCCCCAGACTGGAGACCCCCAACCAGTTATCTGTTTACACAGTGCCCATATTTTATGACATTAAAATACTAATGCGTACTTAGGTGCTAATCGCATATGGAAGCCTAGAAACAAGCCTTCATATTTAACACTAGTCTAGAAATACATTTATACAGTAATAATTGATAATATAATTGCAAAAAAAAATTATCCTCCAGCTCTAGCTGTTACTAATGTTTCCAGCTCCGCTTCTCTCTACCTATACAGTCTGATCTCCTCTCGACTCCCACCAGGATAGTATATGTAACTGACTATAATTTGGACTGAAATAAATGTTTGTTTAGAATAGCCTCTGAGTGACAACAGATACACATGATCATCATGCGTATGTTGTCAGAGGCAGGCTACTCTAAACAAACATTTATTTCAGTCCAAATTATGGTCCAGACCATCTCATGATCTCATCTCCCAGCCCGTCTTTGTTATTTATTACCTACCTAAAAAAGAAGCGAAAGCAGGCAAGGCACTGGTCTCTGTGAGTGTAACCCCCCTCCTCAGGTCTCTCCTTCACTCCGTGCACTGCACTGTTTTGGCAATGTTCAGTGAATTGCTGAATTTGTGGCTGCTGAGGTTTTTTTTTTTTTGCATTATTTCTTTTATACCTCTTCCATGCCCGCTGTCGTCCTCTCCTTCGGGCAGCCAAGTCCTACCACTGCCTCCTCCGACCAATCCACCAGCCAGCTGCTCCAATGCCCGGTTGTAGCGGAAGTATCCCTTCACCGGAGGGCTCTCCCATATCCCGTTCGGGTCATCGGGAGGAGAGACCGGAGCGCACTCTTACATCATCACCGGGACACGGAAACGCAGCCTGGGGGTTTCTCAGCTGAGAGACGCAGGGAGGCAGACTGCCATCATCTGGATGGCATGCGTGCATTTTTCATGCTTTTCTGGTCCCCTCTTGTGCACCGCTATTTGTAGTACCCACTGGTCTCCACCGGGGACACTCACAGAGTAGAGCTTCCCACCAACCCACCCCAGGAGAGAGTGCAGTCCTCTGGGCGCTCAGTCCTCTCCTTCCCTACCAGCCCTGGCGACCTGAGTCCGTTCCTGAATCCACCTCGCCGGCGTGGTCTGAGGTAAGGTACCAGCACCTCAGCCCTCTGTGCCACGGGGCGAGCAAGCTTTTTTTTTTATAAAATAAATGAAATGCAGTTGTTCTCAGCAAGCAGCACTAGCAGCAGCAGGTCAGGAAGGTCTGGCTGGCTGGCTGCGGTGGGCGGGGCTTCTCTGTCCTCCACACTGGCTGGCTGGATAGCGGCTGCAATAGCTAATTTCTCGCCAACACTCTGGAACTGGTCCATGGCTGAATGGTTCCAAGAGCACCGGAGGGAACATTTTTATGCTGCAACTGAGCCTGTAGACCTGAAGGGGGGACAGAAATTGTCAGGTCCAAGTGGGAGGAGGTGCGATTACAGGAACGGATTGAGTGGAGCCCTGTGATTGGTTCCAACAAAGCACCTCCCGACATCAGCATATATTTTACTGTGCACCACAAGTGGGGGATGTGGGGAAACAAACACGTTGGAGGAGGTGGCGTGGTCACTGGTCTTGGACCATGTGGTTCGGCGTTCACCTTTCGAGGAAATGGGACAGTCAGTCGCAAGTTCGCATTTGCAACAACGCAGCAATGAAACAGTGTTGTGAACCAACCACTTTGGAAGGGGGACAAACAATGAAAGAGCCAGAGATCGGCCGCCAGGCCCAAGACATCACACGGTGATGGAAAATTTGGGGAGCTGGGAGGACAAGGAGGATTAATTAAAGCAAAGATATGCTGCTGACTTGCTCAGCTGTGTTGATCAGGGCAGAGGAAAATATATTAACTGTGGTGGGGTCATCCGGTGGGGAGTGGGACTGAAGCAAGGTGGTATGCTGTGTGCTGCTGCTGACTGTGCTGGGGCCCACCCGCCAGACTTGCTACATTTTGGAGGCCTCCTGCGGCTGCGAGGTTGGCGGGTGCCTAACGCTGGCCCTGGTTTTGAGACCCTTATGAGCTCTTCGCAACCCATACCAATCCTTCACTGACTGGCAGAACTAGGGCTCTTCTCATCGGAAAAGAGGAGGTTCAGAGGAGGTATGATCACTGTATTCAAATATCTGAAAGGCTAACTCCGGCAGATCAAACACAGGCACACAGCTCTTCAGAATCTGCAAGAGAGGACAAGGGGACACACAGTGCCACCAAAAGAAGAACAATTCAAAGTAAATGTGAAAGAGGAACCATGGTACTTCACAGAAGGGGTGGTTAGGTCGGATTGTATGTGGAGTAGAAACTCCACAGGTCCCATCACTTAATACTGTAGCTACATTTTTGGACTTGATAGATACTGGAAGAAAATGGGATGATGAGATATCCAGTCTGACCTGCTTGGGGGTACGACTCGATGGTCAAATCATGTTTTTTGTTTCCTAAAATCATGTGCTTGTATATGTGGCTTCCTTAGGACTGGATTCTTCTGAAATGGGACTTTGTAACCCCTATGATTCTGTTGAAATGGGACCTTGCAACCCCTATGATTCTGCTGAAATGGGGTTTTGTAACCATCTGTAATTTTGCTGAAATTATACTTTGTAACCAGTGTGAATCTGCTGAAATGGGGCTTTATAAACCCTATGATTCTGGTTGATATGGGGTTTTGCAGCCCCTCTCCTTCCGCTGAAATTGGACTCTGTAACCCTACAATTCTGCTCATAGGTGCCAGAACCTATGGACAGACGGGGGTGACAGCATCCCCACTTTTGCCCATGAGTATTCAAAGTGCCACTTTGATGCATGCAGGGTTATAATTACTACTCCCCCCCCCCCCCACATGCACAAACACTTTTCCCCATGTTTTAGCACCCATGATTCTGCCAAAGTGATGCTTTGGAACATCAGTGATTCCGTTGAAAAGAGGATTTTCAGCCCCTTTGAGTCTGCTGAAATGTAGCTTCGGAACACCAGTGATTTGCTGAAAAGAGGGTTTGCAGTCCTTCTGATTCTGCTGAAATGAGGCTACTGCTGAATGTTGAGCTGCCTCATCTAGCACGGTCTTTGCTGTGTTTGTTTTATCTGGAGACAGGAGGGAGAAAGCAGAAGGCGAGGTGGGGAGCAATTAAGACAGCTTGCTTCAGCGTATTACCACCGAGCCTCCTGGGACAGTGGCAGCGCAGCTATACCTCTTAGCTGGGATTATTGCTTTGCCCAAAGTGCCTTCGAACAAGGAATGAGTAAATAAGTGTTAAAACATCACTCGCTGCAGTCATTTTCTTCTCCTGGTTTCTAGCATAGTATTTTTAAGGTAAAAAGGTAAACTAAAACCATAATATTGTGAAACTGCAATCATTCTGAAAGTCGCGCTCACTAAAATGGCTAGAAAAAAGCATTTCTGTCTAGGAGATTATGAAATGAAAGTTTTTCTGGTACTAAAAATCTCTCTATATATTTTTTCTCTTCCCTTCCGACCGCAGTATCATTCCCCATGTCCCATATTGAAGTATCGTTCACAAGTGCGGACACCACACTGCCATTGGGCGTGGCAGAGCTGTAGCGACAGTGCAGGCTTTGCTAGTGGTAATTACAATGGGAGGTGTGGTGAAACCTAATAGTACTCCCTAACCCAAAGCAGATGCACCCCCCCCACCACCACCACCACCATTACCAGGGACTTGGATATAATACCAGTGCCATACTGGGGATGTGTTACCCCACTGGATGGCTGTCCATCAGAGGAGAGCCGAAAGTAGAGCTCTTCCTACAACTTTCTGGGGTCTGTGAATGTAATACTAAAGAAAGGAGTTTTTTATAGCACCTTTCAAACAAACTACATCCCAAAGCACTTTACAAAGTAATGAGTTAGCTACTGGTAGTGCAGGGACTGTAGAATAGTTTGATTTTAAATACTGTCTTCCATACCAACAGTGTTGCAAAGTGCTTAACAAAGCAACAAGTTAGATCCTACTGATAGTGTAGGAACTATAGAATAGAATCTGGATTTTTATATAGCGCCTTTCGCACACACTGTATCCCAAAGTGCCTTACAAAACAATGAGTTAGATATGGGCTTTGCAAGAACTGTAGAATAGAACAGAACAGAATTGTTTTTATTTGTTTTTGATAACCGGGTAAGCTATACTAGGCATACATATACCTATTTTCAGGCAGGACATGGGAAAGTTACAACAGCAGTCAAGAACAAAAAATAGTTCGGTCTGCACTACACCATCGACAAGGTGTAACATTCTGGAACAGACAGCAAGAAGTCTTAGGTAGAAATAGTAACATGTAAAATTAAAAAGTGCAGTGAGAATAAGCCACAGCAACATCAGTGGTAATAAAAATTCACAGTATAAGTGACAAAAACATATTTTATTTATTTTAAAGTTTTATCAGGAAGGCACACTGAGCAGAGTACTGCTTGATTCCAGGTGTGACCTGGGGGAAAGGGAATACATCAAATGCAGTATCATACAGTTACAATAGACAGACATGAGGCACCTAACAAAGCACTAAAAAATGCAATGATATGCAAATTAATTTTACAAACATGTTATGATTTATGCAGACACGGGGACAAGTTGAGGTCCTATCACACTGGTCCATCCTGGGCACAAGTGCAGGTGGGTGAATGCTGAGTGCAGAAAAGGGAGAAAAGGTGCTGACTGGGGGCGGTGTGCCGAATCACTGCAGGGAGGGAGTTCCATAGTTTATTCAGGCGGTGGGAGGAGGCCGATTGGCCTGCCAAGGTGGTCACGATTGGGACAGATAGGAGCCGTGAGTCAAAATTCCTAGGAGAGTAGGGAGGGGGTGCAGAGGCCGGTAGGGCAGAGGTGAGGTACAGAGGAAGGGACTGGGTCCAGAATTTGGCGGTGGTGCCGTTGCAGTGGCAGAGTCGACGGACTTATAATGAGGGGAGGCCAAAGGTCTGGTAGAGAATGCAGTGGTGGGTGGTGGGAGGACAATCAGGGGCAAAGAAACTGTACTTAGGTATTGATATTGATGTATATTTAAGTGTAACCCCCCTGCAAATGGGGGTTCCCAAAAGACTTCCAGGAGCTTGCTTGAATGCTCCAAGCCTGAATGGTGTTTGGCGTTTAAGCCATTTATCAGTGAGTGTTTTTAGAGCCTCTGGTACTGTCTCTTTAAGAGCTGTCTGCTTGCAGACATGGTTGGTTTGTATGGGGGGACTGTGTGCTTCTCTGCTTGAGTACCACTCGAGCTGCTGCCAATTCACTCCATTTTTCAGTCACTTGGAGTGCAAAGGAACCTATCTGAAAGATGTAACTGTTTGCCAGAAATCATTTAGAGTAATAATGAAATTACAGTTTGTCTAACCTGCTTTCTTTGCAGTCAGAACTGTGTCTGCCTAGTTCCCCATTCTGGTTTTGAACTGCTGAACTGGACCAATCAGTGTGGGGTAAGCTAGCTCTAAAATGGTGCCTTGGACGAATCAGAACTTGGACTCATAATCTGAGCCAGCCACAAGAGGATTGTATGGGCAGTGACTCTGGGAAATGTGGTTTAGACTTGGCGCTTTTTGGACCAACAGGGGCAGTCTATTGTGAGTGACAGCCAATCCAGTCAAGAACTGGGAGGAACTCAAAGGAAGTGCCCGGTTTTGTCTGTTGGAGTTTCAGTTGAGCTCTGGCAGTGAAGAAGGAAGGGCCCTGTGCTTTTCAGTGTGCAGTTTTAGTCGGAAACGTGTGTAAGGCCCAGAGTTCCGGTCTGCAGCTTGTGTAACTGCTTGTTAGGACTGAATCCGTCCTGTGAAGAGAATCAAGGATATCTGAAGAGTAGAAACCAGGCTCACCCTGTAGAAGACTGGAGAAATTGCTGAATTGCACTCGGTCTGTCAGGAACTGAATCTGCTGTGTGTTCTCCGGTATTGTGCAGTAATTGCGATCGGGATAGAGAAGCAGCCTGCCTGGTATAGTACTTTCTGTTTACCATATAAATGTGTGAAGAGGCTTGTGTACCTCAAGTGAATCCTGCTGCCATTAAAGGACTTTGCCTGTTACTGTTCACCATATAAATGTGTGAGGAGGCTTGGTTAGCTCAATGAATCCTGCTGCCATTAAAGGACTTTTGCCTGTTGCAGTTTGCCATATAAATGTGTGAGGAGTCTCGTGGAGCTCAAGAGTAGCCCTGCTGACATTGAAGGACCCTATCTTGTTTGGAGGTCGTGAGTACTAATTCAGGGTCGCCCTGTTGAATTGCCACATTGAATCCAAATGGAATCACTGTACTGCTGACTGTTTAAACTAATTTTTCTTTTCTCTGTGGGAAAGGGCCCTACCAGCTGCCACGGTTTGGACTAGCCATTAGGGCTTGGGTACCCAGGGACAGTAACTGGTAGGGATAGGCCTGTGCACAGAGCCATAGGTAGATGAGTAAAGTGATAAGCTAATTAACCTGATTTCCCCCTGTCCTTGTTATATTCCCCCTAAATAAATCCGAGCTGCTTGTTTCAGCAAAGTTATACTGCCTGAGGTATTTGTCTATGTTAAAGTATTGTACTGTGATTGTTGCACTGTATCTTATTTTACAGGAGGTCCCAGTGCCTGAACCAGCCCTGGGGGTAAGTGTATACTGTGAAGGTAATTCTGATATATGGTGTGGGCCACTAGTGGGAAGAAAGGTTGCAGTGTCCCAGAGGGCTGTGACCAAGTAAGTTTAACTATTGCAAACCCTGACCTCTGGGTGGAGGCACCCGCCATTGGATCCAGGCCCCTCAACCTGTTAGTGGCAAATCAGGCAGGGGTAGTAGCCCCTGGGATAGCGCCATCTAGGGGTTACATAAGTTTAAATATGAAATTCAATTTATAAAACCCCTTTCATATACACTGTATCTCAAAGTGCCTTGAAAAGCAATGAGCTAGACACAGGTAGTATAGGACGGTAGAATAGATGAGAATTGGATTCATATAGCACCTTTCATACCCACAGTTTCCCATGATGATTTGCAGTGCAGTGAGTTAGATACGGGTAGTGCAGGGATGGTAGAATAGAAAAGAGTTTCTGCTTACATAGTACCGTTCATATACACTGTATCCCACAGTGTTGTATAGAGCAGGGACTTACATACTGGTCGTGTGGGGACTGTAAAATAGAATAGAATTTAGGTTTATCTAGTGCCATTTATACACACTGTATTCCAAAGTTATTTACAGTCCAGGAGAGGGAGTGTAGAAAATGCTACTTCCATTTTTAGGCACAAATGTAGTTTCAAGAACACAAAGAGAAAGATTAGAAGATTACAGAGAGGCTAAGCACAGGGGGTGATTTGCTCAGAGGCACACAGTGAATAACTGGCAGTTTAATGGTTCAAATGCAGTTCTCCAGGTTTTCAAAACTCGGTGCACTAACCAGACGGCCAAATTGCAGCCATAAAATCTTGCCCCTTGCCGGGCCCAAAAAACTGCCATATGCAATTTGTTTCTCCTTGAAAATGTAAAATACTTTTAGATTTTTATTTGGGGGGGGGGGGTGCCTCCCCAGATTTTCCACGGACTTCACCAGAGTTTACAGTTTTACAATCGTTATAAATTCTAATGACGTCCCTGGTGAATCAAGACTGACATTTTAGGCCAAAAAAAAGTGTTGCACAAGCAAATGTTTTGCACGTCAGACTCCCATTGTATTTATGTGGAGGAGCCCAAGGCTTAATGGGGAAACAGCAGGAGGAATCCCTGGTGCCCTGGCCAACACTGAATGAATGTATAAATTAGTCATTTCTACTGGGCACTTCAAGGCACGGTTTTAATCCAAACATTAGTAAACAACACAAGCCACATTGATTAAAGTTCACACAAATGAATAAGCAGTAAAAGCCAACGCAGTACAGGATGATAATTAAACTCATTGGTGCAGCTGGCCGATTGGCAGAGCGACAGCACAATACTGAATGTGGTGCCGGTGACTCAGGTCTGTGTCCAAGCTTGGAGTGCTGGAGGGCAAGCAGGGAGGACGCTAGTGGACACACACGTCCCCCCAGGGAGGGGGAAGGGATCCAGTCCTGTGGGTTGTGTGGCTGTATCCATTGCCAATACACAGTTTAATAGTGAGGCTCGTCCGAGGATGCACCCTCCATCGCTATCCCTGCCATAGGGGCAAGCGGTGGGTGCAAGGGGAGTTGTGGGAACAACAAAGCCCACTGAGGTACCCGACAGTGGTCTAGATGGGGGTCAACTGAGAAGAGGTAAGAACATCAGTAGTAAATTAAAAAATATATATACATAGAACTCTAATGTTAAGTGCTTTCTTTGAAAAAAGAATGTAAGGCAGCCCTTAAATCTAAAGATGGACAGTACTAAACAAACCAGGCCGGGAAGATGTCCCATTAGTCAGAAGGTTGCTCATGGTAGTGCGATGGATATCGAAGTGTATAAACTGCCCACCCCATTTGTCTCGATAGTCTCCGCACTGCCATTATCTAATGCTCTGTAAGTACTACGTGAAGTCCTTTGTGTATGTTAGTGACTGTGTACTGTACATCCATAATGTGTTCTGCTCTGTTCGGTTAGTGATTCCACTGTTCTTGAGGTACAAACATGCTCCACTTTCTAATCAGTTCCAGGTTACATCCTCTATATAACCATTTGGAATATCCTATTGTACAACACTGTATATGTATTTGTTTTTATCTGTGCCTTGATTTGTACTCTCCCAGGTCGTGCCTGAAAATAGGCAGTTCTGTCTAGTGCACTTACCTGGTTACCAAAAGCAAATAAATAAATAGAAAAGAGGTGTAACCCCCCTGCAAATGGGGGTTCCCAAAAGACTTCCAGGAGCTTGCTTGAATGCTCCAAGCCTGAATGGTGTTTGGCGTTTAGCCATTTATCAGTGAGTGTTTTAGAACCTCTGGTACTGTCTCTTTAAGAGCTGTCTGTTTGCAGACATAATTAGTTTGTATGGGGGACTGTGTTTTCTTTGATTGAGTACCACTCAAGCTGCTGCCAATTCACCCCATTTTTGCAGTCACTAGAGTGCAAAGGAACCTGTCTGAAAGATGTAACTGATTGCCAGAAATCATTTACAGTAATAATAAAATTACAGTTTGTCTAACCTGCTTTCTTTGCAGTCAGAACTGTCTGCCTAGTTCCCCATTCTGGTTTGAACTGCTGAACTGGACCAATCAGTGTGGTAAACTAGCTCTAAAATGATGCCTTGACGAATCAGAACTTGGGACTCATAATCTGGAGCCAGCCACAAGAGGATTGTATGGGCAGTGACTCTGGGAGATGTAGTTTAGACTTCGGTGCCTTTTGGACCAACAGCAGATCTATTGTAGTGACAGCCAATCCAGTCAAGAACTGGGAGGAACTCAAAGGAAGTGCCCGGTTTTGTCTGTTGGGAGTTTCAGTTGAGATCTGAAAGTGAAGGGAAAGAAACCCTGTGCTCCTTCAGTGCACAGTTTCAGTCAAAAACGTGCAAGGCCCAGAGTTCCGTCTACAACTTGTGTAACTGCTTGTTAGACTGAATCTGTCCTCAGAAAAGAATCAAAGGATCTCTGAAGAGTAGAAACCAGGCTCACCCTGTAGAAGACTGAAGAAATTGTTGAATTACACTCGGTCTGTCAGGAACTGAATCTGCTGTGTGTTCTCCTGGTTATTGTGCAGTAATTGCAGATTGGGATACAGATGCAGCCTGCCTGGTATAGTGCTTTCTTTTTTACCATATAAATGTGTGAGGAGTCTCTTGAGATCAAAAGTAGCCCTGCTGACATTGAAGGACCATATCTTCTTTGGAGGTCGGAGTACTAATTCGGGTTACCCTGTTGAATTGCCACATTAACCAAATGGAATTACTGTAATGTTGATTGTTTAATTTTCTTCTCTGTGTGAAAGGGCCCTCACCACTGCCACGGTTTGGACTAGCCACTAGGCTTGGGTACCAGGGACAGTAACTGATAGGGATAGGCCTGTGCAGTTAGCCATAGGTAGATTATTAGAGTGATAAGCTAATTAACCTGATTTCCCTGTCCTTGTTATATCCCCTAAATAAATCAGAGCTGCTTGTTTCAGCAAAGTTGTACTGCCTGAGATTTGTCTATGTTAAAGTACTGTACTGTGATTGTTGCACTGTATCTCATTTCACAGGAGGTCCCAGTGCCGGAACCAGACCTGGGGGGTAAGTGTATACTGTGAAGGTAATTTGATATATTGTGTGGGCCACTAGTGAGAAGAAAGGCAGTTGCAGTGTCCAGAGGGCTGCAACTGATTAGTTTAACTATTGCAAACCCTGACCTCTGGGTGGAGGCACCCGCCATTGATCCAGGCCCTCAACCTGTTAGTGGCAAATCAGGCAGGGGTAGTAGCCCCTGGGATAGCGCCATCTAGGGGTTACATCTTTGAGGCTCACCGCTGGATTGTGTGTCCTCTAGTGGCCATATTTACGAACCACTGTTAAGAAAAATGGGTACCCCGACAGAAGTGGCTGTGCACCGGCTGGTGGAGGTGTACTGGGAGGAGATCGACCCCCAAAATGCTATGCTTATCCTGGACATCCCCTGGTATCAATAAGGACACTGTGCAGGGAGTACTTTCCAAGGTGGAAGGTTTACAAAACCCTGTGGTGGTGGGTCGCATGCTAATCTGCTCACCCACACTTTCCTGGCCCTAGTAGAGTTTAAGGATCCCATAGATAGCTCCAAAGTGCCACAGACCATTACCCCAGAGGAGCCCTCACTGCTTGGAGAGTGATAACTAAGGACAGTAAGACCCGGGGGATCAGCCCCACCACTATCTGAAACTTTGAGGAGAAATTTGCTGAATGGTTGCTGGAGAGGGAAACTGTGGAGGACTTGAAG
Source organism: Neoceratodus forsteri (assembly GCA_016271365.2). Taxonomy (NCBI): domain Eukaryota; kingdom Metazoa; phylum Chordata; order Ceratodontiformes; family Ceratodontidae; genus Neoceratodus; species Neoceratodus forsteri. The sequence continues at coordinate 202,946,932 of CM028130.1, forward strand.
AAACTATTCTTGCCACCTGGGGTGTTCCTCCCAACACCTCTCCTGCTCCAGTGCCCGTAATGGTGACTGGAACCAATGCAGACTCCTATTTCTGCACCTGCCATTAGTCGCACTCATACGAAGGTTGAGGATCTTCTCTGGCACCTCCCACCCCCAAGGGGAGGATGACTGGGAGACCTGGATAGACTATGTTGCCCCCAAGTGCTAGAATGGCAATGCTCGGAAGGCAAAAGCGAAAAGAGGTTAGTGAGAGCCTCCAGTCCTGCCCTGGCTACCATCCGAGCAACGGGCCAGTAACCCTGAAGCGACTGCACAGGCCTATCTTGAGGCCTTTGGAGAATGTGTATGGGAGCCCAGATTCTGATGAGGACCTATGGTGGAGAGTAAGAAATGCACAACAGTACCAAGGGGAGTTGTTGTCTGTGTATGTCTCGGCTGGAAAAATTGTTGCAAGAATGCTCAGAAAGGGTAGTTTGCCAGCGATTGAACTAGACCGAACCAGACTGACAGAATCCTTAAGTCTGCCCCTTCTCAGAACTGCTGTTGCTTCAGTTACGCCTGGCAATCGACTGGAATCCCACCCTCCATGATGAGTTAATGAGAGAAATTCGAGGAGTTGAGAAAAGGCGACCTCGGGAGGTACCTGCACCAACAGCTGTGGCTACGACCGAGTGACTGAGGGTGACCCATCAGTGAAGTTCAGGGCAGAGGTTGACAGTCAATGAGTGCTCTGACAAGGAAAAGATATGCCACAATGGGGCGAACTGTTGAGAGAGATCCGGAATTCAAAAACAGTCCTTTATGAAGGCCACGCCTGCAAGTACGGGCCCTGACCTATATCCGACTGTATCTGCTATGGGGTGGGGGTACCCACCCATGTATCTCCTGCTGATAACAGCTCCAAACTCAATTCCTTGACCATGGAAGTGCAGAACTGACGAGATGTCTCCAAATGCTTATCACGCCAGAGACAGAGATGGCACCCAGGTTTCCAGTTAGTAATACCCCCGCCCTGGCTCCTGTGTGCGCCTGCCAGCTCAAACTCCAGAAAGTATGTTTTGCTATAATTGTGGGAAAGATGGGCACATGAAAAGGAATGCCAGTCCCCAAAAGACACTGACAAAGTTGCATATAGGCTACAAGGAGAGCTCGGAGAAGAAATCAGTGGTTAAGAGGTGCACGACATGATCCCAGTGAGGGCACCAAAAATGCTAATTCACGCCCTTTGTGGCAAGGTCAGTTGCCCAGGCCCCCACTACCGCTCTCAGACTGGTCCAGAATAGTGGGTCCCTCCATGGAGACCACTGTAAAGGTGAATGGAGTGTCTACAAGAGCTGTATTAGACAGTGGCTCCCAAGTGACAATTATGTTCCAGGATTGGTATCAGAAGCATTTGTCAGAAGTACCCTTACAACCATTAGAAGGACTGCATGTATGGGGTTAAGTGAGAAGGCTCACCCCTATTCCGGGTATATCCGACTTGGCTGTCTTTCCCACCTCCGTGGCTGGAGTGGCCGAACAAGTAGAGACCCTAGCCTAGTGTGTCCCCACTGGACTGTGTATGATGGTGTCCTTTGCTGATTGGAACAAATGCTCATATGTTCGGAAGGCTGGCACAGTTGTGTTATGAAAACAGGGGTCAAAGACTAGTAGAGCTTTAAGAGTTCCGGCTTTAATTAAGAAGGCCTATGAGGCACAGAGAGATGCTGAAAAACAGAACCAGAGGAACGGTCGGAATTGTATGGAAGAAGGATCTCTGAGTCTCTGATCCTGGCGCAAATGCCCAGTGTACCTTACAGGAGAGGTCCGTATCAGAAAGGATGTTAAGAATAAAATATTAATGTTGGATGCACCAGGCGATGGAAAATTGCCAGAGGGACTGCTGGTCAAGCCTAGTATTTTGCCCGCTAGAGCCCATGCTTATGCCAGAAGGGTAATGGTCCAAGTTCATAATGTGTCTGAAAGAGACATTCGAGTAAACAGAGGTTGCATCCTGGCTAATGTGCATTGTGCAGACACTGCAGTGCTACCCAGCAGCAAGAGTTCAAGGAAGAATGACAGAGTAACGCCTGACTTGTTTGATTTCGCAACTCCGCTGCCAGCTGAATGGAAAGTGAGGATCAGTGAGAAGCTTGCCCAGAGAGACCAGGTGTTTTTTAAAGGAATGGGATGTAGGATGCGTGCAAGGAGCTGAGCACAATATCCGGCTGCATGACGAAAGACCTATTTCGTGAGAGGTCTCACGCCTGGCACCTGCTGACATAGATGATGTGAGACGGCATCTGCAAGAGATGTTAGCTGCTGGTGTAATACAAGAATCCAGAAGCCCTTATGCTTCCCCATTGTGGTAGTGAGGAAAAAGAATGGAACAGTAAGGATGTGTGTGGATTATCGACCTTAAACCGGCGGACTATCCCTGATCAGTACACAATGCCCCGCATTCAGGATGCTTTGACTGCCTAAACGGGAGCAAGTGGTTCTCTGTGCTGGATCTCCCAGTGGGTACTACCAGATCCCGATGGCCCCAGAGGACCGTGTGAGAAGACGGCCTTTATCTGTCCGCTTATTTCTATGAATTCATGAGGATGCCTCAAGGGATTTCAGGTGCCCCAGCCACTTTTCAACGATTGATGGAGCGGGCAGTGGGGACATGAACTTACTAGAGTGCCTGGTATACCTAGATGATGTTATTGTGTTTGGCAGCTCACTGGAGGAACATGAAAGCAGATTATTTAAGGTATTGGACCGACTGGAGGACTTTTGGCCTTAAACTGTCCATTGATAAGTGTCAATTCTTTTCAAACATCAGTAAAGTATGTGGGACACATAGTATCCACCGAGGGAATAGAGACCACCCAAGTAAAGTTGAGGCCTTGACCACCTGGCCACAGCCAAAAATCTAAAAGAACTGCAAAGATTCCTGGATTCTGTGGTTATTATCGGCGCTTCATCAAGGACTATTCAAGAGTGATCCGCCCTTTACTTAACCTTACTCAAGGGTATCCCCCAACCCACAAAAAATACCAAAAGTCAGCGTCCCTCAAGACTGAAAGAGTGTATTTTTCATCCAAGTGAAGTATTTGGGGCCCGCTGGACTCCTGATTGTGAGACTGCTTTTCATGAGATCATATATCAACTTACCCATGCTCCAGTGCTGGCCTATGCCGATCCAAGAAAACCTTACGTCCTGCACCACTGATGCTAGCTTGCAAGGGTTGGGGGCTGTGTGTACCAAGAGCACGAGATGGCCTGAGACCAGTGGCCTTTGCCAGTAGAAGCCTGACCCCATCCGAAAAGAACTATCCTGTACATAAGTTAGAGTTCCTAGCTTTGAAGTGGGCTATTGTTGACCAATTCCATGAGTACTTGTATGGGGCTAAAATACTAGTAAAACTGACAATAATCCTTTGACCTATGTGCAGACCTCAGCTAAGTTGGATGCCACTGGCCATAGGTGGCTTTCTGCATTATCTACATATGACTATGCTCGAATACCGAGCAGGTCTGAACCACATAGATGCTGATGTTCTCTCCGAGGCCTGTTCCCCAGAATGATTGGGTCCGATTGGCAGAACCTGACATTCGGGCACTCTGCCGAAGTTTGACAGGGAGGAACAATGTCCACGGACGCAGTGGACTGTATGGTGGATTGTTTGGGAGCTCTGAGAATTGCATACCTGCTGCTTATTGCCACTTTTCTGCAATAGACATTGGTGCACTGCCTCAGCTGGACAATGACAGTATTCGGCGGCTCAATCCCGATCCCATGATCAAAGCAGCTTTAGAAGCCCTCTATGCAGGAAAAGATGTGTCCAAATTACGCCCACTGATTTGAGAACTGCACTGTTATACAAAGAAGGTCCTAAGTTGAAACTGATCAATAAACTGTTATACAGAGAAACAGTAGACAGAGGGGGACAAGTAGACAACAACAACTAGTGCTGCCCACTGCCTTTCGAGACTCAGTACTGAGGTCCTTGCACAACCACATGGGGCACCTTGGTATAGACAGAACACTTGACTTGGTGAGATCCAGATTCTATTGGCCTAAGATGGGGCTGATGTGGAGCAACACATACGAACTTGTAGTCGCTGCTTACAGAGGAAAGCTTTGCCCCAGAGGGCTGCCCCCCTTGTTAACATAACCACCAGTGCACCCATGGAGCTGGTCTGTATTGATTTTCTGAGTTTGGAGTCAGATCAAAGAAATATCAGTAATGTGCTGGTGGTCACTGACCATTTCACGAGATATGCCCAAGCTTTCCCCACCAAAGACCAGAAAGCATCCACTGTAGCCAAAGTACTCGAGAAAACTTTTTGTTCACTATGGGGCTCCACAAAGAATCCATTCTGATCAAGGGAGAGACTTTGAGAGTCGTCTGATCAAAGAGATGCTTTCTCTGTGGGGAGGAGAAAGTCCAGAACCACCTCACTACCCCAGGGGGACCCACAGCCTGAACGTTTCAACCGCACTTTGCTAGATATGCTAGGCACCCTGCACCCAAAGGACAAGCCTAGATGGAGCCAACAAATTAGCACCCTGGTACATGCTTATAACTGCACCAAAAGTGATGACTGGTTCTCCCTCTATCGCCTGATGTTTGGAAGAGAAGCTCGACTCACGGTAGATGTGTGTTTTGGGTCTCTCCTGATGGGGTTCAAGCTGACAACTATTTACAGTATGTGCAAAAGTTAAAGGCCCAGCTAACTCATGCGTACCAACTGGCTCAAACCATGGCTGCCAAAAGAAATCTGGCCAACAAAGAAAGGTATGATAAAAGGTGAAAGCACAGGAACTCCAGGAGGGAGATCGGTATTGCTAAGAAATCTGGGACTGCATGGCAAACACAAGATTGCTGACAGATGGCACCATCTCCCTCACATTGTAGTGGCAAACTAGATGATCTGCCAGTGTACAAAGTAAGGCCTGAGAACAATTCAAAAGATGTAAAAACAATGCATAGAAATCATTTACTACCCATTGGACAAATCCTGATTGAGTCTGAGCCCCAGAAGATGCCCCTCTGGACCAGTGACTAGAGCTGCTGCTAAGAAAAGATCAGAAGTCTGCACCTACAGAAGCAGAGTTAAAGTGTTCCCCTGCACAAGTCCCAGTTGAGCATGACTGTCAGTCCATATCAGAAGAAAGTGAGAGTGACTTTGAATACTATCCTTACGAACTGAGCTAATTGTTTCGGGCAATCCTCAGTCAATACTGGAGACAAAGCTGGGCCTCTTGACTGTCTATGCCCCCAGCTTCATCCCTGGAGCCAATGCTCCCAGAAAGTGAAGTAAAGCATCAGATCAGATGAAATGGAATCATTGTGCATGGTTGAACTGTTTGAGCTTTCAGGGAGGAAATGATAGATTGGGCAGACTGGTGATACACCTGAACAAGAAGAGTATTTTGAGTGCCCTGACAGTCCACTGCCAGTGTCTGAAAGCTCTCCATGCGAGCCAAATGTTGTGGACTCAGAAACTGTAACTCCTGGAGCTGAAAGTGCCCAAAGTTCTAGCCTCTCTACCCCCATGGAGACTCCCCTGACAAGTGAGAACAATGCTGAAAATGAGGCTCAGAGTGCAGAGACTGTAACAGCTCCCCTAGAAAGACTGGTCGAGCTGTAAAGCCTGTGGTGCACCTCAGTTATGATTCCCTAGGCGGCCAGTGGACCTGCCTCTCAATGTTGTCCATAAAGGAGTGTATGTGTCCCGAGCTCATTGCCCAAACTGAGGTTAGTGCTAACTCCAAGTTACTTGTGTTGCCCTCTAAGTATGGTGCCCCTGTTGCCCGTCCAGCCCCAAGGTAACTGATAGGAAGTCCCTCTTCAGGTTTCATGTACAAGAGGTAATAACTTGAGTTATGGTACAATGTGTGTGTTATACTGTGTAAAGAGGACGTACTGCAATGTTTTCAGAAATGGTTCTTGGTAAAATGATGTATTGACTGATGATTACATGTGTGAGCCTAATGCAAATGTATAGGTTGCAGTTGAAACTTATGGGGTACTTGACGCGGACGCATGCTTTCCCAGGCCAGGAAGGGTGTAACCCCTGCAAATGGGGGGTTCCCAAAAGACTTCCAGGAGCTTGCTTGAATGCTCCAAGCCTGAATGGTGTTTCGTGCTAAGCCATTTATCAGTGAGTGTTTTAGAACCTCTGGTACTGTCTCTTAAGAGCTGTCTGCTTGCAGACATAATTAGTTTGTATGGGGACTGTGTGTTTCTTTGATTGAGTACCACTCAAGCTGCTGCCAATTCACCCCATTTTTGCAGTCACTAGGAGTGCAAAGGGAACCTGTCTGAAAGATGTAACTGATTGCCAGAAATCATTTACAGTAATAATAAAATTACAGTTTGTCTAACCTGCTTTCTTTGCAGTCAGAACTGTCTGCCTAGTTCCCCATTCTGGTTTTGAACTGCTGAACTGGACCAATCAGTGTGGGTAAACTAGCTCTAAAATGATGCCTTGGACGAATCAGAACTTGGGACTCATAATCTGAGCCAGCCACAAGAGGATTGTATGGGCAGTGACTCTGGGAGATGTAGTTTAGACTTCTGTGCCTTTTGGACCAACAGCAGCAGTCTATTGTGAGTGACAGCCAATCCAGTCAAGAACTGGGAGGAACTCAAAGGAAGTGCCGGTTTTGTCTGTTGGGAGTTTCAGTTTGAGATCTGAAAGTGAAGGGAAAGAAACCCTGTGCTCTTTCAGTGTACAGTTTCAGTCAAAAAACGTGTGCAAGGCCCAGAGTTCCGGTCTACAACTTGTGTAACTGCTTGTTAGGACTGAATCCGTCCTGTGAAAAGAATCAAAGGATCTCTGAAGAGTAGAAACCAGGCTCACCCTGTAGAAGACTGAAGAAATTGTTGAATTACACTCGGTCTGTCAGGAACTGAATCTGCTGTGTGTTCTCCTGGTTATTGTGCAGTAATTGCGATTGGGATACAGATGCAGCCTGCCTGGTATAGTGCTTTCTTTTTTACCATATAAATGTGTGAGGAGTCTCTTGGAGATCAAAAGTAGCCCTGCTGACATTGAAGGACCATATCTTCTTTGGAGGTCGTGAGTACTAATTGGGGTTGCTCCTGTTGAATTGCCACATTAAATCCAAATGGAATTACTGTACTGCTGACTGTTTAATTTTCCTTTCTCTGTGTGAAAGGCCCTACCAGCTGCCACGGTTTGGACTAGCCACTAGGGCTTGGGTACCCAGGGACAGTAACTGATAGGGATAGGCCTGTGCACAGAGCCATAGGTAGATTATTAGAGTGATGCTAATTAACCTGATTTCCCTGTCCTTGTTATATCCCTAAATAAATCAGAGCTGCTTGTTTCAGCAAAGTTGTACTGCCTGAGGTATTTGTCTATGTTAAAGTACTGTACTGTGATTGTTGCACTGTATCTCATTTCACAGGAGGTCCCAGTGCGGAACCAGACCTGGGGTAAGTGTATACTGTGAAGGTAATTCTGATATATTGTGTGGGCCACTAGTGAGAAGAAAGGGGTTGCAGTGTCCCAGAGGGCTGTGACCAAGTTAGTTTAACTATTGCAAACCCTGACCTCTGGGTGGAGGCACCCGCCATTGGATCCAGGCCCTCAACCTGTTAGTGGCAAATCAGGCAGGGGTAGTAGCCCCTGGGATAGCGCCATCTAGGGGTTACAGAAGTAAGAATAGAGAAAAAAAAACTTAAGGAGAAAGCACTAAAGGATAAAGAAAGGAAGAAAAGGAAAACGATGTAAACAGGAGAAAATACAAACACAGGGAAAGTAAGTAATCTGAGTGAAGGCTGCAGCTACAGGGATCGGGGATCCAGCTGGTACTTTTGAGATTCAGACATGCTGTGCTTACAACAGGATCAAAACATAAGCCCACCGCCAGTACTGAACCATGCTCATGCTCACGCCAGTCTGTAACATTAATCGTTGCTGTGCACTCCACTGGAGTATCCATCAGTCGAGATGCTGTTATCCGCATCAGATGGAGACAGGATTCTTTGGATTCCAAAGTTTCAGACTGATACTTATGCTGGTAAAAGCTAAGCTATTATCATAATGTATGCTTTTTATTGTGTATATTTTCCCTACTTATATATCATATATACCTGCTGTCAGCCTGTGCGGATATATAGTCTGTTCTCAGGGATAGTCCCTATTCTCCCCATTTCCTCAGGCATGGGTCTTCGAAAAATGTTGGCCTTCCTCACATACAGCATCCTGCTGCCGAAGGAACAAGCTCTCTGTCCCACTTGCAGGGGTTGCTGTTGTGTTGGAACCAGCCAACAGCCCTCCCCAACCAAGATGGACTGCCACGCAGCAGTGGTCTCGGCATGGCTGGACCCCCACTGCGACGCACTGAGTTCATTCCTGAGCCTGGGTCACCCTCGTGGGAGCACAGCCTGCTGCCGCTGGGTCATCGGGGCATCCTGTTTTGTATTTTTCCTAAAGGACGTTCTTGTAAATGCGACCTTTGGTTGCTGTGAACTCATCCCACTCCAGAACTTTAATAAGATGAGCTTTCAGTCCCAACATGAAACTGGAGGCCCGTTTCCCATTTGCAAGGGATCATGCAGACTCGCTGTGTGGAAGGCGGCATGCATAGCTGGTATGTTAATGGCACACTGGGACATTCACATTTCAAACTACCACCAGCACACCTGGTGTAGCAGTTTTTGCTAGAGTCCACAACTTCCTCCCAAAAACACCTGATGGTTGTGGGTCGTCGGGTCATCTGACATGGGACCAGATCGCTGAAGGACTGTGATGTGCATGTGGGTCTCAGAGGGGGGGATGTCTAGACTACCCAGGAAAGTTTTAAAACTGGGACTAGGTTAAGGTTCAACTACACTACCAGGGAGTCAGGCAAGGAACATGATTGGTGACAGCTTCAGAAGAAGCAGGGGGGGCATCTTTTCCAGGGTACCACCACACGTGTATAAGTATGGCACTGCGCCATGTATGTAGCAGTAATCAGTGCTGTTACTGTGCACTACCTGTGTTTGTGCACAGCAACATCTGGATGACTTGCACACTTACACCCCCCCCCAGCTGGTGCAGATAACCCCTTCTCAACATAACACTTTTATGTGCCAGCACAGTGGGCGTACCTTGCGTCCAATTTTCTGCCAGCTAAATTTGGAGGTGAGAATGGGTCCCATAATTATTAAATTCTGGTCATTTTAACACTTTATTGCATTGCTGGCAAAACTACAGAATACTGGGTGAGAATATAGCTTTGGTACTCCAAAGGGCATCATGTTATTGTGCCCCTGTGTATGTTAGTGTGTGAGGGATGTGCCCGTTAACAATCAAAAGATTTCCCCAGATTGGAAATTAACAAAATAAAATTGTAGGTTTTGTAGGGTGGGGACTTTGCGGCACTTGGGAATGAACTCATTTGTTTTTCCATGTCGGAAAACAGGTTTGCTTGAGGGAAAGGTCCTTTAGTCTTAATTGGGAATGATTATGTCTGGTAAGTGCCATTGGTTATGGTAAACAATAATTTGTCCTTCAGCTTAGCAACAATTTTAATTGTACCTTATGATTTTCTGCTTGCGCTGCTGCATAGAAGCAGTTTATGGCATTATTCCGAACAGTTACTGCCTCATTACAAATGTGTAGTAGTGTCTGAGCCAGCAGTTCTACCTGTTCATAATGCAGGCTGTGTAGAGTAGTGGTTAGAGCACATTTGTAACCCTTTTTGAATCCCACCACTGTCACTTACTGTGTGACCCTAAGCAGGTCACATAAACCTCCCAGTTTATAGCAGAATAGCGGCAGTTGTTGACAACAGGAAACATCTTATAACATTCCCCAAAAATGTGAATTTCAGGACATTTTATTCATTGTTACCAAAGACATGCAGGAAACCGGGCTCTGTGCCCCTTTAGACTTTTATCTATCCCTGTTGCTTTTCCTGCTATTCATCTGTTTGTGACATCAGAATTATTTCTGTGGTAACAGGTGATGATGTCATAAGCAGAAGTTTACAGTATAACGTTGAGGTGGAAATATGCACTGTGACCAAATGAAGGCTAAGGGAAGAGGATCATATGTAAGCAGTAATACCTGACACGGTGGGTGGTATTGGGCAATACTAGACCGCAGCAGAGGGCCTTATTGCCCATACCACCCACCAAGGAGGCTATTGAAAATGGGCAGCATGCTTGCGATGCTGGCGACCCGTGTTCGAGAACAGACCCGAGGAGTCAGAGGGCCAGCCGGGGGAGAAGGCTCGAGCGTCCCATGGACTGCTCTCCTTCTCCAGGGGGAGGGAGGGGTAGAATATCCAGCACCAGAGGGACCCCTTGTGGAGGCTGGGAAACCACAGGCAACCAGTACCAGCACGCAATACGGGGGCGGACACTGGACGCCATTGCATGTCCCCACCCTGGGGCAGTCTAGAGAAGTGCTGCCAGTCACCCTTGATGAAGCCTGCCCTCGGCTTCAATCAGCTCTCAGGCCGGCTCCCTGACCTATCATGTCAGATGCGGCACTTAGGGCCAGTGCTGCAACCCCGGCCTGGGAGGCAAGCCAGGGGGTATCAGGGAGTTGCGGCCAATGTGAGAGTGGAAGTTGCAGGGTCCGTGACCGGGCTGAGGTACTGGTCGGTCGGTAGCAGGGAAAAAGTATAGTAAACAAAAAAAAAAAAGACAGCAGTGTAAATTTTAATTAGGTAATAACATAACAAAGGAAATGAGTTTAAAACGAATAGAAAGACTAGAATAAGCTTTTTACTGGAAAGGTAGTCCCTCTGTTTCTGTGCTGTTCCATCTTCTGTTGCCTCCCCCCCATAGAGCCTTTCTCTTCTACTCCCCCCCCCCCCCATCTCTCTGCATTGTTTTTGCATTTAAAACACAGATCTCAGTTTGAGGCCTCCCTCCCCTTCACTTTGTCCCTTTTCTTCTTTCTTATTTTGATGCTGCCAGCCCCTTGGTCCAATTTTTCACATCCGTGCCAGTGAAAGCAAGAGGAGAGAGCAGAGAAAGAAGAGATGCAATTGCTCCACATAAAGCCATTTGTCAGACCACAACATCTCCTGCTACCATGAGTGGAGCACCATCGTGGTGAGTTGTGCACCGCACTGAAATCCCGTGATGATGTTTTTCTAATTACTGCAAGGTTTTCACCTCCTGTCACCCTCCCCCAATTTACTTTTGTGTGGGAGTGGCTTTTCAGCCTCTTAGGACGAATAACTCTGCCGCTGGAGCGGCGATTCAGGCAGGTGGGGGGAGGTGCTTCCAACATGGCCTCCTCCACCTCCCACTGGCTCTCTTTCTCTCCATCTCCCACTCCTGCGGAGTAGGCCACAGACTGAGCTCTGTAACAGGGTGGGAGTTACAACTGCCCACAGGCACGTTCCCTGTAGCGCGATTGCGCTATGCGGCTGGCTGCAACTGCAACCCCAGTGTATCCTCCTCCTGCCACTCAAACACCGGCACCCACACACGCAGCCCAGCTGCATTGTTTACTAAACTCTGTTGCTGTTAGTATTTATTACTGCTTCACTGTGCTGTGCAACATCTTTGTATGTGACACTAAAGGGGTGATTGGCCGAGCTGCTGGGTTACAGCTCGCAAAGCCACAAAAGCAACTTGGAGGCATTTGCCTTTTTCAAAATTCTACTGGCTCATTAATTTTAGAAAAATGAGGCAACAGAGATAGGAACTAGTTATTTCCCGGGCTGTGTTGTCTCATGCCTGCTCGGCTAATTGGCCCTTTCAGCCAATCAGGATACAGTATGCCATCTACCCATTTTCTAATTTAATAAAAATGTCAGCGGTAAAGATACTCACACCTCTTTATGTACATTGCCTGTACAGTATAGTTAATGCTGACTGTTATTCTGTCTGGGGGTACCTGCCTGCTAGGGGAGTACTAATACCTTTTTTCTGAGTATTTGGCAATAAGAGGAGCTTCTCAGGACATTTGTTGAAAACTCACTTTAACAACACCATTTTCTCACCATTTGAACATGGTGTAGTCTATATACCCATCAACGTCCAAGACAGAGCTGTCAATAATGCAACGCAAGCTACTTGGGTCATCCTGGATCCACCAGGGAGCATCATGAGCACCGCAGTCCGAGACGCATTTCTGCACTGCAGTACTGCAGCGTGCTGCATCAACAATGATGCCAGCATCCAAACTATTTAATCTGCTGTGTAATCTTTAAGAATTGTAGGAATCTCATCCAGTTAGTCCTGTTTTGTGGATGGTATAACACTTTTCCATCCCAGTTGATTTACTCCCTCCCTCCCTTCCACAAGCTCCATCATGCCACTGAATGAGTGAGTAGGTCTTGAGTCTTTCATTGCCCCTTCTCAGTCACATGCGGAACCAAGGCCAGAACCTTTGAACCCCCCCCCAACACACACATATACACACCTCAGTGAGTCAAGCTTGACCCATTGAGAACTGCAGCAGGTTAATTAAAAAACTGTGTGCACACATGGAACAGTCTCACAGAAGAAAATAATAAGCACACACTGCCAATGTATGTGCGGTGAGCTGCACGAGGGGGGCTCAGTCAACAATCTCCTCTGTTGCATGGGGAGCTGAGCCTGGAACTGGACAACAGACAACACTGACAAATCAGTGAGTCAGGCTCGACCCATTGAGAACTGCAACAGTTCAATTCAAAATCTGCATGCACACAGTTGTGCACACCCATGTAACCTGACAAAACAAATTACGCATGCACAGGCAAAAGATGCGCAGTGAGCGGCTGGAGGGGGAGTCGGACGACAGACTCTTCAGTTGCACGCGGAACTGATTCCATGACCGCACGACAGATAAAAATCAAAAACACACAGAGAAAATGAGCTTTATCAAGTTCAAAAGAAACCCACCACTGAGCCATTGTCAGTGAGCAGTGGGGAAAATTATGTCGGCAGATTTCGCTTCTGTTTGTTTCCTGTACTAAGCCCAGTAACAAGGACAAAAATAAAATGCAATCGGAAAGGCAAGACTGTCTTTGCTCACAGTGATCAGATAAAAATTAGACCAAAAAAAAAAGCTTAGTGCACAAAAATTAGTTTTAGGTCTCCAAGAGAACTGTAGAGCTAGCAATCACAGAAATTTCCATCTGCTGTCCTCCACCGAGAGAGAGAGAGAGAGACAGAGAGAGTGTGAGACAGTCACATGGTGTGTATGACTGTGACCTCCACAAAAGGCCTCTGATTGACCAGCAAAGCTCTGTGAGACTTTTAAATCTCATCAAATAGTCTTATCTGAATAATGACAGAATAGGGCTACTTGGAAAGGTCTCCCTAAGTAATATTCGGAACGCCTACTATTCGTGGTATTCAGGAATTACTGTTCAGCCCCTGCACAGCCCTAATACCTACGGTGAAAGTACCCACACCACTTTATCTTCTCTGACTGTAAAATATAGTTGGTGCTGAATGACATTTGCACTGTAGGTACCTAAAGTGGAGATACCCACACTGCTTCATGTGCTCTGGGTGTGCATTACAGCTGGATCACTTGTCGTAGGTGGAGTGACTAGTCCTATTCTGTCAGCAAAGGCCATTACCATGGACACGTGGGTCTTGAAGATTATTCAGAATGGTTACTTTCTAGAGCTTCACTAGCATCCTATAGACCACCCTCCAAAGAATCAATGTCAGGGGACAGACCCTTTGGCAGACTTCCATTCCCTGGAGGTAATGGGGCTTCTACAGAATGAGGCAATAGAGAAAGGAGTAGTGTTAGATTTGGAAAAAGGTTTCAATCAGTTACTTTCTCATTCCTAAGAAGACGGGCAGCATATACCCAATTTTAGACCTCACACCCCAGAACATGTACAGTGTGTGTGAGGTATAAAAAATGCAGGATGGTGCCTCTGGGATCTTTGCTTCCATACTTGAGACCCCAGGATTGATTGGCATCCTAGGAAATGCAGGGTGAGTATCAGCATACCCTTGTCAGTGCCAGACATTGCAAATAACTCTGCTTTTGTGTGGGTCTTTAACATTACCAGTTCCGAGTCTTGCCCTCTGAGCTTGCATCAGTACTGTGTGTCTTTACCAAGTGCTTCACAACGCTTGCAGCACACCTAAGATTGAAGGGACTGCAAGTATTCTCTTACCTGAACAACTGGATCATAACAAGCTTGTTCAAGCAGCAGACACAGATGAACAAGGGGGCACAATTTGAAGATAGAAGGGGGGCAGTTCAGAGGTAATTTAAGGAAGTATTTTTTCACAGAGAGGGTTGTGGATGTATGGAACGGCCTTCCAGAGGAGGTTGTGGAGTCAAAAACAGTGGTGGAATTCAAGCATGCATGGGACAGTCATAAGGCAATTCTAGGGGGTGGGGGTAGGAAGAAGTAGGCTGCTGGTTAACTAGGATCTGCAACTTATCCATCAGGTAGGGAAATGGGCAGACTGGGTTGGCCAAGCTGTCCTTATCTGCCGTCAAATTCTATGTTACTCTATGTTACACTGTTCTTGAAATGCCAGCTTCTGAAGTCCATGAGGCTGGTAATCTCCAGAAATCACAGCTGATCCCCTCTCAGACAAAACCAAAGGTGAGAGCACTCACATCGATCCAACCTGCAGTACAAACTTCACAGCATTGATTTGCTTGCTAGAGTTCTTTATTCATGGCTACAGAGGCAGGCGTCAGCACAAAATAAGTCCCTAGCACTTTGTGGCGGAAGTCTCTTCATCAGAGGAGAGGCAGCAAAGCTACAATCTCTGTTTAAAGGTACACTGTCAGCTTTGTCCCAACATTTTTGCTCATTTCTAGTCAGTGTTCCCCGAGGCACGTACTAAACAAATTACTAAAGTAAAATGCCCCTGCATGTGCCAAAAGTAATAATTTTCACTCATTGCCTTTTATTTTTCATTATTTTATATCCAAGCGGTCCAAACAAAAGTAAGCCGACCTCCGGAAGCTCATCCATCCTGACTACACGTATGTGTAACAGAGCGCAGTCGCGAGATGCAATTTTTAGCATGCCCCATAAACTAAGCACTTAGGTTGTGTGTCTCTTAAGGCGAAATTGAACTATGCCTTTCGTAACAAAAACCAAGCAGTACTATAACTAAAAAACACAATTGAAAAGTGGAGCCGAGATCCCACGCATGCACACTAGGGCATGGTATCTGCTCCAAGCCACTATTGTGCATGTGCGGGATTTTGGCTCCACTTTTCAACTGTGTAGTCAGGATGGATGTGCTTCCAGAGGTCGGCTTACTTTCGTTCGGACCGCTTGGATATAAAATAATGAAAAATAAAAGGTAACGAGTGAAAATTAATACTTTTGGCACATTCAGGGGCATTTTACTTTAGTAATTTGTTTAGTACGTGCCTCGGGGAACACTGACTAGAAATGAGCAAAAACATTGGGACAAAGCTGACAGTGCCCCTTTAAATAGCCCTCAATAGCACCTTACATTGCATGTAACACCTAGAACAGGAAGAAAGGAG
This sequence comes from Neoceratodus forsteri, assembly GCA_016271365.2. Taxonomy (NCBI): domain Eukaryota; kingdom Metazoa; phylum Chordata; order Ceratodontiformes; family Ceratodontidae; genus Neoceratodus; species Neoceratodus forsteri. Next base: position 202,962,364 of record CM028130.1, read on the forward strand.
GAGAGGTACATGAAAGATAACGAAGTCCGGGACTAGGAAGGGAGAGGAAAAGCAAAGAAGGAGAAAAGATAATATAAGAAATGCAAACAAATAAAAAGCAGGACCCAGGAAAGGACAGAAACAAGAAAGGCAAAGTAAGTGCAACAAGAGAGATAAAAAAAGATTTATGAGGAACAGGGCAGTGGTGGATAAGAAGGAGGTAAAGAGCCGGCCTGCCGGCGCAGGGGCAGGGTGTCTGTCTGCAACGCCTACAACCTGGGTTTGGGAATGGACCCGGGACATCAGAGGGCCGGCCAGGGGAGGAGGATTCAGCATCCCTGGGACTGCTCTCCTTCTTGGGGTGGGAGGGTAGCGTGTCCGGCATAACGTGAACCTCTGATGGAGGCTGGAGGTACCTCCATGCTGGCACCGTTACTTGAGTGGGGTGGAGCGGACGTGGGATATCATTGCACATCCCTACCCCAGGGGGAAAAAACACCAATACAAATTGTGGGCCACCCACAATGATGCCCGCCCCGGCCCTGCTTGCTCCTTCCAACTCTCTCTCCGCTAACCAATTCCAGAGTCCGTGGCTCCTGCTATCCTCAAACTCTGCCCTAGGGGGTAAGCCAGGGAGGCAGTGTCGGTGGGGATGCCTTGTCCCATCCTTGACAGGTCCGCCTGGTGCTGTGACCCCACCTTGGGGGGTACGCCAGGGGGTATCAGCAGTGAAATGGTAAGTTTGGGGGACCAGGGTAGGATACGGGAGTTTGGGCGGAAGAGGGGGGTACAGAAAAAAAGGAGGTGGTAAAGGTGAAAAGGGAAGGGTAAAGAGGCAATACAAATCAAAGTAAACTTTATATAACCCCTAGGTGGTGCTATGCCAAGGGCTACTACCCCTGCCTGCTTGGCTAGTAGCAGGTTAAGGGGCCTGAGTTCTGAAAAGCGTACCCCCACCTGGAGGTCAGGGTTGGTAGTGGTCAAACTAACCTGGGCACAGCCCTCTGGGACACTGTAACCCCCCTCTTTCCTTACTAGTGGCCGGAACAATACACAGTAATCACTTTCACAATACCCCTGATACACCACACAAGTACCCACACTGTTTGCACTTACCACCAGGGCTTTCCTCTGGCCCGGCCCTGGGGACCCCCTGTAAAACAAGGTTATACACAGCAAATAACAGCAGTACAGTACTCTTACACAAACTGGAACCACAGTCAGGGTAAATGTAAAAAAGAGTTAAATCTGATTTATTTAAGGGGCTTGAACAAGGGAGGGGCGTAATCAGGTTAATTTGCTTAAAGCCTCTATCAATCAGACAGTTATGCATGCACTTCAGGGTCCATAAACAGTCACACACTCTGGGTACCCAGGTGAAGAATGGTGGGCTAGCCAGGAACGTTGCAGCTGGTTGGGGCCCTGTGATGGAAGAAAACGACATGCACAACACACGCTATTTGTAATCCAGAGCCGGAGGGCTCAGTTCGTGAAAAGAAAACAACAAGACAATCAGATGACACACCTTTAGATTAGGCTGTTGTTGCAGGGAGCTACCCTGATGATTACTCACGATACCCAAGACTGGACACAGGCTGGACGAAAATCGAGACAGCAGGTGGTTAATGTGGAGTGCCAGGAGAAGCAGGGTCCACACGATTCACCGAGGTGTCATTCCTGTTCAAGTGTGGAGCAGGGGGCTGATCCCCAGGCAGGTTTCTCATTGGTGGCTTTCTCTGTGCAGTGGGGTAGTCTGGCAGGGCCAGTGTGGCATGGCTTAGGCCGAATGGAGATGAGCGCAGATTCAGTCCAATTAGGCTGGATAAAGCTTCCAGCAAGCAGAGCACAGTCCACACGGTGGGGAACCAAATCACGACCCACTTTCAATACACAGCACATTTACATGTAAGGAAATTCTACTGTACCAGGCAAACCTCTCTCCGGTCACAATTGCAAAGTCTCTGCACAAACCGGGGATTCAAAAGCAGCTGAAAATCCTGACAGGCCAATCGCATTCAGCAAATCTTCTGTCTTTTTCAGGTTAAAGCCTGGTCACAGTCCAGTGGCTTAAATAGTCCTCACAACTCGGATTCAGTCTGAATAAACTCTATTTTCCCTCTCAGGGACAGCAGGTAGACAGGAAGGCCAAAACTCATCCCTTTCTCAGTTTTTCCATGCAAAACTACACAGAACTGCTGCTCAAAAATCACTTGAGCTGTTACTTCACTTCTCAGCTCAAAGCTGAAACTAGCTGCAGCAGCCTGGGAAATTCCCCAAGATCCAAAAGGTTTGGTTGGCTGATCCTCCTGTCAGTCACAACAAAGGCTCCCCCTTTAGGTGCAAAAAGGCACAAAAAGTCGAAAAGTACAATTCCTACAGATTTTGACTCCGACCGGGGAGCGCTTTGCCTGGTACAGTAGAATTTCCTTACATGTAAATGTGCTGTGTATTGAAAGTGGGTCGTGATTTGGTTCCCCATTGTGTGAACTGTGTTCTGCTTGCAGGAAGCTTTATCCAGCCCAAAACAGACTGTATCCGAATTTGTCTCCATTTGGCCTGGGCCTTGCCACACTGGCCCAGCCAGATTACCTGCTGCACAGAGAAAGCCATCGACGAGAGACCTGCCTGGGGATCAGCCCCCTGCTCCACGCTTGAAGCTGAATGACGCCTCGGCGAATTGTGTGGGCCCTGCTTCTCCTGGCACTCCAGAGCAACCACCTGCAGTCTCAACTTTCGTCCAGCCTGTGTCCAGTCTTGGGTAACGTGAGTAATCATCAGGGTAGCTCCCTGCAACAACAGCCTAATCTAAAAGTGTGTCATCTGATTGTCTTGTTGTTTTCTTTTCATGAACTGAGCCCTCCAGCTTTGGATTACAATTAGTGTGTGTTGTGCATGTTGTTTTCTTTCATCACAGGGCCCCAACCAGCTGTAGCGTTCCTTGCTAGCCTACCATTCTCCTTCTGGGTACCCAGGGTGGGTGACTGTTTATGGACCCTGAAGTGCATGCATAAGTGTTTGATTGAAACAGCCTTTAAGCAAATTAACCTGATTACACCCCTCCCTTGTTCAAGTCCCTTAAATAAATCAGATCTAACTCATTTTTGCATTTATCCTGACTGTGGATCCAGTTTATGCAAGAGTACTATACTGCTGTTATTTGCTGTGTATAACCTTGTTTTACAGGGGGTCCCCAGGGCCGAGCCAGAGGAAAGGCCTGGTGGTAAGTGCAAACAGTGTGGGTACTTGTGTGGTGTATCGGGGTATTGTGAAAGCGATAATTGTGTATTGTTTTGGCCACAAGTAAGGAAAGAGAGGGGTTACAGTGTCCCAGAGGGCTGTGCCCAGGTTAGCTTGACCACTACCAACCCTGACCTCCGGGAGGTGGAGGCACCTGTTATAGAACCTAGGCCTCTTAACCTGCTACTAGCCAAGCAGGCAGGGGTAGTAGCCCTTGGGATAGTGCCGCCTAGGGGTTATATATATATATATACATATTCTGTATTCATAAGCTGGGTTAGATTCTAAGGGTGGCAGCACTCAAATGTGTCACCACTAATTTGAGGAAAGACATAGACAGGGTGGAGACAGTTCAGAGGAGGGCAGTCAATATGGTGCAAGGATTACATCACAAAACCTAAGAGGACAGGCTGAAAACTTGAATATTTACTCTCTGGAGGAGAGGAGGGACATGATTGAGACAAATAAGTACCTAACGGGGAGGAACAAGGTGCAGGAAAACACAATTTTCCATCGCAAAAGGGGTTCAAGGACTAGGGGACATGGGATAAAACTGGAGGAAGGGAGATTCAGAGGGAACGTGACTAAGTAGTTGTTCATGGAGAGGGTGGTGGACAAATGGAGGTGGGTGGTGGGGGCTGAAACAATTACTGGATTTAAGAATGTATGGGATAGGCATCGGGGGATCCTGGTTGTTGGGAGAAGGGGGCAACCTAGATCTAGAATAGCTTGAAAAAGCAAAGCTACGTGCACAAATGGGCAGCCTACATGAGCCAAAGGCCCTTATCTGCTGTCAGCATCTGTGTGTAACCCCTAGATGGCGCTATCCCAGGGGCTACTACCCCTGCCTGAGTTGCCACTAACAGGTTGAGGGGCCTGGATCCAATGGTGGGTGCCTCCACCCAGAGGTCAGGGTTTGCAATAGTTAAACTAACTTGGTCACAGCCCTCTGGGACACTGCAACCCCCCTTTCTTCCCACTAGTGGCCCACTCAATATATCAGAATTACCTTCACAGTATACACTTACCCCAGGTCTGGTTCCGGCACTGGGACCTCCTGTGAAAATGAGATACAGTGCAACAATCACAGTACAGTACTTTAACATAGACAAATACCTCAGGCAGTATAACTTTGCTGAAACAAGCAGCTCTGATTTATTTAGGGGATATAACAAGGACAGGGGAAATCAGGTTAATTAGCTTATCACTCTAATAATCTACCTATGGCTCTGTGCACAGGCCTATCCCTATCAGTTACTGTCCCTGGGTACCCAAGCCCTAGTGGCTAGTCCAAACCGTGGCAGCTGGTAGGGCCCTTTCACACACAGAAAAGGAGAATTAAACAGTCAGCAGTACAGTAATTCCATTTGGATTTAATGTGGCATTCAACAGGGAGCTACTCTGAATTAGTACTCACGACCTCCAAATAAGATAGGGTCCTTCAATGTCAGCAGGGCTCACTTGAGGTACACAAACCTCTTCACACATCCATATAAAAGAAAGCACTATACCAGGCAGGCTGCATCTGTATCCCGATCGAATTACTGCACAATACCCGGGAGAACACACAGCAGATTCAGTTCCTGACAGACAGAGTGCAATTTTCAGCAATTCCTCCAGTCTTCTACAGGGTGAGCTGGTTTCTACTCTTCAGAGATCCTTTGATTCTTTTCACAGGACGGATTCAGTCCTAACAAGCTGTTACACAAGCTGCAGACCGAACTCTGGGCCTTACACACGCTTTTTGACTAAAACTGCACACTGAAAAAGCACAGGGCTCCTTCCTTCTTCACTGCCAAAGCTCAACTGAAACTCCAACCGACAAAACCGGCACTTCCTTTGAGTTCCTCCCAGTTCTTGACTGGATTGGCTGTCACTCACAATAGACTGCTGCTGTTGGTCCAAAAAGGCACTGAAGTCTAAACTACATCTCCCAGAGTCACTGCCCATACAATCCTCTTGTGGCTGGCTCAGATTATGAGTCCAAGTTCTGATTCGTCCAAGGCACCATTTTAGAGCTAGCTTACCCCACACTGATTGGTCCAGTTCAGCAGTTCAAAACTAGAATGGGGAACTAGCAGACACAGTTCTGACTGCAAAGAAAGCAGGTTAGACAAACTGTAATTTCATTATTACTCTAAATAATTTCTGGCAAACAGTTACATCTTTCAGATAGGTTCCCTTTGCACTCCTAGTGACTGCAAAAATGGAGTGATTGGCAGCAGCTTGAGTGGTACTCAATCAAAGAAACACACAGTCCCCCCATACAAACTAATTATGTCTGCAAGCAGACAGCTCTTAAAGAGACAGTACCAGAGGTTCTAAAAACACTCACTGATAAATGGCTTAAACGCCAAACACCATTCAGGCTTGGAGCATTCAAGCAAGCTCCTGAAGTCTTTTGGGAACCCCCATTTGCAGGGGGTTACACCTTCCTGGCCTGGGAAAGCTTGGCGTCGGCGTCAGCAAGTACCCATAAGTTTTAACTGCAACCATATACATTTGCATTAGGCTCACACATGTAATCATCAGTCAATATATCATTTTACCAAGAACACATTTCTGAAACATTGCAGTACGTCACTCTTTACACAGTATTACACACATTGTACCATAACTCAAGTTATTACCTCTTGTACATGAAACCTGAAGAGAGGGGGCCCTTCCCTGTCAGTTACCTTGGGGCTGGATGGGGCAAGGGCACCATACTTAGAGGGCAACACAAGTAACTTGGAGTTAGCACTGATGCTCAGTTTGGGCAATGAGCTCGGGGACACATACACTCCTTTATGGACAACATTGAGAGGCAAGTCCACAGGCCTCCCAAGTGAATCATAACTGAGGGGCACCACAGGCTTTACAGCTCGACCAGTCTTTCTAGGGGGAACTGTTACAGTCTCTGCACTCTGAGCCTCATTTTCAGCATTGTCCTCACTTGTCAGGAGTCTCCATGGGGGTAGAGAGGCTAGAACTTGGGCACTTTCAGCTCCAGGAGTTACAGTTTCTGAGTCCACAACATTTGGCTCACATGGAGAGCTTCTGACACTGGCAGTGGACTGTCAGGCACTCAAAATACTCTTCTTGTTCGGGTGTATCACCAGTCTGCCCCAATCTATCATTTTCCTCCCTGAAAGCTCAAACAGTTCAACCATGCACAATGATTCCATTTCATCTGATCTGATGCTTTGCACTTCACTTTCTGGGAGCATTGGCTCCAGGGATGAAGCTTGGGGCTAGACAGTCCAGAAGCCCAGCTTCATCTCCAGTATTGACTAGGGATTGCCCTCAAACAATTGACTCAGTTCGTAAGAAGGATAGTATTCAAAGTCACTCTCACTTTCTTCCGATATGGACTGACAGTCATGCTCAACTGGGACTTGTGGAGGGGAACACTTTAACTCTGCTTCTGTAGGTGCAGACTTTCTTGATCTTTTCTTAGCAGCAGCTCTAGTCACTGGTCCAGAGGGGCATCTTCTGGGGCTCAGACTCAATCAGGATTTGTCCAATGGGCAGTAAATGATTTCTATGCATTGTTTTACATCTTTTGAATTGTTCTCAGGCCTTACTTTGTACACTGGCAGATCATCTAGTTTGCCCACTACAATGTGAGGAGATGGTGCCATCTGTCAGCAATCTTGTGTTTGCCATGCAGTCCCAGATTTCTTAGCAATACCGATCTCCCTCCTGGAGTTCCTGTGCTTTCACCTTTTATCCTACCGTTCTTTGTTGGCCAGATTTCTTTGGCAGCCATGGTTTGAGCCAGTTGGTATGCATGAGTTAGCTGGGCCTTTAACTTTGCACATACTGTAAATAGTTGTCAGCTTGAACCCCATCAGGAGAGACCCCAAAACACACATCTACTGGTAGTCGAGCTTCTCTTCCAAACATCAGGCGGTAGGGGAGAACCCAGTGGCATCATTTTGGTGCAGTTATAAGCATGTACCAGGGTGCTAATTTGTTGGCTCCATCTAGGCTTGTCCTTTGGGTGCAGGGTGCCTAGCATATCTAGCAAAGTGCGGTTGAAACGCTTCAGGCTGTGGGTCCCCTGGGGTGGTAAGGAGTAGTTCTGGACTTTCGCACTCCCACAGAGAAAGCATCTCTTTGATCAGACGACTCTCAAAGTCTCTCCTTGATCAGAATGGATTCTTTGTGGAGCCCCATAGTGAACAAAAAGTTTTCTACAAGTACTTTGGCCACAGTGGATGCTTTCTGGTCTTTGGTGGGGAAAGCTTGGGCATATCTCGTAGAAATGGTCAGTGACCACCAGCACATTACTGATATTTCTTTGATCTGACTCCAAACTCAGAAAATCAATACAGACCAGCTCCATGGGTGCACTGGTGGTGATGTTAATAAGGGGGCAGCCCTCTGGGGCAAAGCTTTCTCTGTAAGCAGCGACTCAAGTTCGAATGTGTTGCTCCACATCAGCCCCCATCTTAGGCCAATAGAATCTGGATCTCACCAAGTCAAGTGTTCTGTCTATACCAAGGTGCCCCATGTTGGTTGTGCAAGGACCTCAGTACTGAGTCCTCGAAGGCAGTGGGCAGCACTATTGTTGTTGTTTGTCTACTTGTCCCCTCTGTCTACTGTTTCTCTGTATAACAGTTTATTGATCAGTTTCAACTTAGGACCTTCTTTGTATAACAGTGCTCTCAAATCAGTGGAGTAATTTGGACACATCTTTTCCTGCACAGAGGGCTTCTAAAGCTGCTTTGATCATGGGATCGCGGGATTGAGCCCGCAATACTGTCATTGTCCAGCTGAGGCAGTGCACCAATGTCTATTGCAGAAAAGTGGCAATAAGCAGCAGGTATGCAATTCTCAGAGGGTCCCAAGCAATCCACCATGCAGTCCACTGCGTCCGTGGACATTTGTTCCTCCCTGTCAAACTTCCGCAGAGTGCCCAATGTCAGGTTCTGCCAATCGGACCCAATCATTCTGGGGAACAGGCCTCCGGGAGAGAGCATCAGCATCTATGTGGTTCAGACCTGCTCGGTATTCGAGAGCATAGTCATATGTAGATAATGCAGAAAGCCACCTATGGCCAGTGGCATCCAACTTAGCTGAGGTCTGCACATAGGTCAAAGGATTATTGTCAGTTTTTACTAGTATTTTAGCCCCATACAAGTACTCATGGAATTGGTCAACAATAGCCCACTTCAAAGCTAGGAACTCTAACTTATGTACAGGATAGTTCTTTCGGATGGGGTCAGGCTTCTACTGGCAAAGGCCACTGGTCTCAGGCCATTCTCGTGCTCTTGGTACAACACAGCCCCCAACCCTTGCAAGCTAGCATCAGTGTGCAGGACGAAGGTTTTCTTGGATCGGCATAGGCCAGCACTGGAGCATGGGTAAGTTGATATATGATCTCATGAAAAGCAGTCTCACAATCAGGAGTCCAGGGGCCCCAAATACTTCACTCGGATGAAAATACACTCTTTCAGTCTTGAGGGACGCTGACTTTTGGTATTTTTTGTGGGTTGGGGGATACCCTTGAGTAAGGTTAAGTAAAGGGCGGATCACTCTTGAATAGTCCTTGATGAAGCGCCAATAATAACCACAGAATCCCAGGAATCTTTGCAGTTCTTTTAGATTTTTGGGCTGTGGCCAGGTGGTCAAGGCCTCAACTTTACTTGGGTCGGTCTCTATTCCCTCGGTGGATACTATGTGTCCCACATACTTTACTGATGTTTGAAAGAATTGACACTTATCAATGGACAGTTTAAGGCCAAAGTCCTCCAGTCGGTCCAATACCTTAAATAATCTGCTCTCATGTTCCTCCAGTGAGCTGCCAAACACAATAACATCATCTAGGTATACCAGGCACTTAGTAAGTTCATGTCCCCACTGCACGCTCCATCAATCGCTGAAAAGTGGCTGGGGCACCTGAAATCCCTTGAGGCATCCTCATGAATTCATAGAAGCCAAGCGGACAGATAAGGCCGTCTTCTCACGGTCCTCTGGGGCCATCGGGATCTGGTAGTACCCACTGCGGAGATCCAGCACAGAGAACCACTTGCTCCCGCTTAGGCAGTCCAGCATCCTGAATGCGGGCATTGTGTACTGATCAGGATAGTCCGCGTGTTTGGTGCGATAATCCACACACATCCTTACTGTTCCATTCTTTTTCCTCACTACCACAATGGGGAAGCATAAGGGCTTCTGGATTCTTGTATTACACCAGCAGCTAACATCTTCTTGCAGATGCCGCCCACATCATCTATGTCAGCAGGTGCCAGGCGTCGAGACCACTCACTAAATGGTCTTTCGTCATGCAGCGGATATTGTGCTCAGCTCCTTGCACGCATCCTACATCCCATTCCTTTAAAGAAAACACCTGGTCTCTCTGGCAAGCTTCTCACTGATCCTCACTTTCCATTCAGCTGGCAGCGGGAGTTGTCGAAATCAAACAAGTCAGGCTTACTCTGTCATTCTTCCTTGAACTCTTGCTGCTGGTAGCACTGCAGTGTCTGCACAATGCACATTAGCCAGGATGCAACCTCTGTTTACTCGAATGTCTCTTTCAGACACATTATGAACTTGGACCATTACCCTTCTGGCATAAGCATGGGCTCTAGCGGCAAAATACTAGGCTTGACCAGCAGTCCCTCTGGCAATTTTCCATCGCCTGGTGCATCCAACATTAATATTTTATTCTTAACATCCTTTCTGATACAGACCTCTCCTGTAAGGTACACTGGGCATTTGGCGCCAGGATCAGAGACTCAGGATCCTTCTTCCATACATTCCGACCGGTTCCTCTGGTTCTGTTTTTCAGCATCTCTCTGTGCCTCATAGGCCTTCTTAATTAAAGCCGAACTCTTAAAGCTCTACTAGTCTTTGACCCCTGTTTTTCATAACACAACTGTGCCAGCCTTCCAACATATGAGCATTTGTTCCAATCAACAAAGGGACACCATCATACAGTCCAGTGGGGGACACACTAAGGCTAGGGTCTCTACTTGTTCGGCCACTCCAGCCACGGAGGTGGGGAAAGACAGCCAAATTCGGATATACCGGAATAGGGTAGGCCTTCCACTTAACCCCATACATGCAGACCTTCTAATGGTTGTAAGGGCACGCCTGACAAATGCTTCTGATACCAATCCTGGAACATAATTGTCACTTGGGAGCCACTGTCTATACAGCTCTTGTAGACACTCCATTCACCTTTACAGTGGACTCCATGGAGGGACCCACTATTATGGACCAGTCTGGAGAGGCGGTAGTGGCGGCCTGGGCAACTGACCTTGCCACAAAAGGACGTGAATTAGCATTTTGGTGCCCTCACTGGGATCATGTCGCACCTCTTAACCACTGATTTTCTCTCCCAAGCTCTCCTTGTAGCCTATATGCAACTTTGTCAGTGTCTTTGGGGACTGGCATTCCTTTTCATGTGCCCATCTTTCCCACAATTATAGCAAAACATACTTTCTGGAGTTTGAGCTGGCTACGAGGCGCCACACTGGGAGCCAGGGCGGGGTATTACTAACTGGAAACCTGGGTGCCATCTCTGTTCATGCCGCGATAAGCATTTGGAGACATCTCGTCAGTTCTCCACTTCCATGGTCAAGGAATTGAGTTTGGAGCTGTTATCAGCAGGAGATACATGGTGGGTACCCCACCCCATAGCAGATGCAGTCGGATATAGGTCAGGGCCCGCATTGCAGGCGTGGCCTTCATAAAGGGACTGTTTTTGAATTCGGATCTCTCTCAACAGTTCGCCCCATTGTGGCATATCTTTTTCCTTGTCAGAGCACTCCATTGACTGTCAACCTCTGCCCTGAACTTCACTTTGATGGGTCACCTCAGTCACTCGGGTCGTAGCCACAGCTATTGGTGCAGGTACCTCCCGAGGTCGCTTTTCTCAACTCCTCGAATTTCTCTCATTAACTCATCATAGGAGGGTGGGATTCCAGTCGATTTGCCAGGCGTAACTGAAGCAACAGCAGTTCTGAGAAGGGGCAGACTTAAGGATTCTGTCCAGTCTGGTTTGGTCCAGTTCAATTGCTGGCAAACTACCTTTCTGAGGCATTCTTGCAACAATTTTTCCAGCCGAGACATACACAGACAACAACTCCCTTGGTACTGTTGTGCATTTTACTCTCCACCATAGGTCCTCATCAGAATCTGGGCTCCCATACACATTCTCCAAGGCCTCAAGATAGGCCTGTGCAGTCGCTCAGGGTTACTGGTCTGCTTAGCACGGATGGTAGCCAGGGCAGGACCTCGGAGGCTTTCACTAACCCTCTTTCGCCGCCTTCCCAGCATTGCCATTCTAGCACTTGGGGCAACATAGTCTATCCAGGTCTCCCAGTCATCCTCCCTTGGGGGTGGGGAGGTGCCAGAGAAGATCCTCAACCTTCGGTAAGAGTCGTGACTAATGGCAGGTGCAGAAATAGGAGTCTGCATTGGTTCAGCCACCATCACGGGCACTGGAGCAGGAGAGGGTGTTGGGGAGGAACACTCCCAGGTGGCAAGAATAGTTTCTTCAAGTCCTCCACAGTTTCCCTCTCCCAGCAACCATTCAGCAAATTTCTCCTCAAAAGTTTCAGATAGTGGTGGGGCTGATTCCCCGGTCTTTACTGTCCTTAGTTATCACTCTCCAAGCAGTGAGGGCTCCTCTGGGGTAATGGTCTGTGGCACTTTGGAGCTATCTATGGGATCCTTAAACTCTACTAGGGCCAGGAAAGTGTGGGTGAGCAGATTAGTATGCCGACCCACCACCACAGGGTTTTGTAAACTTTCCACCTTGGAAAGTACTCCCTGCACAGTGTCCGTATTGATACCCAGGGGGATGTCCAGCATAAGCATAGCATTTTGGGGGTCGATCTCCTCCCCAGTACACCACTCCACCAGCCGGTGCACAGCCACTTCTGTCGGGGTACCCATTTTTTTCTTAACAGTGGTTCGTAAATATGGCCACTAGAGGACACAACAATCCCAGCGGTGAGCCTCCAAGATGTAAACCCTAGATGGCGCTTATCCCAGGGCTACTACCCCTGCCTGATTTGCTACTAACAGGTTGAGGGCCTGGATCCAATGGCGGTGCCTCCACCCAGAGGTCAGGGTTTGCAAAGTTAAACTAATCTTGTCACAGCCCTCTGGGACACTGCAACTCTTTCTTCCCACTAGTGGCCCACACAATATATCAGAATTACCTTCACAGTATACACTTACCTCAGGTCTGGTTCCGCACTGGGACCTCCTGTCGAAATGAGATACAGTGCAACAATCATAGTACAGTACTTTAACATAGACCAATACCTCAGGCAGTATAACTTTGCTGAAACAAGCAGCCTGATTTATTTAGGGATATACAAGGACAGGGGAAATCAGGTTAATTAGCTTATCACTCTAATAATCTACCTATGGCTCTGTGCACAGGCCTATCCCTATCAGTTACTGTCCCTGGGTACCCAAGCCCTAGTGGCTAGTCCAAACTGTGGCAGCTGGTAGGGCCCTTTCACACAGAGAAAAGGAGAATTAAACAGTCAGCAGTACAGTAATTCCATTTGATTTAATGTGGCAATTCAACAGGGAGCTGACCTGAATTAGTACTCACTACCTCCAAATAAGATAGGGTCCTTCAATGTCAGCAGGGCTCACTTGAGGTCACAAACCTCTTCACACATCCATATAAAAGAAAGCACTATACCAGGCAGGCTGCATCTGTATCCCGATCGCATTACTGCACAATACCCGGAGAACACACAGCAGATTCAGTTCCTGACAGACCGAGTGCACTGAGCAATTCCTCCAGTCTTCTACAGGGTGAGCCTGGTTTCTACTCTTCAGAGATCCTTTGATTCTTTTCACAGGACGGATTCAGTCCTAACAAGCTGTTACACAAGCTGCAGACCGAACTCTGGCCTTACACACGCTTTTGACTAAAACTGCACACTGAAAAAGCACAGGGCTCCTTCCTTCTTCACTGCCAAAGCTCAACTGAAACTCCAACCGACAAAACCGAGCACTTCCTTTGAGTTCCTCCCAGTTCTTGACTGGATTGGCTGTCACCACAATAGACTGCTGCTGTTGGTCCAAAAGGCACTGAAGTCTAAACTACATCTCCCAGAGTCACTGCCCATACAATCCTCTTGTGGCTGGCTCAGATTATGAGTCCAAGTTCTGATTCGTCCAAGGCACCATTTTAGAGCAAGCTTACCCCACACTGATTGGTCCAGTTCAGCAGTTCAAAACTAGAATGGGGAACTAGCAGACACAGTTCTGACTGCAAAGAAAGCAGGTTAGACAAACTGTAATTTCATTATTACTCTAAATAATTTCTGACAAACAGTTACATCTTTCAGATAGGTTCCCTTGCACTCCTAGTGACTGCAAAATGAAGTGAATTGGCAGCAGCTTGAGTGGTACTCAATCAAAGAAACACACAGTCCCCCATACAAACTAATTATGTCTGCAAGCAGACAGCTCTTAAAGAGACAGTACCAGAGGTTCTAAAAACACTCACTGATAATTGGCTTAAACGCCAAACACCATTCAGGCTTGGAGCATTCAAGCAAGCTCCTGGAAGTCTTTTGGGAACCCCCATTTGCAGGGGGATTACATATGCATGTCTTGTTTTTTTCTTTTTTTCTTGCTCCCTGACTGGACTTTCTGGAAACTGAGGCCAAGTGGGATCCCACAGACTGAGAACTTACTTTTCAGCCATCGCTAAGTTGGATCGCAACAGGGACTGGCCACTAACTTTCGTTGTGATACTTCAGGGACATTAAATATAATTGTTTTATGAATAGAAGCAGTAAACTGTAAAAGCTTGATGAATCTTTACATATTTTTGTAACAGATACTAAGATGTTGCAACCTTCATACAATAAAAATTATGAAGTTCTTGTCTGCCACCCAACGAAAACCGTGTGTCAGCACAGTGGAAACGCACACTCCGTGTGAATGCACGCTATGTTGCATGACTGAAGGCCCTCAGGGTTAAACTTGGAGGAGAATTTCCCAACCAGAAGAATGACACTGATACTCTTGTAGGTCCTGCACACCGACCATGACACCCAGCAGAAGCTGGTCCCATACAAGTGGCAGAGGTAAGTCTCTGAGGGAGAGTGCCGCATCATCCCGCAACAGCCTTGTTTCTTTCTGCCATTCTCACCTTTCCCCTAGGACACCCCACAGGCAAGGACTGAGTTGACACATACCTATATATGTGCGTCTTGGTCAGGAAGTGCCTGCCCTTCTCTTGTGGCTCTGATTGCACTGCTGCCCATAATCATCCAGGTGGCAGTATCGCAGCACAGATAGCAGCTCACCCTCTGTCCTGTGGGACACTCAGTCCGTCGACCCCGGCCGACCCTGAGCGACCCTGGTCCATTCCCGAACTCAGGCTGCCGGCGTGGCAGCAGGTGAGGTGCCAGCGCTGCAGTGCACTGCACCACTGGGCCAGCCCTGCTTGTGTGGTTAAGGATGGGGCTTCTGCACAGCTGACTCAAACACCACTACCAACACCCTCGTGGTCAAGGAGAATCAGCATCTCCGGGCTTGCTTGGAGGCTTTGGAGAATCAGGCTCGTTCCGGGAATATCAGAATTATTGGTCTTCTGGAGAGTATTGAGGGAGATCACTCTTCGATGTATATCCAAGAATGGTTCACAGAGAACCTTGTACCGCAGGGGGATGATGTCTCATGGGACATACAAAAAGTCTACTGGATCAACGCTAAGGGCTGGCCTCAAAATCTGGAAGTGCCCCGTACACTGATGGTGGTTACCTCTGGTGTGGGAATCCGTGATCGTATTCTTCGACTCGCTTGGAGAGCGAGTCCTATAATGCAGGATGACCATTTAATTCACATTTTCCCTGATATCAGCTACTCCACTCGGCAGCGATGGAAGCACTTTGAAGGGGTGAGAAGATCACTAAGGGATGCTGGCATAGTGCACCCCATGATTTTTCCAGCATGATTAAGAATTACTTACATGGGGAAAGTTTATTTATTTTCAGACCCTGTGGAAGCCGGTAAATGGGCCACTCGTGTGACTGCTGCCTCCAGCAGAAACAGAGATGCTGTTGTTAGTGAGGCTTCATCGGAGGACACTTGAGTGAGAAGCAGGGACAGTGGGCCTTCTATACTTTCTCCTCTTGAGAGGCTAAGTGACTTTCAATTATATTGTTTTCTTCCTGGGTAGACCCATAAGGTCGAAGTTATTGTAAATTGTTATGCTGTTCCCTTAGAGAGCTGTTTTGGAGTACAGTATTTTAAGTTTTTTGTTTCTCCTGATGTTAAAGGGGAGGTTTAAATACAGCTTGAAACCTATATAGAGACAAATAACTGCTATAGAATCTGGGAAAGCATTGTGGAGAGGGGATTTTTAAACCTCTGTTAAATGTTTATTGTAGTTAATGACACCAACTGCTGTAATTGTGTTTATATGTTTTATTACATTTAGGTTTATCCATGGCATCTTAAGTCCCATAAAAGGACTTGTTTCCTATATTAGGCTGGACAGTGATGGACAATCCTAGTATATTCAGCGAGCCATGCCGCTCTTGGGCTTAAACTCACAGCATAGAGGGGATTTTTTACATGCTGAATTCTAATATTTTGCTACCCTCCTGTGTTGTAACAATATATAGTGGATGCAAATGTTTATCAATCCTGTATCACAGGGGTTTAATCACCCCAATGATTGTATTACAAATTTGTGGCCTATTCACTATATGTGAAATATATTGTAATGATATATGATATAACATTGAAAATATAGTTTAAAAAAAAAAAAAGGAAAAACTGCACCACACAATGCAGACAGTTACTCAGATCTGGATAATGTGCTTCCTGCTAACATATAACATACTAACATACTAATGTAACCCCCCTGCAAATGGGGGTTCCCAAAAGACTTCCAGGAGCTTGCTTGAATGCTCCAAGCCTGAATGGTGTTTGGCATTTAAGCCATTTATCAGTGAGTGTTTTTAGAACCTCTGGTACTGTCTCTTTAAGAGCTGTCTGCTTGCAGACATAATTAGTTTGTATGGGGGACTGTGTGTTTCTTTGATTGAGTACCACTCAAGCTGCTGCCAATTCACTTCATTTTGCAGTCACTAGAGTGCAAAGGAACCTATCTGAAAGATGTAACTGTTTGCCAGAAATTATTTAGAGTAATAATGAAATTACAGTTTGTCTAACCTGCTTTCTTTGCAGTCAGAACTGTGTCTGCTAGTTCCCCATTCTAGTTTTGAACTGCTGAACTGGACCAATCAGTGTGGGGTAAGCTAGCTCTAAAATGGTGCCTTGGACGAATCAGAACTTGGACTCATAATCTGAGCCAGCCACAAGAGGATTGTATAGGCAGTGACTCTGGGAGATGTAGTTTAGACTTCAGTGCCTTTTGGACCAACAGCAGCAGTCTATTGTGAGTGACAGCTAATCCAGTCAAGAACTGGGAGGAACTCAAAGGAAGTGCCCAGTTTTGTCGGTTGGAGTTTGAGCTGAGCTTTGGCAGTGAAGAAGGAAGGAGCCCTGTGCTTTTTCAGTGTGCAGTTTTAGTCAAAACGTGTTAAGGCCCAGAGTTCCGGTCTGCAGCTTGTGTAACAGCTTGTTAGGACTGAATCTGTCCTGTGAAAAGAATCAAAGGATCTCTGAAGAGTAGAAACCAGGCTCACCCTGTAGAAGACTGGAAGAATTGCTGAAAATTGCACTCGGTCTGTCAGGAACTGAATCTGCTGTGTGTTCTCCGGTATTGTGCAGTAATTGCGATCGGATACAGATGCAGCCTGCCTGGTATAGTGCTTTCTTTTATATGGATGTGTGAAGAGGTTTGTGTACCAAGTGAGCCCTGCTGACATTGAAGGACCCTATCTTATTTGAGGTCGTGAGTACTAATTAGGGTCGCTCCTGTTGAATTGCCACATTAAATCCAAATGAAATTACTGTACTGCTGACTGTTTAATTCTCCTTTTCTCTGTGTGAAAGGGCCCCTACCAGCTGCCACGGTTTGGACTAGCTACTAGGGGTTTGGGTACCCAGGGACAGTAACTGATAGGATAGGCCTGTGCACAGAGCCATAGGTAGATTATTAGAGTGATAAGCTAATTAACCTGATTTCCCTGTCCTTGTTATATCCCCCTAAATAAATCAGAGCTGCTTGTTTCAGCAAAGTTATACTGCCTGAGGTATTTGTCTATGTTAAAGTACTGTACTGTGATTGTTGCACTGTATCTCATTTCACAGGAGGTCCCAGTGCCGGAACCAGACCTGGGGTAGTGTGTGTACTGTGAAGGTAATTCTGATATATCGTGGGGCCACTAGTGGGAAGAAAGGGGTTGCAGTGTCCCAGAGGGCTGTGACCAAGTTAGTTTAACTATTGCAACCCTGACCTCTGGGTGGAGGCACCGCCATTGGATCCAGGCCCCCAACCTGTTAGTGGCAAATCAGGCAGGGGTAGTAGCCCCTGGGATAGCGCCATCTAGGGTTACATCTTGGAGGCTCACCGCTGGGATTGTGTGTCCTCTAGTGGCCATATTACCAACCACTGTTAAGAAAAAATGGGTACCCCAGCAAAAGTGGCTGTGCACGGCTGGTGGAGTGGTGACTGGGGAGGAGATCGACTCTCAAAATGCTATGCTTATCCTGGACATCCCCTGGGTATCAATACGGACACTGTGCAGGGAGTACTTTCCAAGGTGGAAGGTTTACAAAACCCTGTGGTGGTGGGTCGGCATGCTAATCTGCTCACCCACACTTTCCTGGCCCTAGTAGAGTTTAAGGATCCCATAGATAGCTCCAAAGTGCCACAGACCATTACCCCAGAGGGAGCCCTCACTGCTTGAGAGTGATAACTAAGGACAGTAAAGACCGGGGAATCAGCCCCACCACTATCTGAAACTTTGAGGAGAAATTTGCTGAATGGTTGCTGGGAGAGGGAAACTGTGGAGGACTTGAAGAAACTATTCTTGTCACCTGGGGGTGTTCCTCCCCAACACCCTCTCCTGCTCCAGTGCCCGTAATGGTGGCTGGAACCAATGCAGACCTCATTTCTGCACCTGCCATTAGTCACTGACTCTACCGAGGTTGAGGATCTTCTCTGGCACCCTCCCCACCCCCAAGGGAGGATGACTGGGAGACCTGGATAGACTATGTTGCCCCAAGTGCTAGAATGGCAATGCTCAGAAGGCGTAAAAGCGAAGAGGGTTAGTGAGAGCCTCCGAGGTCCTGCCCTGGCTACCATCCGTGCTAAACGGGCCAGTAACCCTGAAGCGACTGCACAGGCCTATCTTGAGGCCTTGAGAATGTGTATGGGAGCCCAGATTCTGATGAGGACCTATGGTGGAGAGTAAGAAATGCACAACAGTACCAAGGGAGTTGTTGTCTGTGTATGTCTCTCGCTGGAAAAATTGTTGCAAGAATGCCTCAGAAAGGGTAGTTTGCCAGCGATTGAACTGGACCCGAACCAGACTGGACAGAATCCTTAAGTCTGCCCCTTCTCAGAACTGCTGTTGCTTCAGTTACGCCTGGCAAATCGACTGAATCCCCACCCTCCTATGATGAGTTAATGAGAGAAATTCGAGGAGTTGAGAGAAAGGCGACTCGGAGGTACCTGCACCAACAGCTGTGGCTACGACCGAGTGACTGAGGGTGACCCATCAAGTGAAGTTCAGGGCAGAGGTTGACAGTCAATGAGTGCTCTGACAAGGAAAAGATATGCCACAATGGGGCTTAACTGTTAGAGAGATCCGAATTCAAAAACAGTCCCTTTATGAAGGCCACGCCTGCAAGTACGGGCCCTGACCTATATCCGACTGCATCTGCTATGGGGGTGGGGGTACCCACCCATGTATCTCCTGCTGATAACAGCTCCAAACTCAGTTCCTTGACCATGGAAGTGGAGAAACTGACGAGATGTCTCCAAATGCTTATCACGCCGCAGACAGAGATGGCACCCAGGTTTCCAGTTAGTAATACCCCCACCCTGGCTCCCAGTGTGGCGCTCGCCAGCTCAAACTCCAGAAAGTATGTTTTGTATAATTGTGGGAAAGATGGGCACATGAAAAGGGAATGCCAGTCCCCAAAAGACACTGACAAAGTTGCATAGGCTACAAGGAGCGCTCGAGAAGAAATCAGTGGTTAAGAGGTGCACTATATGATCCCAGTGAGGGCACCAAAAATGCTAATTCACGCCCTTTTGTGGCAAGGTCAGTTGCCCAGGCCCCCACTACCGCCTCTCCAGACTGGTCCAGAATAGTGGGTCCCTCCATGGAGACCACTGTAAAGGTGAATGGAGTGTCTACAAGAGCTGTATTAGACAGTGGCTTCCAAGGACAATTATGTTCCAGGATTGGTATCAGAAGCATTTGTCAGACGACCTTACAACCATTAGAAGGACTGCATGTATGGGGGTTAAGTGAGAAGGCCTACCCCTATTCCGGTATATCCAATTTGGCTGTCTTTCCTCACCTCCGTGGCTGGAGTGGCCGAACAAGTAGAGACCCTAGCCTTAGTGTGTCCCCCGCTGGACCTCCTGATTGTGAGACTGCTTTTCATGAGATCATATATCAACTTACCCATGCTCCAGTGCTGGCCTATGCCGATCCAAGAAAACCTTACGTCCTGCACACTGATGCTAGCTTGCAAGGGTTGGGGCTGTGTTGTACCAAGAGCACGAGAATGGCCTGAGACCAGTGGCCTTGCCAGTAGAAGCCTGACCCCATCCAAAAAGAACTATCCTGTACATAAGTTAGAGTTCCTAGCTTTGAAGTGGGCTATTGTTGACCAATTCCATGAGTACTTGTATGGGGCTAAAATACTAGTAAAACTGACAATAATCCTTTGACCTATGTGCAGACCTCAGCTAGTTGGATGCCACTGCCATAGGTGGCTTTCTGCATTATCTACATATGACTATGCTCTATACCGAGCAGGTCTGAACCCATAGATGTTGATGCTCTCTCCCGGAGGCCTGTTCCCCAGAATGATTGGGTCCGATTGGCAGAACCTGACATTCGGCACTCTGCCGAAGTTTGACAGGGAGGAACAAATGTCCACGGACGCAGTGGACTGTATGGTGGATTGCTTGGGACCTCTGAGAATTGCATACCTGCTGCTTATTGCCACTTTTCTGCAATAGACATTGGTGCACTGCCTCAGCTGGACAATGATAGTATTCGGCGGCTCAATCTCACGATCCCATGATCAAAGCAGCTTTAGAAGCCCTCTATGCAGGAAAAGATGTGTCCAAATTACGCCCACTGATTTGAGAACTGCACTGTTATACAAAGAAGGTCCTAAGTTGAAACTGATCAATAAACTGTTATACAGAGAAACAGTAGACAGAGGGGACAAGTAGACAAACAACAACTAGTGCTGCCCACTGCCTTCGAGACTCAGTACTGAGGTCCTTGCACAACCACATGGGGCACCTTGGTATAGACAGAACACTTGACTTGGTGAGATCCAGATTCTATTGGCCTAAGATGGGGGCTGATGTGGAGCAACACATTCAACTTGTAGTCGCTGCTTACAGAGGAAAGCTTTTGCCCAGAGGGCTGCCCCTTGTTAACATCACCACCAGTGCACCCATGGAGCTGGTCTGTATTGATTTTCTGAGTTTGGAGTCAGATCAAAGAAATATCAGTAATGTGCTGGTGGTCACTGACCATTTCACGAGATATGCCCAAGCTTTCCCACCAAAGACCAGAAAGCATCCACTGTGGCCAAAGTACTTGTAGAAAACTTTTGTTCACTATGGGGCTCCACAAAGAATCCATTCTGATCAAGGAGAGACTTTGAGAGTCGTCTGATCAAAGAGATGCTTTCTCTGTGGGGAGTGCGAAAGTCCAGAACTACTCCTTACCACCCCCAGGGGACCCACAGCCTGAACGCTTCAACCAAGACTTTTGCTGGGATATGCTAGGCACCCTGCACCCAAAGGACAAGCTTAGATGGAGCCAACAAATTAGCACCCTGGTACATGCTTATAATTGCACTAAAAGTGATGCCACTGGATTCTCCCTACCGCCTGATGTTTGGAAGAGAAGCTCTGATTACCAGTAGATGTGTGTTTTGGGGTCTCCTGATGGGGTTCAAGCTGACAACTATTTACAGTATGTGCAAAAGTTAAAGGCCCAGCTAACTCATGCGTACTCAACTGGCTCAAACCATGGCTGCCAAAAGAAATCTGGCCAACAAAGAAAGGTATGATAAAAGGTGAAAGCACAGAACTCCAGGAGGGAGATCGGGTATTGCTAAGAAATCTGGGACTGCATGGCAAGCACAAGATTGCTGACAGATGGCACCATCTCCCCACATTGTAGTGGGCAAACTAGATAATCTGCCAGTGTACAAAAGTAAGGCCTGAGAATAATTCAAAAGATGTAAAAACAATGCATAGAAATCATTTACTGCCCATTGACAAATCTTAATTGAGTCTGAGCCCTTGGAAGATGCCCTCTGGACCAGTGACTAGAGCTGCTGCTAAGAAAGATCAAGAAAGTCTGCACCCAGAAGCAGTTAAAGTGTCTCCTCCACAAGTCCCAGTTGAGCATGACTGTCAGTCCATATCGGAAGAAAGTGAGAGGACTTTGAATACTATCCTTCTTACGAACTGAGTCAATTGTTTCGGGGCAATCTCCTAGTCAATACTGGAGACAAAGCTGGGCCTTCTGGACTGTCTAAGCCCCAGTTTCATCCCTGGAGCCAATGCTCCCAGAAAGTGAAGTGCAAAGCATCAGATCAGATGAAATGGAATCATTGTGCATGGTTGAACTGTTTGAGCTTTCAGGGAGGAAAATTATAGATTGGGGCAGACTGGTGATACACCCCAACAAGAAGAGTATTTTGAGTGCCCTGACAGTCCACTGCCAGTGTCCGAAAGCCTCCATGCGAGCCAAATGTTGTGGACTCAGAAACTGTAACTCCTGGAGCTGAAAGTGCCCCAAGTTCTAGCCCTCTACCCCCATGGAGACTCCTGACAAGTGAGGACAATGCTGAAAACGAGGCTCAGAGTGCAGAGACTATAACAGTTCCCTAGAAAGACTGGTCGAGCTGTAAAGCCTGTGGTGCACCTCAGTTATGATTCACTTGGGAGGCCTGTGGACTTGCCTCTCAATGTTGTCCATAAAGGAGTGTATGTGTCCCCGAGCTCATTGCCCAAACTGAGCATCAGTGCTAACTCCAAGTTACTTGTGTTGCCCCTTCAGTATGGTGCCCTTGCCCATCCAGCCCCTAAGGTAACTGATAGGAAGGGCCCTCTCTTCAGGTTTCATGTACAAGAGGTAATAACTTGAGTTATGGTACAATGTGTATGTAATACTGTGTAAAGAGGACGACTGCAATGTTTCAGAAATGTGTTCTTGGTAAATGATATATTGACTGATGATTACATGTGCGAGCCTAATGCAAATGTATGTGGTTGCAGTTGAAACTTATGGTACTTGCTTGACGCTGGACGCCAAGCTTTCCCAGGCCAGGAAGGGTGTAACCCCTGCAAATGTGGGGTTCCCAAAAGACTTCCAGGAGCTTGCTTGAATGCTCCAAGCCTGAATGGTGTTTGGCATTTAAGCCATTTATCAGTGAGTGTTTTAGAACCTCTGGTACTGTCTCTTTAAGAGCTGTCTGTTTGCAGACATAATTAGTTTGTATGGGGACTGTGTGTTTCTTTGATTGAGTACCACTGCTGCTGCCAATTCACTTCATTTTGCAGTCACTAGGAGTGCAAAGGGAACCTATCTGAAAGATGTAACTGTTTGCTTGAAATTATTTAGAGTAATAATGAAATTACAGTTTGTCTAACCTGCTTTTGCAGTCAGAACTGTGTCTGCTAGTTCCCATTCTAGTTTTGAACTGCTGAACTGGACCAATCAGTGTGGGTAAGCTAGCTTCAAATGGTGCCTTGGACTAATCAGAACTTGACTCATAATCTGAGCCAGCCACAAGAGGATTGTATAGGCAGTGACTTGGGAGATGTAGCTTTAGACTTCAGTGCCTTTGGACCAACAGCAGCAGTCTATTGTGAGTGACATCTAATCCAGTCAAGAACTGGGAGGAACTCAAAGGAAGTGCCCAGTTTTGTCGGTTGGAGTTTGAGCTGAGCTTTGGCAGTGAAGAAGGAAGGAGCCCTGTGTTTTTTCAGTGTGCAGTTTTAGTCAAAAACGTGTGTAAGGCCCAGAGTTCCGTCTGCAGCTTGTGTAACAGCTTGTTAGGACTGAACTGTCCTGTGAAAAGAATCAAAGGATCTCTGAAGAGTAGAAACCAGGCTCACCCTGTAGAAGACTGGAAGAATTGTTGAAAATTGCACTGGTCTGTCAGAACTGAATCTGCTGTGTGTTCTCCTGGTATTGTGCAGTAATTGCGATCGGATACAGATGCAGCCTGCCTGGTATAGTGCTTTTTTTATATGGATGTGAAGAGGTTTGTGTACCTCAAGTGAGCCCTGCTGACATTGAAGGACCCTATCTTATTTGGAGGTCGTGAGTACTAATTCAGGTCGCCTCCCTGTTGAATTGCCATATTAAATCCAAATGAAATTACTGTACTGCTGACTGTTTAATTCTCCTTTCTCTCAGTGAAAGGGCCTCACCAGCTGCCACGGGTTTGACTAGCCACTAGGGCTTGGGTATCTAGGACAGTAACTGATAGGGATAGGGCCTGTGCACAGAGCCATAGGTAGATTATTAGAGTGATAAGCCAATTAACCTGATTTCCCTGTCCTTGTTATATCCCCCAACAAATCAGAGCTGCTTGTTTCAGCAAAGTTATACTGCCTGAGGTATTTGTTCATGTTAAAGTACTGTACTGTGATTGTTGCACCTGTATCTCTATTTCACAGGAGGTCCCAGTGCCGGAACCAGACCTGGGGGTAAGTGTGTACTGTGAAGGTAATTCTGATATATCGTGTGGGCCACTAGTGGGAAGAAAGGGGGGTTGCAGTGTCCCAGAGGGCTGTGACCAAGTTAGTTTAACTATTGCAAACCCTGACCTCTGGGTGGAGACACCCGCCATTGGATCCAGGCCCCTCAACCTGTTAGTGGCAAATCAGGCAGGGGTAGTAGCCCCTGCGATAGCGCCATCTAGGGGTTACATCAACATACTATTTGCCAGCAGATTAGGCCTTATGGTCTATCAAGTCTGCTCGAACCTAGATCCTTAGTTGGGTGCCGAGACCCTCCCATCCCTTGTGCTCCAGAAACCCCTATCATCCATCCCCACCCCCCCGGGACAGGCCATCATTTGATACATCCACTTTCTGTGTCTGTCCCACCCTTTCTTAAAGCTTCCACTGTGGATCTCTGAACCAGCTCACCAGGCAGAGCATTCCAAGGGTCCACCACCTCTCTCAGTAGAAAACCTCCTCTTTTCCCCTCACCCTTCCACCTTCCAACTTCAAACCATGCCTCTGGTGATGCCTCCTGCTTTAGTCAAAAGATCCTCCCATGTTTACCCTATTTATTCCCTTGAGGTACTTGAAGCACCTCAACTGCGTCCCCCTGTCTCTCCTCTCCAATGAAAACAGGCAGAGCTCCTCAAGTCTGTCCTCGTAAGTCAAATCCCCCAGCCCTCGATCATCTTTTGTTGCCCTCCTCTGTACCCTCTCCAGAGCTGTATGTCCCTCTTCAAGTGTGGTCTCCAGTACTGCACACAGTACTCAAGGTGTGGTCTAACCAGTCCATTGTACAATGGCAGAATCACTTCCTTGCTCCTAGAGGTGATCCTCTTCAGATGCATCCCAACATCCTGTTTGCCTTGGTTAGCTGCCTCCCTGCACTGCTCAGTGTTATTCATACATGTATCCACCATGACCCCTGGTCTTTTTCCCTGTTGAGTCTTCCAGCACCTCCTCCCAGGGTGTACCTGTGTTTAGGTTTCCTACCAAGATGCAACACCTTGCACTTGGTGATATTGAAATTTACTTTCATGTGTGAGCCCAGCTTCCAGGGTGTCCAGGCTCCTTGCAGGGCCAACTTCCCTCTTCTCCCTCAACTACTGCTCCCATCTTGGAGTCATCCGCGAAGAGACCTCATTTCACACCCTATACCATCCCTGATGTCTGATATGTATGCATTAAACAGGATTGGACCCAGGACTGAGCCCTGTGGTACCCCATCACTAACCTCTGTAGGGTTCGAGAGCTCCCCACGACCACTACTTCTGAGTGCTGCCCAGCTATCCAGTTTTCAACCATCTGACCATCAAAGGGCCTACCTCAACCCCATCAGTTTCTCCACCAGACCATTGTGGGGACAGAGTCAAACTTCTGGTTGAAGTCCACCAAGAATACATCCACAGGCTTACCCTATCCAGTTCTGATGTTACCCATTCATAGAACTCTACAAGGTTGGTTTGACATGATCTACCTGGCACAAACCCATGCTGCCGACTATCCAGACCTCCCACCTCCTCCAAGTAAACCCCAATCGTTCCTTTAGTATACTCTCCATTAATTTTCCCACCACCGAGGTTAAACTGATGGGTCTATAGTTTCCTGGTACTTCCTTCGACCCCCTTTATGGATTGGTACCACATGTGCCTCTCGCCAATCCCTAGGTACCCTCCCTGTCTCAAGTGACCTGTTGAAAGCTCCGCCAGGTGCAGCCAGTATGTCCGCTTACCCCATAGTACTCTCGATGAATGCCATCCGCCCAGGAGATTTGTCTTTCTTTAGGGCCTTGAGGGCAACCACACCCTTTGGTGGGGATGGCATCATCCGTCCCCTCCACCTTACTGGTCTTTTATCCTTATCCAGATGCGACACCCTGGGGTACCTTTCCTCCTTTGCTCCATTTCTGCTGCTCCCTGATCCCCCCTGCCGCTTCTATCCCCTTTGTGCCTCACAGTTTATTGATTTGGATCTCGTCTAAGCTACTGACTTACTTCATGACCTTGGGCAAACCATCAAAGCTGTTTGAGCTTCTGTACCCCCAGCCATAAAAACAGGTAGATACAGGACTCCACAAGCTGCTGCACTTGAGTTCAGGGAGCGGAAGAGTAGCCTAGTGGTTATAATGATAAGCACTTAATGTTGAGACCTGTGTTTGAATACTACTACTGCCACGCTAACCCAGTGTGTGGCACTGAGCAATATGAACCTCCCTGGGGTTACTGGAACGTGTCTCTTGTCTCTCTGTGCTTTGTGAATCTCCCTGTGCACCTAATGCCAGCAGTATTGTACCACAACATCCCCCCCCCAGACCGCAAAGCACTTTGAGATAGTTCGTATAAAAATGCTCTACTGCACCAAATGCCTTCCCTTCTGCATCTTTCCATTTCTGTGATATCAGTGGTAGAAGAGAAGAGTCTGTAACTTCTTCTGCCAGTCATTTTATGATTTTCTGTCTCTCGCGTGCTCTCTCACGTTCATTAACTCACACACGTGTACACAGATAAATGTATTGGTACCCTGCCATCAAGTTCCAAAATACCACTTCCCTTGGGGTTAGGAGGGAGAGAGACAATTCATTGTCTGGCAGTTTCTATTTTAGACAGCCTCTACAGTACAAATAGCACTTTCACTGTAGTAATTCCGTCACTGTGACCTGTTCTGGACTCAAGATTCCTCAGATAATTTTCTCTGGCATTCTTTTGGGGGTCAGTCAGGCACCAGTCTGTACTCCTTTTGTAGCAGCTGAAATCATCTCACCTTTACCTGACAGGATAAAAGCTGGCCCTCTTGTCTTTTGTGATTTTAATAACATCTAATCAAGTGCCTACATAGCATTTCATTATAACTGTGTCTGCCTGTAAAAGCCACAGCTCACTCTCCCTCTGGATTGATTTAATCTTTTATGTGTTCATTTCTTTATACATCCCACTATAGCACACTGAATCTATGCAACAGTAAGGAGATGTATGTGTACATGATTTTAGACATGTGCACTCTTTCTCTCTGAACACACACACCCACATCCCTACGCTTGATTGGTATACCTGATTGGCCAAAACATGGTCACTTGGCAAAAATAAACAGCACTATACCACTGAAGGAGGGTAATCGTCCTTCAGCAGTCAATAGTCTCTGAACTATTACCCTGAAACTTGTCATTTTGTTCTGACCATGAGCAGTGCATTCATTAAAGGACAACTGTACACAAATGAACCGGAAGCACCAAGGGAGGTTGACAGTGAAGATGCCGACCTCCCCTGCAGTGACGGCCCAATACCGATGCAGATATTGTGGCACCCATTCCAAACATGTTTTCTGTGGGGGGCTGTGCCCCTCGCACCCCCCAGACTTTAGGATTCCAACTCCAGGTCAGAGTTGGTCCAGGGAAGGGGAGGAACACTGGGGGAAAGCGAAACATGGAAAAAGGACCATTACCGCGATTGTCGCCGTAATGGTCTTTTTTGTGTTTCGCCGTCGGAATGTCGACCTGAAGGGGTGCACTGAATGAACCCCCTTACCAAAATGGCTTCATTGATAAGTAGATAAAATATGGTTGGAAAAAAAGTTGTGTACCTGCAGCTGATAAAGAATGAAGGAAATGAATACACTGTACGTAACTTGATACTGACAGTGCCGCCCACCCCTGTATTGGGGCTCTGCAGCGTGCTTCCACTACTCACACTAAGAAAATATGGGCAGCCATGTCGGTCGTTAGACAGTAGCGCATATTTGCTTTTGTGTAAGCTGTAAAAGTGCCCTGTACACTCTGGAAACCGTGTAGGCCCAATGATGTAACAGCTGTGGGTAAGTGGCAAGCAGTGCTGTTAGTGTCAAGTTCAGAGCAGCAGTTTCTTTCATTTGTAATGCACATGTAAGCTTTCCACGGGAGATTCTCATATGCTTCTAGCACTCCCTGCTTAGAATGCCAGTGGGTTACTGTGGTGTTACAGTGGCTACCCCTGCCTTGTGGGCTCAAAAAAGGTGGCGGGGCCTGGGTCCTTGAAACTCTTGATGGGGTGGTTCATATCCAGATTTTAGATAAAATAGTGTGGTGCCTCCACCCAGAGAAAGGGTGAAAGTGGGCCCGGTGTAAGCATGGTGCTGGCCCCTGGGATGCTGTATCTCCCCACCTTTCCACAGGGTTGACCCACCTGTGGCCCAACTCAGTGCAATGCCAGTCCTCACAATGTATGCAACTTATACTTTAGAATAATACTATGCACACAGCCAATTATGAGGAACAAAATAACAGGGAGTTGTTTTTAAGGTCCACTCCAGGCCCTAAATGGGAGGATGTGTAGCATCGGTGAGGTAGTGCAGTATACTTATGCCTGACTGGTTCTTCTGTGCCCTTCCATCCCCAGCCTATTACAATAAGAGCTGCTCTTCTGTGGCCTCCTATGTGCAGCCAAATAATATTACCCTAGGCTGTGTTTCACGTAGCCTTATAGGTACTGCTCCTAACCGAGCCCACTCCCATACCGCACATGTGCAAGTTAAGTTCCCATCATCCACCAGTACTGGGGCACAACTCTTTCCCCACTGGTACCATTGTATCCTTTTAACTAATAGGGAGCTCTGAGTGCTCACCGAGTATCTAGCTGTGGAAAAAGTGTAGGCCCAATGAGGTCGCATGTGGTTGGACGTTGGTGATGCTCTTGACCAAAATAATTAGTAATGCTTTGCAAAAATATCCTCAAAACCCAAATGCACATAGAACCAGCAAGGGGGGGGGTACATGTAAATCCCAGCCGGATGTCCTAGTTCATTAAATGCTTTTCCATTTCCGTAACAAATATGCAGGTGCAGAGCTAGCCCTGAATTTACTCATAGTTCCCAGGCCAGGGATCTCCCTTGGTGCACAGGTGCAGTAGTGCAGCAAGTCACTCTCTGGCTGATTTTACTCTTCTCCAGCTGTGACGGCTGCTGGTGTCAGCTAATACACAGGCTGGTCCCTGGTCGAGTTCAGTCCTCTCTTGACTTCAGTACCTGATAGCCAAATCTCTGGTGCACATGGGCAGTTCTGCCTGTGACTACTCCATTCTAGTTGCCCTACCCAGTACATCCTGTCATCCATTCTCTAAGGGTGTCAATAACCAACCCCGGGCTGTGGTACTGGCTGGGCACTTTCCACAATAATATTAGTGCTGTCAATCATGATCACCAGCTGCAGCACAGCAAACATCTCTTTAATGTACCACAGGTTCGTTTTCATGCAGAGCATAGCACATGATTGCCTCCTTTTCTGTATCAGCAGTACTGCTTTTCATTTTCTCTCCGTCTTTGATGGACACGCAGACTGTCTCTGCAGTAGAAGATGTCTCTTTCAACAGCAGTCTGCTTCTGGGTCTTCTGGAGGCTTACAGCAGACTGATCAGGTTCTGGAACAACGCCCTGCTGTTCACTGTGGAATGTCATCTGTTCATTGACTGTTCTGGCTGTCGATCAAAGATCTTCAGGGATATCTCTTTCATTAGGTCACACCTATGGAACTGATAGCTGCCAGGCACTAGGACCACACGAGAACTTTTCTAGCAGTCTATTAGGGGCCACCCACACTAATGTCGTAAGCCGACGTCCTGCATACATAAGCATAGGCAACTCCACTCCCTCCTCAGTTCTTTTCCCACCATCGACCGAACTTGCATGGACTCCATGGAAGCTTCATTGTTACACTAGCCTGCCAATTTTCTACTTACCTTTTCTTTCTGTTGAGTGTCAAATCACTTTATTTTAAAGTGATTCCTTTTATTTTGTTATGTCGAGAACGCAAGATTCTACCAACCTTTTCCATTGCCGCTGTTGCAGAAAGAAGATTTACTCCAAAGGTGAGCATGATCTCTCTCTCTGTGTGCTGCCTCAGGCCTAGCCACAACAACCTGGCCTGTGAGCTCTGCCTGAAGTTCAGCCTCTCCATCTGGTGCCGCTGCCAGATAGCCCTGCAGTCCTTTCTTCTGGAGCAACAACTAGCCAAGATGGAGCAGGGACAAAGAGACTACCCCCTTCCAGTTGCCTGCTAACTCATCGGGCTCTCAGGCCACCAAGGCTTGGGACAAGTCTTCGGGGAAACACTCTTACCAGGACAGGGAATGCAACAAAGACCGCCCCCCAGAGGTGCCCCCAGTCCCCTCTTGCTACTGCCTCTTCCACAGGGATAGCACCGTCAGACGCTTCGGCGTCAGCCACTCCTGCTGCCCAGGCCTCAGCTCCCTCCTGGTCATCATTGGCAGCAAGTTCCATCAGTCTTTTTACGGCAGGTGAAGGGCTGTCGACCTCAGGCTAATCCGGATCATTGATGCCATCTCCACCACTGCGACCTCCACAACCGTAAGGTCCACCGGCACCAGGCCCCACTGGCCTTGCTTCGGCAGGCAGTGCTCCAGCGATGCTAGAGCCTCTGCCCCCTCTGTCACCCCCATTGACACCTGTGTTGCCTCTTCCTACCATCAGCCTAAATACAGTGCTTTCTTTTATTACAACGGCACTGATCCAGCAGCTCATTCCCAGGCCTGCAACTTCATCGCTGTTGCCAGGGGGTGCTGCCTCTGTGTCAGCACTGGTTCGGCCCCAGCGTTCAGCACCCTCTTGTGCATCATCAGTATATTTGCCGTTGGTCCCTGCCTCATACCAGGTTGATGTTGAGGAGGAATACCACCTAGATCTCATCCTCCCTGAGGAGGAGGCTGAAGAGCAAAATATTTGGGGTGACTTCAGACAGATCCACTTTCTCATCAGGGACTGAGGACTTTATGAAGCACACTCTGAGATTCCACACCCCTAAGGACCCCTCCTCCTTCTCTCTTAGAAAACAACTTCAGGCTACTGTGGGGTTCCAGATTGAGGAGGAGGATATCACCAGGAGGAACCTGGTGGATTTCCTGGAGATTCCCGAGTCTCCCCCCAGGGTCATCCCTCCTTTGCTACCAGCCCTGGACGATGCTGCCACTGCAGCCCTTGCACAGTACTAACATGGTCCTTGCCATGCCTAGGAAGGCTGCATGCTTTACCAAGTCCCTCAGGGAAAAGCTTTCTATGCCATCCAACCAGAAACTGGCCCAGTGGTCATCAAGGCAGCTCATGATAGGTCCAAGGTGCCCATGCACCTTAGTTCTCTCCCCCCAACGGGGAATCTAGGAGGATTGACCTTTGGGGCAAGAGGACTGTTGCCTCAGCCACCTTTGGCTTCAGGATTGTCAGTTACTTGTCTCACATGGTCAAGTACCAGACCACCCTCTGGAAAAAGGGCAGAGCTGCAGAACAAGCCCTTCCTGAGGGTCCCCAGAGCCAGGAACTTCCTAAGTCTCTTTAAGTTGCAGCAGAGGTCAGCAGGCATCTCCTAAGGGCTATCAATGACATGGCC
Organism: Neoceratodus forsteri; assembly: GCA_016271365.2. Classification (NCBI taxonomy): domain Eukaryota; kingdom Metazoa; phylum Chordata; order Ceratodontiformes; family Ceratodontidae; genus Neoceratodus; species Neoceratodus forsteri. The sequence goes on from CM028130.1 coordinate 202,993,785, forward strand.
GATGCCACGGCTAGGACTGCTGCCACTGGCATCTGCCATAGAAGCCACTCCTGACTGAGGGTCTCTGGGTTTGCTGCTGATGCCTAGCAGAACATACTGAATGCCCCCTTTGGGGGCTTTAAGCTTTTTGGCCCTGACATGCAGGATATTATCAATGACCCGCAGGCCTCTGGCAGAGTCATTAGATCTGTCCACTCTCTCTACCATACCCAGCCCAGGAGCAGACCGCGACCCTTTCTTCATAAGGTTTCCTAGAAGGCTGGGTCAGGAACCAGACCTCAGAGTAAGTGCAGAGCAGGGCGTCTTGCCTGCCCCTTTCAACACCATGGATGCCTCTGCCATAAGCCCCAGAGGTGGCGGTGCAGCCCTGGCTGCTGGCTCTGCCTCAGCATAACTCTTTGCCCAATCCCCTCCTCCTGCCCCAAGCCAGGAGGTGGTAGTTGGGGGTCATTTCTCCCTCCATCTAGATCAGTGGAAGGCTCTTATGACCAATGCTTGGGTCCTACAGCTAATCGAGAGGGGTCATACTCTAGAACTTCTAGAACACCCTACAGATACTCCACCTGTCCCCTCCGCTTATCCTCCTGACCACATTCTGATGCTCCAGCAAGAAGTGCTCACTGTGCTGTGCAAAAGAGCTATAGAACCAGTGCACATGCAGCAAAGGAACAAAGGGTTCTACCCCTGGTTCTTCCTCATCCCCAAGCTAATAGGGGACTTGGGGCCCATTCTAAACCTCAAGGGCCTGAATTTCTGTATCCAATACAAGAAGTTCAGGATGGTCACCCTGCAGGGCCTGCTGCCTCTGCTGAGGCAGGGAGAGTGGTTATACTCCCTGGACATACAAGATGCTTATCTGCATATTATGGTTTGCTCCCCCCACAGGCGGCACCTCAGTTCTTGTTCCAGGAGGAATATTACCTGTTCCAGGTATTGCCCTTTGGCTCATCCTCTGTGCCACGGGTCTTTACAAATACTTAGCAGCAGTAGCGGTGGACCTCAGATGTGAAGGCCTGTATGTCTTCCCTTATCTGGACTACTGATTACTGAAGGCCCACTCCAGGGATCTCCTGCTACTCACTCTGGAGCATACCAAGCAGTTGTTCCAAGCCCTAAGGATTACTGTCAATCTACCCAAGTCTGTCCTAAGTCCCGCATCAATTGCTGCAGTACATAGGGGTGACTCTGGACATGGTTCAGGACAAGGCATTCCTTTCCTAGGACAGGGCAGAATGCCTAATTGCTCAGGCGTGGTTGGTTGCCCAAAGCTGGTACGTCACAGCCAGGACTTTCCTGTGGTTGTTGGGCCTGATGTCCACAGCTATTGTCACTGTACCTTGGCCAGATCGCATATGCAGATCCCACACTGGACCCTGTGGGTCGAGTGGGATCAACTCACTGATGATTTGGATCAGCAGGTTCTTGTGTTCCCCTCCCCCCCGTATGCAAAGAACTTCAGTGGTGGATGGACAATCTCCTTAAAGGGGTGCCCTTTCTCATGCCTTCTCCTCAACAGATCCTCACCACAGATGCTTCCGGTCTGCATTGGGGAGCGCACCTGGGTCCCTTTTGGTCCCAGGGGACCTGGTTTCTCATGGAGGCCCACCTCCACATAAAATGTTTTAGAAATGAGGGCACTTCTGTATGCGTTACAGGCCTTCCAGAACCAATTTTCTCCAGGTCCTCTACTGGTGCAGTCGGACAACTTCAGTGTAGTGCATTACATCAACAAGCAAGGGGGGACTCGTTTCTACCCCCTGTGCAGGGAGGCGATGAGAGTCTGGTACTGGGCTTTAGATCACGGCATGGATCTATCAGCCATCCATGTTCCAGGTGACCAAAACGCCTTGGCGGACAGCCTCAGATGGTCACAGTTTGGAATGCTCGAATGGGAGCTGCTGACGTCGGTTGTAGACAACCTGTTTGACCGGTGGGGTCTTCCAGAGTTGGACCTTTTTGTATCCTCACTCAATGCACAAATGCCATGTTTGTGCTCACTAGATCATCAGTGACATTGCAGATGGACTGGAGGGTAAGGTTTATCTGTGTGCAGATGACACCAAGATCTGGAACAGATAAGATGATCCATATGGGGTGGGCAGAATGAGAAGAAATCTGCATAAACTGGCAAAATGGTTGGAAGAGTGGCAACTGGGGTTTAACGCAAAGAAGTGCAAGATCATGCACATAGGGAAGAGAAACCCTGAAGCTACCTATAGGTTGGGAGGGGAGTTGCTGGCAGTCACAAGGGAAGAAAGGGAAATGGGCATCATCATCACAGATGACCTGAAATCATCCAAGCAGACCACTAAAGCAGTAGGTAAGGCTAGGGCGATGTTCAAGTGTATTAGTAGGGGTATCACAAGTCGTAAGAAGGAGGTAATAATCCCTCTTTACAAGACACTGGTTAGGTCCCATCTAGAGTACTGCGTGCTGTACTGGACGCTACACCTTCACAAGGACATTAACCAAATTGAGGCAGTCCAGTGAAGGGCAACCAAAATGGTTGCAGGGACTGCATCAGAAAACATAGGACTGATTAACTGAGCTCAATACATATTCCCTAGAACAAAGGAGGGAGAGAGGTGATGTGATCGAAACATTCAAACACCTGAAGGGCATTAACAAGGTGTTTCAATATAAGAAAAATAGCAGAACAAGAGGACACAGCATGAGATTAGAGGGATGCCGATTAAGGGGTAATGTAAGGAAGTTCTTTTTCACAGAAAGGGTGGTGGATGCATGGAATGGCCTACCTCAGGAAGTGGTGGATATGGATACAGTGCAGGGCTTCAAACAGGCATGGAATAGGCATAAGGGAGCAATTCAGATGAGTATAATAGATAGGCCATTGACAGAGCAAAGGCCGATAGCACATTCATAATGTAGAAAAAGAAATGGGCAGTCTGGATGGGCCTTGCAGTCCTTATCTGTTATCAACTTCTATGTTTCTATCCAGGGCCTGGAGTTTTCTGGCAAGAAGTGTTGTCCCTCTCCTGGAAAGAGAGGTTCCTCTATGCCTTTCCTCTGATCCAGAGAGTACTCGTCAAGCTCTAAATGGAGGAGGCCACCTTAATTCTGGTGACACCATTCTGGCTTCATCAGCTCTGGTTTCCATTACTGCAACAATTGGCTGTGGAACCTCCGATACCCCCTACCCTTCTGCAGGGACCTATTGACACAGGCATAGGGGACCCTGATCCATCCAGATCTCAAGTCCCTCCACCTGCATGCATGGCTCCTGAAGACATAACCATTGCTTGGTTTGGGGCATCTCAAAAAGTGGCTGATGCCCTGGTGGCTACCAGGAAACCCTCCATCAGGGCCACTTATTCCATGAAGTGAAAGTGCTTTGCTATATATGGGCCTCTCCCCATCACCTGTGCCAGTTCACTTATCTGATGAACCAGGTTCTAGAGTATCTCTTACTCTTGTCGTATGTGGGGCTCCAATATTCCTCCATTAAGGTGTACCTGTCTGCTATATCAGTCTTTCATGTGCCCACTGATGGCGATGGCCATACTGTGGCAGAGTTGGATGTGGCCCATACCTTTCTCTGAGGCATTCTCCACTTGAAGCCTCCTATCTGTAATCTGATTCTGGCTTGGGACCTGAATTTTATTCTGGAAAAGCTGACTCTGTCTCCCTTTGAACTGGTCATGTCTTGCGATCTGCGCTTTCTGTTGTGGAAAGCATTATTTTCAGTTGCTATTACTTCTGCTCGAAGCATTTCAGAGCTACAGGGTCCCATGTATGAGCAGCCTTATTTGATTTTCCACAAAGGCAGGGTGTCTTTGCCCACTAACCCTAAGTTTCTTCCTAAGGTGGTGTCTGAGTTTACATTAGATCAATCTATCCACCTGCCTGTTTATTACCTGGAGCATGCCAATCCAAGGGGAGCATTGCTCCGTACTTCAGATGTAATAGAATTCTCAGGTACTGTACACACCAGACCAAGGACTGCAGAAAGTCCTCTCGGTTGTTTGTTTCTCTTGCCCCTGGGAAAGAGGGCATTCCAGTTTTTAAACAGTGTTTGTCCAAATGGTTGGCCATCTGTATTACTTTCTGTTGCCGGAAGTACAGTAAGGAACTTCCTGGGGTCATTCATTGTCACTCAACCAGAGGTATGGCCATTTCTGTTTCCAGTTTCAGGAATGTATCCACTGCAGATATTTGTGCTGCTGCCACTTGGAGTACTGTCCACACTTTACAAAGCACTACAGTCTGGACATTGCCTCTAGAAGGAGGGCAGGCGTTGGCCTCACTGTGCTTCAAGGCCTGCTTTCTTAGGCCTCTTGACTCCTGCTACCCAGGCTGTCTCGTTGGCTGTACTGTTTGGGACTCTTTCCATAGGTGTGACCTGATGAAAGAGATATACCCAAAGAAGATGGAACAGTTACGTAAGAACTTACTGTAACAGTAGATCTTCGAGGAAATCTCTTTCATCATGTCATGCTGTTCCAGTCTCCTTCCCCCTATTGTCTGCCTCTGGACTGGCTTTCTTGTTGCTCCAGCCTTTCTTATAGCTGGGCACCTAATGTCACTCTGGTTCCCTAGAGGGAGGCCTAGTGAGTATGGTCTCCAGCAGGGAACTGAGGAGGGGGCAGGGCCACCCACGCTGTTGTATGCAGGGACGTGGCGTATGACGTCAGCATGGACGGCCCCTACTAGACTGCTAGAAATGTTTCTGTGTAGTCCTAGCCTGGTGGTTATACGTTCCATAGGTGTGACCTGATGAGATTCCCTTGAAGATCTACTATGATGGTAACTTTTTTTTTTTAATTCTGTTTTTCACCTCTGTCGCTGACCGCTGAGGCATCTTTCTGGTGGATACCCACTGGCCCAGCCTGATACCATCCGCCTGAACCCCCGTCCTCGACTGAAGAATCGGGTGCTGTGTCCCTCCTGTCCTGCCGGCCCTATACGGGAGTAGGCATGGACCACGGAGAGTCAAGCTGGGTTGGGGGTAGTGCTGTGCGTGTGGACTGGACGCTTGAGTCCCGCCGTCACTTCCCCGGCAGCCAGGGTTTTCTGTCTTGTCTTTTTTTTTTTTTTTTACTCTTATTTTTCTGCCTTTGGCAGAGTTGACCCCCACGATCTCCGGCCACCGACGCCTGCAACCGGACCCTTGTGCACACAGGCCACACAACCCACACACCGGGCTGGGCTATTATCGCTCTCTCACCCCAGTGAACACGCTTCTCTCAGGTTCCGGGGGCGCAGGGCATAGCCATCAGCCGTAGAGATCACCTCTCACTATTTTCCTCCATTTTTCTTTGTCCCCTTGGAGTGCGAACGTGTAGTGATGTCACGCACTACATGCCGACATCTGCCACACTCCACCCCTTGCTGGCACTGCTCTAGTAGTGCCCCCTGTCATCACCAGGGGCTGACATGCAATAATGTCATCACGCGGAGAGCACGTTCCTTCCCCCTCCCACAGATGTTCGCCATCACCTCCCCTTTGCAAATCCCCGCCAGCATGTAGTGCTCACGGTCTCCACTGGGAGCTGCTACACAGTGGGGAATCCCCGAGATCCCTCCCCAGGAGAGGTGAGGTGAGCAGTCCTCCGGACGCTCAATCCTCTCCTCCCTCTTCCGACCCCCAGCACCCGAGTCTGCTCCCGAACCCAGGTCACCGGTGAGACGCGAGGCCGCCACAACCCTCAGTGCCACCAGGCCAGCTCTATGGTAACTTCGTATGTAACTGCTCTTTATTGTAGCCTGGAAGTCTGTAACTCAACAGACAGTTGGTTGCTACAGAGGTGCCTGAATTAATGATGTGCACTAAATGTCCATGCATCCTTGAGGCTCTCCCCTCAGGTGGTCCAACCCTGATTAATCAAACTGTCCCTAACCTTGTCACCATGACAGTTGGGTCAGAGGTGATTAAGATGGCTGCTGAATTGGAGTTCAGAGGCAGTTCTTTAGCAAATGTTCTTATTTAGTTATTCTTTTCTAGTTCTGTTTTTGCACTCTGGCATATCTGTGGGGACGTACCCCTTAGTACAGAGCACTGGCACCAGAGACACCTCTCTCACCCATCATCCCCCTGACTGCTCGAACGGGGAGGCCTGTGATGTGCCCCTCTGAATGGGATTCCCTCAAGGGTAGGGGCCGGTAGAGAGACCAAGATAAACTTATATATCCCCCACCGAGACTTACATCAGGCATCTTTCGGGCGAAGGAGGCTGCAATCATGACTATCTAGAGGGTTTTCTTGATTGTGTGTGGAACCTCTGATGCCATAGATATGCAAGGACATCGGCACATGTCAGGTGCGTTCCTGACGTGCAGACGTCTGCTGCATCCACCAATCCAGGCTAATGCACAGGCCCCAGGCACACCTGCCCCAGCCTTTGTTAGGAGTCAGGGTATTGCCGGGCATCAGATTCCTCCCTCTTCAGAGGAGGAGAGCAGTCCATTGGACACTTGTCCTCATCCTCCCAGCTGTCCCTCTGATGACCTAGCGTTTGCTTCTGAACCTCGAGCATTGCATTGCAAGCAGTAGCACTATTGCTGTGCCAGCAGGCCAGCCCCGCAGATGTTCTTATTTAAACAAAACTCTGTGGTTACACAATGTTTAAAGTGATTTAGTCAGTTTATTGAATTTCAAACTGACTTACAGTACCTTATTTTATAGGTTACATTGGCGAAAGTCATTCCACCTTGGATTCAACATTTTATTCACTGTCTATATGTAGATACAAGTGATTGTACTTCAGCACCCACAAGGTGAGCCAGCCAGTTCCTTTACTTCCTGATTGATGAGCACGCCCCTGCTTTGTGACATCCAGCAAGGGAGAATGCTGAGGTGTGACCCATTGAAATGAATGGGGCTCGATTTTGTGTCCTATTTAATACCTTATAATGTCGAGTTGGAAATGAATGAAGGCCACCACTCAACTAACAAGGGCATTGTTAGTCAAGCGGTGGCCTTCAAGAATTTCCAGCTCACCATTATAAGGTATTTGGGTAGATAATAAGCTGCCCTTTAACGACCATATTGACGACCTGTCCAGAAGACTAAAAATCAGGTTAGGCCTTTTCTTCCGAAACAGGGCCCTCGTTCCGATTGAGACTAGAACTAGGCTGGTCCAAGCCACATTCCTTCCTCTACTTGACTATGGGAACCTAATTTACACATCAGCTGCAACCTCAAGCCTAAATAAATTGGATGTCCGTTACCACCGCGCTCTGCGGTTATTACAAACTCTCTGTACCGAACCCACCATTGTGACCTGTATGCCGCCTTAGGCTGGATGTCACTTGCCTCTCGACGCCTGATGCATGCTGGTGTCTGGTCAATGAAAATACTTCTGAACAAGCTCCCATGCTATATTACATCTCTTATTCGAATCTCCTTCAATGTGTACTCACTCAGGAAATCCGATTATATTTCCCTTGATGTGCCTAGGATTCGCACTACCTTTGGCAAACGGGCAATATCATATGTTCTCCCATCCAGTTGGAATCAGCTTCAAGCCTCTCTGAAACTATCTAGTACTGTCTCCATTAGCTTCTATAAAAAGCTAACTGCATCTAAATTTAGAGATAATTGTTACTGCTTTTAAGACTCTTCCTTTATCTATATGTCTCTCTATGCCCTCCCTATGTACTGGTATCTGCCATGATCCTTTTGAGCCATATCTTACCTCCCTTACTCCGTTCTTTCCCTGTTCTATTCACTTGGCTGCTTTATTACTCTACTCTCCCCCGTTTGAACCTAACCCTTGACTACTAATGTTCATAAGAAAATGCAGTTTATATGTACCATGTTATGCCCTAAGTTGAGCAGGTTGTACCATATGAACCTAAAATTGTATTTTATATTTTCCAACCTACTGTGATGCTTTTTTGTACCCTATGTATTGATGTCCTCGTCTGTATATATGTACCGGGACCTCCTTGTGAATGAGCTTGCTCAATGGAGTGTTCCTGTAATAAACTTGAACTTGAACTAGGACGCAAAATCGAGCCCTGTTCATTTCAATGAGGCGTACCCCCGTGCTCTCCCTTGCTGGACGTCATAGCATGGGGACGTGTCATTAATCAGGAAGTAAAGGAATCAGCTGGCTCACCTTGTCGGGGCCGAAGTATGATCCCTTGTATCTACATACAGATAGTGAATAAAATATTGAAAACGGGGTGGAATGACTTTCACCGACATAACCTATAAAACCGACATAACCTATAAAATAAGGTAAGTCAGATGTGAATCTGACTAAATCACTTAAACACCCCAAATCCACCTTGTGCAGGTACGCCTTCAGGTCTGGTTCAGTTGAGGTACTGAGCATGAAAGTCCTGGTCCAGTCAGGAGTGCAGAGGCAGTGGCTTTGACGGCAGCAGGCACTTGTGATGTGTGAGTGCAAGGGAGCCTTAAAGGTAAAGCCCCAATGGGGAGACGTTTACATGCAGTGTGTTACAGAACATTTTTATTTAAACAGATTTCATCTGCTTAGCAGGGCCTCCTTTGGGTACTTGGGGAATATCCCACTGATTGTGCTGTTTCCTTTAATTAACCACAAGGCATACGTTAGTTTTGGAAACATGATGAGCTGTCTTTGCTAATCAACAAAATTTTGATTAACAACCATCCAGGTGCGAGGAGCAGTTTCACTAAATGGTTCTTTTTATCTATAAGATACAGTCCAAAAAAGTGCAATTGCAGGGAAAAGTGTCAAATTTCAAGAACAATTACTGCAGTTTCTTTATTTTTGATAACAATTGCAGGACAATATGACTACAGTTTAGGGATTGTTACTCAATGCGGCAAATCAGTTGACTAGTAACTTTTGCTGACTCTGCTTGATCAGTAAATATTTTTTAGGGTAGCAAATTGCTATGCAAACCCATTTATTTTATGCCTTTGAAGCAGTGTGCTGGGGCCTGATTTTCAAGGGCTTGGCGTGGCCTGGGGAGTAAATCCTGGAGTGCAAGTCCCTGTTCAGGGCACAACACAAACACCTGGGAAAATGTTATTTTCAGCATTTTAAGCACACGCGTGATTATTTCTTTTGATGAAAAAAAAAATTGCGGTCGTGGAAAGAGATCCTTTCTTGTGTAACGTTTTTCTGCATGTGCAAGATATTTACACGTCTGAAAATCTGGCCCCATGGTGTTTAAAAGCTACTGCTTTAAAAATTTCTGCAGCTTCATGTCGTTGGTCTGCTCATTAAAAGCAGCTGCAGCACATCAAAAGTTGCTGCTCGTGAGCAAAAAGTTGTACAGATCCGTAATTTAAATTGTTTTTGTTTATTTTACCATTGGAAAATGGGTTATGAAAATCCAGTGACCCAGCTGGTTTACAGCAGTCATGTGGGGTGTGGGTATCAGTCAGCATTGCCCAAGGGAGAAAACAGAGCCGGTATGTTGCTCACATTTCTGCAGTGCACCTTATGCGGACACTGAAAGCCCTCTGCAATGCTCGCCGCTGCCTCTGCCCACCTCGCTGCTGCTTGCAGTGCTTTAAACCTCCAACCTGTCGGGGTTAGAAGATGGGCTGCGTTGAGCCAATGCAGTCCATTTTCGGAGTGTGATAAGTCCTGACAGAATGTTTGGTGTTGCGGGGTACCTGCATTTCCAGGGCGTGCAGGTATTCCCCAACACTGCACACTCCTTCAGGTCTTATCACTTACATATGGCCTAGAATTTAGGCTTACAGTGAAGCACTTGCCTCCCAGGGTGAAAAAATTACCAACCATGGGTTATAGTGCCTGGCGCTGCTGGCTAAGGTTATTCTTACTCACTAGAGATCACTTTTTTAGTTGAGAACTGCAGCCTGTATTTGTTTTAGGAAACATTTTCTTAATTTAAACTGGAACCAGGCTGTCCCATCGGTACAACAGTAGGGCAACTACTGAAAATGCTGGCTACCTGGATTTGGAAGCGGGCTCAGGTCATCAGAGGGTTAACAGGGGTGGTGGATTGTGCATCTCAGAGGATTTTCTCCTGCTCTAGTGAAGAAAGGTAATAGAAACATAGAAACATAGAAGTTGACCGCAGATGAGGACCGCAAGGCCCATCCAGTCTGCTCATTTTTTCTACCTTATGAATGTGCCATAGGCCTTTACTCTGTCAATGGCCTATCTAGTCATACTTATCGTTATTGCTCCCTTATGCCTATCCCAAGTGTGTTTGAAGCCCTGCATGGTATTTATATCCACAACCTCCTGAGGTAGGCTGTTCCATGCATTCACCACCCTTTCTGTGAAAAAGAACTTCCTCACATTACCCCTTAATCGGCCTCCCTCTAATCTCATGCTGTGTCCACTTGTCCTGCTATTTTTCTTGTATAGAAATGTTAGACTCTTTCACCTTGTTAATGCCCTTAAGATGTTTGAATGTTTCGATCATATCACTGCTGTCCCTCCTTAGCTGTAGGGTATACATATTGAGCTCCATTAATCTGTCCTCATATGTTTTCTGATGCAGTCCCTGCACCATTTTGGTTGCCCTTCATTGGACTGCCTCCATTTTGTTAATGTCCTTGTGCAGGTAGACCCTCCAGTACTGCATGCAGTACTCCAGATGGGGCCTAACCAGTGTCTTGTAAAGAGATATTATTACTGTACCTGCCTCTTATGACTTGTGATACCCCTACTGATACACCCCAACATCCCTCTAGCCTTACCTACTGCTTTAGTGGTCTGTTTGGATGATTTCAGATCATCTGTGATGATGATGATGCCCAAGTCTCTTTCTTCCCTTGTGATTGCCAGCAACTCCCCTCCCAACCTATGGGTGTCTTCAGGGTTTCTCTTCCCTACGTGCATGATCTTATACTTCTTTGCTTTAAACCTCAGTTGCCACTCTTCCAACCATTTTACCAGTTTGTCCAGATCTCTTCTCATTCTGCCCAACCCATCTGGATCATCTACTCTATTGCAGATCTTGGTGTCATCTGCAAGCAGACAAACCTTACCCTCCAGTCCATATGCAGTGTCACTGATGAAGATATTGAAAAGCACTGGCCCCAGGACTGATCCTTGAGGTACCCCACTTGTGACTTGCATCTGTTCTGACTGTATACCATTTACCACCAGTCTCTGTTTTCTGCCTGCCAACCAGTTTGCCACCCAGTTGACCAATATCTGACCCACCCCAAGCCTGCCCAGCTTATTAATCAATCTTCTACATGGAACAGTATCAAAAGCTTTGCTGAAGTCAAGGTAGGCAACATCAACTGCACCCCCTTGGTCCACCACTCTGGTTAGCCAGTCAAAGAAATCTATGAGATTAGTTTGACAGGACCTTCCTGTTGTAAACCCATGCTGTCTTGGATCCTGCGCTCCTATGGATTCCAGGTGTTGCACTATCCTTTCTTTAAGGAGTGCCTCCATAGTCTTGTCCACTACTGAGGTAAGACTGACTGATCTGTAGTTCCCTGCCTCCTCCTTGCTACCACTCTTGTGGAGCAGGATCACATGAGCGAAGGTCACTGCTTTTGCTGCAGTGCACCCACCTGGGTGACCCCAGATGGTAGTGCAGTATTAGACGGGGGTGGGCATGTGTCATGTTAATGGCCCCAACATCTGCTGTGAAGGTCCCTGATATACTGGGGCCCTGTGCCACTGCCTGAGATGCTCTCTGACCACTCTATAAACTTGGGGGTAAATCCCTTCATCCCATCCTCGACTGGGAGGGGTACCACTAAGGCACTGTGGAGGCCAGCCCTCAGGTGGCAGCACAAGGGGACTGGCTGTACCTTGGGTGTGCCTGAGGTGACCGGTGCTGGAGATGGGAACAGGGCATAAACAGAAGGTAATAAAATAATGGACACACTCCAAGGGAACTCTCCACTTCCACTCGAGACTTGTGCTTGGTGCACCTTTTGGATATTCCTGGTTACTTAACAGACCACTACTCTCAACAAGTGTGGCCACGTCTCTACACTGTATCACCTTGCAGTCCATATGGGACACCGCCTGGAACCTTGCAACTTCTACCCAGGAAACAACAATCAAAACTATCTCTCAAAGAGCTGCGACTCTGCTCCTTAAAACTCCTGCTCCTCCTCCTTCTCATCTCAGGCAGCGTCCATCCCAATCCTGGCCCTAGAAACTTAGGCCACATACAAACTCCAGGTGCCCTTATCTTTGCAACCATTAATATCTGCAGCCTACTACCAAAGCTGGATGCACTCCAAGCCTTCATATGCCAACACAACCCTGACATCCTTGCAGTGGTGAAACTTGGCTGACACCTAAAGTTCTGACTCAGCAGTAACAATACAGGGCTACAGTGTTCTGAGCTGGACAGGATATCCAAAAAGGGGTGGTTGCGCAATCTATATCAAAGACTCCCTGTCTTGGCACCCTGTAGCAACTCCATCACTTTCTGCCTCAGCCCAGATTCTGCCAATAAAAATCATCCTAGGTCCCAACCATAAAGCTCTGACTATTGTCTCCGTATATATCCCACCCAGGGACCCTAAACATGGATTCAACGACGTCCTAAACTTTATCAACTCACATCCTCCCGAAACTGAACTTATTCTACTAGGGGATTTCAACATAAACTGGTTAGCATTGAATGCCAGTGCCTATAAAGACTCCATCTCAGCTGCTAACCTCACACAAATGGTAAACTCCCCTACTAGGATTAACTACAAGACTGGCACCAGTACCCTCTTGGATTGGGTCCTCACCACTCACCCCACAAGGATTTCTCGTACGACCATTCTCCCAGACTCACTCAGTGACCACTCCCCAGTCATGTGTGCATGGTCTAACAAATTCCTTAAGCCCCCTCCCAAAATTATCGCTAGCAGAGTCCTTCCCTGGTGGAAGCTTCCACATCTCAAACAACACCTGCTTCTACAAGACTGGCTACCCATCTGTGAAGCAACAGATGTTAACTGGCTCTTGATCACTTCATCTCAATTTTCAACAAAGCCTATGACCTCTTTGCCCCTGCTAAAAGGCAAAACAAAATCTCTCTAACCCATGGGTCTGCAGGCTCTTCTCTCACAGCTGAAACTAAGGGGTCACCTCTCTGGGCAGTTGCAAGGTCACTGGCAAACAACTGGTCATCAAAATTACAAACAAGCAGAAATGCCTGCACAAAAGCCATACAGCTAATGAAATCCACCTATTACAAAGATGCTCTCACCAATACATGGGGAAATGGTCGTGCTTTCTGGGACAATATCAAGGATGTCACAGGAAGCAGCCAAAACCCTCCGCCATGTTAATGGTTGATGGATCCTCAACCCTTGACCCCAAGGTGATCGCAAACATCTTTAACATGGCTTTTTCAGACCTTAGTGCTGTTCTACCCCATGACTTTTTCAAAAACAGGGCCTACTCCCCAAATACCTCAGCCCCTCAGTCTAACCATCCCCTCTTCTACTTCAGGAAGGTAAGGCTGAATGAAGCTCACCGCTATATTACGCAGCTATCTCTAAATCTAGATCTAGTAGCGACACCCTGGACCTTAAGCTTCTTTTGCTCACCCTCGATGAGGTAATTCATCTATTAACAAAATCCTAAACTCTCTCTCAGCTGTGGAAAATTCCCGGACCTATGGAAAACAGCCACCGTGACACCCATCCATAAAAGTGGGGACAAGGCGATTCACTCAAATTATCGCCCCTATCTCCATACTGCCCCACTCTCTAAGGCACTTGCAGCGCATCGTGGCTGATCAACTTACCGACCACTTGGATAAATACAATATACCTTGTCCACAACAACACGGCTTCCGGAAAGGTCACAGCACCACCACAGCCCTTCTTGAGTTCACTGGAGCTTTGCACAAATCCCTTGACAACAGCCTTCTTACAGGGTCCATTTTCGTCGACCTCTCCAAGGCCTTCGATACAGTACATCATGGATTATTAATACACCAACTACTGAATGCTGGGCTATCACCTGACTCTTCTCTCTGGTTTAAAAGCTACTTAGAAAACCGGTCACAGAGAGTAAAATTTGCGGACGCTTTTTCTAACACCCTGCCTTTTCGCTCGGGTGTCCCACAGGGATCCATACTGGGACCCCTCCTTTTATACACTGTTAAACTCCCTCCCACTGCTCTGAGCAGATCATACTATATGCCGATGATGCTGTTGTATTCTCCACTCACAAAGATCCTGCAACTCTTCAACACAACCTTCAACTTGGTTTCAGTTCTGTAGAGACATGGTTTCTTAATCATAAACTGGTCTCAATGACAAGAAAACCAAATCTATGCTCTTCTGCAGCTCTCATAACCCACACAAGCTACACCACTTGGCTATCTCCACCACCCAGGGGAACACTCTAGATCAGTGGGGTCCTTCAAATACTTAGGGATACAGCTTGACCCTAATCTCTCCTATGGACTTCATGTAGATAATGTAGCTGGAGCTGCTAATACACGGCTTGGTCTCCTCTACAAACACAGACCACACCTCATGCCAGAAGCTTTGAAGGTTGCAGTCCTGAGCTCTGTGATCTCTGTAATAGACTATGGTCTCACAATTTATGGCTCAGCCACAACCACAACCCTTAGATGCCTCTCAACTACCTTAAATAAAGCATGTCGGCTCATCACTGGTGCTCACCGTCTCACCCACACATGTGACCTGTACACTCAGACCGGCTGGCTCCAACTATCAAACCGCATAAAGTTTCTCACCTGCTCCATGGTGAAAAAAATCTACCTTGGCCTTGCACCTTCCGGGGTCTCAACTCTGTTACAACACCGAATTAACAAATGGTGCCTTAGGAGATCCACGCTACAGCTACTGAAAGTCCCCACTGTCACACTTCACAGGGACAACGCTCTTTTGCTTATCGAGCGCCACTCTGGTTTAGTGGCCTCAGCCCAACCATCTCCACTGCCCCAACTATTGGTATGTTTAAAACTAGGCTCCGGGACTATCTCACTACCAACAGCTCCTGTGACTGCCCAACTTAACCTTGTTTCTCCACTTCCCTTTCTGCTCTAGTTGTCCCCCCCCCCCCACACTGGATTCTACCCTCACATTTGGTATACCCAATGCTGCACTTTTCACCCTCTTGCCACCCTTCCTACATTCCTTCTCCCCCCCCACCCTCTTCCCTCTCCCTATGACTCTGGCACTTCTTATCTATTGTCTGTTTTCTCTGACAAGTGCCGCTGGCTGCCTTGTTACAATGCTACCCTTGAACTGTATTAATCTGTACTCTGTTTGCAATGTCCACATTGTTGTAATGCCTGTCTTGATGTTCCCCATAATTTGTATTTCTCTGACGTGGAACCTTTGTAAAAGAGCCATGGCTCAAAGGTATTTGTAATCCTAGACTTGATAAATAAATAAAAATAAATAAACACCGGCAAGCCTTTAAAAAAGGATTTCTTTCAAGCTGTGAATCCTCTGTGGGACTGTCTTCTGCTGTAAGGAAAGTAGGAGCTACACTGAGCATGCTCAAAACCCTTTAGCCCTGGAAGAGGACAATAATATAATCTTTAAAATGTCATGTAAACTTTAGCCAGCCCGCCAGCACAGCAGCAAGGTGTCCGCTTGTGACACCGGTACCCAGGATTTGGGAACGCACTTGGGATGTCAGAAAGCCGGCAGAGGGAAGAAGGATTGAGCATCCGAAGGACTGCTCTCCTTCTTTGGGGGAGGGGCAAGTGTCCGGTGCATGACTAACCTCTGGTGGAGGTCAGGGGTTGTAGCACAGCCCAAGCCATAACACAGTGGGAGGGGTGCCTGATGTTAAGCTTTTTGGTTTTGTCCCCTCATCGCATGTCACTTGTCCCGTGGGGTTTAGCATAGCAAAAAATGCCAGCCCTCAACAAATGATGCTCTCCTAGCAGTTCTGCTACATCTGCCTGTGGCTCTGGGTCTGCGACTGAGCCTTAACAAGTCTGTCGAGGGAGGGATCCTGTTCCCGTGGCCCTACCCTGGGGGGTAAGCCAGGGTTTACCTTATGCATTTCTGTAGGGAGGGGTGTGCCCACCCAATGACCCCATCCTGGGGAGGGGTTAAGCCTGGGAGCGGATAGCCACCTCAGGTCATCTCGGTGGGGTTGTTGGTGGGACAAGTGGTGCGGGGGCTGAGCTCCTTATTGGGAGAAGAGGGGGTCCAGGCATCGAAAAATAAATTATGTGAACTTAGTGTTAGCCAATCAAAAGCCAGAAAAAGAACACCCCAAAAGGTTAATTAAAACAACAAATATGATCTGGAGTTCTTGAATAATAGGGGGAAACATTTTTCATTGGGTTGAAAATTTTACTTCCTGTGCGTAATACTGCCCTCAGTCCATGGCTTCAAGAAATATAACCCATTTTCAGTCACCTATTCACCCTTAGGGCATCAACTGCTAGCCTCATTTGCTGTCCATATTCTTGTTGTGTATTTTAATACCCAATCAGTTTTACTACATCTTGAAGTCCTGATGTTATCATGGTTGGTGAGGCACCTAAGCTCAGCATTTGTGGTTATGCATTGTGTCTGATAATATCAGTGTAACCCCCGGGTGCGCCTTGATGCCCATTTTCACCTGTGTAATCCTTGTGGTTACCTAGATCAGTCCCCTGGATCTGTTTCTGTGGAGTTCCCCTTTCGAAACAAAACAGCCACTTGGCACTGTTCCCTCTCAGGGACGAGTGTCATTTGGGAAGTGTTACCAGACTGTACGTAAGCACATCCCATGTGCATAAGTGAGGCAATGGGAGAGTAGGGGATAAGGTGAACGGAGTTAGGAGTGGTTGGTGGCTGAGAATAAGGATGTGTTTCACACTATACTGTGGTATCAGATGTCATGGTATTGATACTGTGGACAGTTTTTGATACCATGCTAACCGTGGTTCCCAGTATACCACATTTTTCATACCTTTTAATTTTGTGCATTTTGAGGGACAACTGTCCCTTCTGTGAAGGCTGTCCACAACACAAGAGTTTGAGGAGAATTCTTTTTGCAGAGTGGCGCAGGTTGGGCAGACCTACGCAAGGGGGGGCAGTTGGAGGCTTTGTATGGGTGGTGGTCATTACATGTGCAGAGTGGGACCTCTGTGCACCTGCCGCCTCCCTGTGCACCAAAGGCAGGTGCAGAGAACCTCCTGAGCCTTTTGCAAATAGGGATCTAGTCCTGTTTATTGTCTTTATCTAATGCAAGGTTAGTCTGTGTGTGTGTCTTTCGGATCTATATTTTGCTCTCCTTTCTACAGCATCAGGCCCAATTGGAGTCTAACTTCCCAGCTCGTTTAAAAATTCTCAGAACTGTCATAGTTTTTAGCTACAAACAGTCCAGGATATGCAGAGGAGGTCATTATGATCTTGCCTCAAGCCAAATGTTTATTTACTGCAGTGAATTATAAAAAATAACTTCACAGCAGAGAGCTATGTGGCTCCCCTGTTGTTTCCTCCCCCACATACCCGTAATTAGAAAAGATAGTAATGGGTACAACATGTCGGATGAGATCTGTCCCTAAAGCAAAACAAATACAGGGAGACCAAATGAAATCCCGGTATCCTATTCATGGGAGAGGCATTCTGGCACTTGTTAGCTCTAATGGTTACAAGTCAGATAAAAAAAAATCAAGAGTTCAATCTTATGTTCCCACTGCATATTTTATTTATGTTACACGGGAGAATGTGCTTCCTTTAGAATGAAACTTAACTGCGTTGTATTACAGGGATGATTATGTTACCATTCTGTGGAGGAGTTAGGGAGTAAGATATTCACAGAAGGGAAAGTGAAATGAAAAATTCACTAGGGATGATTTGTAGTGGCCAGTTTGCCACTTCATGGAACATTTTTGAAAACATAGTATTTAGAAGAAGCAGTATAGCGCAGTGGTTTAAGGTTCTGAGATGCAAATTTAGAGACCTGGATTAGAATCCCACAGCCCCCACTTGCATACTGTGTGACCCTGAGCAAGTCACTTAACTTCCTTGTGCTCCCAGGTTGCACCGGTAAACAAGCTGTCAGCTTAGTGTGTCTCTCCTTTTAAAAAAAAAAAAAAAAAGAAAAAAAATGACACAATTTGAGGTGGCTGTCATCACAGTAGGGCTACCGAGCACATCAGTAGTGACCTGAGCTAAGAAACAAGTGTAACCCCCTACAAATGGGGGTTCCCGAAAACTCTTCCTTGAGCTTGCCTAAATGCTCACTGCCAGGCTGGTGTTCTGCATTTTAGCAGTTTAAATGTATTGCCAGAGAGTGCCTGTATAGCCTATGTGTACTGTCTCTTTAAGAGCTGCCTGGATTGCAGTCATAATTAATCTGAGAGGGAGCTCTGTTAGAAGATGTACTTGTTTGCTGAGCATTTGTTAGAGTAGTAATAATATTGCAGTTTGTTCTAACCTGCCTTCTTTGCAGCATGGACAGTTCTGTTTGTTTCCATCTTCTTGGTCCTGGACTGCAGAATGGACCAATCAGTACATTTGGGACTCTAAAATGGAGCCTGCCTACAGGGGCTAGGTGGGGCCAAAACTTGTAGGAATTGTAGTTTTGGGCTTTGATTTCGAAATTTTGGGATTCCTTTGCGCATCAGCCTATGAGAAGTGCGCTAACTACCCATGTGTTGAGACTCGGAGTGCTGTAAGAAGGTGCAATAGATAATCGCTTGAGATACAGTAGTTCGAGCAGCAATCCATAGTGGATTCACATGGGAGAACTATGGAAAGGCATGAGTTTGGCCTGCATGTCTGCCTGCTGTTCCTGAGAGGGAATATGTGTTTGTTTTTTTCGGACTGAATCCGAAGTTGGAGAGTGAATTAAGCCACTGAATTGTGACCAGGCTTTAACCTGAAGAAGACCGAAGATTTGCTGAATGTGATCGGCCTGTCAGGACTTCCAGCTACCTCTGAACTCCCAGATTGTGCAGAGACTCTATAATTGTGACCGGAGAGCCATTTACCTGGTACATTGGAATTTCCTTACATGTGAATGTGATGTGTGCTTATAGTGGGTCGTGATTTGGTTCCCACTGTGTGTCTGAACTGTGTTTTGCTTGATGGAGGCTGTATCCAGCTCCACGGACTGAGTCCATATCCATTTCATTTAACTGGGCCTTGCTACACTGGTCCAGCCAAAATACCTGCTATGCAGAGAAAGTCATCGACAAGAGACCAGCCTGGGGATCAGCCCCCTGCTCAGCACCTTGAACAGGAACGACACCTCAGTGATTCGTGTGGTCCCTGCTTCTCTGGGCACTCCAGCTCAACAGCCTGCAGTCTCGATTTCGTCCTGCCTGTGTCCAGTATTGGGTAACATGAGTAGACATCAGGGTAGCTCCCTGCAACAACAGCTAAATCTAAAAGTGTTGTCATCTGATTGTCTTGTTGCCTTTTCTTTCACGAACTGAGCCCTCCGGCTCCGGATTACAAATGGTGTGTGTTGTGCATGTTGCCTTCTTCCATCACAGGGCCCCAACCAGCTGCAAACGTTCCTAGATAGCCCACCGTTTTCCTACCTGGGTACCCAGTGTGTGCTGTGTAGGGACTCTGAACTGCATGCATAACTGTCCGATTAATATAGCTTTTAAGCAAATCAACTTGATTACGCCCCTCCCTTGTTCAAGTCCCCTGAATAAATCAGATTTAACTTTGTTTGCATTTAACCTGACTGTGGTTCCAGTTTGTGCCAAAAGTATTGCACTGTTGCTATTTGTTGTGCTTAACCTTGTTTTACAGGTGGTTCCCTGGGTCAAGCTAGAGGAACCAACCCTGGTGGTAAGTGCAAACAGTGTGGGTAATTGATTGGTGAATAAGGGTCATTGTGAAAGTAATTATTGTATATTGTTCAGGCCACTAGAAGGGAAAGATAGGGGTTACAGTGTCCCGGAGGGCTGTGCCAAGGTTAGCTTGACCACTAGCAACCCTGACCTCCAGGTGGAGGCACCCATTTCATTACTCAGGCCCCTTAACCTGCTACTAGCCAAGCAGGCAGGGGTAGCAGCCCTTGGGATAGCACCACCTAGGACCGCTGGGGGCGAAAATGTGAACATCCATAGGGAAGTGCATGCTTTGCAAAAGAAGGGAGTGTTACGCTGCCATACAGCGCCACCTGGGTTATCACGGGTAGAACTGTGGGTCATGGTACCCTTTAGGACAGGGGACATGCTGGCTGACACCACAAAGCAGCATGCTTTGCATGCACATCTGCGGGTCACTGCAGCCACTGTCTTGAGGGCAGGGCTTGATCAAAGGAAAAAGGCCCCATAACCCAAGGATGACGGACTTGGTACAGTACATCTGGGCCCCACCCCACTACCACACTGCTTTCTGATGATGAACTGCTGTATGGGGTATATCCCCCCACCCGACCCCACCGGGGGGCAAATAAGGCTCCGTGGAGGGCCAGTAATCAGATAGAAAGGATGACCAAGACATTTCTGAGGGAAATCGCGTGCCAGAGACTGGAAGAAGGAATGCAAACTGTATGTATGTGTAACCCCCCTGCAAATGGGGGTTCCCAAAAGACTTCCAGGAGCTTGCTTGAATGCTCCGAGCCTGAATGGTGTTTGGCATTTAAGCCATTTATCTATGAGTGTTTTTAGAGCCTCTGGTACTGTCTCTTTAAGAGCTGTCTGCTTGCAGACGTAATTAGTTTGTATGGGGGGACTGTGTGTCTCTCTGCTTGAGTACCACTCGAGCTGCTGCCAATTCACTCCATTTTGCAGTCATTAGGAGTGCAAAGGAACCTATCTGAAAGATGTAACTGTTTGCCAGAAATCATTTAGAGTAATAATGAAAATACAGTTTGTCTAACCTGCTTTCTTTGCAGTCAGAACTGTGTTTGCCTAGTTCCCATTCTAGTTTTGAACTGCTGAACTGGACCAATCAGTGTGGGTTAAGGTAGCTCTAAAATGGTGCCTTGGACGAATCAGAACTTGGACTCAGTAATCTGAGCCAGCCACAAGAGGATTGTATGGGCAGTGACTCTGGGAGATGTAGTTTGGACTTCGGCGCCTTTTTGGACCAACAGGGGCAGTCTATTGTGAGTGACAGCCAATCCAGCCAAGAACTGGGAGGAACTCAAAGGAAGTGCCCGGTTTTGTCTACTGGAGTTTCAGTTGAGCTCTGGCAGTGAAGAGGGAAGGATCCCTGTGCTTTTTCGGTGTGCAGTTTTAGTCGGGAAACGCGTGTAAGGCCCCGAGTTCCGGTCTGCAGTTTGTGTAACTGCTTGTTAGGACTGAATCCGTCCTGTGAAGAGAATCAAAGGATATCTGAAGAGTAGAAACCAGGCTCACCCTGTAGAAGACTGGAGAAATTGCTGAATTGCGCTCGGTCTGTCAGGAACTGAATCTGCTGTGTGTTCTCCCAGGTATTGTGCAGTAATTGCGATCGGGATAGAGAAGCAGCCTGCCTGGTATAGTACTTTCTTTTTACCATATAAATGTGTGAGGAGGCTTGTGTAGCTCAAGTGAATCCTGCTGCCATTAAAGGACTTTTGCCTGTTACTGTTTACCATATAAATGTGTGAGGAGGCTTGTGTAGCTCAAGTGAATCCTGCTGCCATTAAAGGACTTTTGCCTGTTACTGTTTACCATATAAATGTATGAGGAGGCTTTGTAGCTCAAGTGAATCCTGCTGCCATTAAAGGACTTTTGCCTGTTGCAGTTTGTCATATAAATGTGTGAGGAGTCTCATGGAGCTCAAGAGTAGCCCTGCTGACGTTGAAGGACCCTATCTTGTTTGGAGGTCGTGAGTACTAATTCAGGGTCGCTCCCTGTTGAATTGCCACATTGAATCCAAATGGAATTACTGTACTGCTGACTGTTTAACTAATTTTTCTTTTCTCTGTGTGAAAGGGCCCCTACCAGCTGCCACGGTTTGGACTAGCCACTAGGGCTTGGGTACCCAGGGACAATAACTGGTAGGGATAGGCCTGTGCACAGAGCCATAGGTAGATGAGTAAAGTGATAAGCTTATTAACCTGATTTCCCCCTGTCCTTGTTATATCCCCCTAAATAAATCAGAGCTGCTTGTTTCAGCAAAGTTATACTGCCTGAGGTATTTGTCTATGTTAAAGTATTGTACTGTGATTGTTGCACTGTATCTTCTTATTTTACAGGGGTCCCAGTGCCTGAACCAGTCCTGGGGGTAAGTGTATACTGTGAAGGTAATTCTGATATACTGTGTGGGCCACTAGTGGGAAGAAAGGGGGGTTGCAGTGTCCCAGAGGGCTGTGACCAAGTTAGTTTAACTATTGCAAACCCTGACCTCTGGGTGGAGGCACCCGCCATCGGATCCAGGCCCCTCAACATGTTAGTGGCAAATCAGGCAGGGGTAGTAGCCCCTGGGATAGCGCCATCTAGGGGTTACATCTTGGAGGCTCACCGCTGGGATTGTGTGTCCTCTAGTGGCCATATTTACGAACCACTGTTAAGAAAAAAATGGGTACCCCGACAGAAGTGGCCGTGCACCGGCTGGTGGAGTGGTGTACTGGGGAGGAGATTGACCCCCAAAATGCTATGCTTATCCTGGACATCCCCCTGGGTATCAATACGGACACTGTACAGGGAGTACTTTCCAAGGTGGAAGGTTTACAAAACCCTGTGGTGGTGGGTCGGCATGCTAATCTGCTCACCCACACTTTCCTGGCCCTAGTAGAGTTTAAGGATCCATAGATAGCTCCAAGTGCCACAGACCATTACCCCAGAGGAGCCCTCACTGCCTGGAGAGTGATAACTAAGGACAGTAAAGACCTGGGGAATGAGCCCCACCACTGTCTGAAACTTTTGAGGAGAGATTTGCTAAGTGGTTGCTGGGGGAAGGGAAAACTGTGGAGGACTTGAAGAAACTATTCTTGCCACCTGGGGGTGTTCCTCCCCCAACACCCTCTCCCGCTCCAGTACCCGTAATGGTGGCTGAACCAATGCAGACTCCTATTTCTGCACCTGCCATTAGTCACGACTCTTACCGAAGGTTGAGGATCTTCTCTGGCACCCTCCCCACCCCCCAAGGGGAGGATGACTGGGAGACCTGGATAGACTATGTTGCCCTCCAAGTGCTAGAATGGCAATGCTCGGTTTGCTAGAATGGCAATACTCGGAAGCCAGCGAAGAGGTTAGTGAGAGCCTCTGAGGTCCTGCCTGGCTACAATCCGTGCTAAGCGGGCCAGTAACCCTGAAGTGACTGCGGCCTATCTTGAGGCCTTGGAGAATGTGTATGGAGCCCAGATTCTGATGAGGACCTATGGTGGAGAGTAAGAAATGCACAACAGTACCAAGGGAGCTGTTGTCTGTATATATCTCGGCTGGAAAAATTGTTGCAAGAATGCCTCAGAAAGGGTAGTTTGCCAGCGATTGAACTGGACCGAACCAGGCTGGAAAGGATCCTTAAGTCTGCCCCTTCTCAGAACTGCTGTTGCTTCAGTTACGCCTGGCAAATCGACTGGAATCCCACCCTCCTATGATGAGTTAATGAGAGAAATTCGAGAGTTGAGAAAAAGGCGACCTGGAGGACCTGCACCAATAGCTGCGGCTACGACCCGAGTGACTGAGGGTGACCCATCAAGTGAAGTTCAGGGCAGAGGTTGGCAGTCAATGAGTGCTCTGACAAGGAAAAGATATGCCACAATGGGGCGAACTGTTGAGAGATCTGGGAATTCAAAAACAGTCCCTTTATGAAGGCCACGCCTGCAAGTACGGGCCCCGACCTATACCCGACTGCATCTGCTATGGGGGTGGGGGTACCCACCATGTATCTCCTGCTGATAACAGCTCCAAACTCCAATTCCTTGACCATGGAAGTGGAGAAACTGACGAGATGTCTCCAAATGTATCACGCCGCAGACAGAGATGGCACCCAGGTTTCCAGTTAGTAATACCCCGCCCTGGCTCCCAGTGTGGCGCCTCGGCCAGCTCAAACTCAGAAAGTATGTTTTGCTATAATTGTGGGAAAGATGGGCACATGAAAAGGGAATGCCGTCCCAAAAGACACTGACAAAGTTGCATATAGGCTACAAGGAGAGCTTCGGAGAACAAATCAGTGGTTAAGAGTGCACGAAATGTCCCAGTGAGGGCACCAAAATGCTAACTCACGTCCTTTTGTGGCAAGGTCAGTTGCCCAGGCCCCACTACCGCCTCCAGACTGGTCCAGAATAGTGGGTCCTCCATGGAGACCACTGTAAAGGTGAATGGAGTGTCTACAAGAGCTGTATTAGACAGTGGCTCCCAAGTGACAATTATGTTCCAGGATTGGTATCAGAAGCATTTGTCAGACGTACCCTTACAACCATTAGGACGACCATGTATGGGGGTTATGTGAGAAGGCCTACCCCTATTCGGGTATATCCGAATTTGCTGTCTTTCCCCACTCCGTGGCTGGAGTGGCCGAACAAGTAGAGACCCTAGCCTTAGTGTGTCCCCCACTGGACTGTATGATGGTGTCCCTTTGTTGATTGGAACAAATGCTCATATGTTCGGAAGGCTGGCACAGTTGTGTTATGAAAAACAGGGGTCAAAGACTAGTAGAGCTTTAAGAGTTCCGGCTTTAATTAAGAAGGCCTATGAGGCACAGAGAGATGCTGAAAAAATAGAACCAGAGGAACCGGTCAGAATTGTATGAAAGAAGGATCCTGAGTCTCTGATCCTGGCGCCAAATGCCCAGTGTACCTTACAGGGAGAGGTCCGTATCAGAAAGGATGTTAGGAATAAAATATTAATGTTGGATGCACCAGGCGATGGAAAATTGCCAGAGGGACTGCTGGTCAAGCCTAGTATTTTGCCCGCTAGAGCCCATGCTTATGCCAGAAGGGTAATGGTCCAAGTTCATAATGTGTCTGAAAGAGACATTCGAAAATAGAGGTTGCATCCTGGCTAATGTGCATTGCAGACACTGCAGTGCTACCCAGCAGCAAGAGTTCGAGAAGAATGACAGAGTAACGCCTGACTTGTTTGATTTCGCGACCCCGTTGCCAGCTGAATGGAAAGTGAGGATCAGTGAGAAGCTTGCCCAGAGACCAGGTATTTTCTTTAAAGGAATGGGACGAGATGCGTGTGCAAGGAGCTGAGCACAATATCTGGCTGCATGATGAAAGACCATTTCGTGAGAGGTCTCGATGCCTGGCACCTGCTGACATAGATGATGTGAGACGGCATCTGCAAGATGTTAGCTGCTGTGTAATACAAGAATCCAGAAGCCCTTATGCTTCCCCATTGTGGTAGTGAGGAAAAAGAATGGGACAGTAAGGATTTGCGTGGATTATCTCACCTTAAACCGGCGGACTATCCCTGATCAGTACACAATGCCCCGCATTCAGGATGCTTTGGACTGCCTAAACGGGAGCAAGTGGTTCTGTGTTGGATCTCCGCAGTGGGTACTACCAGATCCCGATGGCCCCAGAGGACCGTGAGAAGACAGCCTTTATCTGTCCGCTTGGCTTCTATGAATTCATGAGGATGCCTCAAGGGATTTCAGGTGCCCCAGCCACTTTTCAACGATTGATGGAGCGTGCAGTGGGGGACATGAACTTACTAGAGTGCCTGGTATACCTAGATGATGTTATTGTGTTTGGCAGCTCACTGGAGGAACATGAGAGCAGATTATTTAAGGTATTGGACCGACTGGAGGACTTTGGCCTTAAACTGTCCATTGATAAGTGTCAATTCTTTCAAACATCAGTAAAGTATGTGGGACACATAGTATCCACCGAGGAATAGAGACCGACCCAAGTAAAGTTGAGGCCTTGACCACCTGGCCACAGCCCAAAAATCTAAAAGAACTGCAAAGATTCCTGGGATTCTGTGGTTATTATCGGCTTCATCAAGGACTATTCAAGAGTGATCCGCCTTTACTTAACCTTACTCAAGGGTATCCCCAACCCACAAAAATACCAAAAGTCAGCGTCCCTCAAGACTGAAAGAGTGTATTTTCATCCAGTGAAGTATTTGGGGCCCGCTGGACTCCTGATTGTGAGACTGCTTTTCATGAGATCATATATCAACTTACCCATGCTCCAGTGCTGGCCTATGCCAATCCAAGAAAACCTACGTCCTGCACACTGATGCTAGCTTGCAAGGGTTGGGGGCTGTGTTGTACCAAGAGCACGAGAATGGCCTGAGACCAGTGGCCTTTGCCAGTAGAAGCCTGACCCCATCTGAAAAGAACTATCCTGTACATAAGTTAGAGTTCCTAGCTTTGAAGTGGGCTATTGTTGACCAATTCCATGAGTACTTGTATGGGGCTAAAATACTAGTAAAAACTGACAATAATCCTTTGACCTATGTGCAGACCTCAGCTAAGTTGGATGCCACTGGCCATAGGTGGCTTTCTGCATTATCTACATACGACTATGCTCTTGAATACCGAGCAGGTCTGAACCACATAGATGCTGATGCTCTCTCCCGGAGGTCTGTTCCCCAGAATGATTGGGTCAGATTGGCAGAACCTGACATTCGGGCACTCTGCCGGAAGTTTGACAGGGAGGAACAAATGTCCACGGACGCAGTGGACTGCATGGTGGATCTTGGGACCCTCTGAAATTGCATACCTGCTGCTTATTGCCACTTTTCTGCAATAGACATTGGTGCACTGCCTCAGCTGGACAATGACAGTATTCAGCGGCTCAGTCCCACGATCCCATGATCAAATCAGCTTTAGAAGCCCTCTGTGCAGGAAAAGATGTGTCCAAATTACGCTCCACTGATTTGAGAACTGCACTGTTATACAAAGAAGGTCCTAAGTTGAAACTGATTGATAAACTGTTATACAGAGAAACAGTAGACAGAGGGGGACAAGTAGACAAACAACAACTAGTGCTGCCCACTGCCTTTCGAGACTCAGTATTGAGGTACTTGCACAACCACATGGGGCACCTTGGTATAGACAGAACACTTGACTTGGTGAGATCCAGATTCTATTGGCCTAAGATGGGGCTGATGTGGAGCAACACATTCGAACTTGTAGTCGCTAGCTTACAGAGGAAAGCTTTGCCCCAGAGGGCTGCCCCTTGTTAACATCACCACCAGTGCACCCATGGAGCTGGTCTGTATTGATTTTCTGAGTTTGGAGTCAGATCAAAGAAATATCAGTAATGTGCTGGTGGTCACTGACCATTTCACGAGATATGCCCAAGCTTTCCCACCAAAGACCAGAAAGCATCCACTGTGGCCAAAGTACTTGTAGAAAACTTTTTGTTCACTATGGGGCTCCACAAAGAATCCATTCTGATCAAGGAGAGACTTTGAGAGTCGCCTGATCAAAGAGATGCTTTCTCTGTGGGAGTGCGAAAGTCCAGAACCACTCCTTACCACCCCAGGGGGACCCACAGCCTGAACGCTTTCAACCGACTTTGCTAGATATGCTAGGCACCCTGCACCCAAAGGACAAGCCTAGATGGAGCCAACAAATTAGCACCCTGGTACATGCTTATAACTGCACCAAAAGTGATGCCACTGGGTTCTCCCCTACCGCCTGATGTTTGGAAGAGAAGCTCGACTACCGTAGATGTGTGTTTTGGGGTCTCTCCTGATGGGGTTCAAGCCACAACTATTTACAGTATGTGCAAAAGTTAAAGGCCCAGCTAACTTATGCGTACCAACTGGCTCAAACCATGGCTGCCAAAACAAATCTGGCCAACAAAGAAAGGTATGATAAAAAGGTGAAAGCACAGGAACTCCAGGAGGGAGATCGGGTATTGCTAAGAAATCTGGGACTGCATGGCAAACACAAGATTGCTGACAGATGGCACCATCTCCTCACATTGTAGTGGGCAAACTAGATGATCTGCCAGTGTACAAAGTAAGTCCTGAGAATAATTCAAAAGATGTAAAACAATGCATAGAAATCATTTACTGCCCATTGGACAAATCTTGATTGAGTCTGAGCCCCAGAAGATGCCCCTCTGGACCAGTGACTAGAGCTGCTGCTAAGAAAAGATCAAGAAAGTCTGCACCTACAGAAGCAGAGTTAAAGTATTCCTCCACAAGTCCCAGTTGAGCATGACTGTCAGTCCATATCAGAAGAAAGTGAGAGTGACTTTGAATACTATCCTCTTACGAACTGAGTCAATTGTTCTGGGCAATCCCCTAGTCAATACTGGAGACAAGCTGGGCCTTCTGGACTGTCTAAGCCCCAGCTTCCCTGGAGCCAATGCTCCCAGAAAGTGAAGTGCAAAGCATCAGATCAGATGAAATGGAATCATTGTGCATGGTTGAACTGTTTGAGCTTTCAGGGAGGAAAATGATGGATTGGGGCAGACTGGTGATACACCAGAACAAGAAGAGTATTTTGAGTGCCCTGACAGTCCACTGCCAGTGTCCGAAAGCTCTCCATGCGAGCCAAATGTTGTGGACTGAGAAACTGTAACTCCTGGAGCTGAAAGTGCCCCAAGTTCTAGCCTCTCTACCCCCATGGAGACTCCCCTGACAGGTGAGGACAATGCTGAAAATGAGGCTCAGAGTGCAGAGACTGTAACAGTTCCCCCTAGAAAGACTGGTCGAGCTGTAAAGCCTTTGGTGCACCTCAGTTATGATTCCCTTGGGAGGCCTGTGGACTTGCCTCTCAATGTTGTCCATAAAGGAGTTTATGTGTCCCCAAGCTCATTGCCCAAACTGAGCGTCAGTGCTAACTCCAAGTTACTTGTGTTGCCCTCTAAGTATGATGCCCTTGCCCCGTCCAGCCCCAAGGTGACTGATAGGGAAGGGCCCCCTCTCTTCAGGTTTCATGTACAAGAGGTAATAACTTGAGTTATGGTACAATGTGTGTGTAATACTGTGTAAAGAGTGATGTACTGCAATGTTTCAGAAATGTGTTCTTGGTAAAATGATATATTGACTGATGATTACATGTGTGAGCCTAATGCAAATGTATATGGTTGCAGTTGAAACTTATGGGGGGGTACTTGCTTGACGCGGACGTCAAGCTTTCCCAGGCCAGGAAGGGTGTAACCCCCCTGCAAATGGGGGTTCCCAAAAGACTTCCAGGAGCTTGCTTGAATGCTCCAAGCCTGAATGGTGTTTGGCGTTTAAGCCATTTATCTATGAGTGTTTTTAGAGCCTCTGGTACTGTCTCTTTAAGAGCTGTCTGCTTGCAGACATAATTAGTTTGTATGGGGGGACTGTGTGTCTCTCTGCTTGAGTACCACTCGAGCTGCTGCCAATTCACTCCATTTTTGCAGTCACTAGGAGTGCAAAGGGGAACCTATCTGAAAGATGTAACTGTTTGCCAGAAATCATTTAGAGTAATAATGAAAATACAGTTTGTCTAACCTGCTTTCTTTGCCGTCAAAACTGTGTTTGCCTAGTTCCCCATTCTAGTTTTGAACTGCTGAACTGGACCAATCAGTGTGGGTTAAGGTAGCTCTAAAATGGTGCCTTGGACGAATCAGAACTTGGACTCGTAATCTGAGCCAGCCACAAGAGGATTGTATGGGCAGTGACTCTGGGAGATGTAGTTTGGACTTGGCGCCTTTTGGACCAACAGGGCAGTCTATTGTGAGTGACAGCCAATCCAGCCAAGAACTGGGAGGAACTCAAAGGAAGTGCCGGTTTTGTCTACTGGAGTTTCAGTTGAGCTCTGGCAGTGAAGAGGAAGGATCCCTGTGCTTTTTGGTGTGCAGTTTTAGTCGGAAACACGTGTAAGGCCCGAGTTCCGGTCTGCAGCTTATGTAACTGCTTGTTAGGACTGAATCCGTCCTGTGAGGAGAATCAAAGGATATCTGAAGAGTAGAAACCAGGCTCACCCTGTAGAAGACTGGAGAAATTGCTGAATTGCGCTCGGTCTGTCAGGAACTGAATCTGCTGTATGTTCTCCCGGGTATTGTGCAGTAATTGCGATCGGGATAGAGAAGCAGCCTGCCTGGTATAGTACTTTCATTTTACCATATAAATGTGTGAAGAGGCTTGTGTAGCTCAAGTGAATCCTGCTGCCATTAAATGACTTTTGCCTGTTACTGTTTACCATATAAATGTATGAGGAGGCTTGTGTAGCTCAAGTGAATCCTGCTGCCATTAAAGGACTTTTGCCTGTTACTGTTTACCGTATAAATGTGTGAGGAGGCTTGTGTAGCTCAAGTGAATCCTGCTGCCATTAAAGGACTTTTGCCTGTTGCAGTTTGTCATATAAATGTGTGAGGAGTCTCGTGGAGCTCAAGAGTAGTCCTGCTGATGTTGAAGGACCCTATCTTGTTTGGAGGTCGTGAATACTAATTCAGGGTCGCTCCCTGTTGAATTGCCACATTGAATCCAAATGGAATTACTGTACTGCTGACTGTTTAACTAATTTTTCTTTTCTCTGTGTGAAAGGGCCCCTACCAGCTGCCACGGTTTGGACTAGCCACTAGGGCTTGGGTACCCAGGGACAGTAACTGGTAGGGATAGGCCTGTGCACAGAGCCATAGGTAGATGAGTAAATGATAAGCTAATTAACCTGATTTCCCCCTGTCCTTGTTATATCCCCCTAAATAAATCAGAGCTGCTTGTTTCAGCAAAGTTATACTGCCTGAGGTATTTGTCTATGTTAAAGTATTGTACTGTGATTGTTGCACTGTATCTTCTTATTTTACAGGGGGTCCCAGTGCCTGAACCAGTCCTGGGGGTAAGTGTATACTGTGAAGGTAATTCTGATATACTGTGTGGGCCACTAGTGGGAAGAAAGGGGGGTTGCAGTGTCCCAGAGGGCTGTGACCAAGTTAGTTTAACTATTGCAAACCCTGACCTCTGGGTGGAGGCATCCGCCATCGGATCCAGGCCCCTCAACCTGTTAGTGGCAAATCAGGCAGGGGTAGTAGCCCCTGGGATAGCGCCATCTAGGGGTTACATATGTATATATACTGTATGTATTTAGACACAGTTCAGCACATATTTTATATATGGTCTGTATTTCTCTTCTCTTTGTTCTTTATTACTAGATTAATTTTCATGGAAGCAGGACCCTTGTCCCCTAGAGTTCATCTGCTTACGCTGCGGTTTTAATCCTTTGCTGAAGTAATAATCCAGTTTGTTGCTGTGGAAATGATTATGATGTCACAAACACAGTTGTTACTTCAGCAAGGGTTAAAATAGCAGGAGTAGATCAACCGCAGTGGGCGAGGATTTAGTTTTCATGCAAATTAACCTAGGAATGAAAAACAAAAGGAACACAGATATACAGACCCTATAAAATTTTATGAGCTGATTGGTGTCTAAATAGTAATGCTTTTCAAAGCTTTCCTGAAGGTGACAAAATCAAAAAGACCCTGACCCCGTCGTGAAAACTTTGAAAACTGTAAGATTTAGAAAGAATTCGGCTCACATTTCACATATTTTCTGCAGCTATGTCCCTTTTTGTTTATTACACTAATCATAGTCCTGTTTATGACATCATAATTATCTCCACAGCAACAGATTGTGATGTCATAAACAGAACTGTGATGTCAGGTGTAGACAAACAGCCAGTGCTGAAAGGGCAGAGATACTGTTTTCATGCAAATACTCTTATTAATAAAAAAAATAAGCGTGAGAATAACAGAAAATAAGAAATATAAACTGAATTGTATCTAAATACTGCATTTCTCCAAAGTTATCCAAGTGGGGGTCAGTGCCACTTTAATGGTGATTCTCTCTTGCAGTTGTACAGGGCAGAAACCTAAAACTAGTGGCCATATAACCACGTGAGCATAAGTTTTGTGGCCACTGACGGATTTTTAGTGACTGTTGGCCACTGGACTACTCGTTTTACATGGAAACAAAAAGGAGCAGTCACTCCATTACTGACATGCCATGTTCCAAAATATAGCACAACCATAAAAGAAAAACGGCACATCCACCAAGATTACTTGCAAACAGTTTATTGAAGAAAAATGCAGTAAACTCACAGTTGGTGCCAAACTGGAGATGCGCCAGTTCACACAGATGACCCTACCGGTTTTACGCGTCTGGAACGGCTAGACTGCGGCACTGTGGGTGCTTAAATAGTGCATATACTTAAAGTGACAGGCTGGATTTGCAGCCTAGGATGGCAGGCCCATTTCTGGTGGAACCGATACAATCTGAGTTTATAATTTATATTTTACTCCCTCTTGCTGTGGCTTGCCATCCCTCTGGTCAGACTTAGCCCTGTCTGTCCACGTCTCTGGAAAATACCTCTGTACCCTGACCCCCACAGCTCATCCCTCTCTGGTGAGGCATGGTCACAGAGAGGCAGCCACGCCTACTGCTCCAGCTAGCATGTCGGAAGACACCTTCTGTGGGGTTGGAGTGACTGGTAGTTGCAGCTCACTCCAAGGACTTTCTGTTTCAGGCCCTCCTGCCTCCGGGGCACGTAGCCAATGAGTGTCTGCAGCGCCAACTTGAAGGTGTGGAGCTGCTGGCGCTACATGATCACCCACAGTGCAAAGGCAGTCCCACTTCCCACCTGCAGGGGGTGCTCAGAGAGTGGGACACTCAGCACCCTCCCTCCAGAGTTGGTACATTGCCACCACATATTGCTCAAACGCACCAACCTGGAAGGCCGGTCTTACCATAGTGCGAACTGCACACTGGCATGGGGCCCCAGACTAAATCATTGCATTGCACCAAAAAACCCCAACACTGACTTGCTGAAAAACTAAAGTGGTGGAAGAGCACAGCCATCAGGTCTTTGATAACCCAGCATTCTGGCTTTTTTTTTTGCTATCTGCCGCCGTCCCTCTGCTTCGGTCATGGCCCCCTCTGCTTCCACTCCCATATTAGCCACGACTCCCTGATACCCTCTGGCTCACCCCCAAGGGGGGGGTTGCGGCACCGGACCTAAGTGCTACAAGCTAAGGGACAGGTCAGGGAGCCAGCCTGGGAGCCCATCAGAGCGGAGGGGCAGGCTTCATCTAGGCATCAGGCAACATTGCTTTTTCCCCCTGTATGTGGGGGTTGGGACGTGCAATGATGACCAGTGTCCTCCCTGCCCCTCAGACAACGTTCAGGTACCAGTCGATATGGTACCCCCGGCCTCTGCCAGGGGTCCATCGAGCACCAGGCACAATCCCCGCCCTCCCCCGGAGAAGGATATCAGTCCCTGGGACGCTCCATCCTTCTCCCCCCGGCTGGCCCTCTGACGTCCCGGGTCTCTTCCCAAACCCGGATCGCTGGCGTCGCAAGCGGAAATCCAACCGCTGTGCACCCAGCATTCTGTCTTAGATAGCCTCCCCTGTAAAACAAAAAGCAGGATGCCTAGCCCCCCTGCTGTAACAGAAAGAGCAGGGCAGTGCCGGTTGAGAACCACCGATGTAAATTGACCAGCCAGATACAATCCCGCTAATGGAACTCACACCCTGCTGGACATTGTCCTCTCCAATCGTCCCCATAAAATTGTGGACATCACTGTTCTCCCCAACTCCCTAAGTGACCACTCCCCAGTAATCTTCTCCTGGTCCTGTCGGTTACCAAAACCTGCACCTAAGGTGGTAATCCACCTCCTCCCTGGTAACCTCTCTAAACTCAGGCAGCACCTTGCCATCTGGGACTGGTCTCCTGTGAACCTTACCCGTAGCACTGATGCTGTGCTTGACTACTTTCCTCGCTCCTTTAACGCGGCCTTTGACATTTTTGCCGCTCTCTACAAGACCCATATAAAAAACAGAACGCTCCCTGGGTCACCCCATCTGTCCTCCAAGAATTGAGGCACAGGGACAATCTGTGGCACAGAGCCATCGACTCAGGTAAACCAGCGGATAGACAGGCCTACAGTGCCAAGCGCAACAAATGTACTTGGGCCATTTGTAAGACTAAAGCAGAATACTATAGATCGACCCTTGCCTCCACTTGGGGATCTGCCCATAAGTTCTGGGATAACATAAAAGAACTTAGCAGGAAGCCACGTACCCCACCATCACAACTTAACGTCAATGGCACCATCTCCACTGACTCCCAGTGCATCTCTGACTGCATCAATGCCGCCTTTATTGACCTTAGCACAGTACTCCCTAGCAATTTCTTTGACCCAATAGCTGCTTCCCAGCCACTCACCCTCCCGGACCCCCTTCTACCTCTGCACCATTACTTCTCAGAAAGACGGACCATAAGCCCCAGAAACGACCCGTAAAACATAAGGCTTCTTCGCCTGGTCCTGAAGTAGTGCTCCTCCCACTCACAGACCTGCTCAATCACTCTCTATGCCTTGGGCAGTTTCCCCTTGCCTGTAAAACAGCAGACATTACACCTATACTTAAAGGTGGTGATAGCTCCCCCCCTGGTAATTATCAACTGATATCCATTCTCCCCCCTCTCTCCAAAGCCCTGGAAAAAATAGTGGCAGAGCAGCTTCCTGATTACCTTGCCTCCCGTGACCTGATCTTCAGGGAGCAGCATGGCTTCCGCTTGGGCCACAGCACCACTACATCACTCCTTGAGTTCTCTAACTTCCTCTATTCTGCCCTTAACAAAGGTCATCTAGCTGGCACTGTCTTCATCGACCTCTCCAAGGCCTTTGATATGGTCAGCCACTCCCTCCTGCTGGACTCTTTCCTACAGTTTGGCTTCTCCCAATGCCCCCTTTCCTGGTTCACCAGCTACCTATCCTCCTGGACCAAATGCATCAAAATAAACAGCATCCTCTCCAGCAACCGCCCCATCCTCTCAGGAGTCCCTCAGGGCTCCATCCTGGGAACTCTTCTTTTCAGTCTGTGTCTCAGTTCTCTACCCAATTCCTGCTCTGGCAAGGTTCTCCTCTGTACTGACGATGCTGTCCTCTTTGCCTCACACCCAGACCGCACCACACTCCAGACTACCCTCCAGCACTCTTTCAACTAGACTGAGCACTGGTTCATGGACCATAGACTGGTCACTAACCTGAAAAAAGACAATGCTATTTGCTTATCACCAAAGCAAGCTTAGAGACCCCCCCCCCTTTGCAGGTACTCTCCAGCTCTCTCCATTCCCTTGAGCAAGTCTCATCCTATGAATACATGGGCATCACCTTTAACCCAGCCCTCACCTTCCACTCCCACATCAGTGCCCTCTTATCTGCCAGTAATGCACGTATCGGCCTTCTTTACTGTCGCAAGGACTGTTTGCCACCTGAAGCTGTCCAACTGGCCAGTACCTCTTAGGTCCTCTCCCTAGTTGACTATGGCCTTCTGGTCTATGCAGCCGCAGACTGCATCGCTATCAGCAAAATCAAACTGTCCATTAATAAGGCCTGCAGACGCTGATTGGCACACTCACACCTGTGCACTTTATTCCCTTGCTAATGTGCTCAATTTTGAGGAGAGGCTCCAATAGCAGTCCTGCCTCAAGGCCAAAAGAATTCTCCTCAGTCCCCCCCCCCCCCAGGGTTTGCTTCATTTCTCCACCCTGCAACCCTCTCTGTCTCCACTCGCAGTGCTTCCAAGTCCTCACTCGTGGTCCTGAGGGTTAGGTCCTATGTAGCCCAAAGGACTTATTTTTACAGGGCCCCATCCTGGTTCAGCTCCCTTCCCTCCACAGGGAGCTTATCTAAGATTGGTCCATTTAAAGAAGCTGTCAGGAGTCACATTTTCTCCACTTGCTGTTGTAAGTTTCCTCAGCCGTGAGACACGGGCCTTGCAGCGTCACCCACCTACCTGCTCTGCTTGTGCCTAGGTCTACTCCAGAGACTAAGTCTCATATCTAGACTGCATTTGCCTAGTCTTATTAGCACACAGTTCAGTTAAATGTGATTACTTGCTTTAGCTACCTCACTGTATAGGCTCACAGCTTCACCTGTATATAACTGCCTTTGCTCTACCTAAAATATCTGGTTGCACCCTACTGTCTTAGTATATTTAGCTCATTGCACTGTATCTGTCTGCAACTATAACTTGTATTAACTTGAATTCTCTTTAACCTGACGTGGAGCCTTAGGAAATGAGTCCCTGTTGTAATTCTGATGCGACAGTAAATAAAAATAAATAAAACAACAAAGAGCGAGCTGCTGACTCATTCACGCCACGGTGAGGAAGATGGCAATTAACAGGATAAATGTAAAACAAAGAGCGCAGCACTATCACACTAGTCTGAGAAAGTCAAGAACAGCGGGGAGGGGGGCTATTGAAAGAAACTTATTTTAAGTGACTACAATTACTGATGGCCTGGTGTCCCCCCACCCTGTCGTCATGTGACCTCCTGTTGATTGGATGGCTAACTGTAAACCCGAGGTGTTGGCATCCTGCTGAGATGGAGTCAGGCTGGGGAGGGAGACGGGTTTCTGAGTCGGGGTCTCTCCAGTTTTCTTTGGGACAGACTTGGAACTTTTTGGCCAATAAATTAACAAAACGGAGCCGCAGCTACACTCAGAGTGCCCGACCCGTGCCTGGTTAAACAAAACAGTTTCGCCAAGTCACCGGCATTTCTCTCTTGCACTCTTCACACTGCCTTTAAGCAACAGAGTCTTAAGTGTGCTTTTTTTCACTATTGTTTTACTATTCTTGATTAATAGATGTATTTATCACGCTGCCCGTTTCTCAGTGCCGGTTTGATTGTGGTGTGTTGATAACTTTCTGGACAGTGCCCGCCATGAGAAGAGGTGGAGTATTTGAAACTAAACTGTACAGTGCACAATTCCTCTCTTCACATTCAAGCGTCCTTTTTCTTTTGAGTGGTAGGAGGATGGTTGCATCTGGCTCTGTGGATAACATAATACAAAATTAAACATTTAACACTGCAAGCTAAAAATTATAAAAAAAAACCAAAAACAGGTGCTCTTCATCACCAAACCTTGTTTGTTTTTACTTGTGCAACTTTATTTTAGAACTGTTATAACTTTTGACTTGCTATTTGAATAATCCAACCGAACTGCATTTTAAATTGAAAATATTTGCTCATCCAATCATAGTCCTCTTCAGTAGTCTTGGGACACATGCGTTCTAGCGATGCCAGCATTCTCAGTGAAGCAGAAGCTTTTGCGAGCTGCTAGATGACAGAGCATAGTGCACGTACAGCAGCAGAGCTCTGCGAGCACACCCAAACTAAAAGCTGTCCTGAATTCTAGGATGTGCAACCTGCATGCTTTTGTGGAAAGAATTCATTTACAATTTAACTGATGGTCAGATATACCATTATAAAATGCTGCTGGTCGCTGTACTGGAACAGAAGCTATCAGGGTCACACTACTACAGACAGATGGTTGGAGCTGGCTGAAAACAAGTAAAAAAAAAAAAACTAATTATCTAAGAGCATGTTCTTCAGTAATGAAAGTAAGCTTGTACTGAGTTTTTAGTATAAATTCATATTTATTCTCACTGTCACAAGTTCTAAATATCATTTTAGTCACTCTCTCACTATCATACGTTATAAATAACATTTTAGTCTATCTCATATTTTATGTACATTAATGTACATTAATAAAATCAATTAGAATTGTGTGAGTGCTTAATGGAAAATTTCCTAATTCCTAATTTCCTAATTGAAGTCTTTGGTTCGGTGAACATGAATCCCTTTAACTCTCTTTTCTAAGTAATAGAACAAAACCTGATTTGTGTGCTACAGCAGTTAGGACCTAAACAGATGTGCTATCCCTTTAATCCAGTTAAATTTCCCTTGGTACTGAAACAAAAGCAGATTGCTTTACATTAAAACAGCAGTACTACCGAATCAGGAAGTGATCTATCAAATTCTGCTTTTTGGCTGTAAGCATGCGGCCAAAGTTCCAGTTTCCATACCTGTAAATGTTTTTTTTTCCAGTCATCTTTAGTTATTTAGATATTTGCAATTTATTTGAATTGCTGTAGCGCTACAACAAATATGGCGGCTGGCTAATTTTTCAGCTGCGCTTTTTCTACAGGTCACATCACGTCTTTTGACAACAGCAGAGGGACCTCTGCTGACCATTCCCGATGTCCCTGTAAGTCATACATATGTGCAGTTGGCAGCAGAGGCGGTTCCAGTGCAACATGCTTAGTGGCAGAAATGTAAACAAAAGCAGAGAATAACTGAACAAATTACTTGGCGATAGTACAATGTCGGCGAGAAAGAGTACCAGGTATATCATTAGCAAGGCACAGAGAATAAACTGTCAAAAAAAGCGCAATTTTTTTTTTCGTAGTACTGCTGCTTTAACATGTACTGGTGACTGATTTTGTTAACTGGGTAGAGCTTGCTGAGATGGTACGTCCCTTTTTCAGGAGTGATGCAGTCGAGGAGAACTTGCCACACTACTGGTTCAAACGTCAAAAATACAGCTTTATTGGCAAAACAGCAACAGTCTTTACGTGTGGGTGCAGAACAAGCTGATGACCACAGTCACTGTTATGTTGCTGTTTTGCCAATAAAACTGTATTTTTGAGGTTTGAACCAGTAATGTTACAAGTTCTCCTTCAATGCGCTTACGCTCCTCCATTCCAGTTTGTGCTTTCAGGCTGGCCGGCTGTTGTTACCGCCCCAGCCCTGCACCAGAGTTTATGGTTGGATTCTCTGGATTGTACAGTAGGAGGTGGGCTGGTGAGGCTGCTGTGTTGACCCTGGGATGGTGATGTCCTTCTGACTGCCTCATTCCTGACCCAGTTAGACGTTAGCACTGGGTAGTGGGAATAGCAGCAGAGTCCTTTGTAACTAAATAAATCATTGATGCAACAGCCCCTGTTTGTACACCATTTCCTTTTGTTCGGAGTTTTTTTTTTTTTTACATTTATTCTGCCTTTTTCCTGGCAGGACCCTTCTGTCAAACTCAGTCCTGGTCACAGTCCCCGAGGACTCCCACCTTCTGCCCATTGCCGTTGCTGCTCCCGGTCACCCCTGGCTTACCCCCCGGAGGGCGGGGCCGTGGCACCGGTCTCCGGTATTTGGTGTCATGGGCTAGAATCTAGTTGGGAGAGCTTCTGGCGGCAGAGGCCAATTGAAGTCCCGGGGAGGGTTTCACAGAGACAGGGGTCCCGCCATGTTTTTCCTTCCCCTGTAGGCTGGGGTGGAAACATGCAATGATGCCAGCATCTGTCCCACCCCAGAGAGCGTCGATTTTGCGTCGTGCTTACAGGGGCGGCAACCCGGCCTCTGCCAGGTGTCGCTCCTGTGCGATTGAGGTCCCCCTCCCCCAGAGAAGGAGAGCAGTCCTAGGACGCCTGTCCTTCTCTCCCCGGCCGCCTCTGACACCGAGTCCGCTTCACGAACCCCGTTGCCGGCGTCGCAAGCGGAAATCCAATCGCTGCGCCAGCAGAAATCCAACCGCTGTGCCGGCGGGCTGGCCCTGTTCAGAACTTTTTAATCTAGTTACTGGCAGCACCTTAAGAGGTATTAGTGTAATATTAACAGCAGCGGGAGGTGGAAGACTACATTTATCGTGGGACAGAGGTTGGAACCTGGAGACACCACAGACACTGCAGCTTAAGCTTTGCAGCTGGGGAAAGGGCAGGCTTACTTGAAAGGGGATGCGTAGCTCAATTTTTTGGTTCTATTTTTGGAACTTTGTTTTCTTTTATATACACATACCTGTTACTTCATCATTGCTGCATCCACAGTTCATAGGCCTGGAGCATACCCATTTGGCGCAACCCTGAGCCCAGTCCTCCATCAGCCCTACCACGCGCATCAGTGTGGATCCTCTGCACCGTGTTTTTGTTTTTCCCCGTAGGTAGTTTTTACGTTTTTGTTTTTTAAATTTTCTCCCCAGTCCCTGAGCTCGCACATCCCTGATGTAACGCACGTTTGTGGAGGCAGGTGCATGTCACGCCCTACAGGACACCCCTTCCTACTTGTTGCTCCATTTTTGCCTGCCACCGGACCTCCATCTGTTGGCAGCAGGACTATGGGTGGGTGGCCCACCCACACCCCCCGGGAGAGGACAGCCAGTGCTCAATCTGCCCCTCTCCGCATACCCCTCCCCCCTGCTGGCCCCCCACCCGATGACCTGAGGTCATTCCTGAACCTGGGTCGCGGATGTAGTGCAAGGTAAGATATCTAGCGCCTCAGCCCTAAGCACCACCAGGCTGGCCTCTGTGCAGTCATCAAGAGTACTAATGTTCGGCATTCTGCTGTCAATGGGGTTTTACCCATATTTTTCTCTCACTAATCCACCCTCCACCCAGTACGAGGGGCAAACACCTTTAATGAGATGTGAAGTTGTTCATAGATGCCGCAGCAGCGACCTGTGGAAAGCAACCCCCCCCGGGCTGCCACGGGGGTCTCTGTGGTGCTGAGAAGGTGCCCCTCTTCCCCCTGGCCTTGGAAGTGCTACCATTAACAGCTCAATGGCGCCACTTCTGCAGCCAGCCCTAATGTCCTGAGTCCATTCCTGAACCTAATTATTGGCATGGTGTGGGCAACAGACGATTCCCTCCCCAGTCTCTAGGGTCCAAAGCTCCTCAGCCTGTCTCAGTCCCAGAGTAGAGAACATTCAGTTCCAGTCCCAGCCACCCCTTCAGTCTCCAAGAGTGACATTTGTTTTTTCCCTCTTCTTCCCTGGAGGTGGTTTTGATTTGGTGAAGTGCTGGCGATAGACACCTTTAAAAGAAAATAGCTATATTGTTTAGCAAAGTATGTACAGGGCATTACAAGACTGGTGTGTGTGTGTCTGCGCATTTTTATAGCTGGATAGGCTGAATCACTAGGAGAGTAAATGATTTAATCATGGTCACAGTGTCATTACGTGACTCTTGTAGAGCTGGAACGCAAGTCTTCTGCATCCCAAGCCTGTGTCTGGAGTCTGGATAGAGGAGACCCCTATCTCTCACACATGCACATGCACACACATACACACACACACACACACACACTGCTGCTTATTTTAATTTAATTCTATCACACTCTCTGTGTGGCAATGACAGTACGTATCAGTGCGAGGTTGGTGATTATGGCAGCCAGCTGTGACACAAGTGACAGCTAAGTGTAAGCCGTTCCAGTCAGACTGAACATTTTGTTGTTGTTATTTTTTTTTTTTGATGTTATTTTTTCTCAGGAGCCTCCCCGCACTCCGACGTTCCTCCGGCACCATCCCCGGACATGAGACCCCCTCCCTTCAGCACCCCGCGACTTACCCTTCGCGGCAGGGTGGTGGGGAGCGACTCAACCCACCAGAATGGGTCCATGCCAGGGAGGCGTCCTCCGGAGATGGCGGGGAATGACATCGTGCTGCGGCTCCATTTTTCCCCTAATTTTCTCCGGCGAGCATGGCGTGCAATGGCGCGGCGACTGGCTGTCTCTTTGCGGCTCCCGTGCGGCGCACCAGTCAGGCGCCTGCCACCGTCCCACCTCCCCCTGTCCCCGCGGCTGCGTGTTGCCCATTCCCAGCCGCCTCCACTAGGGGTCAGGCACCGCCGCCAAATCCCCACCCCGGAGATGGAGAGCAGTCCTCTGGATGCTCGATCCATCTCTCCTCACGACTCTCGACAACCCGTGCTCGCCTCGGTCGACGGGTCGCCGCGTGGCGCGAGGTGTAGCGACCAGCGCCAACCTCAGCGCCACTGGGCCGGCTGTTGTTGTTATTTTTTGGTGGTCAGACTGTTCGCACCTTGCTACCGGAGCTCAAATATCATATCACATATTGGGTACAGTGCAGTAAGAGGAGAGGGGGTGTGTGTGTGTCTGTCTGTCTGTCTGTCTGTCTGTGTATTACACCTCTGCCAGACTTGTTCTTCCTCCCTGCTGTTGCTGTTGCTGATGACTCTGCAGATGCCTATAATATTTGGGGACCATAAAATAAAACTTGGGTTCCTGTATTGGTGCAGGATAGCTGTGGAGGACTGATTCTACTTTACCACCTAAGAGAGAGAGAAGAATCAGTCATTGGACACTGCTAAAGAGTTTGCCTTGCCTTTGGAGACTATTTATTTTATTTATTTAGTTTTTGTTGACCGTGTATGTGCACTAGACAGATCCTGCCTATTTTCAGGCACGACCCGGGGAGGGGATACAGATGAATGCCAACTGACCTTGAACCAGATTAAGCTGTAGCCTTAAATTTGTAGTAATCATGAATGGAACTGGTGATATAACCCAGTCTGGCTCATCTTTAGAGGATTAATTAAATGTACTTGAATTTGTCATTTTAATGATAGTGTTTCAGGTTCAGCTAGCTCAGGTGGGGATCTTTTTGTTTAAAAAAAAATCAGCTTTCTGCTTGTAACTTGGGAGGCAGTATAGCGCAGTAGTTTAAGGCTCTGAGCTGCAAATCTGGTGACATCCAGCAGACCAGACCTGGGTTTGAAGAAGCCAGAAGGGGAAGGAACATATTCAATTCAGTGCTTTACAGTAACTGGAAATTGCTATTTTTCTTTTAAACTTAGATTGTGGGCTTTTAGTGACACTGTACTTTCTTTGTTGTCTTTACTTAGAATTGTTTTTGGGCAGTTGAAAATTTAAAACGTAGTGGTGGTGTATTTCTTTGCTCTCTTTAATTGCTGCAGTTTTAGTCTTGGCTTGTCTGACTTGCTCTGTAGTTTGGGTGAGGGGTGTTAATTGTCTGGCCTCTGACCTCAGCTACGTGATAACTGGAGGAGGGGCTTAG
The DNA here is from genome assembly GCA_016271365.2 of Neoceratodus forsteri. Lineage (NCBI taxonomy): Eukaryota > Metazoa > Chordata > Ceratodontiformes > Ceratodontidae > Neoceratodus > Neoceratodus forsteri. The sequence continues at coordinate 203,036,056 of CM028130.1, forward strand.
TCAGAGTTGAGGTAGCAAGTGAGTTTTATTTTCTCAGAAGAAGCCAGAAGGGGAAGGAAACATATTCAATTCAGTGCTTTACAATAACCGGTAATTGCTATTTTTCTTTTAAACTTAGATTGTGGGCTTTTAGTGACACTGTACTTTCTTTGTTGTCTTTACTTAGAATTGTTTTTAGGCAGTTGAAAATTTAAAACATAGTGGTGGTGTATTTCTTTGCTGTCTTTAATTGCTGCAAATTTTCGCCTCCCCTTCCCCCAACTCTTAATTATATGCCCTGTTAAATCTGATTCACAGGAGCTAAACACAGGGTATAGTAAGGGGTGTGGAGTAGGAGGGGCATAAGGGGGAAGAAGCCCACCCTCAGCACGACAAGTGTTTTGACTCATTTATTTATTTATTGGTTTATTTTCTTCTTTTATTTAAAAAGAAAAGTATCTGAGGATCAGTGGCAGGATTTTAGGACAGTAAATTAATAAAAAGGAACTAGGAGAGCTTCAGTAGCAGAAAAGTAGTGGAATAGCAGTATAATTGCAGTATAATGTGGGAGTGGTGCAATGCAGTGGCTGTGGGGCAGCCATATTCAGGCAGACCTTCTGGACACTGGAGGTGCTGCCCTATCTGCATGCATCTCTCTGACTGCAGGATGAAGTAGCCAGACTCAGAGCGAAGTAAACTGGGTCAGGAGTACCATCACCCCTATCCAGAGACCACCCAGTCCAATGCAACTGCCTCAAAGGATGCCGAGAACGAGGAGCACTTGGATGACAGTGGGCTCAGGGAGGGTTAGAGCGGTCAGGCAGAGGCACATTCCAGATCCTATTCTACTCAAGAACTCATATGTCACACTGGCAAACTGGGACAACCAAATAGAGGTACTCAGAGAAGTGGAAGGAAAGGATATGGAGGTTAGCCAGGGAGGTGACCTCAGCGGGGAAAGCAGTGGACCCAGAGGAGGAGGAGGAAGCGAATCCTGGTGGGGGACTCCATTATAAGAGGGATCCAGCTAGGAACACAGGAGGGGGAGGACAGGGCGGTGAGGTGCCTACCAGGTGCCACGGCATGGAGGGATGGAAGGAAGATCCTGGGGATCACTGGGAAGGCAAGACGGGAGAGTGAGCTGGATGTCATTATCCACCTAGGTACTAATGACCTGGCAAATGGGGAGCCAAAGGAAGTTCAGGAAGAATTTAGGAAATTGGGGAAGGGTCTCAAGCAAGTAGCTACTTCTGTCACTTTCTCAGAAGTACTACCTACGAGAGGCAAGGGAGAGCATGGGTGCATGCACCAGGAACTTTAACTGATGGTTGAAGAACTGGTGCTGTGAGGAAGGGTTTGGATTCATTGGTGACTGGGGACCCACCTGGAGGGATGGAGGTTTGTTCAAGCCTGATGGCCTGCATCCATCCTGGAGGGAATCCAAGACTAATGATAAGTTTAAATGCTACATTGACAAGCATTTAAACTAGCAAAGGGGGTGGCAGGCCAGCAACGAGGGTACCTACTTGCTCACCCCCACAGCAAGCAGTGGAAGCAGTGAACCAGAGGAGTGGCTTTCTCTACAAAACAGTGTGCAAAAGATGGAGATTAGCACCCAAGAGGTGGATAGGCAGAAAAGGGGCAAAATTCAGCAAAAGTTCAGACAGCAAGGAGAACCAGGGATAAAGGACAACCAAGGAAGGGGCTGGAGTAGAACAGCGAAACAGTCTAGGTAGGTCAAATCATGGAAAGCCATCTGTGCAGATGCCAGGAGCCTTAGCAACAAGGTGGAAGATCTGGAGGCTGTCATGGTGCAGTCAGACCTGGCCATTGTGGCCATCACTGAAACCTGGTGTAATGATAACCAAGACTGGGAGATGGTCATACCTGGCTACAACATATTCAGAAGAGACAGGGCAGGCAGAAAGGGAGGAGGAGTGGCACTGTATGTGAAAAATGGCATAAGGGCCACAGAGATCCAGGAGGAACAAAATGGGGGAGAGATACTGTGGGTTAAGCTGGAAAGGAAAATGGGGCCAGCCATCTGCACAGGTGTGGTCTATAGACCACCAGCCCAGGAGGAAGAAACAGATAAGGAGCTGATGCTAGCCATCCAAAGGATGGCAGACAAGGGTGAGGTAGTACTTGTTGAGACTTCAATATTCCAGATGTGGACTGGAGCATCCCAGCAGCAGCATCAACTAGGAGCAGATTTATCCTGGACTCCCTTCAGGGTACCTTCCTCAAGCAACTGGTCATGGAAGCAACTCGGCAGAAGGCAGTACTGGACCTTGTGTTCACAAACAGGGACAGTGTGATGGGGGTAACAGTGGGGGAGCACCTGGGGATCAGTGACCACCAGTCATTGTGGTTTGAAATCACAGAAAGAGCAGAACCAAACCACACAAAAACACGTATCCTGGATTTTAGGGGGGCAGACTTTGGGAAAATGGGGAGATACTTGAAAGAGGCATTAAGGGGAATGGGGCAGGAATCAGGGGTTGAGGAACAGTGGGCAGTATTGAAAATGGGGATTACAAGAACAACAGAATTATGCATTAAGCAGGTTAGCAAGAAGAAAAGGAAGAGGAGACCATTATGGTTTTCCAAAGAGGTAGCAAAGAAAGTGAAAGCCAAAAAGATTGCATTCAGGCAATACAAAAAGACACAGGCTGAAGGGGATAGGGAGAAGAACCAGGAGAAGCAAAGGGAGGCAGGGAGGTCAGTAAAGGAAGCCAAAGCTCAGACAGAATAGCACATTGCAAAATCAGTGGGTAGAGGGGACAAAACCTTTTACAGGTACGTAAGTGAAAAAAGAAAGACAAAGGGAGGGATAGTGAGATTGAAGGGGAGGATGGGGTCATGGAGGATGACAACAGTAAAGCTGACATATTGAACAGGTATTTCTGCTCAGTCTTTACTGAGGAAGAGGAGGGTAATGGGTCTGAAGGGAGTACAAGGGGTGAGAATGGTGCAGAAATGGACACAAGTCCCTTTACACGAGAAAGGGTCCTGAAGGAACTGGAAGTAATAAGAGTTGATAAAGCAATGGGGCAGATGGGGTGCACCCTAGGGTCCTTAAAGAACTAAGAGAGGTGGTGGCTGAACCTCTGGCTATCCTGTTTAGCCTATCACTGGAAACAGGGGAGGTACCCAAAGACTGGAGGACAGCAGATGTAGTCTCCTTATACAAAAGTGGGAACAAAGAGGAAGCGGGGAACTACAGACCAGTCAGCCTCACCTCGGTAGTGGGGAAGATCATGGAAGCAATACTGAAGGAGAGATTGGTGGAACATCTGGTTGTCAATGGACTACAGGACCCAAGGCAGCATAGTTTCACCAGGGGGAGGTCATGTCAGACCAACCTTGTTGAATTTTTTGACTGGGTGACTAGGGAGGTGGATCAGGGGAGGGCAGTGGACATGGCCTATCTGGACTTCAGCAAGGCCTTTGACACTGTGCCACATAGAAGACTATTACACAAACTGGGGAATATGGGTGTGGGCAGGACAGTAGTTTGGTGGGTAGGTAACTGGCTGGGTGGCAGGACACAGAGGGTGGTGGTAAATGGCTGTCACTCCACAGAGGGAAGAGTGACAAGTGGGGTACCACAGGGATCAGTGCTGGGACCGGTCCTATTCAACATCTTCATCAGTGACATTGAGCAGGACCTAGAAAGCAGAATTTCACTGTTCACTCATGACACAAAGCTCTGTAACAGAGTAGACACACCAGAGTGTGTAGACAGAATGAGAAGGGACCTGCAGAAACTTGAAGAATGGTCAGGGGTTTGGCAGTTGAAATTCAATGCAAAGAAGTGCAAGATAATGCATATGGGGAGGCAGTATAGCGCAGTGGTCTAAGGCTGTGAGCTGCAAATCTGGTGACATCCAGCAGACCAGACCTGGGTTTGAATCCCACAGCTTCCACTTACATACTGTGTGACCCTGAGTAAGTCACTTAACCTCCTTGTGCTCCAGGTTGCTCCTGTAAAAAAGCTTTCAGCTTAGTGTGCTACACCTGGTTAAATAACTAAATAAAAAAAAAAAATGGGGCACAAAAACCCTGGCACAATATATCAGTTGGGGGGTGAGGATATAGCATGCACCAAGCAGGAACGGGATCTTGGGGTTATCATCTCTGATGACCTCAAGGTAGGGAAACAGTGTGACAAGGCAGCAGGTAAAGCAAATAGGATGCTGGGATGCATAGGCAGGGGCATCACCAGCAGGAAAAGGGAGGTCATAATTCCACTATACAAGACACTAGTGAGGCCCCACCTGGAGTACAGTGTACAGTTCTGGAGACCATACCTACGTAAGGACATAGACAGGGCAGAGAAGGTTCAGAGGAGGGCAACAAAGATGGTGCATGGATTGCATCACAGGTCCTATGAGGACAGGTTGAAGGAACTGAACATGTACTCCCTGGAGGAGAGGAGATATGATAGAGACATACAAGTATTTTACAGGGAGGAACAGGGTGCAGGAATACACTGTTTTTAAGCGAAAAAGATGTTCCAGGACTAGAGGGCATGGGATGAAGTTGGAAGGAGGACGATTCAGAGGAAACGTGAGGAAGAATTTCTTCATAGAACGGGTGGTGGACAAGTGGAACACCCTGGCCAGAGGAAGTGGTGGGGGCTGGAAACAATCATGGGATTTAAGAATGCATGGGATAGACATAAAGGAATTCTGGAGGTCAGGGGTAAGGGGCAACAGACTTCTAGGAAAACATAAACTGAACTTACAAGCTCAAATGGGTAGACTGGGTGGGTCATAGGCCCTTATCTGCCAACACTGTCTATGTATCTATGTATCTATGAATCTATGAATCCCACAGCTTCCACTTGCATACTGTGTGATCCTGAGAAAGTCACTTAACTTTCCTGTGCCCCCAGGTCGCTCCTGTAAAAAAGCTTTCAGCTTAGTGTGCTACTCCAGGTTAAACAACTAAATAAAAAAAAAAACTTGGGTTTGAGAAAATCTGGAGTTTGGCAAGGGGCAAAACATAACAATGAGAAAGATTAAAGATTTAATTTGTCGTCCTCCCTGGGACCCCACTCCTGACATCCCCACAGTTTTCCTATCTGTGTCAGCAGCTCGAGGTGGAGGGATATTCACCCCCAAAGGTAGCCCACTGTGTGGACTAGGATCCAGTGTTGTGGTCACGAGTACCCAGGGGAGGCCTTGGGAGTCCAGGCCGCCAAACAGGTGGACATATTTTTTTTTTCTCACAGATTTTCTCTCTGGTTCCTTCCTTGTCCCCAGGTGTGGTCATAGCTGGAACTATCTGGACTGCATGCAGGGACATCCCGCAGCAGGTGGAGCAAGTTCCTGTGGCCTTCTACAAGGGGTCATCGCAGCACTGGAGCCCAACAATATCCCTCCTCAACTGCAGAGTACGGCCAAGCAGCAGCAGCTGCTGTGGTCTGGCCTGCCTCCTGATGTGGCATCCCAAGTTCGCTCCTGAACTTTGGTCACTGGCAGTGCAGCGCGGCGTGCTTCTGTTGGGCATTTGGAGCAGCCAGCTGCAGAACTTTATTAAATTGAATGGCTGCTGTAAAGGAGGCTAGCCCACTCTGAGGTGGTAGTTTGCTAAATCTGATGATGACGTTCCAGTTTATCTTTTATTTTTGTGAGATTAGCTTTACATTGTCACCTATTCATTTGCACTTAATGCAGTCCCTGTAGAAACTGTTAAGCCATTAGCTGCTTTTAAATTGACAACTGAATGAAAACAGAGCTTTTCAAACAATGAAGGGGGGCTTTTAATCTCAGCATTTAACATCGCTCCACGGTAGATATTGGCATAGATAATAGACACCTATTATTGTGGACAAATGCGTTAAATCTACCAATTAGCACAAAACAATGTCACTTTTCTCCTATCTATACTACAGAAACAAAGCTTATCATCTGTTCAGACATTCCTGCAGTCGCCTAGATTAAATGATGGACTTGTGTGCTACTAAAATTTCTTTTAGCCCTCTTATATTTTGCCACTGTACTCGTTCATATCTCTTCACCGAACAGATATTATAAGTTTATACTGCGTGTGACATCTCATGGTATGAATGTTACAATGTACAATTTCGGCAAAAGCACAGAAAAGTGAAGCTTGAGATGTTCTGGCTGCACACAATGGGCTTGAGGATGCTTGTAGAGACAGTAAATCTTGGCTTGCACAGACCCTATGTATTTTCCTTGAGTTGGCTAAAAGTTATTGTTTTAATTTGAAAAGCAGGTACAAGCTGGCTGGCCTGATAGCACTGCGGTAGGGCTGCAGCTTGCTATGCTGGTGCCCCAGGTTTGGGAGTGAATACTGGTTGCACAGATGCCGACTGGCGGAGGCAGCATCGGGCATCCGTGGGACAGCTCTCCTCTCTGGGGAGGGGACTCTGCATCCTGCTGCATGACTGTCACCTGGTAGAGACCAGATCGCAGCACAGTGGGCGCATACAGAAGGAGATGGGCAGGCGTGCATGCATATGCATCACTGCACGCCAGCAACCTTGGGGAGAAAAACTAGATGCTGGATGAAAAAACTCTTGTTCACATTACGCTGGCACCCCCTACATGCCCACGCACAACCAGCAAGGTAGGTCACACAGGACCACTGTGGTCCTGGGCAAGTGGTGGATAAAGAGGAAATCCATGAGAAGGTTAGTGATGGGGCCAGGGGAGAGGAGCTGGCGGCTAAGTCAGAGTACAAGAAGTAATTCGAAGAATAAGCAGATAAAATCCCCCCCCTCGCTCCTGCTGAAGTGGAAGCTTCACTTTAGCATTGCAGCACAAAACAAAAACTATATGGAGGATAAAAGGCCATGCTTTCTGAGCGTTGAGTGGTTGAAATTACATAAGTGATTTCTTTGTATGTCTATCTCCACCTGCATTCTCCCTACCCGTTCAATAATTATACAAGCTTTTTTTTTCTTTAATGGCTTACATCTTCCTTTGCGGATCATCCCTGTAAGACGACCTAATCATTATTTAAGCCCCATGTAGCATTCTGGTTAATGGTCACCTGAACATTTTAGTAAAACGCTGCCTAATGATTAATATATAAATTCTTACCCTTTCTGTTATGAGTGTTGTGCATTTAATAAAACCCTTTTCTAGTACATCAGTAAGACTTGTCCATGGAGTTCCATCCTAACTAAAAAACTGTTGTACCACAGTTTAAAGGTAATAGAATGTTGGTGTACCCTTCTATGGTACAATATATTTTTAAAATTACAATGGAAACTCTTGCCACCTGCTGCTCACCCCCCCAAATAAATAAACATTTTAAATTTTATTCAAACCATATGTAACCCCTAGGCAGTGCTACCCCAAGGGATACTACCCGCCTGCGTGACTAACTGTAGGTTGAGGGGCCTGAGCTCATGAAAAGGGTGCCTTCACCTGGAGGACAGGGTTGATGGCAGCGTGACTGCTCTGGGTACAGCCCTCCGGAACACTGATACCACCCCCTTTCCCCTCTGGTGGCCAAAGAAAGTCTGAAATAGCACAATCCCAATACACACTGTAATGCACTGTTAACCCCTCTTGTAACACACTTACCACCAGGGTTGGATTACCTGGGATGACCCTGGAGACCCCCTGTAAAACAAGGCCTGTAACAGTAGACAGCAATATCACAGTACTTTCTATACAGAGGTACACCACAGCCAGTTTAGATGCAAAACGATTTAGATCTGCTTTATTAGAGGTACATGAACGAGGGAAGGGCAGTAATCTAGTGGTTGATTCTAGATCTGATTAATTAAGGTTATAAGGCATGCACTCAAAGGTCCCTGTCATACAGTCACACACACTCTGGGTACCCAGTTGGAACTACAGGCTAGCCCGAAGCGTTGCCCAGGGTAAGCCGGCGTTGCAGCTATTGCTGGGGCCCTTTAGAAGAAAGAAAACACAACATGCACTTTAACCCTTAATTTGTAATCCAGAGTCGGATGGCTCAGTCCGAAGTGATTAGCAACAACAATTAAATCAGTTGACACACTTTGATTTGAGCTTTGTTGCAGGGAGCTACCCTGGTGTTTACTCACGCTACCCAGTACAGGATGCAGGATGGACGAAATGGAGACCTCAAGATGAAGAGCTGGAATGCCAGGAGAAGCAGGGCCCACACAATGAACCGTGTTGCTGTTCCTGTTGGTTGGTGTTGAGCAGGGAGTCGAATCCCCCAGGCAGGTCTCTTGGCAGTATTTCTCTGCAGCGTGAGTGGCAACCTAGGCTGTGATGACAAGGCCCAGACCAGGAGAACAAGTCAGATACAGTCCAGTAAACGTGCTGGATGCAGCTTCCAGCTAGCATGACACACTCAGCGAGGTGGGGAACCAAATAACGACCCACTCTCCACATTCAGCACACTTATAGTAAAGGCAGGTAAATACCACAGGTCATCTGACAGTCCAGTTGCTATTGACAGTGTCTTTGTGCAAAACTGTACGCTCTGTGGTAGTCTTAGGTCCTGACAGGCCAATCGCACTGATGCAAATCTTCGGTCCACACCAGGCGAAATTCACTATGTCACAATTCAGGATTCCGGTCACAATTAAGGTACTTTTGGATGAAGTCCAACATATTTAAGGCAGACTTCTTCACTAGGGAAGATGGTGGCAAGTAGGCTAAATGCAGCCTTCCCACCGATTTCCTGCACTACTACCTGGATCAGCTGTTGAGTCTCTCGAGCTGTTCACTCTTTCAGCTCCAGTCTCACACTGACTCACTGCTGCAGGCAGCTCGGGACTTTCCCAGTGAGCCAAAAGGTTCGGTTGGTTGATCCATCTGTCTGTCACAGCAAGGGCTTCCCCTCCAGGTCCATCTAGGTGCCAAACAGTAAAAACTACAATTCCTACAGAAATTCACTCCCATAAGACCCCTGGGGACAGTCTCCATTTTAAGGCCCCCAAAGGTATCGATTGGTCCAAACTAGCAGTCCAGAACCAAAATGGTGGCATTTAGCAGAAAAGTCCATGCTGCAAAGAAGGCAGGTTAGACAAACTATGATATCATTATTACTAAGGCAGATAATCAGCAAACAGTCACAGTTCTTAGTAAAGCTGCCGCTGCACAATTGGTAGTGACAGAATGGAGCAATTATATGGCAGCCCAGGCGGGACTTGAGCTTAGGAACACTCGGCCCCCACCCAGGTTAATTATATACTACGACATAGGCAGCTTTTTTGTTTTTGCATTATTTCTTTTTCTGCCTCTACGTTCACAGGATCCACCACTCCTTTGGGCAGCCATGGTCTCCGACGCCCTCCTACTAGAGCCCCCAGACCCCACCTCACCTCACAATGCAGCCAGACCCTTGGGGTAGTCCGGCGTAACCCTTCGCCGGATGGGTCCCCCTCCTCCGAGGGGGAAGGCACCGGTGGGGAAACCCAGCACACTCTTCACTTGGTCGGCCCCAGGGTGCTGCTGAGATGGGCGGGACATCCAGTGGAGGCTCTTCGGAGGCGCCGATAGGCCAGCTGCCATCATCCGGCCAATCACGGGCTTTTTCCGTTTGTTTTTTTTCTTTGGTTCCTCCCTCTGTAACGACGCTCCTGCAGTGCTCCCGGTCTCCACCGGGGGCTGCTGCAAGCGAAGAGATCCGCTATCCACCCCAGGAGAGGAGAGAAGTCCAACGGACGCTCAATCCTCTCCTCCCCTGCCGACCACCGGCGTCCCGAGTCTGTTCCCGAACCCTGGTCACCGGCATGGTTTGAGGTAAGGCGCCAGTGCCTCAGCCATCTGCGCCACCAGGCTGGCAGTAGGCAGCTCTTAAAGAGACAGGCACGGATGCTAACTGGGCACTCGCATGCAAGCACTTTTAAATCTGTTAGGACACAGAACACCAGCCTGGCAGTGGGCATTTAGGCAAGCCCAGGAAGACATTTTAGGAACCCCTAGACTATACAAAATAACACAACAGCAACCATGCACAACTGGGCTGTGTTCCTATCTCGGTGTTTTGATAACATTACAGACCTCTTGAGCTTCGCTGTTGAGTTCCCTATGATGACATCAGAAACCCTCAGTGGAAACACAGTCTTGCTGTGCATGGCTACCCATGCATTATTCTGTGCATTATTCACTTTATATTCTCAAGGTTCTTATGATGTCATCAGATCCCCTCGATTGAAACACAGTCTTGTTGTGCATGGTTACCCATGCATTACTCTGTACATTACTCGATCTTCAGTCTCGAGAACCCTGCGATGTCATCAGATCCCCCTTGTTGTGCATGGTTACCCATACATTACTCTATACATTACTCAGTCTTCCCTCTCGAAGTCCCTATGATGTCATCAGATCCCCTCAATCGAAACACAGTCTTGTTGTGCATGGTTACTCATGCATTACTCTGTACATTACTTGATCTTCACTCTGGAGGTTCCTATGTGGTCATCAGGTTCCCTTGATTGAAACAGCCTTGTTGTGCATAGTTACCCATGCAGTATTCACTATGTTTTAATAAATAGTAACATTTTATTTTATTTATTTATTTTACCAGGAAAGTGGACTGGATCAAATATCCATTTTCAACCATGCCTGGGGAGATTGGGTTTACAGTAGATATAAACAGCACATGATTATTGACTTACATCACATATAAGATAAAAATATCATTATACAAAATGTGCATAATTTCATAAGGGTATAAGTAGTAAACCTAGTAATCTCAGTACTTCAGAAATTCATCAAGTAACGTTGAAACAATTGCAAGCAGTCATTATTTCTAGATGTTCCCACAATTTCTGTTGGAAAATGCTGGTTTTACGATCTAAATCCGTTCCCATTTCATATGCATTGTTTGTGAGTACACGACCATAATAGGAAAATTAATGTTCTGCCATTTTTTATTTAATTCGGGTTTCACAAAATCATTTTAATGATGTCTGTCTCAGAAATTTAGAATTTTGCACTTTTTTACCAATTTGTTGTTAACACTGGTGGTAAGCCTATATTTAAGGTTTTATGTAAAGAAGTGAAAGCTGCACGTTGAACCCTGCCCTGTGCCTTGTGGGTAAAAATCCCGAAATGTTGATACAAACTGCAGTGATGTCCCATTTTTTTAAAAATTTGTAGCAAATCTAATTATGTTGTTGAAAGTAACTTCATACTTAGGAAAATAGCTTCCAGTAACTCGTGCCGTAAAACTGAGTTGTATTCTAATGCTGGGAGAAGGAGCTGTTTTGCAGTGGTGGTCTTTTTAACATCCGTGGTTAAACTATTTTGGCTCCTGTATAGATAACCCCGTTTGTTGTTGATTTTGTTGTAATCTTAGTTATATGATCACTGTGTGAAAGTGTTTGATCTAACATGACTCCCCAATAATTCCCTCCAATTCATGTCCACGTAGTCCTTTGACTTTCATACTGTTCTCTTTTGAGCCAGTTTTTTTTTGCGTTATAAGACCCATCATTTTTGTGTTCCTTTCATTCAACCGCATTTTGATTTCAGCAAACCACGTTTACAGTTTGTAGTTCAAAGGTTGCAGTAGTAGCCGTGTACAGCAGGTAATTATTTAACATTCTCTTTTTATCTGACCAGTGCTTTGCATTACAGCCAAGCCTCAACATGCTGTATCACACACACACACTTATCTTTAGAAACACCTCATTCGTATTCCCACTGCCTCTATTACCTCCGAGGCTTGCCCACCACGGTTTGGCCATGACAAGTAGTCTTTGCGCTGCTGCCTTTTGAGGAACTGCCAGGGTCTCCATGGAGGGGAGGGTATTGAGGACATTTCCATGGTGTCTGGATGTGAGGCGTGTGCGTGCTGCCATCCGTGCAGCATGGTCGCTTTCTTGCTTTTAGGTGCCACCCACCTCCCCAGGAATTTGCCAGTGATGTCCTGCTACACCGTCCTACTAGTAGCTGGTATCCAGTGTAGCATGGTCACCCACTACATCAAGGCTGATACTGTTTCCCACTACAGGAGGTGCTGAGAGAGTGGGACGCTCTGCTCCCTTCCCTCTGGTTTAGCACATGATGCTTCCACATTGCGACACCGACCCCACTGACCCAGGGTAAGGGAGCAGCTTGGTTCTCAAACCTGATTTCCCACCAGACCGTGGAGTAGTTAAGAAACATAGAAACGTAAATGTCGGTAGGAAGGAACCACTTGACTCTCCCAGTCTGCCCAGATGTTCCATGCCTCATCTGTCTTTGCGGACCCAAAATTGTCTTTGGCAACCCTTCCTTCTCCCTGCCTGTTCCTGATACACTCCTGTGTCTATCATATGCATGCTTAAAGCCTCCCACTGTTTTTCCCTCCACCACTTCTGCTGGCAGTCTGTTCAAGACATCTACTACCCTTTCAGTGAAGAAATATTTCCTCACATCTACCTTAAACTCACCCCCCATCACGTGCCCCCAGTAATGATTTAATCAGCGAATGAAGCAAATCATTGAGATCTTAGCCACTTTTGCAGTGTTGTATGTCTCTCTCTCTCTAGAAGACGAATGTTGATACATAGTATAATACTATTAGAGCAAGAACTTTACCCTTACCCGGGACTGCTCACTTCAGAATTCAGTAAGATGTGGATACCAAATTGATTAACTATGCCTAAAGCGGTTGGGGAAGGGATGGTCATGCGCATACCCTTAGTAGAAGGAGAATTTGTGTACCTGCGTGAAGCAGGTAGATCATATGGTCCGTGTTTCCGTGTTTTGTTTCCCTCTGTATCACACCAAGATCCATAAAATCTGTCAGTACCACTTCCAAAAACAATAGCTACAACTGTTTCCCATTCCTGCACTATTTAATACAGCAGCGACAGTACCTAGGTATATCTGTGGGGTTGTTGTGCCCCCTGCAGCTAGTGCAGAATGTGACAGCCTGGCTGATGGCTGGGATGTCTCGTTCTGAGAATATTACACCAGTACTGCGTGCTCTACACTTGCTGTCTATTTGCACATCAGCTTTAACATACAGTTTGCTTCTTAATTTACAAGGCCCTGCATGGTTTGGGAGCAGCAGCAAATAATTACTGGCACCAGCATGCAGAAAGAGAGAGACAGAAAAATGATTGCTGCCTCAAACTAATTTGTGAAAAAAGTCCAAATGGCAAGACATACTCACACAGAATAGGTTACAGGCAACCACTCGATGGGGAGACAGGACTTGTCTCCCCCCAGGGTGACAGTCTGTATTCTGTTTAATGTGAATGTGTTTTGAATTAGTTTTTCCTTATGGCTTTCTTCGGTTAATTAGAGGCAGTGATACATTTTATGTCTCTTTCTTTCTGCGTGCTGGTGCCAGTAAAGTTTTACTACTGCTGCCTTTATTTTTGGTTTTTCATATAGCTGTTTGGTCCCCATCGCCTTCTCCCACCAACTGGCGACGGGGACACGTAGGCATTTACAGGCTTTCTCCCTGCGCCCAGTACATGGCCACAAGCATGTACAGGCCCACTACGATCCCGTGGCGCCAGCTCAGCCCCTTCCACCTCCCGCAACTGTTTTACCACCCTCTGTCCGCCTACGCTACCCACTGGACCTCCACCCAGTGGGAGCAGAACCATGGGTGCGCCAACCCCCCCCCCTCACCACCCTCGGGCGAAGAGCTGCCCAGCAGCGTGCTCGCTCCTGCTCCGCCCTCCAAGCCGGCACCCCGATGACCCGAAGATTTTCCCGAACCCAGGTCGCCGGCGTTGCTTGAGGTGTGATGTCCAGTGCCTCAACCCTCTGCACAACCAGACCAGCTCTTCCTTTGTTTTTACTGTGGCACAGCAGTCCTGGCATGACCCTTCCCTTCATGCGGCTCTTGCATGGTCTTGGCCCTGTCTGTCTCAAGGTCCTCCAGACTACATGCATACCCTCATCCACTCCTCCACTTCACCGAGGCAGGCATCCTGCGTGTTTCCTGGTTTTGTGTAAAATAGTCAGGAGACTGGGCTTTCAGGGTGGAAGCATCCATAATTTGGAATGGTCTGCCACCTCACACACATGAAGTCCTCCTCGATGGATATTTTTAGATCTGTTCTGAAAACTCACTATTTAAAGTTAAGTTATATGTTTGGTTGATTTAACTGTTTTTCATTAAATCTCTTTGTTATGTTTCCTGTAACTGGGATTTTGCATGCTACTGTGTATAACGGCCAGAGCCTATTGTGTTGGGTGCCGTAGAAATAAAATGTTGCCTTGCCTTACTTGAATGGTAGGAGGCAACCACATAGTAACATTGTGAAAGCCTGTTACTATGGAGGCAGTGGTGTACTGATGACAGTTACCCTTCCTCTCTTGGCCAGCCATTGATAGCCCAAGCTTGTTCCCAAGCATGAGTCACCAGTGTCTCAAGCCGCAGTGCTACCACTGGATCATTTAAAGCAGCAGTGCAATGAAATCGGGCAAAAATGTTGACCCTTCTTTTTTTTCCCTTTAAGAGATTTCAGGCATCTACAATTTTCTAATTCCACCAAAATTTGAATATTTTATACATGTTTTAATTGAATTTTTTTCTTAAGAAAAAAGATGGCCGCCACATTTTGCATAGAAATAGTACTGCAGGCCTGGCAAGGCTTAGGATAAAAACAAAACTAAAAAAAGACGCACAATGCACAATATAGGAGGTGCCTAGACAAGTACATTTTATGGGTATACTAATATTTTTCTTAACTGTAGTTGAAACTAGCTTTTTTGGAAAAAACATTTTTCATTGCACTGCTGCTTTAAGATTGAAAATGACTCAATGTCCATCATGTCTATACCCCCCACTTCATAAGCAGGAGTGAAATATGATCGTCTTCTTTTGTCTCAACAAGTTGCTAAATTGGATTAGAACTCTCAACATAGCGCCACCATCTGGTGATAAAAAGTTCTGACAATGAGTGTGAAAGAGAAACATTATTTTATATAAAGGAAGGAATGTATGAACCATGGTGGGATTTGAACCTTGGCTGTCCATGTTGATGATTCTGATCTGCACCCTAGCCTCCACGAAACAGTTCTTTCTACCTCCACAGTACTGGAGTGGTACAATTCATGGTTCTTCCTGGAAGGTCAGTGAGTGAGCATTTGGCCCAGTAATTAGGAAGCAAAGGCTATTCACATGCACCGCATCAGGATTGGGGGGGATGGAAAATGGGCTCTCACACCAGAGGTGAGGAACCCTGGTATATCCAGTCCCCCAACCTCGACTCGACTCTCCCACGAGGGCCATGACCATCCTGTTGAGGAGTGGCCCCTACCCTCGACCCCGGCTGGGGGGCTGTCCATGGCACCAAGGTGGCCTGAGAGAGAAATTGAGTTAAGTGGCAATGAGGGAGCTCGGGCATTATTGTATAGGGAAGGGGCATAAACCGAATGAAAAAAAAATGAAAGATTTCAAGCCAGATGTTCAGGCTCCTGCACACTGACATTGTCTTGGTTACTCAGCAGTTCCACCATCCATAAAACACCGGGTAGAAGCAGAAGCAGAAGGGTGAAGGCATAATGGATTTCAGGAAGGGACCCAATGGTGTGTTGGCAGCAAAGTGGACAAAAGATTGTAACTGTTGAGAAGAACACGGGGGGATGGTGAACTTGATAAGCAGTACCCTTGCCAGAGGTAGTGGTATGCTCAAATGAACAAGTGTCTGGGCATCAGCACAAAAGGAGCATACTACAATATAAAGTATGAGCAGCGACCAGCCTGAAATGTAAAAAGTGTCGATATAAAATTCAAAATTGTTGCTCTTCTAAAAATCAATCTTCACTATTGATTCATACTTATGGATCTAGGGCCAGAGGCACTAGGACCTCATGGGAGCTTTTTTCTACAGGGAGTCGATGTCAGCTGCTGACATTGCCTGCGCACCTCACGTCGTGGCGCGTACTAGCCAATATCTATTGTAGGCTCCCTCACACACAGCAGTTCTGTTCTTCCCACCATCGCATGCACACTGTGGGAGTGACATCACCTCAGTTCAGCCATTGTCAACTACTCTTCTGTGTCACCACTGAAAAGTTTCTCTGTCTGCACTGTCATCTTTGTTTATTTACTTTCCATGATGTCAAGAGTCCAGAAAAAGAAGAAGGGAGCTAAAGAAGACTGTCACTCCCCTATCATGTATTGTTGCCTCTGTGGGAAACCTATTGTGGTGACAGATCAATATATGCAGTGCTGGACCTGCCTTAGTTTGGATAACTTTATGGATGTGTGTGATGCTTGCTTCTTTATGGACCGCCGTACTTAAGAGATCTGTGAGTTGAAGTGGGGTCACATTATCCCCACCTTTAAAGGCAGGCATCACACACCTGAGGCAATGGCATGGTCTCTCGGCCCTTCCCAGTACCTCATGTACTGAGGAAGTACAGTGTCCTCCTCAACCTCTCCTCGCTTCACCTCACCAAGGTGTCAAAAGCCCTGGGGGTGAGTCTGGTGGACAGCTGACTCCTTCAGGGCGGTCAACTGAGCACCCCCCAAGTCTGTCTGCCCTGGTTAGCAGACATTCCCAGTGGTGAGGATGAAGCTATACACTTGGTCTACACCAGTGGATACTCGTGTCGCGACCTGGTGCCGCCCCAGCTTCTGACACCATTTGCGGTGTCAGCGAGCGAAGAGGTGCTTGCTGTGATGTCAGATCCCTCCTGACACCGTTTGCCATGTTAGGAGAGGGACTAGCATCAGGGCCTTGATTCATCCGGTCTTTGAGGTGGAAGTGTTGATTTCTGTCCTAAGTAGCCCTGGGTCTGATACCGGGCTTAGTGCTGGCGAAGGTGTTGCCCCAGGTCCTTCCCTGGTTTTGGTGGCATTCACCCTACTGGGTTAGCTCCTGACATAATGAGGTGGATTCAGGGATGGGGTTGAACCTACACTGGGCATGGCACTGAGGGCAGTGCTGGCCATGATGTCAGAGGGGAACCTGAGACTAGGCCAGCCCCTGGCCCTGGTGCCTTGGGTGGCACTGACTTGGGGCTGGAGGATGGCCAAGACATGGAGTTCTCTCCAAACCCGCAGGCTGAGTCTGAACCAATGAGGACCAGAGCTGCCCCAAGGGGACTGTATGACTCTGCTCTCCTCACCTGTGGGTAGTGGTGGCAGTAGGTTCTACCGCTCCAGGGACTGATTGGTGAAGGCAAATTAGTGGAGTGCTCCACAGCAGCGGCCAGTACTTAGCGTTATAATGGAAATAACTTGAAGTCCATTGAAAACAATGACTTTACGTTACTCCGTCTTCCAAACCACTACTCCTCCATTCTTAAGGCAAAGTACATTGAAAACAATGTACTCCGCCTCACTTCACCTTGTTTTTAAGCTCCAAAGGCGAATTTTGCAGTGATTCATAGGATTTCAGGTCACATGGGCTCTAGATTGTTCTGCACAGTCTCAGTTTGGGGTAGTGTGTGTAGGAAGCTGTAGGAGACAATCTGATCTGAGAGCGCTCTGCGATTCAAACCTTCTAAAAGCTGTTAAAAAAGCCTTTTTGGGTCATTTGTTTTGCTGAAACCTTAGTTTGTGATTATAGGAAACCCTCCTGTGCTCATATCATCGAGTGTTTATTGTTTGTGTGTAAATTTTGAATGTTAATGTACAACATTCAGTCTGTGTACTGAGAGACGGTGGAAGTGTGCTTTGGGGGAGGAGCGTACTTGTGGTGTAGGTAGATTAACTTAGAGAAAAAGACAGTGCTTTCTGTTTCGGTGATATTTTTCTTGTATAACTGTGTTAACGTACACACAGTAATATTGTCAATAATTCTTGCCATTTTTTTGTTGATTGTTGTGGTGCAGCAGTGCATAATTTTAGTTTGTTTAAAATATGTGGTTATATTACGGAAGTTTTTAATTTGCTACGCATTACTTAGTGTGCGTGTGAGTATATGTGTGATGTGTGTCGTCAAATCAGACACCTTTTATTGTGCCACATAATTTCAGCAATGTGAACCTGCTGTTCACTGCAGCTGTGTAATTTTTGTACTTCTTTGTGGTATCTTTACTGGTACTAGTACTAGTGACTGTTACTGCAGCAGTGCAGTACACTGCCCCCCGTGGCCCGCCCCAACCGGCAAAGGAATTATTTTCCAGATTTGAATTTCTGATGGTAAACACTGGTTAGGTGTTGTGCCTTTGCATCTGCATCTCTTCAGTGCACAGCGCAATCTTAATCTGTCTGTGCATTTGCATCTCTTTAGGGCCCAATCTCCATCTCTAACCTAAGTCACAGTTGTTTCTTTGGCTTCCCTTCAGAGTACTAGACAGGTGTGGTCCATAATTCTGCATGAACACTGTACTCATTAATATGCGTTTTTAAGTCAGGACCATCATCACGAGTCACTTCTGATACAAATCATGTTCTTCATCATCACGGTCACAAATGCAGTCACAAATCATGATTTACGATCACGTCCTGAGTCACGAATCACAACATTAATTTTTTTTAATAGTTACTTGGGTGTACTGTAAGCCTGTTTTGTAGTATCTCTCCATACTTCACCACCCCACCATTGTACTCATTAATGAGTGTTTTTAAGCTGGGGAGTTTTGTGCCACACCTCATCGGGGCCCGGGGAAGTACAACCATAGGCATTTGCATTTCTTCATCATCACAGTCACAAATAACGATTTACGATTACGTCACAAATCATAGCATTAATTTTTCACTAGTTTATTGGATGTATTGTAAGCCTGTTTTGTAGTATCTCTCCAGGCTTCACTATCCCACCATTGTACTCATTAATAAGTGTTTTTAAGTCAGGGATTTGGACAGTGTCTGCAGTACATACACAGGCTGGAAAGAAGACTGACTGCACACATGCAGTTTAGCACAGTATACTTGCACTGCTCGGAATACAAAGTGTCACACATACGGAAGACAACAAAAAAATGGCATAATTACATACAAGGGTCGGGGATGGTGGAGGAATACATTTCATAACACAGCAAGGAAGGTGTTGGGAGGGCACATGGTGTGAGGAAAAAAAACTAATGTGGGATCCCATGGTGATCCAGCAGCAGTTCCAGCATTGACATAATTTGCAACTGATGTTCCTCTATGCGATCCAGCCTCTACTCCACAGCACTCACCCTCTCATTGTTCTCCTCAACAGCACTCCAGAGAACTACCAAGTTAGCCTGTGTTACACCTAGTTCTCTGGGTCCACACGTTCTGCAGGCTGACCTGCTGGTGGTGGTGGTGGTGGGGGTGCTGGTGGAACAGCAGGTGCTGCTGTGGCCCTCCTCTTCTTAGGGATGCCGCCATGCACAGCTGCACCCTCTGCCACAGAACGGCCAGCAGGTGCAGGCATGGTCTGTTCTGTGGCAGCCTGCCACTCCAACTGGTGGTGATTGAGCATATGGGTGTGCTGGCCCTCAGGTGAGTCCCCCGGTGTCCACGGTGCACCTCCACCTCACATAGATGGCACTTGACCACACTGCTGTTCCCCCAACACAGTCAAAAAACTGCCAAACAACGGAGGTGTGGGGAGGACTAGGCACAGGCAGGGGAGGGCCAGATGAACTGGCAGCTGACTGGTCACAGTGCTGAACAGGGATGGGATCCACATCTGGGCCCGGGGGAACAGGCACATCCTGCTCTAGAGGACCTGGTGCTGGACTTGGTGGTGGTGGTTCCACTGCCTCAGAGTCAGGATAGGAGGCGGTGCTGGTCCTGCTTCCGGGGGGGGGGGGGCACTCACAAGTTTCGAGCGGTCCAGCAGGGATGGGCGCCCATGCCCCCCATGCATGCGCATGGTATGACGCTTACCCCTACCACGCTCTACCAGAGCTGCCCCTGCCCCAGACATTCCCTCTCCCTGGTCCATCTCTCCTACTGAGCTCCCTCAGTCCGAGCAATCACTCTTCACACAACACACACACACAGTCACACAGAGAAACAACTAACTGCTTATAAAGGTAAGAAAAATAAAATTTACAGAAAAAACAAATTAAGTAAAAAATAGTACAGAAAAGACAAAAAATGTGGCTTTTAAAAAAGCTGTTGGGTCTAAATCAAAGTTTAAATCTCCTCCTCACTCTGATCTCAAAGTATCAGCAGTCACAAAACACACTACTCTCTCTCTGTCTGCACAGGAAAAAGTAAAAGTGTCTGCTTGTATGACTCACTTCCTTCCTGCCTAGCTAAAGAGCATGTGACTTACAGTACTGTAAGCCATGTGATATGTGTGTGTGTGTGGGGGCTGCCAAATCTGAAACACCAACTGGATCACTTAGAATCATAATGAGGAACGTGAAGTCCATTAAAAACAATGACTTCACCTTTCTTGACATTGCCATTCCGCCTTAACGCAAAGTGGTAATGACAAGGCAGAGTGAGCACTTTGCATTGCCCACTCCACGTAGCGGAGTGGCAACGCGAAGTGCCCACTTCGCTTTCACTTTGCTGGCGGAATTTAAATTTGCTGCATCTCTACCTGTGGGTCTCCCCCCCCATGGGCACCGCACTGATTGTTTCTTTTTTGTAGATTGACCTTGTTCAGACAGTCTTTCCAGGACCTTTCCTTGGGTGGGATCTTCTGAGCATCCCCACAGCCCAGATATTGGCCCTGGAGCCTCTAGCTCCCACTTCCTTCTTGGGCCTATACCACTCTGCCTGAACATCCAGGGATTATGGGCCCTCTGGGGCTAATCTCCTGAGTTAGCATGGAAGTGCAGCTGGTGCCCTGTACCAGTACCATAGTCATGCCGACTGGGCCAGTTCCAATCTGGCCCTTTGGCACCACCCACTTCCATGTCTAGTGCCTCCCCTCCGTCAGCGTTCTCCTGTGATGGCACGGAATCCTCCCTTCACATGTTCTCAGACTCTGAGTATGTCCTGTGCCAGAGATTTCTGGCAAACATGTTGCAGGCGCGGGACATTGGCGCGATTGCCAACTGCAATATCATGTCCTTGAAGCTGGGACTCCTAGAAACTTTCAGCGATGCAACTGTGTCATCCCTCCCTGGTCCAGAGCCCTCGAGAAATGTTCAAGGACAGTCTGGAAATGTCCCTTTGCACTCCCTCCAGCCCCAAGCGATGTCCAGCAGTGGTATTGTGCACCCTCAGGCTCTGCAGGTACAGTGCCTCACTTCACCTTGGGGGACTGAGGTTATGCAGAACTCAATAGGTCCTCATCACCCAGCGCATAACCAGCCTCCTGAAGCGGACTCTGCTCAGTGAGATGCTTTCGGCAGGAAGGTGTTTACCTCGGCTTGCACCATTATGTGCATTGCTTCACAGAAAGTACATCAGGCAGCTTACAACAAACAAATAAGCGTGGCCATGCACTCCAGAGGTGCAATAAGTAGAATAAGGCAATAAACTAGCAAAATAAGTTCAACTTTAATTAACTGCAGCTCCAGGATGGACTACAACACGGTGGACACCATTACCCAACAGCCTCGGCGCTTCGCTTCAGTCAGCTTCGTCAGCAAGCTAACTGCTGGGGTTAAAGGCATCATTATATATATATATATATGTAGTGCAAACAATTAGCACATCATTATTGCAAAATAAGAATTTACAAACTTTAAAGCAACCATACGTATTTGTTTCATCATCTGAGCGCACAGACAACAATCATAAACCACTATATGTGGAAGGTATCTTGTACCCTGTATTTACATAAACTCAAAAAACAGTGACTGAAAAAAGGGGGATATAAAATATTGAAATATGCTGCGATATGTAGACAAAAAAAAATTATATAAAGAATTTGAATCTAAACGACGGGGATTGCAAAAAGCACTGCCTTTATGAAAAGAAATAAAATGTATTATTTGGTTTTACTCCATAAACTATGAAAAGTTACCATTATATCTCATAGAAATACATGTGTTTAAACTACATAGATTCTTATAAGGCAGACTATTTTTAATATAAATTAAATGATATTGTCTTGTAATTAATAATGCTCTTGTTAGTCGAGTGGTGTCCTTCACTAACTGCTAAGTGACCATTTTGTAGTTTAAAAACTAATGGGAAATCAAGCCATGTTCATTTCAATGGGGAGTGCCCCTGCTCTCTCCCTGGCCACACGTCATTACGTGCATGAGTGCGGGGGCATGGCGGCCGAACCGGAACTCTCACACGGCAGAGGGCTTCACTGTGAAAATAAAAATTACGAGGAAGATAATTAAGGTACGGCATACTTTTTATCGGTAAAACCAGGCTAGAATGATGGCCGATGAGGGCAGCCACCACTATGAGTGAATTGTAGCTGCTGTCAGATAGGCCAGATATTTACTTTAAACATTACAAATAAATAAAATGGGTCCCATGTAACCCCACCCCAAGGATGCCGTTGTAGACTAGCTGTTACAACTCAGTGTGCCTTTCCTGGTCAAAAATTTTACAAATGAACTATAGATAAAATAAAGAAAGTATTTTTTGTGCCATGCCTTACCAAGAGGACCTCCATGAAAATCTGACATTTGTATCCCTTGGGGTCGCTCCACCATTTGTTTGTTGCACATTCTGAATAGACCATAAATACATGATGCACGCTGACCTATTTTCTCCGTACTCACAGTTTATGCTGAGCCTGGCAGGGAAGCCTCATTTCGAGTCTTTGGCATGTATAGGTTCTCTCATTCGTTCATTCTACAGTAGCTGGCAGAGGTGGTGGGAGTGTGTGTACCAGATGCCACTCTGACCCTTGCCTGTGACTTATATACCTTAACTTCATTGAGTCCTGCTCCGACTAGCATTTCTTTTCCACCACCTCAGTACCCTAGGATTTTACCACCTCTCTTCACCATCATCCAGCATGCCATGGGAGGAAGGCATTGGGGCACCAGTTCAAAAGCCCAATACCAGTGCTGGCAGTCACTAGTATCACTATTGCTAGAATTTAAGGTGGCGACAGGGGATAATGGCAGTGGGGGGGGGGGGTGTCAATATTTATTATACTCTTTGGTTGTTTCAATGGTAAGGGAAGGGGGAATGTAGTAGTAAGACAAATTTATTCATAAAATTCTGAAATGGAAATCCACAGTGAAGCTGAGGCTCATTTCCAATGGGGTCCCACATGCTTTCACCCAGCTACAATGAATATTCACAAGTCATACAGTCAAAATACATAAATTACAATATGCGTGTAAAACTGCATACAAAGTATGATAAATCTATTTAAATGAATTATTAAAGTACTTATTTTAGAACAGATGATTACATTTATTGTGGGAGAGAGAACTAGCTATTAGAGGGTTAATGGGCCTAGTTTTTATTGTCGGAAATGGGCGGCAGGAGTTGGATTCGGTTATCTGATGCAGAACTGGAACTTCGGATTCCAACTCTGATTCTGATGCCTGTTTTTTGGAATTGGGATTTTTGACCTGAAATTTCAAGTCCTACTACTGAAATAAAGACAAGAATCTGCCGAATTTGATTCCGGGATTCAGAATCTGAGCATTCCTAATCAACACATGCATTGCTTAAATATTTAAGAAATACGCAGTGGGTTACAGTGAGATCCATTTTATCTCCGCTAGTGAGTGGTAAGACCGCTGCCTCACGAATGATGAAGCCACAAGTTACACATGAAAGTCTTGCCATACTCTGTGGAAATAAATGTGTTATTTCACTGCAACCTATGACGTATTTGATTTACCGTATACCACAATATTATGATTTTTTTTTATCAGTTTTACTGTTTTAGATTAAAATTGCCTTTTATTCCATTGTTTTATTTATTTAGTTATTTACTTATTTGAAAATTGATGACCAGCAGAGGAACACTGAGCCAAGGCTCATTTCCAGGGGCGACCTGTCGGAAGAGAACAGTGGGAGAACAGCAGCACAAAACACAGTAGCAAAACATTTGGTAAAAATGAGTACAATTTGAATAAATGCAAAAAGTTGTATGTGCAGAGAATAAAGTGTGCTGCAACTCAGTAAGCATGCCTAGCAAGTGTACATTCAGAAGTGGCAGCAATACATGGTGAATAACATAGTATTGACAACAGGTGATTGACTTGAGGAGAACGTTACTGCCTGACCTTGTAATGCATCGGGATAAAACTAGTGGTATGGAAGATAAACCAAGGCAGGAGAGGGGACCCAGCCGGCTGCTTACCAGGATAGCTGAAGCTTGGCCATGGAGGTATTGGGAGGAAGGGAAACAGGAACAGGTGTGGAAAAGTTGGACTTTCAGCTGGTGCCTCAGAGAGACAGGGGATAAGGAAAGGCAGAGAGTGCAGGGGAGTTAGTTCCAGAGTGAACCCCCACTTGCATACTGTGTGACCCTGAGCAAGTCACTTAACTTCCTTGTGCTCCCAGGTCACACCTGTAAACAAGCTTTAGCTTAGTGTGTCTCTCCTGGTTAAACAATTTCCCCTTTCCCCTTCAGAGTTAGGGAAGTCGATAGGAGAAGGCAGATTGCTCAGCAGAGAAGCGGGAGTGAATGGTGGCAAAAGTATGATAGTACTTGGAATGGAGGGATCAGGAAGCAGGGGTGAGTTGGGAGGAGAGGTAAGAGGGATGGAACCAAACCAGTACTGTATTTGGATATGAAGAAGGTTCAGTGAACCTAGCAACCGGGGGGCCTTTAGTAGCAAAACATCAGAAGGAATTGCTGAGGGAAGTGGAAAGGGCAGTACTATAGAGCACATCCACATAGCTGAAGACAGGGAGCACCACTTTGGTGACAAGCTCCCTGCAGACATGCACAGATTGGTTTCTGTGTTCTGTTTCCAGATTCTAAGTGGAAATATTGATCGGAATATAACATGATCAGTTACCAAATGTATTCACCAGTGGTGCGGTATATATTCATATATATTGTTATTAGGAACAGTGGGAAGGGAAATATTTCTGAGCTACATAGTTTGGGAGTAATTTTTTAATTTTTAATGTTTGCCCTAATATGAGAAGTTGTACTCTTGGGACAGGAGCTGAGAGAGTAACATGAATGTAGATTTGGAACGGCTTCACAGTGCCTTTGAAATCACTGACGTGAAAACACTCGGCGCGCTTTTATTTAAGCAGGGGCCTACTCCTCCGACATTGATTGACTTGCAATAAATTGTCTGGTATGAGAGGCACAAAGAAGCAGATAGGATGCTGGCATTCAGAGCCAAAATGTTCCATATATTGACTGACAAGCTGGGAGATGTGCCGGAGTAAGATAAATCGGTCAGCAGAGTGCTGCTTGACAGTTCTGGAGATGTGAAAACTGTTCTTGTTAATTTGTCAAGGGGACCCTGTCATTTATTGTGAGGGGAAGGGGGGGCAGTGGTGTATTTGAGTTACTACTGCTAATTACATACATAGAATTAGGAGTTTCGTTAGTAAGTCTTTTCATCACATTCTTCCCCTGCATGGATCCTTTAGGGATTTAAGCCACACAGCAGCACCCCAAGTGCTTTAGAATGTTGTTCTGACAGTAACTGTGAACATCAGATAGAAATACAGAAGTGTCAGATCCAGCAGCCAAAGAGGGATGATTCTTCTCATGTATGTCAGGGTGTGTGATTCTGCTCTTATTGTTTCAGGACTAACACTAAGTGCAATATATCCAGTACTCGACTGCTGTGCACTAGACAAAGAACTGCACGTTTTACACCTCAGTTTCTTGTCGCTGCTTAAAGACCTGGTAATGCCCCCATTTTGTCATAGCAATTTCTGGATAAATGATACAAAAATTAAAGCAGCAGTATTTCAGTCCATGGAATATCTCACCATAAAGTTTTTTTTTTAGTCCTGTAGAATTTCTGACAAACACATAAAAATACCCATTTTTCATTTTATTTCATTCCTGAACTGAGATCTCTAGTTCTGAAGTTTTTAAAAGCCCTTGGTCTCTCTTGTGCCATGCCCAGCACGAAAAAAAAAAATCTTGTCGTGACGCTGTGCTGCTTCCCATCACACACATGTATCTGCCCCTTCCCATGTTGTATGTACAGTCAAAACATGGCAACCAAAGAGATTTTTAGATATTGCTAGTAGCGGTGGCCATACTTATTGACTTGTCATTAATTACAAAACTAGAAATAGAAGCTCTTTTAAAGAACACCTTTCTTGGTGCATTGGAAAACAAATAGGAGGAGGCTCCTCTACTTGCATGGGAGTTCCTGCATAGCAGTTTTCATATTATAGGGTTTACCCCCCCATGGAAGGGAAAGGATCATATTTTGCCCCTGAAGGGGCTAGCTGCTCGATCCCTTCCACTTCCTGATCTCCGACGCTGTCCCCATGCTTCCTTGTTTTGTGGTGCCACTGTAGGACCAGCGCAGGGACGTGTTCAATGCAAGTGTACGGGGTGTCATTTTAGAAGGTATTTTCAGTATTTTAATCGGACCTTTGGTGCAAATGGTAGCCTGTATTCAAGTAACAAGAGCCTTATTACTTGAATACAGGCTTCCACTTGTACCAAAAGTGGAAGAAGAAAAAGGTGATTTTGTAGTTGCTCTGCAAAGTCATGTGTTTTGGGGGGGAGCTGACAATTCTCACCTGCTGGGTCCATGACATGGGGTCATAAGAAGACTATGTTGAAAACTTGGGGTCAAAATATTTAAAAATTTTTAAAAGAGTTATGAATATGTAACCCCTAGGTGGCGCTATCCCAAGGGCTACTACCCCTGCCTGTATGGCTAGTGACAGGTTAAGAGGCCTACATCCAATGGTGGGTGCCTCCACCCAGAGGTCAGGGTTGGTAGTGGTTAAACTAACTCGGGTACAGCCCTCTGGGACACTGTGACCCCCCCCCTTTGTTCCCACTAGTGACCCACACAGTACGTTGGAGTTACCTCTCCAATACCCCACATATGCACACTTCTTACACATACAGTAACCACTTACCCTCAGGACTGATTCTTGCAACACGTCTCTGAGGACCCCCTGTAAAACAAGGTTAGATAATACACACAACCTCAATGCAATGCTTATTTCACATGTACTGACACCACAGACAGAACATAGTTCAATAATAACAAATCTGATTTATTAGAGGGGGGCAGTAACAAGGAGAGGGCAATCAGGTTGATTTTGTTTGGAGATATTTGATTCACAGTACTGTGCATGCATATAGGGTCCAAAATGTCACACTCTGGGTACCCAGGATTGGGGGGACTAGCCAGGTCCGTTGCCCGGGGTTGGCCGGCTGGTGTAGCTGGATGGGGCCCTGTGGGAGGAAAATATATGCACAACACACAGTTGTAATCCGGAGCCGGATGGCTCAGTCCACAGAAAGAAAACACACAGAAATCAGTTGACACACTTTGATTAAATGAAAGGTGCAGGGAGTTTCCCTGAGTTGTACTCAGGATACCCTAAGCAGAAAACCTGAAAGAAATGGTTGTTCTGGATTGCCAGAAAACAGGGCATGGAGATGAGGCCCTCGTGACAGGGCCCACTGCTTTGAATAACAGGCGGATTCAGTCCGATTAAATTGAATTCAGCTTCCAGCTTCAGCTCACAACTCACAGTAACAGGGGAATGGAATATTGCGATTCCCCACCAGCACTAGACACATTCATATTTAAAGGAAATTACTATACCAGGCAGCTGCTTCTCAATCCCGATCACAAACACTGCAAATTCCCCGGGAGCACACACAGCATCAGCAGTCCCCAACAGGCCGATCGCACTTCAGCCAAACCTTCGGTCTTCTACGGGCAAGCCTGCTTCTGCACACTTCTGCTTTCTCTTCTGAATTCGGGTTCAGCCTGACTTGCTCACTCCAATGGCTGCAGGCTGACTACAGGGCCTCCCGTGCGCTTCCCGTGTGAACTATACGCCACAGCAAACAGAGCTTCTTCTCCTTACACAGTCAACTTGCATCTGATCCTCCCAGCAATAGTTCAGGGCATTTCCTTGGCTTCATACCAGTTCTGTTGGTGGATTCAGCTGTCAATCACAGCAGGGCTCCCTCTGTTGGTGCAAAAAGGTGCCAAGGTCCAAACTACAATTCCCAGAGGCACCTGCCATATATTCCCCTTTGGTAGCAGGCTCCAGGTGAGAGTCCAAGTTCTGGTTGGCTCCAAGCAGTCCCCATTTTAGGGCTCCCCTAACCCAATTGGCCCAGCTCAACAGTTTAGGTCCAAAATGGAGGGGCAACACACATAGAGTCCCAGCTGCAAGAAAGCCAGGTTATACAAACTGCATTTTCATTAACATTCTAACTGATCTCTGGCAAACAGTTACATCTTTCAATTAGGCTCCCTCTGCACTCTTAGCGACTGCAGAAATGGAGCGATTAGACAACAGCTTGGGCGGGGGTCCAGCATTAAACACACAATCTCCCCATTCAAACTAAATTAGCCTGCATGCAGGCAGCTCTTAAAGGGACAGTACCAGAGACTCTAAAAACACTCACAGTTAAGCGGCTTAAACGCTGAACACCATTCAGGCTGGGAGCAGTTAGCCAGCTCCTGGAAGACTTTTGGAAACCCCCATTTGCAGGGGGTTACAAATGTACATTGAAATATTTCATGTTTGCTCATAACTGTTTTTTTCAATTATGTGTTTATCATTTTTTCCCCCGTTTTTCACTCATCCTTACACCCCTGGCATGAGCGCGTGTACATGGAAGTGTGTGTCACACACTGTGGGATGTCCCATGCTACTGGTAACCTGTACTAGCCTGCGCCACCACTAGACCTCCACCCGGAGGCAGCGGGACTGTGGGAGGGTGACACCCCTCCCTGGGAGAGGAGAGCAGTCATTAAGCAGCTTAATCCTGCTCCCTCCCCCCTCTCATGCCAGCTCCCCAGTGACCCAATGTCGTTCCCGAACCCAGTTGACTGGTGTAGCGCAATGTAAGGCATCCCGCGCCGCAGCCCTCAGTGCACCAGGCCGGCTTGGTTAACTCATAACTTTTAATTACCAATATTTTCACCCTAAATATTCAACATAGCCATGTTATCACACTACTTCATTATTCGCGACAGGTGTCATTTTTCAAATCCTGGACAAGACAAGTTTTCACACATGTGGTGTGAAGTGGCATTTTGAGCACTATTCCATAAATGCCACATGTCATGTTTATAAAGGGGGAGTTATAAAGCAACTGTCTTGCAAATCTGGTGTCACAGTTTAAAAAACCAAAATAATTGTTAAGAAATGTTTTGTGCAGTGCCGGCTTTTACCCCAGCAGGTAGTGCTTTGTGATCTTGTACCGATAAGCGGAGTTTGGAGGCGAGCCCAATGAGTAAACTGGATGGAACAAGGCTAGGGGGGACGGCACTGTGATGCAACAACATCCCCCAGCCTGAAAAGGGAAGTTGCAGTGTTACCCGCATGGGCCCAGGTACCATACAGTGAGGAGACATCTTCTTTTGGTATTGGGCCCAGCACCTCTGCATCCATGGCTGCCAGAGGGTCCTGTGCTGAGGCTGACAGGTGCACTCTTTCCCTTGCATGTCAGTATCTGTAGCCACATGGAAGCACAGGGCCCAAAAGGCCCTGCGCTTCTGCAGCCCTTCAGACAGCCCCATAAATCCTTGACATCTATTGCAACATGGAAGTGCCGGACCCAGAGAACCCTGCTTTTCTGCAGGCAGCTGGTCTCCTCCCTTGTTCTTGTGTATCTGCATTTGTTCATGCAGGTCCTAAAAGGACCTGTGTAAATGAGGATATGATTCTACGATCTAAATAAAAGGGCCTGTTTTGTAAAAAACTACATCAGTACAGCAGTTAGGGTTCAACTTAATGCCAGAAAAGAAGGGAAGTGTGGCATTAGGGTTTCCAGCCCTAACCCGCTCCCCAGCAACAAAAGGACAAGACTACACAAGCAACCACAGACAGCAGTCGTCAGGTAGACATCATCATACAACAGATGCAGTAACACTGATGAACTACTATCGTGGATTTGTATCAGCAACCACACCTGTGTGTGTATATGTTTTACAGTGTGCAGGAGTACCTGTGGCTGCAGAATGCTTCTGCTGACATAAGTGTTGTTGCAATGTGGGTATCACGGTTTCAGTGGTGGATTCAGGCATTTTTCAGTGAGGCATCAGTTTTATCTAGGAGGTAGCACTTTACCCCCCAAAAGTAAAATGTTACCTCAGATTAGGTTAAAACAGTTCATTTTTGCTAGCCTAAGGGCGTGACAGGTGCCACCGTGCTACATAGCTGGATCTGCTACTACATGGATTTCTGTATGCAGCTGCGTAGGTACAGGCCTCTGCAACCAGAAGTCAGTGTGTGCATCATACATACGAACATTTTATTTATTTTTTATTTATTTTGAAAGTCGGATTTACAACCTTTGAGTCAGGGACTCATTTACAAAGGCACCTCATCACAGGGAGGGTAGACATGGTTACAGTGTGAGATACAACAGTGGTAACATACAGGTGCAATACAGATAACAAAAAGAACACAATATAACAGTGGTTTACGGGATAAAGTTACATGCAGTAAATAGCAATCATATAAAAAAAAGAAAGGGGGGAGGGAAGCAGTCCAACGGATATTGTCAAGGCTATGGGCAAGAAACGGGGAGGGACCCCAACATTAGGTTGATTAAGAGCAACTACAGCTTCGGGCACCATAGAGATGGTTACGGAGAGCGACTTTAAAGGGACCAATTTTGGTAGACTTAGTGACAGAGAGTGGGAGGGAGTTGAACCATATGGGGGCACGGTAGTGGAAGAACCTTTGGGTTAGGGAGGTCTTGGTATGGGGCACCAGAAAGGTGGCCTTAACTGAGCTACAGGTGGCAACAGATAGGGATGCAAGCCACAGGGATGCGGTGACCCCTGGGCGGAGAGTCCTAGTAGGGATTTTTTGGCAAGTAAGCAGGTTTGGTAGCGCAGGCGCTCTCCTCCAAGGTGAGCAGGTTGGTGGTGGAATAGAGCAGGAAAGTATGGGTGAGGAGTGATGCACTGGTCAGGAGCCTGCAGGCCTTGTTTATTGAGGTCTGGATTATGGTGAGGGCAGTATTGTCAGCTGCAGCGTAGATAGGTAGGCCGTAGTCCACTAGGGACAGGACGAAGGAGGTGATGGCCAGTCAGAGAGCGGTTTGGGGGACACAATCTCTACGGTAATAGAGAAGGCTAATCCGAGAGTTTATGGATGAGGATAGGGTATTGATGTGGGTGTTCAATGTAAGAGCCAAGTCGAAGGTGATGCCCAGGTACTTGTAGGATGACACTTACTCGAGAGGGTGAACATTACTGGGGAGAATGCAGAGGGGGGCATTTTTGGCCTTATTCTGGTGATGCGAAAAAAGCATAGATTTGTTTTTTTTGAGGTTAATGACCAGCCGGTGGTCAAGGAACCACTTTTTGGTTTGGTTGAATGTGTGCTGCAGGGATTCCTATAGAGATACGGGGTCAGGGTGGGAGGCAATGAGAACCGCATCATCAGCATAGAGTAGCATATTGCTCGAGCAAGAGCTGGGGAGGGTATTGAGAAATAGGCTGAACAGAATGGGGCCCAGGATGGAACCCTGGGGGACCCCCGAGCGAACGAGCAGGGTATTGGACAGGGTGCCGTCTACCTTCACGCACTGTGATCTGGCAGAGAGGTAACTGGTGAACTAAGCCAGAGGGCCAGGGGAGAAGCCAAGTTGGTGGAGGAGGTGACAGACAGTGTCAAAGGCCTTGGAGAGGTCAATGAACACTGCACCCGCAACATGACCAGAGTCGAGAGCAGAGTGGAGGTGCTGGGAGAACTCCAGGAGGGCTGTAGTGGTGCTGTGTCCAGGGCGGAATCCATGTTGTTCTGGACACAGCAGGTCGTATTTGGCCAGATACTCGGAGAGCTGAATGGCCACTATTTTTTCTAGTGCTTTGGAGAGAGGGGGAAGAATGGAGATGGGCCTGAAATTGTTAGGGGAGGTTCTATCTCCACTGTCATGGATAGGGGTGATTTCTGCAATTTTCCAGGCACTGGGAAGTTGACCAAGACATAGTGACCGGTTTGAAAGGTTAGTGAGAGGGCTAGTACAGTATCTAGGACTAATCTGAGAATCCTGGAGTCCAGGGGATCACAGCTGGGGTTTTTGCTGGCTAAGGCTTTTTGCAGATGAGGCCTGGCTTCAAGGGGTGATATGGCACGCAGGTAGAAAGGGGGGTGACCCAAGGTGGGGGGTGGTGGAGGCAGGGATAGGGTCAAAAAAGTAGTTGGGGAGGACAGACCTTAGATCTGAGAAGGCCATATTGAGGCACTCAGCTATGCGGGGAGGATCAGTAGTGACGGTACCATCTATGGAGAGTAGTGATGGTGGGGGGGAGCAGGTCTTTCCATTGAGCTCTTTCATATTGTCCCAGAAGGCACGGGATGAGCCTCAAGTGGATTCAAGAGTGGCTTGATAATATCTGGCCTTAGCCTGCCTTATAGCCCAGGTGCACTTGTTATGTGCTGCATTATAGGCTTTTCTGTCAGCCAGTTTGCCTGTCTCGACAGCTATATGCCAGAGATTATACGAAGAAGCTAGCAGAAGAAGGCCATTTCGATAGCCAGCCTGGTGGCGCTGAGGGTTGAAGTGCTGGATGCCACACCAGTGACCTGGGTTCGGGAACGAGCCCAGGCTGCTGGGGGTCGACAGGGGAGCGGGAGGATTGAGCATCCATAGGACTGCTCTCCTCTCTCGGGGGATGAGGGGAAACCAGGGTTAGGCCCGGCACCGGTGGAGACCGGAGGTACTGCAAAGCTCAGGGCTTCATAGTGGGTTGCAGAGCCACGACAGACGTCCCTGGGATCATTGCATGCTTGGGCTCTGCCATGGGGGTGGGAGTAGGGGTGTAAACATACAAGAAAAAAAAAACCCTCTCGCCATTGGTAGGCGAAGGTGGGGCGAGGGGTCGGGACCCTGCGTTACTGCCAGGCATCCAACATCCAAACCCAGTCTCCTTCGAAAGGGTTGCAGCCCACAATGCTATAGATAGAGTGCCAGAGTAGGGTGGTCCCTCCCCGGGGGATTCAGAGCTGGGGAGACGGGCTAGCAACCTGAGGAGGGGGTCCCTTACTGGAGAAGGACGATCGGAGCTTCAGGCAGACGGGAGATGGTCCCAGACCGAGTGCCCACGCCTGAGAGAGTCCGATGGAAGAGAGGTGAGAAAAAATAATTGGAAAAAAAAGAAGAAGATGGCCATTTGGTCTATCTAGTCTGCTCGTATTGCAGGGTCCACAGCTTGAGCTACTGTCCCTGCCCTCCCTCCCCACTTCCCCCATCCTCCCTACTCATGATCCTTACCTTCCCCCTATGCCTATCCCAGCCTCTCTTAAAGCTGCCCACTGTCTTCAATGAGATGACCTCTTCCGCAGCGCATTCCAAGTGTCCACTACCTCTCTGTAAAGAAGTGTTTCCTGACCTCCTCCTAAACCTCCCACCCTCCAGCTTAAGACTGTGCCCCCTTGTGTTATGGTTGCCACTCAGCTTAAAGAGATTCTCCTTATTAACCTTATTTATCCCTTTCAAGTACTTGAAGGTCTCAATCATGTCCCCTCTCTCTCTCTCTCTCTCTCTCTCCTGCCTTCCAAGGAGTACATGTTCAGTGCCCGCAATCTCTCCTCATATTCCTTACTCTGCTGACTGGCTATCATCTTTGTAGCCCTCCTCTGGACCTTCTCCATCCTTTGTGAGGTGTGGGCACCAGTACTGAACTCCATACTCTAGTTGTGGCCTTACTAGTGACCTGTACAAGGGCAATAGAACCTCCTCTCTCCTACTACTGATTCCCCTAGATATGCATCCCAGCATCTTGTTTGCCTTTGCTGCTGCTTTCTTGAACTATGTGGAGTGCCTCAGGTCACAAATGATCATCACTCCCAGGTCCTTTTCCCCCTCTGATGCAGATACTTGGACTCTACCCAAGTAGTACTGTGACCTGGGGTTCTTAGCTCCAATATGCATAACTTTGCATTTCTTGGCATTGAAGCCAAGCTGCCAGATCCTGGACCACCTCCCCAGCATTTCCAGATCTTCCTGTAGGTCATGTATCCCTTTAGCTGTGTCCACTCTCCCACAGAGCTTGGTGTCATCTGTGAATAGGCACATTTTGCCCTTAATGCCATCCCCAGTGTCTTTGATGAATAGGGTTACCACCTTTTAAGAAGCCCAAAGTGGGACATTTCTTACTGAAACATGGTTTTTCGCAGGACAATACCTAACCTCGATCGATGCAACAGACATGGTTTCTCTATATAATCAGAATTAAGGCTAAGTATTGTAGTTTCTTAGTTGATTCTATTGTTTCTTATCATTTTAAGGTATTTTAGTTAAGCTATTGTAGTTTTCTAGAACATTTAGTGGAAAGTTAGAAAATATTTTTCCTACTGTAAAATCAGGACATTTAGTATTTTTCATGTTTTTTTGCAGGACACAGCTGCCCAAATCAGGACTGTCCTGAGAAAATCAGGACAGGTGGTAACCCTATTGATGAAGACATTGAACAACACCGGCCCCAGCACCAAGCCCTGTGGGACCCCACTGGTTACCTCTCTGGTGCCAGATGACTCTCCCTCTACAACCACCCTCTGGGTTCTGTCCCTCAGGCAGTTTTCCACCCATGTGGCTGTCTTTTCACCAACCTCGAGATCCACCAACTTCTTGATCAAACTTTTGTGGGGCACAGAGTCAAAGGCCTTGCTGAAATCAAGATAGAGGATGTCTACCGCTTGGCCCCTGTCTACTGTCTTAGTGACACATATCAAAGAAGTCAATCAGATTTGTTTGACGTGATCCCCCCCCCCCATGAACCCATGCTGCCTCGCATCCTGGAGACCATGCTTCTCTAGATATTCCAAACACCTTTCCTTCAGCATGGTCTCCATGAGCTTGGCCACAATGGAGGTCAGACTGACTGGTCTGTAATTCCCTAGGTCATCCTTGGGACCGCTTTTGTGGAAGGGCAGTACATGTGCTGTTCTCCAGTCTTGTGGTACCACTCCTGACTCTAGTGAACTATTAAATAGCTCTGCCAGTGGCCCTGCCAACTCCTCAGCCAGTTCCTTTAGTACGCCTGGATGTATGCTGTTCGGGCCTGGTGATTTGTCCACCTTCATTGCCAGCAGCCACTCCCTCACTCTGTCCTCCTGTATGACTACATATGTGTTCCCCTCCCCCCCCACTCCTCTTTTCCCTCCTGATGACACCGTTCCTTCCTCCCTGGTAAAGACAGAACAGAAGTATTAATTTAGTATCTCTGCTTTTCCCACATTATCCTCCACCCCTTTCTTAAGCCTAACAATCTCTTCCTTCTTGTCCCTTTTATCAATTATATAGCGAAAGAAAGTCTTCTCCCCCTTCTTAATTCCTTCAGCTATCTGCAGCTCCTTCTGTGCCTTTGCTCGCCAGACTTCCTTACTTGCCTCATTAGCCAACCTTAGGTGATTTTTCCTATCCACCTCTCTCTTAGTCTTCCTGAATTTTCTAAAGACCAACCTCTTTTCCTCTCACTGCCTGGGCAACCCCAGAACTGAACCAGCTGGGTGCGTTGGCCCTTGTGTTCTTCCCTCTGAGCCTAACACACTCATCTGTGGCAAACAGTATTCCTTCCTTAATGATGGACCACCTTTGGTCCACCTCCATATCTGCTCTGATGCCCGCCAGATGACTCCTTAGCACTTCACCTATTTTCCTGAAGTCTGCCCTTCTGAAATCCAAGATTTTGGTCCTAGTCGGGATGCTTTCCCTGCCATATCCAACTGGAACCACACTGTGCAATAGTCACTTCAACCCAGTGACTCCCTGACCATTATTTCCTGTACATGCTCCTGATTTGTGAGCACCAGATCAAGAATTGCCTCAGCTCTTGACTGAGGAAGAGCAGATGAGCTTCTGCAGACAGAAGTACTGTTACAATTTTGATAGGATGGATTTCTTGGTGCTTGCACTTCTGCAGATATTGGTGTGTATGTCATACCCTTATGGCTTTAGAGGCACAGGCCCCTGTGGGACCTGCACTTCTGCAGACAGAACTGTGTGTATGTCTTACAGTGTGAATGAGTACCTGTGACTACAGACGTGCAGGTCCTATAAGGGCCTACACTTCTGCAAACAAAAAACTCTTGTAATTTGAGTGTTGTGGATTTGTACCTGTGGCTGCTGGTGCCTATGCTTCTCCACAAAGAAGAAGTGTTGTGATTTTAGAGCCAGAAGTTAGTGTATATGTTTTTTGTTTTCTATAGTATGCTTTTTGTTAACCCGGATGGCTCCTCCTTAGCCCACACTCTGGCAACTGTCCTCCGTCGCCAACTTGGGACCGTGCTCTGTCCCAGTGTTCCTTCCTGACTTTCACCCCCAGAGTGAGGCCTCTGGGGCCGCCCCTTCCCACTTCCCCCATTGGATGTTATGCTCGGTGTCTGGGAGGGCGGGGCCCCGGGCCAGCTGCGCAGTGGCTGCAGTGAAATGGGGCGGCATGCTGCTTGTCCGGGGGAATTTTAGGGACAAGTGTGTTCCAGGAGGTGCAGTGTGCGATGACGCCATGGCATGCAGTGACGCCATGGCATAGAAACACCAAGTCTCCAGCACGCCTCCCAACCTCAGGCTCTGGCCCTCCAGTAAGCTGGCCCCATGGTCACCCAGGAGCGCTGTACTGGGAGGCACAATCCCCCCACCCAGAGATGGAGAGCATGCAGTCCGCCGCTCAATCCATCCCCCCCAACCCTCCAGCTACCAGAGTCCACTCCCAAAACTGGGGTCGCTGACGCCGCAAGTGATAGCTGTACTGCTGACCTGGTGGGCTGGCTTGAAGTGAGTGTATACAGTATGTCTTGCTGTGTGCATACCACAGATACAAATCCACAAAGGTAGCACATCAGTACTACTGCATTTGTGTTATCTGGAAACAGTTGTATGTTGTTTGTTTTACTGGATGATGGCTGTCTGTGGTTGCTTGTGTGGCCTTGTCCTTTTGCTGCTTGGGGGGGGAGTTAAGGTTGCCCTAACGCCAATTTCCATACTTTTGTGGTGTTAAGTTGAACCCTAACTGATGCATCAATCAGGACAACAGATAAGGGGAGTAAAGGACTATTTTACTACCATTTTTGCATAATTTACTCCCACTTTCTAATTTTTAGAATTTATTTCCCACCCAGTACATTTTACTATGCACAAAATTGTCAACAACATGCTTTGTTGGCAGCAATAACACTATGCACAAACAGAGTGGAAACAGTAGGGATGGAGATGGAAAAGAGTAACCACATCAGTTGTGTACACAGCAGGAGACAATGTCCGAATTTGCCAAGTGGTTGGCCATAAAGGTTGTTGTGATAAGTCACAGCACTATATATAGTAGTATCAGGTACATATGTGAGGCTTGGTGTAGAGGCAGGGTTCCGAGACTGGTTTACGGATTACATTACTCCCATATAGATAAAAATACTACCAGTCTGAAGAAGCTAGCAGTACCTTCCAGTCCCAGAAATTATCTGGACCCCTGGCATCAATGCAGTTTTCTTATGACAGTTTGCATGCACGGTCTTGTGGTGTAAATCTCTTGACATGCCAAGTTTCATTCTGGTCAAATGTGCAGATTCCGAGTTGCAGATAGCAAAAAAATCTAAAAACATTGCTGATTTTTGCTTATTATTTTTGTCATCGCCTTGTGCCAAGACGGTTTGGAATTTTGGTCTGAAATCTTCAGGGCAGAAAGGGCTTGGCCCACAGATGTGTGTTTTGCTGATTTGGTGAAAAAATATTTATCTGTTCCAAAGTTACTGAATTTTAAAATTTTGGGTTTTGAGCATGCTCAGTACACATTTCAGGATAGATGTTTGGAACCGAAAAAGAATTTGGCCATACAAATCAGGATTCTGCTTTATATGGGTGTAACCCCCCTGCAAATGGGGGTTCCCAAAAGACTTCCAGGAGCTTGCTTGAATGCTCCAAGCCTGAATGGTGTTTGGCATTTAAGCCATTTATCAGTGAGTGTTTTTTAGAGCCTCTGGTACTGTCTCTTTAAGAGCTGTCTGCTTGCAGACATAATTAGTTTGTATGGGGGACTGTGTGCTTCTCTGAGTACCACTCGAGCTGCTGCCAATTCACTTCATTTTGCAGTCACTAGGAGTGCAAAGGGAACCTATCTGAAAGATGTAACTGTTTGCCAGAAATTATTTAGAGTAATAATGAAATTACAGTTTGTCTAACCTGCTTTCTTTGCAGTCAGAACTGTGTCTGCTAGTTCCCCATTCTAGTTTTGAACTGCTGAACTGGACCAATCAGTGTGGGGTAAGCTAGCTCTAAATGATGCCTTGGAGCGAATCAGAACTTGGACTCATAATCTGAGCCAGCCACAAGAGGATTGTATGGGCAGTGACTCTGGGAGATGTAGTTTAGACTTGGTGCCTTTTGGACCAACAGCAGCAGTCTATTGTGAGTGCAGCCAATCCAGTCAAGAACTGGGAGGAACTCAAAGGAAGTGCCCGGTTTTTGTCTGTTGGGAGTTTCAGTTTGAGATCTGAAAGTGAAGGGGAAAGAAACCTCTGTGCTCCTTCAGTGCACAGTTTCAGTCAAAAAGCGTGCAAGGCCCAGAGTTCCGGTCTACAACTTGTGTAACTGCTTGTTAGGACTGAACCTGTCCTGTGAAAAGAATCAAAGGATCTCTGAAGAGTAGAAACCAGGCTCACCCTGTAGAAGACTGAAGAAATTGTTGAATTACACTCGGTCTGTCAGGAACTGAATCTGCTGTGTGTTCTCCTGGTTATTTGCAGTAATTACATTGGGATACAGATGCAGCCTGCCTGGTATAGTGCTTTCTTTTTTACCATATAAATGTGTGAGGAGTCTCTTGGAGATCAAAAGTAGCCCTGCTGACATTGAAGGAAACCATATCTTCTTTGGAGGTCGTGAGTACTAATTGAGTCGCTCCCTGTTGAATTGCCACATTAAATCTAAATGGAATTACTGTACTGCTGACTGTTTAATTTTCCTTTTCTCTGTGTGAAAGGGCCCTACCAGCTGCCACGGTTTGGACTAGCTACTAGGGCCTGGGTACCCAGGGACAGTAACTGGTAGGGATAGCCTGTGCACAGAGCCAGTGGTGATGTAGTAAAAAGTGATAAGCTAATTAACCTGATTTCTGTCCTTGTTATATCCCCTAAATAAATCAGAGCTGTTTGTTTCAACAAAGTTATACTGCCTGAGGTATTTGTCTATGTTAAAGTACTGTACTGTGATTGTTGCACTGTATCTTATTTTACAGATGTCCCGTGCCTGAACCAGCCTTTGGGGTAAGTGTATACTGTGAAGGTAATTCTGCTATATTGTGTGGGCCACTAGTGGAAAGAAAGGGTGCAGTGTCCAGAGGGCTGTGACTAAGTAAGTTTAACTATTGCAAACCCTGACCTCTGGGTGGAGGCACCCCCCATTGATCCAGGCCCCTCAACCTGTTAGTGGCAAATCAGGCAGGGGTAGTAGCCCCTGGGATAGCGCCATCTAGGGGTTACATTTTGAGGCTCACCGCTGGGATTGTGTGTCCTCTAGTGGCCATATTTACAAACCACTGTTAAGGGAAAAATAAATAAATAAATAAATGGGTACCCGACAGAAGTGGCTTGCACGGCTGGTGGAGTGGTGTACTGGGAGGAGATCGACCCCAAATGCTATGCTTATCCTGGACATCCCCCTGGGTATCAATACGGACACTGTGCAGGGAGTACTTTCCAAGGTGGAAGGTTTACAAAATCCTGTGGTGGTGGGTCGGCACGCTAATCTGCTCACCCACACTTTCCTGGCCCTAGTAGAGTTTAAGGATCCCATAGATAGCTCCAAAGTACCACAGACCATTACCCCAGAGGAGCCCTCACTGCTTGAGAGTGATAACTAAGGACAGTAAAGACCGGGGAAATGAGCCCCACCACTATCTGAAACTTTTGAGGAGAAATTTGCTAAATGGTTGCTGGAGAAGGAAAACTGTGGAGGACATGAAGAAACTATTCTTGCCACCTGGGGGTGTTCCTCCCCCAACACTCTCTCCCGCTCCAGTACCCGTAATGGTGGCTGAACCAATGCAGACTCCTATTTCTGCACCTGCCATTAGTCACGACTCTTACCGAAGGTTGAGGATCTTCTCTGGCACCCTCCCCACCCCCCAAGGGGAGGATGACTGGGAGACCTGGATAGACTATGTTGCCCCCCAAGTGCTAGAATGGCAATGCTCGGAAGCCGAAAAGCGAAAGAGGGTTAGTGAGAGCCTCGAGGTCCTGCTCCTGGCTACCATCCGTACAACGGGCCAGTAACCCTGAAGCGACTGCACAAGCCTAATTTGAGGCCTTGGAGAATGTGTATGGAGCCCAGATTCTGATGAGGACCTATGGTGGAGAGTAAGAAATGCACAACAGTACCAAGGGAGTTGTTGTCTGTGTATGTCTCTCGGCTGGAAAAATTGTTTGCAAGAATGCCTCAGAAAGGGTAGTTTGCCAGCGATTGAACTGGACCGAACCAGACTGGACAGAATCCTTAAGTCCCCCTTCTCAGAACTGCTGTTGCTTCAGTTACTTCTGGCAAACCGACTGGAATCCCCACCTCCTATGATGAGTTAATGGAGAAATTGGAGGAGTTGAGAAAAGGCGACCTCGGAGGGATCTGCACCAATAGCTGTAGCTATGACCGAGTGACTGAGGGTGGCCCATCAAGTGAAGTTCAGGGCAGAGGTTGGCAGTCATGAGTGCTCTGATAAGGAAAAGATATGCCACAATGGAAGCAACTGTTGAGAGAGATCCGGGAATTCAAAACAGTCCTTTTATGAAGGCCACGCCTGAGTGCACGGGCCCGACCTATATCCGACTGCATCTGCTATGGGGTGGGGATACCCACCCATGTATCTCCTGCTGATAACAGCCCGAACTCGATTCCTTGACCATGGAAGTGGAGAAACTGATGAGATGTCTCCAAATGCTTATCACGCTGCAGACAGAGATGGCACCAAGGTTTCCAGTTAGTAATACCCCGCCTGGCTCCCAGTGTGGCACCTCGCCAGCTCAAACTCCAAAAGTATGTTTTGCTATAATTGTGGGAAGGATGGGCACATGAAAAGGAATGCCAATCCCCAAAGACACTGACAAAGTTGCTATATAGGCTACAAGGAGAGCTTAGGAGAACAAATCAGTGGTTAAGAGGTGCGAAATGATCCCAGTGAGGCACCAAAATGCTAATTCACGTCCTTTTGTGGCAAGGTCAGTTGCCCAGGCCCCCACTACCGCTCTCCAGACTGG
Organism: Neoceratodus forsteri; assembly: GCA_016271365.2. NCBI lineage: Eukaryota > Metazoa > Chordata > Ceratodontiformes > Ceratodontidae > Neoceratodus > Neoceratodus forsteri. The sequence goes on from CM028130.1 coordinate 203,077,072, forward strand.
TCCAGAATAGTGGGTCCCTCCATGAGAGACCACTGTAAAGGTAAATGGAGGTCTACAAGAGCTGTATTAGACAGTGGCTCCCAAGTGACAATTATGTTTCAAGATTGGTATCAGAAGCATTTGTCAGACGTACCCTTACAACCATTAGAAGGACTGCATGTATGGAGGTTAAGTGAGAAGGCCTACCCCTATTCTGGGTATATCCGAATTTGGCTGTCTTTCCCACCTCCGTGGCTGGAGTGGCCGAACAAGTAGAGACCCTAGCCTTAGTGTGTCCCCCACTGGACTGTATGATGGTGTCCTTTGTTGATTGGAACAAATGCTCATATGTTCAGAAGGCTGGCATGTTTTGTAAGAAAAACAGGAGTCAAAGACTAGTAGAGCTTTAAGAGTTCGCTTTAATTAAGAAGGCCTATGAGGCACAGAGAGATGCTGAAAATATAGAACCAGAGGAACCGGGTCGGAATTGTATGGAAGAAGGATCCTGAGTTCTGATCCTGGCACCAAATGCCCAGTGTACCTTACAGGGAGAGGTCCGTATCAGAAAGGATGTTAAGAATAAAATATTATGTTGGATGCACCAGGCGATGGAGAAATTGCCAGAGGGACTGCTGGTCAAGCCCTAGTATTTTGCCCTTCAGAGCCCATGCTTATGCCAGAAGGGTAATGGTCCAAGTTCATAATGTGTCTGAAAGAGACATTCGGTAAATAGAGGTTGCATCCTGGCTAATGTGCATTGTGCAGACACTGCAGTGCTACCCAGCAGCAAGAGTTCAAGGAAGAATGACAGAGTAACGCCTGACTTGTTTGATTTCGGCAACCCCGCTGCCAGCTGAATGGAAAGTGAGGATCAGTGAGAAGCTTCAGAGAGACCAGGTGTTTTCTTTAAAGGAATGGGACGAGGGATGCGCGCAAGGAGCTGAGCACAATATCCGCTGCATGACGAAAGACCATTTCGTGAGAGGCTCGACGCCTGGCACCTGCTGATATAGATGATGTGAGACTGCATCTGCAAGAGATGTTAGCGGCTGGTGTAATATAAGAATCCAGAAGCTCTTATGTTCCCCCATTGTGGTAGTGAGGAAAAAGAATGGGACAGTGAGGATGTGCGGATTATCGCATTCTTAAACCGCGGACTATCCCTCGATCATACACGCCCCGCATTCAGGATGCTTTGGACTGCCTAACGGGGAGCAAGTGGAGTCTTCTGTGCTGGATCTCCCAGTGGTACTACCAGATCCCGATGGCCCCAGAGGACCGTGAGAAGACAGCCTTTATCTGTCCGCTTGGTTCTATGAATTCATGAGGATGCCTCAAGCGATTTGCAGGTGCCCCAGCCACTTTTCAACGATTGATGGAGCGTGCAGTGGGGACATGAACTTACTAGAGTGCCTGGTATACCTAGATGATGTTATTGTGTTTGGCAGCTCACTGGAGGAACATGAGAGCAGATTATTTAGGTATTGATCGACTTGGAGGACTTTGGCCTTAAACTGTCCATTGATAAGTGTCAATTCTTTCAAACATCAGTAAAGTATGTGGGAACATAGTATCCACCGAGGAATAGAGACCCACCCAAGTAAAGTTGAGGCCTTGACCACCTGGCCACAGCCCAAAAATCTAAAAGAACTGCAAAGATTCCTGGGATTCTGTGGTTATTATCGGCTTCATCAAGGACTATTCAAGAGTGATCCGCCTTTACTTAACCTTACTCAAGGGTATCCCCAACCCACAAAAATACCAAAAGTCAGCGTCCTCAAGACTGAAAGAGTGTATTTTCATCCGGTGAAGTATTTGGGGCCCGCTGGACTCTGATTGTGAGACTGCTTTTCATGAGATCATATATCAACTTACCCATGCTCCAGTGCTGGCTCATGCCGATCCAAGAAAACCTTACGTCCTGCACACTGATGCTAGCTTGCAAGGGTTGGGGCTAAGTTGTACCAAGAGCACCTAGAATGGCCTGAGACCAGTGGCCTTGCCAGTAGAAGCCTGACCCCATCTGAAAAGAACTATCCTGTACATAAGTTAGAGTTCCTAGCTTTGAAGTGGGCTATTGTTGACCAATCCATGAGTACTTGTATGGGGCTAAAATACTAGTAAAACTGACAATAATCCTTGACCATGTGCAGACCTCAGCTAAGTTGATGCCACTGGCCACAGGTGGCTTTCTGCATTATCTACATATGACTATGCTCGTCACCGAGCAGGTCTGGAACCACATAGATGTTGATGCTCTTCCGGAGGCCTGTTCTCTAGAAAGATTGGGTCCGATTGCAGAACCTGACATTCGGCACTCTGCCGAAGTTTGACAGGGAGGAACAATGTCCACGGACGCAGTGGACTGCATGGTGGATTGCTTGGGAACCTCTGAGAATTGCATACCCAAGGCCATTGCCACTTTCTGCAATAGACATTGTGCACTGCCTCAGCTGGACAATGACAGTATTCGCTGGCTCAATCTCACATCCTATGAGATCAAATCAGCTTTAGAAGCCCTCTATGCAGGAAAAGATGTGTCCAAATTACGCTCCACTGATTTGAGAACTGCACTGTTATACAAAGAAGGTCCTAAGTTGAAACTGATCAATAAACTGTTATATAGAGAAACAGTAGACAGAGGGGACAAGTAGACAAACAACAACTGGTGCTGCCCACTGCCTTCGAGACTCAGTATTGAGGTCCTGCACAACCACATGGGGCACCTTGGTATAGAACAGAACACTTGACTTGGTGAGATCCAGATTCTATTGGCCTAAGATGGGGGCTGGATGGAGCAACACATACGAACTTGTAGTCGCTGCTTACAGAGGAAAGCTTTGCCCTGGAGGGCTGCCTCTTGTTAACATAACCACCAGTGCACCCATGGAGCTGGTCTGTATTGATTTTCTGAGTTTGGAGTCAGATCAAAGAAATATCAGTAATGTGCTGGTGGTCACTGACCATTTCACGAGATATGCCCAAGCTTTCCCACCAAAGACCAGAAAGCATCCACTGTAGCCAAAGTACTCAGAGAAAACTTTTTGTTCACTATGGGGCTCCAAAAAGAATCCATTCTGATCAAGGAGAGACTTTGAGAGTCGTCTGATCAAAGAGATGCTTTCTCTGTGGGGAGTGAGAGAAGTCCAGAACACTCCTTACCACCCCAGGGGACCCACAGCCTGAACGTTTCAACCGCACTTTGCTAGATATGCTACTGACACCCTGCACCCAAAGGACAAGCCTAGATGGAGCCAACAAATTAGCACCTCAGGTACATGCTTTAACTGCACCAAAAGTGATGCCACTGGTTCTCCCCCACCGCCTGATGTTTGGAAGAGAAGCTCGACTCACCGTAGATGTGTGTTTTGGGGTCTCTCCTGATGGGGTTCAAGCTGACAACTATTTACAGTATGTGAAAAAGTTAAAGGCCCAGCTAACTCATGCGTACTAACTGGCGTCAAACCATGGCTGCCAAAAGAAATCTGGCCAACAAAGAAAGGTATGATAAAAAGGTGAAAGCACAGGAACTCCAGGAGGAGATCGGGTATTGCTAAGAAATCTGGGACTGCATGGCAAACACAAGATTGCTGACAGATGGCACCATCTCCTCACATTGTAGTGGGCAAACTAGATGATCTGCCAGTGTACAAAGTAAGGCCTGAGAACAATTCAAAAGATGTAAAACAATGCATAGAAATCATTTACTACCCATTGACAAATCCTGATTGAGTCTGAGCCCCTCAGAAGATGCCCCCTCTGGACCAGTGACTAGAGCTGCTGCTAAGAAAAGATCAAGGAAGTCTGCACCTACAGAAGCAGAGTTAAAGTGTTCCCCTGCACAAGTCCCAGTTGAGCATGACTGTCAGTCCATATCAGAAGAAAGTGAGAGTGACTTTGAATACTATCCTTCTTACGAACTGAGTCAATTGTTTCGGGGCAATCCCCTAGTCAATACTGGAGACAAAGCTGGGCTTTCTGGACTGTCTATGCCCCAGCTTCATCCCTGGAGCCAATGCTCCCAGAAAGTGAAGTGCAAAGCATCAGATCAGATGAAATGGAATCATTGTGCATGGTTGAACTGTTTGAGCTTTCAGGAGGAAAATGATAGATTAGAGACAGACTGGTGATACACTTGAACAAGAAGAGATATTTTGAGTGCCCTGACAGTCCACTGTCAGTGTCTGAAAGCTCTCCATGCAGGCCAAATGTTGTGGACTCAGAAACTGTAACTCCTGGAGCTGAAAGTGCCCCAAGTTCTAGCCTCCTCTACCCCCATGGAGACTCCCTGACAAGTGAGAACAATGCTGAAAATGAGGCTCAGAGTGCAGAGACTGCACAGCTCCCCTAGAAAGACTGGTCGAGCTGTAAAGCCTGTGGTGCACCTCAGTTATGATTCCTGGGCCGGCCAGTGGACCTGCCCTCAATGTTGTCCACATAAAGGAGTGTATGTGTCCCGAGCTCATTGCCCAAACTGTGTTAGTGCTAACTCCAAGTTACTTGTGTTGCCTCTGGGCATGGTGCCCCTGTCCCGTCCAGCCCCAAGGTAACTGATAGGAAGGGTCCCTCTCTTCAGGTTTCATGTACAAGAGGTAATAACTTGAGTTATGGTACAATGTGTATGTAATACTGTGTAAAGAGGACGATCGCAATGTTTCAGAAATGTGTTCTGGTAAAATGATATATTGACTGATGATTACATGTGCGCAGCTCAATGCAAATGTATATGGTTGCAGTTGAAACTTATAGGTACTTGCTTGACGCCGATCGCTAAGCTTTCCCAGGCCAGGAAGGTCAACCCTGCAAATGGGGGTTCCCTAAAAGACTTCCAGGAGCTTGCTTGAATGCTCCAAGCCTGAATGGTGTTTGGCATTTAAGCCATTTATCAGTGAGTGTTTTTAGAGCCTCTGGTACTGTCTCTTTAAGAGCTGTCTGCTTGTCACATAATTAGTTTGTATGGGGGACTGTGTGCTTCTCTGAGTACCACTCGAGCTGCTGCCAATTCACTTCATTTTTGCAGTCACTAGGAGTGCAAAGGGAACCTATCTGAAAGATGTAACTGTTTGCCTGAAATTATTTAGAGTAATAATGAAATTACAGTTTGTCTAACCTGCTTTCTTTGCAGTCAGAACTGTGTCTGCTAGTTCCCCATTCTAGTTTTGAACTGCTGAACTGGACCAATCAGTGTGGGAAGCTAGCTCTAAAATGATGCCTTGACGAATCGAGAACTTGGACTCATAATCTGAGCCAGCCACAAGAGGATTGTATGGGCAGTGACTCTGGGAGATGTAGTTTAGACTTGGTGCCTTTTGGACCAACAGCAGCAGTCTATTGTGAGTGACAGCCAATCCAGTCAAGAACTGGGGAGGAACTCAAAGAAGTGCCCGTTTTTGTCTGTTGGGAGTTTCAGTTTGAGATCTGAAAGTGAAGGGAAAGAAACCCTGTGCTCCTTCAGTGCACAGTTTCAGTCAAAAACGTGTGCAAGGCCCAGAGTTCCGGTCTACAACTTGTGTAACTGCTTGTTAGGACTGAATCGTCCTGTGAAAAGAATCAAAGGATCTCTGAAGAGTAGAAACCAGGCTCACCCTGTAGAAGACTGAAGAAATTGTTGAATTACACTGGTCTGTCAGGAACTGAATCTGCTGTGTGTTCTCCTGGTTATTGTGCAGTAATTGCATTGGGATACAGATGCAGCCTGCCTGGTTAGTGCTTTCTTTTTACCATATAAATGTGTGAGGAGTCTCTTGAGATCAAAAGTAGCCCTGCTGACATTGAAGGACCATATCTTCTTTGGAGGTCGTGAGTACTAATTCAGGGTCGCTCCTGTTGAATTGCTACATTAAATCCAAATGGAATTACTGTACTGCTGACTGTTTAATTTTCCTTTTCTCGTGTGAAAGGGCCCTACCAGCTGCCACGGTTTGGACTAGCCACTAGGGCCTGGGTACCCAGGGACAGTAACTGGTAGGGATAGGCCTGTGCACAGAGCCATAGGTAGATAGTAAAGTGATAGCTACATTAACCTGATTTCCCTGTCCTTGTTATATCCCCTAAATAAATCAGAGCTGTTTGTTTCAACAAAGTTATACTCGCCTGAGGTATTTGTCTATGTTAAAGTACTGTACTGTGATTGTTGCACTGTATCTTATTTTACAGGATGTCCGTGCCTGAACCAGCCTTGGGGGTAAGTGTATACTGTGAAGGTAATTCTGCTATATTGTGTGGGCCACTAGTGGGAAGAAAGGGGTTGCAGTGTCCCAGAGGGCTGTGACCAAGTAAGTTTAACTATTGCAAACCCTGACCTCTGGGTGGAGGCACCCGCCATTGGATCCAGGCCCTCAACCTGTTAGTGGCAAATCAGGCAGGGGTAGTAGCCCCTGGGATAGCGCCATCTAGGGGTTACATGGGGATAATCCTTTTTCTTATGAAAAGCATCCTAATTCGTATGCTGCCATCTTGTTTTCTGTTTAAAAAAAAAAAAATTCAAAACCCACAAAAATGACATGTTGCAGGGGGACCAATACATGTATCTTGCTCATCGGGACCCCATTAGGTGTATTCTGCAATACATTTTTTTAAAAATTACCCCCAAATGTGTTTTTTTTTCATTATTACATCCTTTTTAATGATTTGCTTCCCCCTTTTTTTTGAATGGCCTTTTTTGTTTGTACCAAAAAGGATCCCTTCATACGAAAAAAGATTTTGGACTTCTTTTTTTGTGATTCTTCTTTTGTTTGAAGGGATCCTTTTTCATTTCGTATGAAATGAGTCCTAGAATGTACAGGATTCCTGTATAGTGCAGAGGTTTAGGGCCCTGAGCTGCAAACCTGGAGACCTGGGTTTCAATCCCATAGCCCCCACTTGCATACTGTGTGACCCTGAGCAAGTCACTTAACTTCCCTGTGTTCCCAAGTTGCACCTGGAAACAAGCTTCAGCTTAGTGTGCCTTTCCTGGTTAAACAATTTCCCCTAGAAACAAAAAACGGATTTTGCAGTTATTTTTTGAGCTTCATTTTGCTGTCTCCATATTTTGCAGTGTTTCCCTGGTGTCTAGTGACACCCCCCACCCTCCAGTTGCTGTCCTCATAATTTTTAATGTTTCCCTGGTGTCTCATGGCACCCCCCACCCACCCTCTGATTGCCAGACCCATATTCATTTAAGGTTTCCCTGGTGTCTAATGGCACCCCCACCCTCCGATCGCCAAACCCTTACTATTTTAATGTTTCCCTGGTGTCTAGTGGCACCCCCACCCTCTGATTCCTGGCCCTGTAGTAATTTAATGTTTTCCCGGTGTCTAGTGGCACCTCCCGCCCTCCGATTGCTGACTCTATATTCATATTTTTCCCCGGCGTCTAGTGGCACCCCACCCTCTGATTTCTGGCCCTGTAGTAATTTAATGTTTTCCCAGTGTCTAGTGGCACCTCCCACCCTCCGATTGCTGGCTGTATATTAATATTTTTCCCCAGCATCTAGTGGCACCCCCTACCCTCTGATCGCCGGCCCCATTTTAATTTAATGTTTGCCTGGTGGGTAGTGGCACCCCCCACCCTCCAATCATCATACTCATATTAATTTAAGGTTTCTCTGGTGGCACCCGCCACCCTCTGATCACCAGCCATCTATTATTTTAATTTTCCCCTGATGTCTGGTGGCACCCCCCACTCTCCGTTTGCCGGCCCCATATTCATTTAATGTTTTCCCTGGTGTATAGTAGCACCCTCCTACCCTCCAATCACTGACCTCATATTAGTTTATATTAGTATGATCCTTAGTAGTTTAAGTTTGCCCCGGTGTCTAGTGGCACCCCCCCATCCTCCGTTCACCATCCCCATTCCCATTTTGTCTTTCCATGATGACTAATGGCACCGCCCCTCACCCTCCGATCCCTGAAATAAAGATAACCGTCCCTCGATGTTTTCTTCTTTTTCTTTTTAACCTGCAAAAATGAAAACAGTCCCTTGCCGATCACACCCCTCCTCACCCCCACCTCCCATTCAGCAGCCATCACCCCACACCCACCAGTACACCCCCACACACCCTCACTCACCTGAACAGGTGACAAGGTGAAGATCCAGCCTCCCATTAAAGACATGTCTTGCTGCTGGAACCGCCGACTACGATATGAGAAACTTAGGTAAGTGCTGTTCAATGTATTTCAATGGGGTTTTCAACTTTGATGCTTAACTTTGCCATTTTTGCATATTTTGAGTCCAAATTTTTAACATGGCCTTTTTGGGGCCCCCCCTCATAAACAGTTGTGGTGGAATTATGTAAATTTGGCACAAAAGGCGATTTTGCACTCGTGACTAAATTACCTTTCGGGTGGGATTTCAACATTTCACCACCCTTGTTCATGGGGTTGGGTCATGAGAAGGCTATGTAGAAAATATGGGGTCAAAATCTATAAAAATGGCAAAATTATGCATATACGCTCTACTTTTACTACACTTGCTCTTACTGTAATTTTGGCAATTTTAAATATTTTGACCCCAGGTTTTCAACATAGCCATTTTTTTACACCACCTCATGAATGTGACAGCTGTCGTTTTTCAGATCTTGGCAAAACTGTGTTTTCGCACCTGTGGCACTCAATGATGTTGCGGTTGCACAGAATCATGTTTTGGCAGGGATTTGAAAATTTTCAGTACCGGGTACATGAGGTGGAGTAATGAGAAGGCTGTGCTGACAGTTTGGTGGTTGTTTTATAGCACAGTAACATACATGTACACATCAATGGAAGGATGGGAGAACCCTACTGTTCCACAGGCAAATAAGGATACGATTATACTATCTCAAAAAGTAAGGAAATTCTTTGCAAAAAACTGTGTTAATGCATTATTCCGGGTTCAGGCTAAAATGAAAAAAGTAGGGATTGACAACCCCAAGGAAGACTGCACCCCTAATTTGTTTCAGGGGTGAGACGGAGTTTTAGTGTTGGAAATCCTAAAGTCACATTTCCCTACTTTTTATGCTTCAGCCTGAACCCTAAATGTTGCATTAACACAGTTTTTTGCAAGTATATATATATATATATATATATATATATATATATATGTGTATGTATATGTGTCATAATATGCAAATTGGTGCCATTATATATGGGAAAATATACGATGGCTTTTTCTATGGGGACAAGATCCCAGCCATGCATTTTGGAGACAGAGTAAATGTTGGATATGTGTGGTATACATGGAAATATACAATCCAAGGGGACATAGATACATAGACGGTGTCAGCAGATAAGGGCCTATGGCCCACTCAGTCTGCCCATTTGAGCTTGTAAGTTCAGTTTATGTTTTCCTAGAAGTCTGTTGCCCCTTACCCCTGACCTCCAGAATTCCTTTATGTCTATCCCATGCATTCTTAAATCCCGTGATTGTTTCAGCCCCCACCACTTCCTCTGGCAGGGTGTTCCATTTGTCCACCACCTGCTCTGTGAAGAAATTCTTCCTCATGTTTCCTCTGAATCGTCCTCCTCCAACTTCATCCCATGCCCTCTAGTCCTGGAACATCTTTTTCGCTTAAAATAGTGTATTCCTGCACCCTGTTCCTCCTGTGAGATACTTGTATGTCTCTATCATGTCCCTCTCTCCCTCCTCTCCTCCAGGGAGTACATGTTCAGTTCCTTCAACCTGTCTTCATAGGACTTGTGATGCAATCCATGCACCATCTTTGTTGCCCTCCTCTGAACCTTCTCTACCCTGTCTATGTCCTTACGTAGGTATGGTCTCCAGAACTGTACACTGTACTCCAGGTGGGGCCTCACTAGTGTTTTGTATAGCGGAATTATGACCTCCCTTTTCCTGCTGGTGATGCCCCGCCTATACATCCCAGCATCCTATTTGCTTTACCTGCTGCCTTGTCACACTGAGCTTCTACCTTGAGGTCATCAGAGATGATAACCCCAAGATCCCTTTCCTGTTTGGTGCATGCTATATCCTCACCCCCCAACTGATATATTGTGCCAAGGTTTTGTGCCCCATATGCATTATCTTGCACTTTTGCATTGCATTTCAACTGCCAAACCCCTGACCATTCTTCAAGTTTCTGCAGGTCCCTTCTCATTCTGTCTACACCCTCTGGTGTGTCTACTCTGTTACAGAGCTTTGTGTCATCAGCGAACAGTGAAATTCTGCCTTCTAGGTTCCTGCACAATGTCACTGATGAAGATGTTGAATAGGACCTGGTCCCAGCACTGATCCCTGTGACACCCCACTGGTCACTCTTCCCTCTGTGGAGTGACAGCCATTTACCACCACCCTCTGTGTCCTGCCACCCAGACAGTTACCTACCCACCACACTGCTGTCCTGCCCACACCCATATTCCCCAGTTTGTGTAGTAGTCTTCTATGTGGCACAGTGTCAAAGGCCTTGCTGAAGTCCAGATAGGCCATGTCCACTGCCCTCCCCTGATCCACCTCCCTAGTCACCCAGTCAAAAAATTCAACGAGGTTGGTCTGACATGACCTCTCCCTGGTGAAACCATGCTGCCTTGGGTCCTGTAGTCCATTGACAACCAGATGTTCCACCAATGTCTCCTTCAGTAGTGCTTCCATGATCTTCCCCACTACCGAGGTGAGGCTGACTGGTCTGTAGTTCCCTGCTTCCTCTTTGTTCCCGCTTTTGTATAAGGGGACGGGCCTCAGGGGACGAATTAGATAACAAGGCCACAAGCCCAAAGTAGCCCCCTGAGATGGGTATATGGCCTTGTATGACACACACACCTGTCATTTAGGTGTGTGTCAACATTTCACTCCTGTCTGAGTCTGCTTGTAACTGCACCCTAGACAACACTAGGGTCCGAAAACCGCCCTAGTACCTAGCTCCTAGTTCTATTGGACATACTGTGTGCTACCAGCCTTTTTCCAACTGTGCCATATCTTCAGACCCTCCTCTTCTCGGTTACTCTCAATCTTACTCTCCTTCACCCTCTTAATTAGCCCGTGTGCTGCCTGCCTTTTCTCACTACCCTACCATCTCCTCTTACTGTCCCATCTCCTACTCCCTTTAGCACCTCTATGCACTCTTTCTAGTAGTCCTGTTTTCCAATCTCCTAGTGCCCTCTGAAGCTTGACGGTCGGTATGTGTGAGTGTGTCTCACTCTTCTGTTAGCAATCCTCTGTTAGACTAGGTTACAGCATGCCATAACATGCGACCGCTGATGACTCTTCCATCTGCCCATATACGACACAGGAGTAACAGTGTATTCTTTTGCATATTTACTTGACCTTTGATACCTCTCTGTACATTAACTGCTGCCTAAATTGTCTTATGACTGCATATCCTGCATCCCTGTATCTGTTTCTTCTACTGTATGGAATGGCTGTGCCACTTAAAATGTATTTTTGGCCTCATGTTGAGGTGTGCATCCTCCTGTACCCGTGAACTGTATTTCTGCTGTGTCCATCACCAATGTATTGTACCACTGTTGTTGATTGTTGATTGCTATCATGTGGCCTGGGGCGTGACTGAAAATGGTCCTTTGGATCAGCTCATCTACCCGGTTACCAAAGACGTAAATAAATAAATAATTTGTGGTTGAAACTGTTTTTGTACCTGATGTGTTGTCCGGGACGGTTACCTGGTGAGAAGTGGTTGGAGCTATTTTTGGGTTTGCCGTGTTTTATTTGGCCTCACGTGTTTCCATGGTGTAGTGGTGTTTCGGTAGTGGGCTCTCTTTTGGCCTGTTTGCATTTCTGTAGTGTAGAGTGCCCTCTATAAATGTGTGCGTGTCTGGGACGGTTGTTCTTTAGGTAGCTGGTGGGGTCATGGAATCAGGCAGTGTGCAGCGGCTCCAGCTGTGTGAAGTGGTTTAGAGCTTTATTTTTGAAAATATGCACTATAAATAGTGAATGGTATGTGGTGGTGGTGGTGCTTCCCATTTGTGCGTAATAACCCTAACAGTAATGGTAACGATAATGGTAATCCTAATGGAAAAGGTTAACGCTAACAGTAACACCAATGCTAATGGTAACAGTAACGAGAACAGTAACGGAAATGCACACACAAATGGTAACGCAAACAGTAACGAAAATGCAAAAGGAAACGCAAGCGTAAAAGTAAATGGAAACAGTATGCAAACGGTAATGGAAACGCAAGCACAAACATGAACATGAACACAGATGGTAACGCAAATGGCAGCGAAAACGAAAATGGTAATACAAGCGGAAATACAAACACAGACGGTAAACGCACACGGTGACACAAACGAAAACGCTAATGAAAATGGTTTTGGACATGCAAATGGTATCGGTAATGCCAACGGTGACTCAAAAGGAAACAGCAATGCTAACGGTAACACAAACATAACTGCAAATGGTAACGCATACAGTTATGCAAACGGAAATGATTATGCAAACGGTAATGGAAACGCAAGTACAACATAAACACAAACACTAATGGTAATGCAAATGGTAACAGAAACACAAACGGAAACGCAAATGCAAAGGTAACGGTAACAGCAATGGCGACACACAAGGAAACAGTAATGCAAGCGATAACAGAAACGCAGGCACAAACGGTAACAGAAACGCACACGCAAATGGTAATGCAAACTGTATCGGCAACGGTGACACCAAAGGAAACAGTAACACAAATGGAAACACAAACGCAAGCGAAAACACAAACGCAAATGGTAACGCACTTGGTGACGCAAATGGAAATGCTAACAGTAATGCAAATGGTAATGGTAACAGTAACGAGAACAGTAATGGTAACGCACATGCAAATGGTAACACAAATGGTAACAAAACGCTAACGGTAACGCAAGTGGAAATGGTAACGCCAATGGTGACGCAAAAGGAAACAGTAATGCACATGGTAATGCAAGCTCAAGAGCAAACAGAAACGGTAATGAAAATAGTAATGGAAATGCAAGCGTAAATGTGAAACCAGACACAGATGATAATGCAAACGGCAATGAAAATGCAAACAGAAACACAAACACAAGCGCAAATACAAACGCAAACGGTAACGCAAATGGAAATTATAACATAAACGGTAATGGAAATGCAAGCACAAACATAAAAACAAATACAAATGTTAACGCAAATGGTAATGGAAACGCAAATGGCAACGCAAATGCAAACGGTAATGGCAATGGCATCGGCAATGGTGATGCACAAGGAAACAGTAACGCAAGTGACAGCAGAAATGCAAGCTCCAACGCAAACGCTAACGGAAATGGTAACGAAAACGGTAATGCAAACGGTAACACACACAGTGACGCAAACAGAAATGCTAATGAAAATGGTAATGGAAACGCAAACGGTAACGCCACTTGTGACGCAAAAAGAAACAGTAACGGAAATGCAAGCACAAATGCAAATGGTAATGCACATGGTGACGCAAACGAAAATGCTAACGCAAAGTAACAGAAATGCAAGTGGAAATGTAAACGCAAACACTAACGGTAACAGTAACGCAAACGCACACGATTTGTGTTCGAAAGAGGTACATCTAGAAGCACAGTGAATACAAAGAATGTGGGCGTAATAGTGGCCCTTGAACAGGAAAATGAGCACTTGGAATACTAAATTGCCTAAATCTCAGGAACCGTACGACGTAGAAAAAAATTTAAAATCTTATATTATTTATGACTTTCCGGGCTGGTTTTGTACTTTGTCCCCCAGTGGGGGACTAAGAATTTTTGCGACGAAAAGTCTATATCTCGAACCGTTTTCGAGATGCGGGACCCAAAAGGCACGGCGGACGCCGTAATGTTATCCTATGGGAAAAATCATCAACTTCCGAGTGCCGTAACTTTGCAGCCGTGTTATATTTTGGCACCAAACCACCAAAAGGCACATCTGTGTGATGTTGACTTTCTTCCCTGCAAATTTCAGCCCAAAAGACCAAACTGTTATTTGCAGCAGGGTGGCAAAGATTTCATATTGTTTTGGGCATAGTGTCACAAATTACTTTCGAAAATCACGACACTTTACATAAAAAATCATAAAGTGTCATAATTTATGTTTTTTGGCACTCTGTAGCTCCGCAATCCTACATCTGACTATAACGAAACTTAGCACGTCCAGAGATGTATAGTACCAGACTGCATTCCAAATTTCAGGCAAATCCGTCGTATGGAGGCAAAGTTATTAAGGTGCAAAATTTCAGATTTAACCTTAAAGCAGCAGTACTATGGGGGAAAAAAAATGTGCTTTTTTGACAGTTTGTTCCCTGTGCCCTGCTAATCATATACCTGGTACTCTTTCTCGCCGGCATTGTACTATCGCCCAGTAATTTCCTCGGTTGTTCTCCACTTTTGTTTACATTTCTGCCACTAAGCATGTTGCACTGGAACCCCCTCTGCTGCCAACTGCACATGTGAATGACTTGCAGGGACATCAGGAATGGTCAGCAGAGGGTCCCTGTGCTGTTGTCAAAAGACGTGATGTGACCTGTAGAAAAAGCGCACAGAAAATTAGTCAGCCACCATATTTGTTGTAGCACTACAACACTTCAAATAAATTGCAAATATCTAAAAAACTAAAAACGACTGGAAAAAAACATTTACAGGTATGGAAACTGGAAATTTGGCTGCATGCTTACAACCGAAAAACAGAATTTTGATAGGTCACTTCCTGATTTCGTAGTACTGCTGCTTTAAATGGGGTACTCAACCCTAACTATAGTGGCACTACCGTGCCACTATAATATATTTATAAAATGGGTAGGGAAAATGCTGGCTCCTGATTGGATAAAACACATCATATGACCATGCATATATCAGAGCATGACCACACACCTGCACTTTCACCCCCCTCCAAAACAATTTTGGCCATTTTATAAGATAGATAACCCACTCTAGGGTGTGCAGTCGCCTCTCATACACACACGCCTTGGATGGTTGAACGCATTTGGCCGTACCAACCCACACCACGGCACATGCGATATCAGAGTGGACTGCACACCCTAGAGTGGGTTATCTGTTGACACATATATATATATATATATTTATAAAATGGGTAGGAAAAATTATCTCTGCTGGTTGGTTGAAACACATCACATGACCGTGCATATATCAGAACTCGACCACACACCTGCACTTTCACCCCCCTCCAAATCTATTTTGCCATTTTATAAGATACTGTAGATAAATCACTCTAGGGTGTGCAGTTGTGCTCCGATATACGCACACCTTGGGTGGTTGATGCACTCGGCTAACAACGCACACCAAGGTATGTGTATATCAGAGCGCGACCACACACCTTAGAGCGGGTTATCTATTACATATATCTGTGTTGGGTTGGGAGATGGGAGGTCTGTAATGTCTTGTGTTTAACATACAGTAACTTCTATGTCCATACATTATTATGACCTGCTGTTAAAAAAGCCTCAGCCTGATGCAGACCTCTCTTACATTTGGTAGCAGTCAGTAGCAGCAGGGATCCAATAATTCAGAACCAAACTAACAACTTACACCTTATTTTCAGGACTACCACATTTTTATTTATTTATTTTTTTAATTTACTTAATCTGTTTTTTTCTCTGAGGGGTTCAAACGGGGAGGCTTCTCAGCCCCGTCCCCACTCCACCTGGTGACAGCATACTTCTCTGGTCCCACAGGAGAATGTCCCCAAAGGATTGCATCCTGTGATGGGGCCAGAGTAGAGAGAGCTGCTGGACCAGGCACATAATCCAAATTTGTCCAGGGAACTGACCAGTGGCATGGGCCGAGAGGCAGTGGGCGGGGCTTCATTAAGCTAGTCTGGCTCCTCTTTTCTACCCTGAGCCCCTACTGTTGGACATGCTGGCGTGTGTGGGGAGGCACACACACACACTGCAAATCATGATGGCCCCCCCCCCTTCAGGTTATCCACAGCGGAAATGCTGCCAGGTCTCAACCTAGTGGCAGCCTAAGGCTGGTTTTAAAGTCACCCCTCCCCGGAAGAGGAGTGCACTCTGTCTGATGCTTCATCCTCTTCTGTCCCAGCCGACCCCCAGCAACCCAAGCTCATTCCCAAACTTAGTCGTTGGCATGGCATGAGGTAAGGTGCGCAGCGCCTCAGCCCTCAACACCACGTAGCCATCCATTATTACATGTTTTTCATTTTTGTCTTCTGTCTCCTGCCCACCCACCCCCAGCCAAGAAACAAACTATTAAGACACAGTACCCCACTAGATGGGGCATATGATTCTACATTTTTTTAGACTACAGTAATGAACAATTATTTTTTTCCGAGCAATGCATTTATTTTAAGAAAAAAATCAGCAGATCTGCAGTTTATGGTGTGAATACTAACAAAAAAAGAACTAGCACATGTTCCTTCATCTGTACGTGGCTCACCACACACACCAGCCAGTTTAAATACCAGACTAAGCACAAGAGTATTATTTCTGGGAGCTTTGAGTGTATTTGTTTTAGTAATTAATGTACAGTCATGTGGTGTGATTGATGTATGCTGTGCTTTTTGTTTTTAAAGAGTTGGTGACACATTCAGGAGAACTTTAACAAAACATTATATTTAGGCACTGTTGAGCTTGTATTTACCAATAGTTCTGTATTCCATCTCCCCATTATTTAGTGGTGAGGTCATTTGCATGAAAACAGGATCTTTGCTCCTGAAGAGTTCATCTATTCCTGCTGCTTTCTCCCTACCTGACGTCATAGAGCACTGCTTGTGACATCACAGTTACTCATATGGCAACATATTGTGATTTCACAACAGAGGATTATGACTTGAAGTAAGGAGTA